>JAGSMP010000066.1:0-2400000 GCA_029286625.1 Parnassius orleans
CTCTATAATGCTTGCAAACCATCGTAATTCATATGCGAAACCTTATCGTACTGTGAATAAAAATAACACAACAATTGAGACATTGCGCCGTCACGAGACTTCCAATTCTCCGTTTATTCCTAGTACTTACGATCTATATTTAGACCACTTTAGATGTTAGCATTTTTGATTACAACAAACGCCGTAAGTGGGACTAACGAAATACGTGTCGCGGGTATAGGTTTTGTTTTAACATGAATGTCACCAACACACATTTCCAGTTATGGTAGTGCTAATTAATTGAATACGCTGTATGGTGCTTAAAATTATTCGTTTTCGTTCGCTTCCTATTTTTACTCGAAGAATCTCGGCCGTTAGTTTTTCTCATCTGTAGACTACTATTTTGGGTGTAATGAAAGAAAGACAAATTTAAAATTCTTAAAAAGCCTTATATTGTTTATTGTTTAATTAACGACACCTTGCGAGTTACTCTTGAACAGAAGCTCTTTCTTATCTAATATATAAAAATTGATTTTTGTTTGTTCGTATTTTATGCGCTGCCATACCGTTCATCAGATTGCGGTAAAACTTTGTCAACATATTGTATGCACTTCGAAGGTTATAGGCATAGTACAATTAACTTACAGTAGGTGGCGCACGTATCGTAATGATAAATTTATTTGAAAGTTATATATATCATTCAATATCAATGAATGTATTATCATTCCCAATTAATTAATTTATTTTAAATAAATTTATTAAATTAATTTCCGCAATAATTTCTTCTGCGGCTGCTACGCGCCCGGTCCAGCTAGTTTCTGATATAATTATGGAACACAAAAGAAAAACAAACACTGAGGTATTCTGTCAAATATTTAGAACAATTATTAGTGACTTGCTATCGAAATAACATTATTATAGAGCCATACTGCAGCTATATTAGTCGTATAGAAAAAAGAAATGAACAAAAGAACGCCATGCTGCAGCCATAGTTGTAGCACGAATGGGTCGGCTCGACCGGGGAAGGACCACACTCTCACAGAATACCAGCGTAAAATAGCAGCTCAACGCCGCTGTGTTTCGTATGGTGAGTGTAGAGAACCGGATACCCTCTTTACTGGAAACGAGAGGCATACCATCTTAGTCCTCACGGGTGACAACGCATCTGCATTTTAATTCGTAATAAGATGTAGATGTCTATGGGCCACAGTAATCACTTACCATCAGGTGGACTGTGTGCTCGTTTGTCACCCTTATCCTATAAAAAAAACTTAAATAAATTTCGAGATCGTGTTTGTTTCAGACGAAAAAAGTTCATTAATATACGACCGTACAAACTACGAACGTATACGAGTACACGCACACACCGTTATTATATATAGAAAATTCTTTATTGCACACATCCAAACACAAAATATTAAAACATAGTTAAATTAAAAATACAAAATATTAAAACAAACAAAGGGCGATCTTATCACTAAAAGCGATTTCTTTTAGACAACCTTATTATGAACGGAAGGCATAGTAAAACGACAGAAATACAAGTGGGTCGGTCATGCCTTGCGACTGTATTATAACATTTTTTGTTTATATAAATTTAGTAAAATACTAGCGACCCGCGTGGAGTCTATGAATGTAACGTTAAATCATTTATTTTATCAATTTATCGTGGTTAAAAAAAATCTCCTATGATTTAGGAGAAAATATTGCTTAGATCACTCCTGACATTGCTCTTTATCGTGAAGTTTCATTACAATCGGTTCAGCCATTCCGTAGTAGCCCGGACAGACAGACCAACAAGACAACAGATAGACAAAAAATTTGAAATGGTTGTTCATGTCTTAATGATGTAGTTAACCCCATCAGCTCAATATAAAGCAGTTATATTTTGATATTACAGACAGACACTAATATTTTATTTATATGTATAGATAAACCAACACTAAATATGTATTTCAATTAAATAACAGATTTTGCATATTAACTAACAAGTTCGTAATTAAAGAGAAAATATAGTAGCTTTTTAAGTTTTCAAAAGATGGCAAGATTTGATTGGGTAGTTTTGTTAATGGTAGGGCATTCCACAGACGAAAAGCTTGAACAACAAATTACTTGTACTCAAATTTAAAATTTAAGGCATTTACAATTTTAAATCTTTTGATTATCTCGAAACACTTGGGCGCAAACGTGCTTGGAAAGCAAACTTTGCTTACGATAAGGAGGTCGTGAAGGATTAAACAAAACGTAATGTAGAAGAGATAAAATATAACTTAATAATATTTTAAGAATCTGAGTATATCGACCTCAAAACGTAAGTTACGTTGAAATTTGGACTTTAAAATGTCGGACCCATTGCAACAACTTCCAAATCGTACATAAACCACTTGCTTTCATTGACTTTGTGGATCTCTTACCAGGTCGTCACTCCATCTAGTAGGCCCTGTTCTACTTTGCCTACCGGTACGAGGCTGCCACTCGAGAACCTTTCTACCCCATCCAGTTATCGGTTCTTCGAGCTATATGGTCGGCCCATTGCCATTTCTGTTTACTGATCCGTTGCGCTATGTCGGTTACTCTGGTTCTACTACGGATATCCTCTTTTCTAAGTCTATTACGCAGAGAAACTCCGAGCATAGACCTCTCATAGCTCGCTGAGCGCCCTTGAGCTTCCTCATTTGGCCAGCAGTGAAGGACCACCTCTCGGGTCTATGTCATCACTGGCAACACGCACTGGCTATGTTATTACTGGCAACACGCACTGGTTATGTTATCACTGGCAACACGCACTGGTTATGTTATCACTGGCAAAACGCACTGGTTATGTTATCACTGGCAACACGCACTTATAAGTCTAGGTTTTATTGATATCGCTACGTTTGTCTCTATAAATATAAACGCTGCTTCCCATCGAAAATCTGTGGTTGTTTCAGAAATGTTTAAAGAAAAATGGCGTAATGACCATTATTTTGGCAAGTTTAGATTATATGGGTAGTTAAGTGTGATAATGTTAAAATTACTAAAGATATTTACTCAAGTTTAAAAAAATACTTAACGAATATTTGTTATATGCAGTACAAAGGGCCGGCGGCGGACGCGAACGTTCTTGGTGACATGATATTCGGCGCGGTCGCTATGAACTATAAGAGCGTTTCGCTAAAAATTCACATCATGAATGAACCTAAGAGGTAAGTAATGTATTCAATGTTTTTAATAGTAACTATTAATTTGATAACTTAGGGCATAATAGAATTTGCCCGTAAAGAGCTGTTGCTCAGAGATTTTGCCATAATTGCTACCATTAGCATTTGGATCACAGTAACAATCTTAAATCATGTATCTTTAACGCCGTACTGCTGGGTTTATGCCTGATATATACTGGATTGTTCCGTCATATATGGTTTTTCTCATACATAACTTGTACAAATATTATGTGCTTCACATTTATAAAAAAAAATCGCGTGCACATTATTTAGAACATCGTTTGTACTAAATTTCAAGTTTAATTTTTAAATATTAGTATTCTTTTAGGTTTATGTGTACTAAAGTCTTCTGCGTGCCCACATCTCGACGGATAAGTCGCGTGGAGCGCAAAACGTGTGACGCGAACAGTAATCAAAATAACCGGAACGAATCAAAGCCTCTGAACGTGCCCGCTTTGAGAGAGGAGGGAGTTTCCTTGAGCTTTTCCATCGATAGAGGAGATTCGGGTATGTTTCATAAAGCTATTTTTATAAATATAATTCTTAAACTTGGTCCGTGTCATATTCAAATGAGGCACTGATATGTTCTGTGTAGTACAGGATTAAATAAACACTTCTGTTCGTTTCAATATTTAATATGTCATTGTCATCATGATGTGATTGGTTTAATGCCCAAATACTCCAACGCTGCTCAATTTTAAGACGTCGTTAAGTCTCGTGCTGTCTCTCACTTTATGTCATAGTGACTGTGACACTACGCGACTTAACGACATCTCGAAATTGAGTGCCGTTTGAGTATTTGGCTATAATCTAGTAATTTATCTTTGTTATATTAACATTTGTTTATTTTTTTTCATTGGAATTTCTGCGGATGTAATGCTAAGATGTGAATGCAATAGTGTAACCTCTTAAAAGTCAAAGAATTTTAATTAAATAAATTATATATTCTACAAGTGTGACTCTCTAAACTCTCACACTATATTGTTAATATCGTATAAATATCTAGAAAGAATGTTTATTCACAAAATAAAATAACGCTAGTAGTGGAATCCGGATCTTACCAGGTTTTGTTGAGGTTAAGTGGTGTCAACTAAGAATAATTCCAAGCAGTATCAAACGTATGCTTGTGCATCAGTATTCCTTGGCGCCACAGATTTGATATTTCATACATTATAACATTTAACGTTAAAACGTCAGTTCACAGGAATGTTAACATAATAATCGCGGCATTGTCACTTCCGACAACATAAACCTTTTAAAGCACGTACGTTTGTTATTTTAGTGTAATCAGCGTTTTGATAAAACTAGTTTTAATGGTTTTTAAATGCGCCCGACATTTCGGACAACTCCTCGGGATACCTACAGCTGAAAGTGATTTCTAAAATTTCATGCACTCGTTTAAACTGACCTGAACTGGTTTATATAGGTATTTTGAAGGTGTTAACTCCGTCAATTTGCTCTGGTGTAGCGTGGTGGATTTTCCCGTGGTTCGTGAGCTTGCGGTGGAACGTACGTACGCGGAGTTTTACAGTTTTACTTTTTACTGATTTCAATTATCCTTCCGCTAAGGGCAGGAAAGAAGGGAATGAAGTGTTTAGAATACACACCAGTTGTTACGTTGGGCTCGTGATGTTCCTTGGTCCACTTAAATGTGTGGATAAATTAATTTAAAAATAATTTGGGCTTTACTTCTACGCGAAATGTCATAGCACCGACTCCAGAAGCTAGTATGTTGAAATTATTTAATTATTTTTAGATATTTGAGGTAGTTTTGAATTTTTATTAAAAGATTAATTTTATTCAGTGTATTTTTTTTTTATTTTGAAATTATTGAGCGTATTGAACTTAAATGACATCGCTGGGTTTGCGGTTCAGACTTATTCTAAATTAATTGTAAGAGCAGGCGTTGCACTGAGCTACGAGTATGTGAATCATTTGCTTGTCTCGTCACACTACATTAAAATTAACTTTTGCGAATATTAAATTAACATCGTTCACAGGTTTCTATGGGGAACAGTCACCATACAGCAGCGTTGGCTCCTCCTTCGATTACTATTCCATGCTTGATGATTGGGACGGCAGTAGCATGCAAGATGAGCTAAGTTTTCAGTGTAAGTACCATTTTCGTATCACAACGCTTAGTAAATAGAAGCGAAGAACATTAAAACGCCTTATAATTACCATTTTCAATCATTTTTAGTCCACATCTGGACATACATAGGTCCATCCAAAAATGTGTCACTCCATCATACATTAAAACTCATTAATTTTCATTACAGCCTATCAAAGTCCTCTGTTGAACATAAGCCTCCACTTAAATTGCCTCATATTTGCTATAGTTGCCACGCTTGGCGTGCGGGTTGGCAACTGCAATTTTTTATTTTCTGGTTGTTATTAGGAAGACGCTGCTGCTCATCTCCTGGTTTGTTTCCTCTGTCGCCTCTTATGACACTCACGGGACGATATAGGGGTAAAGCTAAAATTTTCATGTATTTTCCGCAATTTGTCGGTTATGGGAGCCTCTTACGTGGATCAGCAGAATGCAACGCGTGTTATGTTTACGTAGTAACTATTATCTAATATGTGGTTATGTGAAGTTCAATCACGTAAGTGCAGCAAGGGTTATATTTCCAGACATCTTTGTCTTCTGTTAGTTACTGTATTAAACATATTGAAGGCGACCTTGGCCAATAAGTGGTTGTCTAATTTTAGGAGACTTAAAATGAAAGGAAGTCGGATCCACGCCCCTTCAATTACCGTTTTAATAACAGGATTGTAACAACCAAGTTGGATATAATTCAACTCGCAGGCAGAAGTATGCTGTTTTCGTTGACAGTTTTATTAGTGTCGTAACGCATCACACTAATGCACAATATCTGTACATAAATATGATGAGAATATGTCTCACCTTTTGTACCCAGTGTTATATTACAGAAAAATCATAAAGGAAAGTAATGTGGAGTCGGCAATATTGAATTGGAATTTGTGTATAGTGTGAGCATGAATCACCGCTAATAAGGGTGACAAACGAGCACACCGATTAATCTTCCATCGATTAAGAATCAAAATACTGACTGATGACTAAGATTGATTGCCTCTTACTCGTAATAAGATACTGATTACTGTCATTCAACATAATATGCAGCGACATTCCGTTTCTCTATTACGCTCGTCTTCTGTGAGAGCGTATTCTTTTCCCAAAGAAATATTCTGTTCGAGAGGACTCATTCATGATGCTGCTACAATACACCTTTTTTTTAATAAAATGGAATTGACAAACGAACTTACAGTCCACCGGATGGTGAGTGGCTATTGCAGTCCATGGACACCTGAAGCCTACCACAAAATAAGGAAGAACAGATAAGTTTAAATATAATTAAGTATATAAATAACACTGCTAGGTTTAAATTTAATTTTTCTATTTTTTTTTCTATTTTAAGTTTAAAATCCAAGATTAAGTTATTAATTACAGTAGGTACATAAAATGTAAGTGGATGATGTATTCGCCAACAAACTGCCCTGCAGTTTGGCGAAAGTAGTATAAGAAATAACCGACTGTATTTTTGTGTAATAAACATTTAAAAAAAACAGATGCGTTGTCCCTTCTGAGGACTAAGATGAAATGCCTCACAGCCTGTAATACTGGCTCTCTATACCCTACAGAGCGGAACCCAGCAGTACTAGCACTGCTATTTGGCCACAGAAATAGGTAAAGAGGATGATACCTATCCAGATTTTTTTTAGGATAAGGGTGACAAACGAGCACACAGTCCACTTGATGGTAAGTGGTTGCTGTGGCCCATAGACCTCTACATCTAAGTTCGATTACGAATCACAATGCAGATGCGTTGTCACCCGTGAGGACTAAGATGGAATGCCTCGTTTCCAGTAAAAAGAGTCTCCGGTTCTCTACACTCACCATACGAAACAAAGCAGCATTGGGCTGCTATTTTACGCTTGTATTCTGTGAGAGCGTGGTCCTTCCCCGTTCGAGCCGACCCATTCGTGCTACAACTATACTACTAATATAGATACAGCATTGCTCTGCCAGGTAAAAGAAGTGACCCCTAGACAGAAAAGGAGTCTTAATATCAGTAAAGCTGCAGTGTGGCTCTCATTCATTAATACATTACAGGCTATCAAAGTCCACTGCTGACCATAGGCTTTTCCATAGATTGTCTCATAAGGGGGATACTAGCTATACACCGTAGTTAGCACGCTTGGCAGGCGGGTTGGCTACCGGAGGTTTTTGTTTTAATAGTTGTTATTAGGAAGACGCCGCTGTTCATCTCCTCGTATGTTTCCCTCTGTCGCCTCTTATGACACCCACGGGACTATATGGGGTAGCAGATATTCTCACACCACACTACACGGTAACTCTACCAAGTTAGAAAAGTTTGAAGACATTTTGACTATCGTTGTATCTTCTATCGTCTAATATATAAAAATCAATTGCTGTCCGTTAGTCTCGCTAAAACTCGAAACTGGCTTTGACCGATTGACCGATTCTGATGAATTTTTTTGTGTATTTGAGTGGTCTGGATGGTTTAGATTCACAATTTGACCCGGTAGGTGGAGCTGTTAACGAGATCCAGAAATTACCCGTGCAAAGCCGAGGCGGATCACTACTACTAATAATACACTATTCTTAAGTATGACATCTTCTTTATGTACGTAAAGTCCAATCTTGATTGCAGATGATATCATAGAGACCCGTAACTGTTGTTAATTAAATTGGAAGTTATTATGGTCAAGGACCATAGGCGTGGTTCTTTGGATTTATATGTTATTATTAAAAAGAAGCAAAATGTAGGTTTTAACATACCTTTTGCACGAGACTTATGACAGTGCGGTATATGTTTGTGTTGGTTTCCCCACACCATAATTTTTCTGATACTTGATTGACTCTGGTAGGAAACTCCATGTTTTAGCGCGTATTTTACGTGTTCATTTCAGGCACTTTAAGTAAATTGGCGCACATATAAACAGGTTACTATGGACGCGATTATGCATACTTTACATCTTTGTGTATTTTAACCTGTTCTACGACTTACTTTGTGGTAGAACCCCTTTTCTGTCTAGGATATATACAGTCTGTGGTAGGTACCACCCTACACCGCCAAATAGTGCGTGCACTGCTATATAGAGAACCAGTATAAAAACTGAATATATTATTGAGAATATAATTGAATTATAAAACTTCAGAATGTATCGAATTTCTTCGGTAGATTCACTCATTTTGGCGGACAGAAAAACCATTAAAAATGGCGGGAAAGTGTTTTTTTACTTTTTATTTTTCTTAATGTCATGTATGTATTGATATTAAAACTAGCCAGATACAAACAGTACAACCAAAGAGATTTTTCTTCAATTTTATACAAACAAAATACGAAGAAACTTTTTCCCGGACCTTATATGTTAGAACATGGGTGATCAAAATTTGCGCCGTGGATTTGGGAGATTTTGACGACAGCTTAAATCGATGATCTGAATGATTTCTTATATTTACGCGAACACTAAATCGTGATATGAAGTTCTTAAAGCGCCTAAAGGGATAAAATAACTGAACTTTTGTATCAAGATCGGAGCACTTGTTTCGTTATTTCTACTAATAGTTCATTTGTGCAAACACTTAATCATATACAAAATCGTATAATTATTATGTATCTAAATCCACTTTAATCTATTATTTGAATGATAAAACAAGGGCAAAATTCCGCCGCTAGTCAAGTTCGCGCCAAAACTTCAACGACCAACCTTACTCTTAGGTTTTGCTATGTATAGTTGTACTGCTGTGGTGGCGCTGTAAGACAATTTATCACATTGTCCCGTAGGTGTCATATGACGCGAATATAGAAAGTGCCAGAAAGATTTTGGCGCATCATCATATAACGATATAAGAAAGTACAGTTGTAGCCTATTTAAGTGCCACTGCTGGGCACACAGGTCTCTTTAAATTTCTTAAACGATTATGAATCAATTTGATAGCCGCGCTGCCCTAGTGCGTGTTGGCGGATTTCACATGTACTCGGAATATTTATTTTAATTATTCACACATGGGGGTTTCTTCACATTGTTTACCTTTACCGCCGAGAACATGGTAAATCAGCACTTAAAATTGCAATTAACGACACAGGGTACTACAAAATTTACAACTAGCGCTAAGCCACTGAACAATTCCGGCTATAATCACATAGTATATCATCACCACCATCATCATCACGATCATAAATTACGTCGATTTGCTACTCCACTCCTGAACATAAGCCTCTCTTAAGTAATGCCACAAAGCACGGTTCTGAACAACCTGCATCCATCGACTTCCTGTATGTCTTACCAGATTGACACTCCATCTAGTGGCGGGCCGTCCTATACTCACGGTTCGTCAAATTATATGGCCAGCCCATTGCCACTTCAGCTTACTTATCCCGATATATTATGTACCAAATGTAAATTATCCTAGCTGGCGACTAGAAACGCGTGAAACTTGCGGCATATGTATACATATAAAGCGTTCACCAATCATCACCGATTTGACGTCTATCGAAATTTGTGAAAACCTTAATTTGTTGAATGAACACACTAATGTTGGTATTCTGAATCGAACCTTGTGATGATAGGTGGACCTTGTACGATAATCGGAAACGTTCGTTGCAATAGTTGAATATAGTGGAGGCTGTAAGATTAGGTCCCAAGCACAAAATTACATAAAAGCAGTATCTTTTATGTAATTTTTCATTTGACATGTTATGGGGGAACCTTTCCGGGCATTATTCATTACAGCTGTTTGCCATCTAACGATAGTTGTAGAAATATACTGTTATGTAATTATAGTTTTAAAAAAAAACTTAAGAAACACGCCAAATATAAAATTATTTTATTTAATCCTGGTGTTCTTGATCTGGATACCAAGATAAAGTTATTAAATTATTGTATTGTCATTGGTCCTAGATACGATTACAAATTTTGAAGTCAATCGGCCGTCTTACAAGTTGGCGAAAATTACATTAAAAGATTCCGTTACATAGATAGATAGATACACGTGAAACTAACAATATAATAAGCGTGTTAAAATAGTAAATTTTTTAAATACCTAGCAGTATATTACGAGGGGTGATCCAAAAGTAATGATAATCGGTTACTTCAGGTCCGCATAAAAATCCAAAAAAAATATTTTTTGCTTGCTTATATACTCACTACGTCAGCCTAAAAAAATCATATAAATAGATCACGATTTCCGGGTGATACATTCATTTGAATGCGAACTGTCAAAGAGATAACATCAACATGGAGAAAAACGAAATTAGAGCTGTCATCAAGTACCTCTGTTTGAAAAAAATGTCTTCAAAAGACATACACAGTGACTTAGTGGAAACATTGGGGGACTCTGCTCCTCCATATTCTACAGTTGCACGCTGGGCCAAGGAGTTTAAACTGGGCAGAACATCCACTGAAGATGAACATCGCGAAGGACGCCCATCCACGTCCCTCACTGAAGACAACGTGAAAAAAGTCGAAGATGTTGTGTTGGCAGATCGAAGAGTGACCATCAGGCATGTAGCTGAGGTCACAGGGATCTCATATGGCAGCGTTCAAAGAATCCTTGCGAACGAGTTGCATATGAAAAAGGTCTCTGCGCGTTGGGTACCTAGAATGTTAACCGACGAGCAAAAGAAAAATCGAGTTGACATTTCGAGGGTCAATCTCGAAAAGTTCCAAGCAGATCAAGAAAATTTTTGTTCCGTTTTGTGACTATGGACGAGACCTGGATCCACCATTTTGATCCTGAAACGAAACAACAATCGATGACTTGGAAGCGAGCCTCCTCACCGACGCCAAAGAAATTCAAAGTTTCAAGTTCGGCGGGAAAGGTTATGGCATCTGTTTTTTGGGACGCTCAAGGCATAATTATGGTGGAATATTTGGAAAAGGTAGCCACTATTACGGGCTCTTACTACGCAGACCAAATAAGAAGATTACGGGAGGCCATTAAGGAAAAAAGACGCGGCAAACTGCGAGCTGGAGTGCTGTTTCACCAAGACAACGCACCGGCTCACAAAGCCGCAGTTGCGATGGCTGCCATTCAAGAAACGGGATTCGAACGGCTCGAACACCTCCTATTCGCCAGATCTAGCTCCTAGTGATTTCTACCTCTTTCCTCGGCTCAGGAACGCCTCCGAGGCAAGAAATTCGAAGACGATAGCGAAGTAATGGCCGCTGTTGAAGCGTTTTGGGAGGGTCAAGACAAATAATTTTTTTCAAAGGGAATCCTGGGCTTAGAAAAAAGATGGACTAAATGTATTGATTTGTTAGGAGACTATGTAGAAAAATAAATTATTATTAACTTTAATTACCGTGTTTTATTTTCATTATCATTACTTTTGGATCACCCCTCGTACACTGGTAAACTTTATTTTTAAATGGGGAAAATTTTCTAAATAAAATCCTTACTCCATTGCGTAGGCGGTAAAAGAATATCCGATATTATAAAATACTTTTTGTATTTTATAATATCGGGTAGAGCTTAGTTGTTTATATTTTGTGAAATGAGCTAGTCGTGTTTGAGAGTAGGTAAGGTAGGTAGGGTTTTTACGTGGTAGAGCCATGCTGCAGATATATTACCAGCGTAAAATAGCAGCTTAATGCTGCTGTGTTTCGTATGGTGAGTGTAGAGAACCGGATACCCTTTTTACTGAAAACGAGGCATTCCATCTTAGTCCTCACGGGTGACGACGCATTTGCATTTTGATTCGTAATCGAGGATAGATATAAATGTCTATGGGCCACAGCAACCACTTACCATTAGATGGACTGTGTACTCGTTTGTCACCTTTATCCTATAAAAAAAAAGGTAAATTAATTTCTTTTCTATGCATATTTTATTATATGTTTAAACTTGTTTGCTTTTATTGTTACCAGGTATACAGCAATAGTACAACGAGCGGCACAAGTGATAGCTTAGTGAGCACATGTTCTGCAGTGGCGCCGAGGAGAAACAAGCTGGGCCTGGCGCTGTTGGTCACTGTACCTGATTCCACTGATATGTAAGTCTGTTTAAGAAAAAAAAAACAGAGTGCCGGTTGTCATTAATTCTAGTTTATAGAATAACGCCGGGTAGTACCGGTGTAAGATAATCCACTCCCCATATCATCCCCTGGGTACCGTAAGAGGCGACAGAGGGAAATGAAACAGGCAACAAGAAGCAACATGTTCCCGACAAAAATCAAAATAATAACCCACCTGCCAAGTGTGTCAACTACGGAAAATCAGCAATGTTCAGCAGAGACTTTAATAGGTTGTATGGCTATCAAATACTGCTGCTGCCATCGTATATCTTTTCAAGTTTGGAGAAGCATGTGCTTATTGACTGACCATTACAAAAAATGATGGTATTCCTTAAACCAAAGTTTCTACTGTTACTAAATTAAATTAAACACTGAATAGAAGCCCGAGGAGAGCCGTGGTAGCAAAGCTGTAAATTTCACAGTACCCGAGCGAGCCGGGTTCGATACCCGCGCACTAATGAAATTGTTAATTGCAATTTTAACTGCTGATTTACCACGTGCTTGGCGGTGAAGGAAAACATCGTGAGGAAACTTGCATGTCTGAAAAAGAAGAAAAAGATATTTCGAAGACATGTGAAGTACGCCAACACGTATTGGGGCGGCGCGGTGGACATATCTTTGACAAACCTCTCAGAAATGAGAGGAGGCCTGCGCCCAGCAGTGGGACGTATATGGGCTGCAACTTTAACTTTTAACTGAATAGAGAAGGAAATAAACAGAATGTTCAGTAAAATTTTGACACCAAGCGTTTTATTACAATACGTGGTTTATATGTTAGAAATAGTCTCGGGCTTAAGTTATAGTTGAGAAAGTCTTTCACGAATAAAGTCCACAGTCTTCCAGAAACTTGAGATTGTGCTGTCAAATTCCATACATTACATTTTAGTTCGCATATTTTCCACGGGACTTCTTTATTGAAACAGACTTTATTTTAAACCTGAGATTAATTATAATCTACTTTTTGTAATGAGACGAAAGCGGCCTTATTACAGAAAGCAGTTTATATTTAGCCTCGGGTTTAAACTAAAACCTGTTTCACGAATGAAGTCCCGCGGAAATAAGCAAACTACAAGTGGTAAAATTAAAAATTTTGTACAACCGACTTCAAAATAAATTATTGAGGATATCTCAAAAACTACTGGTTAGACCTTGATCAAATTTATATGGGACCACATGAGAAGCACCAGCTTTCATAAAAAAGAATTTTAGAAATCGGTTCAGGCGTCTTCGAGTAATCGGTGAACGTACATTAAAAAAAAAAACTTCCGACCAATTGAGAACCTCTTCCTTTTTGAAGTCTATATACTTTAATCCCGAGATTTTTAATAAACCATATTTTGTCATCATGTTCTCAACCAACCAGGAGGAAGATTTATTGCACGCTAAAATCTGATTATTTGTTAAGTTAATATCTTGTTTTATTGAGCTTACTGTTTGTTTTACTTTATTATTACTCTTAATTGTCTTAAACTAGCGACAAGAGTCGGATTGTGCTTACACGTGTTGTTTGTTTAAAAGCTGCGTTGCTTACTTTAGATTTAGAGGTAAGAACATAAACCTATGATTAAAAATACGTCACATAATATTATATTGACACTTCAAAAAATATTTTATAATCTAATATATATAAATTTATTTTTGTTTGTTCGTATTTTATGCGCTGCCATACCGTTCATCAGATTGCGCTAAAACTTTGTCAACTTATTGCTTGCATTTGCGCGATTGATATAGGCATAGTACAATTGATATAAAGTAAAGTAGATGGCGCGCGTATTATACCGACAAATTTATTTGAAACTTATATAATATCGTTTAATTTCATTTAATGTTTTATCATTCTTAATTAAAGAATATTACTCTTCCAAATTTAAAACGATATTTCCACAATTATTTCTTCTGCGGCAGCAACGCGCCGAGTACCAGCTAGTATACTATTAAATATATATATTAAATAGTATTATATATACTATGGGATGTCATAAAATAAAATAATCCTTGTTTAGATTATAACATTTTGTTTGTTTACTTCGTGGAACATTTTATGGAAATATAATTTATATTCCATTATAATATTAAAAGCAAAGATAGCATTTAAATAAAAACAAATATTGATATAAAATCCGCATGCAAAAATGAGAGGGTGTGGTATTACCTAGTTTGAAGAATTTTTTAAAAGGCGATAGACCGATCGCAGTATTCTTAAATCAGTTGGCGTCTTCTATTTTAAAATAAAATAAATTGTGATCAATGAGATGTTTATTTGACTACAAGAAACAATTCCATAATTTATTTGTTTTCCATACAATTTCTTTACGAAAAGTTCGTTTTGGAAACACCTAAAAATCTTTTTCTTTTGCAGGAATTTTATACGGCGTTGCGTAGAACACTCTCCCCAGTTACAAGCACTGGTTTGTAGGTTAAGGTTGGCAACATTGGCTGCCGGTTCAGGCGGGAACTTCGTTTCGACTTTGTACAAAGCAGCAGCCGATGCTGCCAGATGGTAAGTGGATGTTGTTTTGTTTATTCTTGAATCAAATATTGTAGCAATACGTTTTAGTATAAGAAATGATTTCACTTCTATTGTTAGAAATATATGAGAAGGTGCCTCGGAAAGTACGTAAAGCCGTTGATCCTGCAACTGATCTCTCCGGTCGTGTCGGATTGCCGTCCCATCTGACTATACTATATTACATTACACGATTTATCGGGCCCTGTCTATCGCGTGCCCTGCTTACCAGGCAGGGCGCTGCTTATTACACTTACGCTAGAAATCGCTTCCTGCCTCAGTCGTTACTCGAACGTGGAAACGTTTGCACGTCTAGCATTATGGCGCCGACTTTATTTAAACGTCAAACAATTGCTTTAGTGGTAACTTTGGCTGTCGGTACCGTGCAAGGCCAAGCTAAAAAAAGGAAGAAAAGGAAAATGTGTGAAAAATATTTGCTCCTAAGATTTATAAATTTGTAGAAATACTTAAAAGCCTTCGCTTCTTATTTCTTTATTGGAATAGTCCTTGTGCTCTTATTGGAATAGTCCTTGTGCTCTTTCCTCCAAAGATAAGGCATATCTCTGTAGATGTCGATGACATTGAGAAGGACATCTTTTCTTTAGCGCACGACATGGTTACGAGCAATGAGTTACGAGAGTAGATCGACGCATCAGAACTTTAAATAATAAACAGACGTGTAGACTCTGCGCTTGCGGCCACGCAACTGAGCTCCCTGCCTCTCTGTCTCTTTTACACTATACGATCACAGCGCGGCAGGGAAGCGGGGCGGTCGGAACCACTCGGTCGCCCTGTTTAGGGACCCTGATTCCCTGTTTCTTAGTACACTACCCTGTCCCTGCGGGCAGGGCCAGAGAAATCGGATAATGTAATAGGCCTTTAAGAGAGTGAAGGAAGAGAAAGTACATCTTTGCTTGCGCACACGCTCGTGCAATAAAACCTTGTCATGCGCAGATGGTTAGTCTTTTTTTTATAGAATAAGGGTGACAAACGAGCACACAGTTCACTTGATGGTAAGTAGATGCTGTGGCCCATAGCCATCTACATTTATCCTCGATAAAGAATCAAAATGCAGATGAGTTGTCACCCGTGAGGACTAAGATGGAGTGCCTCGTTTCCGGTTCTCTACACTCACCATACGAAACGGCAGCATTAAGCTGCTATTTTACGCTGGTATTCTGTGAGAGTGTGGTCCCACCCTGGTCGAGCCGACCCATTCGTGCTACAACCATAATATAGCTGAAGCCTGGCTCTACCACGTAGTCTCCGTTGAGACTGGCCACCGTGAAGGAAATTCGGTCTGGAGGTCATGAGATTATTCTATACACTCACCAAAACCCAACTTTTTGCTTTCCTATGCCAGCATGCTACTTGGTGCGATCTTAAAAGGGCCTATATCCAGCAGTTTTTAAAAGACGTTGATATTGAAGAAAACAGAGAAAGTAGTAAGGTATTTTATTTTATTTAAGGTTATCAGACCTCATTTACGGGCCACGCCTACAGTCAGCGTGGTTAAGTCTAGTCACAAGCGATCCGCGCTCCTCCAACAAGCAATCGGAGTCCTTGATGTCGGATCTTTGCGCCGTATTAGCTACAGGCGACACCAAACACACTAACTTGTGAGTAATTTGTTGTCCTTTTTCTATAAATGTATACATTGAATAAAACTACATAGGTCTTTTTGTTTGTCCTATGTCTCTTACATAGGACAAACAAAAAGATCCATTAAAACACGCGTGAAAGAACATATAGCTGACGTGAGGCACCGACGCTCTGGGAAGTCTGCAGTCTGTGAACATGTTCAAGATCGTCCCCGCCATTACATCAGATTTGATAGACCACAAATCCTCGCAAAAGAACACCGATTCCTACCAAGGTTGATACGCGAGGCTATTGAAATTAAAAAACATTCTAATTTCAATAGAGAAGATGGATGGGTGCTGCCATCTACTTGGGATCCTATAATTAACAAAATTAAATCCAAAGCCAAGCATACCACTGCAAGACTTCAAGATACTGTAAGCTCATTCTGCGTAGATCGAACCAAAAATTAATATTAAAAAACTGAAGGTAGCCGGGCTAACTATGACATCGGGACGTCAAACATCTCAGTCCCCCCTGTGACCATGGGTTGCTGTAAAGCACCCGAAACGTCGGGAATCAAAATAGTAAAATTAAACGCGATAAAATCCGTAAAAATTGTTCGCGTAAATATAAGAAATCATAATGTATACATTGTTAGTACTTATACTTAATCACCAATAAAAGTGAATGAAAGTATACTTACTGGTCGTGGACTTCTCCTGTTGAATGGTAGGCAGAGGAGCATCGTTCGTGGCATCTTCCACTTTTGAAGCTGCAGCTCGTCACCGTTTTGGGTAGCTCGCTGCCCAAATACTCAAACGCTACTCAATTTTAAGACAACGTTAAGTCTCGTGGTGTCACAGTCACTTTGACTATATTGATAGATTTGACTAAAGTGATAGATATTTGGTCATACAAATTGGTTATTTTTTAGAACTTTCTGGCGTTCCAGATAGCTACCCCACGTAACAAAATTGGGTGACGGGTTCTCTTACGCTGTAAGTGGTAAAATTAAAAATTTTGTGCAACCGACTTAAATATAAATAAAATACATCATCAATGTAGTCGAAGTCAATTAAATACGCATTATTAAGGATAACTGAAAAACTACTGGTCAGAAATTGATCAAATTTAAATGGGACCACATGACAAGCACTAGTTTTCTAATAAAAAAGAATCATCAAAATCGGTTCACCTAGAAATAAGTTCTGAGTTAACACACATAAAAAAAAAGTCAAGAAAAAACTTCTTCCGGGTACGACCTCTCTGTGGAATAGTTTACCACCGGCGATTTTTCCGGACCGATACGACTTAGGGACCTTCAAGAAAAGAGCTTACTCCTTTCTAAAAGGCCGACAACACACCTGCAATTCCCCTGGTGTTGCGGTTGTTCATGGGCGGCGGTAGTCACTTAACATCAGGTGAGCCGCATGATCGTTTGCGCCCCCTCACCTAAAAAAAAAGAATCATCAAAATCGGTTCACCCAGGAAAACGTTTTGAGGTAACACTTAAAAAAATGCAGTCGAATTGAGAACATCCTCCTTTTTTTGAAGTTGATTAAGAATTGATCAATATCTCTGAGACTAATGATGAATAGAAATGCCTCCTGCCTTCCTGCACTCTGCGATAGTTAGTTGAATTCCATTGATTAGGTTGGAAGATTCGGTTAATAAGTAAATTAATATTTAAAGTATGAGGATGAGTATGTCTTTCAAAGTATTTTACGTTTACCATCAAATATATTATTATACTTTGTTAATTTCATTGTCACATTTTAATGTTTGTATAAAATTATCATTATTTCGTAATGACTTCTTATATTTACGCCAACACTACACATTGCTTCACAATCTGCAATCCAAAAAAGCAGGCTGCTCCGGTTTAACGTTGAGATCTGGATTGTACACACCTCAGTTGCCCCGTGACCATGGGTGCTGCAAAGCATCTGACATCTGACATCAATGGATTCGGGATCGGGATTTAAAAATCATTAAAATTAAATGCGATAAAATCCACAAAACCAGTTTTATTCAATTCATTATTTTAATATGAGAATACTGGGCTTCTTGCTGTCTCTTCAATACTGATAGTTAGTAAGAGCTGAGACCTATACAAAACCCTAAACTAAACTAACCCTAAAACCCGCTATTTCACTCTTTATGTATAGTAACTCCTACTAACTATCAGAGTTGAAAAGCCAGCAGATCCGTTTTGGATAACCTAGGACGCCAGGCATTCTGACCAAAGGCCACGTGGCGGTATGTACACATTACGCCTATCCGTCTGCGAAAACGGTTTCTTTCTCTACTCTGTATTCGTTTCTTAAAGACACCAAAGTTTGCTGCAAAGCAATAATTGGAAACGTACCAGATTTTATTTTTAATTTTTTTGGTACATTCATTTATCTGTTGTGATGACAGAGTGTCACATTATTTACGTTTTATGAAATAAGTTTATTATTGCAGATAGCATATGTACTGTTTATTCGCCAGACACCATTGATCAAAGTATGATTTTTTATTGGGACAAAATTTAAGACGAGTCTGCTTTAAGTTGTGTCTTAGGAATTATAATAATAGGTCGGGGAAAAATTTTCTTCGTATTTTGTTTCTATAAAATTGAAGAAGAATCTATTTGGTTACACTGATTGTAAAAAAAATTATTGAAAAAAAACGGCCGGAACTGATCAACAGAAAAGGAGTGGTATTTCATCATGATAACGCCAGACCACACACATTTTTGGTCACTCAGCAAAATTGAGAGAGCTTGGTTGGGAAGTGTTAATGCATCCACCATATAGTCCTGACCTTGCAACCTCAGATTTTCACCTGTTTCGGTCTCTTCAGAATTCTTTGGGTAGTGTTAAGTTAACATTAAGAGAGGACTGTCAAAACTATTTGTCGCATTTTTTTGATCAAAATATCAAGATATCCACAGCAACTTTACAGTATTACGTCACTACCTACAAAATGGCAACAAGTTATCGAACAAAATGGCACATATATATATATATTATAATTAAATGTAATTAAACTTTGAAAAAAAAAAATAATGTCTTGAATTTGTATATAAAATACGAAGAAACTTTTTCCCCGACCTTTTATGATTTTTTATCGGGACAAAATTAAAGGCTTGTCAATTATTCTGCTCTATGTTGTATGTTTTAGGAATTATAATAATTAAAACGGTTCGTAATCTGAGCCTAAATTGTGGTAGATCAGGGACTAAGCGCTAGCTGTAAATTTCACAGTACGCGAGCAATCCGCGTTCGATCCCTGCTAATACCAACGGAATCATTAAGTGCAATTTTCAGTGTTGATTTACCACTTTCTTGTCGATGAAAGAAAACATCGTGACTTTATATATACAGGGTTATTTTGCAATAGCCGGCCAAATTTGCAGAGAAGGTTCAGAATGAGTAATATAACAAAATGGTGAAGAAAAATTGATTTAAAAAAACCTCAATAATTCTATTCTTTTTATGTTTTAAATTCAAAATGCGTTTTACTACGCACGCACACATTCGTAAGAGTCGATTAGTAGGCAAAAACGTTTTTGCCCATAAATCACATTCAATTTGACATAATTTCAAATAAAAGTAGAAACCTTATTTACTCGTATTTTAAAAACTGCAATATCAATATATCATTATGTATATATTTGAACTTAAGTTTAAAATTTGGCTACTCTTTGACAAATAACCCTGTATGTTTCGTAGATATGTAAACTCCGCTAACTTTTTCGCGCGGCAGACACTATCTTGCCCTAAAAACCCTTCTTAGAGTTGAGACCAGGCCTGTGCACTTTACGCGAATAAACCGAGTTGATCTCCGCCGGACTACCAAAATGGTAAATTGCAATTTTTAATTTACCACATGTTGTCGTTGTGATTTCTGGGCGGTGATAGAAAACATCGATGTCAAACCTGCAGGTCTGTGATATTTGAAAATTACATTTCCAGGACATGTGAAGAGGCAATGTAACATTCCTGTCTTAAGAAATCTCACAGTAATAACAGGAGACTTGTATCAAGGTATTGGAGATATTTGTAACAAAAATTTGAAAAAAGGTTTCATACTGCTAAATCTGGCATTAAGAATACAGTTTATCCAACACTTTTTTCTTTGTAGGAAATTGAGTTAGGTTTATCATCAAGATCATACGATGACAAAGGTAACTGCCTAGATCTAGGCAGTTACATATAAACCAATTTGAAACTACACAAAGAGAGTTCCTGTGTCATAACTTTATATTAAATGAAGATATCACAATATTTTTTTTGATAAGGGCCAAGTGTCTAAGAAATAAAATTTAGAAACCTAATTGAAATCTATCCAGTAGTTTTTCCGAGATGCGCGCACAACTGCGAACCTCTATCATTTTATTTATATATATTAACAGTTTCCAGATAAAGACACGATAGTTAAACAATCGAAACGTTCATATATGACTAACGGGATAGTGAAATGTTTAATATTCTTGGCAATAATATCTATTATGTACAGTAAATCTAAACTTGTATATTAACATAATTCATAACTCCTTGAGGTGCCCTTCCAAGAATGATGAAGTCACCTGTCATCGTTTACACTGTAAGATCGCACGTCATGCTAAGTGGTCACTTTCTAATTCTATATACCTACATAAAAATCAATTAGAGATTAGTTGAAACATTTTGTCTACGTTTTTATTTATTTATTTATTTAAACTTTATTAAACTATTGCAAGCATTCTCTGCCAGTCAACCTTAGAGCAGTGATAACACTACGAACATTCAAATATGTTTAAAAATATCGCACGCTTGGTAATGGCTTGCATGAACTCACACGTCAGAGTAAACCGGTTACGAAGTAACGGAAAATTCTACGGAAATTCTGTATTGCCGAGTGGTGGCTGCGTAAGAGAGCATTCATCACCTCATTTCATCCTGTGGGTGCTGTGAGAGGCGACCATAGAAAATATCAGAAAGATCTCAGACTCGATCTGGTTTTCGGTAGATGGCGGTATACGGTTTTACATTACGCTATGGAAATAGCTAAAGTAAACTAGTCTTGCTGTTTCAACACTGGTAAGATTTCTAATCTTTTTTATAGCATATGCTGCAGAACTAAGTCTGCTTGCTGGTTTTGATATATGGGGGCTCCATTGAAGCTTCGCGTCTAGTGTGATTCCAATAAAAATGGTGGTATTGTCAAGACTCATCGTGAGGAAACCTGCATGTCTGAGAAATAAGAAAAAAGATTATTTCGAAGACATGTGAAGTTCGCCAACACGCATTGGGGCAGCGCGGCGGACATTTTCTTGTCCAAAAACCCTCTCGGAAATGAGAGGAGGCCTGTGTCCAGCAGAGCGACGTATATAGGCTGTAACTTTAACTTTTTATCTAAAAGTTAACGTGACGCGGGAGGTGGTAAAAACATATCTGTAAACTGTTTTTGTTACTATTCATTCATCATTACAGCCCTTCACAAGTCCACTGCTGATATATATAGGCTTCCCCCAAGGAATACCACAAATCACGGTCCTGAGACACCTGCATCCATTGAGTTCCTGCATGTCTTACCACGTCGTCACTCCATCTAGTCCTACGCCCTACACTTCGCCTACCGGTACGAGGCTGCCACTCGAGAACCTTTTCCCCCCTCGGTTGTCGGTTAGTCTAAGAGCTATTTGGCCGGCCCATTTCCACTTCACTGTCCATTTCTACTAACTGTTGGGCTATGTCGGTCACTCTGGTTCTACTCCAGATATTCTCATTTTTAAGTTTATCACGCAGAGAAACTCCGAGCATAGCCCTGTCCATAGCTCGCTGAGCGACCTTGAGCTTCCTCATACGGCCAGCAATGAAAGACCACGTCTAATAACACGTACTAATGTACTAATTATACTACCAGTTAGGTGACTTTTTCGGCGATGAAAAGAATCACATGATTCGCGCTTCTTTGAGAGGAATCTATGCATTCTGACTAAGCGAAAAAAATTACGTACGGGTTCTTCTTTAGGTTTCGGCTATCAATTAAACCTCTATAATATACTTGAAGTAAGAAATTTTTATAATTATAATATACTAGTTAGTAACCGGAGTGTTGCTGCTCGAAAAAATATAATTGTGGACATATAGAAATTGAATGATATATAACTTTCAAATAAATTTGTCGGTACGATACGTGCGACACCTACTGTAAGTTAATTGTACTATGCCTATAGCCTTCGCGTAAGTGCAAGCATTAAGTTGGCAAAGTTTTACCGCAATCTGATGAACGGTATGGCAGCACATAAAATTCGAACAAACAAAAATTAATTTTTATATATTAGATATACAATATTCTAGTGATAAATAAAATTTTCTTTATAAATCTGAACAAGCAACAGCCTATGAGAGTTTTCATCTTCCTGTTAAAAGGGACAAGAACGAATTACGAAACGACTTGCTATTCTTGAAAAAGTTGAAAATAAATATAAAGATACTGAGCCGCCAAAGTCGTAAATAATATTTCACTTTATGATTCGTTAATCTAATACAATTAATCTCAACCTAAAGATATGAGACTTAGTTATTTTTTTGGACAGTATCCAACGCAGTGTAGCGATTAATGAGTTTACGCAATAAAAAATGGACACTCGTCTTTGGTACGTTTCTATTTGCTCAATAGTTACGAAAGATGTGTGAATGAAGCCGGGCAAATGTAACTTACATTTATATTTAGTTCAAATGTTTTCGTGAGTTATTTTTAAATGGAATGTTTACGTATTTTCACGTGATTACCTCACCTTTTGAGTGAATTGACGCCTGCGAAGTTTGCTAATTGAGTGTACATTGTACAACTGATTTGGTCAGATGGAAATATTAGTATGAATTTTCAGTTTCATTATTTAATTAGATATATAGATTTCTTTACACATTTAGATTACCTTTGAACTCTAATGTTACATTATATGTTCTGCGTACTATTTGTATTTTAGAATATGAAGCGAAGAAAGCTGTCTATATGACATAAATCTTTGCATGACTTACACGCTACGTTTCGAATAGGGCTTTCGAATTCGAATGCCGGCTACTCATCGAGCTTGTACTGTTAGCATAGACGGTAGCTAAAGCGAAAACAACGATAATAACGTTATATCGTTATATTACAAATAACGATATTATATTAATTTAATCGTTATGTTGTTTTATTTGGAAATTTCTATTTTTGAAAAAAAATGTGGTCATTATTTTAAAATCAATTGAATTATGTATGTAATTAAATCAATTTACGAATAGTATAAAATTTTTGTAATTGATCCATTGAGGCTACTAAAAAAACAATTTACTACTTTAAATACGGACAGAAAACATTATTTGAGATGCCAAATGTATATAGAACAGTTATGTTCGATACTCAGGTCTGTAGTTAGAAGCACAATAAAACGTTTATTGTAATGCATGAATGACGTTATTTTGTGGTCGTTAGTGGCGGCTGTGAGTATAGACAGCGACAGTGTGCAAGCGAGGTTCAGGTGTCGCCATTTATAATCTCATTCTTTATCTGCGCGAATAGTACAGATTGTATATACAGATAATATTTTCATTTCTATTTTTGTTGTCAGTATTCATAAATAGCGACAGTAAATAACTTCCTACGCCAATTTACTACATATTAGTGTCATTCTTATGATATTTAGGTATTATGTTATTAGATCCAATAATTTGTGAAAACATTGTATATTTTATACAAATTCTGAATTTACGCTGTAAATTTACAATTGCGGAATTATAAATTCATTGGACTTTAAGAGTTATTTTTAATTTTGATTAAAAAAAACAAGACAAGATTAATTATCATTGTTAGATTTATGCGAATTAAAAAATACTTGTTTATTTGTTGTATGCATTTCTTTTGATTTGCATGTACGTGGTAAAGCCATGCTTCAGCTATATTATGGTTGTAGCACGAATGGGTCGGCTCGACCGGGGTGGGACCACGCTCTCACGGAATACCAGCGTAAAATAGCAGCTTAATTCTGCTGTGTTTCGTATGGTGAGTGTAGAGAACCGGATACCCTTTTTACTGGAAACGTGGCACTCCATCTTAGTACTCAGGGGTGACAACACATCTGCATTTTGATTCTTAATCGAGGATAAATGTAAATGTCTATGTGCCACAGCATCCACTTACCATCAGGTGGACTGTGTGCTCGCTTGTCACCCTTATCCTATAAAAAATAATATTAATTGTTTGTTTCAGTTTCATCAGCACGCTTCTTACAAACGTCCTCACTCATCACTTAGGCTGGGTAACAACTGTCAGCCCATATGACACTATCGATCCTCAAATGCAAGCCAAGCCAGCTTCGTCTGCCGAGTATCGGCGTCCTTATAACGCCTTGTGGGCACAACTCGGGGACCTCTGCGGAAGTATCGGTTTCCCTCCCCGATCGTCCAGAACAATCATCGTGGGCGCCACAAACACACAATTTATGAACAAATTACTGGCTGTGCTCACTTATTTTGTTCGTTGCGGCGACGTCACAAGGACCGATTTTATGTACAAAGAATGCGAACTTCAAGAAAGCAAAGTTACAAGTGTAAAAGCCCCTCAAATTTCTGGCCTCAGCAGGACCGAGACATGCAAGAACAGTTTAGAGCAACTCGCATCGAGGGATACTTTGAAAGTGCCTATAGTTAATACTCAGAGCACTGATAGTAGTATAAGTACGTTAGTATCGAGCGATGTTAGCCTTAAACGGTCGACAACGCTCTCTAATTTTAATGATAAGCTCTCTATTAATTCGGATCTTTTAGATTGTAGTGAGAAACCTACCACCAAGCTAAGAAGGAACCCCACGGTATTGATCTCATTGAAGCCGTCATCGGATTTAAGTCTGAACTCTTCTGAGTCGGAGGATTTGGAGCCGGAGAAGAAGGTCGTGTTTGTGTTGGGTGAAGATGAGAAACTGGTCGGTCTGAAGAACAAGTCCAATGGCGGGAAGAGTGTAAAGAAGTCATCGAAAGTCCATAACGAGCCTGCCACTGTAGAACTGCCAGAGAAATGTCCGGAAGTTAGCAAAGCATCCTGTGATCAAAACAAATCCTGCAGTTCCGACAGTCCGTCTAAATGCTGCAGGCAAACACTTGAACATTCCAAGCCAATAAAACATTCCGGTTTTAAGTTTGAATTCGATAAGTACCCACAAATAGTCACTAATTATATGAAGAGCAAAAATTTAGAAATACTAGATAGACATTATATAGGAAAACCGGGTAACTTAAAACTGGACAATTTCCAGTTCGACCCAACGATCGTCCCTCCGATACAAGAAGAGAGATGCGAGATTTGCTACAAGTGTCAGTTGATGGAGTCGATGCTACAGACCCCTACAAACGCTTCTGAAATGGAATACATGAACGATATGCCCCGACAGTCGGAGCCTCAGTTCGCTAAGGAGACAGTCGTCAGTGAATCCGATGTGCAAGAGATGTCGCCGAAATCTTTTGTCAGGAAACGGAAAGAGAACACTATTATAGTCAATTTAATAAAAGACACAGATAATAATATTGCACCGGCTATTTCAATAGAACGTAACCAAAGAGTAGAAAAAGTAAAGAAAGATAAGTCTAAGGACAAAGTAGAAGTCAAGCAAGTCATAGAGTTTCCATTACCGAGTCTCTCTTGTCAATCAAATCAAGGCCGGATGCGTTCGGGGTTCGACGCTTCATTATTAGGTGGCGTGACCGAACACTATATTCCTGATTTAATTTTACAAGGTAATTTAAATTATAGCGCTTACTTTATATGCTAGGTTTGATCTTATAATGATTAAACAATTTTTAGTTTTGCATTTATTTTTTCAATTTTTAGGAACAATTGCGAATCCAAAAACATGGGAGACGGAGCTAAGGCGTGATCTAGACCTCGCAACCTATCTGAATAAAACCTTAGAAACACCGATGCAAGCTGTTGCAATTATCGGAGATACTAATACATGGTAACATTTTTTTAAATAGTTACCATAACCTTTATCGTTTTATCTTCTGTTTTTTACATTCAACTAACACAATGTTGTTGCGATTTTAGCCAAGTTGATTTTCTAAAATCGTTAACGCTAATAGAAAACTACAAAAATGACGTACCCAAGGTTAGTTGTGTGACTGTCACGCAAGTTATCGTTGATTTCAATCATTTTATATTTTCCTATAAGTTTAACTTGGCTTACTCCGCTGAAGTCTTAGATGTAAAGTTATTATAATCATAAAAAAACATAGACAATTTAATAAAATTTTACATAAATAAAATTACGTAAATAGCAGAATTGCAACATCTTTTATAACAATTTTTCGATCATAAAACCGCTAATTGGTTATTTTTTGTTATTTTATTTTTATTATAAATGTAACGTAACCTAATATTTACGTAAAAATATATTTTTGCAGGGAAGTTCGCGTTTTAGGGCGAGACTGTGGTTGGAGCGGTTTGTCGCCTTTAGTTGGCGGAATGTTAGACGCTCTGCCTATCATGCGACGCGCCAAAGTACCCACTTATCAGGTAAGGCCATTTTCAGTTTATATTTCAAAGTAATTCACTTTTATTTTATAGTTAAAAGTACTCTTTGAATGCGTTTAGATTCACAAAAATGCGCTTTTTCAACGTGATGTAGCACGAATAGGTCGACCTGAATTATTATGGACTTCGAAGTTTAAACAAGGTGTTCCATTTTCGAAAGCTAGATATCCAGTATAATAACAGGCCACATATTTTTGCATTGCCATTGCCACCTTAGACTTCGATCGACATAACAAAAGTCTTGTAGCCTTCTTTGTTTGCAGTTGGTTGCACAGCAGGTGTATAGTAGCCATTAATAATTAAGTAAACAATAACGTTTGTCATTTTAGAAATTGTAACAAAACTGAGCACAGGTTTGCTTTTATTTCTGAGATAGTTACAAAGAAAGGAGAAGGACAAAGAAAGCAAGAAAGGAGCCCGCCATAATACTCTCGTGTGATTTTTTTTAAAGACATGTTTCACAAATCAGCACTTGAAATTGAATTTATGATTTCCATAGTGTCGGTGAGAATTAAATTTTGTTTGCTAGCATACTATGAAGTACAAGGTGTTGATAGATTCCCATAGCTATTTCGCTCTGATGGCTTTTACTACTTATGCCTAATGAATACAATTTTATGTTGTTGCAGTGCGTACTATACTTGGAAGGTAAACTCCGAGAACTGTGCGTTCTATCGAAGACCCTAGCCGATTTGCTCATGACAACAGATTTCTGCGATATAGCAACACTTACGAAGTCCCTTAACATAGACGTCAATGACGTTCCCCTCCTTTTGGCGGTTGCTACCACTCACACCCCAGAACTAGCCACTAGATACGGTATTAGTTATAGGTAGTGCTAAAATGTGCCTTTTAAATCGAACTTGTTTTCCATTCTATGTATATGTATAGTTACATATGTATATAAGACTGAAGTTTGATTTGTTTTCGAAATATTTGCCTGGCAATTTGTAATTATTTTTAAAAAGCCAAGATTTGTTAGAATTGAGTTCTCACTGAAGGCAATGTTGATTTGGCAATAGAATAATTTGATAACTAGGCAACATAAATATTTCGTCATCTCTAAACTTACGCTTAAATTCTCTTTGGAATTCTACAACAGATCACTGCTTATTATTTTAAAAGGCTAATTCCAAACGTCTTTAAATATGCCTAGTCTTGTATTATATCTTGTTGTTTACTGTACTTGTATGTTTTATATTCAAATCATTACCATTATTATTACATATTATATAAAATCACTTCTTATAATAAAACAGATGTCGGTTTGAAAACCAGATCGTCCCTTATCTGTACCTAGTACCTCATGAATGGGAATAAATATTAACTTTCTATTTTGTACATATGTTAAATCATTTTAAGTCTATTTAATTAATTAAAGATTATTTATTATATATTATTTAACAAACTAAATAACAGTCATCGAGCAGCTTCGTGTTTGAGATACATATCATTGTAAATTGTTTCGAATTCATATTTGAAAATAATCTTTAAGCCAACTTGTTGGTTTTAACGTTATTAGATTTACCATTATCCTGAGGTTTTTGCTTATTGTTTATATTATGTTATATTGGTGGGAGAATATCTGTGATTTAATACAGTTTTTAGATTTTGTGTATGTATGTATATATTATTCTGTTAAATAAATATTTTGGTTGGAAAATGTATTATTACAATAGTTTTGCTGTGATTGATTTAGAAATATAGTTGTAATATATTTGTAAATTTCATTTTATATATACATGCAGTGTTTTGAACACTAGCAACATAGCGCGGCTATTATGATGTGATATGTTTATAATAATTTTTGGGTTTTATTACATTTTGAAATGCTCTGCTTTAATTATCTACAAGAGAGTTTTTGCTTATCTATAATTAAACGATACAGAATGGAAGAAGTGTTTTAAATTTAGAGTAAATAGTCTTTGAAGATCCGAAACAAACCGATGAATGTTTCTATAGTCAATTGTTTATTTTACTTCGTCATGTTGTTTAGGGTTCATTGTCTAATATTCTACCTGATACTTTAAATCATTTTTAAATTAAACATAATACTCGCAGCATAATATACGTACCTTAATTTATGAAAATGTGTGAAATGGTATTTTTATTTGTAATTTTGCAAGAAATAATTTTTATACTTTAATTAAATAAATTATTCTTTTTAATTGATTGTATCATTTTTATAAACAAAAGGATACTGGCCACACTTTTAACAGTATTAATACTCCCTTTAACAATTTCCAACTAAGCGTATAATCCTTGTGCTAAGAGTGATTCATAGTCTATGTTTAACCCACTTTGAGTTTTGTATCCATTAGACTATTTTCGGTTCTAGATATTACACTATTATTTGGTATTATAATTATACCTTATTTGAATAAGTCGGTTTTTTAAATAAAATTTAAGTGACAAACGAACTTAATTAAATGCTACAGATGCATGGTTACCTCTGAGTACTAAGATGGAGAATGCATCCGCATTAGAACCAGAGTAACCGACGTATCCGAAGAACCGACAATTGATGGGGAAGAAAGGTTCTCGACTGGCAGCCCCGTACTGGTGGCTAAGTGTAAAGAAGCTCCCGACCAGATGGAGTGACGACCTGGTAAGAGTTGCAGGACGTCGATGGATGTAGGTGGCTTAGGATCGTGTTTTCTATCATCCCTTGGGGGACACTTATGTTCAGCAGTGAGTTTGTGATGATGATGATAATAATGATGAATGTAAATACAGATAATACAATATGCCACCATGTAAGACAATCTCTCGTCCTTTGGAAATACTAAGAGGCGAGTATGGGAAAGGTTAGAAACTTCATGGCTTCGAACAGATGTCGGTATACTATATTGTATGTAGTGCTGATGGTGTGCAGCTGAGCAAAGGTGCGAGATATCCGCTTCTGCGATAGACAATCCATGTCAAAAGTCTACTAAATATACATCAAGAACATCTCTATATTAAATTTTCTATAATAGCCAGACCAGTGACTGGGCTACATTTAATGCCGGCTGTCCACACTCGCCGAGACAGGCCGAGAGCGAGTGTCTAAATGGAGCTCTCGTTTCTTCTCGCTGTCTCTCATCTCGCCTCGCCACCTCTCGGTCGCGTGTCGGTTTCTTTGCGCTCGAGTCAAAGGGTATCGTTAGCTCTCGCGAGGAAAACAGGAACGAACATGTACACACTCGATTATTTTTATTATTTTATTTAAATTAGCAAAAAGCTAATTTTTTTGGGTTAGAAAATTGGGTTGTCTGGAAGATATTGCTATGTAGCAATAAGACCGCCTTTTGTTTTTCCCTCAATATTTGTTTATTTTTTTGTTATTTTTATCTTTTCTTGGTGTACAATAAAGAGTATTGTATCGTATTGTACGACCTAATAATATAGACATATAATATAGACCTATAGACCTGGTACTATTGCGGTGCATAGTAACTATCCACCGTCGTCTTCTTCACCAGGGCTTAATAATTTTTTGTGTGATATATTTTTAAATAATTATAGTAGCTAAAAGCACAAAAAAAACAACAGCTATTTCCAGGTCCATCATGGCAGGTACGGTGAACGGTGTCCGCGTTAAACTGATACAAGTGTGTGAGACGGTGTACCCTCGCCGAGAGCTTCGAATTCCACGAAAGCTCGAGACTCGGTGAGAGGCTCTCGACGGGTGTGTACAGCCGGCATAAGAGGCGAGATAGTAGGGTATTATAAAGTATACCTTCAATAGTAAAATCCTACGTCTTTTATTATAAAGAGTAATCACCTTCGGCGCTTGTAGATAGGGTCACGGAAACGCTTTACCGCGGCGATACCAGCGCCGGCCGCCCCTTAACAGCCCTTACACGACCCCCCTCGGGAGAGGAAATCTCCTCCCCTTTTCATACCCAGGCAAAGCGCGCAGGAACACAAGCTATGTTTTCCTCCACGGCCTTCATCTTCATCTGCGCAACGGATCTCTCTGAATCCATTACGTGTGGTGGTCATGGGGCCAAGAAAAACGTATCTGGAGTGAGCGCGGCAAGCACACTCGGAGCGGCCACCTTGGACCGGCCCTTCACCTATGGCCAGCCAAGTGGGTGGTGGTCCTTGGTCCATTGTTCACCTTGGGTAAGTAAGTCACGACTACTAAGCCCCTTTCCGCTGCTACAAGGCGGGAACCCGTTTGGGGAGGTGGCAAGCGAAAGACCTTGAGCAAAAAACGTTACCTTAGCTCTACACTTTCGTCGAGGTTGTGTAGATGGGGCACTCGTGGTCTTCAATTCGCCTCATTTGCGCATGTACTGGAGTCGGTTTATACTGCGCGAGTCGACGTAAGAAGCAAGGCGAAGAGAGCACAGAGTAACTAGTGGATTCAATCGAACGAGTTGCGAGCTCTCTTTGCGTATACCCGTATACTATGCTTTTTGGAGCTCAGTCTTAGTTTGACACTAGATTTTGTACAGGATAATCGTTATTGAATAGCAGAGAATAAGAGGTAGGTTTTAAAAAAAAATAAGTATATTGGAATTTATTTTTTATAATAGCATTTTGTATAATATTTTGTGTGTAATGTTATTTGCTACCTGCCTAAAAATTTTAAATTAGACTATTACGTATTTTTAAGGTTATACATATGTAGGCGCGTCTATAAAACACTGGCCAGATCCAGAGAAGGTTTTACGCAAACTCGACTTAAAGCCATTGATGACCACATATAAAGGTACGGTCGGTTAAATAAGATCAAATCCATTTCATTAAACCACATTCCATACGCGGACAGTTTTTTCAGGAGTACACTATGTGAAATGCGATCAAAAGCCTTACTAAAATCCGTGTATATGACGTCAACTTGTTTATTGGCACCAAGCGCTTCATAAAGAGTTTTAGTAAAGCTTATCAGATTAGAGTTTGTTGTACTACATTGAACAAATCCGTGTTGCATATCAAAGCTTCAAAAAATTTTGCACAAGATAGTATTGAAATGGGCCTGTAGTTTTTGACTGAATCTTCATTTCCTGATTTATGAATAGAAATAACCTTTGTAATTTTCCATTTAGCCAGGAAGACACCTGTTGACAGCGATTTATTATAAATTAATGACAGTAGAGATACTAAACATTTAGCACATGCCGCTATATAAACGGGCGGGATTTCATCGGGGCCGGGACCTTTATTACAGTCAATACTTTTTAGTTTATTAGATAATAATAAGAGTGAATGTAATTATTCCTTCCAACAATCATGCCTTGAGGCATTCTCTACCAGTCAACCCATGGAGTGGTGAGAACTTGACGTAGGTGTAGCAATATAGAATAAAAACAATATAAAAATGATAATTAACTACGTAATATTAGGTCCTTACATATGAAATTAGCGTTTTGTCGTACTGACCACTTTGATCTGAAATATCTCCTCTTTGGTTAAGAATTCCAAATTCAAATTTATAAATTCATTTAGCTGGTACATTTGAGTTTTGAAAACAGTCGTTCATTTGTTTTTTCCTCATTATTTTTTTCTTTATCGTCGCTTATTACTGCACAATGGAAAACATGAAATATCGGTATATTTACGAGTACGAGTTCTACCGTGGCACCAGTGCTGCAGAAACAGCTCGAAGGATTAATGATGTGTACCGCGCTGGTGTCGCAAAAGAAATCACGGTACGTTTTTGGTTTCAACGTTTAGGTTCTGGAAATTTTGACCTTCAGAACCAACCCCGTGGACGGCCGGAGACCAAAGTGGAAAATGAAGAATTAAAGGCTATTGTGGAAGCAGATCCATCACAAAGCACTTCAGAGATAGCTGCAGGCTTCGGGGTAAGTGATAAAACTGTATTAATCCACTAGAAGCAAATCAGGAAAGTAAAAAAACTTGAACGATGTGTACCTCATGAATTGAGTGAATCAAACTTGCAAACACGCGTCGACTGCTGTGTTACTTTGCTCAACCGACACAATAATGAAGGGATTTTAAATCGAATCATTACTTGTGATGAAAAGTGGATACTGTACGATAATCGGAAGCGCTCGTCGCAATGGCTGAACCCTGGAGACCCAGCCAAAGCCTGCCCTAAACGAAAATTGAGTCAGAAAAAGTTATTTGTGAGTGTTTGGTGGACTAGCGCCAGTGTCATTCACTACAGCTTTCTAAAATCTGGCCAAACGATTACGGCAGATATCTATTGTCAGCAACTGCAAACCATGAAGGAAGAACTAGCTGCTAAATAACCGAGATTAGTCTATCGCTCTAGGCCACTGCTGCTTCACGACAACGCAAGACCACACACTGCACAACAAACAACCACTAAGTTAAATGAGCTACAATTGGAATGTCTTCGCATGTTTAAGTGGGAATCTAAAGTAGAAGATGCAACGGTTTCAAAAACTATTCGCAAGATAACGCTTTGTGTCGTTTATTTGCCGCCACCAGTACATTATACAATATTAGATTAATTTTTAGATAAATGTAGTTTTGTTTTCGGACAATGTGATAGTTATTGCATAATTGGTGATTCCAATTTACTTAGTATTGACTGAAGATCTTTAGGTCATGTCGCAAATGATTACAAACTAACAAGACTAAATCAATTCTTAATTGGCTTCACACATATGAATGGTTTACACCAACTAACCATAAAGTTAATGGGTCAAACCGAATTCTCGATCTTGTATTATGTAACTTGCCATCTTGTACTGTGAGCCGTTCTCATAACTCATTAAGCATTATCGATCATTTACATCCGCGTCTGAGGTTGATATAACGTTGATAAATGAAACAAAACTCTCTTTTAATAATAAACATACTAAGTTAATCTTTTACAAAGGGAAGTATGAAAACATATTAATGCCGCCCCGACTCTTAGCAAAGTACCTCTGAGATGAGAGGTTGCCAAAGGTTGCGTAAGATCTCACACTAGGGATTTAGCTCTCTTCCAAGGGACTAAAGTCATACCAGCGGGTATCCTGCCATCGTCTCTAAATAATCCATAAGACTCTAAAACCGAGGGAATATCTATAGAGATAAGAGCTATTTGGATAACATCGTTAAATAGTTTTTATTAAAAGATTAATTTTTAACATTGCAGTGGCGGCGCGGCGCGGCGTATAGAATTAATTTTATCGTCCTGTTCTTACGACAAATACGAGAAAAACGTTTTCCTCCGCACATAAGAAATTTACTCTCCGTTCGTTGGCCCTCTGTATCCTGCGGTGCGGATATGATCATAATAATGATCAATTGTTTTCGTGTTGGGAGCAGTTATTATTTGAGAGGAAATGTTAGATAAATACATCTTATTGCTTGATAAAGTAACTAATGATATTAGGTCAAAAATGGGAGTGCTCTACTATACACATATCGTTTTACTTAATTCGCATCAAAATTTGTAAATGTTTAATATCACAGAAGGTTGTTTCATTACGTTAGTAGTTGAATTGGGCACGTAAAAGCCGGTCAGTCGACCGATGTAACGTTATTACGCTTTGACCATAGCCCGTGGCTTTCCTGTCATCCAATATTCGGACCAATTCCGGCTTTAATTTGGAATCAGAATGTATGAAATGTTGTATTTTCAGAAAAAATTATGAAACATCAATTAAAATTGTGATGTCTGTTATTCTGTAAAATCGTGAAATGTATTTTTTATTGAACACATTGACAATATACGTTTAATACGCAATATATCTGCAAAGCTTCGCAAAAAAAATACTGAAAAAAGTTTATTGATTGAAGTTTAGAACATTGATGAGGCGCTAGAGTGAATGAATAAAAAGAAACAACAATTAAATTAAATGAGATTTAATGAGAGCGGGCATCTTTGTTGTCGACAGTAAAGCCGAACCTTTCCGTTTCGTCTTTGAGCTGTGCAATTAATACAAAAAACGGTTATTGTTAACATAATTACTTACCTAATGTCAGCTTATAAAGATTACATGGTTAGGTATTTATTAGTTTTTCTTACAAAAGGGGACTGGTTGACTCTTTTATAAAACAAAATCTTAAGACATCTTTAAGTAAAGATAACGAAAAGGTTACAGTTCAATTAGTATTAAGTAGTTCCTGTGTCGCATTGGTATATTCTCTGTAGCGGAAATAGGAAGCCTTATTGAAGGGCAGGTACTGTGCTCGCGTTCTCGTTGTGATTAGCAGAAATTGTCGTAAAAGAAATTGCTTCAAAATAATTCGACATAATATTAAATTAAAACTTTTAGAAGATAATCAGAAATGCTTGGGGTACTGCACTGGGTAGCTATTAGTGTGTTGTGTAGTGTATTGTATTTAATTTTTTTATTTAAATAAAAAATGAAATACAATACAAATTAAATTACATAACGGCGAAGGACCACGCTTTCACAGAATACCAATGTAAAATAGCAGCTTAATGCTGCTGTGTTTCGTATGGTGAGTGTAGAGAACCGGAGACCCTTTTTACTGGAAAAGAGGCATTCTATCTTAGTCCTCACGGTTGACAACGCATCTGCATTTTAATTCGAAAACGAAGATAGATATAGATGTCTATGGGACACAGCAACCACTTACCATCAGGTGGACTGTGTGCTCGTTTGTCACCCTTATTCAATAAAAAAAAAACAGTAGCTACACAATAGCTTTGACATTACTGTTACTTTATATTAATTCTTTTGACCAAGAATTAATACAAAGTAACCATCTGGCTGACTCATCACTTAACCTATTTCTATGTTTTCTAATTACTAATAATGTTTTAGAAAATAATCTCTCAGCAGGTACTGAAGTTGCAGGTATTGAAAGAAAATCACGGGCCATCTTCGATAACGTCGGATATTCTGTCTCATGCGTCCTCCACCACTCTAAAATGTCTTCCGAGCTGGCGGCTCTGGGTTTATTTAGGTACTCCTCCAACTCGTTAATAACTAAGCCTTGAAGACAAGATCCAGATCCATTTTTAGACGTTTCAAGTGTGTTAAAAGTGTCTACAATATTTATCAAATGGGTGACGACATATTCGAGCACTTTGTGTTTTAAAAACACACACTTCCAAAAATCGAGATTTGCAGTGAACTTATTGAACATGTTTATCTATTAGGTAATAATAATAAGTAATTATTATAATCCCATATAGTTAACATTATAATAATTACTTACTAGAATAAATTATTATGATATCTACCTATCCTTACCATTATCTAATTACAATATTCCTTGCGAGATCAGCATAATGTATTCGGGTCCATTCTGAGCACCCGGAAACTTATTTTATTCTTTGGAATTTGTACTCTGTGGCGGCAATCAAACAGTGTCAAATGTTGTGCGTGCGGCGCGGCGGCGACGATTGTATGCGATATCAATGGTAGCCGCCGGCGCGTGTATCTTGACCTTGTACTTCCAAATAGCTGCAAAATTTCTTTGACAGGTCAGTATCCGACCTTTGATGATGCCGACAACAAGACGCCGCGCACTATCAAAGTGCCGATGGTCAAAACTAGGGATGCACTCTTTTTTCTTTTAATGGATATTTTCATTCGCTATGTATGTTTATGGTATTGTTCGTAATGCGCATAAGTCCAAGTTTCCAAATCTAAAAATCTAAGCGTATACCCGAACTCCTATACTCCCTGAAACGACACTCAGTCCTAACTGCAAGACGCAAGAGTCTCACAGGCTTAGTCTTGTTCTTGCGCAAATCTTGCACGGTCAGTCTTGGTCTTGGTCTTGCTAAAATTAGGCGGTCTTGTTCTTGGTCTAGGTCTTGCAAAAATGCAAGAAAAAGACCAAGACTGCAAGACCAAGACCGATTTTGGGAAACACTAGTAGCTATAAAATTTTTAGTCTTATTACTGAAGGTCATAACATGTGCGGTATAAAGTGTTTTCTTATAATTGTTTATTGTTATGGAAACTATGGCTGTTTGTAAGCATAATATTGGTTACATCGTCGTAATAACGTATTACTTTATGTGAATTTGAATTTATGCGAATTTGAATTTATATAAAATTTAGAGACCTACCCGTGTACGTACCGTGGCGGTGTAAGAATATCCACTACTCCATTATCGTCCCGAGGTTTCAGTATGAGGCGACAGAGGGAAATAAACCAGGAGATGGGCAGCAGTGTGTTCCTAATAACAACTGAAAATAAAAAACTGCAGTTACAAACCCGTCTGCCAAGCGTGGCAAATAATATGTCAAATGTTTCCATATGAAGCTATCTATAGGGAAGGCCTATGTTCAGCAATGGACTTTAATAGGCTGTAATGGCAACTTTATAGACCTTAAATTAAGGACAGTGACAAAAACACAAAGTCGTATACTATAACTAATATATTAAGAAAAATATAGCAAACAAGCTTTGCCAATAATTAGGAACACATCGAAAAATCAACTTATAAAAAACTAACTACTCTACACAATATTAAAATCGACTAAAATTTTTACTATATTCTCAACTGTCAAAACGGCGTCGATAAAGCGGCGCCCTTTGACCCCTTATTATTTGATTGACTGATGAAGAACTATCGTATCACAGAGCCATCTATGCAAACAAAGCTGTAGTTTTTGAGTTTTAAGAAAGTGATCATATTAACCGGATGGCCATATTACCCTCACATACTATATGATAATATGCAGTTATGGGGTTAAATATGCCTAATCAGTTGTTCAGTAGGAACGCTATGTGAAATGATGTTATTTTTATAAAACTGGAGTGACCAACGAACTTACAGTCCACGCAATGGAAAGTGGCTACTTCAATCCATGGACTACTGCAGTCAACTTTAATCAAAGAAGGTTACAGATGCGTTTTAACCTATGAGGATTACCTAAGATTAGCTCACAGAGTATACCCTTCAGACTTGAACACAGCAGTACAGGCAAAAATAGGTAAGTGTGGTTCCTACCTAGACTTACACATGGGCAGAAAAGGAATCCTACCATCTAGTATGATGAGTAGATGTTTTGACAAGCGCATCTGCGCTTCTTATATAAAGTTTATACTTAGAATGACATGCGATCACATACGAACCTGAAGAACCTATAGTTTCCGAAGGTTGTTGGTTGCGTGTTCATAATTCATAATCATATCACGTCGGTTGGTCACCACTGTGGCCGTGGTAAGGAAAAGAGAGATCTCCCGCCGGGCAAGGTGTTCAGCCCGGGGAGCGGCCAACGCCCCGAGTGGTAATTCGGAGCTATCGTATATATACTGCTTTTACTTCGGAACTTTGATAGCGCGATTTAGGATTCGATATGTTTCGCTTGTGGCGCCACGACAGCGCCGGCACAAACCTTTGCCTTGCCATACTTGTGCTTCTTTGTCACATCGTAGTGTAGAGCTATCATGTATTTTAAGCGTTAGTAAGAGCGTTACACTTTTTCGGTTCACAAACCATTTACGAGCCTCATCAATATCTTATCTTAGTGGTGGAACTTAATTATAACGTAAATTCTGTGTTCGACGATTATCCACTTAAAATCTACTAAAGATAATAAATAGTTGGGATTAGTTTCAATAATATACCAGATTAGTAAAGACTTGCGGTGAATGCTCTTAAAACAATAAAAAGAAGATACAAAATTATGAAACAGTAACTATTGTTTCATAATTTCGTTTTAAAGTGATTTTATTTGATTATAAAATTTCTATGGAACAATAAAAAGAGGCAGTAAAAGAAGAGATGCATGGTGGAATGACGAAGTGAAAGAAGCTGTAAAGAAGAAGAAGAAAGCATGGTTAGACTACTTGGCCTCTAGTAATGATAAGGATATGAGAGAGAAGATGAAAGAAAGATATAAGCTGCAGAAAGTTCACACGAAAGCATTGATTGAGGAAATGCGTGAAAGGTGTAGAATGGAAGCGGACAAAGGTTGTCGCACAACTTTAAGGAGAACTCAAACTCTTCTGGAAAGAGGTTGAAGGACCCGAAGTGGTGCGACGGCCTTAGAATGAACAAAGTGCTTGAGAACTAATGACGTCCTCACAGAAAAATCGGACGTCATGCAGCGATGGAGCGAATTTTATAGAGAAATGTATGCGTGTGATGATCTTAGTGAGGATCCGGGGATGACTCCGTGACTGGTACGCCAGACCTGGACCTCGATGACACTGAGGTCATCAGTATGAAAGAGATTGAACGTGCGATTCGAAGTTTGAAATGTGGTAAGGCTGCGGACTAGACAGAGTTACTGCTGAAATGGTCAAGTATGGTGGGCCTCGCGTCTGGGACAGCTTTCATCTGCTGTGCAATTTGTGCTGGCGGACGGGGATGTCCGGATGATTGGCGATCCGCAGTCATTGTGCCTTTATATAAAGGTAAAGGTTCACATTTTGACTGCGGGTGCTATCGGGCGATCAGCTTGACCAGTTTAGCAAGTAAAGTATACTCGAAGGTTTTGACACGTAGGATGCAAGAGAAATCGGAAGATTTCTATGGGAGGCTCAATGCGGATTTAGACCTGGAAGAGGATGCACGGATCAGTGTTTTCTCCGCATGATCGCGGAGAAGCTTCTGGCTGCTAACCAGAGGATTTTCTGTGCTTTTGTGGATCTTGAGAAAGCATTTGATAAGGTTGTAAGGAAGAAAATGTGGGAATTGTTGCCGGGGTACGGTGTGGATGGTCGATTGCTAAGGGCTGTACAAGCACTTTACTGTGACTGTAAAGCCTGTGTGCGGGTAGGGCATGACCTGTCACCCATGTTTAGCGTCCAAACGGGCGTAAAACAGGGTTGTGTCATGTCTTCCTGGCTGTTCATACTATATCTCGACAACTGTTTACAGAAGCTAAAAGATAGCTGTCTGGGTGTGAAATTGGGTGACATAAAAGTAAATTGTCTGCTGTATGCTGATGATGCAGTGCTTATTGCACCATCAGAGGCAGAACTGCAGCATTAGTCACGTGTATGAAAGAGGAATGTGAAATTAAAGGTCTCCGTTTGAATGCCAATAAAACTAAGGTTCTGGTATTTGAAAGGGACGAAGAGAGAACGAAATGTGAAATATGGGTAAATCAGGAATGTCTAGAACAGGTAAATGAAATTGTATACTTGGGGAGTGCTTTTAGCCGGGATGGAAGATGTGATTTAGATGTGGACAGGCGTGTCGCTGCCGGGAACAAAGTCAATGGTGCCTTGACTGCGTTAGTCAAAAGGCAAGGCGTAGTGAAGAGTGCACGCCTTGCAATACATAACGCAGTGTTGGTACCGACTTTGTTATATGGCAGCGAAACCTGGGTATGCCAGAAGAAGCATAAAAGCAAGTTGAATGCAGTGGAGATGCGATCTCTTCGTAAAATGTGCGGCGTTACCATGGCCGACCGAAAGCGAAACGAAGAGATTCGCAATATGGCAGGTTTGAAAGATGACCTTATCACAAAAATTAATAAGGCGTGCTTCGATGGTTTGGGCACGTTGAGCGAATGAGTGAAGACCGAATGGTGAAGAAAATATATAGCGCGAAAGTTAATATTAAAAGGTGTCGAGGTAGACCGAGACTAACTCGAAGACCATGTGAGCAAACTGCTCGAAGAGGGAGGGTCAAGTACTCGGATACCTAGACGTGCATGTATGAAGAAGATTATGAATCTGAAAGAAGCGAAAGAGGTATGTAAGGATCGTGACACTTGGCGATCTGTTCTCTCTGGCTACCCGTCAGGGACTGTGCGTGAAGATAAAATTTCTAACCTAATTAAAACTAATTATTTTGCAACCTATACTAGCTGAAACCTAAATTACAAATAGCTGGCACAGTTGCTACAAAGTTGAAGGTGGTCCGGGTTAATTATGACATCAGGACGTCAAATAGTTCAGTCCTTCGTGACCTGTATTTAGTCCTGTAGTACTTGAAACGTTGGAAATTTAAAATAAGTTAAAATTAAAAGCGATAAATTCCATAAAATTAGTTTTAACCGACCTGTAGAATTTGCCTGAATATAAGAAATTAACCGATTTCTTACGTAAATAAATTCAGTTTCCCGACTGTATTCTTTTATGTAACACATAAAAAAATTCCTCAGGACTTTTTCTAGGTGAACAGATTTTGATGATTTTGGTGCTTCTCATGTCGTGCCATATAAATTTGATCAAGATCTGACCATGAGTTATCCAGACAACAGAACAATACTCAAGTGTGCTAAATTTATAATAATAATTATAATTTAATAATAATTTTTTAACGATGTTTTCGTAATGAGGTATAAATGTCAGCTTCTTGTTAAAAGTAACCCCTAAATCTTTTATTACCTCAACCTCTTGAATAATATACTCATCTATTTTATAATTAAATGAAATAAGGTTTACTTTTCTGGTAAATTTTACGTGTTGACATTTTTTCGGATTAATGTCATTCGGTTGTCTCTGCACCAATCAATAACATTTTTCAGATTCCCCTTGTAAGAATATTGACTCTTCTATTGAATTTATATGTCTTAAGAATTTTAGGTCATCGGCATACATAAAAACATAAGAGTTAGTTAAGTAGTCTGGGATGTTGTTAATAAAAAAGTTAAAAAGGACAGGGCCAAGATGTGATCCTTGTGGCACACCTGAGGTTATACTAAAATTATCAGATCGAAAGCCGTTGACCACAACGTAAAAAGTCCGATACTCTAGATAACCATGTTAAAAAAGAACCAAACAACACATAACATGCTAGTTTATTGAGCAGGATATCATGAGGCACTTTGTCGAAAGCTTTGCTAAAATCAGTCTACAGGACATCGATTTGCTGTTTACGGTCGAAGGCTTGGGCCAGATTCTCAACAAAGCTTGTTAAATTAGTGCATGTAGACCTGGATTCAACAAATGCATACTGATTATCTTTAATGTAAAGCTTAAGGTGATTTTGAATTGAGGGACATACTACAGCCTCAAAGATCTTTGCAAAAGTAGACAAGATCGAGATAGTTCTATAATTGCTAACCAGAAATTCATCATCAGACTTGTATATCGGTACCACTTTAGCTTTTTCCATTGTTTGGGAAATATACCAGTGCGTAATGATATATTATATATGTAACACAGCGGGGTGACTAACATGGGGGCACACAACTCTATGAAAAACGGTGGAATGCCATCTGGCCCAGCCCCTTTAGGTCGATCCAACCGTTGTAGTTTACTCAGGAGCGTTTCCTCTGTAATCACCGGTGCAAAAACAGTCTGACATTAATTATTAATAGCATTTAATGAGTGGTGATGATAGCGTTCGCACACGTTGTTACTGCGACAGTTATTATCATTATACGCTAACGAAAAGTTCTTGGCAAACATACCACATATAGTAGGGCCGTCAGATGTAGTAATGATCTCGTCACCCTTTTCCCCCACGCTTACTTTTAACGAATGTCCAGAAGAGTTTTGGGTCCGAAATAAGATCCTTTTCCAATTTCTTAATGTAAAAGTTATACTTGTCAATAGCCAAAGCTTCACAACGCTTACAACTTCAAGTTCCAATTTGTCGCGCGGGTTTCCGTCTAACTTATAACGCCATCGAAGATTATTCTTTTCTTTTAGCCTACGAATTAAATTACAGTCAAACCATGGTGGTTAACGTCTTTTCTTTCCAAAACATTTATAAGGCACAAATTTACGTATAGCTTCCCATAAAACATCGTAGAAGACCTTAACCATTTCATTTACATCTGTTAGATGTCTAAAAGTTTCAATCCAGTGTAGTTTTGATAAGTGATCTTTGATTGAGTCGTAGTCAGCTGTGTAGAAGTTAATTTTTTTGTGTTAATATTGTACGGAAGCTTTTTATCTACAGTTAGAGAAAGTACTATATCCAAAGGGGGGTGATGTTTGTCAATTTTGCTGAGGACATTACTTGATTTAGAAACTGTGCATATCGGAATATTCGTTAAAACTAAATCCCAAATAAGATTTTTATTGTTGGTGATGCTGTTTAATTGGGAAAATTTATGTAAACTTACAAAGTCAACCAAGTTTCTAGCCAAACCAGGTGCCACATAACTACTGCAATTATTGTGAACCATTTGCCAAATAATGTTAAAGGAGCAGGAGGAAAACAAAAAACAAATTAAGGAAATGCAAAGGGAAAACGAAGGCCTCAAAACCACGGTCTTGGACCTCACCACCCGAGTTGCTCACCTAGAACAGCACGCTCGTTCAAAAAATGTGGAGATACAATGCGTTCCGGAAAAGAAGCACGAAAATCTTATGAAAATTGTAACAACCCTAGGTAAAACGATAGGCTGTGATATTACGGATGCTGATATTCAACACTGCACTCGCGTGACCAAAATTAATCCAAATAGCACACGTCCTAGGGCCATTGTTGCTCAGTTCGCTGCACCGAGGCTACGTCATAATTGTGATATTTAACAAATCCAACCCCAATGCTAAATTGAATGCAACGTATGCTGGACTAAAAGAGGATAACGCGATTTACGTCTCAGAACACTTAACACCGGCCCTCAAAGATCTTCGCAGCTAGGACGAAGGCGAAGAAAATGGGTAATGCCTTCGTCTGGATAAGAAATGGACGAATCTTCGCGCGTAAATTAGCTGATTCCGACTTCATATGGATTGCCGTGTAGTGGCGGTTAAGAATATCCCCTACCTCATATCTTCCCGTGGGTGTTGTAAGAGGCGACAGTGGGAAACAGGCAGGAGATGCGCAGCAGCATCTTCCTGATAACAGCAATATTAAAATAAAAAAGCTGCGGTTGCCAACCCGCTCGCCAAACGTGGCAACTATGGCAAATATCCCCCCATAATGAAAGTTACGAAGAGACGGCCTCCGGTCCCCGGCGGCCTCGTTACTCTTGGCTACGGTGGCGACCATGGTAACGGCAGGGCAGGAGGTACTAAGAATCTCCGGTGAAGGTTCGGTTGCCACCTAAGACGACTCGACCTGGCAACATACAACGCATGCACCCTGAGGACTGACGAGAAGATCCTGGAGCTGGAAGAAGAGATAGACAAGAAACGCTGGCATATTATAGGATTATCCGAGATCCGAAGAGAGGGGAAGGACACGGTAGTCCTTGAATCCGGCAACTTGTTCTACCACCGGGAGGGGACCATCTGTCCCAAGGAGGTGTCGGATTTATCGTCCACAAGTCTCTCGCTAACAACGTTGTAAAGATTGTGAGTGTGTCGACGAGGGTTGCGTACCTTATACTCAGAATCACCAAACGGTATTCGTTGAAGGTCATACAGGTTTACGCACCAACCTCGGCACATCCCGATGAGGAGGTGGAGGAAATGTATGAGGATATCTATAAAGCCATGCATTCCTCCAAAACCCACTTTACGGTGTTAATGGGAGACTTCAATGCAAAACTAGGCACAAGAGAGAACGGTGAGCTGAAGGTAGGAAATTTGGAATAGGGCAACGGAACCCAAGGGGCAAGCAGCTGGCCGACTTCATGGAGAAAGAGGGACTCTTTATGATGAACTCTTTCTTCCAGAAACGGCCTAATGAAGTCAACGCTCTGTCCCCCTCGTGCTCTAGTCCAGAGTCCCGAAACCTTTCAGATCGAGTTACAAAACCGTTTTCAGTGCCTAGAAGACTGAAATGAAGTGGACGATATGAATGATAAGCTCGTGCAAACTGTCCATGCGGTCGGAGCTAAGTTCTGCAAGACCCGTCGCAGAAGAACACAAAAACTCTCCGATCACACTCTTAATCTCATGGCTGTTAGACGGGAAATTAAGCTGCAGTCTTCAACAGATTTGACAGCATACAGGCAACTGAATAGACAGATCTCCAAATGCATGCGGCGGGACTTACGCAACTTCAATATAGCTTGTATTGAAGAAGCGATCGAGCGGAACCAAGGCTTCAAAGTCTTTGCCAGAGATCTGTCTGCCAGAAAGAGCCAACTGTCAACGCTGAAGACCGAGTGTGGCAGCATTGTTTCCGGGACACCTGAGATTTTGAGTGAGATTGAGAGATTCTATGGGCAGCTGTACACGGCATCGTTGGAGCCACACGCAAGTGTGAGTAACGATCGAAGAGCGAGTCTTATCCGACATTATTCCGATGATATTCCGGACGTCAGTCTGAGCGAGATTAGAATGGCTCTCCAGCACTTTAAAAACGGCAAGTCCCCAAGTGAGGATGGAATTACAGCGGAGCTTCTGAAAGCGGGTGACAAACCGGTACTTGAAGTCCTTCAGAAGCTCTTTAATTCCGTCCTCCATGGTGGGACTACTCCGGAGGCGTGGAGCAGAAGTGCGGTGGTCTTGTTCTTCAAGAAAGGCGACAACGCTCTCTTGAAAAACTACAGACCGCTTTCCCTTCTCAGCCGCGTCTACGTGCTGTTTTCGAGAGTCATTACGAATCGTCTCGCACGCAAACTCGACGACTTCCATTCTCCCGAACAAGCCGGTTTCCGAAAAGGCTTTAGTACCATAGACCACATACACACCCTTCGGCAAATTGTACAGAAGACAGAAGAGTACAATCTGCCACTTTGCCTTGCGTATGTAGACTATGAGAAAGCCTTTAATTCCGTCGAAATTTGGGCGGTGCTACAGTCTATTCAGCGGTGCCAAGTTGACTGTCGGTATATTAAAGTTCTGAAGTGTTTGTACAGTAGGGCTGCGATGGCTATCCGAGTACAGAACCAGAGTACGAAACCTATCCAACTGCAGAGAGGTGTAAGACAGGGTGACGTTATATCCCCGAAACTCTTCACCGCTGCATTGGAAGACGTTTTCAAGCTACTGGACTGGAAATGATACGGTATTAACATCAATGGCGAGTACATCACTCACCTTCGATTTGCCGACGATATAGTCCTTATGGCAGAAATGCAGGAAGACCTAAATACTATACTCAATGACCTAAACAGTGTCTCCCAACGGATAGGTCTCAAGATGAACATGGACAAAACAAAGATCATATTTAATGTCCATGTCACACCCATGCCGGTAGTTGTTGAGAGCACTAAGCTCGAAGTTGTTGACGAGTATGTTTACCTGGGACAAATAGTCCGAGTAGGTAAGTCCAACTTCGACCTAGAGGTCAATCGGGTTCATCTCAGCTGGGCAGCGTTCGGGAAACTACGACACATCTTCTCGTCAGGTATACCTCAAAACCTGAAAACGAGATTGGACAACCAGTGCGTGCTCGGGGTTTCTCTGCGTGATAGACTTAAAAACAAGGATATCCGCACTAGAACTAGAATAACCGACATAGCACAACGGATTAGTAAGCTGAAGTGGCAATGGGCCGGGAAGAAAGGTTCTCGAGTGGCAGCCTCGTACCGGCAGGCGAAGTGTAGGGCGTCCCCCCACTAGATGGACTGACGACGTGGTAAGACATGCAGGAAGTCAATGGATGCAGGTGACTCGGTACCGTGCTTTGTGGCATTCCTTGGGGGACGCCTATGTTCATGAGTGAACTTGTGAACGGCTGTAATGATGATGATGAAATATTTATTTATATTATATTTAATTCCTATTATACATATATACGTAGGTCACTCAATAAGTTTTAAGATATACAAAAAGTATTCTAGATACTATTGATATTTATTTTACATCTTTTCAAAATATTCTCCCTCATGCTTTATACAAAGTTCCATTTGCCTAAACCAACTCTGAAAACCGATTTGCCAGTCTTGATCTGACAGGTCGGAAATCGCTTCGTCGTAGGCAGCCACGGCTTCTTCGGCGCTTGAAAAAAACTTGCCTTTTATTTTTTCTTTGACTCTTGGGAACAAAAAGAAATCACAAGGAGCTAAGTCAAGGTTGTAGGGTGGGTGACTTCGAGTTTCAACACCAGATTCCTCAATAAATGCTTTTGTTCTAAGGGAGGTATGTGAAAAGGCGTTATCGTGATGCAGCATGATTCCCCGAAGCCCGGTCTTTGGTCTTCAATCCCACACAGCTTGAAAAGCTTTGGGTAATGCAACTGTAATATACGATTCAGAGTTGACTGACCTACAATTTTTCAGCATTGACGTCGACAAATGTCCGCTCCGCGAAAAAAAACTAGCCACCATTTTTTTGCCGACGTTGCGAGGTCTTTGCAGTTTTGTCGGTAACTGTCCTTCTGAGTAGACCCATACCGATGATTGCCTTTTATTTTCCGGATCATATTGATAGATCGATGTCTCGTCACCAGTAACGATTTCTGAAACACGCCTAGATGCCCCGTTTTCAAAACGCAGACGCATTTCATGGCACCAATCCACACGAGTCTGTATTTCCCTTTCGGAGAGCAAACGAGGGATCCATCGACAACAAAGCTTCCTCACTGCAAGATGTTGATGTAGAATGGTGTGAATGCTCCCCGAACTAATGCCTACAATCTTTTCGATGTCCGTATATGTGATTCGTGGGTCTTCTCGCACCAACATTTCAGTAGTCCATACATTTTCTGCCGTTACTGCTGCTTGTCATCTTTAATATTAATTTTACCGCTTTTGAATTCAGAAAACCACGTAAAAATTGTTGTGCGTGATGGAGCTGAGTTCTCTAATGCTGATTGTAACCGTTGTAAACTTAATTGTTCGGTTAAGCCATTTCATGGCACCAATCCACACGAGTCTGTATTTCCCTTTCGGAGAGCAAACGAGGGATCCATCGACAACAAAGCTTCCTCACTGCAAGATGTTGATGTAGAATGGTGTGAATGCTCCCCGAACTAATGCCTACAATCTTTTCGATGTCCGTATATGTGATTCGTGGGTCTTCTCGCACCAACATTTCAGTAGTCCATACATTTTCTGCCGTTACTGCTTGTACGGTCTTTACAAACCGCACATTTTTGCACTTAAGCATTTTTACCATATTGTATCATCTTTCATTCTCATCCATTCAGTACGCATTCATTCGCCGTCGCGCATCGTACTCACTAGCAGTATTATCAAATTAAATCACATTATCAACTCAATTCTTTCTATTTTATATCAACTTCTAAGATTGTACAGCACAGCAGCTCGTACATCTTAATGGTCCTTCGAGCATTGATCTAGTGCCGGTAAGAGAAAAGCGGGACCACGCGGTTCGACAACGTGACTTCGTTTCGCCCGTTTAGTGCTGCCCACGTATTACCGCCTACTTAGCAAAAACGCTACAGTTATTTTAAAAGCTATTGCGCAGTGAACAATTTTCTGCTACCGCATACACCATCACCAGCAGCAGTGATTGGTAAACATCACGCCATCACTCACGAAAACATTTTTGTCTTTGTGTTTCTGTGTCTGAAGTGCAATAGCGAATCGGTCGAGTCGGCCTCCCACAAGCGGGTCTCACCGACGAGATTGAGAAGGCGCATATATTGCATTAGGATACCGGAGCACTTAGCAACAGCATCACCTCCGTGACTCGGAAGCATCCGTCACCGGATTATCAATCAAATCGTCCATTAATCAAATAAAATGGAAGATTTACTATCAACTCAGCAACAACTTCTTCAAGCAATGGAGCAGTTATTCACCAACTTCAAGAAAGATGGAGCTGAAAGAAAAACCCCATCTTACATATCAAGGCGACTAGAGACTCTGGATCAGTACTGGAGAGAGTTCCAAGCCAATCATGTCAAGTTGTGTGAGTACGAGGACCAAGACTACACTTATTTCTTGGAAAATCACTTGAAAAAGCAAAGTCATATTACACCGACTGTCGGAGAATTATCCAGCAACACCTATCTACTGATCAAGAAAAGAAGTCAGTTCTGAGACCTGCTACCCTTTAGCCGCGTGACTACAGATTGGCGTCCACCATCAACGGCTGCAACAGCGTCCCCATCAGGTCAGGCCAGCACCAGCCGAGTAGACAGAGGTAACCACAGCAAACTTGACGAGATGTACCGGAAACAAAAAGCAATTTTAAAGCACTAGAACGAGCAATCAATGCCACTAATCTCGAGTTACTTACCGAAAGTGGGAGCTCGAGGACAGCTTACGACTTACAACTTCGCTGGAATGCCGTGGACTCCTTACACTGGGAGATCGACAGCGAGCTTACCACAGAAGATGTGCAGTACGAAAACATACTACATGTTCGAAGACAGCTACAAAAGATCAAAAATCAATCAACAGCAAGATGTGGTCCGTATCTCATCAAAAGCATTCTACGCCAAAATGGAAATCCCTACGTTCAGCGGCAACTATCAGCAGTGGTCATCTTTCAAAGATCTCTTCATGGAAATGATCCACAAGAATAATTCATTTCAAATGTGCAAAAATGCAACATTTAAAAGCAAGGTCAAGGGAGAAGCCGAGAAACTAATACAACATCTAAATATTAGTTCCGAAAACTATGAAACATGCTGGGAAATTCTGAATCATCGGTATAACAACAAACGATTGATTTTAGTTCTCACATGAACACGCTTTTTGGCTTGCCAACAATACAACACCAATCATCATTTGCCCTGAAAAAATTGCACGACACCACAAAAGAGTGTCTAAGTGCCGTAAAAAACTTAGGCGTGAATACATCAAGTTGGGATCCTTTGGTGGTACATTTGTTGATGCAGAAATTGGACACTGATACACACAATGACTACTTCGAATATCTTGAAGATCCGAGGAATTGCCTACGCTATCAGGATTTCTAACTTTTTTGGAAATGCGATTCACAGCATTAGAATCGTCTCGACGCAAGCAAGAAGCGCCGCGGAGCAATCAGCAAGCTACCTATCAAGATTCCAAAAAAGCTCAATATTCCAAGGCATACCCGGGTGCATCAACTAAAGCATTTATCAATCATACAAATGTGAAGTCATTGAAATCGTTAGCAAGGAATAAATACACGTGTCCATTGTGCAATGAACAACATGGAATTTTCCACTGTAAATCGTTTCTAGGTCAGACACCAGAATTAAAACGAAAACAGTGGCAAAATTGAATTTATGCGAAAATGTCTTTTGATCATAAAGGCAAGGACTGTTTTTCCGACAAAGATGCGCGCATTGCAAATGCGGTCACAATACTTTATTGCACGAAGCATACGCATCAAATATCAACGCGAGCGAGCGAGACAGCAACAAAAGAGTTACACAGCAAAGAAACGTGACACATGTTTCACAAGAAAACGTCGCCGAAATCCTCCTGGCAACAGCCCAAATCAAGGTGCTATCAGCTGATGGAAGCTATCTGACGATGCGAGCGCTGATTGATCAAGGGTCACAAACATCACTTATAAGCGAAAATGCCGCTCAAAGACTTGGCCTTCCACGACAACGTTGCAAGGGTATTATTTTCGGGATTGGCACAGGAAAATAACTGCAAAGGTATCATCACTATAACAGCATCATCTATGAATTCAGAATACACATTCAATACTGACGTCATCATCATGAAAAGTTTGGTAAACAATCTACCGAACAGATCCTTTGACAAACCGTCATGGAAACGTCTTGAAGGCATACGGCTTGCTGATCCAGACTTCAATATCAGCCGTCCCATAGACATATTACTGGGTGCGAACATCTACTCGAACATCATCATGAGTGGAATCATCAGAAAGATGAAAATCAACCGATTGTTCAGCAATCACGACTCGGTTGGATCATCTGCGGCAACCTGAAGTCTTATCAGTGTAATGTTGTTCTGCACGATTTACAAAATATTCAGAGGTTTTGGACAATCGAAGACATAGCAGACAACAAATAACAATATCATCCGAGGATCAATACTGCTTGAGCATTATAACAACACAACAACACGACGAGAAGACGGTCGATATGTTGTACGTCTGCCCATGAAACCAGGCTTCGAAGAAAAGCTGGGTGATTCAAAGCAGAAGGCCGTGGCACAACTTTATCAGCTGGAAAAGAAATTCGCCAAAACGAAGACCCGCAGCAATGTATAAAAACTTTATGCGCGAATACATTGAATTAGAACATATGCAGCAATGTACTCGTAACAGTAACACGATCCCGGCAACGAGTTGCTACCTGCCACATCATTGTGTACAGCGCGCCGAATCGCTTACAACTGCATTACGCGTCGTATTTAACGCGTCATCAAAGACGTCATCAGGCTACAGCCTAAACGACTTGATGTACAACGGACCCAATCTGCAAGCAGACTTACTATCATTGATCATAAGTTGGAGACAGTATAAGGTCGCCTTCACTGCAGACATCGAAAAATGTTTCGAGCGATCCTCTGCAATAATAACGACAAACATCTACAAAAATCATATGGCGTGAATCATCAAATCAGCCACTTCAAGAATACGAACTATTAACTGTGACGTACGGGACGAAAGCAGCGCCGTTCCTGGCAATGAACACACTAAAGCAATTAGCACGCGACGAAGGACAGCATTTCCTGAAGCAGCTAAGGTGTTGAAGAGACTTTTCATGGACGATGTCTTAAGCGGTCAGCACAGCATCCCAGCTGCTCTAAAATTAAAACAGATCTGATCAACCTACTCAGATCAGGGGTTTAATCTACGAAGGTGGTGCTCAAACAGCAATGAGTTACTACAAGCAGCAGGATCAGACACAGATAGCAATCATCAAATTGGGTTTGATTTCAAGCAGAAAGAATCAACAAAGACCCTGGGACTGCGCTGGAACCCTCAGAAGGACGTCTTCACTTTTGAGCTCAAAATCAACACATCAACAGACAAACCAGCCTCAAAAAGGTCACTACTTTCAGACATCTCAAAGGTTTTCGACCCGGCCGGTTGGCTCTGTCCTGTAACAACAAGATTGAAACTCTTATTCCAATCAGTCTGGAAAGAAGATTTGAAGTGGGATGACCAACTTCCACTAAGCATTGAAGAAGAGTGGTCTAAGATCAAACATGACTCGAAGGCATCAATCAAATCCAAGTACCAAGATGGCTTCAAAGTTATGAGAACGACGACATTGAGCTACACGGGTTCTGCGATTCCTCAGAACGTGCCTACGCTTGTGTTATCTACAGCAAAATCAAGAGCAAGAAACAAGGTGAACAAGCAGTAGTTTTGATAGCAGCAAAATCAAAACTAGTTCCGACATCAAAAATCATATCATTGCCGAAATTAGAACTGTGTGCCGCTCACTTATTATCAAGACTCATGCAGACAGTCAAACACAGTCTATCAGAGCAAAACATCAAGACCTTCGGCTGGTCAGACTCAACAGCTGTGCTCGGCTGGATCCAAGGCGACATCAATCGCTGGAAGCCATTCGTCGCCAACCGTGTACAACAAATCAAAGAAATCATACCTGCGGACTGTTGGCAGTATGTCAAGTCGACTGATAATCCAGCAGACTGCGCCAGCCGTGGGGTATCAACAGCAATCCTCAAAATCATCCTTGTGGTGGCAAGGCCCATCATGGCTGAAAACATATCAAAAAGAAACCACCACAAAAACATACACTACGAATCAAGAAGTGAAGAAAGCAATGCAAACCAACGTCACTATTCAACGTCACAGCTCTGACGTAATCGAAGCGTTGATAAACAAACATAGCTGTATGACGCGAGTGACGCGTATACTTACCTGGGTATTGCGGGCGGTGTCGAATTCCAAACCGAAGACGCCGTATCTAACTGCACCTGAAATCAAACAAGCAAAATACATTATTATAAAGCACATACAAGAAAAGTATTTTTATGAAGAAATACTTACCATCAAGAAGCAGGGGAAAGTGAAGCGTAACAACAAACTACTGTCCCTTAATCCATTCTTGGATAAAACGATCTTCTAAGAGTTGGTGGCAGGATCAATAATGCAAGCATCGATGAAAACATGAAGCATCCTCTCATCGTGCCACACAGCGGACACTTCACTGAGCTCATAATCGATCAGGCACACAAGGCCACCTTCCACGGTGGAGCCCGCCTGACTCTATCGAATCTGAGACAGCATTACTGGATTATTGGCGGCAACAGGGCTGTCAAAAAACGCATCCGTGAATGTGTTGTCTGCAGAAGACACAACCCAATCAAACAGACTCAAATCATGGGAGACCTACCGTCAGCAAGATGTAACCCAACCAGGCCATTTTACCACGTTGGGACCGATTACACCGGTTTCATCGACGTGAAAGCAAACAAAGGACGAGGCATAAAACGACGAAAGGATACGTCGCAGTTTTTGTGTGTATGGTCACTAAGGCCGTACACCTTGAAATGGTATCAGACCTCTCCTCATCAGCATTCCTCGCAGCACTCCGACGAATGGCAGCGCGCCGTGGAGCACCGCGTCACCTGTACAGCGACAACGGGACCAACTTCGTCGGCGCCAACAAACACTTACAGCAGGAATTCATCAATCTTCGACAAGCCTTGGACGATGATTTCTTCGCAGCAATATCAGACATGGAGATCGAATGGCACTTCAACGCCCCCTCGTGGCCTAGTGCAGGAGGTCTATGGGAAGCGGCGGTGAAAAGCCTAAAATTCCACTTACGAAGAGTCATCGGAGCACAAAAGCTTACATTTGAGGAGCTATCAACATTGTTGTCACAGCTGGAAGCGTGCCTGAACTCAAGGCCACTGTGCGCCCTGAGCGAAGATCCCGAGGACATCAACTTCCTCACCCCGTCACATTTTCTGGCGAGTGGCCCCACCCTCACCATCATCGAAACCGAAAGGGACGAGCGCACACGTTGGCAACTGGTACAGAAAATCTTCTACGACATATGGAAGAGATGGCAGTCCGAGTTCCTGTGCAATTATCAGCTAGAAGCAAGTGGCAACAGAAGCAAAGAAACATGAAAATTGGTGACGTTGTCGTCATACATGACGTCAACTTACCTCCCGGCAAGTGGGCGCTGCTAGAGTTGTTGAACTTCACCCTGGAAAGGACGATCTGGTCCGAGTGGTGTCCCTGAAAACTAAAAACAACATTATCAAGAGGCCTATTACAAAAATATCACCACTTCTATCAGATGATTACGTTGGTAGCGAGCAAAATTCGGAATCAAGCAATAAGGAGTCTACAGCAAAAGCACCAAAGCAAAAAGAACGCGAAGCAAAAAATCATGCAACTTCATAGCTTTAGCAATGTTGACTTTACTTACCATCATTTCACCCGTTCAGTGTGCCTTCAACCTACTTAGTCTAAGCAATAATCAGAGCATTTATTTGGACAAAATTTCCAACATGCACCTTGTCAGAGATCAGTGGAAACTCATTGTCTACTACGAAATGAATCCGTACTGGCAAGGCATTGAATTGTATCGCAAGTACTTCGATTATTTGGATAACATATGCTCCAAGATATCCAAACAAACAAAATGTGACGTAATGTTGTCACAACTACGTCATGAGGCCACTGAACTGGACTACTATCATCATATGTTGCTCGGTCAGCAATACACGCGCTCGAGACGCCGGCGCGGGCTTATCAACGGTGTCGGATACCTAGCGCACAGCTTGTTCGGTGTGTTAGACGAAGAGTTTGCTCAAAAATACGAGAGAGACATCAATATAATCAGGATGAATCAGAAACATCTTGCTCTTTTATGGAAAAATCAAACATCCGTGGTTGAAGCTGAATATAACCTTTTGAGTCGAATCGAAGAGTCTATTAACAAGCAGTACAAGATCTTCAATGCCCACATCATAGAGCTAGAAAAGAAGCCAACATCATAACAAAGGAAATTCAGACCGAAAAAATCATCAATGAATTTATTCTCTCATCCATGATAGCAAACAACATTTTGGCCAATCTTAAAACATTCAAGAAACGTTGGTGGAGACCATCACAGACATCCACTATGGGCAGTTTAATGTTTATTTATTAACGCCTGAACAACTGAATGAAGAGTTAAATATTATCTCTGGCCAATTATCAAAGGAATTAGCTCTGCCTATAAACAACATCCAAAACAACTTATCCAGACTCTATCATTTACTGAAGTAAAAGCAAGGATGACAAGCCAATACTTTATTTTCGAGATCAAAATCCTGTTGGTGTAAGCAGGATACCTACGAGATTTACAGGCTTATATCTATCCCGCAGCAAGTACAAAACAGATGGTCCGCATCACACCTATCGCAGATCATATCGCGATCAACATCCAAAAGGACTGTACGTACCATTATCAGAAGAAGAAGTTCGAAGATGTACACAGTTCAACGCTGAGACTCACCTTTGCCCGCTACAGAAACCTATTTTCCATATGAATTCGGACGATATTCTCTGCATCAAAAATGAAGACACAGGTCAGTGTGAAATCAAAACTTCGCCCTGCAAAGATATATGGGTTGAACTTAACAAACTAAATACGTACCTGTACTTTTGCTGTAATCAAAGGATGATAAGAATAATATGAGCATCATGTTACAGCGCAACGACTTAGCAAGGCCGGTATTATCATTCTCGAGGACGGCTGTTTCATTAAAAGTGAAACATTGACAATATTTTCACACAGAAAGCAGGTCACTAATTATAATATCAAGCCCGTCCTTGCAAAGATAGACATACTCCAATCAATGATGTCATCAACCTATCTATTCCTCTAAAGGCTCGAGAAATTCGACGAGTCAGAAAATGAGGAGAATCGAAAACACTTGTCAAGTATTGGACACCAAATAGAGCAGCTGAAGACAAGCGACGCTGATACAGAGATGGTAAATCAGTTATCAAACCACGACCTACATCAATATGTGCTTATTTATCTTCTGCTGGGAGCAGCTATACTAGCATCAACATTATTTGCCTTGCGGAGTCTACGCCGCAGATGCGCCGCACGTATACAAGGTCCCTCTCAAAGCGAAAGATCAGCTGGCTTGAATGTACAGTTCACTGGCACGAACCGAAACACAGAGCAAGCAACATCGGTCGAGCCCCGCGGTATCGCAGTTACGTCATCGGGTGAACTGAGTGCACGCGCACTGGATAAGTCGACGTCGCCTACAGTTTGCAAACGTTTTAGTGATCTTAGTGCAGTGTAGTGAAGTGTGAAATTTATAAGTTTTTTAATTGAAATTTATAAGCTAATTTTTATAGTATAATCATCGTTATCAATTAGTATCAATTTGTAATCGCCTATCAATCATCATCTGTTCTCTCTCTCTCTCTCTCCCCGCAGCATGTACGGTCTTTACAAACCGCACATTTTTGCACTTAAGCATTTTTACCATATTGTATCATCTTTCATTCTCATCCATTCAGTACGCATTCATTCGCCGTCGCGCATCGTACTCACTAGCAGTATTATCAAATTAAATCACATTATCAACTCAATTCTTTCTATTTTATATCAACTTCTAAGATTGTACAGCACAGCAGCTCGTACACTGCTGCTTGTCATCTTTAATATTAATTTTACCGCTTTTGAATTCAGAAAACCACGTAAAAATTGTTGTGCGTGATGGAGCTGAGTCCTCTAATGCTGATTGTAACCGTTGTAAACTTAATTGTTCGGTTAAGCCAAATTTAAAATCATAATATATCATAGCGTGCAAATGTTCACGGTTAAGTTTCATGGTTTTAAATGAAAAGCGCGGGAAGCGTTGCAGGAAAATTAATTGAAGTTTTTTTTTTAAATATTAAGCAATTGGCTTATGGAGTTCTATTTTTAAATAAATTTGCTTTTTAGAAACATAACACGGGTGCGTTCCATTTTTAAATTTCGAGCATCTCAAAACTTATTGAGTGACCTACGTATATTCTATATAATCTGTTAGTAGTCGTGTAACTTCTAAACGACTAGTCCGATTGAGATCATATTTACACAATATATTGTTTAGTCAAGGCTATTGTTATTAACTGAGCTAAAATCCGATAGATGACACTATATTATTTATAGACGAAAATGGCTCATATTCGTAATGAAATACGTTGGTTTAATGCTAAAATTAATTTTTTAAATCTGGACCCAATAGGTGACTTGTCAGCATAAAATTATCGGTGCCTCCTTATATTATATAATTGTTAGTGTTCGTGGAACTTCTGAACGAATTGACCGATTGAGTTCATGTTCAAGCAATATATTTGTTTTGTTGAGAGGATGGTTCATAGCTATGCTAGGATTCGATAGCTCACACATATTCTATATTTATTGATCGAAATGGCACACATTATAACCCATATATTTACAATATATTTTGGTATAGTTCCAAAAAAGAAAATCACAAAGTTTGGACCCGTGGTCGATTTATGAACAAATTTTATATTTACACTAGAAAAAGTCCGGAGTGAATACGGAATTTATTTTAATTCAAACTCACTACGTCACTTGGAGTTTCACCTACCGAAAAGGACAGAACATGGTTCCGGGCCAGTGCATATACGTGGGGTACATTAAAAGTTTTGCGTAACACACAATTTATATTTACTGCTTTTCAAAGTATTTTACATTAAATTTTAAAAGCTTTTTCATACATTCAAACCATTTTGAAAACATAACGACCATATGTCTGAAGGCATGTTTATCATTTAGTTGATAGGTTGAAAAATATCACGGCCTCTTCTGGCCCTATATACATACCAAACCTCTCATCAAATCTTTGATTTTTGGGAAAATTAAGAAATTGCATTGTGCGAAGTCTGGACTGTGTGACCGGGTTAGGTCACGTGCTTCACCTTTTCAGAAGCCAAAAATGACTGTTTTGTGCGCGGTGCGCGTCGAAGCATTGTCATGGTGCAATAGAATGCGACTTCTTGATCGTTTTTCTCTAACTTTTTAGAAGACACTGGGCAAACAAATCGTGGTGTACCCCTCAGAGTTAACCATCTTTTGCTCATCAAGTGGGATTGTGCAATCAGCACCCTTCTCGAAGAAGAAAAACGTAATCAATTTTGCCCACGCTTCTTGCCTGCCTCAAGTTTGTTGGTTTCTTATCAACTTCGAACACCCACACACATATCATCTCCTGTCACGTTGTTATACACAGCTCTTAAACGTCCGTGATCATACATTAACAACATTTATTACACCAACCAACTCTAGCAATTATCTACGAAGCGTACGTTACGGCAGACACATTTTTTTAGAAAAGGGTGACAAACGAGCAGCAGTCCAACTGATATTAAATGGATGCCTATGATGATGACATCTATCCTCGATTATGAATCGAAATGTAGATGCGTTATCACCACTGATGACTAAGATAGAATGTTTCGTTACGTTTACATTCCAAGCACAGCAGTATTAAGTTGCTATTTATGACGGTATTTTGTGAGAGAGCGAGATGCTTCCCCGGTGGAGTGGAAGGTGTCTCTAACATGTTAAAACGACATCCAAATGTATTCAGAGTTTAAATAAGTTTCAATTAATAAATATATTTTATTCAATAACTGATAATGAACCAAAATAGAGCTCGAGGGAACATCAAACAGAATTATTCAATGTGATAAATATGAACACGAACGACATTAGTAGGTATGCTTGGTAATTAAAAAAATATTAATCGTTTGTGCTTTTGAATCGTTCTATTTGCTGCGCTATAAGTTGCATACACAACTGCGTAGCCGGTAGATGGTGGTAGGTGAATTCCAGCTTGAAGCACATTTATTTGCGCAATAATACGAATTATTTGATATGGCTGGTTCTATCGTAATTGTTCCCGTATTTCTGATACCTCTTCATCCTAGCTCCGATTCTGGACGCTTTTCACTGGTAAAGAGGCATTCTATCTTAGTCCTCAGGAGTGACAACGTACCTACATTTTGATTCATAGTTGCTGATAGATGTAGTATGTATCTATGGACCACAGCATCCACTTACTATCAGTTTGACGGCTGCTCGTTTATCACCATTATTCTATTAAAAAATCTTGGCCCGAAAATACCTTCTGCGGTAGCCATCAGGTAGATTGTTAGCTCACCTGTCGCTGTTATAAAAAAGTAAAGTTATAGTCTGTACATACGTTCTATAGCCTTCTTCTATGGACATAGCTCTCCTCTCATTTCAGTAAGGGTTATGGAGCAATTAGTTTACCACACTGATCCAGCGTGCTTTGACGGACTGCACATGTCCTCGTAATATTTCATTCCTCATTTATTCGAGTTTTCTCTGGATAATTTGGGCCACCGTTGTGCACGCGGTAAATTAACACAAAAATTACAGCTAAAGATTTCATTGGTGCCAGCGAGAATCAAACTCAACCCATGTTTACGGGCACGTGTTTTGTGAAATTTACGGCTAAGCCCTTGAGCTACCATGGCTCAGCTTACGCTAATATCCTTTGAATTTATTGATATTAAGAAAAATATTTTTACATTTATAAATTAAAATATTTTGTTTCTTGTAATTTGTTTTAGAAATAAATTCAGTTAGATATTCAATAAGAACAATCATACAAATCGCATCGCTAGTAATCTAATTGAACTGTAGAAGTATACTTTTGCCGCTTTTCGCATCAAATTTGTATACATCATTTTCTATTCGTAGCCTTTTTCCTAATAAATTAGAAAGAAAGAATATTTTTATTTTTTTATAACATAAAAATAAATTATCAAAAGCAACATTTTTTTGATTCTTATAAACATTGCAAGTCAATGTACTTAGATACAAATTGAAATTATAATTTATCTAAATCCGTTGTTTTTAAAATTAGTAGATATAAGTAAGTGAATCATCCCGAGGAAATCTGCGTGAGGTATTAAAATATTTTAATACATCTGAAGTCTACCCACAACACGTATTGTAATAGCTCATCGGTCTCTTTCCTGCCCTTAAACCTTTTCAAAAATAAGGATGTCCGACGAATTTAGGCATTTTTAAGTGTATCACATCACAGTCGCCGGCCAAAAAAATTTTCAGATTAAGAAATGGTAAGTTCATTGTTTTAAATAGTTCGTAACATTTTAAAAAACTTTTTTTAATGAAGAGACAAAAACATTTTTAATTTTATAACTAGTCTCAGCACAGATCTCTGATAAAAGTGTTTTAAAATTACAGAAAGATAGGCTCAACTTAAAGTTAATGTTTTAAAAGCGACGTTCCGTTTAAATACCTAGAACTAGTTTTTATGGATTTTATCGCGTATATTAACTTATTTTATATTTCCGACGTTTCGAGCACTTTCCAGCACCCATGGTCATGTGTTATCAAAAATACACAAGCCCAATGCTCCACTACGTCCCATAGTGAGCCAAATCGATTCACCAACTTACAGATTGGCTCAACACTTAGCGAAAATACTCTCACTGCTCAGGGGACATACAAGAGCACACACAAAGGATTCCTATCGAATAAAGACCTACATCTGGCAGACAATGAAACTATGGCCAGTTTTGATATGCAGTCTCTGTTCACTTGCTTACCTGTTGAAGACTGCATTTCAATTGTAACTAGAAGGCTGGAAGAAAACAACATGCCCTAGAATATGCAGTATTATTCAGATACTGCCTTACATCTGGCTACCTATTGTGGAAGGAAGAGTTCTACAAGCAAGTAGATGGCGTGGCGATGGGCTCACCTGTATCTCCCATTGTCGCCGATATATCAATGGAAGACTTTGAGGAGCAAGCCCTGTTTACTTCTCCCGTAAATCCAAGAGTCTACAAGCGGTACGTAGATGACTTCCATAATTCTACCTTTAGATAAAGTAACTGCATTTTTAGATCATCTTAACTCCATAAATTATAAAATTCAGTTCACAATTGAGTTAGAGGCAAACAATTCTTTAGCTTTTCTAGATGTGTTAGTATTTCGGAATCCTGATAACACCTTGAGCCACACTGTGTATGGAAAAAAGGCCCATACAGATAGATATTTAAACGGTGATTCTCACCATCATCCTTCACAGTTAGGTACCGTGGGTAAATCTTTGTTTCAGAGAGCATGAGCGATCTGTGACAGTAAACACCTGGCCGCCGAGCTCCAACACGTCAAGCAAGTTTTACACGAAAACAAGCTTCGGGTCCCGCGCCTACGTCACAGTGAACAAGTGAAGTCGGCCACAGTCGAGCGAGTGCCTGCTGTACTGCCATATGTCAAATGTGTCACTGACAAGATTGGCTACATCTTGAAGCGAGCTTCCATTAAAACATACTTCAAGCCGCCGAAGAAGATTAGTCAGTTTTTACCATCAGGCAAGTGTAATGTCCCTCTGCAAGATGCAGGAGTGTACAAGCTTGATTGTGAATGTGGTCTCTCTTATATAGGAGAAACTAAAAGATCAATAAAAACCCGCGTTAAAGAACACATAGCTGATGTGAAGAATCGACGCTCCGGGAAGTCTGCAGTCTGTGAACACGTACAGGATCGCCCCCGTCACTACACTAGATTTGATAGACCACAAATCCTCGCTAAAGAACACCGATTCCTTCCAAGGATGATTCGCGAGGCTATTGAAATAAAAAAAAAACATCCTAATTTCAATAGAGAAGATGGCTGGGTGCTACCGTCTGCTTGGGATCCTATAATTAATAAAATTAAATCCCAACCCAAGCATACAACTGCAAGACTTCTAGATACTGTAAGTTCATACTGTGTAGATCGGAACAAAAATTAATAATTTTAATCTGGAGGTAGCCGTGGTTAACTATGATGACAATGGGACGTCAAACACCCCAGTCCCCCCGTGACCATGGGTGCTGTAAAGTACTCGAAATGTCGGGAATATAAAATAAGCTAATATACGCGATAAAATCCGTAAAAACTATTTTTATTTAAATGTGTAGTGTTCGCGTAAATATAAGAAATCACGACGTTCCGTTTTTTTTTGTTATTTTGGTCAACTATTAGTATTTTAAAGTTATTACCAATTAAATCGTTATTTTTATGAAAGTATTAAAATAATCATGTTTTATAATTGATAAAACATTAGAATATCGTCTTATTACAAGTGGTTAATTGATAATCTCGGCTTTAATTAAACTAATGGTTTAAAAGAGTTCTTACTATAGAAGTCCCTTGACCGCGGGGCCATACTCTTCGCTAAATTTGATATTTGTTAACTTTTAGATGTCAGCTAAATCATTTAACATTATGAAGTTTTCTATTATCATAATGCAGTTGTATGTTTGATGTATGGTCTTTTCATAGCTATTAATGTCAGCTAAGACGTCATTCGTGCGTTATGATGTTATTAGTGCGTAGTTGTCTGCTGTCAAACTTTCGTAAACAGATTCTACTCTAAGCCTGAAATTAATTATAACACTACTTCTTATATACTACTAGACTAATAATAAACTAAGTTTTGTAATAAAGTCGACTCATTGTATAAGCAAGAAGAGGTATTTTTCCCGCAAAAAAACTACAATTATATAGATTCCATTATCCATTCCGTTACAGGCATACATAAGCCTCTCTTATAAATTGCTTCATAGGGAGGATTTTGCCAAATTTGCCAGGCTTGTTTGGCAACCGCAGGTTTTCAACCAACTTCAAAAAAATGAGGAGGTTCTCAATTCGACTGTATTTTTTCTTATGTGTGTTAACTCATAACTTTTTTCTACGTGAACCGATTATGATGATTTTTATTTGAAAGCTTGTGCTTCGCATGTGGTCTCATATAAATTTGATGAAGGTTTGACCAGTAGCTTTTGAGTTATTCTTAATAATTTATATTGAAGTCGGTTGTTTTTTTTTATAGGATAGGGTGACAAACAAACACACAGTCCACGTGATGGTAAGTGGTTGCTGTGACCCATAGACATCTACATCTATGTTCAATAAAGAATCAAAATGCAGATGCGTTGTCACCCGTGAGGACTAAGATGGAATGCCTCTTTTCCAGTAAAAGTCTCCGGTTCTCTACACTCACCATACGAAACACAGCAGTGTTAAGCTGCTATTTTACGCTGGTATTCTGTGAGAGCGTGGTCCTTCCCCGGTCGAGCCGACCCATTCGTACTACAAATATACTACTAATATAGCTGCAGCATGGCTCTACCACGTAATTTTTTTTTAATTTTACCACTTGTTATTATTTTGAGTTGTACTAATTTTTATTATGTTGTTATATACAATATCATGGAGGTTAGATAGTCTGCAGCCCCGTTATGAAGGGACCCGACTTGGGCAAAACTACTTAGGTGTGAGTCAAACTAAGACGCAAAGAGCGCCATTGAGAATAACGACCTGCAAAACAACTCTCGCAGAGACGCAATGCAGCAAAACGCAACAAGCATCAATACGACTATCGTCGGGCTTACGCCATCCCAAGGACCCCATATGATCTCAGCTGACATCCCCACCTGCATACTTAAATCGATCAGAACCAACAGATGCGTCGAATTAGGTGCAGATTCGTTACAAGACGCAATACCACAAGTAGCAATAAGCATCAATGCAACTGTAAAACGGATGGCGCCTCCTCACAACACACCCAGATCCCTATCGACTTTGGCAACAAAGTTGTTAAAGTTGTTGTCCAATGAAATTTAATTTTAAAGTTCCGTCACGAATGCGTCGTAAGCCCGTTGAACTTCTCTCTCGTCCGTTTCGCAAAACAGTTCTGGGAGCCAATACACCGGTCTCTAGGATTTCCTAACTATATAATAAGTGTGCTGGGTCAATAGCTGTTCATGTTATGTCTCTAGATAAGTTTTAGGCCACAGTAAACGATACGTTAATTAAGTAACTTGTCCTATCCTAAGTTTTTGAATTTATGTATTTAGAAATACTAGGATTTTTTTTAGTAAATTGAAGCATGCGGTGTATACCTTTGATTGATTATGTAATTAGTATCTAAGTTGATGTGTGCTTACTATTATTGCATTTTTGCAACAGTCGTAGGTGTACTTAAATAAATAAATAAGTTGTTAACTAAAAATAGCACCAACGTATCATAGTAGCTTGCTACTACGACGCCAGTAACAAAACATACATGTATATGGAGTTAAGTACGTGACGGTGCCTGCGCCAATGCATGTGCGGCGGCGCCGGTGTTGCTAGACAGAATTCTTGTAAACAACACGTGCACCGCACACCTGCGCCATTGCACCTGCGGTGGCGCCCGTTTCTGGCTACTTGTTTTGCTTGTATAAAACGGATGGAGCGGCCGCCGTGAAAGCAGTCTTGGCTCTGGCATAGAACGGTGCGCTTGTCGTATTCCGTTACTAGCTTATCCTTGACTCGTTGGATAATTAATTCGTAAAACGAATTAATTATTATTCTTAACTACAAAATTAGACTCGGCATAATTTATATTTTGTATTAAGTAATCTATTGTAAATTAACGTAATTTAAAAGAAAAGTCCCGCTGGGTTTCTTGCTGGTTCTTCCCAGGACAGAGGTTTTATCCGAACCGGTGATAGTAGTACTACATTGAATAAAAGTGATTCTATTCTATTCTAAAAGCCTTTCCATGTGACTATCTATACTTATAATAAATCTGTAGAGAGGTCAGATGGCCTTGCCATCCTGTCCAACGTGCCGGAGGCAAAAGTCATCTTCCGGCAGGTACGCACCGTGTGCGGCCTGTCGCGAGTGAGGGTTGAGCCCCCACATAGGCGCGGTTTCACGGCGTAGTGCCACCGCTGCCAACTTTACGGGCATGCGGCGGCCAACTGCTCACCCCCCCCAGGTGCGTTAAGTGCCTAGACCCACACCACTCGAAAGAGTGCCCTCGGCCCACTGACGCCGAATCCCCCCCTGCTTGCGTCCTGTGCGAGCAATCTGGTCACCCCGGCCAACTACAGGGGATGCCCTCGCGCTCCTCGTCCCCGTCTCAATAAACCAGCTCCGTCGCCGGTTAATGAAAAATCATTCCCGGCGCTGCCAACAAGAATGACCCCTCAGGGCTCTTCCCAGCCCACTCAGGGCCCCTATCGGCCCCCTCAGGGTCCCCCTAGGCCCCTTATGGGCCCCATCCGGCCCCCTCCGGGCTTCTAACGGCCCACGCAGCCACCAATTCTCCCCTGGGGCCCCAAAAAGGCCGACCCCCCGCGGACTTCCTCCGCTCCTCAACAGGCGCAACCCTCAATGGTGGACCTGAATACTGTTTATTCCGCTATTCAGAGCATCGACATTGGCGAGATCGCCATACTAGCGCGCAAACTGCGTGCTGCTAGGTCCCCTCAGGACCGTCTCCTCGCTCTAGCGGAGTACCACAACCTCTTGTGCTCATTGTAAGTTAAGTTAAATTAATTTAACTTAACTTAAAAATAACAGAGCACTCTGCCCTCCCAAAGTCCCACGGACGTATTAAGCCTAAGGGCTTATCGCTCGTCTCTTTCAATACTCGCGGTTTGCGAAATAACCTCCCCGAACTTAAGCTCTTCCTTCGAGATCGCGAAGCCGACCTCCTTCTCTTCCAGGAGACCCACCTCAGACCTCAGAACCTCAAAGGCTTCTCCATCAAAAAGTATTCTCTTCTTCGTAATGACAGACCTGACCGCAAATGCGGCGGTACTGCCATTTACTACAAGAAGATACTACATTGCTCTCACATCCCCACTCCGCCGTTTACCAATATGGAAGCCACGGTATGGAGGCTGGCATTGACTGGACACCCGTCCATCGTCATAGCCTCCTGCTATATCCGTAGTGGAACTCTCCCCCTCAAAAAAAATTTTGAGGCCATCCTTGCGTTAGGCAATTCAGTTATTATGTTTGGAGATTTTAACTCCAAGCATACTGATTGGACTTGTCTTACTACTACTCAGAGCGGTAAGAAACTGCTTGATATCACGCAGTCTCTCGACCTCACTGTACTCAGTCCCCTCGGTGTCACTTACTATCCCGACAACACCGACCACGCTCCTGACGTATTAGACTTTGCAATATCAAAAGAAGTCTCTCTCAACCTCGGGTCAATCGAGACCCTTGACGATCTTGGATCCGACCATCGCCCTGTCTCCCTCATACTTGGCCATCAGCTACCTCCCCCAACCCCCTCCACGAAAACCTTCGCTAACTGGAAGGGCTTCAAGACGTCCCTAGCCACAGCTTTGGACTCTCCGGACTTCCCCATCCCCCTTTCTTCGGACTTATTCGACAGTACCGAAAAAATCGAAACACCGCGGTCGATTCTCTCTCCACCCTTATAACATCCTCCCTTAAGGAGAACGAAAGGGTCGTCCCGGTTGCTGATAATAATGGTCTTCCCTTACATATTAGCAACCTAATAAAAACCAAGAGGGCTGCTGTCTATACAACCCCTGAATATAGACGCACGGCCAATCGTCTTCAACGAGAAGTCCGTTCACGCCTTCCCGAATTTCGAGACCTCGAAAAGAGTAATCTCATGGAGAATATCTCTCCCTCTTATACAGCGTACTATCAGATGGCAAGAGCCCTCCGCATAGACGCTATCACTCATACTCCTCCTCTTTCTCGCCCCGACGGTACTATTGCCTTCGAGGACGAGGAAAAAGCTGAGTGCTTTGCAGACAGCATCGCTGCTCAATGCTCTCCCAGCTCCCAACCCACAGACCCCTCCCACATCCAGACAGTGGAGGATGTGGTCCGCCGCCGGAACTCACTCCCCACAGTCTCTGACCCTATCACTGTGTCCAATGATGAGATCTCATCCCTCATCAAAGGACTGAAGCCCAAAAAGGCTCCGGGCGCGGATGGCATCTCCAACCAAGCCCTCAAAAATTTTCCTGAGCAGGTGTTAACCCTTTTGGCTATTATCTTCAACGCCTGCTTCAACCTTAGTTACTTTCCTACCACGTGGAAAGAGGCAACTGTCATTGGTATCCCCAAGCCAGGAAAGCCTCACAACCTCCCCTCCAGTTATCGTCCCATCAGCCTCCTCAAGGCCATAGGCAAACTATTTGAACGAGTCATCCTCACTCGCATGAGGCGCTATCTGTTTCCCACAGACGGTGACCCTCTTGTCACATCCCTCACCAATTTGGTTTCTGAGCGAAACACTCTTGTCCCCAACAAGTTCACCATATTGTGGAATACATCCTCAGCGGTTTTTATCCTCGCCGTCATAAGACCATCGCGGTCTTCTTCGACATAGCGAAAGCGTTTGATAGAGTCTGGCACGAAGGCCTTATCTACAAACTACACAAAATAGGTCTCCCTGATCGTCTTGTTCGTCTCGTGGCCTCCTACTTGAAGAACCGTACCTTTCGTTTCAGACACGAAGGCACGCTCTCCTCTTCGCGCCAAATCAAAGCCGGTGTCCCTCAGGGCTCTGTACTTGCCCTCCTCCTATATATCCTGTACACCAACGACATTCCCATCCCGTCGAATGGTGTTCAGCTCTCCCTCTTTGCAGACGACACTGCCCTCTACTGCAAAGGCACATCATTACCCTTTATACGGAACAAGATCCAAAAGTCAGTTAATGACTTAGGAGCTTGGTTCCAAAAATGGCGTATCGATGTGAATCCGGAGAAGAGCTCCGCCGTTCACTTCGAACATAAACGACGCCGCCTCACTATCCTCCACCAATCCGTATGCTGGGACCCTGTCCCCTGGCACGTCCGCCAAATACTTAGGTGTCACCCTTGACACGAGGCTCACTTTCGAGCTTCATGTTAAAGAGTAACTCGAAACGCGCGATTTTACTTGGTAGGCTCAACAGTATGTTGGGCCGACACAGTAAATGTCCCTCCGTAACAAACGGACCCTTTATAAGGTCTGTATACGACCCGTAATGTCTTACGCGGCCCCCATTTTTGCTCACGCTAAGCCCAAAACCCTGAACAGACTTCAAGTTGTTCAAAACCTTTTTTGTCGTCGGGCTACGAACGCACCCTGGTACGTCCGTAACGCCGACCTCCATTGAGACTTAGAGCTCCCCACAGTCCAGCAATTTCTAAAAACACTCTCTGAGAACTTCTTCAAAGCCTCAGAGTCTTACCCTAATCATTTCATTCGTGAGGCAACTTCCTATGCAGCCCCACTTCCCTCTCGCTATCGAGTCCGCAGACCGAGAAACTCCCTCTCGGACCCCCCAACCAGCTTTCGGCCGACCTGGACTGCCTCTTGGTGGCTCAGGCCAAGCCTTCTTCCAATGTTTAATATGCCTTATTAGGCTCGTCTCTCAGCGGGCTTCCGCCGCCTGCGCCCTCTTTCCCTAAAGAGGGTCGCGTCCGATTCGGCAGAAAGGCCACTATGGCCAAAGCCGTTCCCAAGGTGGTGTTTAGTGGGTAGGCACTTAGGTTGTTAGGTTAGCCACAGTGAGTCCCACATAACCACGCAGCTGGCTGCGTGGTATGTAAACATTCACCACCTCCTCCCCGCTTCCGGAGGTGCCTTTTGCATTGGGCGCAAAAAAAAAAAGTGCGAGCTTCATACAATATTTGGCTGTTGATGCGAATAGACGTTCAGAGTGTTCGACCTTATTGACAGACAATAATTGATTTTAACAAACCATGCTTATCAGCGCGACTTTTAGTCTACTCTTACGTTTAATAATTTATTTTTAGATTTCTTTGGTTGTTATTTTATAAAATAGGTATTAGTTATTTTGGTAGTGTTTAAATATTTCTTAGTATTAGCTTAACACATAGAAGATCAATCTACAAATTCGGTGGCGTGGTCCGACAAATATAAAAGTGGGTTTGCTTATAACCTCATAATTGATTACAGATCATCTTCTGTAATAGGCGATATGAACGTAGTATGTTCTTTTTGTAATGCTTCAAAGTGGAGTAAGGAGTCGGCTGGTTTCTGATGTTCTGGAGGTAAAATAAATTTGCCTTCGTTCGAAGATCCACCGGAACCTTTGAAGTTACTACTTTTAGGGCAACATGTGCAATCTAAACAGTTCTTAGACAATATTCGCACTTATAATAGTGCGTTTCAAATGACATCCTTTGGTGCTCAACAAATCTCAGAAGGTCCTTTCATGTCTACTTTTAAGATACAAGGTCAGGTTTACCATTTGATAGGATCCCTTTTGCCTGAAGACCAACCTAAGTTTCTTCAAATATATTTTGTATCCGACTACAACGAACAGTCGAATATAAGAAATCAATATTTCCCGAATTTAAATACTGAACTTATTTCACAACTTCAGAACATGTTGCATCAGGTTAATTCTTATGTATGCAGTTTTAAATCGGCATTAGAAGCTCTTCCTCAAGATGGTGATAACAATTATAAAATTGTTATAAATGCCGATAGGCGTCCAACTCAGGAACACCCTGGGCGTTATAACGTTCCATCCACGAATCAATGATAGATCTACTTACCAAAGATAACATTTTTGGAGATGTATTGTGTTATATGTATAGTGTTGAATAGCAAAAACGCGGCTTACCTCACGCACATATCCTGCTTTGGTTAAAAGATAAGGTTCGACCTAATGATGTAGACAGTTCAATCAGTGCTGAAATTCCAGATCCGATTGCAGATCCCGTGTTATACGACATTGTTAAAACTCATATGATACATGGTCCACTAAAAGTAACCCAGTTGCAACAAAATATAATCGAGCCTCAAATTTTAACAGGTTATAGTGCAGGAGAAACCGTCTTTATTCCCAGAATTCCCATAATACCAAATAATTTTCCATTCCAATTTAAAAGAACGCAATTCCCAGTATCATTGTGTTATGCAATGACAATTAATAAGGCTCAAGGGCAGACTTTTCGTTGTAGTGGTATGTGGCTTCCTCCTCCCAGTATAGTGTAATAAATACATCTACACCTAGGTTAAGGAAGGAGTAATAAAGAGATATTGTAACGAGACAGTTGTATCTATTGGTCCGATCCCCACATGGCGACCCTGCTAGGCGGTGCGCTGCGACAATGCAAGCGCACCGCCGGGCTATTAAAATTAAAGGTGGGAATAAATATTGCTAAATTAAATAATGAAAACATGAGTAAAATGATTGACAATAAAGTAATATTATAACGGAATCGACGTAATACCGGACGTGACGGAAAATAAATAAATATGAATTCAAGAAGAGGCCACAATAACACAATAAAATTTTATAGAAGCTGACTGAAAATTTAAAATATATCTATGAAGACAACTAACGAAGAATGAGGAAAATAAAATGTGGATTTTTTTTTAATATAATGACCGAAGAACAAAATTCAAGAAACAACAGATTAATTTTTAAAAAAAACGGTTGTATTTCAGCGAGCTTTGTCCAGTAAAATATGAAAAGTGAACCGAAAAGAAAAAGAAGATATATTAGAGGTAACATTGCATCAGCGTTATTTTTATACATTATATTTAATTATTTTATTATGTTTTAGACTATATTAAATAAAAAGTAACGCATTAAATATTAAATGTACAGTATTTACAAGTAACTAGAAAATATTTGTCAGATTTTAACAATTTATAATATTTTAGTAGATATTGTTTTCTAAAAACATACATTTTACGATGAACAGGTTCGTGTTAAAGCAAATATATTTTAAATTTAACCCAATTTTTTATAGTATTTTTATTTAAATGTATACAATTTTGAAAAGGGTTTTATAAAAAAATCGTAATTATTATAAGTTATAATCATTTTTCTTCTTTTCTAAAGGTATGGAAAGCTTAAAGTAACTTTATTATTATATATAAATATATATTATATAACCTTTAATAAATAATCTTATAGTTAATATTACTTACAATAATTACTTAAAAATATTAATATTACCTACTTAAAATCTAAATTGTTCTTTTCAATATTTAAATATATTAATGTTTTGTTTATACAAACTTGTTAGCTGTAATGAAATAGTGATTACCGGTTTTTCTGTAGATATACGATTTCTTAAATATCATAGTTCTAGCAATCCTACTTTTTTATGTAAATTAAATGTATTATTAAAGCTAATACATTTTCGATATAAATAAAAATAATATAACTATAAGCGATGTAACTTCTGTGTCAGTTAGAAAATACTTAAAACTATCATTTTTATGTAATAAGGAATATAATAATTAAAATAGGTCTTAATAATAATGTTTCTTAACAAAGTTAAACAAGGACATAAAAAATTGACTGGCAAATATATTACCTTATATTTGTACAATATTAAAAGTATATATTTAAAAGGTGTGAGGAGTGAGAGAAGGGATGTTCAAAAGTGTGAATACGAATGATTGAATTGCTAAGTTTCGTCAATATTGGACTGATCACCCAAATATTTGATGATGCTTAAACTACTGGTATTGAATCCATTATGAGCGAGATTATGCAAGTTATTATATGGAAGTGGAGCATGAAAGTATATAAAAGTTACCGATACAGTCAAGTAGATAACAACATGTACTAAAAAGATAAAGAAGGAAATAAAGATTTACGTGTTTTGTGTGTGTTTACGTGTAAGTAGACGTTTACACAGTTATTTATAAAATAATACAAAGTGTAAAAAAAAAATAGTATCTTGAATCATTGTATTAAAAATATTTTCAAATAGTTTTTAATAACAGATTGTTTTGTTAAACTTAATACTGAATCTCATACAGCAAAAGATTCCAGAAGCGTATATGGAAACGGCATTCATAATAAACATGAATCGCTCGCGCTGTAAGAACACAAGCGATCTAATTGAGCACAAGTTTTATATTTTTAATTCGTTACCAATTATGGCGAATGGTATCATCGGTCGAGATCTTTTAAGAAAATGTAGATCAGTTTTGCATTTTGATTCGAATATTTTAATATTATATGATCATCTAGGTAGATCATATAGCCTATTTCTAACACTTGTAACAATTCCTTGGTAAGTTTTTCTTTTATTTCACTAATGTGATAAGACAGGTTAAGAGATACTTGAAGTTTTGTGTTGAATGGCAATTGTATAATTTATTGAGAGATTTGACTGATAAAAATAAATTCAGTGAGTGTTTTATACACAGTGGTTAGAGTAAATTCAAATATTAACTTATTTCAATGAAAAAAATGTTGGAATGTTAATAGGTAAAGCACAAGATCTGGTAGATAATTAGTTATTTCAGTGATAGTCGGGTGCGCAACCGAGTATTATGTAAATTCTAAAAAGTCAATGAGAACTTTTCGTAAACATCAAGGTTTTGGATGGGATAAAAAGTACATAATATAATATGATGTCAAGTTAAATGCAAAACGATATATACGAGTATACTTGATCATACTGTACGCGAGATGTCTGCGTGAAGGTTAGTGTGTAACGCTAATAAATAAATATAAGAAATAATAATTATAAAAGGGTTAACCAAGAATTAAAGAAAATTTTTTTAAATGTGGGAGTGATCCGAGCGCTCCATATATAAAAATAAATAAATAAATAAAAAATAATTACACGGCTGTAGACCCGTGAAAATATAAAACTGGGGATTCAAAAAAAAAAAGGAGAAGTATAGATTAAACGAGGAACTATAGTTTATGTAATAAATCTGGGGAGAAAATAATTTTTTTTTAATATATGGTATGATATGATATGTGATAAGTTCGTGCTAACGTGTTGTTGTAACGTTGGTTAGTACCAAAAATACGACAGGTTAATGACGTACAAAACAAAAAGGTAAACGAAATAAAATCGCATGCGTATCCTGGACTGACTTAATAATATGTATAATCTGATCATGATCATGAGGTTATAATCTCTTTTTTATATAAAATCAATTTTATATTTTTAACTATTTTATCTTACCACTTATCCATGTCTAACATTGTATTTTATTTTAATGTTCAATATTAAATGTATTATTATGTTATAAGATTCAGGGTTGATATAATATTATATTTAAATATTTCATTTTATGTTCATATTCTTGATAACAGCATTAGATGACAAGTATTTAGTACAATGTAATGTAAATGTAATCAGAAATCATTTTTGTTATAAGAATCAACAACATAAAATGTAAAAAAAAAAGTAAATACAAGACATTTCTTTTTTTTTTTAAGTATCGGGGGAGGTGTAGTGGTATGTGGATTCCTCCTCCCAGTATAGTGTAATAAATACATCTACACCTAGGTTAAGGAAGGAGTAATAAAGAGATATTGTAACGAGACAGTTGTATCTATTGGTCCGATCCCCACATCGTGTTGCTGGAGTAGATCTCGGTGTCAGTTGTTTCTCGCATGGTCAGTTGTACGTCGCTCTTTCCCGGGTTAGCAGTTCTAGAAATCTTTATGTTCACGTGCCGGACGGGTCAACTTTCAACATAGTTTACACGGAAGCTTTGCGCTGAAATATTTTGTTCTATAAGTACTTAAGCCTCATGTGACGTGATCTAAACAATATTACCAATATATTAACTAATAACACACAAGGATTTACACTCCATCCAAAGCCCAGCGACACTATAACATATAGGAATGACGTCTTGCAAAAGTTGTTTAGTCTGATGGGCATTTCCTGTTGACTTACAAAAATGAAAGATCTAGAACGTCTCGAATCGTCTCGCGAATCACGTTGTTTTCCCGTCCCGGGCTCTTAGAATTCAACATCAGACGTTTCAGATCTTCGATTTTGACGACCCCGTTGTCGCTGGCATAAGCAACAGGATCCGCGTACGAAGTCGGATTTACATTCACAATTGAAAAACGAAATACAAAAAGAGTTTGAAATGTCCAATTGATGTAATGGAAGTCCGTTTTGCGTAGCTTCGGGTAAAATAAAAATGCAAAGGCCTTTACAAAAGCTTTTATTTAAAAGTAGAGTATATTTTTGGAAAAATGTTTGTTGCATGCCTTAAGCGCGAAGCGCGCAGGTATGTTCTGCTAGGGCCTAAAAATTAAGATTCCAACGTTTTGTCGCATGAAATCGTATCTAGCAATCATATTATACATATAAATGATATAAAAAGCACATTGTCAGAAAGATAAATGATTGTTGAACTTATTTTTTTTTTAAATCGATTTTTATTTTGTTAACTCATTGTCATTGGTAATAGATAGAAGAATAGAAACGGTGAAGTAACGGTGTAAGAATAACCACTACCCCATATCGTCCCGTGGGTGTCATAAGAGGTGACATAAGGAAACTGAAACAGAAGATGGGCAGCAGCATCTTCTTGATAACTCAAAATAATTAAAAACAGTTCAGCAATGGACTTATATAGACTATAATTGATGAGTGGATAGGTAAAAGATAAATAATTTTTTAATGTTAATACTTAAGGGTTGTTTTTTTTTATTTTCTTAATATTTTTAAATTTTCAAAAGCGTTCACCCGCTGTAGGATTTTCTTCTGCATCGTGGAGGCAATTTACATATAATTTACCCAAGAACATACATCCCCATCCGAAACAATATTGTTTGTAAGCCATACAAACATTTGACCCGTGCGGAATTCGAACCCGTGTTTACAACATTCTAGCATAATATGCAGTTTGTTCAAAGTTGTATGTATAGTTATTTATCACGTCTTGAACAACGGTTTTGTAACTCTGGTTAAGATCCTTGAGGCTTTGTTCTTAGACACTTCGTCGTACTTAACATGGCCCGGTTTTCGTTTAAGTTATTGTATAGATATTAGATGTACTTATAGAAAAATAATATTCAAATTTGATTTAACAATTAAAATACAACTGAAGGTGATATTTCTTAATGGTATAATAGCTTTTTTCATAAAGGTAATTTCGTAAATGTTTTGTTAATCCAAAGGATTATACATACTCGTTAAAGTTTCATTTTATGGCGTCATTCAGCTCAAAATCCTCCTAGACAATATCCCGAATATTATTATGTCAAGATTTAGTGAAGATTAAAAATAAGTGACTCAATTTAAACTAAGCCCTATTTTTATTTTCTGGCACTATTCTTAACGTGACCTTACGTCCCGCTTCGAGCGGGACAGTCTTCCTTTTAAGCTGTGTGTACCGCTGTCCCCAAAATGCTTAAGAATGGCCCGCTTTGGCAAACAAAGCTACGAGTATGCAATCCCTGTCGCCTGTGCCATTATTGTGGGTCCGCACCGCGCGTACCAGCTTTGCCGGCGTGGCTTGACTAAAAGTTATGTTGAATTAACTGAAAAGTTAAATTTTTAAAGTAAAAGATACGAGTGTTAATTTTTTAATAATGAAATAACATTTATTTGCTCTTCTGAAATATTTAAAAAGCCAGCCCCCAGACTAGATAGATTAATTTCTATTATCACTTTTGATCATTAAAGAGTCAATAAACATGTGTTTTTTAAACTATAATATTTTAAGGGCATCCCGCTCTGAAGGAAAATTTAAATGCGCATAAACTATTCTATTAAGTTCGGCATGATTTGAGGATCATTTTAGCGGATCTTAGATTTCTAAAGATAACGCTTTGATGCATGATTGTATTGTCTTGATAGAAGTTTAACCGAACGAGGGTCTAGCGAGTGGCATAATAATATTAATTAAATCCATTTCAGTTTCACCCGTGTTGATATTTCAATGACGCATGAAATTTATAGAAACATACATACGAAACGTTTGATTACGTAAATAGCTTACTAATATTTATAAGTATTTAAAGCTATTTACAAATTCTAACAAAGTTTGCTCTGCGAGCATACTACATCGCAAAACTTCCTAACTACGTTCAGAACTAGAAATTGGAGGATAAAGTTAGATCAAATTAAACGTGTCGTAAATTCGTGTTGTGGCTTTGATCGTACATAATATACAGTCATAATGAAATTTATAAATAATTGTCTTCTCGAATGATAAGGTGTTAAAATGTGTAATAAGACAGAAGTGTGGTTTGCATGAAGATGATGTGTGGTTGTAGCGTTTAGCAAGAATGAATGAGTGAAAGGAGACAGTAAAGTAAATTTATGCTGCAAAAGTGAGTGGCAGAGTTGTGAAGGAACACCCTATTTGAAAGTTTATCGACCTTAATGAAATTGGTGATATTCGTATATTAAAGATGGGCTAAATTAAGAGAACCTTTAACCGACAAGCATGCATGCATAGGTGTGAGATGTCTGTTACTGCAATCACCCATCCGCCTTTTAGGCAATGGAAGAACTTGAGTTGAAATATATTTTACACAAACAGCAATATATAATAACGAGAGCGTAAAAGAGGAGGAGTGGTAGGGTTACATTTTTCATTAATCACTGCTGTGAATCTCCGTTGCATTTAGAATGTTGGTAATTTTTTAATCCAATGATACAACGAAACCGTTTACTACAAGCTTTAAGCTTGCTGATAAAGTAGTAAAGTGAGAAATATGCGCGCAGTTGTGTTTTCAGGAAATAATAGGTCGGGGAAAAACTTTCTTCGTATTTTGTTTGTATAAAATTAAAGAAAAATCTCTTTGGTGGTACTGTTTGTATCTGGCTGGTTTTAATATCAATACATATAGGACATTAAGAAAAAGGAAAATAAAAACTAAAAAACACTTTCCCGCCATTTATCAATTGATTTTCTGAACTTTTATGACAAAAAAGGGAAAAATGCGACTCAAGCCGCGAAAAAATTTGTGTCGTTTATGGGCCTAATGCAGTGGAATTTTGATATAAAAGATGCAGCTCGCGCTCTAGTTGCCCTCATACATCCGTATATAATGTTGATGCCATTTTTGAAAAGTGGAGCATGATCGGTATGTTAGTAGTAAAGACATAGCCGAGAAATTGAGGATTGACCACATAACAGTTTTGACCCATTTGAAAAAGTCTGGCCTATACAAAAAAGCTGATATTTGGGTACCACACGAGCTCACTGAAAGAAACCTAATGAACTCGTGCACTCATTAGCGATTCTCTATTGAAACGAAATGAAACCGAACCATTTTTGAAAAGATTGATAACATGTGATAAAAAGTGAATCACCTACGACAAGAACGTGCAAAAAAGATCATAGTCAAAGGGTAGTCAAGCTCCACAGACTGTAGCGAAACCCGGATTAATACGCAATAAGGTGATGCTGTGTGTATGGTGGGGTTGGAAGGGCACCGTTTATTATGAGCTTTTACCGACGGGCAAAACCGTCGATTCGGATCTCTATTGCCAACAACTAGTGAGACTCAAGCAAGAAGTAGAAAAAAAACGGCCGGAATTGATCAACAGAAAAGGAGTGGTCTTTCATCATGATAACGCGATACTACATACATATTTGGTCACTCAGCAAAAATTGAAAGAGCTTGGAGCTGCCTTAAAAACCAGTAGTGTGGTCCATTCACGTAGTACAACCATTGTTGCCTCTAAATCATGAAAATGAAATATTGCAAAAATGTAATAAAAGAAGATCATGATGATTTATTGGGTGGTTGAGAGATATTTCTATCTACTCTATCTTTCTGCCTTTTAGCACCAGAGCAACTACTGTTATGTCCCGGCTCACAGAGTACCCATATAGTTGTAGTGTATAAGTGTAGATATGAGGCGTTCCATCTTAAAATCCAGGGGTTACAACACATTTATAGCTTCCTTTGATTTAAGTTGTGAGTAGAATGCTTACTAAAATTATACAAAGGTGTATTTATTATAAGATATTAATCGTGTAGTGACGGTGTAAAAATATCCACTACCCCATATCATCCCGTGGGTGTCGTAAGAGGCGACAGAGGGAAACAAGTCAGGAGATGGGCAGCAGCGTCTTCCTAATAACATTTGCCAAGTGTGGCAACTATAGCAAATACCCTCCTTATAGTGGCAATCTATAGGCCTATGTTCTGCAGTGGACTTTAATAGGCTGTAACGGTGTATTTATAGTGGTAATATATGGCGTTGAATACTATAAATATACATTAAAATATATACGTTTTATAGTATAAGTGTGACAAACATGCATACAGTCCTCTACATCTATCCTCGATTAAGAATCAAAATGCAGAGGCGTTGTCATCAACGAGAACTAAGATGAAATGCCTCGTTTCCAGTAAAAAGTGTCTCCGGTTCTCTACACAGCAGCGTTATGCTGCTATTTCACGCTGGTATTCTGTGAGAACGTGGTCCGTCACCGGTCGAGCTGATCCATTCGTGCTACAACCATAATATACCTTCAACATGGTTCTATCACGTGGCTGATAAGGAATTAAAATATTATTTTAAAGGGTAATAATCAGATTAAAAGCACAAGCCCCGTCCTTTGTTTGACAGATTTGAAATACGAGTTTATTTTCAATTTACATTGTTTGTTCACTTTACCCTATTTCATTTAACGCCACATCGCACACGTAAATTGAACGATATCGACAAATTTATAGCTACATATTAATCTCTTCGCGGATTGTGGTATTACTTTATAAACCCTTAAAGTAATACTACAATCCTACTCGTATATCGATGAAAACAAAAACAATTTTAATTTTAATTTTTTTAAACAGTGCATCTGATGTAAGTACCTAGATGCTATTGCCCACAGACATTTACATCTATTCTCGAGTAAGAATTAAAATGCAGATGCATTTGGTAAGACTTAGATGAACTGCCCCGATATCACACAAAACAGTGTTCAGTTCTTATCACTAACCACACGAAAGCACAACAGCAATATGCTGTTATTTCACGGTGGTGGTCTATACGAGCGAGTTCTTCTATGGTCAAGTGGTCAAGCGATATATGTTTGTATGTGTGTATGTATGTATTATTACATTACACACACACACATACACACACACACACACATATATAGTGTATATATATATATATACACCAAACACACGAGTGCGTGCGATCAGCGTGTGTGCGCGCGCGCGTGTGTGTGTGTCTGTAATTTCAAATGCCGTTATAAGATTGTAATAATTTAAATCTAATATCGGGAACAAGACACATATCGGGAGGGCTAAGAAAATGCCCTAACACGTATCCTAAGCGCTGCTAACTTCGTGCAATCAAAATGCATTTAAACTAAAACATACACCGTGCTTTCGTTTGTTTTTACACACAATTCACATGTATTTTAAACGGTAAAGTCCATATTATATCCTAATGGATTGAGGACACATTAAATATTTCTTTAAAATAGGAAGGCACCTATTTGTTAGCAAATTAGGTTTTTGAAACTCTCAGCTTGGCTGCTGTATTATAGCCGAAGTACAAATTGAACGGCCCGATGGAGAAGGGACCCAATTCTAACAGAATACCGTCGTAATGTAGCAACTTTGCCGCCATCCATATCCATATGCCAAGACCTATATGCTTCTTAAATCTGTTCGCTAACATCCACTCCACCCATGTTTTCATTATACTTTTTGATTATATTAGGGCATGGGACCTCAGTATATCTCTTAGTTGTTTTGTCCCATCGCTGTACATTCTCCACAAGTTGAGCACCAATACATGTCGACGCCATCAATACACATTTGTTATCTTTTCATTTAACTACACAAAGATTCCTTCCTGCGTTCACAACTTCTTCAAAGTCACCTCGCCTCATTTGTGCATCTTTAGTAAATAGATATCCTTTAAATCTATTAGTCATGAGTGTCCCAGTGCCTTCAATTTCCTCTACTACCAGTTTTTCTAGCAAAGCGATAGTCGTAAAATACCGATCAAAGAAAATAAAACTACCTCTAGGTATTGTAGTGATCAATCTCAGTACAACTGACGGGCTTAGACCTAGAGAATTGTCACGAAAAGGTGTAGTGTTGCGAAATCTAAGTCAACAATATGCAAATTGGTCCTAATCAAAAGAACCTGTCCCTTGCCATTGCAGCTGTTATATACGGTAACTGGAACTACCATTTACACCAAAGAATTTTTTTACTTCAGCTGCAGTTATCGGTTGTTTCAGCACCTCGTTTTTAGATGTTTGGAAGTAAACATTTGTATTCAATGCGAATTTTTCATATAAATCTTCTGTGAAATACTTTTCAAAGTATTCAGCTGGAGAAAGTACCTATAAAATTGAAATATGCATTGAAGAAAAATAAAGTAGGTATATTAATATGTATAAAACAATTAACCAAACAAAATGTATACCTCTTCTATAGTTGAAGTAACTGATGGCATGGGTTTTGAACGAAACATCCGTCTGGACCAGATATTTCTATTGACAGGTGTTGCAACCACAGGAGCACTGATCTCATATTCAGATTCTTCGTCATCAGTTGGACTTTTAAGTTCTTCTCCTGGTGGTAACCAATATTCATCTTCATCGGAGTACTCCCCAAAATCAGAATCATTAATAGCATCCAAAATATCATCATCGTTATAGATAAAAAAAAATCTACTCATCCTGATAGTTTTACATAGAAATAAAACCTAAAACAATGCAAAAATAGATATTTTATTTTACCGTCGTGTGAGTAAATTTAACGGTAGTATAACTCACAGATCGTAGAAAAGTAATCCTTAATTTTTAGTAACACAGCCATTTTTATATCAATCTAATCACAATAAAATAAAAACAAACACAAAAATAGCTTACCGAGCAGTTTAAATTCAGCCACACAAAATCGAACTGCAACACACCCACGCAAGCCAACTGACGCCAAGCGGCGCGAGCTGTTGACACAAACATTTGAATAGGTTTAACGAACTACACTCACTATCGTGCGAGCTCGTCCCCGCTGTCTTACAGTTGTCGAATAAACGTATAAAATTTCGTAAAGTGACACTCACAAAAGTGAGGGTCTGGCCTGTGAGGGATAAAATAATGGAGTCCATTATTAACTGCCAGCTCATCTGGTGCCTTGAAGAGCACCAGTTGATTAGTGACCGCCAGTACGGTTTCCGTCGGGGTCGCTCAGCTGGTGATCTTCTTGTTTACCTAAAACATAGATGGACGCAGGCGATCGAGTCCAAGGGGGAGGCATTGGCCGTTAGTTTGGACATAGCGAAGGCCTTCGATCGGGTCTGGCACAAAGCGCTTCTTTCGAAGCTTCCTTCCTATGGGTTTCCTGAGAAATTGTGCAATTGGATCACCAGTTTTCTGGCTGATCGGAGCATCAAGGTCGTAGTAGACGGTGCATGCTCCGATTACAAGCCTATTAACGCTGGTCTTCCACAAAGCTGCGTGCTATCACCAACACTGTTTCTTCTGCATATCAATGATATGTTTCAAACCGGTAACATTCATTGATATGCGGATGACAGCACTGGTGATGCTCTATACACCGGCCGTGCCAATATTTCTCGAGAAAACGTCGCCTAGTACCGGAACAAACTTGTGTCTGAAGTCGAGTCTGTGCTGAACAAAGTCTTAGATTGGGGGCGACTTAATCTAGTCCAGTTTAATCCTCAGAAGACAAGGGTTTGCGCGTTTACCGCTAAATTGAACCCCTTTGTCGTATCTCCTCAGTTTCAAGGCACTCCCCTTGTTGCCTGAGCCAGTATCGGAATCCTCGGCGTCGACGTATCGAGTGACGTGCAGTTTCGTGGTCACTTGGAAGAGAAGGCCAAATTGGCCTCTAAAAAGCTTGGCGTGCTCAGTAGAGCGGGACCGTATTTCTTACTTTACAACTTTAATCAATAATACAATCTTTATATTTTTAAATCTGTAACTTTACAAGGCGTAGGTTCGGCCTCACATGGAATACTGTTCCCATCTCTGTGCAGGGGCTCCCCAGTGCCATATCCTTCCACTTGACCGCATCCAGCGCAGAGCGGCTCGAATCGTCGACGACCGAGTCCTTTCCGATCGGCTCGATTCACTGGCGCTGCGAAGAGATGTTGCATCCCTTTGCATTTTCTTTCGCATTTACCACGGGGAGTGCTCTGAGGAATTGTTCGGATTAATCCCAGTCAACAAATTTCACGAACGCACATCGCGACATAACTCTCGATACCATCCACACCATCTGGATGCTTGGCGGTCCACCTGTACCTGTACGTTTCACTAGGAGTTTTATTCCGCTTACGACCTCTCTGTGGAATAGTTTACCACCGGCGATTTTTCCGGACCGATACGACTTAGGGACCTTCAAGAAAAGAGCTTACTCCTTTTTAAAAGGCCGGCAACGCACCTGCAATTCCCCTAGTGTTGCAGTTGTTCACGGGCGGCGGTAGTCAATTACCATCAGGTGAGCCGTATGATCGTTTGCCCCCTCTCCTATAAAAAAAAAAGAATAATATCAAAAATAGAGAAATAGGACAAAATGCTTATCATGATTACAAGGTATATTTTATATATGTGTTTTCACATAAAGCACAACAAATGAGATGAAATTCAGTTGTTCGAGAGATACAACCTCATTATATAAATAGTAATTGTTAACCCGAGCTTTCACCATTATCACGAGCTACGTAGAAAAAAGTTCGGGGTTCGGGTGGCATTAAACGTAATTCTACTGATTTTACAATAAACTGCTGTAGTACCTACATTTTATTTATATTTATATCGATCTTGTGGATTTAGTAGAAGGTTGTAGTAGGATTATACGAGTAAGATTATTGTAGAGCCATAAGCCTCTCTTTACAACAGTCGTTATCGTCGATACGCTTAAAAATACGAACGAAAAGTTATTAGAAAAATAAGAGTAAGAAAGAGACAAAATATAGATTTGTATTGATTTTTAAATGAAATTTTAATCACTAAGATATAGATTTAAAACGTCCTATCAGTATCAGATAAGCAAATTATCGATTTATATTCAATAATGTAGTTTTATAGAAAGTTAATAGTAATTTGAGTATTTTTAAAGTAAAACATGTTTCCAAGTAAAAAAGTCTCAGATGGTTTTCTCACTTAAAGTTAACAGCTTTTTAATTCATAAAAATATTTCTGCCACTTATTACAACCGTTTTTATCGTATGAGATTTTATCTAATGGACGACGTGCTTCGGTGGTGAAGGTAAGCATAGTGAGAAGTGTACATGACTTACATATTAAAATAATTCGAAAAATTTTCATTCCGGAACATACTCGTACATTAAGGCAATTAGTGTGCTTCCTTGCTCTAAAAATCCTTTTCAGAAATAAAAGGAGACCTTTACTCGTGTAAGTATACGTGTGGGCGAATGTGTACCGTTATTTTTTTCTTTTATGCCACACAAATGGCGCCACAATGTTTCAACAAATGAAAAATTTATAATGATTCTTTTATGGCTTTATATAAAATTATTGTTTTCAATGAATTACTTTTTCGGTAGGAAAATCAATACTAGTAATGCGGTTTACACAAGTAAACCTTTTTTAAAATTATTTTTAGTGAACCGTATCTGAATGTGCATTTGAGTTGACCGATGAAAGGTTGCACGACCAATGTATGTTATGTATGGTATATGTAACATGTTTAACAATTTATTTAAATTTATTAACAATTACAAACGTTTAAGTATTACACAATTTATAAAATAAAATATATACTAGAACAATGAAAATATATACATGAACCTAAAACAAAAAACCTTAAAAATATATATATATATATATATATATATATATATATATATAACAACTAAAACATATTATTAAAAAGAGGCCCTTTAGGCAAGGTTCCGAAGATACTGGCAGCGTTCCCCCTTTGAACAGCTAGACTAATTATTTGTCCGAGGTAGCTGCCAGCTCTTCGGTCTCCTGTGACGTCGACTAACCTTTTTGCTATTTCCTTAAAAAGCCTTATAGCGCTAGGACCCCACGGACCAAGGGTCTCGACACCGAATGCGACAAAAACATATTCGGAGCTTAGACCCCTGTATTTGCATGTTTTAGCTTTTTCAGCCGCTTCACAAGCCGCACCACCTCTGTTGTTGGTTCCACGTAGATGGGAAGGGGCCAGCGTGTCTGAACAGGTTGCATCCCATACCAGCACCCGGCCCATCTTCCATGGAATCAAACTCATACCGTCCGGTCTCTTGCCATCGTCTCTCGCAATACCAGACGGCTCAAGTAGACTTGGCACGTTGACGGTGGCAAGGGACCGGCGTATGATATCGTTAAGTGCTGCATGTCTCGAGAAGCGGCCTGCACTTTTGTAAATTCTAAAAACATTACACAAACGCTATAAATTATAAAGATGTCCATGTAGAAGCAATAAATGTGTATGAGCAATTTAAAAAATAAGTTATTGAAAAATAAAACAAAGTACTTACATAAATCTGGATTTAAATAATTGGTGCTTGTTTTGTAAGGTTTTTGTTCAGCATTCACCATCCATCCGTCCATCAAATACAGCCCATAAAAGTCCACTGCTGAACAAAGTCTCCGACATAAATTGCCTCATTGCGGGATTTTGCCATAGTTGCCATGCTTGACAGGCGAGTTGGCAACCACAGTTGTTTATTATTTTGAGTTGTGATCAGGAAGATTTCACTGTCCATCTCCTGTTTCAGTTTCTGTCTGTCGCCTCATACGACACCCACGGGGCGATATGGCGTAGTGGATATTCTTACACCGCATTATATTTATCGGAGAAGAGTAGTGCTGAGATGAAAGATGACTGAAAAGCTTACACCGTTATTTCACTATTATTCGTAATGATTCATTAAGTATAAAATGAGAAATTGAACTGTGTAATATCACCTTTAAACACTGTTACCTTTTAAACATTCTCGTATAAAATCCTTTGTGTCTTCGCTGTATAATAACATATAAAATTTCTAGAACACAAACTAGGCTTAAGCTAAGTAATCTCAATTGATTATAGAAATTTACATTTATTGTTAACACTATAAACCTAGTGGGGCCGCCTCACACTTCACTTACCTACCGTACGAGGGTGTCATATTTTGTGACATTTTTTGGGGAGGTCTATGTTGCCAACAGTTTAACTAGCTCTCGACCAGATTCAACTTATAATACAATTAGAAAACCACTAACAAAAAGCGATTACTCTCATAATCCCTAAATTTTCGACTAAACAAATTTTTGTTTATTACAAAAAATAAAACCAATAGGTATATTAGTAATTGGTTACCTTTATTATTACAAACTGTGTAACAAAATATTGAATAAACATTATATATTATTTAATCAACTACTGTTTTAAATTAAATCGTTTTTTCAGATGAATCTTTTTTGTCAGCACCATCATCATCGGTTTCCATCATCATCCTTACAATTGCACCACAAAATTTGCATTTCGCTACTTGACACGTAGTACTGTCAATCAGTTGGAGTCAATCCTTTAAATGTGGGTCTTGAAGCCAAGAATCCCAAAACTTTTGCGTATATTGTGGTTTCGGCATAGTGACGTATGAACTCGCGAAAAGAATACGACACTGAGTTTAGTGAGCTACTACTAAAATATTCTACGAGGAATACCAGCGAATAGTGTAGTCACCGGGATGGATCATCTGACGTCATGTCATGTCTGACAAATCAGTGATGCCTACACAGTAAAAGTAAATAGTCCTGAAATGAAGTAGAAATATTTTTCGAAACGTGTAAGTGGCTTAATGGTTGAGTCATCTCTCTACTAATTGAAACTGAATGATACTAAACCACTAAAAAAAACTATCAGCCGCTAAAAGCAATATTTCTGCACTAGAGGAGGGTCGAAACCACCAGTGTTAGTGGAAAATCCACTAAGTTAGCAACATTACTGACGGGCTGTGGTAATGATGATGATATAAACCATTAAATTGGTGTTTGGATTTTAAGAAAAATTTGTTGAAGTTGTTGCCATTGTTAGGTAGCATTGTCGAAATGTTTTTGTAATATTAGAGTGACAAACGTTTTAACAGTCACCTGATGGTAAATATCTACCTTAGCCCACGGCACCTGCAATAATTAATTTCAGATAAAAATCTTAAGATGAATGTCTCATTTGATGCCAAAGATGTAATGCTATACAGCCTGTAAAAAGCACAAACTAATTTGTTAGTTAAAACAAAACACGGCATTGTGTTACTTATCTATTGGGTCTATTCTAGATCACGAAAGACTTTTTATTTTAGCAGTCAAAGTGTTTCATCAATCACTCAAAATATATATATTTGTCGGAAAAAGACCATTCTAATCTCTCATAACTGTGCAATAATTGAATGTAGGTACTTAGTCAACTGTCTCTGACAAAAGTTTACCCGCTCCATTTTGAAGCCTGGGCTATTTTACAAAATATTTTTAAACTTTTCTGTAAGTTAACAATAGATCAGTAAATGTTGAGTTTTAAATTTGTGTTTTACTTGGCCTCGTAATAATGATATCCTTGCAAAACAATAGACGCGCTGCTTTGCTAAGTGCACTCTAAGGCCGGTATTCAGAGAAAATCTCAAATTTAATTAAAAGTTGTTAAATTTAGCCTATGTGAAGTTTGAGTTTCAACTCATGACTCTCTGAATTTCGACCTACAAGGCATCGGCTAAAATGTAAGATGTCATCATTCATAATACGTAACTAGATGTCCTACTGAAATATATTGTAAACATTATAGCGAAAATATGCATTATCACTAGATTTTAGTTACAATATGCAATAACCTGTGAGAATGAGCTTAATATGCAAATGCATATGATCCAGCCTCTATAGATTACTATAGAAATAAATATACACGTAGTTAAGCCCTATAATTTCGTGATTGCTTTCAAACTAATTCACTTTGTTACTTCGTAGTAACGGGATCATGACAGGCAGGCAGTGATGGACGAGTCGACGTCTAAAATAAGCCATTCCCTTTTTTCTTTTTAATAATAATAATTATAAATACTTTTTGGAATGCCAAGTAATATCAAGTAACATTATTATTATTATGCTGTGTATGGAACTAAGGACACAGCTTGATTTTTTGCTCAATCGCTATTCTCTATAAAACGCTAGTACACTTGTCAAATGTTTCGAATGACCAGCATGAAGCCGAAAATTGCTTCATAAACTCATCCATACTATGACTACATATGTATATAGGTACAAATGACGCAAAAATAAGATTAAGCACAAAGTAACATCAACTCCTACTACTTTATGGTTATATGTGAAAGGAGTAGAAACTATAACAAAAGTTTACCCAATGAGGATTGCCACATAGGGGATATTTGTCGTACGGGGACGGCCTATTTTTAGCAGTCGACTTTTAATAGGCTGTAACGATAACAACGGTAACGTTAATGGAATAGGGAAATATTTCTTAATTATCAAAGCTTACAACTCTTCGCAATCTTATTTTCATCAAGTATGGATAAGTGTAATATCTTTGGGCAACAATGACCGCTTACGGGTGAGCTGATTTCTCGTCAGTGAAGCTTATGTAAATAAATCAATGTTAAAGAGAGTTATTTAGAATAAATATTTTTACATTTTCTTGTGTGAAGCAGAAAAAATAAAAGGGTAATATTAACGAATTGTAAAGGAAGGACGGCACGGACATTTTTGTGGCAAAACAATTTGTCTTGTACTATAATTTATCATCATTTGGGATGTGTAACAAGAGAAGGCAAAAAATCCAAACATTTTCCTTCATCATACTTGTCCAAACTCTTTTTAGGAAATCTTTTAGGAACATTAATCAAAAATAATGAATATTTTTAGGTAAGTTGATAAGCCTTAGTTAAGCTCGCAGTGTGCTTTCCTTTGAAACCCTGAAATAATTCGTAAGTATAAAATTTAAGTGAATTTTATAATATATCATAAAAAAGTGTGTTAATACTTAAATGTTCACTATTTTATGATATAAAATAGCGATCCGCCCTGGCTTCGCTTGGTTAGGATTTTATAACGTTGCGTTAGATTTAAGATGATCAAAAAAATTATCAATTTTAGTTTTTTCAAAAAGAAAAATCTTGATGCTTTTCAGATAAAATATAGCCTATATCACTGCTGGCATTACTTTATACTTTTTGTGAAGTTTTATAACAATCGGTTCAAACATTCCGAAGATTAGCTCGGAAAGACAGACAAAATCTTTAAATGAATATTTTTTAAATTTATTAATTTTTAAAAGTTATTCAATTCATAATGGCATACAAATAACTTTCTCAGCTCAATATAAGGCAGTTAATTTGATATTATTGTTTCGAGTTCTACAAGATAGCTATCTGTGAATCAGATATAAGCAATCTGGTCTTTGGTTGCAGATTAAAAGGGTTCGGAAAGGAGCTATCCATCCTTTATTCTGCTAATTGGATCAAGCGCCTTCAAAGTTATTGCTTAACTTCAAAATAGTTAAAGTTCAAGATGAACTCATGAATAAGTTTCCTCACAAAGGCAACAATTTGAGCTTTTCTCTAACTATGTAGGTAATGTGAGATAAGGAGATAGCTAAAACTCGATACGTTCACACTAGACTAATATTTTATTTTTGAGATATCAGGGCGTTCAATGCATCTCCGAAGGCTTGGAGCAGAAATGCATTGATCTGGTTCTTTAAGAAAGGTGATCGCGTTTTCTCGCTCTCTCGCTTCGAAGCCGCGTCTACGTGCTTTCGGGGATCATTACAAATTATCTAGTATGCAGATTGCAGACTTGACGAAGAGAACGTAAAGATTAAAAAAAAAAAAAAAGAAAGAAACTTTATTCACCGCTACAAAATAATACACCATACAAAAATGTAGAGAAAATTAATATAAAGTAATAAATTTAATGAATTCATTCATTACAGCCTATCAAAGTCCGCTGTTTAACATAGGCCTGCCCCGTCTCGTAGGGGGGATATTTTCAATAGTTTCCACGCTTGGCAGGGTTGGCAGCCGCATTTTTTATTATTTTGGGTTATTATCAGGTAGATGCTGCTGTCCATCTCTTGTTCCTTCTTTCGCTTCTTACGACACCCACGGTATGATATGGTTAGTAGTTTCTCTTAGGCCGCCAATAGACCCCATTATTTATTGGATTTATTGAATTGCTGCTTGAAAAGTGGCATTATTTTGTTTTTTATAAAATTATTCATAATTCCTTTCAAATATTCCTTTTAAAAGTGAAAACTACTTTATAATCGTTGTGATTTGAAACTCGATGAAACGAAAAGCGACACCAAAAAAGAGAAAAACACATTTATCTATAGGATTTAGCCTGTGGAAGAATGTGATAGATTTTAGTAAATTAGATGTGTTTAGGCCACCCAACGTCTATTTTGCATACCGCCTTGATGTCAATCAGTTTTTGTTCGATAAAATGAGTTTACTTATAAAATTAAGTGGATGGCGCAATAGCAAACAATTTTACTCGAAAGAAAATATTCTTTTGATTAATTACATTAAATTTAGGCTCTATATCTCTATAAATAAGGATTGTAACATTTATTTGCTATAAAATTAAAGTTTTATCTCATACTTTATGCTGCACTTGTGGTTGAAAGTTATTATATAAAAAATTTTTTATAGAATGGTGGTGACAAATAGCACACAGTCCACCTGATGGTAAGTGGATGCTGTGGCCCATAGACATCTACATTTATCGTCGATTAAGAATCAAAATGCAGATGCGTTGTCACCCATGAGGACTAAGATGGAATGCCTCGTTTCCAGTAAGAAGGGTCTCCGGTTCTCTACACTCACCATACGAAACACAGCAGCATTAAGCTGCTATTTCACGTTGATATTCTGTGAGAGCGTGGTCCTATCCCGGTCGAGCCGACCCATTCGTGCTACAACCATAACGTAGTTGTAGCGTGGCTCTGCCTATTTTAGAGGTAAGTGGATGCTGTGAACCATAGACATCTATATCCTATACACTTTATAAAGAATCAAAATTCAGATGCGTTATCACCCACGAGGACTTAGGTGTCATGCCTCGTTTCCAGTAAAAATTGTGTTCTCTACATGCCATATGAATATTTAACTCTGGTATTGTGCAAGAGCGTTGTGTTTCCCCGATCGAGTCAAACCATTCATGTTACTACCATAATATAACTGCAGCGTGACTCTATCACGTATATCCTTGCATTTTCAAGGCCCGTAAATCGTAGAAATTTATCTTTGAGTTTTGGAAATATACAGAAATCACAAGTAACTGTCTGGTGGATGACTCATTATCACGACATTGTAAATGGCTGTCACTTTATTACTTTTAATTGACTTTGTCATAACACAAATACTTGACCTGTACCGAAATCGAATTCGCGGTATACTTCCAAACGTCCAACAGCTGCGCCGATAAAACAAATAAGGTCCGTTTTATTTTCTGTTGCTCGTTAAATGTTTTAACTGTAAGTTGTCACCGTGATTTTGATGATACAAGCCAAAGATTATGGTACGTAATTACAAGTAGTAATTTAAAAGTAAATAAATAATTATCACTATCATTACCTACAAGTCCATTGCTGAGCACAGGCCTCCCCTACAAATTGACACAAAGCACAGTCCTGAAAGTTAATCGTAAGTATAATATGTATGTAACCCAAATAATAGTGTATAAGTATAGCTAAAAAATGTTATTTGGCCTTTTTTCCTCGTATCTTTACCGAAATTCAAATCCGTGTTGCAACGTGTTTGACGACGGCACGGTCTTCGACTAAGAATCAAAATGATGATGTGTTGTCACTCTTGAGGACTAAGATGGAATGCCTCATTTCCAGTAAACATTGTCCTCTGATCTCTAAACTCATCATATGAATCAAAGCAGCATTAGGCTACTATTTCACGCTAATAGTAGTAATAGTTAGAAATATTATTATGTAGTTTCTAAATACGTCCATAATACTGACCACGATATGAGTATCCGATACGAGTATTTACAGATACGAAGTTTTGTGCGGAACGGCACATAAAATGTATCACAACGTAGGTGATCGCGTATAATTTTGCGAGAAAGTAGCAAATATGATGCACGTGGAGATACGATACATCAAGATGATCAGATGTGTACTCAGCATTAGCGAACACATCGAGTTTGGAGAATAACCAATTTCAAGCCTTTAAACTCAGCGTTTAATTTAATTCTAAATTTATTCAAAGACTAGATTTTTCTCCCTTTGGAGTCGAAATAAATAGGTTCCAATAATGGAAGGCTCCTTGTTTTCCCAGTTTAATTAAATTAAAGGGAATGGGTAACAAGCGATTTATAAAGTAGAATGCTATTAATATCAAGGCCACAAGTTTTTCTTGAGGTGTTTATTGCTCAATTTGAAATCTTCCTTATAATATTATTTTCCTCCTTATTTATATTCTTCTCAGCCTACTGTATGTACTGTACGTAGTCTGTTTGTTCCGGCTAATCTCCGAAATGGCTGGACCAATTTTGACGGGACTTTCACTGGCAGATAGCTGATATTATAAGGGGTAAAGGCTACTTTTATTTTAGAAATAGAATTTGGGTTCCGCAAAAAATAAACCATGAAATCCAATCGTAATAAAATACACGCGAATGAAGCCGCGGGGAACAGCTAGTATGTAGGTACATGAACAGACAGAAGTGTGGTTTGCTTGACGATGATGTATGGTTGCAGCGTCTAGAAAGAATGAATGAGGGAAAAGAGACAAAGTAAATTTATGCAAAAAGGAGTGGCAGAGTCGGCAAGGAACACTCTGTTTGGAAGTTTATCGACTCAATCAAATTGGTGATATATTGATGATGGGCCAAATTAAGAGAACTTTAACCGACAAGCATGTATGCATAGGTGTGAGATGAGTGGTACTGCAATCACCGCCTGTCAAGCAATGGAAGAATTTAAGTTGAAATATATTTTATACAAACAGCAATTTTATAATATATACAATATTTTTAACTAATTATCGTAAAAAAAGTTAGTAACATCTTAACTTAATCTTAACAGGATTCATTTTCCTCAGAACGGAAATTAAGCAGTGACCAGATAAGTATTTAATTCTTTCACTAACTTCCTACAGAGATTTGAGAGATAAAAATTTGATTATACAGCAGGGACGTCTACAAAAATTTTGTACCAAATGTAAAAACTTTGCTAAGAAAAGTTGAAGTTACTTTTTGCGTACATTATGAAATCCCTTTTTAGGTGAGTTTTGTGTCGCAGTTTAACGTATGTATATTTTGAGACTAAGCGTTATAACATTATATTTACGCTATTATTGTTAAAATATTTAAAAAAAATCTTCCTTACTATTACGTGCGTGCGTGCGTACGTGCGTGCGTGCGTGTGTGTATGCGTGCGTGCGTGCGTGCGTGTGTGCGTGTGTGCGTGTATCTCTCTCTCTCTGTCTCTCTCTCTCTGTGTGTGTGTGCGTGCGTGCGCGTGCGGTCATGTGTGCGTGCGTGCGTGCATGCGTACGTGCGAGCATACATGCGTGTGTGCATGCGTGTGTGCGAGCATATGTGCGTGTGTGCATGCGTGTGTGCGTGCGTGTGGGTGTGCGAGTGTGCATGCGGGTGTGCGCGCGTGCGAGCTTGCGAGCGTGCATGCGTCCGTGCATGTGTGCGTGTAAGAGTGAGTAAGTGAGTGATTGTGGGTGTGTGTGCGTGCGTGTGTGTTAGGGTTTGGGTCCCGGGATGTCTCGTGTCTCGAAGTCCCGGGAGTTTTCGTAATTTTAGTTGTCTCGAGTCCCGTGAGTTTCGGGTCGAGTCGAGACAAGATTGTCGAAATTGTTATGTAATCATTTTTATTTCAAAAATAATTGAAGGAGCGCAGTTAGTTTAATGAATAATTACTTGGTCTACTACGTAACTACTGAGTACACAACACAATAAATGAAACAAGTCTGTGATTATGAGAATTAACAATGTTGTGATTATGAACCCTGAAAATTGATTGTAGGCTGTCTCGTGTCCCGGGACTTTGAAATTGTCGGGAATTCCCAAACCCTAATGTGTGTGCGCGCGTGCGGTGTGTGTGTGTGTGTGTGTGTGTGTGTGTGTGTGTGTGTGTGTGTGTGTGTGTGTGTGTGGTGTGTGTGTGTGTGTGAGTGAGTGAGTGTGTGTGTGTGTGTGAGTGAGTGTGTGTGTGAGTGTGTGTGTGTGTGTGTGTGTGTGTGTGTGTGTGTGTGTGTGTGTGTGCGTGTGTGCGTGCGTGCGTGTGTGTGCGTGCGTGCGTGTGTGTGTGTGTGTGTGTGTGTGTGTGTGTGTGTGTGTGTGTGTGTGTGTGTGTGCGTGAGAATGAGTGAGTGATGTAGTGAGTGAGTAAGTCTCTCAACGGTGAATCTCTCATAACTGGGAAGTATTTTGCAGGTCATACAAATACTTGTTCATTGCGGGATTCGAACCCGCGGCCCTCAGCACAGTAACTCATTGCTAAGCCATTGCGCTACGGAGCTGTCTTGTTTCTGGCAAAAGTTTAACCGTCTCATTTTGAAGCTTGGGCTATTTTCAACCGACTCCAAAAAAAAGGAGGAGGTTCTTAATTCGACTGTATTTTTTTTGTGTGTTACCTCAGAACTTTTTTCTAGGTGAACCGATTTTGATGATTCTTTTTTTATTTGAAAGCTGGTGGTGAAGCTTTTAATTTAGTCCCATATAAATTAGATCAAGATTTGACCAGTACTTTTTGAGTTATCCTTAATAATGCGTATTTAATTGACTTCGACTACATTGATGATGTTCTCATTTTATTAGGGGTCTGTAGTTACACAACAAGGAACCCTTAGGCTAGTTTCGCCATGTCCGACCGTCCGTCCGTCCGTCCGCAGTTTTGATCAGACACCCTAGGTGCTACAAATCTGTAATTTGGCATAGTTATAGATATTAATCACGCCTAGAAAACTGTGAAAAAAATCTTAAAAAATATTTTTGTTTTGGGTACTTCCAATACAAGTAAATGGAGAATGATTTTTTTTACCCGTTTATTCCATCATGTTGGGTATCGTTGGATAGGTCTTTCAAAAACACTGGGGGTGTGGAACAACATCTTTTCGATTCAGGGGTCCGCTTGCGAAATATTTTGCTTTAAAATGGTATTTTTCATTAGAGTCATGTGTCCTACCCCTCCCCCCCCCTCTACCAACTAAACCGCTGTTTATGGAAATGTGAAAAGTATACACAATAGTAGTATATATAATGAAGTTAAAAGAAAAACTATCACAGCTAAGTACAATTAAGAAGTTAACGAGTAATAGTAGACCAACTTATAAAATGCACTTGGATTAGTAAAAATTTACAACTCCAATTTTAAAATTACCTAAAACTCTGAATAACTATTTAATAAAATAATGTTATTGTAAACTGTTATATACATTTGTGAAGAAAACGACTTATATGCATTACTACTATTAGCTTTACTTTTCATTTGCAGGATAGATAGGGTATTATTATCAAAATCGAAAAGTTTTTTAAATATTTTTTGAATACATTATATGCCCTTATATACGTGGTAGAGCCATGCTGCAGCTATATTTATAGTATAGTTGTAGCACGAATGGGTCGGCTCGACTGGGGAAGGACCACGCTCTCACAGAATACCGAAAGCGCGCTAACATAATACTGTTGTTTCGTATGGTGAGTGTAGAGAACCGGAGACCCTTTTTACTGGAAAAGAGGCATTCCATCTTAGTCCTCAAGGCTGACAACGCATTTGCATTTTGATTCGCAAAGTAGGATAGATGTAGATGTCTATGGACCACAGCAAACACTTACCATCAGGTGGACTGTGTGCTCGTTTGTCACCCTATTTCTATAAAAAAAAACCTATAAGGCTGATTTGAAAATAAGTCCTTCAGTTACGATCTTCCTATTTGGGCCCATTTATAGTCGTTATAGCGGTCAAACCGCGAACTCACTGATTATACTCATTATCAAGAAGCCCACGTATTGTGTAGGGCAACTACGGAACCCTACCTCTATATTGTGCGTGGCCCTACACGCACTTGGCCAGTTTTTTTTATATTGAAGTCGGTTATACAAAATTTTCATTTTACCACTTGTACAAAATGTTTTTAAACTTACTATACGTTTATTCGTATATGTTTTAATTATAGAATAAGGATGACAAACGAGCACACAGTCAACCTAATGGTAAGTGGAAGCTGCGGCCGATAGACAGTTATTCTTTGATTAAGAATCAAAAATCGTGGTACAGCCATTACATAGCTGCAGCGAGGCTCTACCAAGTAAAAAAAAATATCGTAAATACAATTATTAAGATTAAATTTAATAAAAGATCAGTAAATGTTGAGTTTTAAATTTGTGTTTTACTTGGCCTCGTAATAATGTTATCCTTGCAAAACAATAGACGCGCGGCTCTGCTGAGTTCAGAGAAAATCTCAAATTTAACTAAAATTTGTGTACATAATTTGGTCGATACTCAAATTTAGCCTATGTGAAGTTTGAGTTTCAACTCGTGGCTGTCTCTAAATACCGACTTAAGGCATCGGCTAATAAGTACGTAAAATGTAAGATGTCATCATTCATCATATGTAACTAGGTATCCTACCGAAATATATTTAGTAAATATTATAGCGAAAATATGTTATCACTAGATTTTATTACAATACGCAATAACTTGTGAGAATGAGCTTAATATGCAAATGCATATGATGCAGCCTCTATAGATTACTATAGAAATAAATATACACGTAGTTCAGCCCTATAATTTCGTGATTGCTTTCAAACTAATTCACTTTGTTACTTCGTAGTAACGGGATCATGACAGGCAGACAGTGATGGACGAGTCGACGTCTAAAATTAGCCATTCGCTTTTTTCTTTTTACTAATAATAGTTATAAGTACTTTTTGGAATGCCAAATAATATCCAGTAAAAATATTATTATAATGCTGTATATGGAACTAAGAACACGGCTTGTTTTTCCTGCTCAATCGCTACTCTCAAGAAAACGCTAGTACACTTGTCAAGGCGAATGACTAGTATGAAGGAGAAAATTGCTTCATAAACTCATCCATACTGCGACCTATATTTATATACGCTTCTTAAAAAAAGACGCAAAATAAGTTTAAACACAAAGTAACATTAATTAATGCTGCTTTATGGTGAAATTAGAGTTAAGTATGCTGTTATACCGTGTAGTGGCAGTGTAGGAACTCGATACTAGACGTACGCTACTAGACTAATATATTATATTAGTCTATTATAATAATATTTTAGAGATATCTAGGCGTTCAATGTATCTCGATCCCGTATGCAGACTTGACGGAAAGAACAAAAACAGAAAAAAAACTTTATTCGTCACTACAAAGTAATACACACATGGGTAATATATATACACATAAAATACACACACACGTAAACAAATATATGGACAGTAATTATTATAAAGTAAACAATTTGAATTTAAAATTAATTCAATATTCATTACAGACCATCAAAGTCCACTGCTAAACATAGACCTGTCCCGTAGATGGCATATTTGCGATAGTTGCCACGCTTGGCAGGGTTGGCAGACACATTTTTTATTACTTTGAGTTATTATCAGAAAGATGCTGCTATCCATCTCCTATACTCCTGTTTCATTTGCTTTTGTCTCTTCTTACGACACCCACGGGGTGATATGGGTTAGTGGATTCTTTTAAAGCCGCCACTTCACGCCATAATTTTATGAATTTATTGAATTGCTGCAATAAAGCAGCCAACTACTCGGCAAGACTGCTGCAGAGCTGTTATTTTGTCGGCGGAAAAATTGACCCAAGTAAGAAGTTCCTAAAAAGTGAATTAATTTTGTTTTTTATTCTCTTCAAAGACGGTCCTTTTTTATAGAAGTAAGTGGATGCTGTGGCCAATAGACATCTATATCCTATACCCTTGATTAAGAATCAAAATGCAGATGCGTTGTCACCCATGAGGACTAAGGTGGAATGCCTCGTTTCGTTAGATGGGATTACTCGTTTACGTAATATATGTATGTAACAAATAATAGTGTATTGAGATAATAAAAGTTATTCGAACTATTTTATTGTAGTGTATGTTACTCGTGAAAGTTTTTGATTGATATTAAAATCCGGATACGGTACGGTTGGATTTACGTCCAGAATTGAAAAACGAAATACGAAAAGAGTTTGAAATGTCCAATTGATGTAATAAAAGTCTGTTTTGCATAGCTTCGCGTAAAATAAAAATATGAAAAAGCAATCCTGTAAAGGCCTTTACATAAGCTTTTATTTAAAAGGAGAGTGTATTTTTGGAAAAATGTTTATTTTTATTTTGTTAACTCATTATCATTGGTAAAAGATAGAAGAAGAGAGAAGAAGAGAAACTGTGTAGTAGCGGTGTAAGAATATCCAATATCCCTATATCGTTCCATGGGTGTCGTAAGTGACAGAAGGAAACTGAAACAGGAGATGGGCAGCTGATGAGCAGCATCTTCCTGACAGCAACTCAAAATTATTAAAAACTGCGGTTGCCATCCCGCCTGCCAAGCGTGGCACTATGGCAAAATCCCCAATCTCCCATGAGGCAATCTGTGGATGAAGCTGATTTTCAGCAGTGGACTTATATAGACTGTAATGGATGGATGGATAGGATAAAATATTTTTTATAATATTAACACATAATTATAGTCTTTTGTTTTTATATTTTTAAAATTTTGAAAACGCTACTCCGCGATATAATTTTCTCCTGCATCGTGGAGGCGATTTACACAAGAACGTACATCCCGATCCGAAGTTATATTATTTGTAAGCCGTACAAACATTTGACCCGTGCGGAATTCGAACCCGTGTTTACAACATTCTAGCATAATATGCAGTTTGTTCAAAGTTGTATGTATAGTCATTTATCACGTGTTGAACAACTGTTTGTAACTCTGGTTAAGATCCTTGAGGCTTTGTTCTTAGACACTTCGTCGTACTTTACATGGCCCGGTTTTCGTTTAAGTTACTGTGAGGATACACGATGTGTAGAAACATATTATTTAAATTTTATTTTACAGTAAAAATACAGTTGAAGGATATTTATATAAGGTAAAATAGCTTTTTTCGTATAGGTAACTTTGTAAATTTTTTTTAATCCAAAGGATACTCGTTGAAGCTTCATTTTATGGCGTCCTTCAAGCCAGAATCATCCCCGACGATATCCTGAGTTTTATTATGTAGAATTGTGATAATTAGTAAATACAGAAAAAAAAATTTGTGACTCAATTTAAAATTGATTACGTAAATAGTTTACTTATCATGTATAAGTATTTAAAGCGATTTACAAATTCTGACAGAGTTTGCTTTGCGGCATACTACATAAAATTCATAATATAGTATAAAATTAAGTTACTAGTTTAGTAATAATTAAGTTACTAGTTTTAGTTTTTTTTATTATAGTTTTTAATATTGTTTATAATAAAATATTGTATATTATGTATAATAAGTATTATGTAATAAATATAGATACTAATCTTAAAAGTATAAATTTGATTAAATAGATACTTTTCGTAATAAAGTTTTACTAATATCAATAGGTAATGCATTTCAAAAGAAGATACACATGATTTAGGTATAGGTAATAATGTATCGTAACCATATCATCTCGTGGATATCGTAAGAGGCGACAGAGGGAAATGAAACAGGAGATGGGGAGCAGCATCTTCCTGATAACAACTCAAAATGATAAATATGTAATAGGCATCATATTAAAATTTACTTTATTAAAATAATATAAAATAAGGTTAAAGACTTTAATTTATAATTTTTATTTTGTTTTTATAAAAACTGCCCCGTAGTAGAATTTTCTCCTGAAGCCTTGGGGCGGTTAACATACATAAATTGCACAAGAACACACATCCAGACCTGGATTAGTTAATTGTAGGCAATATAAACACTTGTTCCGTGCGGAAATCGAACCCGCGACCCTGTAGCGCTGCGACCAAACCCTTAGCCACTACGCTACGTAGCCATCGATTTACGTAAATGGGTTATTAAAAAAATACTTTGATTTTTGTTGGATCTGGTTGTACTTTATGTGGAACGGCTGTGAAAGTACTCTTTCAATAAAAATCGGTTGGATCTTGGAGAATTTAAAAAAATGTTTAAGAAAATACTAACCAGTAAGCTGAAATGGCTACGGGCTTCCCATATAATTCATAAACTGACAAATTTTAGGGAATAATGGTTTCTAGTTGCAGTCTCGTACCGGTAAGTGGCATGTAGGACGGCTTCCCACTAGATGAAGTCGAGAGTCGAATCGAGAAGACATGCATCGATGAATGCAGGTGGCTCAGGATCGTGTTTTGTCAGATATACAAGATGCAGTCTTTGGGGAGATCTATGTATATCAGATTTGGGTGGACCGCAATGAGGCCTTCTCTCATTCGATATTTCGACGCCGAGGATTCCGATGCTAGCTGAGGCAACAAGGGGAGTGCACTGAAATTGAGATACGACAAAGGAGTACTTTTCAATATAAAATGAAATAAACAAAAACATAAATATTCGACATAATGAACGTAATTCATTATATTCTAAAGTTCAAATATCAAGAGTTTTTTGAAATAATATGTTTGGCATATTTTTTTCGAAAACAGTTTGTTTGTCAATGGCACATTTTTTCAACCAGTTTTTTCAAAAAATGAAAAATAAATAATTTGTTTCTGATACCAAGTAGTTATATAAAGCCGTTCGTTGATTCAATCAGCCTTTCAGTTGATTCAGCCTCTTTGTTTTTCCATAAACAATAACCGAACTTGTCAATGAATTAAACATAAAACATAAACATTAACAGGAATTATAAAGCCTCTTTTTAATTGCATGTAAGCAACATTTAGGTTAATAAAGTATTTATAGCACTAATTAGTGACCTTACAAATTTCATTTTGCTCTTAAAGTCTACTTCAAAATTAAGTTAAAGTGGCAATAAATGGTAGGACACCTTTCCTGCCTACAAGACCGTCTGGCTGGGACCCTCATCTCTATTTCTGCCGCCAAATAGCAGTGTCTGCACTGCTGTGTTCCGGTTTGAAGGGTGTAAAGGGCCATCTTAGTCCTCAGAGGTGACAACGCATCTGTAGCCTTCTTTGTTAGAGGTTTGCTGCAGGTGTCCATGGGCTGCAGATGCCACTTACCATCAGATGGAATGTAAGTTCGCTTGTCACTTTAGTTTTATATAATATTAGCTTGTACGGGAAAATTTCAATAACAATTGTAATCCCACATTGTAACATTAAAGTTTTATTATTGTTTATATTGGGGAGTCTCGTAAAAAGTCTAATGTGTCCTATGTCCCGCATTTTTTTAAATCGTGTTTTTTGCAACCTTCACTTTTGTTTAGTTGATACGTGGATAATAGAAATATTGTCATCTAAAGTGAGAAAAGTACTCACCATTATGTCAGGCTTCGGAAAAAATTATGTAATTTTAAAGGTCACCTTACTCATGAACTTTATAGTCACAGGACTTAATTAACATATTTTAGTGTTGTTTTTTTAAATAAGACTAGATGTTAGTTTAAATAAATAAATCTGAATTACTACAATTCGAATCACTTTTTAATTCATCATCATCATCCTTTTAATATATTTTTATATTAAAAAATAAGGACTACCTGTAGTTGCTACTGTACATAAATATATACTCGTATATAAACAGGTGGTAGGTATATACTGTTTATGTATATACCTACCAACTGCTGAAAGAAAACATTGTAAGGAAAGTCTTGTAATCACCATCACAGCCCTTCACAAGTCCACTGCTGAACATAGGCCTCCCCAAAAATGCCACAAAGCACGGTCCGAGCCACCTGCATCCATCGACTTCCAGCATGTCTTACCAGGTCGTCATCCATCTAGTGGGGACGCCCTACACTTCGCCTGCCGGTATGAGGCTGCCACTCGAGAACCTTTCTTCCCAACGGTTGTCGGTTCTTCGAGCTATATGGCCGGCCCATTGCCACTTCAGCTTACTAACTTTGGGCTATGTCGGTTACCTGGTTCTACTGCGGATATCCTCATTTCTAAGTTTATCACGCAGACAAACCCCGAGCATAGTTCTTCCATAGCTCGCTGAGCGACCTTGAGCTTCATCCGGCCAGCAGTGAAGGACCACGTTTCAGTTCCATAGGTCATCACTGGCAACACGCACTGGTTGTACAGTCTCGTTTTCAAGTTTTGAGGTATACCTGACGAGAAGATGTGCCGTAATTTCCCGAACGCTGCCCAACCGAGTTGAATCCGTCAATTGACCTCTCGGTCGAAGTTGGACTTACCTAGTCGGACTCTTTGTCCCAGGTAAACATACTCGTCAACAACTCGAGCTTAGTGTTCTAACACCTACCGGCATAGGTGTGACATGGACACTAAACATGATTTTTTTGTCCATGTTCATCTTGAGACCTATCCGTTGGGAGACACCATTGAGGTCATTGAGCATAGTGCTTAGGTCGTCCAGCGATTCTGCCATAAGGACTATATCGTCGGCAAATCGAAAGTGAGTGATGTACTCGCTATTGACGTTAATACCGTATCCTTTCCAGTTCAATTACTTGAAAACGTCTTCCAAAGCAGCGGTGAAGAGTTTCGGGATATAACGTCACCCTGTCTTACACCTTTCTGCAGTTGGATAGGTTTCGTACTCTGGTTCTGTACTTGATAGCCATCGTAGCCTCATTGTACTAACACTTCAGCACCTCGATATACCGACAGTCCACTTGGCACCGCTGAAGGGACTGCAGCACCGCCCAAATTTCGACGGAATCAAAGGCTTTCATAGTTCACACGCCAGACATAGTGGCAAATTGTACCTTCGCTTCTGTACAATTTGCCGAAGGGTATGTATGTAGTCTATGGTGCTAAAGCCTTTTCGGAAACCGGCTTGTTCGGGAGGCTTGAAGTCGTCGAGTCTGCATGCAAGACGATTCGTAATGACTCTCGAAAACAGCACGGACGTGGCTCAGAAGGAATCGGTCTGTAGTTCAAGAGAGCGTGTCGCCTTTCTTAAAGAACAAGACAACAGGATTATTCTTTGACCTCTCAAAGGCCTTTGATTTCGTTTCACATGATATATGATTTCAAAAATTGGAAACAGTTGGGATCAGAGGACTAGTACTTCAGTGGTTATCGTCATATTTAAATGGCAGAAAACAATGTGTTATCATTGATAAAATAGATAAAAACAATAACTTGACATCTTATTCATCTGGATATAAATATAATAATTTCGGCGTTCCGGCAAAGTATATTAGGACCGATTCTTTTTCTATTATATATTAATGACATTGTTGACATTACGAATCATAAATGTATTCTGTTCGCTGATGACATTTCAATTATTGTGACATGTAATAAAAATAAAATACAATTAGAAATCATGAAGATGACATTAATAATACAATTGACACACTAATAGAATGGCTTGACATAAATAATTTGAAAATTAATCTAGATAAATCCCATTATATACAATTTAATAAATCTATCAATTCCAATCATAATATGAAATTTAATATACTAAAACTAAAAAGAAGCTATGTACAAAATTTCTGGGAATAACATTAGATGAAGATATAAACTGAAAGAACAAATAGATAACGTATGGTAGAATTAATAAATTGTATATGCCCTTAAACATGTCAAAAAATTACAAATATTAAAACGGCAACTTACCACCGCATACGTAGAGTCTATTCTACGCTATGGACTTATAATATGGGGTAATGGTACTGACCGTAATAGAGCATTCGTTGCCCAAAAATGTATGTATTCGTGCAATATGCGGGATATCGCCAGGAATCTCTGTAAACCGCTATTAAAAAGAATTGTATATTACCCTCCCGTCACTATACATTTATGAAGTTGGCTTGTTTGTTTTAAAATAAGTCATTATTTGTTAAAGCAAGTGATATATATCCTCGAAACCGACGTGACCCAGACAAACTTGTCCTAGATGTTATTCCTAGCCTCGTTAAATATAACAAAAGCTGCCTAAAATGTGTGTAAAATATATAATAAAATACCTAAAGAATTTAAACTATTGCGAAAGACTATATAAGAAACATTTGTATGATTTATTAAAATTGAATGCTTTTATGACTTAAAAGATTTCTTTTTGAGATTAATTTTCTGAATTTAAATAATTATTAATATTGTCTAAACATTTAAAATTATAATTTGCATGCTATTAGCGAAACACGACTGCACTATATATATTGTAACATCTTTTTATACCGTGATTCTTGCAAATAAAGATTTATGATTTTATGATTTATAAGACTTGCTCTTGATCGTTACTCACACTTGCGTGTGGCTCCAACGATGATGTGCAGCTGCCCATAGAACCTCTCAATCTCACTCAAAATCTCAGGTGTCCTGGAAACGACGCTGCCACACTCGGTCTTCAGCTTCGACAGTATTTTCTGCAGACAGATCTCTAGCAAAGACTTTGGAGCCCTGGTTCCGTTCGATCGCTTCTTCAATACGAGCAGTATTAGTTGCGTAAGTCCCGCCGCATGCATTTGGAGATCTGTCTGTTCAGTTGCCTGTATGCTATCAAATCTACTGAAGATTGTAGCTTCATTTCCCGTCTAACAGCCATAAGATTAAGAGTGATCGAGAGTTTTGTGTTCTTCTGCGCGGGTCTTACAAAACTTAGTTCCGACCGCATGGACAGTTTCCACGAGCTTGTCATTCATATCGTCTATTGCATTGCAATCTTCTAGGCACTGAAAACGGTTTTGTAACTCGAGCTGAAAGGTTTCGGGACTTGGATTAGAGCACGAGGGGACAGAGCGTTGACATCATTAGACGACACCTCCAACTCAACGTTTAGGTTCAGTGTGCTCTAACCATTCGGTGATTACTACCAGTTTTCACTCGTGATCACTGAGACATCACTGAACAGTTGGCGTCTAGTCGTCATAATGAAGTCAATCTCATTTTTTGTCGAAGCGTCGGGGCTCAACCAGGTCCACTTTCTGGGGCCTTCTTGAAGAAAGAGTTCATCATAAAGAGTCCTCTTTCCATGAAGTCGGCAGCTGCTGGCCCCTTGGGTTCCTGCGTTCTAATCCGAATTTCCTACTTTCAGCTCACCGTCTCTTGTGCCTAGTTTGTGTTGAAGTCTCCCATTAACACTATATAGTGGTTTTGGAGGAATGCATGGCTCTAGAAATATCCTCATACACTTCCTCCACCTCATCGGGTGTGCCGAGGTTGGTGCGTAAACCTGTATGACCTTCAGCGAATACCGTTTGGTGATTCTGAGTATAAGGTACGCAACCCCGTCGACACATCCCAATCTTACAACGTTGTTAACGAGAGACTTGTGGACGATAAATCCGACACCTCCTTGGGACAGATGGTCGCCCTCCGGTGATAGAACAAGTTGCCGGATTCGAGGATTGTGTCCCTCTCTTCGGACCTCGGATAATCCTATAATATTCCAGGGTAACTTGTCTATCTCTTCTTCCAGCTCCAGGATCTTCTCGTCAGTCCTGAGTGTGCATTATAAGTTGCCAGGTCGAGTCGTCGTAGGTGGCAACCGAACCTCCACCGAGATTTAGCACCCCTGCCCCGCCGTTACCATGTTCGCCACCGTAGCCAGGAATAAGGGCCGCCGGACAAATGCCTCTCTTCGTAACTTTCTTCATATTGCCGTAGTGCCACGCTTGGCGAGAGGGTTGGTAACCGCAGCAGTGGTTTATTGGTTTTTGCAGTGGTTTATTGGTTTTGCAGCAGTGGTTTATTGGTTTTGTTTTATCAGAAAGATGCTGCTGCCCATCTTCTGCCTTTAGTTTCCTCTGTCGCTCTTACGACACCCACGGAAGATATGGGGTAGTGGTTATTCTAACCTGCCACTACACGGGTCTTGTGTTACAATATTTATAATTTTCAAGAGCATAATTTAGTCGTGAAAAAAATCGGTTTGCAGTAGTTTTTATTATAAAAGGTTTAGGCACTTGTACATTAAATTTTCTGATAAAATCAATTGCGTCTGACATGACGTGAAATAAAAGCGCTTTTATGTGGTGAGCATTTGAAGTTCTTCTTATAGTTTTTATCATATTTTCTCAAATCCATCAATCTATCCATCAAAACACGTACCACCTATTTTATGTCAATATAATATAATAATCAATGTCAGTTGTCAGAGTGAACAATAGCTCCGTAATAAATATTTCTTAAAATTACAATTAGTGCGTAAATTCAAGTATTATATTAATTTTGAAAACCATTGGAGTTTTTTTAAACTATTGGAGTTCACGTCAGTGCGCCGTTGCGATCAGTTGTGTGTATCTTTGTTTTCAACCACCCACAATGGTGTTGGTGAAGTGTGCTAACTGTAAGAAAAATATTACCAAAAGCGCCGGGTCTGGTATGTAGCAGGTGAAAAACTCTACTATATGACACCAAAGCGAAACTTTGTAAAATCGTCCAATATATTTGGTGTATATGGTAAAGTACTTGTCAGAAAGGTCCTAATACCAAAGTTACTATATTCGATCAGATAATGATATTGAATTACTCCAAACAATTAGATAGCTCTAAAACCTCTTAATCATATTTTTTTTTTTTTGTTTTCCATTGTTCAAATACACATACCTATTTATTAACTACTCTTCAAACTTTATTATAACATAAACATTAAAGAATTTGTTAACTGTAACGATATAAATAGCTATTTTCAACAATTACCCCCAAAACGTCATGCATTACTTACTAGCCTACATTTTAATATAAGATCACTATAAAGAATTTTACGAAGCTTCAACAAGTTATTCATAGTTCCAAATACCCTTAGACTTGATTATTCTAACCGAAGGGATGTAACAGATATGATTGTTAACCTTTTAATTTACGGGTTAATATATACTACCGATTGCGATCTGCGCAACGGGAAGGCGGTACCATTGCTTATGTTAAAACCATCTCAAGTTTACATTAACACCACATAAAAGTATCATGTTCGAAAACATAACGGGTATCTTAAAACTGACCCTGAATGTAGATGAAGTTGTGTGTGCAATTTATAAACCTCCAAAGAGAAACAAGGATTTGTTTGTAAAGGAGCTAGCAGGTATATCTTTTTTTTATTTCTTTTAAAAAACGTTTCCCACACTAGGATTTTCTCCTGTATTGTGATAGACCGGAACAATTATTTGTAGGCCATACATACTTGTTCCGTGAGGGATTCGAACCCGCGGCCCCATTGCTAAGTCACTGCGCCACGGAGACGTCAAACTACGACATCTCAAACTACGACGCTAAAACAAACCTTTTACTAATCGGTGACTCCAACATTGTCCTAAAAACCATTTCATCTCATCAAGGACTCTTATTTAAAACACTCAGCGAGCGCGGATTGATGTGCGGAATTTCAAATTATACTAGAATTGAAACAAGAAAAATGAAGTCACTAAATCTTGCATAGATCACATATTTGCAAGGTTCCCACATCAGATCCGTACTGGCTGTGTAAGTGCTTACGTGCCTTGACGTTTCGCCACCTATACAACGTACAAGCAAGTGTTACACAAAAAACTACTCGATCATACCATTTTCAGTAATGAGTGCGCGTTACAGATTGAAACAGACAAATAACATGAGTTCGTCAAATGATATACTTTCATTTATAAAAATCGTTCCTAGCAGCTATAAAGACCGACTATTAGTAGATCTGTTAGTATTCTAGAAATCGTAGGAATCTGCCTATAGCCCTTGGATCAATGGTAATGTTACCCGATTATGTGAAAAAGGATTACTTGTTTAAGCTTTGGAAAAATAGCTCTTTTGATCCTAAAATTAGACTAGAATATAATAAAACTAGAAATAAACTCCATAAACTAATATAATCAAAACGAAATACATACTATCTTAATGAAATATTATACATAATAACTATAAAATACAAAACAAAGTTTATAAAATCACTAACCAGATGTTAGGACGAGTAACATTATCCATTGACGAAGCGATGACTGAAGGCTTTTGACGGACAGGGCCTTACCACCAAAGCACTTACTGCAAACAGCTTTGAAAAGGCAGTAAAAGTCATTGTTCCTCGATGCAGCTTAAATTAACCAATTCACTAACTTATCGGAGACCGGTGGATTCTAGTATTCTATTCCAAAAGTTTCTCAGGACAAACACTTGACAAAAGTAAACAAAGTCATTAAGAGACTGAACTCACATAAGACTCCTGGACCTGACGGTATTAGAGTGGCTGATCTAAAAGTGGTTGTAAACATATAATCCTTACCCATTGCCAATTTAATTAATAGCAGTATTGCGTCTGGAGAATACTCCAACGGCCTCAAAATAGGCTGTGAGGCCTGTTTTCAAAGGGCAAACACGACGATTACTCCAACTATCGACCAATCACTCTGCTTTCTAATATTGATAAAATAGTTGAAAAGTTATCGGTGAGCAGATTCATAATTTTACCGAAAGCACGAAGACATAAACAAAAACCAGTACGGATTTCAAGCTGGTAAAAGTACTACGAACCTTCTATGTAAGTTTACAGATGAGTTAAACGAGCATTTGAATCATAAAAATGTGTACTGGCCTTGTTTATAGATTTTTCTCGTGCTTTGATACGCTACAACATCAACTCTTAATCAATAAACTGGATGATTGTGGTATCCGGGGTTCTTTGTTCAATTGGTGAAATTACCTCCAAAATCGTACATTTACGGTTAAATTAAATAACTCGTTCAGTGACCCTAAGATTGTGATAGAAGGCACGGCCTAAGGATCGTCCTTGGCCCGTTGCACTTTTATCTTATGTCAACGAGATGGGTAAATGTCTGAAACACAGTTCCTGTTACCACCGCAGACGATACGTGTCTTCTCGTCTCGGTAAGGACATCTCAAATGCGTGTAATGCTCTTCAGGCCGATTTGGATATTAAGTTGGAAAAATTTACTTTACCAATATCCGCTCAATAAAATAAAATGATTTGTCTTACCTAGTTTGAAGAGCACCTCCAGCCCTCCCTCAATTGCGTGCACTATCCCCGTCACCACTAATCCCAGCACCACTACTCCCATCACCACTACACTAGGAGACACAACACCGACTTAGCGGTCAGCCACGTAGAGTCTATTACACCTGAAGATGCCCGTGTAGAGGCGAACACGTGTCGTATTTTCGTCGATGGTGTGTCTTCCTAGTGTAGTGGTGGTGGAGTAGTGGTTGATTAGTGGTGACGATAGTGCACGCAATTGAGGGAGGGCGGAGGTGCTCTTAAACTAGGTAAGACACATCATTTTATTTATTGAGCGGATATTAGCAAAGTAAATTTTTCCAACCTAATATAATGGAGTTCCGCAAAGTAACGCCTGAATCTATTAATTATCGATTTGGATATGTTGATACGATGGTGCCATGACGTTGGTCTAGTGCTAAATGCCGATAAAACCAAAGTCATGATTATCAAATCCCATAACATAAGGTATCCTCTCCAAAACCATTAATTGTCACGACTGCCTCCATCAACTAGGAACTTGCCAATATCCTACAATCGAAGTTGTGGCCACACAAAAATACCTCGGTCTTATATTTGACGGAGCTACCACATTGAACATGTGTGTAATAAGTTGCGTCAGTTTCTAGCCAATATAAAAATCTTAAAAAATTGCACACCCTTCAAAGTAAGACTTATGTTTTACAACTCTCTGGCTGAATCTTAAATTCAGTATGGCTTGTCAAGCTATGGTCGGACGTACAAATCATATTTAAAACAGATCTATAATCTTCAATTTAGAATCCTTAAAAATATTGTATCCCCAAATATACGTGTCCTAATTGATGATGGTGAAAATGCGATTTTTAAAAATTGTAAAATCTTACCAGCTTATGACCAAATTAAATTCATGTTATTAAAACAATATTTATTTTGCGATAATATAAAGTCATACATGGAACAACCGGTACGTACGCGCGCTGACACAAAACCGACCCGGCACATCATAATAATGTATGGGCAGCGGACGGTCGCTTATCAGGTACCGCATTTAATAAATAGCTTACCTTTCGATGTAAGCGAAAAATATCACAACAAAACGTTAAACTAAACTCAAAAGCTTTTCCTATCTCATTATTATTACCTACTATATCTACTTACTTAACAATAACGCTACCTAGTTCTTACTTTTACCTTGCTAACACTGACTTTAACTAACTTGTTAACTTACATTCTTAGTCTTTATATCTTACTATATTTACCACCTACTCACATAACTAACTACTTACTTAGACTGTGTTTTGTACATAATATGCTGACTTAAACTTAATTATTTAGCATCAAGTCAAATCTCCGTGGTTTTTAGATGTTAATTAGACCTATATCTGTATTTTTTTTGATCTGATAAATAAATTTAAAAAAATATAGAAAAAAATTAAATAAGGTTTTCTTCCTTAGTCCTTACTTTAAATATTCTCCATCGTTAAGAAAACTTACGAACGAGATGATATCACGTCAATGTTTGATTTTGTAATATTAGTGTCATTACAGCCTATTAAAGTTCTTTGCTGAACATAGGCCGCCCCATAGATTATTCGTTGTCGAAACAGTCCTACGCATTCAAACCAAACGTCTTGAATCGTTGTTTGTAATGTGCACAGCAACAGAGTGAAAAGTAATAATATGCCACCATCTATCCATCCGATCATAATATGGGTTTCTTTAAGGCAAGAGTGAATAGGTTTTTGTTAAGTTAAGTTAGTGCGGTTCACTATCTTCGACAACACCACTTACCACCATGTGGGATGGTAGTGAAGCACTGCCTAACAGAAAAATAAATAATAATAATAAATAGTTAAAAAAGTAGTAAGCATTGTGCAAGCATTTTGTTGCAAACATTGTTTAGATTTACTTTATGAACCAGGGAAAGGGTTTTATAGAGTTTGCTCAAACGTTATAGCGTAGCGTAGGTAAGGGGAAATGTTTGTGTTGATGTCACTATGGATTTAGCCTCCTTATTTTCTACCGACTTCAAAAAGGAGGAGGTACTCAATTCAACAGTATGTTTTTTTTTTGGTTTTTTCTTTATGTTTGTTACCTCATAACTTTTTTTTGGGTGAACCAATTTCGATGATTCTTTTTTTATTTGAAAGTTGGTGGGTTTCATGTGGTCCTATGTAAATTTGATCAAGGACTGACTAATAGTTATTGAGTTATTCTTAATAATTTATATTGAAGTCGGTTTGTCAAAATTTTAAATTATTATATTATCAACAACTAAACCTGCCGATGAAACTAACATATTATTTTAATAATTAAAGTTGGAAAAATTTACTTTGCCTATATCCGCTCAATAAAATAAAATGCTGTGTTTTACCTAGTTTGAAGAGAACCTCCCGCTCTCTCTCAATTGCGTGCACTATCCCCGTCACCACTACTCCCACCACTACACTAGGAAAGACACACCACAGCTGCACAGGCACCTTCAGGTGTAGTAGACTCTACGGTGGCTGACCGCTAAGTGAGCGGGGAGCCAAAAACAGCTGCTATTTATACAACTCGCCGATGCAACTGCTCCCCACTTTAGTAGCGAGCGACCGCGTCATGCGATAAAACTTGCGACCAATCACCACCTGACGTACGCAGCCGCCTGCCATTAAATTAATAACAAACCGTTGCGAGACGCCAGCCTATCCTCCAACCACGCAACCAATCGCTGATCACCGTGAGGGTGACGAACGACCATATTGCGAGGCTGTCCGTTATTAAAGAGCAGGCTTAAAGATGTTTAAGAGAGGTGAGTTAGAAACATTTGTTTGTTCATTCAGCAGTGCAACATTACTATTATTATTTTTTAATATCTCCAACTGTTCCAGCACACACAGTCGCAGCCCTTTATTACAAGTATGTAAGACTTTAAAGGAGTGGTCGTTGGTTAGGTTGTGTCCAGTGTCCAAGAGATGTTTAGTAAAATAGGATTTATCGAGATTGCAATTCCTGTACGCAGCTAAATGCTCTTTGTAACATGTCTCGAAGTTGCAACCAGTCTGACCCACGTAAATGGCATGGCATTCGTCACAAACAAGTTTGTAAACACTCGACTTTTGACGAATATCTAATTTATCTTTATTACTACAAATATTCCTAAGAGAATTGTTTGTTTTGAACGCAACGTAAACGCCCCTTTGTCGAAAAGTATTACCTATTTTTTCAGATATGGATCCTAAGTAGGTCAAACTGCTCACATATCGACGAATACTTTGAGGTTGTACCGCGTACAGAGAATTGCGAACGGCATGCTTTTCTTTCTTTTTAATTAAATTGTTAATGAGATTTATTGAAAAACCATTACAGGCCGGAATTTCCAGAACGAAAACGTTGAAACCAAAAACGTACCATGCTTTCTTTTGCGACACCAGCGCCGTACACATGATTAATCCTTCGAGCTGTTTCTGCAGCACTAGTGCCACGGTAGAACTCGTACTCGTAAATATACCGATATTTCATGTTTTCCATTGTGCGGTAATAAGCGACGCCAAAAAAAATAAAATAATGAGAAAAAAAACAATTAATGACTGTTTTCAAAACTCAAATGTACCAGCTAAATGAATTTATAAATTTGAATTTGGAATTCTTAACCAAAGAGGCGATATTTCAGATCAAAGTGGTCAGTACGACAAAACGCTAGTTTCTATGTAAGCACCTAATATTATTCACAAAAACTGACTTAATATAGGATTAAAGTATGCAGAACTAAACTCTTTATGTCAGCTTTTCATCAAATTAATATTTTTAAAAATCTTAATAATATTCAAAATGTTTTATTAAATCTTTAATAAACGTACAAATTCAAATAAAAGATGCTTTTAAATAAAATACTGTAAAGTTGGTTAAGCGGTACTATAAATAAGCAGTAAGCCGTAGTGTTTAAAATGTTGCAATTACGCTGATTCTAATTATAAGAAGGGTACGCCACGCGCTTATTAAATTAGTGAAATAAGATAGATAGCATACAATCAGTGTTTTAATCATGTTGGAAATTTTAATAACACAATGTATTATAATTAATAACAAATACAAGTATATTTTTTCTAGGTGGTGTAATGAAATAAAAACGGATTAACGCTACTCCTGCTTCGCCTGGATGGTATGTATTTATATCATTTATTTAACATTTTGATTTTTAAGCTAATCATTAATGACCATTTATTTTATCAATTAGTTGATTTCACAAAATAAAATCTCAGTCAATGTGTTCTTTTTCGGTTAAAATACAGCCCTGATCACTCCTGGTATTGCACTCTATCTGTTCGTGAAGTTTCATCACAATTGGTTACCTCACTGCTCGTTTCCAAACAAAAATCAAGGTATCTATCTATGCAGCGCCAGTGAATTGAACCGATGAGAAAAAACTCGGACGTCGATGATTCGGGTCGCTCTTCGCTGGATGCGGTCAAGTGGAAGGGGCTGGCATTGGGGTGCCGAGGCACCCAAAAATGAACTGTAAATAAATAGACTGGAACTCGAATTCAATTAAATTTCTTTTAAATAGATAATTTCAATTTAAATGCTGTCTGTTATGTTGAACAATAAAGGAAAGTCATCTTCTCTGTTGTGTCTGCTATCATTAGAATACAACAACTATATATATGAATATAATTTTTCTGTCCGTGTGTATGTGACTGAACACCTAAATGGCTGGACAGATTTTGATGAAACTTTGTATGTGTGATTAAGTTGATTCGAGAATGGTTTAAATTCACACCCGGTATGTGGCGCTGTTGTCGAGATACAGAAATCACCCGTGCGAAGCCGTGGCGGATCGTTAGTAATATAATAAAATAAATTCATTATACCACTGTTTATATTTCTGTGTTTATACCGCTGTAGTGATTGCATAGCGCGCTCTCGGATATTTGATTAACCTATTTAATTTGATAAATGTGAGTAACTTTAACTCTTCAATTAGACTTTGATAGTTTATTGTTATATATTTCAAGTATACTTCTAAGTAACCTATATGTTTCGTAATTAAATGTACCTAATTTCTAAGAATACGTGGATGAATACTTTCATGAATATGTTGGACTTAGATACGAGTAATTTGTGTGCCATTTTGGGTTCCTCTTTCTTGACCTTAGATGTAATGATTGTTCGGGAGTTACAGACGAGTGAATTGCCTAACCAAAAATTGAAAATTTTTAGTTAGGCAATTCTTCGCTGTTTTTGCGTGAAATTCTTCGCAAAACTTTATAGCTTCTCCATCTTTCCATTTACTAGAAATTAAACTTTCACATATTTCTTAATGTCTCTCCCGAGACGAATGATTTCATTACACTTTTGTCATGATATGATTTCTTAATGATAAGAGAACCTATAATATCCGAACCTATAATCTGAACCTGTAATATGTATATTAGCAGTGCTAAAGTTAGGTATACCAAAATTTCGTTTTTTATATTGTCCGCTGTTTGATTTAAAAAATTATAAACCATCCTCAGTTATCTTCTAATCTGGTTGAAATTTATTTAAGAGACCATCGTGCAAGTATTTTCCTTAATAAAAATCTACATATTACATTATACTCTTAAAAATATAGTTATATTGACAACTTTCTTTTTGAAGTCGATCAATATATCATAACTTTAAAAATAATTATTTAAATATTTGTTAAAATATTGGGAGAAATTTTGGTATACCTAACTTTAGTAGATATTATTCGTTTTGAAATACCGTTAACATAAAAGGAATCCTTTCGTATCCGAGTGATTTAGCTAGGCTTAGTAACGCATGACAAATAGACTGTGTTTATTCAGCGAGGGTGAAACCTCGTTACCTTTGCCCTACGGGTGCTTTATGCTCGGGTTTCATTAAGAACGATCAACGGTGTCAGCATTTATAAAGACTAGGTTTTCTTTGCCGGCAGTCGATAAATATATGTCAAAGCCTTTTTCCTTATAGCAAGCATGAGTCGTAGTTTGTTAAAAAAGAATTTTTTTATTAAATTTTTTGTTTGAAGCATCGGTTATAAGAGTTCAATTCAAAATGTACGAGTACGTAATTACAATTTACGTGCCATGTAGTGGTGGCGTACGAGAATCGATTTCTCCATAATTATCCCGCGGGTGTCATAAGAGGCAACAGGGAAAAACTGAAACAGGAGATGGAAGCAGCATTTTCCTGATAACAACAGCAATTGTTAATCTATGAGGGAGGTCGATCCTCAACATTGGACATTTGATAGTCTGTTATGATGATGGTAATGATGATGTGTTTAATACAAAATAATATGATCATTTAAAGTACAGAAAATTATTATTGTAAAATTATTATTAGGTTCAAAGAACATCCCTCCTCTAAATCCAACAGAGGGTAGTTATCGCAAAATCTTTAGTCTACGTATAGAAGCGAAATACGCGTCTTATTATCAGTGGTTGTGTGTACTTTATAGTTTATAAGTTGGCGTTAAATAGAAGCGTAAAATAGAAGCTATATGCTGGTATCTGTGAGAGCGTGGCCCTTCCCCGGTCGAGCCGACTCGTTCGTGCTACAATCATAATATGATTATATAGATCTGAACATTTTTATTCTAAAATGTTCAGATCTATTGATCCGGCAAAACTGATTTCATATGCTAGTCAGTACTCGTATTAGTGAATGCAAATTTGAATCGTATCTGGCTAGCGAAACGGGGGATGTAAAATATTGGAGATTTGCGGTTATCAGTAGCAATACTGCTCTTTTTAGAAATGGAGACTGATTTACATAGAATAGTAGCTTGTTATGAAGATTTTACAACGAATTCAAAAGCTGTAATCTTTACTACTGTCTTTTACCTATGTTCGCTATGTTCTGGTTTAAGGGAGAGAGCCTAAAATATCACACGATGATAAAAAACACAAAAATATTAAGACTAACTAATAATAAAACTAAATTATAGTAAAAAATGTTTTAGGTATGTGGATTTGAGTCGAATACGCACTGTTGTTATCCACAGGAAATATAGTTAGATTTCTTGCAAAATACACACAATATACGAGTACCTTCTAGTATTTATTACGCTAGCGAAGCAGTTTAGTCTGGTAACAAGAAAGAATAACGTAGTTTATGTCCTCAGATAATGTAGTTATAGGTTTTGTCCAATGAACAATTCCATAATATAAAATTCATGACTATTACGACACATTCTTTGTTGAGAATGTTTTTAAATATAGGAAAGACATACAAATGAAAAAGATGTTATTTATGATTATTTATGATATCAAATATTGGAAAAGTAACATTTTGTCAATTGCTGTTTGTCATCAAGGGAATTAATGATAGACCAAATCATGATAATGAACATATACATATACGTTACAAAAATTCGTCGTGCTACTGTTTATCGCTTTAAGTGATTTTTTTATAAAACTGAAGTGTAAAGCTGATGGTAAATGGTTTCTCCAGCTCATAGACACCTGTAACCAAATTCGAACAAAGAATACACTTGCGTACACTGGCTACAGATGCGTTGTCACCTCAAAGGATTAAGATGAAATACCACAAATTATACTGTCTCTCTGTACCCTTCAGACCGGATGACAGTAGTGTAAGGCTTGCTGCAGCAGGCGGCGGAAATAAGGCGTGGTAAAGCTACGCTGCAGTTGTGTTATGGCTTTAGTACGAATGGGTCGGCTCGACTAGTTAAGGACCACGCTCAAAATTCCAGTGTAAATTAGCAGCATAATGCTGCTGTGTTTTGTCTGATTAGTGTAAAGACGTAAAGACTATGACTGGGAACGAGGTATTCCAGCCTCGAGTCAGCCGTCCAGCCGAGGTATAGACCTCTAAGGTGAGAACGCATCTTCACCGATTATAGTTGTAAGTGTATGTGGGCCATAGCATTGCTTACCGTCAGGTGGACTGTATCATTTGTCATAACGTTTGTCAACATTATTTGGATAAAAATTAAATCAGTGAAATTTAGAATTAGAAATTTGAACGGATTTTCCACCACAGCCTGTGGTCGGAGCTTCGCCCGTTTGTCAAACTCGTATGAAGCTTCATCGCGTGCAGGTGAGATTTGTAAATTATACACTATTATTATCCATGAGGAGTAAAGAGCATTTTAAATAAAAATGATCATGTTTCATGATCATTTTTATCATGGAATGAACTTCTTTCTAATTGTTTTTTTTCTATTCTAAGCCAGTGCTTGACTGCTATCCCACCTGATGGTAAGTGGTGATGCAGCCAAAGATGGTAAAGCGCACTTTATTAAACATATTATATATAAAACTTATAAAGTGATTTACTCCAGGAATAGTTGCGAAGTATTAAGACACAATAGTTTGATCTTCGACAGCAAACTCAAAAGTAAACATTTTCGCTCTGTGCCCATTTTCTATATTTTGTAATCTTTCTTTCTAATTTTGCCGAAGCAAAAATATGTATAAAAGCAAAGCTATTGGATGTCGGTATAACCTCTGACCCAGTTTCCTTTGTCCGTCCAAACCTTTTAGAAATCTTTTGTGGTGAAACGCTTTCTGTAGGGTGCGATTAACTGTCGACGAAAGCAATGAAGAATATAAAACCGTTATGTGAATTAATATATATTTCTATATTGTTTTAATTATTTCTTAGAGTAGAAAGATGAGCTTCCAGCAAAGCTTTATCTATCAGAATATTATACATTAAACTTTAAAAAAAAGTATAAACCAACCTCAAATAACTAAAAAGAATATAATCATGAAATCGGTTGACGTGGCTAAAAACTATTCGCCCATATCGTTCAGTGCCTTTGCAAATTGAAGAGTTTGACGATTTTCTCGTGGATCTCATCATCAGACCAAATTTATATAGAACTACCACTTTTTAATAATCTATAATTTTAATTATATATATATATATATATATATATATATATATATATATATATATATATATATATATATATATATATATAGATAAATTGAATAATCGCTGAACATATTCCATAATATAAAAAAATATTCCGACGAATTCCTTCTCCTTTTTTGAAGTCGATTACAAAATGCTAACTTTCATTTTGATATTCGGAGTTAATTAACTGGAAGTTCAGAATGTGACCACCGATAACTTTCTTTGTAATGAAAAGCGACGAATGACTCAATAGTCGACCTGATGGTAAGAGCCATGTGATGGTATGCGCAACTGTAGTATTCAACTTCAAAGAAAAAAGCCTGTTGTCACCCCTGAGAAATAAGATAGTGTCTCAGCCTGTAATTACACTTGCTCTCTCTATTCTCTCTACCCTTCAAACCACAATACAGGAGTGTTTGATTTTCTGCTAGTCGATAGAAACGGGTTAAAATGGGGAGACCAGTGCCCTTAACACACATTTTTGACACTAAAGTTTCCGTATCGTTGACCAAAAATATATGGAAATTACATTAGCGCTCGTGGCTGGTGTAAATGGAACTATGTTTTGTACGACAGAAAATTCATGCTCAGGGGGCAGTTAAACATAGAGAGACTATTTTCAAGGTCTTATTTTGCATAGCGCTTAAAAATCCTTTTTATATAAAAAGCCTCTACAATCCAGGAGAAAATCAGAAAAATTTTGTTACTTATGATAATAAAATATTTCTAAAATCATTTCATTCAAAAATCTCTATTAAAATTCAGCGGTATATACTGTTGACTAATTGAGTTCATTATACGAAATCCGTTAGCATTATTGTTCGAAGTTAATTTTATTAGTAAAATCAGGCCACACAGCGTAAAATTAATAACTATAGTGTAGCGTGCAGCAAGTTATGAAATGCATCATGAAACTATTTTAAAGCAATTTTCATTTACATTTTTCTTACAGAATTATATATTATACTTGATTATTTAATTATCATGTTCTCATGGTTGATTTTTGATAGTGGTGATAAGCTTTACATATGGTTGGGAGCTATCAACTACTTAGGAGATATTATAGATAATATTGCCCTATATTTACGCGTAAACACAAGCAATTACTCGTACTAATCCATCTACATCCGATGAAATTCTTATGTGATTAGATTGATGGGGTTAGATGCAGTGTCGGAGATACGAGTATAATAATTATCATGACTTCAAACAAAAAGGAGGATCACAATTCGTTTGTATTTATTTGTCATCCGATTTCTTCGTCAATTGTGAACTGATTTTAATGATTCTTTTTGAATAGATATCTTAAATAAATAGGCTGTACTTTAGGGGATCGTTTTTTTATATGAGACCAATATAATACATTTTTTTATAGGATAGGGTGACAAACGAGCATACAGTCCACCTGATGGTAAGTGGCTGCTGTGACCCATAGACATCTACATCTATCCTCAATAAAGAATCAAAATGCAGATGCGTTGTCACCCGTGAGGACTAAGATGGAATGCCTCTTTTCCAGTAAAAAGGGTCTCCGGTTCTCTACACTCACGATACGAAACACAGCAGCATTAAGCTGCTAATTTACGCTGGTATTCTGTGAGAGCGTGGTCCTTCCCCGGTCGAGCCGACCCATTCGTGCCAAAACTATACTACTAATATAGCTGCAGCATGAATCTACCACTACATAAATAATACATAAATAAGTACAAAAAAATCAAATAGTGGATGAAATGCTTATATAAATATTTAGACGACATACTAAATATTTTTTTCTTTACGGAATTATTTTTGTGAGTGTGACCCGTAAAAACTCCTAGCATTTGAAAATACACATATTAATGAGTCCAAAGTTCCCTTTGGAATATTTTTTAATTGCGGTTATTACTCTACGTTGGATAAATCATACACGTTTTACAGAATTGATTGTATTATTTACACTTTACGGGTCCATATCAAAATATTTTAGTACTTAGAATCGCATGCCTAATATTTTCAAGATTTTGCCTGCATCACATCGTTCTGCTTTGAAATAAATATAGCATCTAATGTTTATTGTTAAAAAGAGAAAGCGTTTTCCTCTACAGGTCTGAGTTAATAAATTTACATCATTGATTTTTTTGTAATTTAAAAATTTCCATACCTTAATGAAACCCAATTATTTTTAATCTTTTTAATATGAAAAACAAAATTTTAACATGCAAATGCTTAGCTACGATAATTTATTTTGTTAATTAAACAGGCTTCGTGATTTCAACTGCGATGGTTGTGTAATTACGTTTCAGAAATGTTTCGGTATGCAAAATAACGCCTGTCGCGATTTTCCGTGTCAATTAATTGTAAAGAATACGTGGCGTTTTAAATTTGGTTTTATCTTTTATAAAGGTAACTGGTTGGAATGTATCTAAAAATAATCCCTAATAATTGTTTTTAGATGCATTATGTTTTCTTGGAAAACGTGGTTTTTATTAGTATGTATATAATTTGATTATTAAAAAATTAATAGTCAAATAAATGGACATTTCAAATTTTAAGTGACGTGAAACAGGAAATTGCATCATAAGCCCCCTATTTGTTCGTAACCTAGTGTAGTCGTATAATAAATATAAATGCATTTTATTCTTAGATCTTTTGTAAAGTTATGCAATAGAAAACAGATAGCTTGAAGCAAACTTTGATGAAATATAGACTACGAGTTAATCATTAAGTTACACACACATAAACATTTTTATTTATAAAACAAAAGTAACAAACGAACTTACAGTCCACCTGATGGTAAGTGGCATCTGAAGCCCATGGGTACTTGCAAACAACTTCAAACAAAGAAGGCTACAGATGCGTTGTCACCTCTAAGGACTAAGATGTAATGTCTCATGGCATGTAATTGTACTGGCTCTTTATACTCTTTAGACTGGAACAAAGCAGTGCAAACACTGCTATTTGACGGCAGATATACGAGGGCAGATATACGAGGGCAGATATACGACGGCAGATATACGTAGGTAAGAGGTGGTACCTACCCAGACGGACTTCTAAGCAGAAAATAAGTGTTACCACCTAGTAAATTTTACATTACAAACAATTATAAAATTCTAAATAATATAAAGTAATATAAAATATAAATTTTTTTCTCGAGGTAAGGAAATACAACCGGTGTATATATGTGTGTGTATGTTTATAATTTATTTATAGAATAAGGGTGACAAACGAGTACACAGTCCACCTGATGGTAAGTGGTTTTTGTGGCCCATAGACATCTACATCTTTCCTCGATGAGAAATCAAAATGCAGATGCGTTGTCACCGTGAGGACTAAGATGGAATGCCTCGTTTCCAGTAAAACGGGTCTCCGGTTCTCTACACTCACCATACGAAACACAGCAGCGTTAAGCTGCTATTTTACGCTGGTATTCATATATAATTTATGTATATGTACGTTTGTCTATTATCAGTGGTGTGTTATGTAGTAGATTTTTAGGATTCAATTGTCTTTTTTCTGAAAAAGCTTTTAACGTTATATGTATCACTGCCCTGAGGTTGACTGGAGATAATGTTATTAGCATGAACCCGCCTTTTGTGTTGAATTACGTTGCGTAAGGCTTAATAAAGAATTAATAAATACTTAGTGCATGAAATATGTCATATGATTAAAAAACATTGTTCTATGTTTATTTTAATTTAGAAGTGAATATGTCTGAAACTAAGTAAATATATGTATAAGCCTTGGATTTTTTGATTTACTACTTACATGTTATAATAGTAATAAACTTAAGAAAGAAAAAAGTCAAATCGCAGCGTATAAACGTCACGCTGGGCACGCGTCTCCATTTATTAAGAGCAGAAAAGAAAACAAAACACTGCATGATTCAGTGAGATAACTACGCAGATGGAGTTTTGATGTAGAAATAACAATATTTATGTTTAAAAACTTTTTATGCTTGTATTAGTATGTATGAAACGATTCGTTTAATAAAATTTAGTTTTCATACTTCTTAATTTTATTGCTTTTGCTTTTTGTTTGTTTTTTGCGTACAATATACGTAGTTGGTAAAAATCGATTGTTTAGTACGGTATAGAAAATAAATAAATTGTGATTTCCGTCACGTCCTTGCACAAGAATGGAGCAGGGAAAAATCTGCCACGCTATTCCAATAAGCGTACAGGACTTCACATGTATGTTGTGAGCGACGCACTATAAAATATTTATTTAGAATTTATTTATGTACCTATTTGTTGACTTATGCTAAATGTGTGGTGTGATGCTATATATAATGCACATTGTTCGATTCTTGCATACCGTCATATCTATATATATAAAAATCAATTGCTGCTCGTTTGTCTCGCTAAAACTCGAGAATGACTGGACCGATTCGGCTAATTTTGATTTTGAAATATTTGTGGAAGTTCAGGGAAGTAAACGTAGTGATTATATTCTCTTTGGTTGAACGGTGAGAAACGTAAATAATAAGTAACAGAAAATACTAAAAACGACAATTTAGTTTTCCAATACAAAGTGTTCCTAGCTGTGAAATGAGGTCCGATCTCTTTGATCTGTTCCTAGCTGTGAAGTTAGGTCCGATCTCTTTGGTCTGTTTTGTTTCAGAAATAAAAAAGTGTAAAAGTATCAGTTAGTTGTCAAAAAAAAATTCAGGACGATGCGCGAGAACTTTTTTATTGTTATTGTTTTAAAATGCCAAGGAGAAGACGACCTTAGGTCGTCGAAGTCAATCAAATGTGCGACGAGCTACTTCACGTTCAAACCGCACTGACGACCAGCGAGAGACAGATAATAATAACATTCGTATTGGTATGGCAGAATTGCGTTCCACAGTGAATAATAATGGAGTAAATAGGCTTAGAATGGAACGAGTTCGGGCACACCAAACACAACAACAGCGAGCACGACACAATGAAATAGAGCGATTCCGCAGACGTAGTGTTCCTGTAAACCTGGAACGAGTAGCATTCCACTACGACCCGAAAATAGATTATTATGCCGACCAATCCGTAAAAATTGACAACCATTTGTCAATATTGTAAAACGTTAAAATACAGCGGTGAATCTACTGGATTATGTTGTGCTGGTGGTAAAGTAAAATTGCCGCAATTAGTTCCACCACCAGATCCATTACGCTCATTAGTTTCTGGGGTAGGAGATGACTCTAAACATTTCTTGGCCAACATCCAAAAATATAACAATTGCTTTCAAATTATGTCGTTTAGCAATCAAGATGCGGAAGTTGATAGGCACTATGCCCATAATCCAACAGTGAAGCGAAGCATTGTTCAAGAACTGCAAACGTTTCTTGCAACAATGACTTAGTCAAAATGTTCAAAATGGCATTGGATCGGATGCCATCGGACAGCCATAATATCGTAATTAAAGCTGACAAAACTTAAAGTTAGTGGTGCTATGAATTTTTATTCATATAGACTCATGATCCGTGAAAGTGAAGTAAATCATATTTTGATGGGTCAACGGCTTTTTCATCAGTTTGCAGTTGACATGTATGTTAAAATTGAGACTGAACGATTGACGTACATCCGTCTGAACCAACGGCAGCTTTGATCTGAAGAATACATTCATCTCCGTGATGCTATTAATGTCCATGGCAACGTAACTATTTGGCGCATATTTTCATTTGTGATCCACGAAAGACATACTACATAGAATGGACTACATTTGGCAGTTCATCTCGAAAATGGTCAACGATTGTATTTCAATCAAGAGTACGCGGCGGATAGAGCGGCACGTCCACCATCGACCACATTAACAAGTTTCTTCTCAATTTGTCAAACAGATGTTTTTGCTTGCACTTTGCTGTATGCTGACATGCCACGCTATTACACGTGGAACGCATCATTGAAATCGTTTCAGCGTCGGAAACAAGGAAAACCAGTTGAAGGACACCCAAATGTATTTGTCTACTACAGTTGCTCGAGAACAATTCACATTTTGGATAATAGGCTTAAGGATTCCGTCATATCTTCATAGTCACATCAAATTCGCAAATTGTTTGCGTTTATAATATCGACATATTTCCCCTCGAATCCGGAAGATTTGTGGATGTAATATAAGGATGACGTGAGGATGTGTTGCATCGTGTACGTTGTCAAACTTTGAATCCTACACTACAAATTACTGCAGAAATTTACAATGAGACATTGATCATGATAGAAGATATGTGTTTATTGACGGTAAATAAAGTATTTTCGTGTTTGGGCATGACAGCACCCAATCGTCCCATGCGCGATGCATTTAACCACGAGTTGCAATGAGAATAACAATACGATACTGAAGTATTACCCGAAACAGTTCGTTCAAATGTTCCGCAATTGAATGAACAACAAAGAATTGTGTACGATATTTTGATGGAAGCTGTGAACAGTGGATCTGGTGAAATTTATTTCCTTAATGTTCTCGGGGGGACTGGAAAAAGTTCCTAATTTCATTGCCGTTGGCAAAGATCAGATCGCAAAATGAAGTAGCCCTAGCGTAGGCTTCATCTGGAATAGCTACTACATTGTTAGAAGGTGGACGAACTGCACATTCTACCTTGAAATTACCACTAAACATGCAAATCAACGAAGCACCAGTTCGCAACATTGCCAAAAAACAGCGCAATGGCGAAGATTTTACAGATATGCAAATTAATCGTTTGGGATGAATGTACAATGGCCCATAGGAGGTCACTGGAGGCACTGGACAGAACGTTAAAAGATCTTCGTGACAACCAAAACATTTTTGGTGGAGCCATGATTCTGTTGTCAGGTGATTTTCGTCAGACTCTTCCAATTATTCCCCGATCAACTGTTGCTGACGAACTAAACGCATGCTCAATATCATCTAATTTGTGGCGGCATGAAAAGAGACTCCAATTAACAATTAACATGCGAGTGTTTTTGCAACAAGATCAAAACGCGATTATAGTTTCGAAGCAGTTATTAGATATTGGAAATAGTAAGGTCGCAGTTGACACCTCGACCGGATTAATTACACTATCCACGGATTTTTGTCACTTCGTCGACTCAAAAGAGGAGCTTATTCAGGGTGTTTTTACGGACATAGAACAACAGTTCAAAAACCATAATTGGCTGAGTGAACGAGCAATATTGGCAGCCAAAAACAAATATGTCGATGATATCAATGCGACCATTCAGAATTTTCTTCCAGGAGAGTTGTTTTCTTATAAATCAGTTGACACAGTTACAAACCAGGATGACGTAGTGAACTATCCCACAGAGTTTTTAAATTCCCTGGATTTGCCTGGACTACCACCTAACAATTTACAATTTCGTCAGCCGGCACACAACAAGGTGGCTCGTTATATCCGGCTGCCTATATGGTATGGCGACCGGCGTCAGGCCAAGCCTGCAGCTGTAAAACTTCGATAGAAGCTGTAGGCAGATAGTAAAAGGTAGGTGAACACAAAGTTGGGGTTGACATGTGGTTTAGAATTTAATAAAAGTGGTCGGACAATATCCGTTCGTAGCAAGGGAAAAGGGATGACTGGGCTTATATACCCACGACCGATGATGAGTTTACACTGACTGTAATTACTTCGGATCGTACTACATTAGAGATGAGCCGTAACAAGTATTCGATACACCCGAATAAGTAAATGAAAGATTTTAGAATATTAACCCTTTCGCTGTGTCGTGTACTACATATAGTTCATTGGTATTGTCTTTGTGTCTGAAAATAGGATAGTAAAAGTGTTAAGAAATTTATTATAATTTAGATATTTTCATCATACTAGAACAACGCTACAACTACCCTAAGCCATGAGGCTTAGGGTAATTGTAGCTTTATTTGTATTAATATAGTTTTTCGAGAATGTCTATCAAATGAATTTCTAATGTAAAGGCCTCTTCAAGAATGTAACACCTGGTCTTCGTCATTGATCGAAGTAAAAATTTGCCCATAGGCACCAGGCTAGGCTGGTCTATAGTTTTACACTGGTGAAGCTAGGTAGATTTAAGTTCATCATTTTCAAATAGATCTACCGTAATTTGTTGGTCACCAGAGCCTCGTTCTTTATTTAGGGGTGTTAGGGAGATATACCAAATTCTAAAATTTCTATCTTCACCGATATGCGGCATTTCGCTGCTGACTAACAAGAAAATAATTATAATTTTTTATTCCCTAACAATAAATTACATAGCCAATTGACTTACTAACCTTATGATCATGGTAAATCTGTTTTATATCAAGTAGAAAAATATGAATATTAAATTTTTTCTCATCTTTAAATTGTTTCAGCTTTTATCCTTCATTTCCTTCGTTATATACCAGGTGGACTGTATTAAAGTATTATTTGCTTGTTTATAAAAATTATTTTATATAAACAAAATTAAAATTGTGGCAATTCGTATGTACTTATAAATTTAAAACATCTACCCAAATGTGAAAGAGGTTACCCAAATGTGTAAATACTTAAAGGGCACTTTACTGGCATCATGATATCATGGCGATCGTTCGCCCAGGTACAGTTTACAAAGGACAAAACGATTATATATTTGTATTATTGCAGTAATATATTCGAACCATGTTTGCCAGGGTTAGTTTCCTTTTGTTATGTCACATGAATATGCTTACAAATACTATAATAAAAGTAGGTCAACCTCATAGAGAGGGAACGCCCTTGTTATCGCGTGAGTGAGGGCAATCGTTTTAATATATTTGTTATTTTGAAATAAAAATGGACATTATTATCTTCAACATTTTTTGCTACGGCCCCTTAATGAAAGCAAAATGGTTGTCATACATTTTAAAAGACTGTTAAAACGTGACAAAATTAAAGAACTACTTTCAAAACCTAATCCCTCGCAAAGTAAATTTTAGGGCTGCACCATACGAACAATTCTGAGGCGAGTTACTACAAAAATAGTTTTTAGCTCAAAGCGAGCGCAACATAGGATCCCGCACTTGTCGAATACGTGTTAAAATTTGGAGCACTGCCTAGCCGAGATGGATTCGTCAACGGACCTCTTGGTCGACGTTACCTAGTTGGACAATTAGAAACCGGTAGATATCAAGTATGACAACATTATTGAGTGGTACTGCTCATAGCAACTATCGACACAGTTGCAATAAAAATAAAGAACATGTGTGACGATGTTCTTCGTTTTGACCATGTTAAGCTTTTTTTTTTTCGCTTTAAAACACAATATAACTAAAAAAACGCGATAAATAGAGAATAGAGAGCTAGTATTATTATAGTATGTGAGGCATGTGGCAACGCATCTGTAGCCTTCTTTGTATGAAGTTAGCTGAAGGCGTCCATGGACTGCAGCTGCCATTAACCATCAGGTGGACTGTGAGTTCGTTTGTCACTTCAGTTTTATAAAAAAACAACTATTAAATTTATGATTATTTCAGAAACTTAAGGAGATAAAGGGAAAGGGGATTATCATCATCATTAGCCTACTGTAGTCTACAATTGGACATAGGCGTCTCCTAAGCTCTCACGTCACTAATCACTATGTCTTAAGGAAGCGCGGTCTGCAATTAGAGATACGCTGTTGGCCACTAAACTTAGTTTTCTATCGACTTCAAAAAGGAGACGGTACTCAATTCGACTGTATGTTTTTTATGTGTGTTCTTAACTTTCTTCTGGGTGAACTGATTTCGAAGATTTTTTTTTATTTGAAAGCTGGTGCTTCTCATGTGGTCCCATAAAAATTTGATCAAGGTCTGACCAATAGTTTTTAAGTAATTCTTAATAATTTATATTGAAGCCGGTTGCACAAAATTTTTCATTTTAAATTATTAGTTTGAAAATTCAGAAGGATAAGAAATATAAGTATATAATAAGTACCTATGGAACTTCGGTGGATTTCTTCATTACGAATCTTATTCGTTATTCTTCCTCTTCTCTTTATTCATAATCCATAATATTGAGTCTACTGGAATACATAGGCCTCTCTTGAAAAGGGAAGGATTTGCCCCAATCGCCATGATTATCAGGCAAATTGGCAATTGCAGTACCAGACGTTCTCGCCTCTTTGATTTCGCTCACAAAATATCTAGACTGATGTACTGTATTGGTGTATGAGTTTGTAATACCACTATCTATCGAGGTTATCCTCGTAGCTTCCTGTCATTTAAAATAATCGAGTCATTCGACACATTGATTTAACGCTATGATCATTCATTATTCATATATTTTTATTAAACTACTTTGCGAATTTAATCTTACTATTGAATATATATAATATTTTATTTATTTATGATGATTGACTTATCTTCTCGATCTTATAATTTAATTTCACCATCATTATCGACTGACCGTATAGTGGCAGTGTAAGAATATCCCTACTCTACCTTTTATCGTCCCGTGGATGCAGTAAGAGGCGTTAGGGAGAAACGTCTTTTGCCAGAAGCGTCTAATAACAAGTAGCATGGCGACTATGACAAATATCTTCCTTATGAAGTAATCTAGGGGGACAGCAGTGGACTTTGATGGGCTGTTATGTATAATTGAACAAATGATTAACGGTTAAACACAGGAATTTTGAAAAATGTCCTAGTAGTGGTCAGGCGCACGTTTTTAAAAAGACTTGCCCATATTCACGTCGCTAGGCAGGCACGGGTTAGTCAGCAAAGAGCCAAGACATGCATAGAATTTGAAGAACTTTTTCTTCAAGCAACTTATATGGGTATTAATTTAAAGTAAGAATAAAGCAGTTCTTTTTAAAAATCTTTAAACTTTTCATAACGTAGATATAAAATACTATAAGCAGAGCATATGGGGTTATTACGTCGTCGTCGGGGGTTAAGTCCTGTCTACGTATCCTAGGTTGAGCCAACATTAGCGCAATACTATAAAGAAGGAAAAAAGATAATTTTTCATGCAACCTATCTTTATATTATAAAATAGTTGGTGTGCCAGTTATTGATCCTGTAACTTCTCAACCATTTAACTAATTAAGGTCATATATACACAATATATTAGGTTTGTTAAGACGATGGTTCATAGTTGTTAAGATCCAATAGGTGGCGCTGTATTCTTGTTGTTAACAATTTCTGTATTTACTGACCAAAATAACTGCGCAATATAGGTATGTTGCGTTGGTGCGGAAATCACAAAATCTGGATATAATATCAAATTATTATTTTTATGATTGGTAGAGCAATGATTATAAACTATGATATTATATATATGGTATATAAACATATTATATAATATCGCTGTGATGTATATAATATCAATGATATTATAAACACAGTATATAATATCATTGTGGTAGAGCCATGATGCAGCTGTAATGGGTCGATAAGACCGGGGAAGAGCCACGTTCACAAAGAACACTAGCGTAAAGTAGTAGAATAATGTTGTTGTGTTTCGTATGGTGAGTGTTGGGAACTGGAGACCGAGTAGTAAAGGATTTTATTAGAAACGAGGCATTTCATCTATGTTCTCTGTGGTGACAACGCATCATAATTTTGATACTTAATCGGTGATAGATAAAGATGTCTTAGGTCACAGTATCTTTTCACCGTCAAATGGACTGTCGTTCTCGTTCGTCGACATTCGTTTGTCATCCTAGTTCGATAAGATGGTCAAAAAAGCTCTGTATATCTTTCATAAATTATGATTTATTGCAAATTTAAGGCATTAAATATAAAAAGATTTATTTAAGTTTGCTAAAAGCCTATACAAAAGTTTTTTCCGTTGTTGTAACACCAGACTGGGTCTGGAATTAAGCCAAAATCACAGGAAACTCAGAATAATAATATTATATTAATCAAATTATTTTGAACGTTATCTGCCAGTTACCAACTTGAGTTCTTGGTAGTTGTTCCATCAATCAATAATCCAGGCTCCTACGTGTGAGTAGTAATTAGACCCGAATAATAGTATGGTACAAAGTCACGCCATCGACAAATTAATATAATCCCATGTCATCCTATGGGTGTCGTAAGAGGTAACAGAGGAAGGAATATGGAAATAGGAGGCCGGCATTTGTATCATCCTGATAACAACTGATAATAATAAAAAAAACTGCTATTGCTAACCCGCCTGCTAAGCGTGGTAAAATCGCTTTAAGGGGTAATCTAAGGAGTAAGCCTATAGTAAGCCATAGCAGAGGACATTTGGTAGTCTGTAGTTCATGAATGACAAAAAATGTATTGGCTTCTGGATATGATGATTCGTTTTACAAAACAAAGATTTATTTATTTAGCAGTAAAGTAATTTGTGGAACTGAGAAGAATTGCAATTGAAATACCAAGGTTTCATTAATATTTATTTTGCAGCCAGCAAATTTATTGTTTCTTTTATTACTGTATAAGAAGAACCGTGAAAAGGAAACGAAATGTTAAGGAAGATTACTTGTGATGTTTTATGGTTTACTAGCTATGCCCGTGATTTCGTCTAAATAATATTATGATATTTTACTTCGGTTATTTTAAAACCAAGTTAACCAAATTACCAATTCACTCGATTGATAATTTTCTCAGTTTAGAGTTTAATTAGGTACTTAACTAGGTATTTTTGGGCTCCAAATTAATTTTAAAAAAAAAATGTATTTTGAACATTTAAAGCTAGTCATTTATCCATCTCAGTAGTCAGTAGTCCGTATTTTCTATATTTAATATAATGAAAAATTCGAATTTTTTCACCAGATAAACATTAGGTACCGCCAAATATATTCTACAATTATGTCTAATTTTAAGTCAGTAACAACAGTCGCTAATCACTGAAGCAAAGACTATGACACATAATATATAGACCAACAGTGGGTCAGACATAATCGTTAAATAGGGTTCCGTTGGGTCTTTTGAAGTATAGAACCCTAAAATATACAGACATGTTATGTTGTATCAAAAAGCCCCTTCATAAGCAACGTTGGACATTTTGTTTTGTGGTGCTAAAATAATAACCAGCAGCATCGCTGGCACGAGACAGCGCCACAGTGTGTTTTTTTACGTGGTAGAGTCATGCTGCAGCTATATTAATAGTATAGTTGTAGCACGAATGGGTCGGCTCGACAGGGGAAGGACCACGCTCTCACAGAATACCAACGTAAAATAGCAGCTTAATGCTTCTGTGTTTCGTATGGTGAGTGTAGAGAACCGGAGACCATTTTTACTGGAAAAGAGGCATTCTATCTTAGTCCTCACGGCTGACAACGCATCTGCATTTGAATTCGCAAACGAAGATAGATGTAGATGTCTATGGGCCACAGCAACCACTTACCATCAGGTGGACTGTGTGCTCGTTTGTCACCCTTATTCTATAAAAAAATGTGAAGCAGCAGCCCGTGGGCTATGTCCGGTTGCGGTCATTTTTATTGACCGCAACTGTAAACGTAACAGCCTATTAAAGTTCACTGCTGACCATAGGCTTCCCCCATAGATTGCCTCATAGGGGGAATATTTTCCTTAGTTGCCACGCTTGGCAAGCGGGTTTTGCAACTGTAGTTTTTCTAGTGGTTATTAGAAAGACGCTGCTGCCCATCTCCTGATTTGTTTCCTTTTGTCGCCTCTTACGACACGCTAGGGATCATATAGGGGTAGTGGATATTCTGACACCGCCACTACACGGTCAGTACTACACTGTATATAGACATTGCAAAGCAAATAATCACTAACACCTTGATTTGCTTAAATCGAAACAGATATTTTTCACTACATCATCCCGTGAGCGTAGTAAGAAGCGACAGAGAGAAGTAAATCAGGTGATGGGCAGTAGCATCTTCCTGATTATAACTCAAAATAATAAAAAACTGCGGTTGCCAATCCGCCTGCCAACAAAATTATTAAAAACGCTTAAAAATTTAATTTACCACGTACTTTAAAAATGTATTTAATTAAAAATACTTTAATTTACAGACAATTTTTTCTTTCATTGATGAAAGAAATTAAAGTAAAAAATTATAATAAAATAAGTCCGTCAACACGCAGTACCTAGGGCAGAGCGAATGACTTGTCTTGCTCCAACAAACCCTTTGGAAAATGTGAAGAAGCCTTTAATTTTTACGAACATTCACTTTGAGCACTTTCAACAGACATGCACTGATTGAAAACAAACGCATAAAGTAAATCTTCGGGACAAATCCATATCACAACGTTTTTATGGTTAATATATTTTAATAAATACAAAATACATAAGAACTTACATTGTAACCACTTAGTTCAAGGTATTTCGTCTATGAGTAATATAAAGATCAGCAGCGATTGTGAAAGAACAAATACTTATAAAAAAGAAAAACCCTTTGTATTTAAAAATATAATATTGTGTTAAAAAGTAAAGTGGCTAAACAGTGGTTGCACACTGTTAAGCACTCCACTTATTACTGGGTGGGATTTAAGGAAAAGAAGTGTCCGCCTCGTATCACCCACCAAAACGTATTGGGGCAGCCAATATGTTTTCGTAGATTTCACTCACACGTCTTAGGTTTTTTTTTATTTTCTCTGACATGCAGGTTTCTTCAGGATGTTAACTGCCGAGCACATAGATAATAAGGGATCGAACCTTAATTGTTCACGTACTCTATATTTTACAGCGAGCGCTTAACCGTGGAGTTACCACGGCTTTTATTGTGTTGAAAGCTCCACTTTCAGCGTGGTGTCCAGATTCCATAATAGATACCATGATGATACATAATTTATTAAAGGTCTACGTAAGGCTACAGTGAAAATCCCTTCCAAATACGATCGCTGATTTTTGTGTGATATGCTTTCAGACCATAGACTTAGTCTAAGTCTATGTTTCAGACAAAGAGACAGCTAACGCTTTCACAATTTGTTGTTTTGGCATCTCTATCGATAGTATAGTATACGTAGGTAACAAATTAAAATTTCAAAAAATATTCAATGCACTGAAACCGTCCTCGTAGAGTTTTATTGTAGTACATATATAGATAGTTTATTACAGTATAGATTATATCTACACTATCTACACTATATAATATTATAAAGAGGAAAACTTTGTTTGTTTGTTTGTTTGATTGTAATGAATAGGCTCATAAACTACTGGACCGATTTTAAAAATTCTTTCACCATTCAAGCTACATTATCCACGAGTAATATAGGCTATATTTAATTTTGAACAAAAATAGGGTTCCGTAAGATATTAGGGTTTTCGGACACAAGGTGTAAAAAATCAACCAAAAAAGTTACTTATTTTGCGTACCCTGCCTAAACTATTAAAGATAGAACCATAAAATGTACTAAGTAATTGTAGATCTTATAAATATCTACAAAAAGTCCGCGACACACTATACCTATCTATGTCGAGTGAGGCACAATAACCATTTTTATTGAAAAATCTTGATTTTTTTGACTACATATAAACGCGTTTATTTTACTCTAAATTATTTCATCACTAAGTACAGTTAATGTAGATAATATTTGGTCTTTGAATGATTAAATTGGACGTTTGGTTCTGAAGTTATAGCGAAATTAAAATATTACGATTTCTGCTGCACGGCCCGTTGCGAAGTAGGCGCCAAGGCCCGTGAGCGTGGGAGGGAGTTTAGATCTAGAAAGGTACCCGCGCGGCTCAATCGCGCGGTCGGCTCTCTACGCAGCGGTCGTGCGTGAAGTCTAATAATTTTCGTGCGATTTTTTGGGTTTCGTTCTTTAAACTACACCTACGCAAAAGTTCTTCTCAGAGCTAAACAACAGTTCTTCTTAGAGCTAAACAACAGTTCTTCTTAGAGCTAAACAACAGTTCTTTTCAGGCTAACCAACAGTTCTTTGCAGGGCTTACCAACAGTTCTTTTCAGGGCTTACCAACAGTTCTTTTCAGGGCTAACCAATAGTTCTTTTAGAGCTAGAATATTACACGCTAATAACATTATCTTAAACATTTGAAAATGCCTAAAAGAGCCAGGTCTCAACTTTCTAAACATAGTTCTCAAGCACGGCAAAAATACGTCGTATGGGAGAATCTTCACCTGAACGTTCACAACGCCTTGCTGAACAAAATCAGAAACTCAGGTACGCGCACGAGAGTCAGTGTCGAACGTTCACAACGCCTTGCAAAACAAAATCTGAGAACCTCTGAGTTACGTGCACGAGAGTCGAGGCTGGAGCGTTCCCAACGTCTTCATGAACAAAATGTAAGAACCTCTGACTTACGCGAACGAGAGTCGAGTGTCGAGCGTTCGCAACGCCTTGCCGTACAAAGCTTGAGAACCTCTGAGCTACGCGCTCAAGAGTCGAGGCTGGAGCGTTCCCAACGTCTTCATGAAAATGTAAGGACCTCTGACTTACGCGAACGAGAGTCGAGTGTCGAGCGTTCGCAACGCCTGCCGTACAAAGCTTGAGAACCTCTGAGCTACGCGCTCAAGAGTCGAGCCTGGAGCGTTCCCAACGTCTTCATGAACAAAATATAAGGACCTCTCAGTTGCGCGAAAGAGAGTCGAGTGTCGAGCGTTTGCAGCGACTTAGAGCTCAGGCAGAGAGACAGCAGTTGTCCACAAATAGAGTTCGCAATCGAATTTAGCTAACAGCAACAGACTGGCTTTCAGATATGATCCGCAGTTTGATTATGCACAACAAGCGTCCAAATCAGAGTCATGAATAAGATCTGCTCTAACTGCTCTGCCAAGAAATGGGCGGACGAACCTAATGGTATGTGCTGTGCTTCAGGTAAAGTTTGTCTTCCAACCTGCAGGAGCCGCCCCAACCAATAAAAATCTTTTAACTAATAACCATCCATTATCTGGGCATTTTTAACAAACACACGTAAATACAATAGTTTTTCAAATGACTTCGTTTGGCAAAAAGAAATCAGGAAGAAATTTTATGCCCACTTTTAAAATTGAAGGACAAGTGTCATCTAATTGGTAGCCTTTTACCACCATCAGGCCAAAACCACAGTTCTTGCAAATATATTTTATTTCGGATGCAGACCAGTTATCGTTGCGATCAAGCATCGCACAAACCTTAAAATGGATTTAATTCACGAATTACAGACCGCTTTAAATAATCATAACGTGTACATACGAAGTTTTAAACAAAACTTAGAACTTAACTCCTCAGATAATTTAAAGTTAATTATTCATTCAGATCGCACTCCACAGACAGCACACAGAGGCAGATATAATGCCCTACTGTAAACGAGGTAGCTGTTCTCTTGGTCGATGAAGACAAGGTCCCAGGGATATAGTCTTACACGGTAGAGACGGCAGCTCAAAAGAGTTTCTGAGCTACATCGGTCCTATGATCCACTACAGTATCCTATAATGTTTGTGACAGGAGAAGACAGTTATTATTTGACTATCCTCAGCAGGGTTCTGCGCGTAATAAAACTGTTTCGTGTATGCAATTTTATGCATTTAGATTAATGATTAGAACTAACTCTTTTAATCCGTTACATTATTACAGAGACTTATTTAGTCAATATTGTGTTGACATGATGGCGAAAATGATATCGGAAAGATTAAATTATATTTGTCGGAATCAACAAAGACTGAGGGCTGACTCACATTCATCTCAGAGATGCCTTAAATCATGACGCAAATGTTGACCCATCAAATATCGGTCAACATGTCATATTGCCATCGTCATTTACGGGTTCTCCGCGTTTCATGCACGAGAAAACGCAGGACGCGATGACGTACGTTCGAAATTATGATAGACCTGACTTATTTGTCACTTTTACATGTAACCCTGAATGGCCTGAAATAAAAGCCGAGCTGCTACCAGGACAACGGTCTTTCGACCGTCATGACATAATTTCACGTGTATTTCATTAAAGATGAAGAAATTCATCAAATTATTTGTCAAAGAACAGATATTCAAAGTAAAATGTTATATGGCAAGTGTGGAGTGGCAAAAGCGCGGTTTACCTCATTGTCATTTGCTGTTCTGGCTAGAAACTAAAATACAACCAGATGAGATCGACAGTCATAGACGGAGCTACCCGATCAACAAATTGATCCGGTACTACACGACATTATAACTAAAATATGGTACATGGACCCTGCGGAGAACATAATTTAGCTGCACCATGCATGAAGAACGGTGTCTGCACAAAAAATACCCTCGCCGTTTCATGAACGATACCCAGACCGGAGAGGATGGGTATCCAGTTCGTAGGCGCGATACGGAAATGGCGGTCGGACACTACGCTACAAATCAGGGCAACATGGTGACGATAGATAATAGGTGGATTGTTCCATACTCCCGCTACTATGTAAGACTTTTAACGCTCATATAAACGTGGAGTATTGCCACTCTGTCCAAGCCATTAAATATATATGTAAGTATATAAATAAAGGTTCAGATCAGGCAACTTTTAGCCTTAGAAACCCACACGATGAGGTCGAAAACTATTTAAATGGCATGTACATACACATCTGAAGCTGTCTGGCGCTTATTTGAATTTCCCATTCACGAGCGGCATCCTACTGTAGTGCATTTGGCCGTTCATCTAGAGAACGGTCAAAGGGTGTATTACACCAGGACAGCTCATCAAGTTGTCCAAAACCACGCAATACCATTACTGGCATTTTGCTCTCTGTAATGAAGATGAATTCACGAAAACTCTTCTGTATCATGAAGTCCGCAATACTATACATGGGCAAATAATACATTCACTAGAAGGAAGCGTGGTGAAGATGTAGTTGGACATCCGGGATAAAAAAGATGCCGCTTTAGGTAGAGTCTACAGGATACATCCATCCCAATCAGAGTGTTTATCTTAGGTTCTACTGCACCACGTGCAGTTCGACCTCATTGCATACCTTAAAACTGTAAACGGTATTGTCAAAGAGACGTATCAAGCAGCTTGCCGTGACCGAGTTTACTTGAAAACGATGATCATTGGGGTAACACTTTAAGCGCGAAGCTTCGTTATCACATTGTCCAAAAACTAAGGGAGTTGTTCGTAGATACTTTTATTTTGTCAACCATCGGAACCATTGAAGTTATGGGATACTTTCAAAGATCAGTTCTGTGAAGATATTAGACATCGTATCAGACAACAAAATCAGGATAACACTTCACCCTTCACTGAAGTCATTTATAATGAAGTATTAATTGAAATAGAAAACAAACTTCTAGAACTAAACGACAAAATTTAAGTGATTTTGGATTACCTTCTCCCGTTCGTACCCAGAATAATACTATTAACACAATGGTACAACAGTATAACAGCAATGATCTAACAGCGTTTGTTAATGACAATGTGCCAAATTAGTACCAGATCAAAGACATGCTTATGAGACTATTGTGGACAGCGTGAACAATAACATGGGAGATTATTTTTGGACGCACCAGGAGGCACCGGAAAGACTTTTCTCGCAAATTTGATACTTGCTGAATACGGCAATCAGGAAGATAGCGATTGCAGTTGCTTCGTCAGGGTTGCTGCAACTCTCTTGAACGAAGGAAAAACTGCTCACTCTACGTTTAAACTCCCGCTATCCGTATCTTTAGATCAACGGTCTACGTGCTCTATTCGGAAAAATGGGCCTCTTGGTAAGTTGCTGCAAGACGCGTCGTTGGTAATATGGGATGAATGCACCATGAGTCATGAGAGCTCATGTAGGGCCGTGGACCGTACTTTAAAGACCTCGAAGCTCTGCTAATGTCATGGTGGGTATCACTTTTGTATTTGCTGGATTTCCAAAACCTTCCTGTCGTCAACAGAGGTACGCGAGCAGATATTATGAAGGCATATTTTAAAATCGTCTCACCTTTGGACATCTGTTCAACATTTGAATTTGCGTACTAATATGAGAGCTCATCTACATGGAAATACGCATGTAATTTTCACAACAGCTGCTGAAACTGGGAGAAGAATTTTCCATCTTTAAATTTGGGCACCGATTATGGTTTACTTTGGATGAGTCTCTGGGGCAAATAGTCTATAATTTAGATAGTCTGATAGATGCTATATATCCTGACATCAAAACTTACATCAAAATGATTTTCGTTGGCTGTGTTGTAGAGCAAATAGTTTCTCCAGGAATGAAACAGTCAACGAAATAAACAATTTAATTATGCAGAAAGTACCGGGTGAAGTTAAGTGCTATAAATCCATAGACACCGTCACTAACATCGAGGACGCAGTGCACTACCCCAGGAATTTTAAATTCTCTGAACCCCGCTGAGCTTCCACCTCATGAACTGTCGTTAAAGTTGGCACGCCGATAATGCTTCTCAAAATTTAAGACCCCCAACATGTGTAATGGCACGAGACTTCTTATAAAGGAGCTAAAGATAATTTAATAGTTGCGAAGATTATCACCGGCCCTGCAGCTGGTGAATTAGCTCATATACCAAGAATACCCATGATCCCTACTGATTTGTCTATACCCTTCAAAAGGCTCCAATTTCCAGTAAAATTTCTTTCGCACTCACGATAAACAAATCCCAGGGCCAAACATTCAAATTAGTAGGAACTGATTTACGAAAAGAATGTTTTACGCATGGGCAACTTTACGTTGCCCTATCACAGTCAGGGCTCCGACCATCAGTATATTTTGTTACCAGAAAATAATATAACGTCAAATGTTGTGTATAGAGAAGCTCTACAATAATAGCTTAAGTTTTCTATCCTAAAACAACAGGTTGCACTCCGGGACTTAACAAATAACATCCAGAGAAAGAAAATCTGTTCAGCCTGCGGATAGTGACTGCTTCGTCGATGTTAGTGTCGGTGTCTGTGAATTGACCTGGGAATCATTTTGTTTGCTGACCGTGTCTTTCCTGGGTAGGCTTTTTGCAGCGGTAACCGACATCCACGCGGGCGGAGCCGCGGGCGACCGCTAGTTATATATAATTTGGTTTGATATAACGCGCGTATGCAAAATGCGTGATGTATCCCTAAATGCCGTCAAAAAAAAAAAAAAAACATTAAACACTGCTACTTTTGCTGGAAACCCTTTATTAATTAGGTAAAATATTTGTCGTGTAATCCAATTAACTCGTACCAGTTTTCAAAGTAATTCAATTTATCACTTTAAAGTGACAGGCAGACAGTGATGGACGAGTCAATCAATGAATTTGCTTTTAACTTTTTTACCGACTTCAAAAAGGAGACGGTACTTAATTCGACTGTATGTTTTTTTTTCTTTTTTTTATGTGTGTGTTAGCTCATAACTTTTTTCTGGGTGAACTGATTTCGGTGATTCTTTTTTCATTTTAAAGCTGGTGCTTCTCATATGGTCCACATATATTTGATCAAGATCTGACTAATAGTTTTTGAGTTTTTCTTAATAATTTATATTAAAGTCGGTTGTACAAAATTTTTAATTTAAAATTCTTACGCAACAAATCTAAATAAAGGTCAACTATTATCACGTTTTTTGTTTATAAACATTAAATAATATTTTTATATACGTAGTACGGCTACGCTGCTATATTATGGTTGCAACATGAATGGGTCGGCTCGTCCGGGGAAGGATCATGGTGACACAGAATACATAGTAGCTTAACGTTGCTGTGTTTCGTATGGTGAGTGTAGAGAACATGAGACCTTTTTCTAGAAACGAGGCATTCCATCTTAGTCATTAAGAGTGACAAAGCATCTGCATTTTGATTCATAGTAGATCAGTCACTCTTTTTCTATATATATATTATTTATTTATTTTGAAAACTTTTGAAAACATAATTTTTTTTCAAATTTCTTCAAGAATTTCTCTTCAAGCATAAATTTCTATTCACTTTTGCATTACTTACCATCGTAAATGTAACTTTTCTATTTTTTTTTAATTAAATAATTCTCGTATTACCTACTGATACTATTTTTTGTTACAAATAAAGGTGACAAACGAGCACGCAGCCTTGATCGATTAAAAGCGTACTCTCTGAGGACTTTAAAAAAAAACTGAAGTGACAAACAAACCTACCTGACGGTAATTGGCTACTACAGTCCATGGACGGCGACAGCAAACTTTAAACAAAGAAGGCTACACATATGCGTTGTCACTTCTGAGGACTAAGATGGAATGCTTTACAGCCTGTTACTATACTAGTTTTCTATACCCTTCAGACCGGAAAACAGCGTGAGCAGTGTCAGAAAAAATAGGTAAGAGGATAGCACCTACCCAAATGGTCGAGGATCAAAAGAAGACTCCTAGACATAAAAGGAGTCCTACCACCTAGTAAACTAAAGGGAGTGCCTTTTTGAGAGATAATTCATCTGCATTTCAATTCTGAATCTATGATGGATATAGGTGACTACGTTACACAGTACCCATTAATTTGGGATTGTATACTCGTTTGTCACTCTTCTATATAAAATATCTCCATTATTTAAAATCAAATCGATTATATTTTGATAAAAATATCTTAAAAATATTTTAATTAATTCTGCATAAACGTTGACAATGTTGACGGCACGGTACAATTGTTTGTATGGCCTACAAATTATTGTTCCAGGTCTGAATGTTTCATGATCTTTTTCAATGTGCCATAAAAGTCCACAGTACGACTTGTGCCTCTCCCTTTGTAGGAAGAATTTATCTCCATCATCACTCTTCGCAGATGGATTGACGATAGCATTACCAGACGTCTCTTAACTTTGACGCGCTGTCCGCCGCTGCTGTCGGTCTCGGGTATTTTATATCTGGATTAATGACTTACCTTACATAGTACGGGATAACCATGATATAGTATTATTTGCTGATGGCACTTCTTTAATTTTCAAATTAAAACGACAATTACTAAAATATGACGAAGTATATAATGCTATATTTAAATTAGTAAATTGGTTAAATGTTAATAATTTGCATTTAAATGGCACTAAAACGAAATGTACGAAATTCATGACTCCAAATGTCAAACAATTAAATACTAATGTAATTTTAAATGGGGAGGAACTGAGTCTTGTTGATAACACCATTTTTCTTGGAATCACACTAGACGCGAAGCTTCAATGGAGTCATATTTCAAAACCAGCAAGCAGACTCGGTTCTGCAGCATATGCTATAAAAAAGATTAGAAATCTTACCAGTATTGAAACAGTTAGACTAGGTTAACTTTAGCTATTTCCATAGCATAATGTCGTATGGTATTTTGCTATGGGGACATGCGGTTGACACTGAAATTATATTTGTTTTAAAAAAGAGGGCCATATTATAAAAGAGGCCAATTTATGATTTAAAGCATAAAGAGACGCTGCGATAAAAATTTAAGGAAATTAATATAGTAACTTTGGCCTCTCAATACATTTATGAAAATGTAATGTACGTTCACAAAAATAAAAGTAGTTTTACAAAAATAAGTGATATTCATTCTGTAAATACTAGGAACAGACACAAGCTAGTAGTACCAGTTACTCGACTCCACCGAGTCAGTAATTCATTCTTGGGACGATGTATACGCTTTTACAACAAAATCCCAGAAAATATACAAAATATGATCTGCTCAAAGTTCAAAAACTTTATTAAACTAAGTTTGTATAAAAAGGGTTATTATAATATTAAGGAATTTATGGATGATAATAATCCCTGGGAATGAGGTGATCGCAACCAAGCTATTTCTAATTTATTTTATGTTGTTAATTGTGCAACATACATGATTGTAAGCTGTTATTTAATAAAAAAAGTCCCGCTGGGTTTCTTGCTGGTTCTTCCCAGGACAGAGTTTTTTTTTCGAACCAGTGGTAATTAAACAAAACAGTGATTTTCAATTAGTATTATTTATAATCTATATTGAATAAAAAAATCTATTTCTATTTCCGCTATGCGCTTGTTATATCACCGGTGATATCGGATTGCTGTCCCTTTCTGGTTGAGAGTGAGGAAATAGAAAGTGCGCAAGTTTGCTCACGCGCTTGTGCACAATTATCCTGCCTGCGGTGAAATACATATAAAAATATTTAAGCACCACCTCTTGATTTTTGAATATTTGTAATTATATTATTTATTTTGTATTATTTATTTATTGATTTTACAGTAAGAACGCTATAAATTGTTTATGAATATTTAGCAAGTTTCCTATAAGTATGGGACGACATCGGTACGAAAAAAATTACATAATTAATGCTTTTTATAGAAAAATAAGTACTTGATTATATAAATATAAAATATCGTGAGTTCTTACCCCTAATGGCGCGCTTCATTTGAGAATTATGTAATGTTTTGCGTGGCGAGTGTCTAAGTCGTGGCATACTTATTGTTGTGAAAAAATATTCATAAATAAGTTATAATGTTTTATACCGTAAAAGCAATACATACTAAAGATTTAATAAATCGTTTCGGCATGGTACGCAACGCTCGGTCCTTCTTAATTGGTCTGAGTATGTCTATAAATAAGTGAAATAAAATCAGTTAAATTTAAGTTTAATAAAAACTTATTAAAAATTATTAACAGAAAAATAAACAACGTCCACTAGGAACATAATACTTTTTATCAAATTGTGTCAACACGCTTTATAATTTAGCAACGGCAGCTTTCGCGGTAACAAAGTCGCTTATCGTTGTTATAGCAACCAATAACGTAGAATTATAGCCTGATGTTGGCTTTTGCTTGCTGAACAATATGCCATTCAAAGCCGGAGTAGAGCAAGCTTACTTTTGTGTTCCTTTGTTCACGTTTTCTACGAAATAATAGGCATATATAATGCAATTATTTTAAGGAATAATGGGGAATTTCTCTTTATATTATTGATATTTTAGTTCGACTTTACTAATAATGGTACTACTATATTTTTTTGGTAAATAAAGGTGACTTACTTAAGAGAAATAATTAGAATTTCAAAATTGTTTCTTTATACTATAATATTGTATAATTAAGCGTATTTTATAGTATTTCTCCAAATATAACAAATTATTAGTTTAAATCAAATGTAAACATAAAAAGTTGAAAGAGCGAGGAAAATCAGCGGAGTTAGCCAAGTTGACATTCCACAATTGTTAGCGCTAATAGAAAACTATAGGTACAAATTGAAGTAGAATGAGAAATGTCATCACCATTAATTTTCATAGCTTTTATTAGTATAATAACCATTGTAAAAGTCAAACTAGTTAACCTCGCGGGAGTGCTACGTTGCGAAAAAAAAATAGAAAGTAGCTTACCTGATAATTTAAAAGTAGTTCGAGGACATGACATAACATTCACATTGTTAGGTCTGCCGATTCTCACTGAAACCTGGGAAAAATGGAAGGACCATTTGGGGGACACGTGAGAGAGGCTACTGCCTACCGGTGAGACGTCTGTAGGCTGACTTTGTTACCCACAACGGAACGGAGAAGGTGTACCTTTGCGTTTAGGGTGAAAGGTTGTTTGTTTGTTTGTATGTGCAAACGAATGTTCCTATTTATCTCCAAAACGGTTTAACCGATTTAAATACGAATTTCTGTAAAGGATTTGTGATTTATCGGAAATAGTTTTTAAATAGGTGTTATGATGTTAACTATCCAGGGGGCATTGCAATAAACATACTATAAAAATATTTATTGCAGAACAATTAAATAATTAAATTACAAAAGAATATATTAAAAAGCGTGTTGATACAATTTGATAAAAAGTATTTTTTTATTCAATATTGATTACATGATGTATTCTTATTGAAAGTATTTTTTACTTTATCACTTGTTTGGTAAAAACCTCTGTCCTTGGAAGAACCAGCAAGAAACCCAGCGGGACTTTTTTTAAAAATAAATTTTAGAATATTAATGGTTACAAAAAAATTACAAAATTTATTTTAGAAACAGCTTGGAAGCGACCACCTCATTCCCAGGGGTTATTATCAACCATGTATTCATTTATATTATAATAACCCTTTTTATATAGTTTCTGTTTAATTAAGTATTTAAACTTGGTAATAGATACGTTGCCCCAAGAATAAATTACTGACTCTGTGGAGTCGAGAAACTGGTATCACTAGCTTGTGTTTGTTCCTAGTGTTTACAGAGTGTGTATCACTTTTTTTTACTAAAACCACCTTTTTTTTGTACATCACATTTTCATACATTAAATTTTCGTAAATATACTGAAAGGCCAAGTTAATATATTTATTTCTTAAATTTTTTGTCTAAGGGACTCTCTCGGTTTAAGGTTGTGAATAAGTCTTATGGCCCTCTTTTGCGCAACAAAAGTAGTTTCTTAATCAGCTACATTTCCCCATAGCAAAATCCCATAAGACATTATGCTATGGAAATAACTGAAATAAACTAATCTAGCTGTCTCGATACTAGTGAGATCTCTAATCTTTTTTACAGCATAAGCTGCTTAAGCTTAGTCTCCTTGATAGTTTGGATAAATGGGGGCCCCACTGAAGCTTTGCGTCAAGAGTGATGCCAAGAAAAATAGAAGATACAACAGGGCTCAGTTCTTTCCCATTTAAAAACACATTGGTATTCAGATTTTTAACATTCGTGTTGTAAATTTAATACATTTAGTTTTATTGAAGTTTAAATGTAGATTATAAAGGTTAAACCAATGAACTAATTTTGATATAGCATTATTCACTTCGTCACATTTAAATGATTGACGTTTAAGTTTAAAAATCAAGGAAGTATCATCAGAAAATAATACTATATCATGATTATCCCCTACAAGGGAAGGCAAGTCATTCATATACACTAAAAATAGGAATGGGCCAAGAATCGAGTCTTGAGGGACACCCATTTGTACGGATGACCCGAAAGAACTTTTACCATTGATAATAACTTTCTGCATCCTATTACTTAAATATAAAATAATAAGTTTAACTGCTGTGTTCTTGACACCATAATACTGTAGCTTACTGATTAACTTCTGAAGGACTTCAAGTACCGGTTTTCCACCCGCTTTCAGAAGCTCCGCTGTAATTCCATCCTCACCTGCGCCCTTGCCGTTTTTAAGGTGCTGGAGAGCCATTCTAATCTCGCTCAGACTGACGTCCGGGATATCTTCGGAATAGTGTCGGATAAGACTCGCTCTTGGATCGTTACTCACACTTGCGTATGGCTCCAACGATGACGTGTACAGCTGCCCATAGAACCTCTCAATCTCACTCAAAATCTCAGGTGTCCCGGAAACGATGCTGCCACACTCGGTCTTCAGCTTTGACAGTTGGCTCTTTCTGGCAGACAGATCTCTGGCAAAGACTTTGGAGCTTTGGTTCTGCTCGATCGCTTCTTCAATACAAGCTGTATTGAAGTTGCGTAAGTCCCGCCGCATGCATTTGGAGATCTGTCTGTTCAATTGCCTGTATGCTGTCAAATCTGTTGAAGATTGCAGCTTCATTTCCCATCTAACAGCCATGAGATTAAGAGTGTGATCGGAGAGTTTTTGTGTTCTTCTACGGCGGGTCTTGCAGAACTTAGCTCCGACCGCATGGACAGTTTCCACGAGCTTATCATTCATATCGTCCACTTCATTGCAGTCTTCTAGGCACTGAAAACGGTTTTGTAACTCGAGCTGAAAGGTTTCGGGACTTTGGACTAGAGAACGAGGGGTACGGAGCGTTGACTTCATTAGACGAGACCTCTCCAACTTAACGTTTAGGTTCAGTGTGCCTCTAACCATTCGGTGATCGCTACCAGTTTTCACCCTCGCGATCACTGAGACATCACTGAACAGTTGTCGTCCGGTCGTCATAATGAAGTCAATCTCATTTTTTGTCGAACCGTCGGGGCTCGACCAGGTCCACTTCCTGTGGGGCCGCTTCTGGAAGCAAGAGTTCATCATAAAGAGTCTCTCTTTCTCCATGAAGTCGGCCAGCTGCTGGCCCCTGGTTCCGTTACCCTATTCCGAATTTCCCTACTTTAAGCTCACCGTTCTCTCTTGTGCCTAGTTTTGCGTTGAAGTCTCCCATTAACACCGTGTAGTGGGTTTTGGAGGAATGCATGGCTCTAGAAATATCCTCATATATTTCTTCCACCTCCTCATCGGGGTGTGCCGAGGTTGGTGCGTAATCCTGTATGACCTTCAGCGAATACCGTTTGTTGATTCTGAGTATAAGGTACGCAACCCTCGTCGACACACTCCCAACCTTTACAACGTTGTTAACGAGAGACTTGTGGACGATAAATCCGACACCTCCTTGGGACAGATGGTCGCCCTCCCGGTGATAGAACAAGTTGCCGGATTCGAGGATTACCATGTCCTCCCCCTCTCTTCGGACCTCAGATAATCCTATAATATTCCAGCGCAACTTGTCTATTTCTTCTTCCAGCTCCAGGATCTGCTCGTCAGTCCTCAGGCTGCGTGCGTTATAAGTTGCCAGGTCGAGTCGTTGTAGGTGGCAACCGAACCTCCACCGGAGATTCTTAGCACCCCCTGCTCCGCCGTTACCATGGTCGCCACCGTAGCCAGGAATAGTCGGGCCGCCGGGGACTGGGGACCGTCTCTTCGTAACTTTATTCATTAGGGGGGGGGGGTATATTGCCATAGTTGCCACGCTTGGCGAGTAGATTGACAACCGCAGTTTTTTTTATTGGTTTTTGCTTTTATCAGAAAGATGCTGCTGCCCATCTCCTGCCTGTTTCCCACTGTCGCCTTTTACGACACCCACGGGAAGATATGGGGTAGTGGATTTTCTTAACCGCCACTACACGGCCTGACTTTTGACTTGTATACTGAATTGACTTGTATGAAGCAATTTATTTATATTTAAAAAAAAAACTTAACATAACACCTTATGTTGGTAGTACAGAAATTGATCTACAATTAGCGGGGTCTAATGTACTACCAGATTTAAATAAAATTATGACGTTACTATGTTTCATTAAATCAGGAAACACACCAGATTCAACGCTTGTATTAAAAATCGTGGCTTAATAAGGGGCTACTGTATCTATTGTAGATGCAATAACTTGAACGGAAATCCCCCATAAGTCTGCCGTTTTCTAAACATCAATAGTTTTAAAATATTTGACGATATCTTTTGGCAATACTCTATGGAATTTAAAAGTATTTGAACAAGGCTTCACATTTTGTTTAAGCAATGATTCGGCAACAGTAGGAGAAGAATGTAGTGATTTTGTTGTCAAAAAGGAACATCAGTAAAATGTTTCTCAAAATCAATAGCAACTTCTTGATCACATTGAGTTAAATTATTGTTAATATTCGATTGAAAATCTGAGTTGCGTGGTTTGACCTTGCCCGTTTCACTATTAATTATACTCCACGTCATTTTAATTATATTGGATGCAGTTTTAATTTTATTGCTTAAATGTAAAGCCTTAGCTGTGGAGCATACTTTAAAAAAAATTGAATATGTTTTTACATACTCTCTAAATATAACACTATGATTATATGATCTTTCATTATAAAGCTCGTATAACTTTCGCCTACTTTTATAAATTCCTACTGTCGCCCATCAATTAAATGATTTGTGACTGTTTAAAGAGAAAGTCTTAGAAGTAAATATTCTATTAAATTTACAAGTTATTATTTTAAATAATGCACCATACAAATAATTAGCACTATTTTTAAATGAAATTGATGGAAGTCCTTTACTATGTTACTTCTAAAACACTCCAAACCATGTTCATTTATTGGAACAAACACAACTTTCTCATTTTTCTGTTTATTGTGTATGTAAGACAATGAGAGCAACTGTTGACTGAATTGATCTGAAGTTAAATTTTGAATGATTAATTTATGCAAGGGCTTAACATCTGTAAAAATTTTATCTATACAGGTCGCACTAGGCCCATCAATACGTGTCAGTTCTAATAACAAATTAACAAGATTATACGATTTAAATAATAAACTAAAGTTAATACTAATGGAAGAAGTTTCAAGGAGATTGATGTTAAGGTCTCCACACATTACAAAAGACTTGTTCAGTTTACTAAGTTTGAGCAATACTTCTTCCACATGGGTGTCTGTAAACACTTACAACAATGAGGTGCTCGAGCTAAGGAGCCACCACGTAAACTTTTTTCTCTATTGAAGGAACTGACCTTTTTTTTATATGGGGAAATGCCTACGCATACCCGCCTCGCGGGGGCAAGGACAGGTTATGTCGGACTTGCACCGACTAAAACTCCATGGTGATCCACCTTCGCCGCATATTGGCAGGGCCATGGGAACGCTTTCGCACACATCCGCGACCCCACCAGCGCCGGCCGCCCCATGGCAGCCCCTCCTCGGGGAGGACCTCTCCTCTCCATTCTCCTTCTCAGGTAAGGTGCACCAGGAACACAAGGCACGCCCCCTCTACGGCCTCCAACTCCACCTGCGTAACGGGCCCCCACCCCCGAGTCCGATACGCGAAGGCCTTTGGCCAGGAAATTCGAGCGCTCAGTAGCACCCGCTTTCCTGACCCCAGCGGCGGATCTGGTCTCTGGCTCCGCCGCCAACCAAGTTTCGGCCGCGGAGGGTAGGGAGAGCGGCGCCTCGCAATACCGACACTCCTCTCCCCCCGCGGCCCCACCATCACCGCATCAACGGTGCAGCCCCGTCAGAATCAGAATCAGAATCAGAATATTTATTGCCAATAACCTGTGTATGTACAATTTGCGGGTGACATTGCAATTAAATGTTACACAGTTTACCCATATCGGATATGGAATAATTAAGAAATAAAAACTTTACATATATAAATTAATGTTTGGTATTAAAATATTGGATGCAGGTGGCTCGGGACCGTGCTTTGTGGCGTACCGTGGGGGAGGCCTATGTTCAGCAGTGGACTTGTGAGGGGCTGTAATGATGATGATTAAAATATTCAATTAAATTATAAAACTCATTATATATTAACCACTTCTTGAGGTGTATTCTAAATCTTGGCAAGTCCATAGCTTTATATCATGTGGCAGATGATTGAATATTTTAATATCTGTGCAAAAAGTGCTCTTATAATACATGTAATTATTAATTTTATAAATGTACATATATTGTTTTTATATTGACTGCGTAATGGACGTGAATTCAAGTTAGATTTAATCTGAAAATAGTTGTTATTCTGTTTGATAAAGATTGAAATTTCTAAAATGTAAATATTAGTAAGAATGAGATAGTTTTTTCTTTGCATACATTTCTTAGAGTTTCGTCTGAGTACATATTATAAATGATCCGCAGACATCGCTTTTGCATAATAAATTTTGACTGCACGTTTGTAGAATTACCTCAGAAAATAATGCCGTAAACTAATAGAGGGCATACCTGGCCGAAATAGGCAGCCCTTGATACATCAACGGAAGTTGTTTCTGCTAATATGGATAATGCGTAACTGTAGCTAGATATTTTTTGTTTATTTTTCAATGTGAGATTTCCAGTTTAAATGACAGTCTATGGTGACTCCAAAAAAATTTATGTTATCAACTGTTTCTATTTGGGTGTCTTTATCTGCAATATTTAAATTTAAAGAGCTTATTTTGTAATTTTTGAATTGAATAATTTTAGTTTTTGTTAGATTTACGTTTAAATTAATTTTATTAAGCCATTCGACTGCTACTTTTAAGGTTTTTTAATGTTATTTTCAAAATTAATTTGAGTATCGGGTATAAAGATAGTTGCATCATCAGCAAACATAACACATCTATTGTCAGTGACATTTGGCAAGTCATTCAAATAAATTAAGAATAACAGAGGGCCCAAAATACTCCCTTGTGGCGGACCTAGTGTCATTTTAACTGGCTTAGACGGTACTTCTTCGAAAGTCTTACTGATTTTGTCAAATTTTTCAATAACTGTGAGTTGCTCTCTATCTTTTAAATAGCTTTCTAATAGTTTTTATGCCAAACCACGTATACCTAATTTGTCAAGTTTATTTAATAGTACATCGTATATGACACAGTCAAATATCTAAAAACAAACCTACACAAGAAGTTTTATTATTTAAAGATTCCCAAATTTCCTTGAGTATTTCATACATTGCAAGTGTAGTGGATTTATTTTTCTGAAAACGAAATTGATTTTTATTTATTATACTATATTTATTGAAAAACTCTATAAGCCTATTGTAGATGATTCTTTCAAATATTTTTGAGAAGTTAGATAAAAGAGCTATGGGCCTGTAGTCTTTGATATTACATTGTGAACCTTTTTTGAACAAAGGTTTGATTTTTGCTGTTTTTAATTCATCTGGAAAGGTACCAGTTTCTATCGTTAAGTAAATAATCAAGCAGCTCACTAATATACTCTATGGATTTTTTAATAATTTGTATCGATATATTGTCGTAGCCACAACTCTTTTTATATTTAAGGTTTATGATTATTTTTTTCAATTCATTGGCGTCAACGGGTGATAAATATAGGCTTTGTAGATGTGTGTACGGTAGAGGGTAGGCATCTATGGCTTGTGTTTGAGCGTTAATAGTAGCAAAATGAATGTTAAAAACTTCTGCTATAGTACCTGCATCCGTGATATTATTATTATCAATGGCCACATTTTTAATAGTTGTTTTGAATATGTTTTGTGAAGTGGTCTGCTTTTTTCATTAAGTACATGTAATTTTATTTTTGTTGTTACTATTTTTAATGAATTTTATATTTGATTTTTGTTTTGCTAAACGTGTTATCGATTTTAATATTTTGCAGTATTTCTTATAATACGGTATTAATTCGTTTTTCTTATATTTTAGTATTTTCTGATATAAGTTCCTTTTAGTTTTGCATGCTCTTTTAATACTAACTGACTGCCAATTTGACTTTTTCTTAAAAGAAATTCTAACCTTTTCTACAGGTATGCAAAGATCGTATATTAATTTGAATAATCTAATGAAACTATTATACGCCTGATTGACATCACGATACGAGAAAACTTCAGAAAAACTTAATTGAGAGAGATATTTTAGAAAGATATTTAAATACTTATTTTTATTCCTCCTATGTACATACCAATATTTTTCAATATAACCTTGATTACATGGTACGTTTATGTATTGTGCAGAGTGATCAGATAAGCCTAAATGTAAAACTTTTGAGCTGCAACCTTTAATATTTGTTATGATATTGTCTATGCAAGTTTTCGATTTTATTGTTATCCTAGTTGGTTCATTTATTGTTACTTTTAAATTATATTTTAATACAGTATTTTTAAAAAGTAAACTATTTGGATTATTTTCAAGTAAATTAATATTAAAGTCACCGGCTATTATTACTTTTTTGTCATATATCTTGAATGTACAGTAATTATATGTAATAACAAATGCAATGTTTTTATAAATATTTCAAAACTTGAGTCTGGAGTTCTGTAACAGCAAACAATAATATAATTTAATTCTGGCAACAGTATACCACAACATTCAAGGTATTTATCTAAGCTTAATTGATTTATACAGGGAAGTGTAATAAAATTCTTACTATTTTTAACATAAATACAGACCCCTCCTCTAGACTCATTTCTACAATATAAGCCAGCAACTTTATAGCCTGGAATTTGTAGAAATTTAATATCTTGTTTCTTTAAATAAGTTTCACTAATACACATAATATCAATTTTTTCCATAGTTGATAGAACTTCTATCTGGTTGAGTTTAGACCTTATGCCCAGAATATTCTGGTGAAGTATATTAAGACCGGTTATGACTGGTTGTGCTTGCATATTATTAAGTTTATTGTTAGTATCCTGTAAAGGAACGAAAGGAGCGACATGATGTCAATCTTTCCTTCACTGGACTAACAAGACAAGAGGTACTTTTAAAAACAATATATGCGTTTGGCAGTTCTTTTGCAATATCTGACATTAATTTATATAAGTCATTCAAGATATTATAAACACCATTTATATTTATTTTGCCTGAATATTTCGAAAACATAGTATATGAATATTCTAAATGTTTATTTGAGTCCAGTATACAGCAGTATTTGTGTATTTTATTATCCGAGTATAACAAATTAATGAATTGTTCAATTCTTTTATTGAAGAGATTAAAATTATAGCTATATTTATATGTCGGTAAACAAATAATAATGTTTGTGTGTTGTACAGCCAAGATGCGTTGCTTTAACATATATACAATATTTTTATGATTTTTGGAAACGTTAAAATCAGTATCTTCTATCATAAGTATGCAATAATCGTTTAGAGTGAAATTAGTGAGCTTCTCCTGCAAGCTATGTGACAGCTGGTCTATGTCGCCGCCCGGTGTGCGATAGTGGCAGCATGCGGCGCTCTGCTCTATGAGGTGGTTTCTTATTATCGAAGATTACTTGTGGTTAATTATACCGCTGATTATACATATATTGAGTTTAGTATTAAATGTGTGCTTTTCTGTATAATTAAGAGGCTTAGATGTATCGCTCTTGTTATTTCTATAGGTGAAGTCTCTTTTATTTACATGTATGGGTATAGTTCCAATGTGTTTTCTATTACAGTCTCCAGACATTGGTAATTCCTTTCTGGAAGAGGGATATCTCTTAATTTTCCAGACTGATTGCCGAGCGGGGTAGACATGCATGGGTTAATTAGAGGTTTACTAGTGTTTAATTCATCTATATTTATGGTTTTGTATAATTCTATAATTTTCTCTTGCTCTTGATTTTCCTATTTAGTTCTAAATTTATTGCATTTAAGTTTTTAATTTCATTGTTGGCTATGTTAAGTTCTGTTTGTACTCTCATCAATTCCGTTTTTAATATTTGCAAATTATCACTATTATTTGACTGAGATCTGGAAGACTATTTTAGCTTCTTGAACCAATAGCGACATCGTTAATAGATATATTTATTATACGATGTAGACTGGTTTTTTTGAGACGTCTGTTTTTGTTTTTTTCTCTGAGTAATATAGTTGACAGATTCTTGCGAAGTTTCCATATCTATTTCACTGAGAGAATAAAAAGAATTTTCAGTAGGAATATTACCTGAATTGTAGTAGGATCTGGTGTATTGTTGTATGTACAACCGTCGCATTTTAATTTTTTTCTATTTTCTGTGGGCATTAAGTAGAACCTTTACTCTCCTATACTTGTACAGTCTATGTGATAGAAGTTCTGGCAATGGGCGCAAGTTATATAATTCTTTCTAATAATATCTTTTCCACAGTTATCGCATTTTAGCGTCATCTTGAGCAATATAAAAAAAAGTATTAATAAAAAAAAACAATAAAAACTGAACTATTTTAAATATTTGAGGGTGGGTTTGAACCCCGATTCTTCGGTATCAATGTTCGTACTTTTCCAGCTAGGCCAGGCGGGCAATTGTAAGAATATATGAAAAATGCAGTCATATGCGGATAGTAGACTATAGTCGCAAACTGATCAATAGAAATAATCAATTAGACAGTTCAAATGAGTCCACCAATCACGAGCCACTGTATAAAACGCGCACCAAAGTTTGTTTGTACTGTCTTTTTCAAATATTATTTTATAGTTTTTCGTTAAATAACTTGTATTTTATATAGTTCACAGTCACAAATGGTTAATATTTATGTTTAAAACACTTTTTACACTTTATGATAAATGTAGCCATAGATTGTTTATTGGTGAAATTCACAGTACACACAGTTTTTTCCACTTTTTTCTGTTTAGTCCTCATAACAAATGTAAATAACATTTAATGAGCATAACTGTATTGTCTACTTTAAGTTTCACACACAATAATTAATACTAACACACTGATATTATTTTAATTCCGAATCTAATGCGGAGCTAATGTTTACTTAACGACGCCACCTAGTGCCGCGGAGGATAGGGCGATTGGCGCATCGCCATATCAACACGCCACCTCGGGCTGGTCCTACACCACGGGCCAGCCAAGGGGTTCCTCTTTGTTCACCGCGGGTAACCAAACCACGGCTACTAAGCCCCCCGCCATGACAAGGTCGGAACCCGTTCGGGGGGGTGAAGGAACTGACCAGCTAGTGATTTCTGAAATTAAACATTAAATTATAATCATTTAGCCAATGTTCAGTAATACAAAGGATATGTATGTTGTAACTATTTAAAAACAATTCAACTTCCAATTCTTTGCCCATAAAAATGTAAATTTTGATGCACCAGTTGTAAACAATTCTTATTACTTATTTGTGGGCTGCATTCTAAATTAATTAAACTCTTATTATTGCTAGAGATTGCCTCTATTGTCGCATTCACTAATTTAAATTAGTTGGAACTGATTCCAAATTAAATGTTAAATGATTATGCTGCCCAAGAAGCAGTCTTGGTAGCCAAAAACTTGGCCGAGTTGAAATGTAGATAATAAGATAGCACATTTGTTACCAGTCTTAAATTATATTTGGATAGGTAATACCTATCTTCTGTTCAAAAGTTATCATATTAACATTATCTATGTCAATTAAATGAAATTTGTCATTATTATCATTACAATTATATGTCAAATTTAAATTAATATTACATATTAAATTATTCATTTGTAAATTTAAGTTATGTCTTAGATTATTTTCTGAATCTGAATCTGATGAACAAGACAATTTTTGTACATTTAAGTTATTAAGTTGTTCAGTATATCTTAATAACTGTTTGTTGTTTACACTGCCTCTTCTACCAACAAAAAATATTATTGTACTATTTGGGCAAAATTTAGTAACTATAATTTTATTTAGGATATCACTAAAAGATGCTCCAGGCATGCAGCAATTTGTAATTTTGTGTCCCTTTAAAGCGTTATTTAAAATTATGCCTAAATTTTTTTTCATGTCAACGCTATACACAATTATTTTATTTTTGATAATATTTGAATTATTTTTTATTCTAATCTCCTCTGCTATGGTACTGTCATAGAGTTTTGGTGGTGATATAATATTATCAGCACACACCGACTCTGTACCGTGTAGTGGCGGGTAAGAATACCCACTACCCCATATCTTCCCGTGGGTGTCGTAAGAGGCGACAGAGGGAAACTGAGGCAGAAGTTGGGCAGCAGCATCTTTCTGATAAAAGCAAAAACCAATAAAGAAAACTGCGGTTGCCAACCAGCTCGTCAAGCGTGGCAACTATGGCAATATACGCCCCATGAGCAACGACACTAATAAACGGCCACCAGTCCCCGGCGGCCCCGCTATTCCTGGCTACGGTGGCGGCCATGGTAACGGCGGAGCAGGGGGTGCTAAGAATCTCCGGTGGAGATTCGGTTGCCACCTACGACAACTCGACCTGGCAACTTATAACGCACGCACCCTGAGGACTGACGAGAAGATCCTGGTGCTGGAAGAAGAGATAGACAAGTTACGCTGGCATATTATAGGATTATCCGAGGTCCGAAGAGAGGGGGAGGACACGGTAATCCTCGAATCCGGAAACTTGTTCTATCACCGAAGGGCGAGATCTGTCTGCCAGAAAGAGCCAACTGTCGAAGCTGAAGACCGAATGTGGCAGTATCGTTTCCGAGACACCTGAGAATTTGAGTGAGATTGAGAGGTTCTATAGATATAGAGGGGCAGCTGTACACGTCATCGTTGGAGCCACACGCGAGTGTGAGTAACGATCGAAGAGCAAGTCTTATCCGACACTATTCCGATGATATCCCGTACGTCAGTCTGAGCGAGATTAGAATAGCTCTTCAGCACCTTAAAAACGGCAAGTCCCGGGCGAGGATGGAATTACAGCGGAGCTTTTGAAAGCGAGTGGAAAGCCGGTACTTGAAATCCTTCAGAAGGTCTTTAATTGCGTCCTCCATGGTGGCACTACTCCGGAGGCGTGGAGCAAAAGTGCGGTGGTCTTGTTCTTCAAGAAAGGCGACAATGCTCTCTTAAAGAACTACAGACCGATTTCGCTTCTGAGCCGCGTCCACGTGATGTTTTCGAGAGTCATTACGAATCGTCTCACACGCAGACTCGACGACTTCCAGTCTCCCGAACAAGCCGGTTTCCGAAAAGGCTTTAGCACCATAGACCACATACATACCCTTCGGCAAATTGTACAGAAGACCGAAGAGTACAATCTGCCACTTTGTCTTGCGTATGTGAACTATGAGAAAGCCTTTGATTCCGTCAAAATTTGGGTGGTGCTGCAGTCCTTTCAGCGGTGCCACGTGGACTGTCGGTATATCGAAGTGCTGAAGTGTTTGTACAGTAGGGCTACGATGGCTATCCGAGTACAGAACCAGAGTACCAAACTTATCCAACTGCAGAGAGGTGTAAGACAGGGTGTCGTAATATCCCCGAAACTCTTCACCGCTGCGTTGGAAGACGTTTTTAAGCTACTGAACTGGAAAGGATACGGTATTAACGTCAATGGCGAGTACATAACTCACCTTCGATTTGCCGACGATATAGTCCTTATGGCAAAATCGCTGGAGGACCTGAGCACTATGCTCAATGATCTTAATAGTGTCTCCCAATAGATAGGTCTTAAGATGAACATGGACAAAACAAAAATCATGTTTAACGTCCATGTCACACCTATGCCGGTAGTTGTTTGGAGCACTAAGCTCGAAGTTGTTGACGAATATGTTTACCTGGGACAACTAGTCCGCCTAGGTAAGTCCAAATTTGACCGAGAGGTCAATCGACGGATTCAACTCGGCTGTGCAGCATTCGGGAGATTACGACACATCTTCTCGTCAGACATACCTCAAAACCTTAAAACTAGATTATACAACCAGTGCGTGTTGCCAGTGATGACCTATGTATCTGAGACGTGTTCCTTCACTGCTGGCCGTATGAGGAAGATCAAAGTCGCTCAGCGAGCTATGGAGAGGGCTATGCTCGGCGTCTTTCTGCGTGATAGACTTAAAAACGAGGATATCCGCAGTAGAACCAGAGTGACCGACATAGCCCAAAGAATTAGTATGCTGAAGTGGCAATGGGCCGGCCATATAGCTCGAAGAACCGACAACCGATGGGGAAGAAAGGTTCTCGAGTGGCAGCCTCGTACCGGCAAGTGAAGTGTAGGGCGTCCCCCCACTAGATGGAGTGACGACCTGGTAAGACATGCAGGAAGTCAATGAATGCAGGTGGCTCGGGACCGTGCTTTGTGGCGTTCCTTGGGGGAGGTCTATGTTCAGCAGTGGACTTGTGAAGGGTTGTAATGATGATTACACCGACTCTGAAGAAACTGGTATTGACCGCTGACACTCACATTGATGTTTTAATTAAGTTCCTGGAGATTATTTTTCTGAAAGGAATGTTCCTATTTATCTCCAAAATAGTTTGATCGATTTAAATACGGATTTCTGTAAAGGGTTTGTGATTCATAGGGGACGGTTCTTAGATAGGTTTTATGGTGTTAATTTGCCAGGGGGCGCTGCAATAAAAAAATTCTCTTTTTGTAGTGAATTTTCTCCGAGACGGCTTGACCAATTTAGATGCGGTTATCGATATCACATAACATGTTTGGGTTCTTAGAGAGTAGTCACTATGTTAATGCCATAATAACAGATTTAGATCCAAGACAGCTTTGAGGCCTTTTTTCGGCTTCCTCGATTTGTGACCTGTGCAACGTGCTTCTCAATCGCTCTAACTCTTCTAACGCTATGCTATTATATGGATTGTTCAAGTCTTTTTTGTTTAGATCAGTTACTGCTACGTCATATTAAGATCGTACTCTACTAAGAGTTACATAAGCTTGCCCTTTGGCGAATATTTAGGGTCCAAGATGTATAACCGCCTTATCGAATGTAGTGCCCTGTAATTTAAAAAGTCTTAAATGAAAAGCAAAATTAAAAAATTTGATAAAAACCCATGACAGATGTAAAAGTTGTAATCGAAAAAGGATTAAATAAATTTTTGAAAAACTCCTGACTAAAAGGGAGCAAGTCACAAAAGATAAAAATAAAAAAAGCGTTTTAAAAAGATTTAATTTGTCGCGAGATCTGTCATAATAAACAACTAATTATGACTTTCCTTAGTCCTTCCTACCTTTGTACACCTATATGTTTGTCGTAGAGATAGACACAGCAATAATATCAAATATAGGTACTACACAAATTCACCTACCTATTAGGTAACATAATTACAACACCAAGTAAATCCGTCGGGACTGTGATTGCCATGTTCCCAATTTTAATATAGAAAAGCTAAGAAATGTAGCAATTTATATCAATTAAAGACTACATTTATTTACGTACCCAACGCTATTTCACTTAGTCAGAAACTTACAAAATTGCAAAATTTTAGTTCATTTTGGAACAGAGAATGGTAGCCCCTACGCACTGCAAAATGTATACTTACTGAATAGTAACAAACGTCTGAGAGGTCGTAAACTTTGCAATAAAACTAATGCGTGTTGTCACCAATTACGGAAAATGTAATTGATGGTACTGCAATGAACGCATTCAAGATTAAACCGGAGAAAACTTCTTGTAGTTGCTAGTTTGTTAATTTATTAATATAATTATGTTTTTTAAATAAATAATTAATATAATAATAATATGAAGTTAAAAAGCAATGTCGGCAGATTGTATTTCAATAAACTAGAAATCACTAATCAAAAGATACCTATCGTTCCAAGTGTTGTCAATCGCAGTACACACGCTTTTCGTTCGATAAACTTTTTAATTCAAAGCCCTAACAAACATATTGAACGTTAAAGAAAGTACATAATACAAACCTATAATATTAATTTTCACAAAATAAACATCGTTAAAAGTTACGCTTTTACTTAAGTTCCACCATCGATCAAACTTTTATATTACTTAGATATTCCTTTTAAAGATAAGCTGGTTATACTTCAAATAACTTTTTAAATAGCTTTAGCAAAGTGAATTCTACTAAATCATTTTTTTTATAGAATAAGAGTGACAAACGAGTACACAGTCCACCCGTTGATAAGTGGTTGCTGTGGCCCATATACTTCTATATCTATCCTCGATTACGTATCAAAATCCAAATGCGTTATCACCCGTGAGAACTAAGATGGAACGTCTCGTTTAAAAATGGTCTCCGGTTCTCTACACTCACCATACGAAACACAGCAGCGTTAAGCTGCTATTTTACGCTGGTTTTCCTTTCCCGGTCGAGATGATTATTTTTAAGATTAAATGATTATTTTTAAGTTAAAATAACGCAGATACCACGATCTTGATTTTCAATTCAAATTAATCGATGTGGAAATTGACAACCAGAATTTTTAGTGAAAATTTAAATTAACCAATTAGAACACTTTCTCAGCCTTCTCTATTGAAATTAGGATATCTTTAGCTTCACAAATCATCCTTGGTAGGAGTTGATGTTCTTTTGCGAGGATTTGTAGTCTATCAAAGCTGTTGTAATGGCGGCGGCTGTCTAGAATATGATCACAGACTGCTAATTTCCCGGAACGTTGGTGTTTCACGACAGTCACACGGATCTGTAACCTGATACAACATCCTACAAATGAGTGTAAATAAAATAAAAAAATAAAAAAAATCGTATTAAAAGGAAAATCATTGCGGGTCGATAAAGAAAGCAAAAACTATTAGTAAATCCAATTGTGCATGCCTTAAGCGCATTAAAAAAATTACGTATAACATGATTATACACACAAGTTTTCACTAAAATTCTTATAACTATTACTATACTTCCAATTTTTCGATAATTTTATGTCAAATTTCAATAAAAAAAAGCTTGGAAAATCCAAAATTGCACGACTCATAAGATCGTGAAAAATTAAAAAAAAAATGTAAATTGTAATTCCATTCGTCAAAGAGTTCCAGTAGCAGTCACCGAAGTACACTTTCAAGTCACTCCATCAAGTCCGGAGGTAAGGTCTATTCATAACTAACAAAACGAGGCCAAACTCGGCACACCTAGTACTACTCTTCGAGGAGTTCCAGTAGCATTCACCGAAGTACAGCTTCAGGTCACTATATCAAGTCCGGAGGTAAGGTCTTATCATAACCAACAAAACGAGGCCAAACTTGGCACACCTAGTTCTACTCTTTGAGGAGTTCCAGTAGCATTCACCGAGATACACCTTCAGGTCACTCTATCAAGTCCGGAGGTAAGGTCTCATCATAACTAACAAAACGAAGCCAAACTCGGCACACCTAGTTCTACTCTTCGAGGAATTCCAGTAGCATTCACTGAAGTGCGCCTCTAGGCAGGTGCCTAATTTGCCTTAAGGATAATCCGCCACTGTCAGGAGGTAAGGTCTCATCATAACGAACATAGCGAGCACAAGCTCGGCACATCTAGTTCTAACTCTTCGAGGAGTTCCAGTAGCAGATACCGAATTACACCTTCAGGTTACTCCATAAAGTCCAAGACGTATAAGTATACTTATATATAAATCCTACGTACTTTTAGCGAAACAAAATATTGTAATAAAAATCTGTGATTATAAAAATAATAATAATATCTTACCTTGGTCAAGTATGTATCAGATTTGGTTTTTGGAATATTTTGTATTTCTACAGCGATCGATATTTTGCTGCCTATTACCGCTGCTGTAAGCAAACGGTACAGTAATCCACTCACGATGGCGACCGAGCCCGAAGTGCGAGTGAGCTGAGCTGTGAGGCAAAGTGTATTTAGTAAAATAAATTATTACAAGGTTGCTTAAAACACCGAAAATTTCGGCATTTCTCTACCGAAAAAAATTAATTATAACTAAACAAAACAAAATTTCACTGCCATTTACATTCTATGGCTTCCCAAATGATAGAAGAAGAGATTAAAAAATAGATTGAGTTAAACAATTCATATTTTCAAAAGTAATCGTGTTTACCCCTCCATGCGGACTTGATAAATCTACACCATAAGCCACTAAAACCACTTTTTTATATAAAAATAGCAATTAATCTATTTAAAAAAAAATTATAAGTTCAACAATCATTTATCTTTCTGACAATGTGCTTTTTATATCATTTATACTCGTATGTTCAATAATATGATTGCTAGATACCATTTCATGCGAAAAAACGTTGGAATCTTGATTTTTAGGCGCTAGTAGAACATACCCACGCGCTTTGCGCTTAAGGCATGCAATATACATATTTATTCTCTTTTACTTTCACTCAAAAATGATTTTTATCAACTTATTCTACATAAAACTAATCGTAAAATATGCGTGTCAAGTTTATTGAAATAAATGATGATACCAGTATAAACGAAAAAAAAAAACTAAACCATAAATCTTCATAACAGGTAAGCTTCCTTTACGTTTCGTTTTCTTTGTAATTTTTCCTAAATGAAACTGGAAAATCCGCTGGCAGCTGAATAAGTATTAAAGAATATTTGGTATTTCAATAGAGATCGCTTCTCGTTTTCACAAATTATTTTGCTGTTATATAAATTTATGCACATGTATTCAAGAATAATCTTTTTGTGAAACAATAATGGGAATTTACTGCGAATAACATAAAAGCTATATTATTATGAAAGACATTCAAATCTTTATGTATATAATTGTTAATAATTTTACAGATACTCTATATATTTTAAGTGTATTGTTTTAGAGTCTGCTCTAATCGCAATGAAATGTTTTAATTTTTTTTATAGAACATAATTTTATAAAAAAATTTACGAGAAATATAATACCGCTGACATAATCAAAATAATATTAATGGCTTTACATCTATTCTTTTATTATAATAAAACTCTAAGAGGACGATTTCAGTACATTAAATATATTTCTTATAAATTACAATTAAATACTATCAATAGACATGCCAACATAACAATTTTTGAAAGCGTTGTTTGTATGTCTGTCTACCTGAACGCGCTTCACACAAAAACCAGCCATCGTATTTGGATGGGACTTTCACTGTAATACTGACTTTACTTTACGTAGAGATCAAACCGTTAGAATAAATATATATCACCATGCTATCTATTATCGATATTATCGAGGTTGGGCAGTAGGCCTAAATATCTGGATATGTATAATGTATAAACCTCTAAACAAATTGAGGTGGAGCTTTCAACTCAATGAGAGCCGTGGAAACTTATGAGTTAAGCGCTAGTTGTAAATTTCACAGTATGCGAGCAACCCGGCTCCGAGCTCCACTAACACTAATGGAATAGATAATTGCAATTTTAAATGCTGATTTTCCATGGTGAAGAAAAACATTATGAGAAGACCGCATGTCTGAGAAATAAAATAAAAACTAAGACGTGTGAAGTCCACCAAACTGCTCTGGGGCAGCGCGAACACTTCCTTTCCCCGAGTCCCCCTGTAATGAGTAAAGGCCTGTGTCTAGCAGTGGGTCGTACATAGCCTGTAACTTTACTTTTTCAACATAATATTACTTAGGTTTTAAGCCGATATTATATCTTATTTTTACTTGGTCACTGTGTTTCAAAAGGCCATACCGTTTTTTAAACTCATAGGCGGAAAACCTTCAAATAAGAGATCACAATGTAAATTTTCGTTATGTATTTCCTATGTAAAAACTTTGTGATGTAGATTAAGTTGTACGTGTGTATTAGTTGTACGTAATTAGTACTGACGGTTCCGTGGTGTAGTGGCTTAGCAATGAGTTGATGCGCTGAAGGTCGTGGGTTTGAATCCCGCACGGAACATGTATTTGTATGGCCAACAAGTAATTGTTCCGGATCTGGATGTTTGTCCTTGTGCAATTTATGTACGAAAATTAAAAATTGTTTATTTCTTTAAAAATATTGTACATTATATAGGTATGGGAGTAAGTAAAACATCCTTTTAAGTAAATATATACTTGTGGTAGGATGCCCCATCTTCTATGGCAAGAATTAAATAAACACAAAAAAACGAAACACAAGAAACTAAATTTGTAATTATTTAATGAGGGATTTATATAAGTGTGTGAGTCTATGGTTGCGCGCGCGCTCGTACGCGCGTGTATGTGTGTGTGTGTGTGTGTGCGTGTGTATGTGTACGCATGTGTGTGTTTGTGTGCATATGTAAAATTTATTTAATAACATTAAATAATACCTCGACCTCATCATACTTAAGTTTGAGGAGCCATTCCGTGACTGTCTTTGTGAACTCATTAGAGTTCAGTGAATAAAAATGTTTAGTTTTTTGTTGACTACATTGTATAAATAACCAGCCTGTCTTTTAAATGGTTGACTAGCAAAATTTGCCTTGTCTAGAGTTATTTCAAAGCTTTTAAATCAAATATATGCTACACTAGCCCAATCGAATATTGTATACCAGTTTGGGGTAGTGCTATGAAAACGAAACTCCTACAATTGAAACGTGGTCAACGATAATTAATAAAGGTCATGTTTTTTTTTTTTTTAGGATAGGGTGACAAACGAGCACACAGTCCACCTGATGGTAAGTGGTTGCTGTGACCCATAGGCATCTACATCTATCTTCAATAAAGAATCAAAATGCAGATGCGTTGTCACCCGTGAGGACTAAGATGGAATGCCTCTTTTCCAGTAAAAAGGGTCTCCGGTTCTCTACACTCACCATACGAAACACAGCAGTGTTAAGCTGCTATTTTACGCTGGTATTCTGTGAGAGCGTGGTCCTTCCCCGGTCGAGCCGACCCATTCGTACCACAACTATACTACTAATATAGCTGCAGCATGGCTCTACCACGTAAAAAAAATATAGTATATCATGTACAATAAATCATATACTGGGTGTTACAAAACTACCTGTAAAGCCGAAAGGAGGTTAAATGGGGCCTTATAACGAGTCCATTCACAATATTTAAGAACCGTAGTAACGCTGTATAACACACCCCAAAAAAATAAAAAAATATTATTATTTTCACTGATGTGCAAACCCTATTTCAGTAAAATTAAAGAGTAAACTACGCAGAATGCACCTACATTTCTACCTAATTCGCGGAACGACAAAAATTTTAACGCGACATGCCTGAGGGATTTAAAGATCCAAATAAATTTTCGTAATCTGTTATTAGTTCCTTCTATATCTGAATGCCATGTAACTGTTTGGTCGATTATAACCCCCAAATATCTAGTACTAGCTACTTTTTCTATAGTAGGACACGTGCAATTGTTACGTAAACCACAGTTATGTATTGTGAGATTGTGTGTTATACTTGTAGATTGTTACCGTTTGTTAATGGAAAGGCATATATATTTTATCTTAGACGCGTTAAGGGTAAGCAAGTTTATTTCGAGCCAATTCGCAATTTTGGACAGCCCAAGTTATGTCCTGTAGACTTCATCTAACGATTTACCCGTATAAACGATAGCAGTATCGTCCGCATACGAATAAATTTGACCATTATCAAGTTTTAATTTATAGAGGTTATTAATATAAATGAGAAATAAGGTAAGGCCTAGAACACTGACTTGCGGCACCCCAAAGGTTATTTGAAGATCATTACTCACATAATTTCCTATTCTAGTAATTTGAGTTCTGTTCCCTAAATATTCTCTCATTAATTCCAGTTGGGCTTCCCTTATACCGATCTTTTCCAACTTCCAAACAAGCATAGGAAAAGAGACGGTGTCAAAAGCCTTTTCTAGGTCCAAAAATACAGTGATTTTTTTTTAGTTTGGTCTAGGTGACTATATATATAAGCAACTTTATATGTAGTTAGATCTATGACAGCGTTCTGTGAGTTTTTTTCTCTTCTTAAAACATACTGAGTTGGCGTTATCTAAATACCGTATTAATCTGTTATTAATTAACTTTAAGCTGGTAAGATGGAAATAGGCCTATAATTATTTTTATTATCATCTCTGCTCTCATTCTTGTATACGGGTGTAATAATAGAACATTTAAGGAAGGTTGGAAGTACACCTTTAGAAAAACAGAGGCAAGTGATAAATTATCGGCACCAATAAAGAACTTGCCAATTTCACAAATTTTGTGGGTATTTTATAACATCCCGGAGCGCAATCGGATTTTAAGTTCGAGAATATATTTTAAACTTCATCAGGATTAGTATCTAAAATGGCGAAAGATAAGAGTTGGTTATTAATTATGTGTGCTGCAGTATGTCTATTGTGATCGTGTGCAGTGCTTTTTTGAATGTCATCGGCAAGCTTACACCCAATATTTGCGAAATAAATATTGACTGCATTAACTGATTGAGTAGGGCTTGATTCTATGGCTAATAATCCAATATTAGTAGTTTTATTTTCTTTAATATGTGTAATATTTTTATATTATTTCATAAGATTTTATAGTTTTTGTCTAATAACAATGTTCTTTCATATGGACGTTTTAACTTTTTAATACAGTTGTTACAGTAATTGCGATATCTTTTATAGGTTATTCTCAAAATTTCATCAAAAGGGTTGTTTTTAAATTGTTTTTGCATTTTATTCCTATTTTGCATCTAAGCATACCTGTAGTTATCCAAGGTTTAATGGCACGTCTATTTTAAGGAATACGGATAGTATTAGTGTTTTCATGTAAAGATTCTGTAATTTTGTTTATTAATGTTTTATTTAAATGTTTTTATCCGCGAAAAACTTTTTATTTCTTTAATTTTAGTTAAACTAAAGAACACATTACAGTAATTAGTGATGGATGTATTTATTACCGCTATATTTGCTTGTGTCTTCTTCCTATTTAATGTAAGCATAACATGATCCAGACAACAATTTTCTCTTGTAGCAATTGTATGTCCCGGTAACAAGCCGAAAGTCGAAAAGATATCTCGATAATAATGTTAGAGATGTTTGTTGATTTGTTGATGAATTGTGTTGAGATATTGTTGCAAAGATTCAGTAAATTTTTCAGTATTTGTATGTAAGGTTGATCTGTATATACAAATATATATATTGTAGTTAATAGTATATATATATATTCTAACTACAAATATATATATATGTATAAAAGTCTACTGCTAAACATAGGCCTCCCCAAAAGATTGCCTCATAGGGAGGATTTTTCTATAATTACCAAGCTTGTAGCAGGAGGGGTAACAACCGCACCTTTTAATAATTTAAAGTTGCTAACAGGAAGATTCTGCTGTTCGTCTCCTGTTGTAGTTTCTCTCTATCGCCTCTTACTACGCCCACGGGACGATATGGCGATATGATTTCGAGATATATTTTTATCTTGTTTTATGAATCTATTAGGCTAATAAGTATAATGTATTAATAAATATTAAGTTTTTAGAACAGAATTAACACAGTTGATTTTACCGTGATCTTTTAGTATTTAAAAAAAATAGCACATCATGAATTGCGTTTGACATCAAAAATGGTTTTAATTTTTAATTTTGATTTAGTATTCGTATAAAAATGCAGCTAAAATCTGTATAAAAATTGCTTAGTCATTAACATGAACGAGAGCGTAAAAGAGGAGGAATGGTAGAGTTACATTTTTCATTAATCACTGCTGTGAATCTCCGTTGCATTCAGAATGTTGGTAATCTTTTAATCCAATAATACAACGAAACCTTTTAAAACAAGTTTTAATCCTGCTGATGAAGTAGTAAAGTGTAAATTATGCGCACGGTTGTGTTTTCAGGAAATAAATAACAAATAACCTTGTCTTTAATCAAATTAAAATTTTATATTTTATACAATCATTTTTGTTTTTGTTTTGTTATAAAATATTAATGTTAATCACTGCTTTTAAAATAAATTTTTTCCATTGTTTACAAAGCACAATACTGAGCCGCCTACATCTACCGACTTCCTAAATTTTTTATTCGTCACATTCGTGCTTGACCACAATCCCACCTGGTGGTAAGTGGTGATGCAGCCTTAGATGGTAAATCGCACTGTCTTAGCGTAACAAAAGCCTATTCACTCTTGCCTTGAAGACGCCCAGATTGTATTCGAAGGAAAGATCCACTTCTTTGCTGTACACATTACAAAAGATGAAGCAAACCGTTTGGTTCTAATGCGTGGAATATCGTCAACGAAGGGAGGAACTAAAGCGAGTAATTCCTGCGCACACTCACCGAAATGCATCCTTTAGAATACCGCGAGACTGGCTACTCTGCGCCTGTGCTCGAGGCTGACAAGATTGGTTTCAACCAAATCAAGGTCACCAATGAGCCTCTTAGCAGGTCTCTCCACTGATTCCAACGCTGCCAGGTGGCATTTTGCAGCACCAGCCCATATGTGACAGCAGTACTCCATGCACGACCGGACTTGCGCTTTATATAAGGTAAGAAGCTGCCCCGACGTGAAGTACCGCCGTACTCTTGCAAGGACACCAAGTTTCCTTGCGGCTGTTTTGGCTCTGGACTCAATGAACCGCCCATAGTTGAGGTTCGGAGAAAATTCAACCCCTAACAACTGAAGGCGGTCAGTGTATTCCAAGGAAACATTTCAGAAAGTAGGAGCCAAGGTGAGCGGGCTCCTTTTAGCGGTGAAAAGACACTCTTGTGTTTTGGAGGCGTTAAATCTCACGAGATTGTCATCGCCCCATTCGGAGACTGCCTGTAGTGTGAGACTCACACGCTCAACCATAGCCTCTCTTTCTGACTGGATTTGATCCCGATTGGCCCGGGCACCTGATTGGTATCTCTCCACAACTGTGCTTTCGTCTGCGCATACCCATAGATACCGGGAATGAACAGATCATTTATATGCAGCAGGAAGAGAGTTGCGGAGAGAATGGACCCCTGAGGAACACCGGCGTTAGTCGCCACAGCATCGGATGAGCAGCTATCGACGACCACCCGGAGAGACCGTTCACTCAGAAAGTCCTTCACCCAGGTAATCAGGCCAGGGGATAAGCCGTACGCTGAAAGCTTGCCCAATAGACTAGCGTGCCAAACCCTGTCAAAGGCCTTCGAAACATCGAGGGAAATAGCAAGTGCTTCACCACTGTTCTCGAGGGCTTCGCCCCATATGTGAGTGATCGATTTCGATGAAACCCGTACTGGCGATCACTGAGGAGATCATTTTGCTCTAGGTATGCCATGAGGTGGGCGTTCAATATACGCTCCATTTTCTTGCAGAGTATGGAGTTACCTCCAATATGGAGTTCCTTGAAATTGGCCGATAGTTGGCAGGGTCGGTACGGCTACCTTTTTTAGGCATAGGCTGCACATTGGCCAGCTTCCAAGATTTAGGCACTATTCCAGTCCTAAATGAGAGGCGGAATAAGCGTGTCAACACAGGAGAAAACTCAGGTCCACAGACCTTTAGAACTATAGCTGGTATACCATCAGGTCCACTAGCTTTGTTCACGTCTAGACTTCGTAAGGTTTTAAGAACCTCCTTGTTGGTACGGACCTCTGACATAGAGGTACCGCAGTGAGGTAATTGAGATGGTACGCTGTTGCTACTGTCCAGACGAGAAATACAAGCAAAAAGAGAAGCAAATAAATCCGCTTTCTCCTTAGGCACATGCGCCAGTGAGCCATCTGGTTTTACCAGCGGAGGCAGTGTAGACCGACAGAAGTATGTCATGAACGCTTTGGCGAGAGACCAAAAAGCTCTACTGCCAGATGGTTTGACAGAGTGCTTTGTACTGATGCGTTTAATGCGGTCGAAACTGGCTTGGCGTTTTGCCTTTTTGCAGGAATTGGCGGTTTGGTTAAGGGCTCTCTTCTTAAGGCTAATATCCGGAGCTTTGCGGTCTCGAACATCGACCCAGGATAAGTACGCCATATGCTTGTGCTTTTCAGCACGAGCGCACTCGGCGTTGAACCATGGGAGAGCTTTACCAACAATGGGCACGTCAGCAAAGGGGATGAAATACTCCCTCGCTTCTGGGTCTTCAGACGAGAAGCAGACCTGCCGCCAAGGATAAGATGCAAAGAAATGCCGCATCTCATCCCAATCTGCTGACTTGTATCGCCACACTCGCCGCACACCGTGGAAATCGTAGTGAGGTGAGGAATATAACGACACAGATTTCACCAGACAGTGGTCAGAAGTTCCCAAGGGTGAGGTAACCTGAACATTGTACCTGCCTCGATCGGTCTTCATCAGAAGGTCGAGGCAGATGGCTGTGTGCCCATCCACATCAGGTACCCTAGTCGCTTGTTGTACCAGCTGGGAGAGCCCCAGCGACAAGGCAAAATTCCACGCCTCTCTCTCAGCGTGGTCGGTCTTTTGGTATGGGAACTGCCAGTCCTGATGACAGGCATTAAAGTCCCCCAGAAAAACTAACTGTGAATTAGGGTACCGATTTAGAGGTGTTCAAACAGCCTAGTTGTCACCTCGTCACCACTGTGCGATCGGTAGACACAAGAATAAATAACTTTATCCATTCCTGTGTCTATCAATACCCAGATCGTAGGGAAAGTGGGGTCTTCAAGGTGACGAAGACGCTCACAGCAGATGTCGTTGCGGACGTAAAGACAGACTCCGGCGCGCTGATGGATATTATGCTCCAATGTGTATCCACGGTAGCCAAGGTACGCCGCATCTAGAGGACATCTGATCTGCGTCTCAGTCAAGAAGGGTAAGTCGGCTTGTCAGTTTCAAGGTGGTAATGGACTGCATTGAGATTACAGTGCAGGCCGCGGATGTTTGTGAGGTGTAATTTGATGGAGTGGGAGAGCAACCGCTGTACAAACTTACTCTTCTTTTTCCTTTTTTCATAAATGGTGGGAGTGAATAGGTTGAGAGAATGGCAGTTGGACGAGGCGTCACACACATAACCTAGGGACAAAAACAGAGTCACAGCATCGATGGTACCTAGCATGGAGATCGCGGGGACGCCCGAACCCCCCTGGAAATCGCCACCAGGCCATCTCCTCCGGTCGCCAACCGGAATGGTGGAGCCATCCCAGGATTTTTCGTAAGATGTAATATTTTAAATTTCTCAGACATATAGGATTCCTAAACATATTTATTATCCTTCCCTTCCGAGTACGGGATAAAATAGCACATAAATATGCATGTAGAGATTTAATTGATGCCGCCGGGGATCGGACTCCGTTCGATTGTGTGCTATAAAATTTAAGGCCAGCGTTTATTCACTGAACTAGCTCGGTTTAAAAAAATTACACTCATAAAGCATAAAATGGTTACAATGTAACAAAACGTTTACTGCTTGATCAATGGCTTATAACAAGCTGACAAAATGAAACATTTTGCACAAATTTGTGACGTCTTTAGAATTGCAGATGAGCTCGCTCCGTGAGCTTACTTCGTCACCAAACTAACTCACTGTATTCGAAACTCTAGACACTAAGAATTAAGTTACGTCGAAATAACGTGAAGCAATTCCATGTCTTATTTAGGGTTGTTTGATTACATTTTAAGATCTTGGCCACACTTCCACATTGGAAAACTATTCTTGGCATTGAATTTGAGTGCTATTCAAGTGTTGCGCAATCTTCCATCCGCTACTACTACAGTTTCTACAACCTTAGCGATTTTTTTCTTCCAAAAATTACAAACGAAATAAAATTATAAGTGGTGTCCCTTTTTGGGACCGAATTAGCAAATTAGAATAAATGAATAAATATTTTGTCATTCTAATTCAATTAGAGTTTAACGAAATGGCTTAAAATGGAATTGAAAGGAGGATTCTTACTTAATTTTGCCGGAATTATTCAGTCTGTATAATTAATTTTACGCTTACCTAAATGAGATGACCAATGGATTTTAATCAATTTTGGTTTGGATTTGCGAGAGATGATAAGGGGTAGTGAATATTCTTACACCGATACTACACGGTTATACATGTAAACATATTTTTAGAAACAACGAACAATATATTTCAAAAGTCCTCGTTTCTTCTAATGTCTTTTCCATTTTAAGTAATAAAATGTAAGAGGGAAAATATGCAAAGCTTTTAGGGAAAAAAATTCTGCGCAAAATTACTATTCACAGAAAACCAGCATTAAATAGCAGCTTAATGCTGCTGTGTTTGTAGAGAACCGGAGACCCTTTTTACTGAAAGCGAGGCATTCCATCTTAGTCCTCCGGGGCGACAACGCATCTGCATTTTGATTTTCAATCAAACATAGATGTAGATGTCTATGGGTCACAGCATCCACGTACCATTAGGTGGACTGTGTACTCGTACTTCTATAAAATATATATTCATAATAAAATATTTAATATTATATAATATTAATAAAATATTTAAAATATATACATATCTTAAACTATTATGTATTTTATATATTATTTTTAGAATAAACTTTTCAGATATCTTAAATACTGTCAGGCGGCGCGAGAGAATCCACTACATCCAACGAGTGACGTAAGAGGCGATAAAGGACAATTTCCGATAACTGTTTGGCCTTCGATAGATGCTAGTACAAGCATCTCGTGTATATAACAATGAAAATAAAAATCTTTACGGTCGACGCGCCAATCGTACAGATTGCGGCAAATCCTCTCTTCAATGGATGCGGATCAAGTCTATCAGTGGACTTTTTACGGATTAATGATAAATAAGGGTTTGAAATATTCATATCACAAGGGTTTCTTGAAGGTCCCTAAGTCGTATCGGTCCGTAAAAATCGCTGGTGATAAACGTTTCCACAAAGAAGTCGTTTGCTGTTCTATCTGCTTTGTGCTTGTTATAACTCCGGTGATGTCGGATTGCTGTCCCTTTCTGGCTGAGAGTGAGGAAATAGAAAGTGCACCTATGTTTGCTCACGCGATTGTGCACAATTATCCTGCCTGCGCTGAAATACACATAAAAATAATTAAGCACGACCTCTTGATTTTTGAATATTTATAAATTTATGATATGTTTTTATATTATTTATTTATTGGTTTTTTAGTAAGAACGCTATAAATTGTTTATGAATAGTTGTCACAGCAATAATTATGGAACGACTTCGGTACTTAAAACATTACATAATTCTTAAATGCTTTTTATACAAAATGAGCACTTGATTATATAAATATAAAAATAATGTTTTGCGTAGTGAGAGTCTAAGTCGTGGCATACTTATTGTTGTGAAAAAATATTCGTAAAAAAGTTATAGTATTTTCTACCGTAAAATCAATACATAATAATGATTTAATAAATACGTTTTGGCATGTTTTTTTTTTGCGCCCAATGCAAAGGCACCCTCCGGAAGCGGGGGAGGGAGGTGGTGAATGCTCCCAGCATACCACGCAGCCGGCTGCGTGGTTATGTGGGACTCACTTTGAAGAAGTGCCAACCCACTAAACACAACCTTGGGAACGGCTTTAGCCATAGTGGCCTTTCCGCCGAAAATTTGATGCGACCCCCTTAAGGGATAAGGGGACGCAGGCGGCGAGTAGCCGCTGAGAGTTGCGCCTAATTAGGCATATTAGAAGAAGGCTCGGCCTGTGCCGCCAAGAGGCAGTCCAGGTCGGCCGAAAGCTGGTTGGGGGGGTCCGAGAGAGAGTTTCTCGGTCTGCGGACTCAATAGCGAGAGGGAAGTGGGGCTGCATAGGAAGCTGCCTCACGAATAAGGTGATTAGAGTGAGACTCTGAGGCTTTGAAGAAGTTCTCAGAGAGTTTCGGCATGTACACTTGAAAAATACGCAGCGCTCGGTCCTTCGTAATTGGTCTGAGTATGTATAAAAATAAGTTAAATTAAACCAGTTAAATTTAAGTTATGTATTACAACAAGTAAAATTAATACTTATCGAAATATTTTAACAGAAAAATAACTAAGATCCTCCAGGAACATAATACTTTTTATCAAATTGTATCAACACGCTTTATAATTTAGCAACAGCAGCTTTCGCGGTAACAAAGTAGAATAACGTTGTTATGGCAACGAATAACGTGGAATTATAGGTTGGTGTTGGCTTTTGCTAGGTGAACAATAAGCCATTCAGAGCTAGAGCATGTTTACTTTTGTGTTCATTTGTACACGTTTTTGATGAAATAATGTATATTATGTAATGTAATTATTTTCGATTTTAATTATTTTTTAAATATGCATGGAGTAATCAGGCATTTCTTTTTATATTACAGATATTCTTCTTCCCCCCGGACCGCCACAAGGTAATGTGCACTAGATCCTTAACTATCTATTTAAAAAATAAAATCAGAAATTTAAATTTAGTGAAATAATAATACAACATAAACCGCAGGAGGTGTTCGGTGCAGTCCGCCGCACGTGAGTACCGTTCAAGATACTACTCAATAGATCTGTTGCCCTGGTACACAAGACTGAAACAACTGATCAACGTACGCGCAAAAAGTAGTACCAATTTGGGTCACGCCCACTAATTTGAGACGCTCAAGGACGCAACCCACTCAGTACAAGCACCGCCTCACTCAACTGTCGTAGGTCACTTGACCTGCGCTCGCGCCTACTACCTGCTGGGTCTATACGTAGGTATATCTATATAGTCCATTCAACTCGGCCCGACAATTAATTACCTCTTTGTACTCATCACAGCCTAGTACTTTAAACGGGTAAAATGAACAAATCTCTCTCTGATACAAATATCAGTGTAATGGACAAGACTCCCATTAAATCTTATTTGTATGCGTAATAAGAGAGCTAGGGAAGAAGATCTACCAGGGGAATTTACTAAATTCAAGAATGAAATCAAAGAAATGTTAGCTTCCTTTATCTCAACACAACAAAGTGAATTAAAAGTAATTACCTCAAATCTCAAGGATATTCAGATGACAAATAATAACATTGAAACTGCCATTACTAACTTATCTTGCCAAAATGAGGAATTCCGTAAGAAAATCGAACTGCTTGAGTTGCAAGGTAAAAAGGACCGTGAATACATTGTCTTGTTAGAGGATAAGATCGAAGACTTACAAAGGAGCCATAAGAAAACTTGCATTGAAATAAAGAATGTCCCTAAAATGCCTCAGGAAAATAACTCTGATTTAATACGAGTAAATATGATCATGAACTTATCTAAACATCTAAGCCTTGAGATGGACTCACGTGACTTAAAGGACATTTATCGACTGTCCAGTAGGAAAGAAGGTATTACGAATTTTCCTATAATTGTGGAATTGAACTCCACTATGTTAAGACTAACTTACTAAAGGAGGTAAAGTCGTTTAATATTAAAAATACAAGTAAACTTCAAGCAAAACATCTTGGGATAACTAAAAACGCCGAGGTACCTGTGTTTATATCTGAGCAATTAACTCCTAAGGGCATCCGACTATTTTTCTTAGCCCGAGATTTGGCTAAAACTAAAAATATATAAATTTTGTTGGGCAGCATTTGGTCGTATTTTAATAAAAAAAGATGAAAATTTTCGAGTAATTGCCATTAAAAGTGAGGCCCAGGTACAGCAGCTGATGCAAGAAGCATGACTACTATGTACTGTCACAATCATTAAATTATTCTTAGTACTAATAACTTTGCCTCTTTCTATTAATATAAATAATGTTTTGTTTAACTTAAATCAATACAGATATATTTGAAATTATTTTAATTATCATTGTAAGCATGCTCAGCTCGCTGCTATACACCTAAATACTTAGTTTCGTGCTTTCCGTATCACAAAACAAAAACAACTAACTCACTCAATACACCCACACCCAAACTTATTCTACACAGTGCCTAATATAGTATGTTTTGACATACCAATTTACACGCATATAATTAAATACAGAAATAGTCGTCAGATTACTGCTAAATTATTGTTTAAACTACAAGAATCACCGTTTGTCACTCTAATTAATAATGGATAGTAACTTATTTAATTTACAGGAATTGGATACCGGTGAGATAGCTAATTTTGCTATTCTTGATATTGCACATTTACATACATACCTACAACGAGATTCTAATAACTTGGCTGTCCTGACACAAAACATAAGGAGTATTTACAGTAATTTCGACGATTTTCAGATAACTTTGTCTCAAATCGGAGTTGAGGTGGGGTGCTAATCCTAACAGAATGCAGCTTAAACACTAATAAACCTCTACCAGTGTTAAACAACTATACTTCGTTTAATATATTTAGGCAACTAAACCAAAACGATGGCGTAGTAGCCTATATAAAAAACTGCCACTTACCCCAGATAACTGAAATCAATTTAACACATGCATCCGCCTTGGAAATAAATATTTCAAATTTCACCATTATTAGTATCTATCGGTCTCCGTCGAATGTATCCACTGAGAGTTTTATTAACTCATTTGATCAGTACCTTCAAAGTATTCACACACATAGAAACACCATTATTACTGGAGACATAAATATTAACTTAATAGGAAAGCCGTCAGAATCAGCACAAATGAGAACTAACAGATTAACCTATTTGAACATAACAACTATACTAGCTTTACTCCTAGGACACTGTTTGCCTACTAGAGAGGAGAACTGCCTCGATCACATGCTCCTTAAGCTAGACAAATTAAATAACTCGGCTTTCGTGGCTGTCCTAAACACGTCTGTTACGGATCATGCAATGGTGTTATTAAATATATCCCACAAACACAAAAATAAGACTTGTGTCAAATATAAAACTATAATAAACTGGGAGAATACCTATAAGCACCTTGTAGATATAGACATATCTTTTCTTAGTGCACATAGAGACCCAAACATTCTAGCTGACGCAATTATAGACGTGATTTGGACATCTCTCCTCCAAAACACTAAGGTTGTCTCAGTGTCCAGCTCAAGCGAACTTTAAAGCCCTGGATAACTATGGACGCCCTAAGATGTATTAGGTTTAGAAATAAATTGCAGCTGCAAAAGAAGAAAGATCCTTTTATCCGATTATAACTTACAGGCGTTTTCGCACATATTGTTCTAATCTTATTAAAAAACTAAAACGACAATATCATAAAAAGCAGATATTCAATTCTTTAAAAAATCCTAAGCTACTCTGGCGTAAAATTAATGACATTACCCGTTATAAAAAACCCAAGGCGTCTAGTATATACCTACTGCATATCACACCACATCCTCTTGACTCTTTAAACCGTGTAAACCAATTCTTCGTAACTATTGGAAAAAACTTGCGGATGAAATCATAACCCTAACTGGGCAAGCATCTAGATCTGTCACTTACTTAAGTTCACTATCTCAAATTAACTCGTTCGTCCTGCTGGAGACAGATCCGGCAGAAGTGGATAGCATACTTGGGTCACTTGACTCAGAAAGTGCTTCGGGGTGGGATTGCATACCTGTGGGTTTCCTTAAATTATCTCGAGAACTTGTTGTTCCTCTTATTAGCCAGTTGACTAATATGTGTTTCAAAACGGGCGTATTTCCTGTTTTGAAACACATATTAGTCAACTGAAAAAAAACTGACAAACGGGGTTTTAGACAGGGACGGTCAACTCAGGATGCGGTCATTGCGTTAACATCTGAAATCACTGATAAGGTAGACAATGGTTATAAATGCGTTACGGTGTTTCTATACCTGAAAAAGGCTTTTAACATCATATCTGTCCCCATCCTTGTGCAGAGACTTGAAGCTATAGGGATAAGAGGTAAGGCTCTCTCCCTCTTTGACAGCTACCTCCGAGGTAGGAGATAGCAAGTTAAAATAGAAAACTTACTTAGTGAGGAGGAAAACATTGTTTACGGTGTCCCACAGGGCTCGGTTCTCGGCCCAACACTGTTTCTAGTGTATATTAATGAACTATGCAACCTACGAAGCAGTGATGGGAAAACCTTCTCCTACGCGGACGACACGGCTTTCGTTTACATTGGGGACACGTAGGAAGAAGTGTGCAATAATGCCGAGCAAGGATTAGTTGTTATAGATAGATGGCTCAAAGCCAATCTGCTAACCCTTAAAGTTATTAAAACAAACTACATTTGCTTTTCTCCTAGTATAAGGTCTAAACCAGGCCTTAATTTTAAAATTAGAATCCACACGTGTGCGGACCACTTGGACCAAAATTGTAATTGCCAGGTCCTTAAACAGAAGATACTTGGGAATTATAGTTGATGAGTGTTTAACTTGGCATTCGCATATTGAGATTGTTACGTCACGGGTGCGCAAATTTATATGGATTTAAAAAAATCTAAGATATGTGATGCCTCAGAAGATACTCAATAGCATCTTTATTGCGCTCACGCAATCAGTTCTTACATATTGTTTACCAGTCTGGGGAGGAGCCACTAAAACTAAATTCCTTGAGTTAGAAACAGCCCAAAGGTCACTTATAAAAGTAATGTACTATAAACCATACAGATACCCCACCGTCGATCTATATAGAATCAGTGGCTTACTCTCAGTTAGAAAACTATATTATTTAATTACGACCCTATACTTACAAAAATCTATCCCATTTAACCAAGACAGTCAGGAGAGAAGACGAAAAGATATAGTGGCTTACTTCCCAAGGGTCCGAACCGCTTTTGCACGGCGTCAGTTTGCAATCCAATCAGTCTACATTTATAATAAAATAAACGTAAAATTAAAGTTCCACCATAAGGTTTCACACGTATGCAAAAAGTTAATAACTGAATGGTTAAAAACCTTAACATACGAGGAAACTGAACAAATTTTAGATAGACTTGTTTAAACAATTTCTTTTTATTTCTTTCTTATGAATATTGTAAGGGAAAGAGCGAGATAGCCCCAAAACAAGTATTATCAATTACTTACTGGGGATCTCTCATTTATAACCCATGTAACTGTTTGGAGACAAATAAACATTTTCATTTTCATTTTCAGATATTTTGGTAGTTCGACTTAATGATACCTTTTTTATGGAATAAGGATGACAAGCGACCAAAATGCAGATGAGTTGTCACCTTTGAGGACTAAGATGGAATACCTCGTATCCAGTAATAAGGGTCTCCGGTTCTCTACACTCACATACGAAACTATTTTACGCTGGTATTCTGTGAGAGCGTGGTCCTACCCCGGTTGAGTCGATCCTTTCGTGCTACAACTACAAGTATAATACACCTGTAGCTTGGCTTTACCCCGTTTAAAACCTGATAATGACAGTACTATATTTTTTGTGGGATTTCAAAATCTTTTTTTTACACTATTATATTGTATAATTTAGTGTATTTTATAGTGTATCCTAATATAATAAATTAAAAGTTAAATTTAAACCAAATTTAAACATAAATATTTGAAAGAGCCGTGGAAAATCAGCGGAGTTAGCCAAGTTGACAATCTACAATCGTTAACGCTAACAGAAACCTATACAAATGAATGAAATCAACGATAAGTCACTTATATGCCACGTGACTTAACGTTCAGAAAGGAGCTTACCTGATAAATTAAAAGCAGTTCGAGAACATGACATAACATTCACATTGTTAAGTCTGCCGATTCTCACTGAAACCTCCTCCCGTTTGGGGGACACATGAGAGAGGCTACTGCCAACCGGTGAGATGTGTGTAGGCTGAATTTGTTTTATGTTTAATTTTCTTAAAGACATTTAAAATTTAAAAGTATGCCTTTCCTCTGATCTTCGTGTCGTGTTAATTGATAAACCAGTAATCATAGAATACAATACATTACCGTTACAGCCTATTAAATTCCACTGCTGAACATACGCCTCCCGCATAGATTGCCTCATAGGGATTTGCCATAGTTGCCACGCTTGGCAAGCGGGTAGGCAACCGCAGTTTTTTTATTTTTAATCATTATTAGAAAGACGCTGCTGCCCATCTCCTGATTTGTAATACTACGGTAATGTATTATAGTATTCTATGCCATTAATAGTCCATTGCTGGATGTAGGTGGCTCACGAGTTAGTAGAATGTGCTGTAACTCCGCTTGATACTGGTTTTTGCGATACCTAATCCACCTAGATTAGGTATAGCAAAAACCAGACCAGATTACTCGCTCATTATGCTCTGCTTCTAATAATCGTTCTAGATTTTATAATATAATATAGCTGTAACAAATTTGAAATAGTTTTCTAGTGGAATTAGTTGTGACAAAGTTTTCTCTATTTTATGGACGCCTTCATTGTAAAAGTAAAGTCGTTCTCATTGCTCCATAACTCTTTCAGAAATAGGAGAAAGCCAGTCGCTAGTTGTGGGACCAGTATACTATGATGTAACTTTACTTATTAGATTTATTTTAGAACTAGATTTAGTGCCGCTATGAAATGAATTTTTTATTAATATTTTGACGGCTTCTTAGCGCAGTTGCTTGGCAATTTTTTTTGCAAGATTTTAGCAAAATAGCAAGTTGCGGCGTTGAGGGTCTCGCGTTCAATTTCGCACGGAACAAGTATTTGTATGGTCTACAAATACATACTCGTAATTGTGCCGGGTCTGTATTTATAAATGTTTGTTTATATGAAGTTTGTGTAATGTAAACTGCCTCCACTATAGAAGAGAAAATCCTAGTGTGGAGTAAGTAGCTGCTGATCATAAGGTCCTGGCTTCGGATCCCCCGAGTTGGACCAAAATCAATTATCGGGTTTATTTGTTATGAAATTCTCAATAGCAGCCTGGAGTCAGGGACTTGGCAGTGTTTCATCCAAGTGACGTAAAGCCATTGGTCCTGCGCCTGATCTCCCTCCCGTCGTATCGAATAACAGTACCATCAAACTATGAGAGCGATGGAATAGAGAGTGCAACTGTGCTTGCGCACACACTCGTTCACTATAATACTGTACTGCGCAGATGGCTAGTCGCTGTTGAGAGTGGTCACCGTGGCCGAAATTCGGTGTAGAGTAGTCCAATTTAATGTACATATCTACATCATGGGATGTTGCACAATTTTTTTCACAACCTATGGTTATACAGAAATAGTAAATCAACTGCGAAACATGACATTAACAGCGACTCAAAAAGCTTAACTTGACAACACTAGAGAGAGAGAGAAGAGAGAGAGATAGAGAGAGGTAGACTGATTAAAAGATACAAAATACAGGATAGTATGATGTGCCTAAACTGCAAAATGTATACTTACTGAACAGCAACAAACGTCTGAGTGGACATCGCCTTAAACTCTGGTGCTCATACAATGAATGCCTTCAAGATTAGCCTGCACAAAATCTCTTTTAGTTAGCTAGTGTCAATTTATTAACATTATAATGCATATTTTATTTTTAATAATATAAAAATAATATGATAATAATATGAAATTATAAAGCAATGCTGGCAGATTTTAATTCAATAAAATAGAAATCACTAATGAAAAGGTACCTATCGGTCCAAGTGCTGCCGATTGTTGTCCACACGCTTTGTGTTCGACAAGTTTTTTTTTAATTCAAAACATTAGCAAGCACATTGAACGTTCTTTGTATAATATTAATTTTCACAAAATCAACATCGTCAAAAGTTATGACTGGCGTTTCCTTAAGTTCCACCATCGATCAGACTTTTATATTACTTAGATATTCCTTTTAAAGATAAATTGGTAATACCTCAATTAACTTTTTAAGTAGCTTTAGCATAGTGAATTCTACTAAATAATATGCTCTGTATTTAAAATGAAATTATAAGAAATAAAATTAAAAGATTCTATTTAAGTTAAAATAACGCAGGGATCTCGATCTTGTTTTTCTGTTGAAATTAGGCGACGGGAAAATTGACGGCTCAGAAATATTTCTGAAAATTCAAATTAACTAATTAAAACACCTTCTCAGCCTACATTGAAATTACGATGTATTTTAATTTCTCTAGCCTGATACAACATCCTACAAATGAGATAAAATCGCGTTAAAAGGCAAAGCATTGCTGGTCGAAAAGGAAAACAATATACCTATTTATTCTCTTTAACTTTTATATAATAATATTTTTTAAACGAAAAAAAAAACTAAACCATAAAACAACAGTCTCCTCAATCAACAATATCTGCCTTAACGATTTGTTTTCTTTGCAATTTTTCTTTATTACTTGTTTAATAAAAGAAACTGGAAAATGTACTGGCAGCTGAATAAGTATTAATGAATGCTTGGTATTTCAATAGAGATCCCTTCTCAATTTTACAAATTATTTTGCTGTTATATAAATTCATGCACGTGTATTAAAGAAGAATCTTTTTGTGAAATAATAATGGGAATTTACTGTGAATAACATACAAGCTATATTATTATGAAAGACATTTCATTATACTCACGAACCTCTTATAGAACTCTTTTTGATTATTGTAATATTATAACGATTTCCTGCCTATTGTCTGTCATCAAACCTGAATAAAATAAAAATAAAAACGATTGCTATGAAATTAGCAAATGGAAGGTTTTAATACAGTTTAATCATTGTGTTGCAAAACCGAAGAAGGCAAAGAGACCAGATCTTTATGTATATAATATTTTATAATTTTACAAATACTCTATATCTTTTAAGTACATTATTTTAGAGTCTGTTCACATTGCAATAAAATATTTTAAATTTCGTTTTATAGAACAACATTTTATAAAAAATATAACGAGAAATATAATACCGCTTACATATTTCAAAATAATATTAATTTCTTCACATCTATTCTTTTATTATAATAAAACTCTAAGAAGACGATTTCAGTATATTAAATATATTTCTTATAAATTATAATTAAATACTATCAATAGACATGCCAACATGACAATATTTGTAAGCGGTGTTTTTTGTCTGTCTGTCTGTCTGTCTGAACACTTCACACAAAAATTAGCCATCGCATTTGGATCGGATTTTTACTGTAGTATTACGTAAAAATCAAACCATTAGAATAAATATATTTCATCATGCTATCTATTATCGAGGCTGGGCAGTAGGCCTTTATATCTGGATATTTATAATGTACAAGCCTATAAAAAAATTGAGGTAGTAGCTATTAACTCAATGAGAGCCTAATTAAATAAGAGATCACAATGTAAATTTTCAATATGTAATTCTTAAGTAAAACTTTTGATTTTAGCAAATCAAATGAATTTGGGAAATTCTGTGAAATGCTAATACATTCATCGCTTTATTTCGCACTTCGTATGTAAGCGCGTCACGGTGGCTTGCGTTCGCTCTCCTTCGCATTCATGGGAATGCTAAATGATTGTGTTTAATGCTAATCTGACTTGGAATTTCATCTCATTCTCAAGTAGCGGTGAATGAATTAGCAGGTGCGAAGAATACGGCTTAGAAATTATTGTCTATGATTTTAGAAAAATGCTTCTATTTAAGGTAATAACATATTACAGTATAATAACAATTAGTGTGATACCTGCATCGCTGGTCGTCTGTTATAATTGCGTATTACTGTGCCAAAGTTCAGCATTTGAAAGTTGAAGAATGTGGTATAAGTAATGTGTTGAATGTTGAGATTGGGTGAGTTAACCGTCAAATGCCTTTTGTACGCCGATGATCAAGTCATATTTGCATCGTCGGCGGCCGAGTTGCAAATGATGGTTACTTTAATGAACTGGTCATTAAAAGAAAGGGGTATGAAAGTGAACGCAAGTAAGACGAAAGTGATGGTTTTTGAAAGAGAAGTAAGTAAAACGTTATGTTAAATAAGAATAGAAGGGGAGATGATTCAGCAAGTGGACGAGTTTGTATATTTGGGATGTTTATTTAGCAGGGAAAGTACATATGATAAGGATATAGAACGCAGGAAATAGAGTGAATGGGGCTCTACATGCTATTGTGAAAAGTCAGAATGTATCAAAAAAGGCACGTATGGCAATTCATAATGCTGTGTTAGTCCCTACTTTAATGTATGGTAGTGAAAGTTGTGTCTGGCAGAAGAAGCATGAGAGTAGAATAAATGCTGTAGAAATGCGGTCATTAATTAGTATGCTAGAGCTGAATCTGAATGACAGGGTGAGAAATAGTGTGATAAGAGAAAAGTGTGGTTTGCAAGATGACGTTTTGACCAGGATTATGAAAGGAATGCTTCGGTGGTTTGGTCATGTAGAAAGAATAAACGAGGAAAGAGTGACAAATCAAATTTATGTTGCAGAAGTGAACGGAAGAGTCGGGAAGGGACGCCCTAGACGAAGGTTTATCGACCAAATTGGCGATATATTGAAAATGGGCCAGATTAGGAGTACCCTTAACCGACGAGCGTGTATGCGTAGATATATGGATGTAAAGGAGGCGAGAGAAGTGTGTCAGGATCGTGCCAAATGGAAGTCCGTAGTCTCTGCCTACCCCTCTGGGTGACAGGCGTGAGTGTTTATGTATGTATGTTACTGGCAAGTGATAGTGAGAGCTTATGTCATCATCATTATAGTCCATTAAAACTTCACTGCTGATCATAGGCCTCACCCATATATCACCTCATAGGAGGAATATTTGCCATAGTTATCGTGCATGTCAGACGGGTTGGAGACCGCAGGTTTTTTTAGTTTTATCCTGAAGATTCTGCTGCCCATTTCCTATTTCATTTTCATCTGTTGCCTCTTTTGACACTACCACATGATATGGGGTAGTGGATTGTCTTACACCGCCACTATATGGCACTTTTTTATAGAATAGGGTGACTAACGAGCACACAGTCCACCTGATGTTAAATGGATGTTGTGGCCCATAGACATCCATTTAACATCTATATATATATATATATATATATATATATATATATATATATATATATATATATATATATATATATATAAATGGCCCATAGTGTGAGCGTGGTTCTACCCCGGTCGAGCCGACCCATTCGTGCTACAACTATAATATAGCTGCAGTTTGGCTCTATCACGTAAAAAACTTTTTTACTGTACATAAGAAGAATCAAGGTCCCGACTTTAGAAGCTATTACGTGGAAATTATTTTATTCTTTTAAGTTCTATAAAGTCGGCTTTTATTTTTATTAAAAGTCTACCAAAGTTGTCGTAGATTTCCATCGCATTGATAATCGTTGAGAGTTGGCATCATAAATCTGTCCATCACCCATATATTTCGACAAAAGAGGTGATTAAGGAAAAGTCTACAAAGACCTCGTGGCCTCCGATATTTGGTGTAAAGCCGTATGGTTTATTACACCTTTTGAATGGAATAACAAATACCACATGTTCAAGTTAACAATGGAATTTCTTCCAAATAGTTAAATTAAAACATCATCCCCTATTTTTCTACTCTTATGGGAGGAATGCTTTCTCCAAATTTATTTGGAACCAACCTTGAAGTATAACATATTTAATAAAAAAGAATCATTAATTCAGTTCAGCCGTTTCAGGGAAATCGAAGAACATACATTAAATAACATACGCGTTCAATAAATAACCTTCTCGTTTTTTGAACTCAGTTAATAAAATGGATTCGCTCGTATTATTTTCGTAACTTCTTACAGTTATTTCGACTCTCAAACAAATTGGACGGAAAGATGATGAAACTTTTCAAGAGAAGCTTTTTTTGGTTTATTTTTGTTGCTTGTGTAAACATAAATATTGTTTTATATACAGCGTTATTTTTTAAAGAGTAGCCAAATTTTAAACTAAAGCTTAAATATATATATAATGATATAACATTATTTTGGTTTTTGTAAATACGAGTAAATAAGGCTTCTACTTTTATTTGAAATTATCCCAAATTGAATGTAATTTATGGGCAACTACGTTTTTGCCTACCGATCGACCAAAAATCAGTTAAAATAATGCATTACTGCGCATTTTGAACTTAAAAGATAAAAGGACAGAATGTTTGAGACTCTTTTAATTAATTTTTCTTCAACATTTGCCTATATTACTCATTCTGAACCTTCTCAGCAAATTTGGCCGATAATTACAAACTAACCCTGTATATAAAATTAACGCAAGTAAAACGAAAGTGATGGTTTTTTAAAGAGAAGAAAGTAAAACAATATTTGAAATAAGAATGGAACTGGGGCTAGTTAAGCAAGTGGATGAGTTTGTGTATTTAGGATGTGTGTTTAACAGGAATGGTAGATATTATAAGGATATAGATCGAAAAATTAACGCAGGACACAGAATAAATGGTGTTCTTCATTCTATTATAGTCAGAATGTATATTAAAAGGCACGTATGGCAATTCACAATGCTGTGTTAGTTCCTACCTTAATTTACGGTAGTGAAAGTTGGGTGAGGCATAAGAAGCACGAGAATCGAATAAATGCTGTAGAAATGAAGTCATTAAGGAGTATGTTATTTGAAACGTGGTAGAGCCACGCTGCAGCTATATTATGAACCGGATACCCTTTTTACTGGAAACGAGGCATTTTATCTTAGTCCTCAGGGGTGACAACACACATGCATTTTGATTCTTAATCGAGGATAAATGTAGACGTTTATGAGCTACAGCATCCACTTACCATCAGGTGGACTATGTGCTCGATTGTCACCCTTATTCTATAAAAAAAATGTTAGGGATGAATCTGCATGACAGGGTGAGAAATTGTGTGATAAGAGAAAAGTGTGGTTTGCAAGATGATTTTGTGACTAGTATTGAGAAAGGAATACTACGGTGGTTTGGTCATATAGAAATAATAAACGAGGAAAGACTGACAAACGGCAGACAATGTACGGCAGAGTTAGCAAGGGACGCCCTAGACAAAAAGTTTATCGACCAAATTGGCGATATATTGAAAATGGGCCAGATTAAGAGTACCTACACTTAGCCGACGGGCATGCATACGTAGGAATATATACATATGTACCGATATATATGTAAAGGAAGCAAGGGAGGTTTATCAGGATCGTGCCCAATGGAAGTCCGTAGTCTTTGCCTACCCTTCTGTTTGACAGGCGTGTGTGTTTATGATTATGATGATGTGAATGTTTTATATATATAAATGAAAATACATTGTTATTAAATAAATATAGTTTATACGCTCTTGATATTTTAAACATAACATATATTTTACATAAGAATCTTTAAAAATCCACTGCTGAATCCCGCCTGATTTCAACATAGTTGCCACGCTTGGCAGAAGGGTTGGCACTTTTTGGTTTTGAGTTGTTATCAGGAAAATGCTGCTGCCTATCTCCTGTTTCAGTTACCATCTGTCGCCTCTTACGTCATGAACCCATGGGACGATATTGGGTAGTGGTTCTCACATCGCCACTACATAGTTTCCTACCTCGCCCACTACTTTGTGGAATCACCAGCGATTTTTTCCGTACCGATACGACTTAGGGATCTTTAAGGAAAAATCCTACGCCTTTTCAAAACGCCGAAAATGCACCTGCAATTCCTTTAGTATTGCGGTTGAGGCGCATACACGTTCCTCTTCTATAAAAAATATCAATTTTATAATTTTAATCAATACTCTGTATATATTGCCGTCCCCAAAAAATCTAATGTATGTTCTGCTTTCTGATAAAATGCTGCTTTATTTATGGTTGCACTGGACGAAATTTACGACCAGTGAGAAGTACTCTACATGATGATTTACGGAAACCGACCAACCGTATGAGGGAGTTTGTTTCTAATTTAAAGTTTTTTTTAGGCCAATGTTGGAGCTACTAAGCAAGATATTCTACGAACGCCATTTATTCATACATATAAAAAATTTAAGTGTCGTTATTTGCATACTATTGAGACATAAATCCCATGTAGTGGCGGTGTAAGAATATCAGTGGATAGTGACCCCATATCGTCCCTTGGGTGTCCGTAAGAGGCGACAGAAGGAAACAGGAACAAGAGATGGGCAGCAGAATTTTCCTAATAACAACGCAAAATAATTAAAAAACTGCGTTTGCCAACCCACCTGCCAAGCGTGGCAACTACGGAAAAATTCTCCCTCTCAGGCAATTTATGGGGGAGGCCTATGTTCAGCAGTAGACTATTATAGGCTGTGATAAATGGATGGATGGAAGACATGAATAACCATTTTTATATAAAAATGGTTATTCAGAACAATGCGATAAATGTGCGTGTACTTATATAAAATGTAAGCCATGATTACGTTCCTTTTGTTATGCGACATGAATGTGCTACGAAATACGTAAAATGTAGGCCGACCTCATGCATTGAAATAGCCCTCGTTACCGAGGGCGAGCCAATCCTTCACATACACTTGTGTATGTGAAGGATTGTTTGATATAAAAATATTACATATAAATTTTTTGTTAAATTTCTATTTGAATTTACATTAATTCGTTTAAAAGTAGATTTTTCCCGAGGCTTTGTTCGCTTAAGCTTCAGTTTAAATATAATTTTTTATGGCTAAGTATGTACAGAAAAGGGTAGAAAATTGAAAAAAAAAATTCTTTAAGGTAGTGGACCACAGTTAAAAATAAATTTATATAAATTTTCTGAGTAATAACCCTAATTAAAAAAATTTAACAATGTCACGAGTATCCCTTTTAATTTAGTTTCTGATTGGATCTATTACTTAAATTATCATCACCCTTACACCCCATCACACTCCACAGCTGAACATAGGTCTTCCGCATAGATTGCCACAGAGTGCGGTTGATCTCAATACACAAATAATAACAATCTAGGGATGTTCCAGTTCTTTATTTATTGAAAAGAAAAAAACAAAGAACTTCTAGAAACATATATATGCGCAGTATTATAAACTCTAAAGGAAATTAAAAAATCGTATATTTCTTAATAAAATGGTTATGGTAAAAATTATGGTTAAGCTATTATGGTAAAAATAAAAAAGTTTAACTTGTACTTGGCTCCTCATAGTTCAATTGCTCACCAGAACCTGATATTCCAACTGCAACTTCAAAACCAATTGCCTATCTGTAACGTTAGGTTGAACTCTCAACGTAATTTTTAAAAATCGTACTTTTCTCGATTGTAATCTGACTATCCCCAGCACGCCACTTAGTCACTTCGACGGAGTCTAGTTAGCAAGACCACAATATTAATATACAGCGTTTTCTACCCCGAAGGAAGGAAAACGATTATTTCGGGTCTTGTCGAAGGCTTGACCATTCGGAGATTACCCACCGTTATCCTTTCATGTGTACTTGCCCAAATTTACCACTAGAGGGCTCCAAAAAGGGTCTTCGTCCCCATTACAGCCCCCCTGAAGGTTGTGAAGGCTAGCGCAACCGGTTCGCGGATGCATTCCTCAGTACAGCTCCGAAAGAAGCCGGCAAGGATTTACTTAGGTCAAGCCTTCGGAAAGACCCGCAATAATCGTTTTTCTCCCTTCGCGGTAGAAACCGCTGTATATTTCAGGTCTGTGCATTTGGCTTGACCTATCGGAGGGATGTTTGAAATCCACCGGCTCACAACCTACAGCGTACTGTGACTTGAAAAACGTATGTTATCTCCTATTATTATTATAATTATATAAATTCTTTATATTTCTTCTCTTCTTTGAGAGTTTGAAACACTGCACACACGGGTCGGAACCAAGTGTGTGAGGGGTAATTTAAATTGTAAAAGTGGATGATAAAGTAGAAGAAGTCAGAAACTTTCGGGTGATGCGACAGGTGTTGAGGATGGTGGCTTTTTGGAGCAAGTGAAGTGTATGAGTGGGCATGTGTAGTGTGTTAAGGCTTTGTGTGAGTGATTTTGGTATAATACCGGTGGATGAGAGAACTATCGGGACGATGTGAACATTTTGTGCTTTCCACTGAGTTTTAATTTCTCCTGTAATATGTTGTATGGTTTCAGAGGCATTTTTGCAATGTCTGCACATGTCAGTAGTCTCATTGGAGTCTTTTATGATGTATTTTATGTAATTACGAGTTGGTACTATTTGATTCTGTATGGTAAGCATAAAACCCTCGGTCTCGGGAAACAGTTCACCTCGTTTGAGCCATTCGTTCGACTTAATTTTATCGACGTCTGGCTGACTCAAATAGGCTCGATGTCTTCCATGTAGGGCTTTTTCAGACCATGCTGCGACCTTTTGTTGTGTTCCCATAATGTGTTCATTAATTTGCGTATTTCTGTTCTGTAAGTTAAGCGGCGTAATTTTTTTGTCTGTTTCCGTTATGTGTTTGTGTAAAGATGAGTGTTATGATTTGTTATGGAAGTACGAGCGAAAGTATTTGTTTGTCGAGTAAATTGTGTATGTCTATCAGTCCTCTCCCCCCTTCTTAACGTGGTAGTGTAAGTCTCTGTATGCATGATTTTGGATGATGTTTTCTGTGTTTAGTTGGAAGTGTATTGAGTGTGCATTGTAGTTTTTTGATGTCAGTTTTTGACCATGGTATAATTCCGAACGAGTATGTGAGAATAGCTATTGCAAATGTGTTGATGGCTTTAATAGTGTTTTCTAGAGTTGAGGTTGGTTTTTAAGATAAGGTTGAGGCGATGTGAGAATTTTTTGAGCAATTCTTGTTTTGTAATATTTTGTTGAATTCGTCTGGACTTTTTAAAACCTAAGTATTTGTATGTACTATGTTCATCCATTGGTTTAATTGATTCACCTGATCTGAATGTGTAACTATTACTTTGAATCTTGCCTTTTACAATAGACAATATTTTGCATTTATCTACTCCGAAAGACATACAAATATCTTGAGAAAATTGTTGTTTTGTGTCTGCTAGTTGGAATAGTGTATTTTTGTCTGCTGCATATAACTTTATGTCATCCATGTGCATAAGGTGTGTTAGGGTATATTGCGTGTTATTGTTTTTCAATGTAAAACCCATGTCAGTATTATTTAGTAAGTGTGAAAGTGGATTGAGGGCCATGCAAAACCATAGAGGACTTAGAGCATCTCCTTGAAATATTCCACTTTTTATACAGATTGGTTTAGTAGTTACACTCAAAGAGGATTGATTAATTTTAAGCACAGTTTGCCAATTTTGCATGGAAGATTCTAAGAATAGTTTCAGTGTTGGGTGAATTTTATACAGATTTAAGACATGTAATAACTAGCTGTGCGGTACTGAATCGAAAGCCTTTTGGTAATCGATAAACATTGTGTGAATATCTTTCTTGTTTTTAACAGTACTGTTCAAAATAATTACATCATTAGTAAGTTGTTCTTTACATCCTTGGCTATTCTCACGACATCCCTTTTGTTGTTCTGCTAGAATGTTATTTTTGGTTAAATGTTCATATACTATTTCGCTTACGGAGGCTTTTAAGATTTTGTACAAGGTTTGTAGACAAGTAATTGGTCGGTATTCCGCTGGGTTTATGGTATCATTCATGTCTTTGGGAATCATGTATGTTACTCTATGTGTTATGTATGTTGGACGTAAATGTGGTGATTGGATGAATGTGTTTAAGTGGTTATGTATGAATGGATGTATGCTGGTGAATTTCTTATACCAGTATTTGTGAATATTGTCTGTGCCTGGCGATTTCCAGTTGTGTTTGTGTTTGAGGACTTCTATAAATGTGGTATAATTTCAAATTTAATTTCTGGAATTTCTGGTGTTGCCTCGTTGATCCAGTCTACGTGATTATTATGAGATACTGGATTTTCCCAAATGTTGGCCTAGAATTCCCGCAGTGTTTCGGACGAAGGTTTCTCTAGGTTTTGGTTACTGGTGTCTGTTATTAGATTGGTAATTGGTAAATTTTGTGTTTTGTACTTTGCGGTTCGTGCATGTTATATATATATTTTAAGTCTACTGGATGCTGCGTTTAATTTTTGTTTTAGTGTCCAAAAAGTGTTCTAGTTCTGTGTTCTTCGTGTTGTGCGTGTATTTGGTATTTTCTCTTTATTTCTTGCGACTACTCTTTTACTTCTGCTACCGTTAATGAAGTGTGTCAGTCCGGTAGCTAAGCATCCATACAAGCCGAGAAGCCAGGCATGCCCTATCAAACTGCTCAATCAATAATATCAACTAATAAAATAACTCGTAAACTGTTTCAAACAATTTCAAATTTCGCGCGCTCCTCTGTTATACAATATACACAGGTCGTGGCCTCGAACGTCAACACGCGGCAAAACTGTGCGATACTGCTGTCGATTAGTCGTCTCTGTCGCACACGTGGGCTTTTTACCGGGCTTTCGAAAAGACGATCGCTCCCTTTCTAACCTATGGCAAAATGTTCAATAATGAAATATAACTACGATTGTTTATATAGCAATTAATATGGAATGCAGAAGCCAGGCTTTTAGTCTGAAGTTAGTCGAGAGTGGGGGCGTTGAGCGATACATTTGCAGTGCACTTCACATTTCAATGTTTACTGTGTGTGTTTACTTGAAAATTACAATGTTTACGTGTTTCAATATTGAGTTGAAAATTTATACTTTTTTAAAGATTTTTAGTGAACATGGAGAATAATAGTGTTCCTTGTGATGAATTGAAGTGTGTTAAAGTGCTAATCGGCGAGGAAAAGGTAAAATCTTTAAACTTTGTTGAGAAAAAACAGCTCATATCCACGCCAAAACCAACGCCTGATCTGTGTATTTCTGAAACGAGTAAACCCACAAACGGCAATTTAATAGATCTGTTTACAAAACTCATTGGGTTGTTGACTGCTCACATACCAATAAGTTGTACTGCTGGTGCTGTATATTTTTTTCCAATGAAAAAACAGCTTGGAATACTATTGGATATGATGATTTAAATAACTTATCTGGAGCCATTAAAAGGCATTTGAATTCTAAAAACACATGAATGCGGTAATTTCGTTCAGTAATAAACGAAATTACCGCATACCGCATACAGAACGTGCTTTCTCATCTCTGAAGCGCATCCATACTTATTTGAGAAATACACAAGGTCAAGAGCGTCTTTCAGACTTATCAATTATCGCAATTGAAAAACAGTTATTGGTACAATTAAAACGTTCACCAACATAATGATTTCTTTTATTTACGCGAACACTACACATTGAATAAAACTATTTTTTACGGATTTTATCGCGTTTAATTTTACTAATTTTGATTCCCGACGTTCAGTCCAAATAGTTTTATTCAACGTTCACCAACATTTTACGCTGACGTAATTAAATCTTTCCTTAAGAAAGAGAGACGATTCGATTTAGAATATAAATAATTTGTTGTTTTAATTTTGTACATAGTTTGTTTGTACTTTGTTCATGCGTTTCTTTTGTTCATGTATTGTATTGTATGTAAATATGTTTTTCTTTCGCTCAAGCAAACCCAAACGGCTTTTTTCAAAGTTACTGAAGGTATGAAATTGCTGATATGTCATACAATCTATCTAGCAGTAGTATGCCTTCTGTGTGCTTTGTTAAACACGTCCTCGACAGCACTGAATATGAAACTGAAGAGTGGAGACAGATCAAGATTGGTGTATTTTTATAAAACTGCTAAAAACAACAAAACCATATCTTGGGCTTGCCTTAGTTTAGAGCCCTAGCTTCGCCACTGTGTCAGTCTGCCTATATGTGCTCTTAAATTTTCGATTTTCCTTTCTAATCTGACTTGCCATGTTGGTTGGTTGGTTTCTTTGTATATGTTCATCTTTCATTTTGTATGGAGTTTGATATTTTAGCCCCATTGCATTTAGCTGCCATCCATGCTGCACAATAAATTATTGTCTGCAATGTGATGAAATTGGTGTCTAGATTTACGTTCTTGGGAAGAATGACAGTGTTTATATATGTATGTAACTATAGCAGTGACCCTTCTAGAAGATTTCTGCTTGGGAATGTATGGCCTGTTAGTGGGGTGTGTATCTGCAAAATATTGTTGAGCTTTTAGAAACATGTCTTCTATTTCCGAGTTCATTTCTGGAGCAGCATCAAAGTTAGTTTGCATAGGCCCAAATTGATCAATAAATATGTTACTTAAAAAATTTTCATCATCTGTACTCAAAAGGGTGTGCGATACGATGTTAGTACGTGTGCTATCGTTGAGTGGTATTTTTGTTGGCAAGGTGTTTCTAGGTGTGCTAGAGGTGTAAGTTATTGTATGTTGAGTGCTTAGTGTATGGACGTATTCATCAGGTAGTTCTAAGTTGTTTTGCGGTTGTATGTTCAACTGTTCAATATTCATGTATTCAGTATTTTGTGTGTTAGTGTTACTATCCCTTAATTCTGTTGTTACCTGGTTTATAATTTCTTCCAGTCTGTTGCTGTTAATATATTTGTTATTAATAATCGCTCTTGTTTAATCGGATAATCTTTGCTCTGTTACATGTGCTAATTTTGGATATGTGTTTATAAATTCTTCATGTAGATGTTTTCTATAGGCTGTCTTATTCGTTTCTAGTTGTGTGACGGTATAATATATTTTAATTAACGCTTCATTATATTCAGTCGTTGACTGCCTCGTTGGTCTAGTGGTTGTAGTAGTGCGGCTGCTGATCATGAGGTCCCAGGTTCAAATCCCGAGTCGGGCCAAAATCAGTTATTGAGTTTTTCCATCAAGAAATTCTCAGTAGCTGCCCGGAGTCAGGAAGCTGGCGGTGTCTCACCCCCGTGCCTCGGAAAGCACGTAAAGCCGTTGGCCCTGCGCCTGATCTCTCTCCGGTCGTGTCGGTTTACCGTCCCATCGGACTATGAGAGTGAGGGAATAGAGAGTACACCTGTGCTTGCGCATACACTTGGGCACTATAATCCTGTCCTGCGCCGATGGCTAGTCTTCGTTGAGACTGGCCGCCGTGACCGAAATTCGGTCTGGAGGACATTATTATTATTATATTCGTTCGTCCACTTCATGCGTTGACTGATTTTTATTTTATTTGGTGTTTTAGATCGTGTGAAGTGTTGCTGTATTTGAGTGTGTCACCACTTGTAGTTCGGCTCTGATTTCCTCATAAATCTGATCTATTATGTTCTTTGGCAATTTTTTTTTGAACTATGGCTCTACGCTGGTCACCTTTTCTTTGTCGGCTTACTTGCATAGTTGGGTATTTTTCTAAGAACTTAGTGTGAAGAGGTGAAAGGTATGCATTTTTGTCTGTGTCCATATTAGTAAGATGAAGATAAGTGCGTAGGATGAATTTATTCATTTCAATACTCCATTTCCTACGAGTTGTTGCAGTGTTAGTGGTGGGTACAGTTTCGGGTTGATGCGAAATGATGGTGATGATGATGGTATTGATGGAAAAAGAGATGAGGAAGATGATGACTTGCAACGTGAAGTTTCGTCATCTATCTGAGGCAGGTTAGTCTTAGCATGTTTTTTTGTTTTAGATCTAGTAATCATATTATTCCCACGAGAAGCTAGGGACTTACAGAGTTGACCGCAGCAGAGCCCTGCGTTCATTGCGGCAAGGGTAAATAAAACTGGAGGTCCCCTATTATCCAGAGTTGGCACACTATTGACTAGCACTCTCCCGTAGCCATGCAGCCCTCGGCATGTGCGACCTTGGCTTGGATTGTATCTCTTTTGGTCTGGCTCCTCGCCTTAGATCTATCTCGGCATGAGTAAACTCTACCGGCATAAACCTAGAGTTCATTGGAGCACGCAAGCCCCACCACGTCGTCAACGTAGAGATACAACGGTGGGGTTATTATTATTATTATTATGTATTCTTTTTTCTCTCAAGATTTTCTAAGATCTTGGTTTTTGAGAAATGCTCACGGGCCTAAACCAAGTGTGCATCCCTTTGGGAATCAAAATTTGAGGTGTCTTCTTGCAAAAATTTTAGGAAAATACGGCAAGTGTTGAGGATGGCTGCTTTTTGCATGGTAATATAACTATTTTCAGGAAGATCTAATAGTTTAAGGGAGTGGGACAAACATTTCGGGATCACACCAGTACTGGAGAGCAACAGCGGCACAATGTATACTTTGTTCATTTTCCAGATTCTAGTTACTTCTTCTTTTAGTTCTGTGTATTTATTAATTTTTTCAGTAATGGTTTTTTGTAGATTATGGGTATTTGGGATCGCTATATCAATTAGGTATACTATTTAATTTAATTTGTCGATTAAAGTTATATCCGGTCTATTGTGATGAATTGTTTTATCGGTAAGAATAGCTCTATCAAAGTACATCTTTCTATGACTGTCGCTCTCCAGAACAGGTTTAGGGGTGTATTGATAATACGGCAATAGTAGTTGGTTCGGGATTAAATTGTATTTATTTGCAAGATTTTGGTGAACGTAATTAGCAACCTGGTTATGCCGGTGGGTGTAATCAGTTTGTACTAGGCTGGGACAAGCACTGGTGATATATTGTATAGTTTCGGGTTGGCGGTGACATTTTCTACAGCTATCGTTCTGCATGTTTGGGTCTTTTAATATATATTTTTATAGTTTCTTGTATTGATTACTTGATTCTATATATTCGATATTTAACCATTTATTTGAAGGCAGTAAGTCTGCGTGAGATTGTTTTAAATCGTGTGCATGTCTACCATGTAATTTTTTACCACGCCATTTTGATAGCTTTTATTTTTCATGTCAATTACTGTAGTAGATCTATTGCCTTGATTACTTAAATTAAGAGGGGTATAATCGACATCGGATTTAATAACTGCTTTATGTAACGGGCTATTAGCTGATTTTCATACAAGAAAGATTGCAAGTTTTTGATTTGCCCTTCCCATAACCTTTTAAGATCGATCAGACTCCTACCCCCTATGGCTCTCTTTATCGTAAGTCGTTCAATTGCCGATGTAGGATGCAAATATTTGTGTTTAGTTATTGTATTCCTAGTTTTGATTTCAAGATTTCGTATATCTGAGACTGATGATATTTAATAACTCCGAAAGAATAGGTAAGTATTGGGATGGCAAAAGTGTTAATAGCTTTGAATAAATTTCTAGAATTAAGTTGCTTTTTACAAATTTGATTCAACCTACGGAAATATTGATTACTAAGGTCCTTTTTAATAGCAGTATGGTCTATACAAGCAAACCTAGATATTTATATGTATCATTTTCGTCCATCAATGTAAACATATCGTATTAAATTTCTGTATTACTATTGACTCTACCTTGATGAAGTTTAAGTGTTTTGCATTTATCTAAACCGAAGGTCATGTTTATATCTTTACTAAACTCGTTGTAATTTTTATGAGGATTTTCAATTCTTTTTCTGATTTGGCAAAAAGTTTTATATCATCCATATACATTAAATGATTGACATAGGTGTCTTTAGTTATTTTATACCCATGATTGTTTTTGTTGAGCAAAGAAGATAAAGGGTTAAGAGCCAAACAAAACCACAGTGGGCTCAATAAATCTCCCTGAAAAATACCATTAGCGATTGGTATATCTTCTGTGAATATAGTCTTATTGCCGTCATTAAGGTGTAATTTAGTTTTCCACTTGCTCATAACTCACTCCAGGAAAGAAATAATATCCGGGTTGTATTATTATTATTATTATTAAGGAAAAGAACCTAACACTTGAAAGAAAACTTATACTTTATTGATTAACCTTAATATTATATTATTAACTTTAATAGTATTATAAGAGTTGCTTGGTTGTCTACCCATCTGAAACATTTCAGGACTTCCCTAAGAGATATCCTTTACTCAAATTTGAGTATTTTGCTCGAGATAGAATGTCTGCGAGCGTTTTATTCATACTCGCGCCTGTATTGAGGCTAAGATATTCGAACATCTTGTCGAACATTTTGCGTCGCGCAAAAATTAATTCGAGCCGTTGCTGCTTTTCGGCTGAAGGGTCGTTTCAGCTGCGCCTCGGCTGCTGCTACGCCTCGGCTGCGACTGCGGCTGCAGATGCTATCGTCTCACCTCGGCTGATAAGCAGTCCCGTGGGAGCTGCCTTTCTTTGCCAGACGAGACTTGACGGCTGCGTCTCGTGAACCTTGACGGATGTGCCTCGCGAGCCTTTACGGCTGCTGCTGCGGCTGGTGAGGCGAAACAAACGCCACTCGACGACATAAAGGAGTAAAGCGTCCTGGCATATACTGAAACATAAAACATTATCATACAAAATTTCTTACCTTTCCCTTAATATTCTGCTACCAATTTTATTGTCACAATTAATTAAACACTTTTTCGAACGTTACACAACGTTATAGACTTGTACACACTACTCACAAAATGACAGCATACTGAGGAATGCATCCGCGAGCCGGTTGCGCTAGCCGTCACAATCTTCAGAGGGACTGTAAGGGGGACGAAGACCCTTTTTGGAGCCCTCTAGTAGTAAATTTGGAAATTACATATGAAGGGATAATGGTGGGTAATCTCCGAAAGGTCAACCCAAAGGCACAGACCTGAAATATGACGTTTTGACTGGTGCTAATGGCATCAGCAACATTGATCTGGAGCGCAAACACTTCCAGCATGCATATAGCTCTCAATTTCAGCATGCACATAGATTTCTGGTTAAATGTCGGCGTTCCATGAAAAAAAAAAGAACTAACGGTATTCAATTAATTAACAAACTAGTAAAAAAAATTAAAATGCGTTTAAAACATTTTAGGCTTTATAACACAAAGAAGAAAATTTATCGTAATAAAGTTAATTCAATTTATCGCCTCCGCAGTCAAGTTTTGTTGCTTCTGATAATTATTAATCCAAGCGTGGTTGTTGACTATGGTATAACATCTCGGTTTGGATATTTTATAAATAATTCCAAATATTCTGAATCTTTCTACTAAGTTATACCAGTCGCTATATATTATATATTTGGTTCGGCTAGCAAGCTCAGCAAAGCTGGCATCATTTTCACATTTTACTGAACAATAGAATGGAAGAACATCTTAAATAATTCTAGCAACTAAGAAATCGCTATTTTCACCAAATTAAATAATGAAAGTCAAACTTGTAAAATTATTCAAAGAAAAGCATCTTTAACTTTTAAATTAGAAAGATATAGGAAGTTTTACAATATTCGCAAAAAGATAATTTGTATTAATTTATTAAATTACTATCTATACCCGCAACTTAGTTCACATATATAATATGATCTTTCCTTTGCTTGTTTAGTAGCCAGGTAAATTGGTAAGTTTCTCGGTTTGTAGCTTTACTACTATGGGCCTAAAAAGGAAGCAACGATATTACTTTGAGATTTTTGGGTCATTGACTAATACGATCCAAGAAAACAGAAGAAAACTCTATTTTAAACATTTAAAGCACAAGAAATAAAATAATCGAAAATTGATTCACCAGAAGTACTTATGTACGGGCATATAAATTCTATAATCATGTCTAATTTTAAGTCACTAACGGCAGTCACTAATCACTGAAAAATATTACCATGACATAATCTAGACCAACTGTGGGACAAATTTCTCCGAAAGGTCGCGTTGGGACTTCATAACTCTAAACAATACAAATGTTGTGTTGTATCTCTTCGTAAACACACGTAGGAAATTTTGTATGGTGGTATTGAAACTAAATCGACCACATCGCTGACACGAGCACGTGGTAGCGCCAAGGTGTTGACCAAGTGAAGAAGTATGCAATGAACAGCTCGTGGTGCCATATCCTCAATAAAGAATCAAAATGCAGATGCGTTGCAGATGCGACTAAGATGGAATGCCTCTTTTCCAGTAAAAAGGTTCTCTACACTCACCATAGGAAACACAGCAGTGTTAAGCTGCTATTTTACGCTGGTATTCTGTGAGAGCGTGGTCCTTCCCGGTCGAGCTGACCCATTCGTGCTACAACTATTCTACTAATATAGCTGCAGCATGGCTCTACCACGTAATGTATAATAAATAAAAATACCCGCATAATGGGTTCCGCTTGCATCTAAACTTAATGCGGGTATTTGACTTTGGCTTTCAGCTTATAATATAGTCTGTTAAACCGTAGTAGAGTTAACTTTGTTTATAGCTTATTTTAATTTTGTGTTTTTATTCTTCATCTTGTTTCGATCTTTTAGTGCATTACTTTTAAATTGTTTTTTTTTGCAGTCGGGTTTTGATTTTTTTAATTATTTATTTTATTAGACAAGTAAAGGTGACAACGGACACAGATCGCCTAATAGTAAATGCTGATGAGAATAAAAACGCAGATGCTTTGCTACTCCTACAAGACTGCAGACTAGAATAGAAGGCCTCATCACTAGTAAAAACGGGATGACTTTGTAACAAGGAGCGTCATACTGAAACGTATAATATATTTGTTATTACTGCAATTATTCCTATCTCTCCAACTTTTTTAGATAAAATATAGCCTAGATCACTCGTGGCATTGCTCTATATCTGTTCGAAAAGTTTCATTACAATAATGGCCGACACACAAGGTCAATTAAACTGATCAGTACATCTGATCAGTTCAAACGGATAAGCCAAAAAAAGTTCGTCACACACGATCAGTTAAACTAATTGGTTGAACTGATCCGTTTAAGGGTATTACATTGCACAATGACCTTGAATATTTGGTCCCGCAACAAATATTTGTAACTTCGGCGCCATCTACCGATAGACTACCATACTACATAAAAAGGATCTGAAGATAAGGCGCGAATACAGATGTGTCGCAGTGTTATCGTCTTGTAAGAATTTATTACAATAATTCCTATTTATTTTGAAATACTTTAATGCACCTTGACTACTTGATATAAGACCTTAGTAATAAAAATAGTAAGGATTGTCTAGTTTCATCAGTTATCTATATGAGTACGGGTGCTACAAGGTCTGATGATGACCAGGTAAGTGTTTATCGGTTCTCAGTAACGGTAATAGTTAGGATGACCTAGCTTTCGGTATTTACCTAATTGAGCTTTGGGTTTACTACGTAATACGCAATGAAGACCTGACGATGACCAGATAAGTGCTTGACGGTTCTCAGTAAGGGAAATAGTTAGGATGTCCTGGCTTTCTATGTTTATCTAAACGAGCGCGGGTGCTGCTACACGATACATTCTGAAGGTCTTATGATGATTAGATGAGTGCTTATTGGTTTTTAATAACGGAAATAGTTATGATGGCCTAGCTTTCTATTTTTATCTAATTGAACACGCTACATGTTACATTCTAAAATAAAGTTAAAGCACCCGAAACGTCGGGAATAAAAATAAGTAAAAATAAGTTACATTAAACACAATAAAATCCGAAAAATTTGTTTTTTTATTATTTAGGCATTTGTCTAGTATTCGTGTAATAAAACATTGAGACAATATTGTTTCATCAAAATCTAAAAATATTACTTCTTCGTCAAAAATCATTGAAATCTAAATACCGTCAACAGGTCGGTTGGTCATTTATAGGAATTGGTGTTGATGGAGCTTTTAGGCTTTCTTTAAGTACGCAGATATTTTCGGCTTCTGGTTGTGGTTGATTATGTAACTTTTTCCGGTCTGACTTTGTTTTTTATTGCCTGTAAAATATATGGCGGATTTCTAATTTTGTATTTGGGAGTATTGCTGGTTTCTTAATTGCGTGAAAACGTAATAAATTAAGAGAGTAATAATACTGTTTTTACTATTACACAGTCTGATAATAAGCCACACACCACAATAAATCTAAAAGAGTATTTGAACTAGCTACTTCTTAAAATCGTGGCATATATATATATACTCAATCACCTTAGTTTACCTGAGCCCTGAGCCCTTTCAAATGATCCCAAACACGATGGTGTATCGTAGTAGCATCACTGAGATCTTTTATCCCACTTTCTGAGTCCATCATCATGAAGGTAAGTTCATCACATTGACCTAGGTCTTTATGAGCCCTTTCAATTGAATTCAAACACGATCGTTCTATCTAGTGCCGTCACAGAGATCTCGGGAATCGAACCTTGGACCTCGTGATCAGTAATTGCGTTTACAACCACTAGTCCAAAGAGAGAGACACAAAACTTTTTTATTAAATTGAAGTAACAAATGAACTTTCGGACCACCTTTATGGGCACCTGCAATAAAATAAACAAAGAAGGCTACTGATGAGTTGTCACCTCTGAGAACTACTACAATAACTTTCTATAATCTTCAGACCAGAACAGAGCAATGCAAGCACTGCCATTTATTGGCAGAAATAAGTAAGAATGTGGTACCTATCTAGATGGATAACTAGGCGGCAGGAAAGGAGTCCTACCACATAGTAGACATTGCCATTAATCCTTTGTTCGAATATAGTCGTATAATGATTAAAAGCTTATATTAATTCAAGGTGAAATTGCTGCTCATGCAAATTTAATTTGATCTAACTTTACAGTTAATCTAGAGTTTCGAACGTAGAAGTTCTGATAGAATGAAAGCTTTCAGAGCGAGCTTGTCAGAAAAGTAAATAGCATCAGATGTGTGTAATTTATTTCACTTCTTGTGAAATGATAAAATGAAGGTTGCGCTATATGGAATAATAAAATGTATATTTGAATAAGCTCGAAGTTGTTGATAAAGCGTGAGAGAGATGAAACAATTTTGGAGTCGGTCAAAATTCAGACGATGGCTTAGATTTCGTTAAATCATTTATTAGCATTCTGCTTACACCTAAAATATCTAATAATATAAAATGTCAGTGTAACACTACTTCTATCCGCCTATCGTAACCTATTAGTGATATATGCTACTGACTCTCGTTCGGTTTCAATAATCGTCTCATTACGTTTCCGCGTATCCGGTTTTATAGAATGCCTTACCAGTTAAAAGTCCCTTCGGTTTATTTTAACGTTACCCCCACACTAAGATTTTCTCCTGTATCGTGGAGGCAGTTTACATAGATATATTGTACAAGGACAAACATCCAGACCCACAGAAATTACTTGTAGACCATATAAATACTTGTTCCATGCGGGATTCGAACCCGCGATCCTCAGCGCTGTAACTCATTGCTAAGCCACAACACAACGGAGCCGTCAGCTGGTTACGTTACCACCATACGAAACAGAGCAGAATCATACTGTTATTTTACTTTGGTATTCTGGTATTCTGTGCAGGCATAGTCCTTCCCCGGTCGAGCCAACCCACCACCCGAAATACGCAAATGTACAAGCATTTTGTACATTTGCGTATTTAGCTTTTGGGTTTTAAAATTAATGCGTTTTAGCGTACTTAAAATGAATGAATGAATCCATTTATTCTCTCTTCACAATAGGTAATCTTAGTCCTAAGTATTAGAAAAATGTCGTCCTTAAAATATATACGTTGTTTATGGAGTACTTTTAAGTCAAATGCTTATGGTGCAACTTGTTAATTAATGAACAAAACTCAGTGATCGACAAATGGTGTTATACATATCCATTTAAAATGCCGATCCTAAATCAAAAAGATTGTTGATTTGGATGGCACTAACAGTGTAAGAGTAGTGTAAAGAAATGTATGCTAGTTGGCACGCTCTTGAAAACGCCTTTGAATAGCAATGGAAAAAGTTCATTTAGTCGTATCTTAAACAATGATCGATACTTTCCATTCGGGAGACGTTTAAAAACCGTTATACTAGATCCCGATGGCGCATTACCATAAAAAACAATTATCCATATTAATAAATACTTCATTAAATTATTTATTAATTATATATTAAATTATTATATTAACAAATAAGTAATAATAAATACTTCATTAAATTATTTATTAAATTATTATATTAATAAATAATTAATTAACACATCATGCACAGCCATTGTGCAACTAAAGAGCACACTGCGTTCGTCAGAAAACGCGAGGTCACAGGTTCACGCCCTACACCTTCACGAAGTTCAACACTCGTAACTCAGTGTGTTTGTAATTCTTCTCGTACTTGGATTGCAGGACTGGGGATGCAACGGGACTATAGGCGGTGTCACACTCAATAAATCGCAAGTCCTCTCTTGAGAGTATTCCGGCGACGCTGTAAAGACCATAGGCCCAACAAAGAAAAAATAATGCACTTAACGGCCAAATTGTACAATGTATTCTATTCATAATCATCATAATTACAGCCTTTCACATGTCCACTGCTGAACATAGGCCTCCCCAAGGAATGCCGTGGTAAATCAGCACTTAAAATTGCAATTAACAATTTCATTGGTGCCGACGGGGATCCAACCCGGGTTGCTCGCGTACTGTGAAATTTACAACGAACGAAATGGGGACTATTATCGTCGGCAAATCGAAGGTGAGTGTTGTACTCACCTTGATGTTAATACCGAATCCTTTCCAGTCCAGTAGGTTGATAACGTCTTCCAATGCAGCGGTGAAAAGTTTCGGGGATATAACGTCACCCTGTCTTACACCTTTCTGCAGTTGGATGGGTTTCGTACTTTGGTACTGTATTACTCGGATAGCCATCGTAGCCTTACTATACAAACACTTCAGCACCTCGATATACTGACATCAACTTGGCACCGCTTAAAGGACTGCAGCACCGCCGAAATTTCGACGAAATCAAAGGCTTTTTCATAGTCCAATGTTCTCATAGTAAGACATAGAAGCAGATTGTACTCCTCGGTCTTCTGTAAAATTTGCCGAAGGGTATGTATGTGGTCTATGGCACTAAAGTGTTTTCGGAAACCAGCTTATTCGGGAGGCTGGAAGTCGTTGAGTCTGCGTGCTAGACGATTCTTAATGACTCTCGAAAACAGCACGAAGATGCGGCTCAGAAGGGAAATCGGTCTGTAGTTCTTCAAGAGAATAAAAAATGATTCTATTCTATTCTATTCTATACTCTGAAATTGCGTTATATGTTCTCTTTATAATAACATTTCGTAACCTTAAGAAAGATGATAATATAAAAATATTAAAAATGCAAAAGGCAGGAAAGACAGTAGAAAATTAACCTTTGTCTTAGATTAAAACGTCAAAAGGTTGCAAGGGATTTTATTGATCTTACTCATTCAATATTGTCTGTCACCGTTTTATTTTCAAGTGAAATAGTTTGAATACTGTATCGGTACTTAACACATACCGATATTATTTGAACAGTATTACTCTTTGAAAACCTTAATTTAGGTATTTCGGAGAGGATTAGTATGCTAGCAGTTCCGATGCGTGATAAAATCCATTCCAAGGATAACCTCAGAAGAACTCTGAAGCCCCTTGGTGATCTTTGCTAACACAATCAAATAGCATGTCGTTGTGAGAAATTTCTAGTTGGTAGGCATCATACATCTCGTATACCTAAAGGAATTATAATCGACATTAGGATAAGGTGGAAGAATCATATTAATTATTTGTGTAACAAAACAGTTTTATTAGATCTTCACATTATTCGTTCAGCCCATTTAATATTTGGTTAAGTCTATATATCGCGTTATATAATACCTTTTTACCTTAAAAATTAGTCAACTGTATCCATTGACATTCTTACACATGTATAAGGAAACTTTGAAGTAATTTTGAGCCTATGTAAATCTATTAAAATGTAGTATTTATTGCGCAAAAACAAAATTATTTTATAAAAATTAAATAAGTTAATTAAAAGAGGGAGGGGTTAGGGGGGCCTTTTATAAATTGTTTGGTCTTATCCTAGTTTGGAGAACTAAATTTAGTCTTGTGGTTACCACTTGAGAGATTCTCCATGGTCGCATAGCAAAACGTGGTAGAGCCATGCTGCAGCTATATTAATTGTATAGTTGTAGCACGAATGGGTCGGCTCGACCGGGGAAGGACCACGCTCTCACAGAATACAAGCGTAAAATAGCAGCTTAATGCAGCTGTGTTTCGTATGGTGAATGTAGAGAACCAGAGACCCTTTTCACTGGAAAAGAGGCATTCCATCTTAGTTCTCAAGGGTACCATCGCATCTGCATTTTGACTCGCAAACGAGGATAGATATAAATGTCTATGGGCCACTGCAACCACTTACCATCAGGTGGAGTGTGTGCTCACTTGTCACCCTTATTCTATAAAAAAAAGTCAACATTCTGTTTTGTTCCATAAAATCATTGAAATTATATAAATAAATTTTTCCAAGGAAAATTTACAGCCTGAGTATGTAACGGACTCTTTATTTGAATATGATCTTCAGATTAAGAGTATTTTTGATGATTGCAGAAAATATTTGCGTTGCACGTTAGAATATTAACTAAAATTGTTCATGTAGGTACTTTGCCTCACCTGAGTCACACCTATGATAAAAGTATAACATATTATTTTTAAATACTGACATTATAAAAAATATTTGTATTATTCGTAAGCTCCTAGATGTTTAATGGCTAATGTTTAACCTGGATATCATCTGTATTCAATTTCTAAGAAATAATATCTACAGATGCTTTGTTAACCCGAAGCACTAATATAGCATTCTCATTGTCTGTAATTATATCCGAACTGGCTCTCTTATCATTCAAATCGAAAAAAAAGTTGAAAGAAAATGTTACCTACTTTTACGTACCTGAAGCAGAGAAGGAGTAGTCCGATAGGACGGCAATCTGACGCGATCGGTACGGGGTTGAAACACCGCCAAATTCCTGACGCCGGGCTGGTACTGAGAATTTATTGACAGAAAAACCCAGTAACTGATTTTGGCCCGACACGGGAATCGATCCCGGGACCACATGATCTGCAGTCGCATTTACGACCAAAACCTACGATCATGAGGCAGTTTGGGAAATTGTTATATAAACATTTGATCATATATTATATTAAATACGTTATCTTTTTTGAATAAACATGCAATTGCTCTTATTAGGACGAATAACGTGCTCCGTAATGCCAAGACATCAAAGAAGAATAAGTTTTAATTGTTAATGTAATGTGCTTGTCAGACAAGTTTTAATCACTTTATAGTGAGTAATTGTGATAAATGTTTTAACTTGTTAATAACCCCTGAGAATGAGGTGATCGCTATGAAGCTATTTCTAATTTGTTTTCAAACCAGTGGTAATTAAACAAAAGAGTGACTTTCAATAAGTATTATTTATAATCTATATTGATTAAAAAAGTTTCTTAATCTGTTTCTGTTTCAACTTATTCTTGCCATTCCTACAACTTTGAAGAAATCTTGTCAAGTCGTGATGTGTTTAGTGATCTAGGTTTTTACTGTTTGTCTCCGAAAAGGAATGCTAACTATCTTCATGGATAACTTTATAAGTTTTTAAAATATTATTGATAAAAAGGTTGAGAAACAATCTATTGGCGAGTTTCCATACTTACTTTGTTATACAAACATTGGTCAAATCATTGGTTTCTTTCGAAGCTTTTGAAAATTTGAATTATTTGTCTGCATCAGTATTTGAAGTCCGGGATATCATCGGAATAGTGTCGGATAAGACTTGCTCTTGGATCGTTACTCACACTTGCGTGTAGCTCCAACGATGACGTGTACAGCTGCCCATAGAACCTCTCAATCTCACTCAAAATCTCAGGTGTCCCGAAAACGATGCTTCCGCATTCGGTCTTCAGCTCCGATAGTTGGCTCTTTCTAGCAGACAGATCTCTGGCAAAGACTTTGGAGCCCTGGTCCGCTCGATCGCTTCTTCAATACGAGCAGTATTAAGTTGCGTAAATCCCGCATGCATTTGGAGATCTGTCTGTTCAGTTGCCTGTATGCTATCAAATCTATGAAGACAGTAGCTTCATTTCCCGTCTAATGCCATGAGATTAAGAGTGTGATTGAAGAGTTGTGTTCTTCTGCGGCGGGTCTTGCAAAACTTAGCTTCGACCACATGGACAGTCTCCACGAGCTTGTCATTCATATCGTCCACTGCACTGCAACCTCTAGGCACTGAAAACGGTTTTTAACCTCGAGCCGAGGCTGCCTCGGGACTTTGGACCAGAGCACGAGGAGGATTTGAGCGCTGACCTCACCCAGCCGCCGAAAAAAAGAGTTCATCATAAGTCAGTCCTTTTGTCCATGGTCGGCCATCCCGGACGCCGCTGCCTGTGAGACAGGAATGGCTTTCCAGTACCTTAAAACTGCAAGTCCCCGGGCGAGGATGGAATTACAGCGGAGCTTCTGAAAGCGGGTGGAAAAACGGTGCTTAAAGTCCTTCAGAAGCTCTTTAATTCCGTCTTCCATGGTGGCACTACTCCGGAGGCGTGGAGCAGTAGTGCAGTGGTCTTGTTCTCCAAAAAAGGTGATAACGCTCTCTTGAAGAACTAAAGACTGATTTCTCTTCTGAGCCGCGTCTATGTGCTATTTTCGAGAGTCATTATGAATCGTCTCGCACGCAGACTCGACGACTTCCAGCCTCCCGAACAAGCCGGTTTCCAAAAAGGCTTTAGCACCATAAAACACATACATACCTTTCGGTAAATTGTACAGAAGATCGAAGAGTACAATCTGTCACTTTGTCTTGCGTATGCGAACTATAAGAAAGCCTTTGATTCCGTCGGAATTTGGGTGGTGCTGGAGTCCTTTCAGCGGTGCCAAGTGGACTGTCGGTATATCGATGTGCTGAAATGTTTGTACAGTAATGCTACGATGGCTATCCGAGTACAGAACCAGAGTACGAAACCTATCCAACTGCAGAGAGGTGTAAGACAGGGTGACGTAATATCCCCGAAACTCTTCACCGCTGCATTGGAAGACGTTTTCAAGCTACTGGACTGGTAAGGATACGGTATTAACGTCAATGGCGAGTACATCACTCACGACGACGCTCAATGACCTCAATAGTGTCTCCCAACGGATTGGTCTTAAGATGAACATGGACAAAACAAAAATCATGTTTAACGTCCATGTCACACCTATGCCGGTAGTTGTTGGGAGCACTAAGTTCGAAGTTTTTGACGAATATGTTTACCTGGGACAAATAGTCCGACTAGGTAAGTCCAACTTTGACCGAGAGGTCAATCGACGGATTCAATTCGGCTGGGCAGCGTTCGGGAGATTACGACACATCTTCTCGTCAGAAATACTTCAAAACCTCAAAACTGGATTGTACAACTAGTGCGTGTTGCCAGTGATGACCTATGGATCTGAGACGTGGTCCTTCACTGCTGGACGTATGAGGAAGCTCATAGTCGCTCAGCGAGCTATGGAGAGGGCTATGCTCGGGGTTTCTCTGCGTGATAGACTTAAAAACGAGGATATCCGCAGTAGAACCAGAGTAACCGACATAGCTCAAAGAATTAGTATGCTGAAGTGGCAATGGGCCGGCCATATAGCTCAAAGAACCGACAACCGATGGGGAAGAAAGTTTCTCGAGTGGCAGCCTCGTACCGGCAGGCGAAGTGTAGGGCGTCCCCCATTAGATGGAGTGACGACCTGGTAAGACATGCAGGAAGTCAATGGATGCAGGTGGCTCGGGACCGTGCTTTGTGGCATTCCTTGGGGAGGTCTATATTCAGCAGTGGACTTACAAGTCCACTCACAGTCCACAGGGGCTGTAATGATGATGATAATGATGATGATGATCAGTGTTTGCGTCCGAATACAATGTCTTGCAATATCTTGCAAGACATAGTCTATTGATCTGGCTTTTACTAAGTCAGTGACCTTGCCCACTCTTGCGTGGTAACTCAAGAGTGCATCGAAGTTCAACATCAGACGCGATTGATCAGGCACGCTTATAATTTATAAAAATAATATCACATACCTGTAAAAGTCTTCCTTTCATTTCTGAGAGAGTAACGCAACTGGAAATAATCTGCTGCTGTATTATGACGTAATATACAAAAATAGTAAATATAGTCCAGTCAAATAAGGTCTGAAATCAAAATGTTGACACTCAACTTTGCATTTTTGATATAATGTAGTAGTGTGGTACAAAACCAATGTGTAAAGGTTTTCGTGTCAGGAACCCCCGGCAAGGTTTAAAAAAAACTGTCAAATTTTTTTTTCGCATTTACTCGAAAATGGTAAAAATTAGACAAAAACAAATTGTGTGTGAACAATAACAGCTACGCGGACGATATGGTTCTGCTGGCACCCTCAGTTAGTGCGCTGAGAGCTCTACTCGGTGCTTGTGAAAAATTCGCTGTCTCACATAGTTTACTATACAATACCAAAAAGTCGCAGTTCATGGTATTTAAGGCTGGCAGTAAATGTCCTAGTGTTGTATCCCCCTAAAAAGCTCTATAACGAACCACTAGAAAGAGTCTATAGTTTTAAATATCTTGGACATATTTTGACTGATAGCCTTAAAGACGATGAAGACATTGAAAGAGAACGTAGGGCACTGTCGGTCAGGGCGAATATGTTGGTGCATAGATTTGGTCGCTGCACTGATGCTGTCAAGATCACGCTTTTCAAAGCATATTGTGCGTCATTTTATTCTTGCAGCCTATGGACCAACTATACCAAAAAGGCCTATAGTGCCCTACGTACTCAATACAATAATGCATTCAGGGCGCTGTTGCGGCTGCCGCGCTATTGTAGCGCGTCTGCGATGTTTGCACTGGCGGATGTGGATAGCTTTGATGCAATAATCCGAAAAAAGACCGCATCGTTGCTAAACAGAGTGCGCGGCAGCGGCCACAGTGAGATTGCTGACAGTGTGGACTGTTCACTGATCAGACATATGATCTCCAGGACTATGTCCTGCTTAATAATTAAGTATTAAAAAAAAAGTATAAATTATATTACTAACATAGATGTAAGTTTTTCTCTACTAACAATTTCTATGGATTTCAAGTTGTCCGAAATAAACAATTTTTTTTTATTTCATTTAATGAAACTAATTTTTACGGATTATATCGCGTTTAATTTTAACTTTTTAATTCCTGACGTTTCGGGTGCTTTACAGCACCCATGGTCACGGGGGGGACTAAGGTGTTTGACTTCCCGATGTCATAGTTTAGCCGGGCTAACTATGCCTTCAGTTTTTTAATATTAATTTTTGGTTCGATCTACGCAGAATGAGCTTACAGTATTTTGAAGTCTAGCAGTGGTATACTTGGGTTTGAATTTAATTTTATTAATTAAAGGATCCCACGCAGATGGCAGCACCCATCCATCTTCTCTATTGAAATTAGGGTGTTTTTTAATTTCAATAGCCTCGCGAATCATCCTTGGTAGGAATCGGTGTTGTTTTGCGAGGATTTGTGGTCTATCAAATCTAATGTAATGGCGGGGACAATCTTGAACATGTTCACAAACTGCAGACTTCCCGATACGTCGGTGCTTCAAGTCAGCTATATGTTCTTTTACGCGGGTTTTTATAGATCTTTTTGTTTGTCCTATGTAAGAGAGACCACATTCACAATCCAGCTTGTACACTCCTGAATCTTGTAGAGGAATATGACACTTGACGGATGGTAAAAATTGACTAATCTTCTTCGGTGGCTTGAAGTATGTTTTAATGGAAGCTCGCTTCAAGACGTATTCAAGATGTAGTCTGACATAGGGTAGTACAGCAGGCACACGCTTGACTGTGGTCGGCTTTACTCGGTAACTGTGACGTAGGCGCGGGACCCGAAGCTTGTTATCTTGCAGTACTTGCTCGACGTACTGAAGCTCGGCGGCCAGATGTTTTCTGCCACAGATCCCTCGTGCTCTCTGAAACAAAGATTTTCCCACGGTAGCTAACTGTGATGGATAATGGTGCGATTCACCATTTAAATATAGGTTGGTATGAGTCTTTTTCCTTTACACAGTGTGATCAATAGTGTTATCAGGATTTCGGATGACTAAAACATCTAGGAAAGCTAAAGCTAAAGATATAATCCGTAAAAATTAGTTTCGTTTAATGTGTAGTCTTCGCTTAAATATAAGAAAACATTTATTTTTTTATTTAAAAAAGTTCTTATAACAATGTGTGGAGCTTAAAATTTTACATAAAAAGGTTAAATATTTTTTTTTTCTCCGGTGAAATTTAACCGAGTTAGGGATGAACGTAAATTTTAAAAAATCGTAGGGAGTAGAAAAATAAGCGATTTTTTTAAATTGTTTAAAAAATCTAACCTAAAGGTTAGATTTTAAATTTAGAAATTAAATTTTTAGAGACCCATTTTTTTATTGGTCAATTTGTATTGGTAAATTTTCATATTGAAATTTCAATGCTTAAAAATTAATGAATTATTTATTTCTTGCCATATTTAGATTATTCGTAAAATTTCCTAAATTTGCGATTGCAAAAAATTTTCTTTGTATATTTCGGCAGGTGTGAATTTATACAGGTATAAAATCTTTTTTAAATCCTACGCCGTTGTATTAATTACCGAGTTAAAAAGAGAGGACTGTTGCTTACTCGTATAATACTATACGAGGTCCGAGTAAGGGTGAGAAGGTATCATCGGAAACCGGGAAGTATTTTTTTTTAAATTTTTTTTTATTATTTCTTAAAAATATGTTGAAGATTTTTTTAAGTGTAAATATATTATATCGATTCTAAATTTCATGATTCGTAAAAAACAACTTGACATGTTGGGATTGATTTTGAAATTTAACATTTTTTTTTTATAAACATTTGGCTTACAAATGATTTAAAAAAATCATGTCAAAACCCGACATATCAAGTTAGTTTTTTGAGTTTTGCAATTTGTATCAGATATGCAGCTGATACAATTCTTCAAAGTTTTCTTGAATTGAATAAATTCAAAATCCTGATTTAATTAAAAATTTTAAGGGGTGTTATAGTAAAATTTTCCTTGTATTATTTAAAAATAATCGATTTTCGTAAAAAGTTATTAATTTTATTGTTTAATTATATTAATTATATTATTATTGTTTAATTAATTATATATCAATAATATTCAAAGATAAAAATTAATAAATAAATATATATTAATTTGAAAGTTTACAAATTATGGGGAACTTCAAAAGTAGACTAGCAGAATTTGCCGCTTTTAGAATGTGCTTGCTAAAAATATAATTGGCATAAAAGAAATGATAAAAAGTTTATTCATTAATAACCAAAAGTAAAATATATGCAAAAATATATTTTCGACATTTACAATGTCAGAAACATGAGCATGTTCATTTTTTTAATAACAGAAATGGAATTTGATGAAATTCTATTTCTGTTTTATTAGATGGATTCAATGAATCCCTCGGTTGATTCATCTAGTTCAGAAAATGTACAATTTCCAGTCCTTATTTCTTCTTCTTCACGATAATATTACCTTTCATCATCATTATTATCATTCAATCGATTATCATCTTCTAAAACTATATGCGTTGTTGATGCGTTTTCGCAACTTTGGCCATGGCAACTTTTGCAAAATTGGTTACATTTCAAACCGCTTTTCTTACAGCTACATCTAGCTGATGTGCAGTTAGTTTTGCAACCACAAAACGCCTAAAAATTAATTCATATTAGAACTTGTAATTATTAACGGAATAATAAAGAAAAGTAATAAATATTAACCTAAGTGTACATAATTTTTCAATAAGTTCCTGTGATGCTGGATCTGAAGTTGACATAATAGGCAGCATCATAAGTAATGTCTTTCTCCATCCCCATTTATCAGGGTTCAAAGTATTGCCTAACCATATTTGAATCTGATAATATACACCTTTTGTGTGTTCACACAATGATGAATCTTTTGGTGGTAGAGAAGCTAATACAACTTCTTTTTTAAATGCAGCTGCTGATGCTGTAAATAAATTGTATCTTAAACCACCAATCTTTAAATTATCAGCATCACCATGGCCGTACAGATGTAATATTATTTTTTCGGCAACTTCATATTATGTATTAACTGAGCTATTTTGTTCGTTAAAAACTATTATCAATTGCTGTAGCTCCGGTTTCTTCTTTAATAAAGAGATGATGATTTCTTCCCTTTTATAAAAATAGCGCTTGTTGTGTCGCAGCCGGGAAATGCGTGTGCAAAAAGCAAAAATGATTTTAAATCTCGGTTTATCTGCTTTGAGTACAGAATATTTGCATTTCTTCCAGGACTTTTCTTGAGAAAATAGATGATTTCAGAATCTGAAGAAAGGGAAATTAATAAAATTAGTAAGTCGACATCATTTTCAACTATCGTAATAGGTAGATTTGCAGATTCTGCTTTCAATTGAATAGCTGTTCTAACTATCAAAAGATCTGCATCTGCAATCAAATTCCTTTCAAACTTTGCACACAAACAGATATAAAAAATAAATAATTCATTAATTTTTAAGCATTGAAATTTCAATTTGAAAATTTCAAATTGTTATATTTTTTTAAGAATAAAAAAAGGTGTATTTCTAAAAATTTAATTTCTAAATTTAAAATCTAACCTTTAGGTTAGATTTTTTAAGCAATTTAAAAAAAATCGCTCATTTTTCTACTTCCTACGATTTTTTAAAATTTACGTTCATCCCTTATTCTTAAAACCTCCCTAACTCGGTTAAATTTTACCGGAAGAAAAAAAATCATTTTACCTTTTTTATGTAAAATTGTAAGTTCTACACATTGTCAAAACAATTTTTTTGTCTAATTTTTACCGTTTTCGAGTAATTGCGAAAAAACACTTTTGACAGTTTTTTTTTACCTTGCCGGGGGTAGGTCCGGTACACGAAAACCTTTACAAATTGATTTTGTATCATACTACTACATTATATCAAAAATGCAAAGTTGAATGTCAACATTTTGATTTCAGACCTTATTTGACTGGAGTAAATAGTCACATGACATTAAAAAACTGGGCAAGTGCGTGTCTGGCCACGCACAATGTAGAGGTAGGATTCCGTAGTTGCCCGTCACAATAAGTGGTCTTTCTTTATAATGAGCATAATAAGTGAGTTCGCCGTTTGATCGCTATAACGACTAAAAATGGTCCCAAAATAGGAAGATGGACGTAACTGAAAGTCTTATTTTCAAATCAGACATATAGGGAGTGGTATTAAAAAAAGATTAAAAAACTTTTCGATTTTGAAAATAATACAATTTACATCAAATCATTCACATGCCAAGGTACAAAGATAATCATAGTTGACTAACTATCTTTATATTCCCAGTGGAGTGCAGTGCAACTCTAAGATATACATATATGACCGTAACGAAACTGTAACAAAAATAAAAATGTTTTTTAAGATTTTATTTCACAGTTTTCTAGGCGTGATTAATATCTATAACTATGCCAACTTACAGATTTGTAGCACCTAGGGTATCTGAGCAAAACCGCAGACGGACGGACGGATGGACGGACGGACGGACATGGCGAAACTATATGGGTTCCTTCTTGTGTAATTGCGGAACCCTAAAAAAGAAAACATAAAACATCATTAAAAGGCGCAAAAGTCTGTCCAACATCGGAAGTTTGTGAAAGTTTTTCTTAGAAAATTTTACCGAGTTGCCGAACTCCTATTAAAAGTTGCGATATTGTTTTACTTTCCTTTCCTTTCCATTTTATGCGCTATTAAGCAAGTACGGTTGTGGTTTTGATAGAACAAACAAATACTTAGATAAAATTAATTAAAAACTGTGACCGAAATTTATTGTACGGTATTTGATATGGGTACGGTATTATATATTATTGGGGTCAGCATACCTCGGGGGAGGCCAGTTAACCAAGCTGGCTAAAACAAGTTGGTTCCTCTCAGCACGTCCCAAGCGCGACGCTGCACTCATGTTCTCGATTCTCGTCCTGGTTACCGCCTACGTCACGTGCCGAGACCACACTCTGTGCGCGGTGGCCGTGGAGGGGTGTAGGCCTCTACGTCAAAAAGGGAATCAACGCCCAAACATTATCTATTCCTCACCACAACTGTGTAGAAGAGATGTGGCTAGCCCTGAATATCAACTCAAAAAAAATTGTGATAGGCACGGTTTACCGCCCACCATGGCTTAGCGTTGAATTATTTCTTGATGCTATTACTGACAGCCTCAGCACATTTTCGTACGATTATGTTCTGATTTTGGGAGATTTTAATATTAATTTAATTGACACAGAAGATGTGAAGACCAAGCGTTTTATGGAATTTATAAATTATGTTAATATTAAACAATTAATAGATAAGCCAACACATTTTACCGAAACTAGTCAAACTCTAATTGATGTTATCTGTACTGATGCGCCAACACGAAATGTCACAATCGATCATATAGCTGACTTAGGTAATCATGCCTTTCTTACATGCGAGTTATATTTTAAAATAGACAAAATACTACCTCGGACGTTAGTATATCGCCCCTAAATGATATCCTACTTGATTATTTTGAACGAGACCTCCGGATAATCCCATGGGATGTGATCAGTTGTACCGATAATGTCAATGAAATGGTGCACTTATTTAATCGCTACATCCTAAATTTATTTGACTTGCATTCACCTATTAAAACAGTTATACTTTAAGATCGTCCTTGCCCCTGGATAACCAAAACCATAAAGTAAAATTGAGTTTACGCGATGAAGCACGCAACAAATATCGATGTTCACAGTCGCCCAATCATAAAAATTATTATAAACAATTAAAACATCAAGTAAATGAGAAAAAAGCATATTACAAAGTGTTCATTAATGATAATATCAGCAATCCAGAGAAGTTGTGGTCAAATCTGAAGGCGTACTCGTTACCACCGAAAAACGAATACGACTTACCGCCACATTTATCGGATCCTGAGATTATTAATTCACATTTCTCAAACATACCAGGTTTCTATAACGTAACTATATCAGATCTTACATATTTTGAATTTAATACTCGTAGATTTACTTCTAAAACTTTTTTGCTGAAACCGGTATCTCAAGATATTACTTTGAATATAATTAAAAAACTAAAACCTAATGCACTGGGAGTTGATGGTATTACCCTAAATATGTTATTAATGACCCTTCCACAAAGTCTAGAAACTATTACCGCGTTGATTAAACTATCGATAACCACAAGTACATTCCCTGACATCTGGAAACTAGCCTTAATACGTCCTCTTCCAAAAAATGCCAATCCTGCTACCGTGACAGACTTACGGCCCATAAGTTTGCTACCCTGTATATCTAAAATATTAGAAAAAGTTGTGTATCAACAATTAATTTCATATCTAGAAAATAATGCTTTACTGCCCGATCTTCAATCGGGTTTCAGAAAGGGACGAAGTTCTGCTACTGCCCTATCTGATGTAGTAGGTAATATATTGGCGGCCCAAGATACAGGTCAGGGGACTATACTCGTTCTATTAGATTATTCCAGGGCTTTTGATACCATAAATACGCCTTTACTTTTGTCCAAAATGTCGTTTTACGGATTTGACCCCAGGACTATAAAATGGTTTCACAGTTACCTTAGTAGACGTTCACAGCAAATTACAATTCAATTAAATGGTCAAAACTGTGTCTTCTCCGCAGCGGATCACGCGTGGTGTTCCTCAAGGATCGATTTTGGGTCCCGTACTGCGTTATATACATCAGACATTAGTAACTGTTTCCAATATTGTAAATATCACTTATATGCAGATGACACACAGATTTATAAGTCTTTTAAGCCTAGTCATAGTGCAGAAGCTATTAATAGTAATAGTCAGAAAGAAACGGTTTAGTGTTGAATCCATCAAAGACAAAGTTTTAATTTGCGGAACGAAACAACAGATTCAAAAAAAAAAATTGCCAACACTGTATATAAAAGGCACGGTATTAGAAAGAGTTGATAAAGCACGTAATTTAGGAATCATAATTAGCTGATCTCAGATTTCAAGATTATATCAACAACATTGTTAAGAACTGTTTTTATAGGTTAAAAATCCTGTATAGAATTCGTGAACATTTAAGTATAGAATTACTAAAAGATTATCGGACAACCTAGTACTATCAAAATTTAATTATGCTGATACGGTTTATGGGCCTTGTTTACTGTCCCATGTCACTTTTTCAAAGGGTCCAAAATGCTTGTGTGAGGTTTTGCTTCGATGTACCGCCAAGAGATCACGTAAGCCCATTTTCGACAACAATATTCTTAAAATGGCTGCCAGACGCAAACTTCACTTAGCTTGTACTTTTTGGCGTCATAAAGACAAAACACCCAAAGTATCTTTTAGTAAGTTAGACTGGTTTCGCGAGCATAGAAGTATCTCACCCGCCTTCATCTTATAATAGGCTCAGTGTTCCGCGACATTCTTCTTCAGCCTTTCGAGGTTGTTATAAGTATGCAGCCTCCCATTGCTGGAATAATTTACCTTCTCCACTGCGTGATCTAAACACATTAGGCACGTTTAGAAAACACTTAAAATATCTCCTAATAAACGAACAGAAGGGCATAGTTAATAAAAAGGAGTATTGTTAAAGAGGTTAGACGTTAGCTACTGATTTTCCGTTTACATAATATTTATTATGCTATTACATATTATTATTTATTACAAAAAGCCTATTAAATGTATATATATATATATATATATATATATATATATATATATATATATATATATATACATATATATAACAAATCTTATATTATATATATAATTTTATAATATACACTGTTAAATTAAATTATGACACTTACTAATGTTCCCGTCACGTCTCACGTAGCGTTCACCAACTTACGTTCAGCATAACTATACAATACGTATTCCATTTTGTTATTATTATTCATCGGCTATTATTACCATATGTATCTACTACTCGCTCAATGTCGACACTTACGGCACGGTCTCCGAAAGACCGTATGGGGCCGACCGAAAATCAGCGTCGCTATCCCGCTGCTTATGCTGAGGCGGTCCCTTCCGCCACTTCATCTGTTTCGATTATTAAGTCATGAATTGTTGTTATATAGTCAATTTTTTTTTTCGTATTAATTTTGTTTATTCACCTGTACTGTAATTAGTGATTGTAATCTGAAATGTCGGAATAAATGTCTTTAAAATGTATTGTTTCTATTTACAAAGTTTGTATTTTGCAACGAAAGTCACAAAAAATGTGCACTAATTTCAATAAATTGCATCAGATCGATATGTTAATGGTCACTAATGTTCTTTATGTTGATTTTACTATCTTGATTATTGTTTTTTTATCCATTACATTTGTTAGATGACTTACCCACTTTAACCACGTTGTGCAGGCGGGTTGGATTTTTTATCAGTCCAGCTGCTGGTAAGTGGATGTTTTAGCTCATTGACATCTATATCTAGTCTCGATTAAAACCGTAGTATAGATGCGTTGTCAACTCTGAAGATGGAGATAGAATGCCTCGTTACTATTCTTTGCACTCCCCATTATTTCATAGTCGTGTACGGTTAAATTATTGAGAGTGCTTAGATTATAAGCCGGGTTCTGTTTCTGGCCATACAAATAAAATTGTTAGTTACAATTTTAAATGCTGATTAATTTACCACGTGTTCTGGGGAAGAACTTCATGGAAACCTGCATATTTGAGACAAAAATTTTTCGAAAATATATGAAGTTCGCCATCACGCACTGAATCAGCGTGGTGGACTAATTGCTCTATAAGCTTATCAAAAATCATAACAGCTGTTCTCTACCCAGCACTTTGACGTATATAGGCTGCAACTTTACTTTAATTAACTTTTATACATACACAGGATAAAAAGGTTCTCATAATCTTTTCTAATTGATGACTCTCAAAAATGTGTTCTGTAGAATACTCAGAGACTTGACATTGTACAAATACCTTCAAAAATTATATAAATCTTAGTTTCCTGCATTCCTTCTCCATATAAACTTTACCTATGCCAAATCTTACCAATACCATAGGCGCGCAATATGCTTAAAAAGGGGTACCAAGTTTTCTCTTCGTGTATTAATATATAGATTAAAGACGCGATGCGACAACAACATGCAGTAAATATTACTTAAAATTTTCTATACTTATACTTTTTTTGTGATCGCAAGTATACATAGGTAAAACAGCTTCGTCTTCATTTAACGGTGGATATCAGTTAAACCAAAGAGTATATACGAGTATAATCACCTCATTTTACGCTGCGTTTCGTTTTGGGTACGACTATAATCAGGCAAACGTTGCAATGCTGTCGTGGCGACCAATGAAAAAAGATTTGTAGCTATAACGTGTACTTGATCTATTTTGATAATATGTGGCGGCGCTGTTGTCGCGCCACAAGCGAAAAATACATCAAAGTTTCGAAGTAAAAGCAGTATATATAGAATAGCTCCGAACTACCACTCGGAGCGTTGGCCGCTTCCCGGACAGAACAACTTGCCCGGCGGGAGATCTCCCCTTTTCCTTTCACGACCATAAATATATTGAGAAATGTTGACAAATAGTAACTGCCTTAAGCGTTGCGTAAATAACAGGCTGTGAGGCACATTTTTTATGACTGAAGTGACAAAGGAACACTCACCTGATGGTAAGTGGTTACTGCAGTCTATAGACACCTGCAGCCAACTTCAAAGAAAGAAGGCTACTCTCACACTTTCACAGAGGCTGTCCTCAGAGGACTAAGATGGGATGCCTCGTTTTCCGTAAAAAGCGTCTCTGTTTCTCTACACTCACCATACCAAACACAGCAGAACTCAGCTGTTATTTTACGCTGGTATTCTGCAAGAGTGTGTACCTTCCCCAGTAGAGCCGATCCATTTGACCATAAAATAACAGCAGCATGGCTCTTTCCCGTAAAGAAGTAACTTTCTTTTTAAAGGGCGGATTGCATTTTTAATTATTTTTAAAAAAGTACTCCAAAAGAAATAAGATACTATTTAGAAATATCAAAATATTATTTATATAAGTTCCAGTTATGTAATATAATTCATTGGCTTGCAGTTTTATGAAAATTTGGTCAAACTATATATTGTAAAAGCCTTCGCGCCGCTTAGGGAATCAACCATAACGTAATCCATTACCAGTTCGAGTGAATTGGCAGCTCTGTGTAAAATATTATGACAAGTAAGGAAAGGAAAAAGGTTTAAATGAAGCCTGTGGGCGACGCAGCATTATGTTAAGTTTTATTTTTTATGTTTGTATTTAAATTGTAATTTATTTGCCGGTGTGTATAAAATACTGGTGGGATCGAGAGTGAGCAAGAGGTTGCGTCACTCTAATGCAGCGTCATATCGATGGTGGCGGGGTAGAATTGAGGGTAGATCGGGAAACCCCCACCCGTTTGTGCATTATAAAGTTCAGTGTAGGTGCCGAACGCAGGAGATTCCGCTTAAGTCATTCTACAAGTGAAGTCACCCTACGAGTGCTAAGATTATTTTTTTTCGTAGTTCTGTCCGTAGTAGTGGTTTTTCTGGTGCAGGCAAGGAGGATGGTGTTGCTGAGACGCTGCCCTGTGTTACGTTGAGATGGGTGGTGTTGCTGTTGGTTTGCATACTTTGGTGTTATCATGTAATTGTGTCTTTCACAATTACACTGGTGTGTGATTGTGGCGGGGACGTGTTACGATGTGGTCGAACTATAATTGCTCTATACTGAATGTATAGTGCGTTACGCTGTCTTATTACTGATAATGATTAATTGCGTAAGCAAGAGAGCAAGTTGAACATCCGCTCTCACACTATTACCATTTCTAACAATTAACGCTATCCTGATATATTTCCGAGATCAGAATTGGGATCTCCTGTTTTATTTTCTATATCAAAATTGGTTTTCATCATCATCATCATTATCATCATTACAGCCTTCACAAGTCCACTGCTGAACATAGGCTCCCCAAGTTATGCCACAAAGCACGGTCCTGAGCCAACTGCATCCATCGACTACCTGCATGTCTTACCAGGTCGTCACCCATCTAGTGGGGTCGCCCACACTTCGCCTACCAGTACGAGGCTGCCACCAAGAACCTATTTTCCCATCGATTGTCGGTTCTTCGAGCTATGGCTGGCCCATTGCCACTTCAGCTTACTAATCCGTTGAGCTATGTCGGTTACTCTGGTTCTACTGCGGATATCCTCATTCCTAAGTTTATCACGCAAAGAAATCCCAAGCATAGCCCTCTCTATAGCTTGCTAAGCGACCTTGAGCGTCCTCATATTGCCAGCAGTGAAGGACCACGTCTCAGATCCATAAGTCATCATTGACAACACGCACTAGTTATACAATTTGGTTTTCAGGTTTTGAGGTATACCTGAAGAGAAATTGGCCTTATCCTGTTATATAACCCTAAACTCCTTGTGTATTATCTACATTTTTTTTAATAGGATAAGGGTGTCAAACGAGCACACAGTTCACATGATGGTAAGTGGTTGCTGTGGCCCATAGACATCTACATCTATCCTCGATTACAGAGATGAGTTAGATAGATGCGTTGTCACCCGTGAGGACTAAGATTGAATGCCTCGTTTCCAGTAAAAAGGGTCTCCGGTTTTCTACACTCACCATACGAAACACAGCAGCGTTAAGCTGCTTTTTTACGCTGGTATTCTGTGAGAGCGTGGTCCTTCCCTGGTAGAGCCGACCCATTCGTGCTACAACTATACCAGTAATATAGCTGCAGCGTGGCTCTATCACGTAAAAAAATTTTACGTGGTAGAGCCACGTTGTTCGTTTATTGTTTTAATGTTTATGTTGACAAGCTGCATTTGTTTTGTATATGGCAAAGAATGCGTAACGGACGCGCGACCGGTTTAAAAATTCAAAATTTAGGACGTAGGGTGAAGTCGATTTTGTATGAGAGACCGTGCGCGCGTTCGGTTTACGAGTTTATAAAGATTTCTTGCTGTTCGATTATTTTTGTTCATTTTGTACAAATACACGGAGCTTGCGAACAAACTCGGCGTTATTTCTCTGCGAGTTCACCCAGAAAGTCACAACGACTAGGTTTTCCACAAAAACATTAGGTTCAATATACCACATTTCACAATCAAGGTTAGTAATGTTATACGTTATATTAAGCTTAATAGTACACAGACAAATTAGAAATGAATTGTTTTATTAAATATAGATTATAATTATGATATGGAAAATCATTCTTATGTTTAAATTACCTCTGGTTCGGAAAATACCTCTGCTCTGGGAAGAACTAGCAATATTTTTTTAAACTAACAGTTAATAGTTATCTATATAGCTAATAGTTGCATAATTAACTATACAGATCATATCAAAATTAACTCATCATAGAGATTATTATCAACCATAAATTCCTCAATATTTTAATAACTCTTTTTATAAAATCTTTCTTTAATAACTTTTTTGAACATGGCGGTTGACAAAATTTGTATATTATGAGATTTTTTTGTAAAAGCGTAAACATTGCCCCAATAATGAATCACTGACTCTGTGGAATCGAGTAACTGGTATTGGTAGCTAGTATATATTCCTAGTTACAGAACTAGTTATCACATTATTGTATACAGGATTATTTTTCGGAGAGTAGCCAAATTTTAAACTTAAGTTCAAATATATAAATAATGATATACCGTAATTGCAGTTTTTGAAAATACGAGTAAATAAGGCTTCTACTTTTCATATTTAATGTGATTTATGGGCAACAACGTTTTTTCCTACCGACCGAACCTTACGGATGTGTGCGCAGTAAAATCAGTTAAAATAACGCATTTTGAATTTAATAGATAAAAAGGACAGAATGTTTGAGATTTTTTAAATAAATTTTTCTTCACCATTTGCCTATATTACTTATTCTGAACCTTCTCTGCAAATTTGGTCGGTTATTGCAAAATAACCCTGTATATTTATATGAAGAGGCCAAAATTGATAAATTTATTTCATGTTGTGCGTATCTATATATTAATTTATTTATTATATATTATGTAAAAAAATGTCAGTGTCGACGCGTTTTGCCATAACACGTACATATTATATTATAGATGATATTTAAATAACGCACTGACTTTAAATAAAAATATCAATAGCCATTTTAAGAATAGTGCTGGATACAGGCCATTCATATTAGAATCGTGCAGATTGAAGAGGAGATTCTAGTATGAAATTTACTGTAATTGATTATGATAAACGGTTAATATAAGTAATTTTAATTGTAGTGAAAAATTTACAAGTTAAGATTTCCTTGAATGTTAATTTTATTTGCTTGACTTTGACTCATTCAACTGTATTAAAGACGAGACCGTCGAGAAGAGATCGTCGACCAATGGAAGTTCCAGTTCAATTTAGTAGGTTGAAAATGAGAAGACAAGAGATTGTATCCTTATACTGGTCTTAAAATATATCTGAATCTTAAAATATATCCAGAATTAAACGGTATTAAGGTCGCCTTTTCCCAAAAAGGGATCTCGTATAAATTTTCGTCTAATGAGAAAAGGATGGAGTGTCAAAATAACATTAAGTTCACGAGAAAAAAGCTTCGTTTGTTGAAAACAAACGAAAATGATAACAACTCATGACATTTTGTAAGATTTCACCCCGAAGGCATATCCCGATAGTTGACTGAACCTGGATATTAAATAATACTTTTTATAATATATATGTACTGAAATACATAAATATTGTAATACGTTCATCACCATCAATATTAAGTACAATAAAGTACCATTTTATTTATTAAGCTTCTTTATAATATAAAACAAATGAAACAAAAATATGTCTAAATTTTTCTGTTTCCATTTGTAAGAGGTATTATGAAACAAAGCATATGCACTTTTGTTTAAAAGGTGGAAGAGATTTTATTCCGGAAGAAATGCAAAGTACAAACAATTCTGTTGTTGCGTTAAGAGTATTTGCTATTTTACTATTAACATAGAAACATAGGTCGAAATTTATTTTTGTATTAAAAAAGTTTCTGTAAAAATGTTTTTAGTAGTATATATTTTGACAACTTACCAAGGCATTTTACAATAAAAATAAAGTAACAAAAGACTAAATGTTGAGAGCCGGTATACGCTGAACAAATTTCATAGTGCTCGTACGTGTACCATCCTAGTTTGATCATCATATATGAAACCAACATTTGAAATTAAAATATTTGATGATATCTAAAGTCTATCAACACGAATTGGGTCTAAACGCAGGACCTTCGTTCAATTATTACAGTCATGGATGGCCGTGTTGACCCCGTGCTTCGGAAAGCACGCAAAGCAGTATCCTGCGCTTGATATCTCTTCGGTCGTATTGGATTGCTGTTGCATGTGTGACTGACAACTGTGAGAATGAGGGAATAGAGAGTACACCTGTGTTAGGGTACACACTCGTACATTATAATCCTGTCTTGATCAGTTGGCTAGTCTCCGTTGATACTAACCGCCGTGACCAAAATTGGGTTCTGAGGACATTTTTTGCTTGTTAATCGATGAATAAAAAGGCAAGGAAATGAGACGTTAGGATAATGTCACAATTTTATGACATACATCTAGGTTAGTCGCAGCAATAAAAACTTTATAACCGCAATAAAATAATTCTACTACGACGTCTTGTTTTTGTACTGCCGTCATTGCAGAGGCTTAGATTTTATTAGAAGTACTATATTTTTCCTATAAATTTTTAAAATCCTTGAGCTCGTCTTCAATTTTTTGTTGATTCTTCTTCGTATACCCATTAAAGTCTAATGCTGTACTTGGCCCTGTCCCATTATAGGATTTGGAGACTTGGTCTTAATCGCCACTCTTGGTAGGCAGAATGACGATCGCATTGCCAGATGTCTCACAACTATAATGCTGCTCCTCGTCGCCTGTCACAGTATTTTGCGTCAGGCTTATACAAGATATTGTTCCATAGTAGTCTCTTACAAAAACACTTGATGAAATGGGGTGATGGATTCTATTACGTCGCCACCACACCTCAATTTGTGTTTGTTGATAAATAGCAGCAAAAAATCAACATTTTTAATTGAATATCCAATTTCCAATAAATGTTTTAGATGTAGGTACTGTAAAATAATGCATTTAAGACTTAATAATAATAACTATTTCTCTACTCTGTGTGACTGTTTGACCACAGACTATTATGTGTTTTATTTTGGCGTTAGAGTAATAATATACATTTAGTTTAGTGTGGAGTTAACATTTTTTTTTAAAAGAAAAAAAAATACATTGTAGTTACTTAGCAGTATGACCGTCTACAATACATTTTTACTTCACGCACTTCCACTCCATTTAAACTTTAATTATGCCAAATCTCACTGTCCTCCGTGCACGCAGTGCTTAAAAAGGTGTACAAAGCTTTGTCTTCACGTATTAATATAAAGATATACTCGTAGTTTTCCATACAGCACGGCTAGCATGGGCTGGGGACAAAAAAATTATCCCCCGATTATATCCACTGACAAGAGGTAAATTATCTTGTCTTTATGCCAAAGCACGGCAACGGAAGTATATCCCGTTTCACATAACGAGTAAACCTCGTCCGTAGCATGGAGCCAAATGAAAAATAAAAAATTATACTTTTTTGACATTTGAAAGGGACAATTTTATCCTAGTTCATTGGACGTGGGTTTAAGTTTACATTCATACAAAAATCTATCTAAGTCTAAGTCTATCTCCCATTTTATCTACTGTGGATATTATATCCACCGGTGTGCCCATGCTCGAAGGATGGATAAAACTAAGCGAGGAGATAAACATTTTCTCCTTTCCCCGGGGATAAATTGTCTGCTGCCCATGCTAGCCCTGCAGAGATACAATAGTTATCGTTTCGATAAATATATGCACGTATAAAGTGGGAAATATAATCTATCATTTAAAAAATTAAGTGTGAAAAATGATCACACAGTCCATCTGATTGTACTCGTATATTGATGCCATGGCCCATAGACATCCACATCTATCATCGATGAAAATCCAGATTTGTTGTCACATTTGAGGACTAAGATGGAAAGCCTCGTTACGAGGTACCTTTCTCGTTAAAGGGAGGATTTGCCATAATAGTAACGCCTGGCACGTGGATTGGCGGTCGTAGTACCAGACATCTTGTATATATGACGATGCTCCCCGTTCTCGGTCGGGGTATTTTATGTCTGGCATGATACGAGATGGCGAGGGGCCGTGGATTTGAATTGCGCACAGAACAAGTGTTTGTATGTCCTACACATAATTATAACGGGTTGGAAGTTTGTCCATGCATTTATATACTATGTAAAATGTAAATTGTCTCTACTATACTTCAATGAAAAAATTCTATTGAATGTAACGTTATTTATTCTAAAATAATAATTTCCACATAATATCTTCTGGAGACGGGGCTTGGATTCTTAATGAATTATCTCTATGCATCAGCTTTAGAATCTAAAGTAAAGTTAGAGCCTATATATGTCCCATTGCTCGGCAGAGGCCTCCTCTAATTTCTGAGAGAGTTTTAGGGTAAGAAAATGTCCGCCGCGCTGCCCCAATGCATGTTGGCGACCTTCACATGCCTTCGAAATATTTATTTTCTTATTTCTCAGACATGTAGGTTTCCTCGCGGTGTTTTCCTTCACCGTCAAGCACGTGGCAAATCAGCACTTAAAATTGCAATTAACAATTTCATTAGTGTCGTCGGGGATCCAACCCGGTTACTTGCGTACTGTAAATTTACAGCGAGCGACTAGCACCTGATGGCTCAGGGCTAATCGCTCGCTGTAAATTTAAGTGAGCGAGCCGTGGTAGCTTTAGAAGCTATTATGCACTATATGTTAGCACAAACTCCAGAAGCTATCTTGTGAAAATTATTTTATTATTTTCAGTCCTTGAAGGCGCTTTTACTTTTTATAGAGAGTTTCATTTTTACCACTTTGAGTGGACTAAGGAATATAACAAGTTAAATTTAATGTGTTCGTCTAAATAGTTACATTAAAATCTTACCCTCTATTCTTCTACCTTCAAATTTATATGGAGCCACCCCTAAAGTATAACCAGTATAACATTTTTAATTTAAAAAAAAAGATAATTTAAATCAATTTAGCCATTTCTGAAAAATCGGTTATCATAAACAAAAAAATCATACGCGTCGAATAGAGAGTCTTCTTGTTTTTTGAACTCGGTAAAAAAAATAAGTTAGAAAGAAAGGCTTATAATAGTACATAATACTATTATGCAAGTGGTTCTACATATTTTCGGCTGGTTACTTAGAAAGAGTATTTATTTTCCATGTTTTTATAATATGTATTTTGTAAGCTAACAGTCAAATTAAAAAGTATAGTAGTCAATATTTCATACTTATTTAAAAGTTTTAATTTAATTAAAAATAATTTTTTGCGACCATAGCTCGCTTATTTATGACCTTTTAATAATATTTTTCTGAATTTTTGTGGTAATGTTCACAAATTTAAATATCTCAACCCTTTCTATAAATGTTTTATAAAAGAATTTTCCGAAGCGTTCGTCAATCCCTCACCACAAAGGCGATCGTCTTAACTTTTGCCCTTTCTGGAAGTAAATAATTGAATTAAGAAAAGCTTTTCCTTTTTCATCTTCATTTTTAGTCAATACATGAGCTGGAATTTATGTGTATTTAGGACATAAAAAAGAGAAGTATAATATTGCGGTTATTCTTTCGGCCTATTCAAAAATGTGCCAGTGGGTAAATATTTGTTAGATGATTTGCCCATGGTCATTACGCTGAGCAGATGGGTTGTTTTTTTTTTAGTATAAAGATAACAAACGTTACACAGTCTAACTGATGGTAAATGGATGTTTTAGCCCAAAGACATCTACATCTAGTCTCGATTAAAACCATAATGTAGATGCGTTGTCAACTCTGAATATAAAGATGGAACGCCTCGTTACTATGAAAAAGTTTCTCAGGTTCTCTACACTTCCCATACGAAACACAGCTGCATTAACTGCTATTGTAACTGGTATTCTGTGAGAGCGCGGTCGTTGCCTGGTCGAACCGACCCATTTGTGCTGCAAACATGATATAGCTGCAGCGTGGCACTCCTGCGTAATGAGGTATATAGAATGGGCGAGCGCAGAGCGATATAGATACCCTCGCTCTGATAATGCAGCCCGCATCATCAATATGTGAAATATGGATTTAACGTTTTTCCATCGTCCATGGTTATAGTAGACACCAGACCCTTAGTTTCGTTAGATTACTTTTACCCTATATACAGGTATAAAAATGTATGAAATAATTCATATAATACCACAATTATATGAGTTATTAGAATAGCCGTGCCAGCTAAGGGGCTAAGAGCTCTTCATTGTTTCATAGTCGCGCACGGTAAAATTATTGAAAGCGCTTAGCTTATAACCTAGCTTCTATTCCCACATGTACAAATAAAATAGTTCACTGCCATTTTAACGGTTAATTTAATTCTCTGCTGTTAAAAATAACTACATGGAAACCTGCATATTTGAGAAATAAACATTTTTCGAAAATATATGAAGTTCGCCAACACGCACTGAATGAGCGTGGTGGACTAATTGCTCTATAAGCTTAACAGCTGCCTTGTACCCACTACAGGGACGCATATAGGCTGCAACTTTAATTTAATTAACTTTTATACATACACAGAATTAAAAAGGTTCACATAATCTTTTATAATTGATGATCTCAAAAATGTATCCTTTAGAATACTCAGAGACTGGACATTGTACAAATACCTTCAAAAATTATATAAATTTTAGTTTCCCGCATTCCTTCTCCATATAAACTTTACCAATGCTAACCTTCTTATAATGCTAATCTTACCAATAACATAGGCGCGCACTATGCTTAAAAAGGGGTACCAAGTTTTCTCTTCGTGTATTAATATATAGATTAAAGACGCGATGCGACAACAATATGCATGTAGTAAGACAGTTGGAGTTAATAATTACTTTAAATTTTCTATTATACTTTTTTTATAATCGCAAGTAAACATTAGTAAAACAGATTAGACGACACCTCTCCAATTTAACGTTTAGGTTCAGTGTGCCTCTAACCATTCGGTGATCGCTACCAGTTTTCACCCTCGCGATCACTGAGACATCACTGAACAGTTGCCGTCTAGTCGTCATAATGATGTCAATCTCATTTTTTGTCGAACCATCGGGGCTCGACCAGGTCCACTTCCTGTGGAGCCGCTTCTGGAAGAAAGAATTTATCATAAAGAGTCTCTCTTTCTCCATGAAGTCGGCCAGCTGCTGGCCCCTTGGGTTCCGTTGCCCTAATCCGAATTTCCCTACTTTCAGCTCACCGTTCTCTCTTGTACCTAGTTTTGCGTTGAAGTCTCCCATTAACACCGTATAGTGGGTTTTGGAGGAATACATGGCTCTATAGATATCCTCATACATTTCCTCCACCTCCTCATTGGGATGTGCCGAGGTTGGTGCGTAAACCTGTATGACCTTCAACGAATACCGTTTGGTGATTCTGAGTATAAGGTACGCAACCCTCGTCGACACACTTACAATCTTTATAACGTTGTTAACGAGAGACTTGTGGACGATAAATCCGACACCTCCTTGGGACAGATGGTCACCCTCCCGGTGATAGAACAAGTTGCCGGATTCGAGGATTACCGTGTCCTCCCCCTCTCTTCGGATCTTGGATAATCCTATAATATGCCAGCGTAACTTGTCTATCTCTTCTTCCAGCTCCAGGATCTTCTCTTCAGTACTCAGGGTGCGTGCGTTATAAGTTGCCAGGTCGAGTCGTCGTAGGTGGCAACCGAACCTCCACAGATAGAACCGCCACCGTAGCCAGGAATAGCGGTGCCGCCGGGAACTGGGGGCCGTTTATTAGTGTCGTTGCTCATGGGGGGTATATTGCCATAGTTGCCACGCTTGGCGAGCGGGTTGGCAACCGCAGTTTGTTGGAACTACTGAACTTTGGACTAAGGAATACAAGAAGTTAAATTTAATGTGTTCGTCTAAATAGTTACATTAAAAAATTTACCCTCTATTCTTTTACCTTCAAATTTATATGGAGCCACCCCTAAAGTATAACCAGTATAACATATTTAATTTAAAAAAAAAGATAATTTAAATCGATTTAGACATTTCTGAGAAATCGGTTATCATAAACAAAATCAAAATCAATCGCATACAAAAATCATACGCGTCGAATAGAGAATCTTCTTGTTGTTTTTTGGACTCTGTAAAAAAAGAAATAAGAAAGAAAGGCTCATAATAGTACAGAATACTATTATGCAAGTGGTTCTACATATTTTCGGCTGGTTACTTAGAAAGAGTGTTTATTTCCCGTGTTTTATATGTATTTTGTAAACTAATACCCAGATTAAAAATAATAGTAGTCGATATTACGTACTTAAACTACAACAACTTACAAAGAATAAAAAATCAACAAGTTACAGAATATGGGTTCATTTAAAATTCAAAATTTATTTTAAAATAAAAATATAATATTTTTTGCGGCCATAGCTCGCTTACTTATGACTTTTTAATAATATTTTCCTGAATTTTTGCGGTAATGTTCACAAATTTCTAATACCTCAACCCTTTCGATAAACGTTTTATAAAATAATTTTCCGAAGAATTCGTCAATCCCTCACCACAAAGAAAATCGTCTTAAATTTTTGACCTTCCTGGAAGCAAATAATTGAATTAAGAAGACATTTTCGTTTTTTATCTGCATTTTTAGTCGATATATGACTTGGAATTTACATGTATTTAAACAAAAAAAAGAGAGGTATAGTATTGCGGTTATTGTTTCGGTATTTAGCACACCAGTAGAGGTAAATGTTCGAATTATAATAAATTATGCAGCTAAGCTATAAAGTGCTAGGCTCAGTATTGCAGTTGCTAAACTCTTGACTGCAGTACTGCGGGTTACAGTTTCAATCCCCGTAAAAATAAATATTTAAGCCGTGTAGTGGGCGCGTAAGTGAAACTACTACCCCATAAAGGTAATTGAAACAGATTTTTAGCATTATCTTCGAGGTAACAACTTAAAATAATAAATAGCTACGTTTTTCAACCCGCCTGACAGCAATCTATTGGGTAGGCCTTTGTTCAGCAGTGAACTTTTGATAGGCTGTATTAAAAATAATGAATTTCCGGGTCTGGATGTTTATCTATGTGCAATCAATGTGTATCTTAATCTTTGTTGATCTTATTTATTCCAAAATTTAATAGTTTTTATGCTCTCATTATCCAGTCTCGTTAAAAGTCCGAACTAAAAGAACAGAAAAATAAACAGCGCCTTTGAAACATTAACTCTTAGCCGAGCTGAGCTTTCTGCATAATTACGCTTTTATTAGGGCAAGTTCACTTTGGATGGCCTCAATATTTAAATACAGCTTAGATAAGAGGAGCAAAGCGTGACAAACCCTCTCTACTGAGGGTGAGGCCCATGTCGGAATATTATGTACGTGTGAAAATGTAGTTAATATTTTGCTAACGCTTCTTCGGCTTCGCACGGGTGATTGCTGGGTCTCGACAAGAGCGCCACCTACCGGGTCCAAATGTGAATATAAACTATCTAGGGACCCATTCAAACACACACACAATTTCATTAGATACGGTCGAGCCGTTTTTGAGTTTTAGCGAGACTAAAGGAGAGCAATTGATTTTTAGATATAGAGATATAATGAGAATATACCCGTAATTTTTTTCATATTTGTTTATTCATTAACATCATCTTTCAGCCCATTCATCATTCGGCCCATTGTCACTTCAGGATTTGTTTATTATAGAGAAGTAGAATAATCGTTGATAAAGACTGATTTAAAATGAATTAATGTCAGGCTTATATTAAATAATCAAACACATGTGCGGTTCGAGAGCGTGTGCCTATGTATTAGCGATGAGCGTTGAATCAACGAACTAGTTGAATCAACCGTTGATCTCCTGTCAATGTATTAACATTAACAGTTTATGAATCAACTAGTTGAATTCGTCAACGACGTTTATGAATTTAACTCGTTCATCTCGTTCAATAAACGAGAACGCAAACGCAACGAACTGAGCAAATTAAAAACTTACGTTGAAAATAACGTCATAGATTGCAAGCGACGGTCATGTCATACAATTTGAACTCTAAGTATTAAAGAGTTGATTTTGAAATATTTATTTTAAGAATAGTACTTAGCTGCCCGAAAGAAACAGGTTAAAACTAGTTTGTTTGTTTACATTTACGAACGATAATTATGAAGTTCGCTTTCTTTAATTTTGATAGACAGTTTGACAAGTTGCGCGGAAGTTCAGCAGTTATTTTGCGGCTTATCGTAAATGTTTAGACTTTTAGTTAATGTTTATAGTAACAGTGTTAATTTGCTTGTTTTAATATTGTTGTATATATTTGCATATTATATTATACTTATTAAATTTATAGGACTACTTAAGGTACAAAATTGAAAATGTCGGACGTACTTGGGGCAACCATGAATTGTGGCTGCATTTCGAAAAAGACGATTCTAGCAGGAAAGCTGTCTGTAACGTATGTAAGGAGAAAATATCGTACAAATCAACCACGGCAAATTTAAAAGCCACTTAAAACGGAAACATATTTCAATATTTTCATCAGCATTTTCGTCGTCTCAATCTTCAAATAACCTGCCTATATCCGAACTTAATTTACTCCATTCCATGTTATCAACAAGTCAAAGTGTGCTGATTTCATTTCAGGTTCCAGCCGAGAGCACTAATGAGACTGTCGAGATATCAACAGCACCTAAACGTCAGCGTATGATTTGTGCAGAACTAAAAGAAAACTAATTAATTTAGATTTATTCGATTTATGTACAGACAGCTTTCATCCGTTTTCCAACGTGGAAGAAAGGGCTTTTAGAAAATTTTGTCGGTGGATACCGGGATATGAGCTTTTTACTAGAAAAACGCTTTCAAGTTCAATAATGCAACAGGTATATGCAAAAACTTTCAACTTGATACAAAACCAATTAAGAAAAGTAGTCCACTCAATTTGTTTGACTGCGGATATCTGGACATCATTAAAAACCGAGAGTTACATAGCCCTCACAGGACGTTATTTAACTGACGAGCTGGAATTCAAAACAGTTTTGTAGGGTTGCTGACAGTTTCTCGGCCACCATACTTCTGATAATATCGCCACTGAAATCACAATACTTTTTGACTAGTTTGGATTAAGGGGAAAAGTTAACTTTATAGTAACAGATAATGCCGCAAATATATGTAGTACAATCAGTCAAAGACATTTTAGGATGGAAAAAATTTGGCTGCTACGCACATACATTAAATTTAATCGTTGAAGATGCTGTTTAACTTGTTAAGAATGATATTGACAAAGTAAAAAGCACGCTTTCATCAGAGAGATAGCAAAAATATCAAGTAGAACAAGGTAAGGAACCAAAACGGCTTATTCAAGCTGTAGATACGAGATGGAACTCAACATATTTTATGTTGAAACGATTAGTTGAACTTGAAGAAGCTATTCGAGCTACTTCAGCTTTTACAGACGGTCGTTTGCCTGTAATCACTGCCGAAGACTGGACACTATACTCACAATTGTGTCAAATATTAAGATCTTTTGAAGAAATAATCTGTTCAATGAGGGGAAAAAAATATGTAATGGGAAGCTCCGTAATAGTTATCACACGATGCTTAAAAGAAGCGTGCAAAAAATTTATAGACATAACGAATCTATTAGCTGACGCAAAAGACACTGTTCGGTTATTAAAATCTAGATTGGTTGACCGGTTCGAAATAATTGAATAAAGTGCCACCTTTTCGTTGTGCATTTTTTTGGACCCCCGGTTCTAAATGCAAGGTTTTTCAGATCAACATGAAGCACAAAAAAACAAAAGAAAAAGTTAAGAAAATGATTGCAGCGTTGATCGCACAAACAATAGGAAACACCATAGCGTCTATAATCTCGTCAGTAACTCACGATGTTAACAGAAATGCAAATGATTAACTAAACCCCTGGAACACTTTCGATCAAATGATCGCGAGTACCACAACTCAAGGAACGCCGGTTTCAAAGGCCATCAAGGAGGTAGACATGTACTTATCCGATGAGTTATTACCTCGAAAGGACCAATCAGAAAATTTGAATTGCCCACTAGAATGGTGGAAAAAAACATCAATTTTTATACCCTAATCTGAAGAAAACGTCCGTTCCTTGTGAACGGATGTTCTCAAAAACTGGACTTATTATCAACCAAAGACGTACAAGGTTGACCACCAGCAAAGTTGAGCAAATCATGTTTCGTAACGTAAATTCACCTCAGAACCGGTTCAAGGGGTATGAATTAAATGTAAAATAAAACAAATTGACGAATGTACATAAAATCATCAAAATCAACATAAAATAAATAAAAAAAAAAACAAAAATAAATTAAAAAACAATAAAAACATATTGTAAATAATTTTTGATTTGTGTACATAAAATCAGATGATCTTGAATAAAACTAATTTTACGGATTATATCGCGTTTAATCAACTTATTTTTATTAATTCCCGATGTTTCACAATTTTACCATCAGACAAAGTAACTGCATTTTTAGAACATCTTAATTCCATAAACTCTAAAATTCAATTTACTATGGAGTTAGAGGCAAATAATTCTTTAGCTTTCCTAGATGTGTTAGTCATTCGAAATCCTAACAACACCATAGGTCACACTGTGTATAGAAAAAAGACCCATACAAACCGATATTTAAATGGTGAATCCCACCATCATCCTTCACTGTTAGCTACCGTGGGAAAATCTTTGTTACAGAGAGCACGAGGGATCTGTGACAGCAAACACCTGGCCGCCGAGCTTCAGCACGTCAAGCAAGTTCTGCACGACAACAAGCTTCGGGTCCCGCGCCTACGTCACAGTGACCGAGTGAAGCCGGCTACAGTCGAGCGTGTGCCTGCTGTACTACCATATGTCAGAGGTGTCACAGACAAGATTGGCTACATCTTGAAGCGAGCTTCTATTAGAACATTCTTCAAGCCGCCGAAGAAGATTAGTCAGTTCTTACCATCCGTCAAGTGCAATATTCCTCTACAAGATGCAGGAGTGTACAAGCTTGATTGTGAATGTGGTCTCTCATATATAGGGCAAACAAAACGACCTATCAAAACCCGCGTAAAAGAACACATAGCTGACGTGAAGCACCAACGTTCCGGGAAGTCTGCAGTTTGTGATCATATCCTAGACGGCCCCGCCATTACATTAGATTTGATAAACCACAGATTCTCGCGAAAGAACATCGATTCCTGCCAAGGATGATAAGGTGAGGCTTTGAAATTAAAAAACATCCTAATTTCAATAGAGAGGAGGCTGGTACTACCATGCAGCCTTATTCAACTTAGTAATTTTTTGTTTAATTTGTAGGTTACCGTAGTTAAATATTCTTCTAAACGTATGAAAAATTATTTTATTTTAATTTTTATTTTAATTAGGGTGACAAACGAGCACACAGTTCACCTGATAGTAAGTGGATGCTGTGACAGATTTTCACAAAATATTGATATTCGACAAAAAGGGTTGAAAATTATAAATAAAGAAGAATTGGTTCCCAAAAGAAAATAGTCGACTATATGCAGCAAGTACTTTGAAGAAAATGTTTTCTCATAGAGATGCCCACTGTGGTGGCGGTGTAAGAATATCCACTACCCCATATCATCCCGTGGGTGTCGTAAGAGGCGACAGAGGAAACAAATCAGGAGATGGGCAGCGGCTTCCTTATAACGACAAAAACGTGTATGTACTTATGTACGCACGTAGGAAGTTATACTTTAGCGTAACAAAACAAAAATAACTACCTTTAATTTAGTTATCAGCCCCACGAAAACTTGAGAGACAGTTACCCACTGAAGTTGTCGCTTTGAGGTGTCAGTGTGCGCGCGCATCGTAACAACTTCATGGTGTCGTTTTTGGCTGTCGGTGTACGCGCGCATCGTAAAAAATTCACTGCATCATTTTTCCAAACGCCCCAAAAGTATAACTTCAAAAATACAAAAGCTGCGGTTGCCAACCCGCTTGCCAAGCGTAGCAACTATGGGCAATCTATGGGGGAAGCCTATGTTCAGCAGTGGGCTTTAATAGGCTGTAACAGTAACATAGAGGTGCATTAAGGATAACACATCCAACCATAAACACTTATTAATAAAATTACATATTATTGAAGGTTATTTTATAAGAATATTATAATTTATTTATTATAGATATGTACCTGAAAAGCAAAAGGTATCTGAATATGTTTAACAATATTCTTAAAATTGACATCGTAGTCTTGTTTAATACTTTTTAGTATACATTTCCTATCGCAATTTGGTTTTACTTACTAACTTTTTATTTATGTACACATCATAACACGCATATCATTTTTGGAACGAAGTTCCTTATCGGACGGTACGAATTTGGCGGATGGGGCTAGGCGAGAAGTGTAAGAATTTTCCGTCACGACCCTTTCTGACGTAGTGTAGACGGCCTTGGCGGCTATAAGGAAGCGAGATGGAATAATATCCATCGCCCTCGCACTTTTTCTTATCTTGCCATGAAAGAAATATTATTTTATTTTAAATGACGCTTCATTTTAATAGACGCTAGTAATTCATTTATTTGTATTCGTTAAGCAATAATATAATACGTTTATCAATAATAATATACACGAAAGGAACTTCGTTCCAACCGAGTGGTCCACGACAATCACGCATGTTTTTAAGAACAGCGTTTCTTTCAGTAATTTATATTAACAATTTTTGTTTATGTATGAACCAGTGGTAGGACCCCATTTCTCTCTGGGAGGTCGTCTGTAGGTATTACCTCTTATCTAGTACCGGTATAAATACAGGCTGTAAGGAATTCCATCTCAGTCCATATAGGTAACAACGACCTTCTTAGTTTGAAGTTTGCTGCAAGTTTCCATGGTCAGGTTGACTGTAAGTGTAGGATACTTCAGTTTTATAAAAATATTTTAACTAATAAATCCTAATAAATTTAACATTTTTTATAACATGTATTTTCGGAATGTCGAGAATATTCTGAATTACACCTTTTATTGGATCGCAGACACGATATTTCAATATTTATTTAATTAGTATAGCCATTCAGCAAGGAAACGCATCCAGCGTTCTTGACACAATACCACAGGAGCAGGACTGTATGATAATTTAAGTTTTTAGTTTGTTTTTCTAATATATAGTTTTTTTTAAATATTAAAGAAATACAAACATTCAATGTTTCATTATGTACACAATAAGCCGCCATGTTAGTTTTTATGTGCAGCTTAAAACCCGCGAAAGGGCACAATGCTTTTATAGATATCTAATTTGTCTAATTTGTCAATACATAGCGTTCTATAATTGTAACCATCCTTTTGGCTTCTCCGTAGTTGGGTAAAAAAATTCAATTACATATATACACGAATGTACTGCAATCGGTATCGATAATTATTGTTGAGGCAGGAAATGCATGGTGTAGCACTATTTGCCACCCACACATGCCCATTACACGCACACTTGTGTATTTTGGTTTTGGTCTCGCCCTAATCACTTCATTGCCAATCTATACTATACTATATCTATGGACATTACTTTCACAGAATACCAGCGTAAAATAAGAGCCTAATGCAATGATGCTAATGCGAGCACGTCATATAACACACGTTCGAAAGTGCCAACGAACCTATATTTTGATTCTTAATCGAGAATAAACATGTATGAGTCTAAGGCCCAAACCATTCACTTACCAACAATGTTATTCTATTATATAGAAATAAGTGTTTTTACGTACGCAAAAATGACAACTAGACCCTACTGAGACGATAATATACTTAAACTCGATGTAAATTGCTGGTAATAGCTGAGTATTCAAGATGTCAATATCAATGAGGTAGGGACTCGATCGGACACACGTAAGTGGACATGTCGTTGCGAGTTGTGGTACGAATCGTAATTTTTAATGCTGTTGTTTTGTCGCTGGAGCTTTGAGATTCAAATTTTATGTTACTTGGTTTCGGTTATTCATATAAATTTAATTTTCTGGTTTGTTTAATTCAAAATTGTTTAAACTGAAAGACTTATAAAAGCATTTTTATGAAAAGGATTGAAGATATTCCAAGATGCTGATGATTGATGATTTTAAACGTGGTAGAGTCATGCTGCAGCTATATTAATTGTATAGTTGTAGCACGAATGGATCGGCTCGACCGGGGAAGGACAGGTCCTCACGGGTGACAACGCATCTGCATTTTGATTCGTAATCGAAGATAGATGTAGCTGTCTATGGGCCACAGCAACCACTTACCATCAGGTGGACTGTGTGCTCGTTTGTCACCCTTATCCTATAAAAAAAAGATACATTTTATAACGTTTATTACTATAATTTGGAGTTAACATTTCGTTACAGTAATGCTCTTTTAAAGAATAAGGGTCAAAAAGATTGGTTTGTATATTGAATCTATGCCACCACACTACAGCGCTACGTAGCCTACGTAGCGCTGTAGTGTGGTGCTAGCGCTACGTGCCGGTAGATAAACTACCACTAAATTTAAGGTCCCTCTATCCATTAGAACCTGGATCACGTGGTGAACGACATGTTGTGTGAAATGATTCCACTAGCCATTTCTGTGCAGGTCACCATCGGGTCGTAACTGTCTGCAATATGATGAAGTAGTATAATATTTTTTTGTTATAATATCTTAAATAGGATGTTGATTGTAATAATTCTGATGTTACAACATAGTTAAGGAATTAATTTAAAGACATGATGTTTTATGTATTCCCCAAATTAAGAATTTTATTTTTCCTTTTAGATACAATTTTATTACAATCTGCGATCTTTCATAACCATTTCAAAGATCGCCAATATAAAATAATTTGAAAATGTAAGATTAAATAAGTAGTAAAGATTTATATGGAGTGCCTGAAACAGATTATTGCAATATAAAACGAAAATACGCTGCGAAAGATCGCATTGTGATAAGGGGCTACAGCCTATAAAATTGATGATGATTAAAAAGGCGAATAGAATTCATTTACAACCACTTTGATAAATTCTCTGTTCGATTAATTAACTCCGGAATTTGGTTAAACACCGTGCTGCTAAAAGTTTTATGAAAGTTCCTGATGTATATTGTTTAAAACTGAGCAGAGACTAATAATTCGTTATAATAAAAAGTAATCGTTTTCAATATAGATACCAACATTTTACTAGATATTTACTGATTTATATCAGAAATTGTTTATGAGTTATTTATGTAATATTTACTTCTTAATGTAAATATGAATTAAAGAGAAAAGTTAAAGAATAAATAAGTATTATACTCACAGTCTACAGCGACCATATTTTATTTTGGTTTAACATTTAGTTTTGAATATATTTTAAATTTTATTTCAACTGAGGTTATTTAACGAAGGTAATGGTGCTTAATGTAAGTTAAAATTCATGTAGCGGAGTTAATTTTATAACGTATCACTGTCTCACTCTCTTACATAAAATTAAAATAAGATCTTACAAATGTTCGGACGATGAATATAAGTTAAAATCAGATTCGAATATTGTTGTGATAAATTACAATAAAATAATAGACTATTAGCTTCAACGTAACTATCGGTGATACATTTTGTAACCTTCATCCTACTTAGTTTTGAAAGCAGCAATCTAGCTTTTTAATTTTATGAGATGATGTCAGCTTTGTAGTATGTGGACTAACGAACGTATAACTGCTAAATATAGGCCTCTCCAATAGATTGCCTCATGGGGGATATTTTCTATAGTTTTTTTTATTTTGAATAGTTATTAGGACGATGCTTGCTCCTGTTTCATTTATCTCTGCCGCCTTTTACGACCACCACGAAGTGATACGTGGTAATGGATTCTCTTACACTGCCACTAGATCGTGTGACCATCTGGTCACACGATAAATGGTGAAGCAATTTCAAATGCTGATTTATGCGCGCAATGTGCTGGCCGCTAAAGGAAAATGTTCCAAAGTGTGAGAAGATGTGTGAAAGGAAAATCTAAATCCTTGAGAAGAAGGATTCCTTTAATTTCTTAGAGGGTTTTAGAGTGCTTAGCTGTGGGACGTTCACACCTTAAATTCAACAGTTTATGTTATGTTAGAATTATTCAAGACTCGCGACTCATTCAGTAATCATAATTACTAAATAGATACTAAATTATGATGTCATATCTGTTCATAGCAACGTAAAAATATTCTTTAGTTATTTTTATATATAAAAATTCCGGAGTGCGTGTGTTCGTAATTCTTTGCCTCCTAAACTTGATCGATTTTGATAAAAAATTTATTTAGGGATACTTAGGGGTCACATGGATAGTTCTTAGCTATAGTTGGATCTGGTAGTTTGCGCTGTTGTCAAGATTCAGCAATCACCCGTTCGACGACGGGGCGGGTCGGTATTTTTTTTTATATATGTTTTGATACATTGACAGTCGTTCGGATTACAATGTTACGATCTGTATTTTTGCATTGAAAATAATACCTATAGGTCTGGCATGTATGTTTTATTTTGAGTTAAGACGAGACAATAAAAAAATAAAAAAAATCACAAATGGATTTACAATTCGTATTTGCCTATACGTAGGTAATTTATGTTAAGGCGATTGACATCGACCGCTTGGTAATGATGCCATTCCCGATGTATGAGGTCAATCTATATTTCATTATTTTGCGAGTGTATGTTTGCGTAACAAAGAAAAACTAAATTTTCACTCACATTTTGTTCATAAATTGCATGTCGTTTATGCTTTTGTCAAAAATATTAAAAAAATATTAAAGTTATTATTTTTCAATTCATCAAGATGTTGCAGTACGAATGAGTCGGCTCGACCGGGGAAGGACCACGCTCTCACATAATGTCGGCGTTTAATAGCAGCTTAATGCTGCTGTGTTTTGTATGATGAATTTAGAGGAGCAGATACCCTTTTTACTGGAAACGTGGCATTATTATTCCTCAGGAGTGACAACGAATCTGCATTTATATTCTTAGTTGAGGACAGATGTAAATGTCTATGAGCTACAGCATCTACTTACCATCAGGTGGACTGTGTACTCGTTTATCACTCTTATCCTATAAATAAAATTGAAATAAATCATGAACACCTCCAGGATTATGGAATGGAAGCTATAGTTTTCGTAACATCTAAATTATTATTTATTTACAGTATGTCGGATGCACAGTGATTGCCTATAAGTTGCTTAAACTTTTTTCTTTGGCATATTCTAATTAGAATCGAAAAGCTAAGGGAATAAAAGACTCGATTAAAAGCCTCGTATACCAACACGATAAATGTAGAGTGTATTATTTTGAAAATGTGGTGTATTGAATTTATAAAGTAGTGACGGCCTTGTAAACTTTATTTTTTGGTGTTTCTCAAAGACGTCACTTTCAACTGGTGGTTCGTCGTCATAATTGAACTGCCTTGTTGGTGTAGTGATTGTAATCGAGATCTAGAGATTCCGAGTTTGAATTGGGTTTTCTGTCAAGAAATTCTCATTAGAGCCCGTCGAACCGTCAAGAAGATGACGGTGTTTCACCCCCGTACCTCTGAAAGCTAATAAATCCGCTGCGTTGGTTCCATCGGACTATGAAAGTGAGGGAACAGAGAGTGCACTTATGTTTGCGCACACACTTTTATTTAACAAAGAGGAAAAACATACAAATAAAAAAAATAAAGGCTAGTGATATAGATACACAAACACGGCACGCGTACATTTTAATCTGCCACGCGTAGCGATTACGGCATACCCGATTAAAACTTAATATAGCACGTTTTGCCTGTATACTATTCATTTTACCAGGAACGACTTTTTACCGACGCAAAGGAGAGTAATGTGTTTATCCGTCATGACAGTATATATACAAGGTGTCTCAAAAGTAAGTTCACATTTGCTTATCTTATTACGCGAAAGCAACTATTCTGAGGGGCGCGGGGGGTATGTCAGTCGGTAGTCTGGCTCTTGGGAATTTAGTCGCTATGGAGCGGACCGTGCGTTGTGCGTACGTGAGTTTTACAAAAACGGTAATTCGGCGACTGTAGCGCGTAGAAAATTCTGCAGTATTCGACATATTCGTCACTTAAATGATGCGCCTAGCACTCGTCTCATTGCAAAATGGGTTGAGAAGTTTGAAGAGACTGGGTCAACTCTGGAGAAACCAAAATCTGGGCGACCAAGAACATCAAGAACAGCCGAAAACGTGGACAGTGTTACTCAGTCTATTCGAGATGATCCAAACCTCTCGATTCGGAAGCGTGCTGTTGCTTTAAATGTACAGATCTTCATTATGCCGCATTTTACACAAAGATTTAAAGCTGCACCCGTACAAAATTCAGTTAGTGCAAGAACTGAAGCCTCAAGATGCTGGTCAGAGGCTTGCCTTTGTAAATCAGATGATTGAGCGCTTTCCAACGTTCACCAACATCTTGTTTTCCGATGAAGCCCATTTTCACCTGAATGGGCATGTAAACAAGCAAAATTGTCGTTACTGAGTGCAACCAACCCAAAACAAAACATCAGAAACCGCTACATTCACCCAAAGTCACCGTATGGGCAGCGATGTCGGCGCGAGGAATTATCGGCCTTACTTTTTGAAGATGGAAGGGGACGCACACCACAGTGAATTCAGAGCGTTATGTGGAGATGTTAGACGAGTTTTCGTACCCCAACTGCAAAACTTTCCTGGTTACAACCAAAGAACATGGTTCCAGCAGGATGGAGCAACTCACACGTCCAACAGATCTCTGCCTCGAGTTCGAGAAATTTTTCCGAACAAATTAATCTCCTGGCGAGGTGACATAAATTGGCCTCCACGGAGTCCTGATTTAACGCCTATGGATTTTTTCCTGTGGGGTTATGTCAAATCAAAGTTTACGCTAATAAACCGACTTCCTGGCACAATTAAAGAAAATATCCGTCATGAAATGGCAGCCATCACGGAGACTACCTGCCGAGCTGTCATAGGCAATTTTAGTGCCCGACTAAATGAATGCCGAGAGCGCAACGGTTTACATTTGGACAATGTTATTTTAAAAAATAAATTCCCAAACAGTGTACTTCAATATAAAATAAACATTTTTCAATAAAGCTAAGACTTTTCTTTTAAAAAAGATTTAAATGTGAACTTTCTTTTGAGACACACCTTGTATATATATATATATATATATATATATATATATATATATATATATTACGTTTACGTATATGGCACTCTAAGAGACCAAACGCGTGGGCCGATTTTGATGATTTTTACGTCATTAGATTTGTCTTTATGTTGCGAGTGTCACTAAAGACATCACTGTAATCAAAATTCAATATGGCGACAATTTGACGCCAAAAAACGACGAACAGAAAAAGACACCATATTGTGAAAAAGAAAAAAAGTCGACGAAGTATGTCAAGTAGCGCATCATTGAATAGGTCTTTGAAAATTATCTAGGTTTATCTAACCATTTTTCATTTTGAAAGACCAATTAGGAACTATAACGATTTAAAGTTGGTTAGCAACCATTTTCACTTTAATTTTCAAAACTTATAATAAGGCTGTGTTAACGTTCTTATATAATCGTATAATAGGTATTATTAACGTGAAAAATAATTATTCACTTTTAATAAGCTGTTAGTACGCCGACGGATTTTTATCTTACTCTTATAATCATTAAACTAGTTCAATTTTTTCATATAATAAGAGTGACAGGCGAACACACTGTCCGCTGATGGTAAGTGGATGCTATGGCCCATAGACATTTACATCTATCCTCGATTATGAATCAAAATGCAGATACGTTGTTACCCTGAGGACTAAGATGGAATGCCTCGTTTCCAGTAAAAGGGTATCCGGTTATCTACATATACTCACCATACGAATCACAACATAGAGCTACTATTTTACACTGGTATTCTGTGAGAGCGTGGTCCTTCCCGATCGAGCCGACCCATTCGTACTACAACCATATTATAGCTGCAGCATGGCTCTACCGCGTAAAAATAAAAGAAAGAACTATACTTTTATCTAGTACTATTAAAAGCGGCACCTTAAGATGCTGGGTGTTGCTATGCATCTGTATAACTAATGTTTGAATACTACTTTTACGCATTTTATCACATTTCATTTACTTAATTTTAATTCCTGACGTTTTGGGTGCTCTACAGCACCCATGGTCACGAGAGGGACTGAGGTAATTGACGTCCCAATGTCAAACTTAACCCGGAGTACCTTCAGCTTTTAATTATTACTATTGGTCCGATCTACGCAGAATGAGCTTACCTGAAGCTTAAGCTTGTCCTGAAGTTTTGCAATGATATACTTGGGTTTAGTTTTAATTTTATTAATTACAGGATACCAAGCAAGTAGTAGTACCCAGCCTCCCCTCTATTGAAATTAGGAATGTTTTAATTTAAATAGCCTCACGTATCATCCTTGGTAGAAATCGATGTTCTTTTGGATTGTGGTCTATCAAATCTGATGTAATGGCGGGGACCGTCTAGGATATGATCACAAACTGCATACTTCCGAAACGTTGATGTTTCACGTCATCTATATGTTCTTTTACGCGGGTTTTATTGATATTTTGTTTGCCTTATACAAGAGAGACCACATTCATAATCTAGCTTGTACACACCTGCATCTTGTAGGGGGATATAACATTTAACGGATGGTAGGTACTGACTAATCTTCTACGGCGGCTTGTAGATTGTTCTAATAGAAGCTCGCTTCAAGATGTAGCCAATCTTGTCTGTGACTCCTCTGATATAATATGGTAGTACAGCAGGCACACGCTCGACTGTGGCCGGCTTCACTCGGCCACTGTGACGTAGGCGCGAGACCCGAAGCTTGTTGTCATTTAAAACCTGCTTGACGTGCTGAACCTCTGCGGCCAGGTGCTTGCTGTCACAGATCCCTTGTGCTCTCAGTAACAAATATTCGCCTACGGTAGCTAACTGTGAAGGATGATGATGAGATTCACCGTTTAAATATCGGTTCGTATGCGTCTTTTTTCTATACATTGTGTGACCTATGGTGTTGTTAGTTTTTAGAAGAGCTAAGGAATTATTTGCCTCTAACTCAATAGAAAATTTAGTAGTAAATCCCGAAACGTCGGAAATTAAAATTAAGTAAATTAAACGCCATAAAATCCGTAAAGTAGTTTTTTTCAATGTGTAGTGTTCGCGTAAATATAAGAAATCATAATGTTTTAAAGTTCATTTACCGGTCCCTGGTTTTAATATCATAAATCTTAATTTCTTCTGTATTTTTTCTGCAAACTCCTCATTTTATACATCGCACGACGAAAGCAAATCCAATTAATAGTATAAAACTTTGGGATTGTGGCGCCGAAAATACGATTTCGGTGCCGAAAATTACATTTTCTGTTCAACACTTCTTTTGACTTATTGTGTGTTCACTAAAAAATGACAAACGCTAATTATATGTACATCATTTAATAAAATATTTTGATAAAAATATAATTTTGTGTTTTTCATTTAGTCAGATATAAATTTAAAATACACAATTACATCAACATCGTCATATTGGCACTTCACAAGTCCACTGTTGAAGATAAGCCTTCTCCAAAGAATGCCACAAAGCACTGTCCTGACCCATTTGTAACTATCGATTTTCTGCATTCCTTACCAGGTCGACATTAAATCTAGTACTAACTAACACTCAATGTACCCATCTCACACTTCGCTTATCGGTACGAAGCTGCCAATTTAGACTTTCTCTCCCATCGGTTGTCGGTTCTTCGAGCTATATGGCCGGCCCATTGTCACTTCTGCTTACTAATCTGTTGGGCTATGTCGGTTACTCTGGTTATACTATTCCGAAATCATATAACCAAATAATACCTTGGTATTTAATGTTTAATACATACGGAGCTTGTCCCGTAATGGTTCCTCTCTGGTCAAATAATTACTTATTGATAAATTATTTAAGATTCGAGATACTGCCTACCCAGTCGAGTTTCTCAACTCCTTGGAGTTGATGCGCTTGCCTTGGCTGAAGCTGGAGCTCTTCGCGTCTCAGTTATGCACCAAGATTGTGCAACGGCAACAGGCTGTGCATCATAAAGCTGGGGAGATATGTTATAAAAGCCACTATTCTGTCTGGAGCCGCTAAAAGAGAGTGTGTTTTCATTGCCCGCATTCCAATTATTGCAAAGAAAACCATTTCAATTAAGAAAAACATTAATTCCTGCTAAAGTTTGCGTTTACTATGATTAGAGGGTTAGATTTTAAAAGTGACAGGTATTAATATGTTCACTGCGTGCTTTTCGCACGGTAAGCTGCATGCTGGTTGTTGGAAAGTATCTAGCGTCCAAAACTTGCACGTGCTGGCTGAATAATAAATCATGCAATGTGGTTTACAGTTCAATTTTATTTTAAATCTCTCTTTTACTGCGGCGTGTGCAACTTTAAATTACGTCCAATCAGCCAGGTTTTCGGCAAGTTCTTATTTTACTTTTATAAAGATAAAGCGTTTCGTTGATGATTTAGTGACAAATAAACAACGTACTTTAGGTATTAATTTAACGTTATTAAATGTATAAGTGCCATATCATAAGCAAGTTCAACTCTATGCAAAACAAAAATCAATAGTAGACATAAGTCGTGGGAAAGAGCTAATCTATAATTATTAAGGTGAACATGTGCTATGATTTTTCGAAATGATGTAGTTTTCCGAACTTCATGATGTATTTATTTTTTCTATCAAACATGTACCTTGTAAATAAAAGTTAAATATAGATACCCTTTCTGTAATTGTAGCAGCTGAAATGAATATTGTAGGTAGAAAATAGCGTTTTCCAATTTTCCGATGCAGCTTGAAGCTGGTAAAATTCTATTAAATCCAATAGCCTTGATATTTATTTACCTCACTCACGTGAAATGTTAAAATATTAAATAATTTTCCGTATTATATATCACCGTGTTACATCAACTGATTATTTTATATTTGTACTTGTGTAAATTGAGACAGCCTGTGTCTCAATTTTACACAAGTACACATTTTACACAAACAACAAGATATATTTCTTTGAAAACAAGCGACTGAGAAGAATATTTAGGATGTAAATTTAGGTTTAGATTAACGACCTTATTATTCGATTGTAAAAGGCAAAACTTCCGGTTTTGTGCAGAATATTCATGTTGCCTTTATTAATGCCAGACGGTTTATTGTTTAAATTCAAATTTGAATTTAATTATAACGGGGTTGAAAGTGTTTTGCGGATATGTTCAATGAAGAATATTCAATTTGTTATTGCAGCTTACCGTGGGGTGATTTAATTTTGTCCCTTGGATTACCCAGCCTAAAAATCCATGAAGGGAACACACAATGGGAACACGATCGAATATGATGTTTTCAAGGCATGATTATTGTAATAGAATTGTTATGTGTTCCGTCTCAGGGGCAAGGACGAGTTATGTGTGACTTGCAAAGAATAGAACACTATGTAGTACCACTTTCGAATATTATTAGGACATCGGTATTGCTCTTACTTACATCTACATCTCTACCAGTACTAATCACCACCATTGCCCCTACTCGAGAACTTTTTATACTAGGTGGGAGGTAGATATTTTAAAAATAAAAAGAAATTCTCCCAGTCCATATTAATAAAGTGGGCATGATAAGTGGCATTATTTTCAACGACCTCCGTCTCCACCCGCACAACGCTCACCTTTTTTATTTGTTGGTAATTGACTCGGACGGTTAGAAGTTATCCTTTTTAATAATTTTTTCAAACACTTCCCCACAATATTATGTAAATGCTTCACATTGCGGAGCTTTTGGGAGACTTCGACGGCAGCATAAGCTAGCAGACATTCGATGATGTGAGTATTTCGCTCTTAAGGTACCTAAGCGGACAAAATAACTTGAGATTAATGTAAATATCGGAGCACTTGTCATTTCCACTAATATACAATAATATAGTCGTGAAAGGAAAATCCACACCGCCGCGTGAGGCAAAAATAGTTCACATGCGCAGATAATTAATACAAAATCACTTTTACGTATCAAAATCTACTTCAAATCATTATTTAAACGATAAAATAGGAATAAAAATCTGCCGGCGCATAGTTCCTACCAAAACTAAACGCCCAACTTGCCTTCAGTGACTGATAAATTTATTAGTACAGTGATAAATATAGCGAAAATTGCCGAGAAATTAGCGAGTTCTTAAAAATACTAATATCCACCTGTCGATAAAGAAAGCCTGGTAAAAAAAAAATAAAGAAAGAATCTATACAAATATTATATATCTATTTAATAGTTTATGAAGATGATCGAATGTTCATTATTCAAGAACAAATAAACGGTTAAACGGGTTTTGATGAACTTTTCTACAAAAATAAATCATGTCCTAAATTAACAGATGTAAAATTAAAAGTTTCCGCTAAAAATTAACACGAAGACGTTTCTGTTTTAGCTCCTATTAGTGCAACCTCGGGCGGATGTTGGACAATCCATATTTACGAGTATTATGAACAAAACACTGGAATACATAAATCATAGATTCAGAATTAAACATTGCTTAGCACAGTGATAACCAACTCACATTTTAACGGTTGAGTTGATTTCCATCTGATCGAACATGTATCAGACAGTAAGTAACAGAGAGAGTAAAGTAATTTATTGAATAGCACGTTGAACCCTAACCGGGTTGAAGATCACTTAAAGCTAACCTTTTGAAAACATTTACCTTTGATTAGTAAGAGGATTCTCCAAGGAAACTTTTGTTAGGCATTTAATAAAACGTTTGAAATAATATTCGCTTGCATTAGTTTCATCAGTTGATTTTTGAATAATGATTCAGTTGAAAAATTTTGCAAAATATGTTTATGGGTTGAATTCTGTCATTGTTATTGTAATTTAAGATTGTATTATTTTGTTTTATCTGAAAAAATTTATTATTACAGACATTCACAAGTCCATTGCTAACCATAAACCTCCCTACAAAATATTTCGGAGCTGGGAAACCTGGCAAATTTAAACGACGCTCTGCGCTAAATGGCTAATAGTAACGCATCGACCGTGAAGCAGAATAATGAGCTTAATGGCGCACCTAGAGTGATGTAATATATTATAAACAACATAATATATTAAAAAAACGTATGATATAATTTATATTCTGTTGTTAGATGGACCCATATCTTGTCTTGGCTTTCTACTGGGCACAAGCGTTTAGTTATTTCAAAGGGTAAAATAAACCCTGTCTTAAATATTATTTTGTGTTTTGGTAAATACTTTGTAATACATTGAAATAAAAGAAATAGTTATGCTTGGAGTATGGCAAAGCCTGCCATACACACTTTAGCTATAAGAAAGAAAGAAAGGAAGAAAGGTTTTCAAAAGAGCGGAAAGGAAGAAAGGTTTTCAAATGGCAGCGTCGTACCAGTAAGCGATGGTAAGAGTCCACTTGATGGATTCAAGAACTGGTAAGATATGCAAAAAGTCGATGGGTGCAGATGGCTCAGAATTGTGTTTGATAGCATCCATTGGGCGAAGTTTATGTTAAGCAGTGGACTTTTAAGGTCTGTAATGATGATGATGAAAGTGACATTGCAACAGTAAAATATCATTGTATCCATTTATTTATTGTGTTTATTATGACACTTGCTATGATAATATGTACGAAGCATGGTATGGTATAGAGCCGTGGTAGCTCAAAGGCTAGGTGCTTGTTGTGAATTTCACAGTACGCGAGCATCCCGAGTTCGATCCCCGCCGAATCTTAAGTATTGATTTTCCACGTACTTGGCGACGAAGAAAAACATCGTGCGAAAATCTACATATCTAAGAAATAAAATATTTTGAGTACATGTGAAGTCCCCAAGAAACACATTGAGCAGTGCGGCGGACTAATTGCTCTATAATCCTCTCATAAATGTGAGGAGGTCTATGTCCAGCAGCGGGATGTATAAAGGCTGTAACTTTACTTTTTAACTTTTAATTTAATATCAAAGCTATTGTATAAGTTGTGTAATATGATGCAAAATTGCTATTCAGGGCGGCAATTTAACGCATCACTAAGTACTGACCTTACAGCTCCCTCGCTGTAAGATTATGTTGAATGTATAGTTAGCTGACACTAAATTTAGGAAATAATAATATAATAGCTATGTATTTAACCACTATAGATATGTTTATCAGTATTTCAGTTTTTCATTTATAAACTATTTTTATGGTAACAATAATTGACATTCTCATAGTACCTTATTGATCTTATAAATGTCTAATGTTTTAAATTTAAATTCTATAACCGTTCATAACACCCTTAAATATCTATATTATCCATTGAAATTATTTTAATTACTTCATTCTTAAACGTATTAAACCTATGATACCTAAATCTAAATTGCCGCTTTAAGTTGTTAGTTAATTGAATAAGGCTAATGTATGCCACATTAGCCTAGTATTCTGTTGATGTAAAACGTAGAAATACTAATGTAGATTCCCCGAAAAAAAAAACCTTGTAAACTTCATCTTGTGAGCCCATTGTCGATAAAATGTAATAATCATAATCACCACCATCACTATCACCATAACAGCCGTAAGTCCAATGCTGAACATAAGCTTTCCGCATAGACTTCCTCACAGGGGGATTTTTACAGGCGGGTTGATAATCGCAGTTTTTAAGTATGGAAGGAAGATGCTGCTGCAAGTGTTGCCACCCTTATTTAATAATAAAGTAACGTACGTTATTTCGAGCGATCGTACTTTACTTTATGAGCGCTATAAGGTAACACCTTAAAAACGGCAAGGCCTCGGGTGAGGATGGAATTACAGCGGAGTTTCTGAAAGCGGGTGGAAAACCAGTACTTGAAGTCCTTCAGAAGCTCTTATATTCCTTTGTCCATAGTGGCACTACTTTGGAGGCGTGGAGCAGTAGTGCGGTGGTCTTTTTCTTCAATAAAGGTGACAACGCTCTCTTGAAGATCTACAGACCGATTTCCTGTCATTACGAATCGTCTCATACGCAGACCAGACGACTTTCAACCTCCGGAACAAGCCGGTTTCCATCAAGGCTTCAACACCATAGACCACATACATACCCTACGGCAAATTATACAGAAGATCGAGGAGTACAATCTGCCGAGAATTTCGAACGAGTACGAAACCTATCCAACTGCAGAGAGGTGTAAGACTGGGTGACGTTATATCCCCGAAACTCTTTACCATGCAGCAAGACGTTGTCAAGCTACTGGACTAAAAATGATACAGTATTAAAATCAATGGCAATTAAATCACTCCCCTTCGATTTGCCGACGATATAGTCCTTATGGCAGAATCTCTGGAAGACCTAAGCACTATGCTCAATGACCTCAATAGTGCCTCCCAGCGGATAGGTTTTAAAATGAACATGGACAAAACAAAGATCATGTGCAATGTCTATGTCACACCTATGCTGGTAGTTGTTGGGAGCATAAAGCTCTAAGTTGTTGACGAGTATGTTTAAAAGTTAAAGTTAAAGTTACAGCCTATATATTCACCGCCGAGCACGTGGTACATGAGCACTTAAAATTGCAATTAACAATTTCATTGGTGCCGGCGAGGATTGAACCCGGGTTGCTTGCGTACTGTGAAATTTACTGCGAGCGCTAACCATCTGAGCTACCACGGCTCGAGTATGTATACCTGTGACAAATAGTCAGACTAGGTAAGTACAGCTTCGACCAAGAGGTCAATCGATAGATTAAAATCGGCTGGGCAGCGTTCGGGAGATTACCACACATCTTCTAGACAGGTATAAATCTGTTGCCAGTGATCACTTATGGATCTGAGACGTGGTACTTCACTGCTGGCCGTATGAGGAAGCTCAAGGTCGCTCAGCGAGCTATGGAGAGGGTTATGCTCGGGGTTTCTCTACGTAATAAAGTTAGAAATGAGGATATCCGCAGAACCGGAGTGACCTACATAGCCCAACGGAATAGTAAGCTGAAATGGTAGACTGCCAGTACGATGCTGTACTCGAGACCTTTTTCCCCATCGGTTGTCATGGGAAAAAGGTTCTCAGTGGCAGCCTCATGCCGGCAGGCGAAGTGTAGGAGTCCCCACTAGATGGAGTGACGACCTGGTAAGTCTTCCAGAAAGTCAATGGATGCAGGTGGCTCGGACCATGCTGTGTGGCATTCCGTGGGGAGGCCTATATTCAGCAGTGAACTTGTGACGGGCTGTAATGATGATGATGATGATGATGATGATTTCTTAAAAACTACTATCCACCTGTCGATAAAAAAGCCTCGTAAAAATGAAAAATCTATACAAATATTATATATCTATGTAAAAGTTTGTGAAGATGATCAAATGTTCATTACTCAAGAACAAATAAACAGTTAAACAGGTTTGATGAACTTTTCTAAAAATAGATCATGTCCTAAATTAACATATGTAAATTAAAGTTTCTGCAAAAGAATTAACACGAAGGCGTTTCTGTTTTAGCTCCTATTAGTGCAGCCTCAAGGGCGGACGTTGGGCAATCCATATTTTATTACAGAACAAAACACTGAAATACATAAATCATAGATTCAAATTAAACATTTGCTAGCACTGTGATAACCAACTCACATTTTAACGGTTGAGTTGATTTCCATCTGATCGAACATGTATCAGACAGTAAGTAACAGGGAGAGTAAAATAATTTATTGAAATAACGTTGAACCTAACCGGGTTGAAGATCATAAAGCTAACCTTGAAAACATTTACCTTTGATTAGTAAGAGGATTCTCCAAGGAAACTTTTGTTAGGCATTTAATAAAACGTTTGAAATAATATTCGCTTGCATTAGTTTCATCAGTTGATTTTGAAAAAAATTTGCAAAATATGTTTAAGGGTTGAATTCTGTCATTGTTATTGTAATTTAAGATTGTATTATTTTGTTTTATCTGAAAAAATTTATTATTACAGACATTCACAAGTCCACTGCTAACCACAAACCTCCCTACAAAATATTTCGGAGCTGGGAAACCTCCTGGCAAATTTAAACGACGCTCTGCGCTAAATGGCTAATAGTAACGCATCGACCGTGAAGCAGAATAATGAGCTTAATGGCGCACCTAGAGTGATGTAATATATTATAAACAACATAATATATTATAAAAACTTGTGATATAATTTATATTCCGTTGTTAGATGGACCCATATCTTGTCTTGGCTTTCTACTGGGCACAAGCGTTTGGTTATTTCAAAGGTAAAATAAACCCTGTCTTAAATATTATTTTGTGTTTTGGTAAATACTTTGTAATACATTGAAATAAAAGAAATAGTTATATGCTGGGTATGGCAAAGCCTGCCATACACTTTTAGCTATAAGAGAAAGAAAGGAAGAAAGGTTTTCAAAAGAGCGGAAAGGAAGAAAGGTTTTCAAATGGCAGCACATGTACCAGTAAGCGATGGTAGAGTCCACTTGATGGATTCAAGAACTGGTAAGATATGCAAAAGTCGATAGGTGCAGATGGCTCAGGATTGTGTTTGGTAGCATCCATTGGGCGAAGTTGATGTTAAGCAGTGGTTTTTAAGGTCTGTAATGATGATGATGAAGTGACATTGCAACAGTAGAATATAATTGTATCCATTTATTTATTGTGTTTATTATATACTTACTATATGTGTACGAATGGTATGGTATAGAGCCATGGTAGCTCAAAGGCTAGGTGCTTGTTGTAAATTTCACAGTACGCAGCATCCCGAGTTCGATCCCCGCCGATCTTAAGTATTGATTTTCCACGTACTTGGCGACGAAGAAAAACATCGTGCGAAAATCTACATATCTAAAAATAAAATATTTTGAGTACATGTGAAGTCCCCAAGAAACACATTGAGCAGTGCGGCGGACTAATTGCTCTATAATCCTCTCATAAATGTGAGGAGGTCTATGTCCAGCAGCGGGATGTATAAAGGCTGTAACTTTACTTTTTAACTTTTATTTTAATATCAAAGCTATTGTATAAGTTGTGTAATTTGCAGTGAATATGATGCAAAATTGCTATTCAGGGCAACAATTTAACGCATCACTAAGTACTGACTTACAGCTCCCTCGCTGTAAGATTATGGCGAATGTATGGTTAGCTGACACTAAATTTAGGAAATAATAATATAATATCTATGTATTTAACCACTATAGATATGTTTATCAGTATTTCAGTTTTCATTTATAAACTATTTTTATAGTAACAATAATTGACATTCTCATAGTACCTTGATCTTATAAATGTCTAATGTTTTAAATTTAAATTCTATAACCGTTCATAACTTACCCTTAAATATGTATATTATCCATTGAAATTATTTTAATTACTTCATTCTTAAACGTATTAAACCTATGATACCTAAATCTAAATTGCCGCTTTAAGTTGTTAGTTAATTGAATAAGGCTAATGTATGCCCCATTAGCCTAGTATTCTGTTGATGTAAAACGTAAAAAAACTCAATGTAGATTCCACGAAAAAAACCTTGTAAACTTCATCTTGTGAACCCATTGTCGATAAAATATAATTATCACCATAACAGCCGTAAGTCCAATGCTGAACATAAGCTTTCCGCATAGACTTCCTCACAGGGGGATTTTTACAGGCGGGTTGATAATCGCAGTTTTTAAGTATGGAAGGAAGATGCTGCTAAGTGTTGCCACCCGTATTAATAATAAGTAACGTACGTTATTTCGAGCGAACGTACTTTATGATGAGCGCTATAAAGTAACACCTTAAAACGGCAAGGCCTCGGGAGATGGAATTACAGCGGAGTTTCTGAAAGCGGGTGGAAAACCAGTACTTGAAGTCCTTCAGAAGCTCTTACATTCCTTTCTCCATAGTGGCACTACTCTGGAGGCGTGGAGCAGTAGTGCGGTGGTATTTTTCTTCAAAAAGGTGACGCTCTCTTGAGAGAACTACAGACCGATTTCCTTCTGAGCCGTGTGTACGTGCTGTTTTCGAAGTCGATTACGAATCGTCTCGCACGCAGACAGACGACTTCCAACGTCCGGAACAAGCCGGTTTCCATTAAGGCTTCAACACCATAGACCACATACATATCCTACGGCAAATTATAGAGATAGAAGAGTACAATCTGCCGAGAATTTCGAACAGTACGAAACCTATCCAACTGCAGAGAGGTGTAGACTGGGTGACGTTATACCCCAAACTCTTTACCGCTGCATTGGAAGACGTTGTCAAACTACTGGACTAATAATGATGCAGTATTAAAATCAATGGCAAGTACATCTCACCTTCGGTTGCCAACGATATAGTCATATGGCAGAATCTCTGGAAGACCTAAGCACTTTATGCTCAATGGCCTCAATAGTGCCTCCCAGCGGATAGGTCTTAAGTGAACATGGACAAAACAAAGATCATGTGCATTGTCCATGTCACACCTATGCTAGTAGTTGTTGGGAGCATAAAGCTCTAAGTTGTTGACGAGTATGTTTAAAAGTTAAAGTTAAAGTTACAGCCTATATATTCACCGCCGAGCACGTGGTACATGAGCACTTAAAATTGCAATTAACAATTTCATTGGTGCCGGCGAGGATTGAACCCGGGTTGCTTGCGTACTGTGAAATTTACTGCGAGCGCTAACCATCTGAGCTACCACGGCTCGAGTATGTATACCTGTGACAAATAGTCAGACTAGGTAAGTACAGCTTCGACCAAGAGGTCAATCGATAGATTAAAATCGGCTGGGCAGCGTTCGGGAGATTACCACACATCTTCTAGACAGGTATAAATCTGTTGCCAGTGATCACTTATGGATCTGAGACGTGGTACTTCACTGCTGGCCGTATGAGGAAGCTCAAGGTCGCTCAGCGAGCTATGGAGAGGGTTATGCTCGGGGTTTCTCTACGTAATAATCTTATAAATGAGGATATCCGCAGTAGAACCGGAGTGACCGACATAGCCCAACGGAATAGTAAGCTGAAATGGTAGACTGCCAGTGATGCTGCCACTCGAGCCTTTTTCCCCATCGGTTGTCATGGGAAAAAGGTTCTCAATGTTAACTTCCCGAGAGAGTGTAGGCGTCCTTCCACTAGATGGAGTGACGACCTGATAAGACATGCAGGAAGTCGATAGATACAGGTGGCTCAGGACCGTGCTTTGTGAAGCACTTTAGTGAAGGGTTGTAATGATATTGATTATAATATGATGTGATCAAAGCGTTGTCAACTCCAGCTGCCGTTCTTTTCTTTTATTTTAGTTTTCCTGTTGAAATATAAATAAATAAAATAATAAATGGCTATCATGATTATCTATCGTTTGCAGTAATTAGTTAGTGTTTTTATAATTTAAGGACGTATGTACGTTCCAAGCGCTGATTAGCTCAAAACAGTACTTTTCAAACCTGTTAATATCCATCAACCCCTTATCTTACACAAATGTTAATTACTCAAAACTTTAGGAAGATTAATTTAGTATTTGTGGATGCTATCAAGAAAACTAAACAAAGGTTTTCTTAATTTCCCTTTTAGCGTCAATTTCAAAGTTTAAAATATCTGAAATGGCTGACAATTTTACGAAACAAAAAATGCAATCAATTTGACAAACCTAAAGAATAAAAGTTACTATAAGAAAAGATATTTTGATTTAGGTTATTTTAAAATTTTTATGAAAATGCTGTGGATAAAACGATTATTTTCACCAAGTTATGTTACTTAATTTAATAAAATAATAGCTTAATATGTTAGAAGAACATATTTTCTAACCCTTATCCTATAAAATTTAAAAAAAATAGCTTTATTATTTTTCTATAAATATTTTAAAATTACTATAAAATAAAACTCCGCGTTTGCGTCTATTCAAATTAGAAGCGGAGGTCGAGCGTAAGTCTGCACTACTACCTGCGTGCGACCCCCTAGATCCTGTGATAGTATACGAAGTCACAGGAGTAATAAAAAGCCTCAAAAAGAAATCAGCACCCGGCCCGATGGCATTAGCAACATGGTACTGAAATCTCTCCGCGCCCCAGGAGGCCTGGAAAGAGGCAGACGTAATAGGAATCCCGAAACCGGGGAAACCGCGCAACTTATCCTCTAGTTACAGACCAATCAGTCTCCTCAGCACACTGGGGAAAGTTAACGAGCGACTTATATTGAATAGCCTCCGTAAATACATCTTCGCTAACAAACTTATTCCAGACGAGCAGTTCGGCTTCAGACCCGAACACTCGTGCACTAGTTACATTGCCTCGCCTCACAGAATACATTCTTGAAGGATTCAACCTCCCAAGAAGAAGTCGTAGAATCACTTCCACCGGTGCCCTCTTCTTCGATGTCACAAAAGCGTTTGACAAAGTCTGTCACGACGGCTTGCTTTACAAGCTGTATAAGCCTGTATGAGCCTTTCTTGCCAATCGCCTCTTTCACTATCGAATAGAGGTTACTCGCTCTATAAAGCGTCCCCTTAAGGCTGGAGTCCCACAGGGCTCCGTCCTCTCCCCACATCTCTTTACACTAATACTGCTTTTTTCGCCGATGACACGGCACTTTACGTCGCCCATCATAATAAAAAAAAAATCTCACCAAGATGCTCCAAGCAGCCGTCAATCCCTTAGACGATCGGTTTCTCTTATGGAGAATCAAAGTGAATTCTGAAAAAAGTGTAGCAATACACTTTCAAACCACCCCCACTCTCAATCGTCAAAACAAAAATCCCAAGAAATCTATAGGTACGATCAACCTGTACATCCCCTTTCAATCAACGGCCAAATACCTAGGGGTCATATTTGACCACGGTATGACATTCGCGAAATAAATTGATAACCGTGCCAAAATCGTCACTAGTCGCCTCCACCCGCTAGTTAACAGAAAGAGCAAACTGTCCTTTAGACACAAGCTCCATCTTTACAAAGCGTGCGTAAGACCTATCATGTCTTACGCAAGCGTAGTTTCCGCACGCGGCCCATAGACATTTTTACGACCTCCAAGTCGTCCAAAATAGATTCATTCGCATAGCCACCGGCGCTCGGTGGTACCAGCAAAACTCAACTTACACAAGGACTGTCAACTTCAACAATCTCTGAATATTTCAAGGAAATGTCTCGGCGCTATTTCAAGAGGGCCAAAATACATCCCAACCCACTAGTGGTAAACGCAGCCACCTACGCTCCGACTCTGAACGTTATGGAAAGCCTCCGGAGGCCCCGTAACGTCTAATCTAATGTCGCCGGCCATTCACACATAAAACTACACACTCACCTAGTGCCACAAACACTGTTAGGACAACAGTGGATAGGACGTAACAAGTCCGCAGATGGGCGCGCCGTACGGGATGTACGGCACACCGTCTGCGGACCGCGTACACACCATACACCCGCGTCCCTGGGCGTTTCTCATTGCCCAGAACATCGAACGATACGAATTAGCCGTCAGTGCCGGGGTCCGCCACCCCCTGTTCGGCGGTCGTTAGATAACTCATCCACGTGTACTGTAAACTGTCATAGGAGTCATCGTTACGTAGGTAACAATGCAGTGTAATAAAAATTCACCCCTTTATAGCCCTGAGAATGATGGAGCTGTTAAAGCCAAAAGGTTAACATGACAAATATCATCAGAAACCAGCTATTCAAATTAGACAGCCGCTAGGCTTCATGTCGCCCGGCGCTCTGCCTGACGTTTGCCGTGCATACGTGCGGATCGACAAATATTAGTCCTTTATAAAGTAAAATATTTTATTGTTATTTTTGATGGCCGACAATATTTATTTTAGAGTGACAAAAATTATGATTCAGACGTAATGGGAAATAAAACCAAGCTATTTTAGCAAATAAAAGAAAACGAAAAAATTAAGAGCACATATTTAAAAGTTTGGTAAATTTATCTTATACTAGCTAGTTAGTTATGTATGATTACACATAAATAACAAGGTTTCTGTGCTTACTAGTTTGTGATTTAGCTTCAGGCAAAGTAAGAAAATCCCAAGTACTGATGAGATAAGAACGGAAACGGTTAAAAGTAATGAGATATTGTTTTATTATTTTACTTTAGGTACTAATGTTGTATTTTCTTAACTACAGGAGCTAAAATGTGCAGTTAAAGAATGTAAGCCAAAAGATAGGAAAATGATTGAAATTTCTTGAGCAACAATATTAATAAAGAAAAAAGAGCTGGCCTTCATTAAAATGATAAGCTTCTTTGCAAAATGTGTGATGAGAATTTAAAGCTCGAAAAAGTACTCTAAGGCGATAATAAAATGGGTATAAATCAGGAAGTTATAGTAGGAATTATATCTACTAGTGCTGGATATATCCAGCTTCATATTGTTCTTGCCTATAGAGACATCCCCCCGTACCTTTGCGGTTGTATGAAGCACCATATAATTAAGTTTGCCTATGGTGGGAACTAACGGCAGAGCATCGTATGGTTGAGGCTAGGAAAGAATAAGTGGAGCATGTAAAACTCATCGGAAATATGTCGTCTCAAGGAATACCAATTATAGCCGTGATTGCAGACGCATGTTTTGAGTAAACGTTCATACGGCACAAGCTACGATGCTTTCTCTAACGCTGCGACAATTGGTGACCAGCACAGTAAAGAAGTCCTGTACTGTGGGTTGAAAAGTTAATATTCTGTCACATGTTCCCGATCAGAAAACAAAGGAATTGAGCCACCAGATCATATGTCATTCAAGAAATTTTGTGGGTTCAACAAGTAAAAGGTTTTTGTCAGGCCACGGACCTATACTTAAAAATACTTGTACTTATATTACAGTTGGTGAAGTCCCCAGAGCAGAAAAAGTTAATTAAAAGGAGTACTGCTTTACAGAGTGCAAACTCGCTCTTGAAAACTAGAAGAAAATTTGACAGCTTCTTGGTTTGCCAGACTTTGCAAGCGGCTTGAAAATACCAACTATGCTCTCCTTGTTAAGCTATTACTGTGTGGTTACGATTTAAGAACAATAAAAAATAGCAAGAACAATGAGCGTAAAGCATCCCGATGATAAGAAAGGGCTTTAATTATGAACATAAATGACTTGTTTACAAAATATACCACAAATATTCATTTCTGGGTGCTAGTCCAGATGGCAAATATGAACCTATTTCTTTAAAAGTGAAATGGCCGTGATCCGGTTATAATATGGAACCCAAAAAAGCAATCAAACAAAAGAAAATTGACTTATGGTTGTAGAAATCTGACGTTTTCATAGTCAACACTAAAAACAAATGGTGGTACCAAGTTAAGGACTAATTACGAACTGGTTAAAGTATGTGTATACTTGCCTGTGGATAGGCGACGGGAAAATTAAATTTGAATTCATAAGAAAAGACGACCAGTTTTGGAAGGAAAACGTGGAGGGAGTTTTAGTAAAATTCTACAATAACTGCTTACCTCCAGATCTAGTTGATACGCAAGATATATGAACCTAAAATATCATAGCTCACATACGATTAAAAACATACTAGTGAAATACGTGTAAAAGCAAACATTTGCCTGTTATATTTTTGACTACCTGTTCCCCGCGACTTCGCCCGCGTTTAATTTATTACGATTGTATTTCATGGGTTTTAATTTTTCTGCGCGGAACCTTAATTATTTTTCTAAAATAAAATAGTCTAACTTACTCCTTATAACATCAGCTACCTGCCAGTGAAAGCACAAAATCGGTCCAGCCATTTCGGAGATTAGCCGGAACAAACAGACAGAAAATTTAAAAAAAAAATGTGTTTTTGTTATAAATATCGTATATACTTTCATATGTATTTAGTAAAAAGCTGTTATTTAGACATTACAAATAGACACTTCAATTTTATTTATTTGTATAGATTTAAAAAAATTGATTTCTCACTCACACATGCACATACAATCGGTACGGTAATACAGCCGCAAGCCCACTCACGAGCATGAGGCTTCCTATAAAAAAATATTTTGTAATAATACTGAACCCGCAACCCACTCTCAAATTTATCAATAATAAGAACTTATTATCATGCTAGATACCAAATGATATTGCAAAGTTTCGCCTTCTAACTTTAATTAATATTTGTAAAATTAATAATACTTCAAGTGTACTCATACCAACAAAGAAAGAAAAACGGAGCGGCGTACATTTCAAGGAATGCAAAAACCAAGCCAAAACCATGCTCACATTATTGCAAGAACACGCACTCACATATATGTATGCATTTAAAATCATTTGCAACCATTAACATGGTTTTAGGTGCATTCATGTGTGCCGCACCCATCAGTAAACTTTTTCGTTTTCATAAAGGAAAAAAGAAAAAAGATGTATACGAGAGTGCGCGGCAAGAAGTTGAACATGGTTTCAGCTTCACTTAAAATGTACGCAGCGCTCCGTCTTTCTTCCTTTGTTGGTCTGAACAAGTATCAAGTTTAGTTAGGTATAATATGTAGGCACGACCATAAAATACTGGCCAGTTCAATAGTAAGGTTTTACTATAGCAAAGCGTCGTATCTGTGGTATCGTGGCAACCGTTGTTGTTATATGGGATTTTTGAAATTAACGTCATTGAAAAAGCGTACTATATATTTGCGACGAATTGCTAATGATCTGTTCATTATATTTTCTTGTACTTCATGTTGTAACGCACGCATATTTGCGTCATCCATCATGAGTGCATTTGGGATGATCCTCTTTCGCCTACAAATATATAAAATATAGCGGAAAACTGTTTCGATGTGCGCATGCGTAAGTCAGCTTGCAATTCTAATATCTAAATTCGGGCATGTCGAAAATGTAACTACGTCCTTAAACCTTTTCTGTTCAGTTATTCTGTAGTTGGTAGCCCTTTGAGTAGTAAAATGTATGTCTGTAAACTTTATAATTTTTGTATCGTTTATCGTTCATTGTTTATCGTTTTCAGAGTTAAACTAATATTTTTTTTAAAAACTAACATTGCTATTCACATTACTATTATTACGAATAACCACTCCTGGAAAGCTTAAAATGCTTATGTTAAGAGTTGTTCACGACAGTAGTCGAATGGCGGATTCGAACCCATGACCATTTGATTTCGCGGTCTACACCATGCCATTAGGCTACTGTCGCTTCTTTAATTACTTTAATATTTTTATACATGGAATTGCTAAAAAAAATGTTAATAATTTATTTAATTTCTATCTTCTCTTCTTCTTCATCGGCCCGCGAAAAGTCCACCGTTGAACATGTGTTCTTCCCGCTAGGCGAATGTATCAGCAAATGTCTTAAACCTTTGACACTGTTTGCCGTCGCTGGTCTGAGTATTTTAAGTCTGATGAAAACGGGAGGGTTAAACCGCCATTTATCGGAAGCCAAAATCTTTTTCTGGCCTGTAACTTTTCTGAAGTGTCGTAACACTCATGGGGCGAAACGAGTTGAAGGATTCTCTTACGCCACTAGCACACGTCACCTGACAACTCAGCTTTTGTCGTAAGTTCTCATAGTATGCAAAACAGAATCAAATTTTTTTTATTCAATATAGATTATAAATAATACTGATTGAAAGTCACTCATTTGTTATATATAACCTCTGTCCTGGGAAGAACCAGCAAGAAACCCAGCGGGACTTTTTAAAAACAGCTTGCAATCATGAATAATAATAATAGAGGAATAGCTAATCGTTGCCGTTACAGCCTGCAGGCTTCAAGCAGGAGTAACTTGGTAGAGAGTAACCCGAATTCGAATCCCGGTATTATTAATATTCTTAAGTGCAATTTCAGTGCTGATTTAGTAAATCTAGTAATATTCGGCGGTGTTGGAAAACATCAGGAGGTAACCAGAATATCACAGAAATATTGTATTTCTATACGTGGTAGAGCCACGCTGCAGCTATATTATGGTTGTAGCAAGAATGGATCGGCTCGACCGGGGAAGGACCACGCTCTCAAAGAATACCAGTGCAAGTCTTTCTTATGGTGAGTGTAGAGAACCGGAGACCCATTTTATTAAAAACGAGTTATTCCATCTTAATCCTCAGGGGTGACAACGCATCTGCATTTTGATTCTTACTCGAGGATAAATATAAATGTCTATGGGCCACAACATCCGCTTACCATCAGTGTGTTCGTTTGTCACACTTATTCTATAAAAAATAGGTCAATGTTAAGCAGTGGACTTTCACGGGCTGATGATGAAATCGAAGAATACATTTCAATTAATTTTTATCAAACTATTTGAGTTTTTACGTCAATACTATTAACAATCGCTACGACAAGCAATGAACAAATATTTTAAAGTTTATTTCGATATTCGTATCGTATCACACGTACACAATTAAAACCCTTGTGTTTTGGATTTGATTCAGTCAGGAGCATGTTGTCCACCATGCTCCTGACTGAATCAAATCCAAAACACAAGGGCAGTACGAACTAACTGCTCTATAAGTCCATAATCCTTTTATAAATGAGACGAAGCGTGTGCCTAGTAGGAGCATAACAATCGTGAAGCTCACGTGATGGATTTACAATTTTATAATAAAAATGCTTCATATACAAAACTCTGAACATAACGTCATGGAGACAAGCGCTATAAAGTCACGATTGAGTGCTTTGCTTTAAATCACAAAGGCGTATTATGTGCTTAAACAAATGTAAATAATCCGATTTAGCGCGTCGAATGTAACTGTAGGTACGTAATAGTATTAAATGGGTAATATTTTCAGTAGGCGCAGCTTAGCAAGAAGAAATCAATTGTTCTAAAAATAATCAAAGGTAGCTATAGATATAAAAGTAGATCGTGCCAATTTTCTAATTAATCTATACATATAAATAAATTTGAAGTGTCTACCTGTAATATTGATATAACTGGCTTATGTTAAGCTCACGGGGTTATTTGCATGCTAATAAGACACTAACCCGGCGTGAATAAACCTGGGTGTGACACACCCGGCAAATTTTAAAACGCCTATTATTTAGAAAATTGGCAACGCCATGCTCCTTCCTCTCAGTAGCTGGAGAAAGATGCCTGACTTATAGATAGTCTGAGACAGGTGAGTGCAATTGCGTCTCACACAAATGTTCATACTTCATGTAACATTTTTGTGCATAGATAATTGTTTTTTGTTTATTTTAGGTATTTACGCATCGTTTCGGAGTAAGTCTCATCAAAAATGAGTGACAGTCGGATTGTAAGGTGGTTAGATAAGGTATCAAGCGATGAATATTGGTTCTTCTGGGTCTAATGAAGATGAAGTTGAAGTAGTTAGTCAACGTTCCAAAAAAGTGATACAGAGGAAGAAATCGATATAGGTTTGAAAAATGTTGTGGTGGAGTGTCGGGACGAATTATCACGTGATATTCCACCTTCCCATGTAGCGGGTTAGAATACCCACTACCCCATATCTTCCCATGGGTGTCGTAAGAGGCGACAGAGGAAACTGAGGCATAAGATGGGCAGCAGCATCTTTCTGATAACAGCAAATAACAAAAAAACGGCGGTTGCCAACCCGCTCGCCAAGCGTGGCAACTACGGCAATATACCCCAATGAAGAAAGTTGAAGAGACGGCCCCAGTCCCCGGCGGCCCCACTATTCCTGGCTACGGTGGCGAACATGGTAACGGCGGGGCAGGGGTGCTAAGAATCTCCGGAGGTTCGGTTGCCACCTACGACGACTCGACCTGGCAACTTATAACGCACGCACTCTGAGGACTGACGAGAAGATCCTGGAGCTGGAAGGAAGATAGACAAGTTGCGCTGGAATATTATAGGATTATCCGAGGTCCGAAGAGAGGGGAGGACACGGTAATCCTCGAATCAACAACTTGTTCTATCACCGGGAGGGCGACCATCTGTCCCAAGGAGGTGTCGGATTTATCGTCCACAAGTCTCTCGTTAACAACGTTGTAAAGATTGGGAGTGTGTCGACGAGGGTTGCGTACCTTATACTCAGAATCACCAAACGGTATTCGCTGAAGGTCATACAGGTTTACGCAATAACCTCGGCACACCCGATGAGGAGGTGGAGAAATGATTAAGGGATATTTCTAGAGCCATGCATTCCTCCAAAACTCACTATACGGTGTTAATGGGAGACTTCAACGCAAGCTAGGCACAAGAGAGAACGGTGAGCTGAAAGTAGGGAAATTCGGATTGGGGCAACGGAACCCAAGGGGCCAGCAGCTAGCGATCACCGAATGATTAGAGGCACACTGAACCTAAACGTTAAGTTGGAGGTGTCGTCTAATGAAGTCAACGCACCGTCCCCTCGTGCTTTAATCCAAAGTCCCGAAACCTTTCAACTCAAGTTACAAAACCGTTTTCAGTGCCTAGAAGATTGCAATGCAGTGGACGATATGAATGACAAGCTCGTGGAAACTGTCCATGCGGTCGGAGCTAAGTTTTGTAAGACCCACCGCAGAAGAACACAAAAACTCTCCGATCACCTCTTAATCTCATGGCTGTTAGACGGGAAATGAAGCTGCAATCTTCAGTAGATTTGATAGCATACAGGCAACTGAACAGACAGATTTCAAATGCATGCGGCGGGACTTACGAAACTTTAATACTGCTCGTATTGAAGAAGCGATCGAGCGGAACCAGGGCTCCAAAGTCTTTGCCAGAGATCTGTCTGCCAGAAAGAGCCAACTGTCGAAGCTGAAGACCGAGTGTGGCAGCATCGTTTCCGGGACACCTGAGATTTTGAGTGAGACGCAAGTGTGAGTAATGATCAAAGAGCGAGTCTTATCCGACACTATTCCGATGATATTCCGGACGTCAGTCTGAGCGAGATTAGAATGGCTCTCCAGCACCTTAAAAACGGCAAGGCCCCAGGCGAGGATGGAATTACAGCGGAGTTTCTGAAAGCGGGTGGAAAACCGGTACTGTAGTCCTTCAGCTCTTTAATTCCGTCCTCCATGGTGGCACTACACCGGAGGCGTAGAGCAGAAGTGCGGTGGTCTTGTTCTTTAAAAAAGGCGACAACGCTCTCTTGAAGAACTACAGACCAATTTCCCTTCTGAGCCGCGTCTACGTGCTGTTTTCGAGAGTCATTACGAATCGTCTCGCATACAGACTCGACGACTTCCAGCCTCCCGAACAAGCCGGTTTCCGAAAGGCTTTAGCACCATAGACCACATACATACCCTTGGCAAATTGTGCAGAAGTCCGAAGGTACAATTTGCCACTATGTCTGGCGTATGTGGACTATGAGAAAGCCTTTGATTCCGTCGAAGTGGGGCGGTGCTGCAGTCCCTTCAGCGGTGCCAAGTGGACTGTCGGTATATCGAGGTGCTAAAGTGTTTATACAGTAGGGCTACGATGGCTATTCGAGTACAGAACCAGAGTACGAAACCTATCCAACTGCAGAGAGGTGTAAGACAGGGTGACGTAATATCCCCGAAACTCTTCATCACTGCATTGGAAGACGTTTTAAAGCTACTGGACTGGAAAGGATACGGTATTAACGTCAATGGCGAGTACATCACTCACCTTCGATTTGCCGACGATATAGTTGTTATGGCAGAATCGCTGGAGGACCTAAGCACTATGCTCAATGACCTCAATAGTGTCTCCCAACGGATAGGTCTCAGATGAACATGGACAAAACAAAATCATGTTTAATGTCCATGTCACACCTATGCCGTTAGTTGTTGGGAGCACTAAGCTCGAAGTTGTTGACGAATATGTTTACCTGGGACAAATAGTCCGACTAGGTAAGTTCAACTTCGACCGAGAGGTCAATCGACAGATTCAACTCGGCTGGGCAGCGTTCGGGAGATTACGACCCATCTTCTCGTCAGGCATACCTCAAAACCTCAAAACTAAATTGTACAACCAGTGCGTGTTGCCAGTGATGACATATGGAACTGAGACGTGGCCTTTCACTACTGGCCGTATGAGGAAGCTCAAGGTCGCTCAGCGAGCTACGGAGAGGCTATGCTTGGGGTTTCTCTGCGTGATAAACTTAGAAATGAGGATATCCGCATTAGAACCAGAGTAACCGACATAGCCCAAAGGATTAGTAAGCTGGTGGCAATATAGCTCGAAGAACCGACAACCGTTGGGGAAGAAAGGTTCTCGGTGGCAGCCTCATACCGGCAGGCAAGTGTAGGGCGTCCCCACTAGATGGAGTGACGACCTGGTAAGACATGCAGGAAGTCAATGGATGCAGGTGGCTCGGGACCGTGCTTTGTGGCATTCCGTGGGGAGGCCTATGTTCAGCAGTGGACTTGTGAAGGGCTGTAATGAAGATGATGATTCCACCTTCGTTATCCTCTTCATTGTCCGATGAAAGTGAGATTAATTATAATCAGCGTCCAAGTATGAGATTCATATATGGGAAAACAAGACAAAATGAAACAAAGATTGTCCTAAGACTGGCATCAGAAATCGATCTGAAAATATAATAACTAATGTTCCCAGGACAAAAGGCTCAGCCAATTTTGCTAAGACTGAACTTGAATGCTTGGATTTATTCTTAGGTAATGAATTATTAGAAGTTATATTAACGCATACCAATTCTCGCATCCTAACTAAGCAAAAAGTAAATTCGTCCAAGTCACAAAAATCCTTTATAAATCTTCTTTATCTAGCTTGGCTGAACAAATCTAAAAGACTAAGTACACTTGTATCACGTGTGAGAAGTTCATATGTATGTATGGAGCATGCAAAAAATTTGTTTGCAAAAATTGCTCCGATTCAGCAAGCTCTAACTAATTTTTTTCTGTTTGTCTAGTATTCTATTTCTCAAAAAAAAAACTATTTTTTAAATTCATAAATTAATTTGAATATCATGTAATTTACAAGAGAAGACTGTTTTATTTCTTCCTTCTTCTTATGTTTCCACAAAATCTTAAATTAAGTCAGTTTCAGTTCAGTTCTCAGTTTTCATTTATTCGTATGTGTATGTATGGTGTGTAACTTTATATACCCGTACAAAAATTTATATAATAAATAAAAAAGTAATGTTTCTAAATAAACAAGGTTTCTTACACCCAGTTTATTCACCGCGTAGTGTAAAATAGGTTCATTCAAACTGTGTATAACAATAGGCTTTTTAATTATTGTCAATATGTCTGTCTGTCTGGGCTTCGAATTCCTGAACCAATTGTGATGAAATGAATGAAAATTATTTTGTCCGAAAACTTGGTATATATTTTTGAAAAACCGAAAAATTGAGAAAATAAATGGTCTTTGACTATCTTAAATCTAAATAACGCCACATTAATTGAATCTACCCTGGTGAAGCCGGGGTGGGTCGCTAGTATAACATATAACATTACAAGCGTCGAAGTGCAGTGGCGGCGTAAGAGAATCAACTACCCGTGTCGTCCCGTGGGTGTCGGAAGAGGCGACGGAGGGAAATTAATCAGGAAATGGGTAGCAGTATCTTACTAACAACGCAAAATAAGAAAAATAATTATTACTAACCCGTCAGTCAAGCGTAGTTATGGTAAATATGAGGAAATCTTTTTGTAGAATAAGGGTGACAAACGAGCACACAGTCCACCTGATAGTAAGTGCCGTGGCCATAGACATCTACATTTATCCTCGATTAAGAATCAAAATGTAGATGTGTTGTCACCTGAGGACTAAGATGGAATGCCTCGTTTCTAGTAAAAGGTCTCCGGTTTTAAAACTTACCATATGGAACACAGCAACATTAAGCTGCTATTTTACGCTGGTATTCTGTGAGAGTGTGGCCTACAGTCGAAACGGCCCATTCGTGCTACAACAATCAATCTATGGCAAATGACTATGTTTTTTGATAGGCTGTAATGAATGAATGAAATACTTATCTAGTAACATTTTATATATTACCAATAATTAATTATATTTTTACCCTTTCAACACTCCTGTTCACACATTTTTGATTTTGTAAGAGCTTTGATGTTGTCGTAGTGTTGTAGCATTAAATAATAGGTATATCACCTGTCACATTTTGATCTTGCACATTTTGTTTTATTTTATTGTTAAACCATAAGGTACACTCAAACTAGGTGTTTCTTTTACATTGGAAGGCGTTTTACATATAAAAGTAACACGAGGACACCCAGATCCGAAATAATTATTTCTAAAATAAGCAAATAGGTACTCGTTCCGGTAAAACCGAAAAGCCTACCATGAAAATTTGAAAATGAATTAAACATGGTACCTTGACCCTTAGCCCGTGTATGTGTGAAAATTATTTCTTCTATTTTCAGAACTTTTCATTCTACAGTGTTCTTTACATTTTAATTAAAGTTTAATCAATGACACCTACTTTGGGATATTTATCGGCATCATTTAAAAGTTAAGAAAGTGGACTTCTCTTGTCCAAAATGCCACCCCGCCTAGGCTAAGGTCCTTTGTCTCCCCTTCCTTGCTACCCCACTGCTGTCATGTCACTTTAAGATGTAGATCTTTAGAATAATATACCAGCTGGCATGCATTTTTAAAGCCGGACCAAACGCTGGCCAACAATTATCTACGGAAATCTCAACAAATAATTATTTCGTGTATGGATGTTTGACCTTATGTAAAACTCCTTTACGATACATCGTCGTTAAGCAAGCAGACAATAATTAAAAACCCGACTGCGTAAAAGTTAACTAAACACATATTTTTATAACTTATGTTACGTTACTACCACAATTAAGACGAACCTAAAGAAACCTCATATGATCTATAGACATCTCATATGTTAAAATTCATTAAGCCGTTTAGGCTACAGAGCGTGCCAAAGAAATAGGCATACATACTCTCCAGAAATATTACCCCTTTGGGGCAGTCAGGTAAAAGGCATTTAGTATCTAATTTGTTCTACCTCTTGTAGTTCTTCTAGTTCTTATGTTCTAGTCGTGTTTGCACGCTTTGTTTTACGTTTGTTGGTGCACTTCATGAAAAAAAACACTTCTATTTCCTTTTCTTTTCAAATCTTTTATTTGTAATTTTAACGCTGTAATGAAATTTGTTTACGTTTAACGTAGATAATTTTGTGCCTAGAATTAAGACAAGACTATTGTCGCGATAAGAAATACATTGCGCGAGTGCGGAAATTGTCATGAGGCTGCGCTAGTATAAACCGGTTTTCCAAAGGCGGTGTGTACGTGAACTCGTCGATGAGTGAGAGGTTACGATCAAAGGATCTGCGGCATTAATTGCAGTACGATTTTATGAAACTTGGTCACTGTCTTGATCTATTATTTACTCATGTGGTTATATTATGCAAGTAATTTGCAAGTGCTAATATATGTCAACAACGATTAGATAATTTTTTATTTAATGATATAAAATTAACGAATCTACAATAAAATTGAAACAACCACATTTTAAAACATATCTTTAAACTTTATGTTATTTGGCTTACCTACATACATTACCTGATTTCAACAAATGTTATATGCTGTAGCCACCTGAACTCTTATTTTGTATGTATATCAGATACCTACAAAAATGAGTTTAAAAGGAAGAAATCACTAAAACATTTTATTCACCTAAAATTAGCTCATTCAAGGAAACCGCAACGCTTGTTTGCATTTTTGGCTGAAATATTGTAAGACGTAGTGTGGTGTCGAGCACGTGGTGTAAAACTTTATGGTTAACATGACGTTTTTGAAAATATTGTAATATTTATAAAAATAAAATGGAAGAATGGAATGTAAGCAAACTTAGTCTCTGCTTATCCCTCTGGGTGACAGGCGTGAGAGTTTGTTATGAATTTGTTATAAATATTGAAAATAAAAAATATATCAATTATAAATAGGTACATTGTAGTAATTATAACAAAAGAGCTTTTGGCCCAACTGATTTATCATCGCTTTGGAAAAATATGATATAATTTGTCCTACTTAGGTGGGTAGCATTGCAAAAGAATAATCCGTTATTCTTTGTAATGGTACTATAGTACTCTAGCATTCAACATAAATAAATGATGAGGAAAATTGGATAAACCGTTCTGGTTTTTACCTGAATTTAACGCTTGTTTAAATAATTTGATTTTTTACATTTGTTGTTTTAACTGGTCAATTTAAAATCGTATACACAAAAGTTTTGTCTCAGTTTCTCTTCTCAGTAAAATTATTTTTTAACTATTGTAATCATAGATGTCACAAGGTTTTATTTAGCAAAACAACGTAATATATTTATGAAATACATCGCAACAATGTTAAAGCTAGTAGGTACTTAGATAGTGGATACAATAAAGCAGTGAACTTGTTGTGAAGGGCTGTAATGATGGCGATGATGATGATGATATGTTGTCATAACCTGTAACAATTATATTTGACTAATCACTTTCGATAAACGGAATATTTGTAATGGCTCTGGCATCAAAACTGCTAGCGATTATTTTAACACATTTTGAATTGAAACGCAAATTGTGGACAACAGAGAAACAATTTTATTTATTTATCTGTACACAAATGGCTGAAATATTTTTGATTTTTATGTTGTCTCTAAACTTAGTGGGAGTTAATAGCATTGTATATTGTTATAATATATAATTATTTATATGTAATGTATAACTCACGTACTTCTAATAACTTTTTATTTTTAATTTATCCCAAGGTTTTTTTTTGTTTTTAGGTACACACGAGCAAAGCCGAAGACAAAATTAGTAATTGATATTAACTAATATCTTTATAACCTGCTGCGAACAAGAAGTGGTCTTTGTCAGCGATGGCCAGTGCAGCTAGGTCGTGAGCAGCTGCTAAAGTGCGCAGAAGTTGACCGCTGTGCAAACGGTATATGTACATGCGCTGATCAGCACAACCAACAGCTGCCCGAGATGAATCGTGGGCAACGCAGAAACATTTTACCTAGAACAATTAAAGAATTTTGTTAGCTATGGTACAATAGAAAACATCTGCAGTATATCAAAAGTGAAACTTATAACAATGGTTTCTTAAATTTACGCGAACACTCATTGAATGAAACTAATTAAATTTCTAATTTGTATTTAATTTTAACTTAATTTTAATTCTCGACCTTGACTTTTGCTGCGCTGCTATTGAAATTTAACATCCCAATTTCAATAGAGAAGATGACTGATGCTAACATCTGCTTAAGATTCTATAATTAATAAAATTATATCCAAATCTGCATGGAATGCAAGAATTTAAGGTATTGTAAGTTTTTTCTGTGTAGGCTAAAGAAAACATTTATATTAAAAACTGAAAGTAGCTCGGTTCTATGACAGTACGCAAAACACATCAGTCCCCGTGATCATGGGCGCTGTAAAGTACACGAAAATTAGGAATTAAAAGTAAATTAACATTAACGTGATTAAATCAGGATAATTAAATTTTCATTGAAAGTTATGACACTTAAGTATAATTATGTTTGGTTTGCTAACTTTGTAGTATGTATATATCTAAGAAATCATTGTTCTCGATCTATTAGGGTTTTAATTGTGATTTTGATAAAATAGAATATAGTTTTAGTATATATACGTATCAGTATAATATACAAAATTATTTTCTGGTTTATTTGGTCAAAAGCTGTATTAATGGTTATTCTTACCTTTGTTTTGGGTCGTTTTAATGGATGTAAGTAAGTGCCTTTAATGAAAGTTCGCAAATGTAATTCATTATCCCCTGTACCGTTATAAGAAAAACGTTATCATCTGCCACATCCATTACATGTATAGGCACACCAGCCGATACTTTTTTTAGTTTATATAACTTTTATGGTTTATATTAGCGACCTGCCCCGGCTTCAATTGAGTAGGATCTATTAATGTGTTATCATTAAAATTTAGGATAATTAAATACCATTTATTTCATTAATATACCAAAGATTTTCTTTCAAAAAAGTCTCTAAATTTCGGATAAAATATAACCTGTATCACTCCTGACATTACTTTCTATCCGTTTGTAAAGTTTCATTACAATCAGCTCAGCTATTCTGAAGATAAGCTCGGACAGACAGAAAAATTTAAAAGTAGTTATTCATGTCTTAATGGTATGCGATAATCTCTTCAGCTCAATAAAAGGCAGTTATTTCGATATTACAGACAGACAGTTCAATTTTTCTTTATAGTTTAGATTTGGTGTTTTGTTCTCTTGAAGGAATACTGTAGTTATATTGATGGAAAAATGTAAAACACTCATCATCATCATCATCATCAACATTACAGCCCTTCACAAGTCCACTGCTGAACATAGGCCTCCCGAGGAATGCCACAAAGAACGGTCCTGAGCCACCTGCATACGTCGTCTTCCTGCATGTCTTACCTGGTCGTTACTCCATCTAGTGGGGTCGCCCTACACTTCTAGCGGTACGAGGCTGCCACTCGAGAACCACTTTTCCCCATCGGTTGTCGGTTCTTCGAGCTATATGGCCGTTTCATTGCCACTTCAGTTTACTAATCCGTTAAAAAAATGGAAATGGAAAAATATAAACCACTAAAAATGTAAAATGGGAAATGAGAGCACGTTCGCCTTTAAGGGCATTTATTTTAATATTTCCTATGAAAAACCTCAAAGATATTTTACTTTTATTCTTACGTTATTTTTCTATTAATAATTTAATTACTTCAGCCCCCGGAGTAGTGCCATCGTGAAGGATGGAATTATAGAGCTTCTGAAGGACTTCAAGTACCGGTTTTCCACCCGCACAACTTGCCAACAGACCAGCGTTACTGTTGAAAATGATGTCGCAAGCAATTTGTTGAAATGGAACTTCTTTATCGACGTAGTGAAGAAATTTAGTGCGGTATTTAAAAAAAACGTCACGTTTTCTTGTAACGTTTAACCGCCGGGGTTGCGGTGACTATTATTTAACCTACTTATGAAAACATATAATAAAAGAAGAATGATATTATGTCGTAAAGAAGTTTCACTTCGTACGTGTGTACACAATTACACGCACAATTTTTTTTGTTATTATGAAACTTTTAAACTTTTTCTTATTTATCCTGCATGTAACTTTGTCTAGTCCAATTTAAGAGGGCTTGACATTCTACAAAAGTTTAAACTCCTATCTATTTCGACAGTATTTCCAGTACGTCACTCAGTTTAATATCCTGAGTGAAATTACATAACTTCGCGAACTAAAAGCGATTACGTTGAAGATTTCTCATTCATTTTATTGATGTCAGAATTGATATATATATAAAAATATTTTAATGGATAATTTCTAATTAATTTACTCTGTTAAAAGTATAACCGTACGAGTCCATGACCAAAGAAAAAATATAAAATAATTGGGGCTTCTGTTAGTGGTCGTGTAACTTCTAAACTTCTTGAACAATTAAGGTCAATAACCACGCAACATAATATATTTACTCGTATTATGCCGAGACGATGGTTCATATAATAGGTACCGATAGGTGTCAATATAGTCAAGTTATTAAAATTAGTTATTGGGTTTTTCTGTCAAGAAATTCTCAGAAGCAGCAGTCAGGAAATTAGCGTTATTTCAACTCCGTGTCACTCTCCAGTCCTGTCTGATTGGATTATCATAGGAATAAAAGTGCAACTGTGCTTGCGCATACAATCTTGCACTACAATCCTCTTTGCTTTGCTTCTGCCGGATGATCCCAGCGTTGTTGCTGATTCTGTCACTGATGTGGTGCTACAGGAATGGAACTATTTATTCCATCATCTGTGGTACCTATCGGAGGCAGAACCCAGCCATGATTTGGTCGCTCTTGCAAAATTGCATTACGCCATAAGCAAGAGTGCTACCAGGCCTGGGCTCACGCATCGACGTCTCGGGATGCAAATACCAACGCTCTTAAAAGAAGTATAATTCCGCCTCCAGGTCCTTCAAAAGTGTCATTGTCAAGGCAAAGTTAGAGCACATCGGCAGAATTGGCGAGAAACTAGTTCGTCTTCCTTCGGGAACACGTGCATTCTGGTCTCTCGCCAAGGCTGTCCAAGGGAACTTCTGTCAGCCATCTCTCCCATCTCCGCACAGGGAGGACGACTCACTGGCCCATACCGCAAAGGACAAAGCCGATCTTCTGGGCTCTCTCTTTGCGTCCAACTCGACTCTTGGTGACGGGGGGAACACACCGCCGACCATCCCGCGGTGTGAGTGCTCCATGCAGGATGTGCTGTTTACCCAACGCTCGGTGCGCAAAGCACTCCTCTCCCTGGACGTCAACAAGTTGAGTGGACCTAATGGCGTCCCTCCTATTGTGCTGAAGACGTGTGTTCCGAAGTTGGCACCGGTTTTAACACGTCTTTTCCGGTACTCCTACTCCCTAGGCGTCGTACCGAAATCATGGAAGACAGCTTTCGTGCACCCGATCCCTAAAAAAGGTAACCGCTCTGATCCGTCCAACTATAGGCCTATCGCCATCACCTCCTTGTTCCTAAAATAATGGAGTCCATTATCAACAGCCATGTCATGCGGTACCTTGAGGATCACCAGCTGATTAGTGACCGCCAGTACGGTTTCCGTCGCGGTCGCTCGGCTGGTGATCTTCTGTTACCTAACTCATAAATGGGCGGAGGCAGTAGAGTCCAAAGGGAGGCGTTGGCCGTTAGTTTGCGTAAGACATAGCGAAGGCCTTCGATCGGGTTTGGCACAAAGCGCTTCTTACGCAGCTTCCTTCCTATGGGCTTCCTGAGAAATTGTGCAATTGGATCATCAGTTTTCTTGCAGATCGGAGCATCAAGATTGTAGTAGACGGTGCATGCTCCGATTAAAGGCCATTAACGCTGGTGTTCCACAAGGCTGCGTGCTATCAACAATACTGTTTCTTCTGCATATCAATGACATGTTCCAAACCGGTAACACTCACTGCCATGCGGATGACAGCACTGGTGATGCTTTATACACCGGCCGTGCCAATATTTCTCGGGAAAACGTCGCCGAGTACCTGGAAAACTTGTGTCTGAAGTCGAGACTTTGTTGAACAAAGTCTCGGACTGGGGCGACTAAATCTAGACCAGTTCAATCCCCAGAAGACACAACTTTGCGCGTTTACCGCTAAAAGAACCTCTTCATCGTATTCATAGTTAAAGGCACTCCTTGTTGCCTCAGCCAGTATCGGAATCCTCGGCGTCGACATATCGAGCGACGTGCAGTTTCGTGCAGCTTGGCGTGCTCAGCATAGCGGGATAGTATTTCATGCCGGCACACCGCCTGCAACTTTACAAGGCGCAGGTTCGGCCGCACATGGAATACTGTTCCCATCTCTGGGCTGGGGCTCCCCAGTGACAGCTACTTCCATTTGATCGCATCCAGCCCAGAGCTGTTCGAATCGTCGGCGACCAAATTCTTTCCGATCGGCTTGACTCACTGGCACTGCGAAGAGATGTTGCATATCTTTGCGTATTTTATCGCTTTTACCACGGGGAGTGCTCTGAGGAATTGTTCGGACTAATTCCAGCCGTACAATTTCACTCAACTCAAAAACAAAACTCGCGATACCATTCATACCACCTGGATGACTGGCGGTCCATCACTGTGCGATTTAAAAGTTTTCTTCCCAAGTTCTTTGTGGAATCGATTACCACCAGAGATTTTTCCGGACCGATACGACTTAGGGACCTTCAAGAAAAGAGCGTACTCCTTTTTAAAAGGCCGGCAACGCATCTGCGATTCCGCTAGTGTTGCAGTTGTTCATTGGCGGTGGTAATCACTTACCAACAGGTGAGTCGTATGCTCGATGGCCCCTCTCCTATAAAAAAAAAATCCTGTCCTGCGTTAGATGGTTAGTCTCCGTTGTTATATTTACACTGTTAAAGTCCGGAGTGAATTGTGCTACTACTAAGTAGTCAAAAATAACCTAAAATACGTGAATACTAATTATAATATAATTATATTAAATCAATATATTAATATATTTATTAATAAATTAATAAAATATAGACGTATATGTCAAAAACAGAATCAAGAAAATTTCACTCATATTAGCTTAAAAACGTAGAAGTACGAGTATATGTAAAACTTAATTTAATCGGGACCTTCGGTGACGTTACACTCAAAGAAACTTCTGCACTGAAACAGAAACTAACGCAAAAAAAATATACACGCTTTACCTCCACTGTGATTTTAACAAAAGATCAACGTAGGTATAAAAGGGTTGTGTGCTGTTCGTTGAGTTAGATTAATTTTATTATTCAAAGCTTTAGGTGAACATTGAATTGAAGATTATTTACAAACATAAAATGAAAATGCTTTTTTTAAAATTTTCGAATATTTTACTAAAACATCACGTTATGATTTCTTGTATTTACGCGAATAATACACATTGAATAAAACTATATTTACGGATTTTTTCGCCTTTAATTTACATATTTTGAATTCCCGATGTTTCGGGTGCTTTACATCACCCATGGTCACGGGGGTTTACAGTATCTTAAAGTCTTGCAGTGGTATGCTTGGGTTTGGATTTAATTTTGTTAATTATAGTATCTCAAGCAGATGGCATCACCCATCCATCTTCTCTATTGAAAATAGGATGTTTTTATTTTAATTTGAACCTCGCGTATCATCCTTGGTACGAATCGGTGTTCTATCTGCACAAGTTCACAGACTGTACACTTCCATACATGTTCAAGATCCTCTTCGCCATTACATTAGATTTGATAGACCACAAATCCTCGCAAAGTAACACCGATTCTTAAACTCAAAAGAAAACATAATCCTCCTTCTGGAACCAGATAAAAAATAGCTTATTAAAAAATAAATAAATGAACTACATTGATTTATTATTACATACCTACTTAAGTAATAAGATTACGCGGTTCAAGTAATTGCTTTTTGAAAGTTTCTTGTTTTCGAGATTTTTATTGGTATTATTACAACAAAATTTATCCATTCATCATCACATCCATCCATCTATCCATTCATTCACACACCGCTGAACATAAGCCACATCCTAGCTTACTTCATAAGGGAGATTTTATAATAGCCACATTTGGTTGCGGTTTCGTAACCGTAGTTTTTATAATTTTGAATCGTTATTAGAAAAATGCTGCTGCCCATCTCGTGTTTCAGTTTCCCTATGTTGCTTCTTACAACACGCAAGGGATAAGGGGATATGGGGATATTGGGTAAACGGTTGATGGTGATTATATAAAACGAATATACTTTGACAAACAATTTTCAGATTTTAAATGATACCCATAATTTTTTATACGTGGTAGAGCCATGATGCACGAATGGGTCAGCTCGACCAGGGAGGACTGTACTCTCACAGAATACTAGCGTAAAATAGCAGCTTAATGCTGCTATGTTTTGTGTGGAGATTGTAGAAAAACGTAGACCCGTTTTACTGTAAATGAGGCATTCCATATCAGTCTTCAGTGGTATCAACGCAATCTGCATTTTGATTTTTAATCGAGGATAAATGTAGATGTCTATGGGCCACAGCATATATGAGGCAATATAATACGAGGTTTATGTTCAGCAGTGAACTTTTATAGGCTGCAATGAATTGTACGTTTCTTGCTGGTTCTTCTAAGGACAGAGGTTTTTTTTCAAACCAGTGGTAAAGTAAAATAATGACTTTCAATAAGAATTGCATACATGTGATCTATATTAAATAAAAAAATATTTTCTTTCTATTAATTCTTCTTTAAAAATTAATGTAGCTATAATGGCTGTATCACGAGAATGTCGGCTCGATTGGGGAATGACAGCCCGTGCACAAAATACCACCGCAAATTAGTTGCATAATGCTGCTTAGTTTCCCGCATTGCATTGTGTTTGAAGATAAACCGAAAAACTTGTTTCTGTAACGATGCATTCCATCTTAGTCCTTAGGCGTGACGGCACAACTTCGCTTTGATTGTTAGTAGGGTGATATGTCACAGCATCCATTTACCATCAGGTGGACTGTGTGATCGTTTATCACACTTACTCCAGAAAAAATATTTTGCTTATTCTTACTCGAAGTAAGCAGTGCTTTTTCAAATTCATATGTTTTAGAAAATATTTACACAATTAAATAAATATAAGGTTCTACTGTTCTAAGATACATTCACTAATCATCATCATCATCATCATCATTATAACCGATAAAAGTTTCACTGCTGAGACTGAGGAAGTCGTGAGCCATTGTTTCACAGCATCTCTCATACTTCAACACCTTCTTTGTAGCTTATCATATGGGTATAAGTAAAGACAGGCAGTGACTAAGGAACAGTGCAGTAAACCCAAGTAATATGGACGTCAATACAACGTCATACATAAAAAAGCAATAATTTTCATGCAGCGTAAAATTAATATTGTATAGAAATGAAAATCATACAAATGCTATTGAATTAGAATATAATACTCTAATAATACATTATTACTGCGATATATCAATTATCGGTCGCATATATCAATAACTGTATCATTGTTATATTTCATTGTATTATAACTGTATAAATACATCTTTTAGTAGTACATTTACCTACGTCATTCATAATTATAATGTCGTCTTTATGTGGGTCCATTATTGAACTATTACGGTCGTGCTAACCAGCCGGCGCACCTGTTGAGGGGAGATATTATTGATCCCAAGGAGCCCCAGAAACCAGGCAATGCTTTTAAGCTCTCCCGTTTGATATAGGTATAATAATATCTCCTTATACTGTTAGGATTTAAATGGGTTTAGCTGTTTTGTTTTGGTAGGTACTTATTTTTTTTTCAATTCAATAAATACTATATAATATCAAAATTATGTACAAAAATTATAAATTAAAAATATAATGTTGTATAAAATTATGAATAACAATAATAAAATTATAGACTACGAACAAAATAAGCTATACTTACTAAGTCGAAATTTCATGGTGGTACCACGCCATGACTGGCTGCTAGACTGATCTAGATCAAAACTATTGATTTATAAAATGCATAATATAATCTTCATTTTATGCCGCCGATTATAATCCTTCATATCAGTGTCCATTAATAAACACTAATTTTAAAAAATTTGTAAAAATAAGCATAGCTTTTACTAGGTAATATTGAGTGTAAATTAATGTTAGTTTAAACTATAGTGCATATTAGTAATTGAACTCAGGAAATAAATTAAAAAAAGTAATTTAATACATATGTTATGGAAATAGGTTTTTCTGCTTTTATTATTTCCTTTCATATTTTACTTTAAATAAGCAAATAGAACAAGATTAAAAAGGAATAATTTCATGTTAAAGAAAAATTTCTTAAAAAATTATTATAATAACACCATTACCATCATCATCATTAAACATTGTCTCGTTGGTTAAGCGCGACTGCTGGTCATGAGGTCACGGAAACGAATTTCTGCCAGAAAAAAAAATCAGTGGCAGCTTGGAATCCAAAAAGTTGGTAGTGTTTTACTCCGTGGCTCGGAAAGCACGTAAAGCCGTTGGTTCTGTGCTTGATCTCCCTCCAGTCGTTCCGGATTGCCGTCCCTCGGACTATGAGAGTGACGGAATAGAGAGTGCATCTGTACGTGTTACACTGCCATCTATCGGAAGTTATAACTTTTTTAGGCATATCCGGCACATGCCAGTGCAAGCATTGCTGCTTGGCGGCAGTAATGGGTAAGTGGACGATACCTACCCATACGACTGATAAGCAGAAAGGGAGTACTACCACGTAGTGAAAAATATTCTCAGATTATTGAATTAAACTACTTTTACGGATTATATCGCGTTTAATTACCTTATTTTATTAATTCCCGAATTATTCTCAGATTACATAAATGTTTACTGTAGTGTGGATTAGAACTGTGCTATTGCTAGGCGTGGACAGACCTTTAACAGAGCGGTACTACAGGCTTTTAAAACTCGAAACATAATATAGTATAGTCATCATTAACCTTTTTTTAAGGAACAATATTGCTTTCTTTCCTCGAGAAGGAAATGACTTCGCATCGGAAGCCAAGACGGATATTACTCTCTGGTGATTTCTATGTGTTTGTGACATGAGGCAGTGAAGGTATTGCCTTCTACTCGTATGCACATAATCGAACACTAGTTCTAATTTTTTGGGAAGACGCGGAACTTAAAATATAATGATTAAAAATAATCGTTAGAATGATCTCTTTCTGGCTAAATTTAAAAACGGTAAAAGTGATGCTATGGCAAGCACTAATATTAGCGGTACTGCATTCAACTAATAAACAAGAAAAGCTGATTATGCGTTGGCATTCTTTTCACACTTAAAACTTTTTTTTTTGCTGTTTTTTATTATTATATTCTTACCTTAACACATTTTAATTTATTTTAATATCATTACATTAAAAAAATACCCTTTTTTATGTACGCATTACAACACGTATGGTTCGCAACAAGCCGATTTTAAATTTTTAAGCCCTAAAAATACGTTCTATTCTTTTAAAAAGCTACCGTAACCATTAATAACAAAACTGTGAAATTTCCAGAATGAAAAGAGAAAATTTTATGCTTTTAACAAAAGACAAAAACTCACAGGTTCGTTTTACGCATTTTGTATATCTACTAGGTATATTGACGTACGGTGTAAAATCGAACTACTTTATAGAATTTCACGAACGCAATTCGCGGCAAAATTCCCGATACCATCCACACCATCTGGATCCCTGCAATTGGTTTCTCACTACAGAACTGTAATCGGGTTGGACTATCTATCTAGTTAGAAGAGTTTCTACCATAACCCTACACGCAAAAAACAGTGAATGGAAAAAATCAAAATTACAAAACCTACCCCGAAACCGAGTTTTAATCAAAAAAAAAATCGTATATTATGTTTGGTAGAATGTCAAAGGACACTGAACATTTGTCAGCGTTTAGCTTAAAATATTAAGGAAAAGCGTCCACATCGGAATAATATTTACTACCTCCATGACAATACCGGACCACTCGTGGAAAATTTTCACGAATTAAGTTATAAAATTTAACTAGGAAAAACTACCACACTTTCCTTTCTCAGCAAATTTTGCGCCAACAGGTTTTCATCTTTACGAGTTTTACAATACGTATTGCAGTCATAATAACTAGCCAAGTGCGAGTCGGACTCGCGCACGAAGGGTTCCGAACCATCGTAATACACGTTTCTAGTAGGAGAGCTCCTTTAAATTTTTAATTTATTTTAATTTTTATTATTTGTTGTTATAGCGGCAACAGAAATATATATTTGTGAAAATTTCAACTGTCGGATTCGGATCATGAGAAACAGCCAGTTGACAGACAGACGGACGGACGAATGGACGGACGAATGGACGGACGGACAGACGGACGGACAGTGGAGGCTTAGTAATAGGGTACCGTTGGTTACCCTATGGGTACGGAACCCTAAAAAGGATTAAAAAATGTAACTAAATAAAGTCTTATCTCCGACTACCGATTTCTATACATACTGGGATTAGTCAAATTTCATTATCTTTTTCATTTTTTTATAGAATAAGAATGACAAGCGATCACACAGCCTACCTGATGGTAAGTATATGCTATGGCCCATAGACATCTACATCTATTCTCGATTAAGAATCAAAATGCAGATACGTTGTCACCCCTGAGGATTAAGATGGAATGCCTCGTATCCAGTAAAAAGGGATAGTTTATTTTTTTATGATTTTAGAGATCACTGTTTACCTGTCGGTGAGGCTACCACAGCTCATGGATATCTGCAACCAACTTCAAACAAAGAGTGTGTTCTTACACCTAAGGACCAAGATATAGAGTTTAATATTGACTAAGAGTGAAAGGCAGTTTGTGCGTTTCTCAGTTTTACAGTGCCTACTTAGGAACTTAACTTTTACTTAAAAAAAAATCTAAAAGAAAAACCAATTTTGCACTTCGTTTGAGTGAGGAGAATAGTTAAAAGTGATCATGATTTGGAAATTTTCATCTAAATTTTTATTAAGATATATTTTTATTAATAAGTCAACCTACTTATATTTATGTAAGTGGGTTTTTATATACATGCAATATACATGTAATAAGTAAAATTGCCATCAATATTAATAGCTAGTTTTGGTGTAACGTTTCCTAAATAAATAATTTAGATTAGGCACTTGACACAATTAATTGGAGAATAGATCCAATCCTATGTGACGTTAATTATCTGCGGTTGTTCAACTTAAATCTCGTACGATATCTGTAACACTGGTCGTATTCAAACAATGTGATTTATTTTATAATTGGAACAAAAGAAAAAGTATATTTTGAAATTTTTTGATTAAATTACTTAAAAAAACGTCATCAAACAGTTTTAGTAAAAATATACTGATCCAATGATACATTGTGTCAGAAATTATCATTACACTCGTACCATACTTCCGTATGTTGTGTGGAGGCAGAGTCATAAATGCAATGATCCCAATTTTTATTAGGTAATTGGAAGTACTTCGAAAATTGTAATGTTTATTGAAGTAAAAACGACATGTATTATAAGCACAACAGTTCGTAAACTGCCTACCAAGTGTAGGAAATAGGTCAATTACCTCCTATGATAATAATTTATTTCTGTAAGATTGATCGTTAGAAAAAAGTAGATAAGTTATAATTACGACTAGTTGTCTTGTTTTGAGATCGTTTAAACGATAGGTTAAACTGAAAAAGTGGAAAAATAAACAAAAAAAAATAACATTCATTTATTTATTTTATATATTTATAATTATTTATACTCATCCCTATCTAGAATAAATGAGGCAGTGCGTGGAAAATAAAAAAGAGATAAGTGAGGGGGGGAGTTTTTATGCAGTTCAGTGGGGGCAACTCGAAGCCCCCACTGAACTGCATAAAAACTTCAAAGTGATTCCGACAGTCATTCGATCGGTTATCTAGATAGTGTTTATTTCGCTAGAGCAACCAAAGAAAAACATTCTGTAGTGAAATAGACAAGTGTACATTGTTTCATGCAGTGTTGTTGTTGGTTAGCACACTTGACCTATATTGTAACGTCATGTCCATCACGTTATTTATACAATTTATTTTGAAAATGCGATTATCTGCTAGTAAAAATACGATTGTTCCAATTTAAAATTTCCTTCCACATTTTCTACGAGCTATTGTGTTATCTCGTGTTTCATTGAAAAATGGGATCTGCGCTGGAAATATTTTGTCGCGATGGTTTTATACCATTTCAAAAAACGATTTGCCTTCTTTATGAGATAAAGAAAGATGGGGTCGCCCTTTGACGGCTGTTATGGAAGATAACGTGCTGGCAGTGAAAAAGTTACTTTCGTGTGGGATAGTTTCGTTTTGGGTGCCACACAACCGCAACGATTCTTAGGAGCAGGCCCTCGTAGATTGGTACCAGTACTTGATTACTACTCTTCTCGGCGTGAATATGATATTATTACCAGACACAATTTTGGTTTTATCAACACGATCCAGAAACGAAATACCATTCGACTGTCTGAGAGATTGGCTGTTTTAAATGTGATCATTTTTAAGATTTGTTTTTATAGAATAAGTGTGACAAAACACAGTCTAACTGATGGTATGTATATGCTGTGGCCCATAGACATCTACGTCTATTCTCGATTAAGAACCAATATGCGTTGTCACCCCTGAGGACTAAGATGGAATGCCTCGTTTCCAGTAAAAAGGATATTTATTCGTTTTTAACCTGAATCAACTACCCTATAGATTACATCAAAACATATTTACAAATGTGCAGTTGATAGATATTTTCGATTTTTTGAACTACTAGATTTTAAATTCCTTTTTTACCGCCGTTTTCGACCGAGTGAACCATTTTAATTTATTTGCAACGTGGCAAGACAGCCTTGCCGGATAGCTCCCGAACGAGCGAACGACTAATAATCGTCCAGGAGCGCTCCGCCCGCGTCTCGCCCCGCTCCGCACCGCACGGTTGCCCCATCTAGACCCCTTCGATGAATGACTGGTAGTAGTTAGAATGTGACCCACGGGACAAGATGGGATGATAATTTTCTTTAACCGCCACTATACGGTAATTTATTATTTTAAAATCGTTATTTGTTTGTCATTTAAAAAAACATCTAGATTGCTTTCTTGTTAGTAGTTCATTCCGGAACAGCGATATTTTATGAACCAGTGGTAAATAAATTAAGAAATATGCCACGTTAATGTAGCATCCGACATGTACACCGACTGCCCCGTTGGTCTAGTGGTCATAAATGTGGCTGACGATCATAAGGTTCTGAGTTCAAATCCCGAGTCATAAAATAGCAAAAAAAATAGCAGCCTGGAGTCAGGAAGTTGGTGGTGTTTCACCCCCGTGTCTCGGAAAACACGTAAAGCTAATGGTCCTTCGCTTAATCTCTCCGGTTGTGTCGGATAATCGTCACATCAGACTAAGAGAGTGAGGGAATTTTTTTTTTGGCTTTTTTGATAAAATGTTACCTCCACACTAGGATTTTGTGGGGGCAGTTTACAAACATAAATTTTACAAGGACAAACATCCAGACCCGGAACTATTATTTGTAGTGCGGTATTATAATGCGGCATTCGAACCCGCGGCCCTTAGCGCAGCAACTCATCGCTAAGACACTGCGCCACGGAGCCGTCATTTAATCTTGTCCATTTAATCTTGTCTTGTAAAATTATAATCTTGTCCTGCGCAGATGGCTAGTCTCCGTTGAGACGTGTAGCCGTGACTGAAACTCTCTGTCTCACATCGCATTCTAATTTATATTCGTCAGACAAGGTATCGGCCCATCTCTCTTGGCTTATTTGGTTCTTATATGAGAACTGGATAGTGAAAGACGTCATTTTTCCGCCAAACTAGTGTTCCTTAACTTGGCCCACAGACAAATAATATTACTAGCTGGCTCGGCAGACGTTGTTCTTTCCGGTAGGTGACGCAATGAGTTTCACTCTGAATTCACTTCGAACTTTTTACTATACAAATATAAATACAGCGCCACCTACCAAGTCCAGATTTTATGATTTTCTTTTTTTGCACTAAACAAACAAAAATGTGGTTTATAACTTGAATACAGCTCCACCTATCCGATTCTAGAACAGCTATGAACCATAGTCTCGACAAAACAAATATATTGTGTGAATTTGACCTTAATTGGTTAAGCCGTTCAGAATACCGATGCTGTTATCTACAATGACTAATCTAATATAAGTAAAGTATAGTAAGCAAAGTAACTATCTATAATATTTTGTTGCTAAACACAGGCTTTTTATAATTTCTGAGAGGGTTATAGATGTAGGAAAGAGTCAATGACGCTGCTCTAATGATTGTTGGCGGAATATATGTCATCAGAATACTTTTTAATCTATCAGGCATGCAAGTTTCCTCGCGTGATTTCTCTTTTCTGTTTTACGAGATTTCCTCGCGAATTTCATGTTAAGTATGTTCTAGTAGTGCATGCAAGGTAAGCACTTTCTTCCTTGGTGCCGCTGGGAATAACACCAATTATTTTCTGGTGTACGATATTGTGTAATGAAAAAAAAATCCTTACAACATTCCTGTTTTAGGGTACTATTGTCAAGCGAAAGGAACTCCTGTAATTTCGTCCTGCCCTTGAATGAATGAACTTTACTTTATTGTACACCACAAAACAAATATACAAATAACATAACAAAAAGCAGATTAAATGAACAATTTGGCGCCCTTATCGCTACATAGCGATCTCTTCCAGGCAACAAAAGGTGTAAAGGAATAAAACAATGAATACTAGGTAGGTGGTGCAATATAAATATACATAATATAATATCAATACATTCGATATATAGACAATACATGCAATAAAATAACATATAAATAACTAATACATGAAATTATAAAATTAGTAAAAAATATAGTAAAACATATAATATACACATATACATACATATATATAAATATATAAACAAACTTACATATCTACCCGAAAAAATATATATAAATTACAAAATCCTCAAACAATAATAAAAAGCTGATAAATACCATAAATACATAATCACATAATTTATCCTAACGGTGTCCGAACGATTGAGACAAGTAATGCTCTTTTAGTAGTCGCTTAAAGATTACAATAGTTTGTGCTTCACGTATATGCAAAGGCAGGGCATTCCAGAGCTTAATAGACTGGACAGTAGAAGATTTATTAAAAAATGATGTATTGTGAGTTGGTACCCTTAAAATGAATTTTCTTGAAGAGCGTAGAGGTTCCCCTGGAAGCCCTACAAAATAAACTTCTTTCGATAGGGAGGAGTAGAAGGGTGAAATAATACACAGTACAGAATAGAAAGAATATGCATGTTAGTAACGATATATTATTTATCTAGAATTATTTCGAGTTGTTTCGCCATATGTACTAGCAGCGCAAATTAATTCAGTTGGAATTTCAATCAAACTGGACTCCGATTTTAAGAGGATTCCCATCAAATCCTCTTTAAGTACTATCCACATATCGCTTTTGGGTCAACTAAACTCTCCGTGTAAGATAGTTATATTTTATAGGCTCGTAATGGCATTGATTTAAATTAAAAGTGAAAAAAAAAAACACACACACACACACAGTAATAAATTTAAAATTGTGACAACAAACAATTATTTTTACTTTAGATATTTAAAATATATAATATAATATGAAGGGTTTTTATCTATACATATAATAAATCTACAGAAAAGTCGTGTCTGTAACTCTAATATTCCCTGGAGAAAACAAATCCAGGGGACTAAATAAAGGATACTGAAGCCAAGAGCGCCGGTACAGCTTCACCGACACTGACTTCACTTTACGCTCACACAGTGTCACGTTCCTTTCCTACATACATAAATACATATTTGTTAGGCGCGGGGCATAAGTATATTTTTGCGAATTTTTTAATGAGCTAGTTGATAATTTACCTCAGATGGAATTTCTTTCCTTAATTAAATTGATTTTCCAATCATTACTAATAATATAACGCATTAAATATTGTGAAGATGTTTGCATGTTTGTAAGTCAAGCACGCATAAGTTTACAGCAGCTAGTACTAAAAAAGTCACGTTTTGAAAACAAAGAAAGTGGAGTTTATTTTGGTATGCATTTGATTTTAATATACATTTTTTATGAAAAAAAAACCCTGTATTTAGCTACTTATGCTTATGCAGTACTGGCCATTTCAAATCAAAATATTTTTTTGTTTGGCTAAGAATTCTAACTACAAATGATTTTTATTTTAAAAACATAGAATTGTTTTTTTTCAAAATTAGTCATTTGTTTATTGATGAGCGTTATGTTTTCATCGCATTTGAATCTTTTTTGTTATCATGGATACGTTAAAAATTCGAGTAATTATGGAAAATGAGTACTGTCTTGGCAGTAACGCGGCACAAACGGCACGCAACATCAACGACTTTACGGAGCGAATACTACCAAAGAACGCACCACCTGTTATTGGTTGCTTCCTGCTTCCGTTCTGGTTTCGGCCTGAAAAATTAACCCCGTGGTCGTCCGAAAACTTTGGTCGACATTGAAGAATTAAAGGCGATTGTGGAAGTTGATGATACTCAGTCTACGGCTAAATTAGCAGTAGAGGTTAGCATCGAAACAATATTGGTCCATTTGCGTCGAATTGGCAAGGTAAAAAAGCTTGACAAATGGGTGCCCCACTAACTCAATGATCGCCAGCGCGAAGCACTGCACTGCGACGAAAAATGGATTCCATTTGACAATCGCAAGGGCTCAGCAAGTTGGTTGGATCATGGTTCAGCATCTAAGCAATGCCCTAAACGAAAACTTTCCCCTAGAAAAGTGATGGTCACTGTTTGGTGATTCATCACAGCTTCTTACCAAACGGGATGGGAATTGCTTCAGACGTGTACTGTGAAGAACTGAACACAATTATGGAGAAGTCTCCAACCAGCTTTGGTCAATCGCTCGTCCCCGCTGCTCCTGCTCGACAACGCGCGACCTCATACTGCACAACAAACGGTCTCGAAGTTACAAGAGCTAGGGTTGGAAGCTCTCCGACATCCACCGTACTCACCATACCTTGCGCCTATAGACTTCTACTTTTTATAGAATTTGGATATCTTTTTGAATAAGTTTTTTCACTACTGATTTATCTAAGGTGCGTCAAAACCTCCTTCATTATTTTTGTAAATACTCTAGGAGCAATGGAAAGACCATGTGGCATTGCGTTAAATTCATATGTTATTTTATCAGAACTACTACTCTCAAATTCAAAACGTAGGTAGTTACGAAATTATCTTTTAATTGGAACTAAAAGATAGGCTTTTTTAAGTTCTATACTGACTAGAAAGCCATTTTTTGGACTAAGTTTAGACGCTGTCCTATGATCTTCCAGTTTAAAATGATATTTTGCTACAAATTGATTAAATAATTTATGGTTTAGAATAAATCTTTTACCACCGTTTTTCTTAGGTGCTAAAATTATGCGAGATATAAATTGGTCTTTTACGGATGCAAAAATATTAACGACACCTAGGTCTAAAAGTTCATTAATAGCTGTTTTCATATCTTGTTTTTCTTGATATGATGTTTTAGTTATATGCAGTTGTAGAACACTTTTGCAAAGAGGAATATCGACACCTTGACTAATAAATTTTAGAACTGTCTTATTGCCGGTTATTTTAGTCCAACACTCATAATAAAATTTTATTCTACCTGCATGTACCTGGCTCAGACCAAAACTGGCTTGGCTTGGTGAGGGCTTGCTTAGATAATGGAGGGCCTACTAGTTGCTTCCTGTATCCTCTCCGTTGAGAGGAACAGAGAATCTGACATGCGCGGTGAGGTGCCAGGTGCACTCGGCTTTTGCCGACGCCGGGCAACCCGTAATCGCGGGATTTTCAGGGACCACACCCTGTAGAAAAGGAAACTGAATGGGCTCAGTGTTCCCTCACCCGGTCTCTGGGCAGGCATGGGAAGAACCCGTCTCGACTCTGCCACCGTTCGAACCTCGGAATCCCTCTGGCGTGTCGTGGATCACGTCTCGCGGCGCCTAAGGGGCCGAGGGCTCTTGGCTTAACCGCCTGGAGTCGCGAGGATGATAACCTTAAAAAATCACCCGAAGCTCAAGCGTGGCACGCCGTGAGGAGCTGCATGGCTGATGGGTAAATGTTCAGTCGTTAGCGTTGCCCCCGTCGGGGTACCGGCCGACACCCTTGACGGGTTACGCATAGGCTTATCCGGGCAAAGGAGGCGCTGCTCGGATGGACTTTTTATTTCCTCCACACTCGTGGGAAAAAAAATGGAAAAAAATGAATTCCTTAAAACAGTAGACGCTGAAAAAAAGGCTGGATCGGATACTGGAAGCGGTGGAAATCAGTCGCGTGGGACGTCTTCCGCTAGGAAACGTCCAGTGTGCCGATCTTCAGACGAGGAAGGCCTGCCGGCCCCCAAGTTGCCGACTTCGGGGAGGGGTCGACAGGCATCGAGAGGGGCGAGTGCTTCGCAGCCGCGGAGGGATAAGCACGGACGGTTCGTGTGCTCCAATACCTCGGCGGCTAGTGAAGCAGAAAGTGACATGGGGTTCACTACGGAGGACCCTGGCGATGGCGGTGAAAGCTGTGCCTCGCTGGGGAGCTCAAAGGCGGAGCTCAACGCCGCCAAGAGGGAGCAGCGCAAAGCCGTCGCGGCCGACGAAGTATCGGAAATGGCCCGACGCGCTCGCGAGCGACGAGCTGCTCTTGCAGCGGAAGGGGGAGAGCCATCTGCGGTGGCCTTGAGCCAGCTGGCTCTGGATGGGGTGGACTTAGTCCTGAAGGTTGCCACCAAGTCCGGCAGCCTGAAAGGAACGTTCACCCGTGGCTTAAAGGAGGCTGCCGCTGATATTAGGGAGGCGGTTGGCATCCTCCTCAACAGGACGGCCTCTGACGAGGTCGCAAAGCTGCAGGAGGAAAACAGCCGCCTCAGAAATGATCTGGAGGACCTCCGGCGGCAAGTCGCTGCGCTAAGCGAGCAGCAACAGCGACGCACGTCCACCGATGCCGCACCTGTAGTGGCCCCGACTCCCGCACCGCGACCGGCAAGCCTCGTACTGACGAAGAAGTCGAGCGCATTGTCCGGCTCTGCATGCTCCAGTGCGGGAGCATGGTTAACGCTCGACTGAGGCAATTTCTCGGCGTCTCCCGGCGGAAATCCTCCGTCCGCCTTTAGTGGCTGACACGCGGAGGACTGAGGAGCCGCCGAGACTTGCGCCTCAAAAGGGGAAGCCCGCGGAGGGTAACAAAAAGCCCGCGGAGGGAGCCCCTCCGAGTGACCAGCCCACGACCGCCAGGTCTAAGGTGAGACCTGGGCGAAAGTCGTGGGCCGCAAGAAGGCCCGCAAAGCCGCCAAGAAGGCCGCAGCAGCTGCATGCGCCCCAGGTGGAACCGCAAAGACGGCTCCTAAACCTGCGCGGCGGACTGCCAAAGGCGGTCGCAAGAGACCGGCTGTGCATGTTCCGCGGTCCAATGCTGTGACGCTAACGTTGCAGCCCGGAGCTGTGGAGCGTGGCGTGACGTACCAGTCGGTCATCGCCGAGGCCAAGGCCAAGATCAAATTATCAGATCTTGGCCTTCAGTCCGTCACCCTCAAGCAGGCTGTCACGGGTGCGCGGCTGTTCGAGGTGGCTGGTACTGTGAGCGGCAGTGCCGAAAAGGCGGATGCACTGGCTGCCAAGATGAGGGAGGTCCTCAACCCTGAGGACGTCCGGGTCTCCAGACCAATGAAAACCGCAGAGGTGCGGATTGCTGGCCTGGACGACTCGGTGATCTCTGAGGAAGTGGTGGCGGCCGTTGCCAGAAGCGGAGAGTGTCCGCCGGACAAGGTGCGGGCTGGCGATATACGCACCGACGCCAGCGGACTCGGCGCGGTCTGGGTTCGGTGCCCTGTAGCGTCGGCGAAGAAGATCGCCGATAGCGGCAGATTGCTGGTAGGCTGGGTGGCGGCAAGGACCAAGCTACTACAGCCCCGGCCTTTTCGGTGCTTCCGGTGCCTGGAAAAAGGGCACGTCCGGGCGAAGTGCACCGCCGAGGTTGACCGTAGTGACCTCTGTTATCGCTGCGGCCAGCCTGGCCACAAGGCGGCCCTGTGCACCGCGGCGCTTAACTGCAGCCTTTGTTCTACTGCGGGAAGGCCAGCGGAGCACAGAGTAGGCGGAGGGGCCTGTGGGGCGCCTGCCAGCAAGGCCAAAAAGAAAAAAGAAAAGAAGAGGAGCGCTAAGCCTGCTGGGTTAACCTCGCTGCCCCCGCAGGCTAGCAGCTCCGCGGCCGACTCCCGGCCCAGGACCGTTGCCGAGGGAATGGAATGTCAGTAACGGCAAAATTCCATTTTCTCCAGGGCAATATCAACCACTGTGCCAGAGCTCAGGATCTCCTACTCCAGAGCATGGCAGAGTGGTCGATTCACGTGGCTGTGGTCGCCGAACCGTACTTCATTCCCGCCCGCGACAACTGGTTGGGATGCGCTGACGGTTTGGTGGCCATTATTGGCGAGACTCTGATCGACCCGTCTCGGGGCCGCGGCTGGGTTGCTGCGGTCTCGGGCGGCATCGTTATTGTAGGGGCGTATTTCTCCCCCAACAAGAGTCTCGCCGACTTTGAGGGTTTCCTTGTCGAGTTGGGCGCCGTCGTAGGCCGCTATCACCCTCGTCCTGTTCTGGTGCTCGGAGATCTCAACGCCAAGTCATCGGCGTGGGGATCTCCGGTCACCGACCGGGGCGAGGTGCTAGAAGAGTGGACGGTGACGACTGGTCTGGTCGTTCTGAATCGGGGTTCGGAATACACGTGCGTGCGGCAGCGGGGCGGGTCGATAGTGGACGTCTCGCTCGCTAGCCCCTCTGTTGCCAGCCGAGTCCGCGACTGGCGTGTCGCCGTAGAGGTGGAGACGCTGTCGGACCATCGATATATCCGGTTCAACGTCTCTGCCCAGTCCGCGAGCGGCCGCCATCCAACAACCCCGATTAACGACGGCCCGCGTTGGGCGCCAGCGCATCGACAGGGAACTACTCGAGGAAGCTGCCTTAGTCCAGTCCTGGATCTGGGAGTCGACGACGGACGGCCCCGTCGACGTCGAAGCGGTGGCGCTATGGTTTCGCGGGGCGATGACGCAGATCTGCGACGCGTCCATGCCCCGTGTTCGCCAACGGTCCGCAAAGCACCAGGTGTACTGGTGGACCGCCGAGATCGCGCAATTGCGCATAGCGTGCGTTGCGGCTCGTCGCCGGTACACCCGATACCGGAGGCGACGTCGATGGGATTCCGCCGAGGAGGACGCGCTATATGAGTTGTACCGCGCGTCTAAGGAGACTCTGTGGCTGGCCATCGGCGACTCAAAGTCGCGTGCCAGGGAGGAGCTGCTGGGGTCCCTAGATCGGGATCCGTGGGGTGCCTACCGTTGGGTACAGGGCAGTTGCGTCCTGGGCGCCTCCACTAACACAAAACATGCAACCCCAGTTGCTAGAGGCGGTGGTATCGGCTCTTCCCTGAACGAGTGGGACACGTTCCCCGGCGATGGCTTCGCCTCAGCCACAGACTCTCCAGAAGAGGAGAGCACCGATGTCCCTGAGGTGACACAAGCAGAGACGAGAGCGGCCGTGTCGCGACTCCGGCTAAGAACATAGCGCCCGGACCCGACGGAGTTCTGGTCGAGCTCTCGTCCTGGCTCTGAAGGAGCTAGAGCCCCAGTTGAGGGGCTCTTCACGGCATGTCTCCAGCAGGGTCAGCTTCCAGTGTGTGGAAGGAGGAGGCTGGTCCTGCTCAGGAAGGAGGGCGCCCACGGACTCACCGTCCGCGTACCGGCCCATAGTGCTACTTGACGAGGCGGGCAAACTTTTGAGCGTATCATCGCAGATCGCCTCGTCAGCCACTTGTGCAGAGAGGGCCGGACCTGGACGAGAACCAATTTGGTTTTCGTCGCGGGCGCTCCACCACAGACGCTATTACGCGCGTGAGGGCCCTGGCGGAGGAGACAGTATCCGGGGTGGGGTGGTGCTGGCGGTGTCTTTAGACATCTCCAACGCCTTCAACATCCTACCCTGAGTTGTATTCGGAGGCGCTGAATTACCATCGCGTGCCTCCCTACCTCCGCCGCACAATAGGGGTTTACCTTGAAGAGAGATGCGTTACGTATCGGGACGTAACGGCGCTGGTCGGCGCGTCATGTCGTGCGGTGTTCCGCAGGGATCGGTCTTGGGACCGCTCCTGTGGAACATCGGCTACGACTGGTGCTGAGAGGTGAACTCCGTCGGGCGCCGACTTGACGTGTTATGCAGACGACACGCTTGTCACTGCCGGGGAGCTCACACAGGAGGCAGCGTTGGTTGCCACGGCTGCGGTGTCACAAGTGGTGAACCGCATCCGGCGCCTGGGCCTGAGGTGGCCCTAAACAAGTCGGAGGCCATCGAGTTCCATGGCCTCGACGCGCGCCGCCTCGGGATCACACATCGTGGTCAGCAGGGCCCGGATAGACCAGGCCAGCACTAGTGTGGGGCTGCGGAAGAATTTGGATTCCCGCGGCCCCGCGCGCACGTGCGAGGAGACACCGGGGTGGTTTTAGCCGGTAAGAGTCCGGCACGCCCCTCCGCCTTTCCCCAGGCGGAGGTAGTCCATGAGGATTTCCCACCGCAAAAAAAAAAAAAAAAACGTGGTAAGTGGCTGGTCTTTGAATGGCTGGGTGCAGGTGCAGCTCGGTGACTGATTCGTTTCTGACCTCCTCGTCCCCTCCTCTGTTCGAGTGGAAGCGAGAAGGTCCTGACCAGTTTCCCTTGTAGCCAGGCCGGTTAGCTATTGCTTGCACTCTTGAGCTGGAACTAGAAGGCTTTGAAATGGGCAAAGTTTTCTTTATTTGTTCCCCTTGCTTTACGATAGCCTTAGATTCTTTTATTTTTTCCGAGAGATCTTTACCGAATAGTGTGTTTTCTCGTTCAGAACTGTTTAAAACTTGTAAAAATGATTTGTCCAAACCGGGGATAGTAAACTTTAGTGTAGTCTCCGTATTTTGGTGATGTAGGACGAATAAAATTTGGCATCCATCGCTAATAAACCTGATGGCATCTACCCTCTTTCTGTTATTAACGGACAGTTTTTGGGATGAGGTACCTAATTTTTGAGAAGTCTCTCTAATTTCTTTTGTCATACCTTTTTTCCAATAATGGTAACCATATTGTTGCGAGGTTTTCTTGGATTTTCTCACCAAACTCCGGAGCCTCGTCTGCGATTTCTCCCAACGCCGCCAAAACCTCCGGGTTCAAACCAGGAGTAGTGGTAGCGGCCGATTCATTTGTCTATGCAGGATAGATTGGGTGCAATTTCTGGAGCTGTAGCTAATTCATCGGAATCCCATTTTGTATTCATAGTTTCGCAGTCTTCCGTCGCTGTTAGTCCTGGCAACAAAACGTTTTTATAAGGTATGAGGATAGATTTTAATTTTTGCGGCAAAATATATTCAGATTAAAAATAACAATATTACACGTGGAACTAATTTCTAGAACCCATGGTTATTCTTTTTTCAGCCACCGCATTATCATCTCGGATAACCTCCCAACATGATTAACCTTATGTTACCATCTCGGACAACCTCCCGGTATTGACACATTAAGTAATGAGTAGATTGTTAGATATCATGTAACCTTCGTGTTATTATCTCGGGTAACCTCCCAGCATGATTAACCTTCGTGTTACCATTGCGGGCAACCTCCAGGCGATTTTTCCATATTGAATATCGTACCTACCAACTTTTTAAGCACTTAAAGACCAACGTAAGAAAATTTTACGAGTGCTTACTTTGTGTTTGTTTAGAATCTGATGGAAATAGGCATCTTATTCCATGACGATGAGTCTTCTTTTCTAATTTCCGTAATTTATTTTTGTAACATACAATTTTATCTTCAGTGTTCCATTAGCGCATGGGATGAAGGCGGATTGATTTATGCTTCAAAAGATGTATATTCTATATGTAAGACTTCGGAGAAAGTAATCAGAAAGTTTCTTAGACAAAATTTTATAATGACTAGGCCAACTTACACAAAAATTTTATCTTGTATATTAAAACAATTTATTGGTGATATAAATACTTATTTTAAAGTTGAAACTGAACACGCGTGTGGTTCTCTTCACCAAGTGAACCTAATAAGACTGGTCGCCGAAAAATATTTGACCATACGCTGTTATCATATAGCTAAATTAGATAATGTAAAAAGTGATGCAACCTCAAAACGCAAATTATTTAAAAAACAAATTCAAAGAGAGGGCCATTAAATTAGTAGTTACAAACATTTAACGGTAAATAATGATAGGTTCAAAATAGAAGAGACTACTGTGTTCCTGGGGGTAACCTTAGATGCAAAGCTTCAATGGGGCACCCATATATCAACTCTTGCTGGCACAACAATGCAGGACGGAATAATTCTTCTTAAAAGGATCTATTAAACTGTAGAAACGCTATGGGATAAAATATTACGGTAAAGGGTACCTGCGGGATAAATTATTTAACTATGACGCAGGCGAAGCCGCCGGCCAACCTCTAGTATTTTTATAAGTCGACACGATACATTAAATAATAAAACATATTTTGTAAATGCGTAATTGATTATTATTTGATTATATTTTTCTTTACAAAAATTTGATTCTAACTCAACAGACAACTAAACACACAATTGAAAGCACCGTATTAAAATATTATAATTTATGATTTTATTAACATGACATAATTTTACAGTTTTTCCCCATTTTATCGGGATAGATTCATTAGCTGGTATCTCCCAGATACAAATGACGCTGGTGTAAGCCATAGTTATTTATTCTGTCGCCATAGCAACCGCTAAGCGTGTGTGCGTGCCTCACGCACACGCGCTTGTAAAAACTGGCCTGTTTTTGTTGCATCGCTCATTGCGTGACGCGTTATCTAGAGAGTAAATAATCTAAGATTTATTTTTATGCAAGTTTAAATATTTACAAAATGTGAATTTTAGTATCAAAGAAACTGCACCAAGAATAGATAAAATACAGAATTTACTCTTCAACTATTCGTTAGTTATATCTTTGGAAAAGTAATTACTTTGATATTTGTATCTGTGAGGAAGGAAGCTTTTTAAGGGAACGTACATTATATTTTATTCACTAAATTAATTTAACATCCTCAAAAATGAAAATAAAAATGTTATGTCGTTTATCAAATATTTTTTGGACAAATATTAAAAACCGAACACGAGCGAATAGGACTCGCGCTATATGGGTTCCGAATAAACGTATGCATTTGTAGATATTCAGATTTTCCGATTCAGTCCGGGAATCGATTCTACACAATTTTTGCCTGTTTTTGTTGTTGTTTTAAATTAATGACTTCTGGCCATATACGTCTTATTTATCTTAAAAACAAAATATTGCTTTTTAATAAATTTATGACAATTCTGCACGTTAGAAATAGACATATTAATTCATCATCATTTTCAACATCATTATCATTACAGCTATTTACAAGTCCACTGCTGAATATGGATGCAGGCTCAAGGCTGTGCTTTGCACAGCCCTGAGCCTGCATCCATCGACTTCCTGGATATCTTATCAGGTCGTCACTCCATTTAGTGAAGACCGCCTACATTTCAAATTCCACTACGATGCTACTCGAGAACCTTTCTTCGTTTTCTATCGGTTCTTCCGTTCGGGCTAAGTATTTTTCCTTATCAAACCGTAAGCAGTACACAGCTAGACATGAATAATGTCCCCTTGGATTCCTTGCTGGTTCTTCCCAGGTGTTTCGTAACAGTGGTAAAGGTAAAAAAAAAATAACTTTCAACAAGAATTACTTGTAATCTATATATAATAAAAATTATTTTATCATATTTCATGGCTCTTATTCTTAACAAATGTAATAAAATTTGGTATTTTAAAATTTAATTTAATTTATTTTATTTATCATTTCAGCTTCAATTATATAAATAAATTACAAAACATAAATGGAAACTTCCGATTGGAATTTTCTGTTTATGAAGGAAAAAATAAAATAAAAAAGATGTTCAAAGAGCGAAAACCTCTCAGGTTTCTCGTTAAAGGAGCTCTGGGAATATTCTATGAATCTGAAGCCATAATGAGCCTGTCGTGCTTCGGAATTAAGTGACGATATCGTCATTTTGCACAACCTTTGTCTCATCAAAGGTTTCTTATCAACGATAGTCGATAATTTACTTTGTTTTTAATGAGTATCTTTCAAGTCGTCACTACTTATATTGCGTTCGTAACAAATTTCGTAATAAGTAAAATTTTATCTTATAGCGCTGGTACAAAATGAAGTTCAACAACAATATTGTTAAATGTGGTTTGAAGTAGACATTAACTTACAAATAAAACAATTCTTCTCCAAGAATTAAAAACTTTTATCATATTTTATAATTAGTATAGTTAATTTACACAACAAAATTTTAGAAAAAAGTGTTAATAATTGATTCTTACATTCCATATCTCTTATGAAAATAGCCCACCTATTCACATAGAACGATTTTTATACCGTTGACGTCACCAAAGCACATGCCATTTTGCTTTTGGGTACTGGATTATAATTAATAAGACCTCGTCACCGTATGTCAATCGATGAATGTACCTGGAATTATTGCACATTTTATTAGTAAGTGGTGACTTATGGAAATTAAATGGGAGATTTCTTGGCCTCTGAAAGATCGTGATAAAACCGTCTAGAATTTACGCTTAATGTAAACCACCCAGAACTCAGAGAGATTATTATTGAAGCTAGCTAACTTATTTTACTTACTAACGCGCAAGCTTAGCGACCCAAAGAGTATCTTGAACTCCGTCACTTTCTGATGCCATCCGTTACGATCCCGCGCCACCTCTTGTCATTTGGTTTAACTCTCTAGCTCGACTAGATAACCTCTTAACAACTACTACCTCAAGATCTGAGAACGAACTGACTTTATTCTATTCAACATAACATTTAAGTCTTACAATATCAAAATACTTATTCTAATTTTACTCATTTATTTATTTATTTACATCCAACTTATATCTAACATTACAGGTTTCTACCCAATGCGATAAATAAAGCACTATTTACAATCCTATATTACCTATATTACTATATTACCTTATAACAAATTATCTATAAAGCAAGTTTTATGAATTCGTTCAGAGTACAAAATAATAAATCTGTTTCTCTGTCGATCAGGTTTAATGTTCGAAAAGCTCGCGTCAGGGGTGCCTCTCGCAGTAAGTTAGTGCGACAGCTAGGGACGGCCAGTAGGTCTGGCTGACGCCGCCGCCATATATATCTATCCGGAACACAAATATTAATCTTCTTCAACATATTCTCATTAATAATCCTACTCCTAAGCACCATAAAAATATATGAAACTAGTCTAAGTTCTCTCCTTACCCTGAGCTGATTGTATCCCACCATACCCAGAACAAATAATGTCGGGTATTGCAGTGGGTAAAAAGGGTACACCCCATATAACTTGAGATTAATGTGATAAAACATTGTAAAACGGTTATGTATGCAGACGACATGTGCCTAATGTACTCAACCAATAACATGAGTGATGCACAAAATACATACAGGAGGACTTAGAAAACATAATTAAATGGGCACATGATAACGGTATAATTATAAATTTATCAAAACAAAGGCTATGTATATAAGTTCACCCCACAGTAACGTCTTTAAGCAAGGTAAAATAAACATAAATATAATTGGTCATACATACAGTGTCTACACCTCAATAAAGCTGGCTGCCAGTGCACAAACATAGATGTAGTAGATAAATACCGATACTTAGGCTAACAGTAGATAGTAATATGAACTGGAAACTGCACGTCAATGGTGTGTGTAATAAATTGCAATCAATACTGGGTAGATTCTTTCACCTAAGCAATTTCATGAATCGAAAAGTCTTGTACGTACTATATTATGCACTGGCTGACTCGGTAATCAATTATGGATTGAGCAGTTATGGGCTAACATTCAAAACACAGTTAGATCGTATAAAACATTTACAGATTAGACTACTTAAGTATTTAGTAAGTAAAAAAGTAAAATTACAGTGTAAAACAAATTATGACAAATTATTTAATATATGTAAAATACTTCCAGTGCATGAAAAGGTACATTACCTAATTGCTTTAGAACAATATAAAATAAATAAATTTAAACAACCTATAACGCATAAATATCGTACCAGGCAAGTTGAGAAGGGTAAATATGTGATACCACATATAAGAAACTATTATGGTAAGAGAACTAGGCAATATTTAACTCCGCTAATATTTAATAGAATAGATTTTATAAGAGATACGTCCAAAGACATAAGCACTGTAACATTAAAGAAAAGACTGAAAAATACATTCCTATGAAAAGTATAATGTACTACCTATAATAAGTATTAATTAAAGATAGAGATATTTATTGTAATAAATATACCTAAGATAAGTATGTATGTAACAAAAAATACATATTAATGTATAACAAAAGAGCGCCATTATCGCCAACAAACTGTTGCACAGTTTGGCGATGTTTATTATTATTTTTAATGCGTGTATTTTATATGAATAAAGGTATTAAAAAAAAAAAAAAGATACAAATACCTTACAAATTTGTTTTGTACCTTCTCCAGCATTAGATCGTACTTCTTCTCATGTGGAGCCCAAATTATTGAATTACACTCCAAATGACTCCGAACTAGTGTGTTGTACAAAGCTATAATAGCTTGCACATCTAATAAATGCTTAAATTTAGATACGTAGCATTATCGCTGCGTAACTCCTCTGCTCGAAAACAAAGCCTTACGGATGCAGAACGTTGCGCTGAAGTGAATGCTTCATTATCATCAGCATTATCATTACAGCCCATCACAAGTCCACTGCTGAATACAGGCCTTCCCAAGGAATGCCACAAAAGACGGTTCTAATTGACCTGCATCCTTAGACTTCCTGCATCTCTTACCAGCTCGTCAGTCCATTTAATGGAGGCCGTCGTTCACTTCACTTACCCGTATGAGGCTGCCACTTGAGAACCTTTCTTCGCATCTGTCTACTGGCACATGCTTACCTTAATTTAATACTTTGTGCCATAAAATTACTTTTAATCTAGAGTTTCAAATTTTCACGCGAAAACGCTAGCCGCCATGCTGTTCAGCTCGTGACGTCACTGCTCTAGTAAATATAACGATTTTGCAAAAGAATAAGATATTTTTTGGATATTTAATAATGAGTTATCATCTTTATCATTGGTGTATGTGCTTACATATTTTTGGCTTTTCTATTCACTGGACTAAGCATGCATTAATTTTACGGTATAAACGAACTTACCGTCCACCTGATGGTAAGTGGCTACTGCAGTAAATGCTACAGATGCATTGTCACCTATGAGGACTAAGATGGTATGCGTACTACCTGTGATTATAATGACTCTATATCCTTCAGATCGGAACACAGCAACTATGTTTATGTTTACACATTTCCCAGTAATATTTAGGAATAACACATGCTGCCGGCCAAACCGATTTTGGTAAAATTTATGTCAGAGGCAATAGGTTCAGGTGTCTTTAGCTCACACTAGCCTAAGAAAATCAACTCTCTCCTAAAATGACAGCACACAGTCAACCTGATTGTAAGTGGTTGCTGTGGCACATAGACATCTACATCTATCTTCGTTTGCGAATTTAAATGCAGATGCGTTGTCAGCCGTGAGGACTAAGATAGAATGCCTCTTTTCCAGTAAAAAGGGTCTCCGGTTCTCTACACTCACCATACGAAACACAGCAGCATTAAGCTGCTATTTTACGCTGGTATTCTGTGAAAGCGTGGTCCTTCCCCGGTCGAGCTGACCCATTCGTGCTACAACTATACTATTAATATAGCTGCAGCATGGCTCTACCACGTAAAAAAGTTTAGTGTAGGTAGTGTGTGGACGCGCGTTGCCGCGAAGAAATATTATGTATTTATAAATATATTATTATTATTATAGAATGTATCAAAGTTTTGATAGTTTAGATGCCGCAAGAGATGTAACAAATTTCAAAAAGCCGTTATGATTAATGCCAGCGTAGGGACTTATACATGAACATGGCTTGGCTGCCTTTCTTGAGTCCATCAATTTTGAAGACTTATTTTATACGGGATCAATTTTTACTACAATTGCTAATTCGATTTAGAATTAAATATTTGTATGCCGTATCAAAAAATTAAATCAAATTTGGAGCGAATTTTCTGCTGTTCTTTAAGATTACATTAATTAATTATAGTCTTATCTACATCAACAACTTAATTTTAACTATAGTTTTAAAACATGTTGCTAGCTCTGAAGATAAACCCGTTTACACTACAGAATTCAATTTGTCACTATCGATTTTAGGACTCCGGTCGTCTACGGGATCGTTTTTAAAAAGGGAACACTTATGAAATAACCTGAGTATATAGTGTAGATAGAGATTTTTCTTTGTAAGTGTAACGTGGTTGTTGTTGTTTAGCAAGTTGTAAAATGCTGTTACTCAAAACAGACGTAGGGATTCGGATCAGTACGCGCACTGCACGCAGTTGACCAATTTCTTGATACAAATAGTTGTGTTAAATTATTGTGGTAAATAGTTAAATTAACCTCGGATGTTTGATTAGAATTATGCGAGTTTGTCGGAGGAACGTTTGCAGTTTGCAAAATAGAGGAATTGCGTAGCTTGATTGTCAGACATGGGGACAACCAACATTTTCTTCTAACTAGTGTTGGCTTTGGCTGGGATTAGAAACCTGGATTCACTGATTCGTGTTTTTTTTTTTCTTTAACCTAAAACCACGAAATCGCCATTATCGATAGACCCAGACAATATTGATACCTAGAAAATGATAAAAAGTTATTTAGAATTTTCGCTAGGAAAACGAATAAGATTTTCGGGTCGAAGTGACCCTAACTGATCCCTTTTCGCTTATACTCGTAACTTGTTTTTAAATCGATCCCTCTTACCCATCGATATCGTTATCCTTACTTTTGAATCTACAATAAAATTAAATTTTCTACTTTTAATCAATATAAATTGTGTACTTGATAATTCTGTATTAATAGTTATTTAAGATGCTGCAAATTAATTTGACTTGTATAGTAAAAGATAGATTGAAGAAATTTGAACACTTTGTGCAGATTAAATCGTTTTTATATCATTCTCATACTTTTTATTGTCATCAAATATGTATTAATTACTTTTATTTGCAAAATTAAGTTTTGGAATTAAATAGCTTGCTAAAATATTTTCTTTCTACTTAAATACACTTTAAACGTTAAAAACTGTAAACTTGAAACAATATATTATCTATATTGTAATAAAAAAAAACAAATGGCTTCATTGTATTTCAAATCAAATATTTATAGTATAACCTAGCGTTTCACGCGGTTTTTCTGGCGCAACAAGCAATGCTTTTAGCGCGACTAATTCTCACTTACCACTACCCTGATACAAATTTAGCTGAAAATGCTTGTGCTAGGAGTGCACATTGTGTAATGGTCCTACAGATTCATTCAATCATTCATTCATTACAGCCCTTCACAAGTCCACCGCTGAACATAGGCCTCCCCCAAGGAATGCCACAAAGCACGGTCCTGAGCCACATTAATCCATCGACTTCCTGCATGTTTTACCAGGTCATCATTACATCATTACATCTAGTGGGGGGCCGCCCTACACTTTGTCTACTGGTAAGAGGCGAAGTGCATATTAAGCATTTAAAATTATTGAGCCTACAAATTTGAAAGAAGTCGCTGTTACTAGCTAGTGTAGACTTGTGACTTTACTTACGCATTTTCTCAGCTTTCTAAGATCGATTTCGAAGTTTAATAAAGCTTGACCTAATACGCTAGTAAATTTATTGTATATTCTTAGGTCTATGGCTTAAAGGATTTATATTTCGTAATCAGAACTTAGATGAAGTTATTTATTATCTTTGTTATTATCCAAATGATTTATGCTTTTACTGGTTGGAATAAAAACTCTGTCCTTTTTTATGAATAAATCGTTAACAAAATACACGTTGTTGTTTAATAGTTTTTTTGCTTACAATAAACCAGTGCTTAACTACAATTCCAACTGATGGTGAGTGGTGATGCCTTAGATGGTTAATTTAACTGTATGATTAATTGCAATGTAATAAAAGTCTATTCACACATGTAGTAGATGATATAATTATTACAGTCCACCTGATGATAAATGGATGCTGTGGTCCATAGACACATATATCTATTCTCGATTAAGTATCAAAATGTGATGCGTTGTCACACCTGAGGACTAGGACAGAATGCCTCGTTACAAGAAGAAAGGGTCTCCGGTTGTATACGAAACCCAGTAGCATTAAGCTGCTATTTTACGCTGTTATTCTATCAGAACGTGTTACTGCCCCGGTTGAGCTGACCCATTTGTACCGCAACCACAATACAGTTGCAGCATAGCTCTACCAAGTTGCAAATCCCTCGCTAAATACCTGCATTCATCGACATGTCTTACTAAATCGTTACTCTATCTAGTGAATGGCCGATACAATTTACCGTAGGGTAAGTACTAGTACGTTGTATGTGTAAGGTACCAAAGCCTTTTCGAAAATTAGCTTGTTATGTAGGATGTAAGTCGGTAAGTCTACTTGCGAGACTATTCCTGACGACTTTGGGAAATAGCATGTAATCGTGACTCAGAAAAGAAATCGGTTCGTAGTTCTTTTATAAGACGTTGTCATATTTCTTGAAAAACAAGATCTTCACACTTCTGCTTCGCGCCACCATGAAGAAATACCTACGCCACGGAATAGAATAGCTATTGAAGGACTTACCAGTGTCCGACCCTCTTTAAGAAGCTCAGTTGTAATCCTATCCTCATCTGGCATCTTGCCGTTATAAGGTGCTAGAGATCCATTCTAATCGCGCTCAGACTGACGTCCAGAATTAGATCAAAATAATCTTGGACTTGTGGCTCCAACAAAGTCGTGTACAGCTGTCCGTAAAAGCTTTTAATCTTACTCAAAATTTTAGGTTTCCCGGAAATGACGCGGCCATAATCGATTTTCAATTTATATAGTTGGTTCCGGCAGACAGATCTCTGGCAAAGACTTAAGAGCCTTGCTTCCACTCAATCGCTCTTTCAGTACGACTTGTATTAAATTAAGTGATTCTCGCCGCATGTGAGCTATGCAGGCCATGTTACTACTTGGGCTGTCAAGATTATTAAAGCTTTTAAGCTTATATATTTTATTTATTCTTTATTATACACCAAAACGAAATTAATGAAGAAGTGCATTATAAAAGATGCGTACAACGGGCAGTCTCATCATTCTGAAAACAATTTCGTTCTGGCGACCATTGCGAAGATAGTTAATGTAATCAATAGATAAAGTTTAGGGGGGAGGGAAAGGATGTGGTAACACTAATGTGGTGGTAACACTATGTATAATATAAACATGCAAAAATAAAGCCGTTTAATTATTTTAAAAAAATAACTGAAATCCATTAGTTGTCCTGATCCTGATCGTCAGTGACTACTGTAGCTCATGCGGTTGTAATACTTCTACTCAGCCTGTTGTAATACTGGCTGTTATATTATAAGTGTAAGTTTGACAAAGTTATCGTGTAATACTTCGTTTAGGTGACAACGCATCTATAGCCTTCTTTGTTTGAACTTGGGTGCAGCTGTGGGCTATATGTTAGTTGTCATTTTAGTTTTATAAAAAAAATCTCCCTGCAAAGGGAGAGGCTCAAGTCAAGCTAAGGACATTTAAGAGCTGATCATGAAGAAGAGTGAGAAGAAATAGCAATGAAGTTATTACAATGGAGAAATATATAAAGTATTTTCATTAAATTGGAAAAGAAAATGATTGAACATTTTATGAATTCTTGAACGCTTGTTATATTGTAACATCACATGTTGCTACCAAAATTGTAGAGCTATTGTAAGGTATGTAGGTTGGAGATCAATTTATATAACGTATTTATTCGCCCAAGCAAGTATTAACGGTGTTTTTGACCGTAATGTGTATTATAAATATTTAAAACAATTTCATTTAAAGGTGATTTGTATGTACCCTTTGGTTTTTTTATAAAACAAGTGACACACGAACTTACAATCCACCTGAAGGGATGTGGCTACTGCAGTCTATGGACACCTCGAGCCAACTTCAAACAAAGAAGCCTGAAGATACGGTATCACTTCCGACGACTAAGATAGCATCCCTCACGGTCTGTAATTATACTGAAAGTTACGAACTCTATATACCTTTCATATCCTTCAGACTGGAACACAGCAGTGCAAGCACTACTATTCGGCAACAGAAAAAGTTAAAAGGATGGTACCTACCTACACGGACTCCTGTACAGAAAAGGTCCTCCCACCTAGTTAACGTTTTACATAATGTACGATATGCGATTTAGATTTACATGAAATCTACTGTATGGCATATTCTACAGAATGAGGTATACTGGCTCATGTAACATGAGGTGTAAGAAAAATCCATAAGCATCCTTAAAGAAGAATGTTTAGGATGCTGTGTAGTTTCGGCGTAAGAATGTCTACTACCCCGTGTCTTATTGTGGGTGTCGTAAGAGGCGACAGAGAGAAAATAAAACAAGAGATGCACAGCAGTATCTTCTGGACAACAACTCAAAATAATAAAAAACTGCGGTCACCAACCAACCAACATTTGACAAGCCTGGCAACTTTATCCAATTATGATAAATTGTGATCAATCTATGGGGGTGACCTATGTTCATCTATAGACTTTTGCTAGGCTGTAATGAATAAAAGAATCATAAATAAAGTAACTGAAGAAATATAAATGTTCTGTCCTTAAAAATTTAATACAAAAAGGAGTTGAAACAAACATAAAAAATCAAAAAGTAAGGTACCACGGATGACAGCTGTATGTTTGACTAATTAATCGCCGTTGCAGACGTGTCGTGAAAGAGGTCGGTCGATGACGGTTTCTGTTTTTAATTAAACTCCACGCTGTAGGTAACTTCACAACCGACACTACCACGCACGGTTGAAAATTACCCGTAAAATTTTTCATGAATTTTCGTGGGTCATTTAAAATATTGCTTTTATTATACCTTTTATTATTTTATTTGCACTTTAACAGATGACAAAGCAAATTTTCTTATAAGGAGACCGTCTGAATAGAATATGTGTGAGCACGATCTTCTCAAACAACTGATAACAAAATAGGAATTTTGTCATCAGTTGTGCCGGCTTAGCTGGTTTTGGCACTTTTTTATTATTATAAGCCAGTGGTAAACACAATTTCACTTGGCGGTAAGTGGTGGTGAAGCCCTAGATAGTAAATCGCAATATCTTAGTGTAACCAAAATCTATTCACTCTTGCCTTGAAAATGCCCAGATTTTATTTAGACGGAAAGACAGGCGCTGGCAAATTATTCCACTCCTTTGCCGTACTCATTACAACAGACGAAGAAAACCGTTTGGTTCTAATGCGTGAAACAAAGGGTGAAGATCCACCGATCGCCTGGTGGCCGATGATGGAAAGAAGAGGGAGTAATTAAATAATGTAATTCCTGCGTACAGTCTCCGGAATGCATCCTATAGAATACCGAGAGGCTGGCTACTCTGCGCCTGTGCTCGAGGCCGACAAGATTGGTTTTAACCAAATTAAGGTTACCAATGAGCCTCTTAGCACGTTTTTCCACTGAGTCCAACGCTGCTAGGTGGCAGCTGCCACTAGAGCCAACTTATTTTGTACCACTATGTCCTTGAAATTATACAAAATAAAATCTTATTATACAAACCAATAAAACTGTTAAGAAATAGTCTTACTTTGAATGCTAACAAATATTAGTCAAAGAGCGTTATTTTTCGATAGCAGTTAATTAAAAATGAAGCGCCTGCTTGTTACCATTGAAACGTTCAATCTCTCGATATTATATTTACATTAGCGAACTTATGGAGGAAATTCAATATAAAATCGAATTCTCGCAAAGTTTACCGTTACAGCCATCAAAAGCCAGCATATCAAAAGGTCACTGCTCAACAGAGGTCTACTCTATAGATTGTCTCGTAGAAGAAGAACAATTGCCACGTTTGGCAGGCGGGTTTCAGGCAGGCCCATTTACTGTTTTGTTTCCCTCTGTTGGCTCTTACGACATCTACGGCACGGTATAGGTTATTACTTCGCTCCGTAACTGAATTTAGTAGGTAAACAATTAAGAACTGTTTACATTTTTAAGTCTGTGAGATTAAGTATCTTATGTACAAGTACGATGTTTATTATAAAACTTAAAAGTGTTGCAGACTACTGTATCCGGCGTCATGTTCTCAACAGCCCATAAACAATCCAATTGCTATAATTGCTTTTTTAAAATGTTATAAAATGGGGAGATTGATTATGTCACCCGGAACTGCACTAGAATTGATCAAGTGGATGCTTTGCACAAGTAGGTACCCTAGCACTAACGCCCCTTTTCTTCCCTACATAGTTTTTTTTTAATTATATTATATTATTTTCCTCGCAATTATGGGTAGCATACTTCAAGTTCCTTTTTCCTCTCTAAGACTAAAATCTTATGTCGAAAAATTTAAATTTTAAGTTTACGCTACGCTAAACTCTATGCCGAATTCAATTAAGTACGTGAAAACTCCCAAAGGAAGGCTTCTCTGGCAGATAAAGAGACACAGAGACGGTTCCGTAGGCTTTCTGAAATTTACTGAATTTCTGTAAGTTTCCTATTTAGGACGAAACACTGAAAATGGAATCTGATTAAAGTAAAAATCCAATAATCAAGTGAATATTCGAGTACGATGTTCAGAAGACTATTTTCTGAGTGCCGCCACGTGTAACCATTGAACGTAAAGCAATATATTATGTAGATTGGCCTCGTTTGAATGTGATGCTATTTGGACGGTACATTTTTTCGTAATTATTTTTTTGGAGAAATGTTGTACACGGGCATCTTTTTAGGTATAGGAATGATTTATTATAAGAATAAAACTTGAAACAAAAGTTGCCATAAAAAAGTTTTAATAAAAGATTTTTTTAAATTAATTTTATTAACGCATAAGATACGAAATACGTTGTAATCGAAGTTTCGGACGCTATAAGAAATTAAAAGTATAAAAGTATTTGAGATAAAGAAACAGAAATGTTACCGTAAGTTCAAACTTATTCCGTGTCACAGCTGTTACGTACAACTGCGGTTAGATAACAAGAGCCAATCCCCGTCATATGTAGCCGGATTTAATGTTTTATGGCACTATTTTTAATATGAATTTAAGAAATAGCGTACACGGGTGTTTTTTTAGGTATATGAAAGATTTATTATAAGAATAAATATTCAAACAAAAGTCACCATATAAAAATAATGATTTATTAAAAGATTTTTTTTTAATTAATTTTATTCACGTGTAACCAAGTGTAACATATAAAATGAATTGTCATAGAAGTTTCGCACACGGTAAAAATTAAAATGTTAAAAAGTATTTGAGATAAAGTAATAAAAATATTACTGAAAATTCAAATTTATCCAGTTGTCTTATTGGTGTCGTAGCTCTCAGGTACAACTCTGGTCTTATAACAAGAGACAATCACCGTCACATGTACGGCATCTATTCTAATATGAACGTAATATTCTAAACATGTTTCACACAGTAATGAATATCATTCCACAAATATCGCATATTTTTCTAAAAGAATATTCCTTTCCTCTATCTCTGATGTAGAAATTAGATTCATAGAATCCGCTAATACTCATAGACAGGACCTTATAAGTAGAATATTTACAATTCTAAGAATCTAAGAAGGCCTTTACTTCTTTCCGGAGATTGTCTTACAAAATATTTATTTCTTAAAAACGTTTTTATATATTTTCTATTCGTATTTTGAGTTTTTATATTCTTTTTTTTTTAATAACGTAGAATGATATTATGTCAAAAATCTATTTTATTTTATTTTAAATTGTTGATTACAAATGCAAGTAGCGCAGTTGTTGAGTTGAAAGTAAATTGGAAATGGTGGAATAGCACATTCCCCGCACTATTATAGGTAATTTATCCTAGTGGTATCATTGTCACTTATATCATAAATAGAGGTGGTTACTGCTAAACCACAATGTCGTTGTCATATAATTTTAAAAAAGTCAACATACTCTAATAGTTAGAGCAACGCTGCATCTGATATGGATGCAGCACGAATGTATTGACTGGACCGGCGAAGAGCCACTCTTGGGTGGAATAGTAGCGTAAAATAAAATAATGCTGCTATGTTTTGTGCGGTGAGTCATCGAAACCGGAGACATTCCAACTTAGTACTTCGGCGGTACAACGCATCTGAATTTTTTTCTTAACTTATTCGAGGATATATGTGGGTGTCTATGGGCGGCAGCTGTCATTTACAATTAAGTTGACTATACGATCGTTGGTCACTCTTATTTTTACGGCCTTCGCGAGTCAACAGCTGAACATCGGCCTCTCCCAAGAAATGCCACAAAAACGGTCGTGAGCAACCTGCATCCATCGACTACCTGCATGTTTCGCATTCATCACCGGCGTGAAGCAGAAGCGTTGGCAACAGGACTACGACCCCTCTTGGCACCCTAGCCTTGAATTTCAAGAATGTCAGGGAACTTTACTAACCGAAACTCAGATCCTAGGGTACAAATTGGAACACTCCTTTGTGCCCCGGGTCAGTGTTTGCAAATACGTCAGAGAGGATATCAGTTTCCGACGCCTTGACAAACCTTTTCATCGCGCGCGTGGACAGCGACAATCGTCATTGACTCTTTACAGGTCCCATAGCGGTAATGCCGATACAGACCGACTCATCAAACACGTCCAAATAACTACAGATTCCGTGCTACGAACCGATCCGCAAAAACAGTGATTCTTGGTGGTTGCAACTTTACAAGGCGTACAGCTTCACACAATTCCAGCCTCACATGGAATACTGTTATCATCTCTGGGCTGGGGTACCCCAGTGCCAGCTTTTTATTGAGCTTCTTGAACGTTACCAGCGAAAAGTGGTCTGGATTGTTGACGACCGGGTTCCTTCCGATCAGCTCGACTTACTGACGCTGAGAAGAGATGTTGCATTCCTTTGCACTTTATATCGCATTACTTTAGGGAACTGCTCAGAGAAATTTCACCAACTCACATCGCGACATAATTCGCAATACCATCCACACCATCTGGATGCTTGGGTACCACCACTGTGCGATTTACCTGAAGTTTTCTCCTTCACACGACTTCTTTTTGTGGAATCGCCCACCACCAGCCATATTTCTGAGCGGTACGACTTAGGAAACTTCAAGCAAAGTGCTTTTTTAAAAGACAGGCAATGCGCCTGAAATTCCCTTCTCCCTTTTTATAAAAAAGAGACCCCTTATTTACTGTGTTTTATAATTTTGATTCATAATTTTGTGGATTTCTGGTGGTCTGCATCCTCGGTCATCACGTATAGAAGACGCTATTTTAATATGAAACTTTTTTTTATGTCAATCTTTTACGCGCCAATGCTACAAAAATGTAATTAGGATTCAATTTTCACGACAGAGATTTTCATAAGGGAACTCATCATGTCATATCATTTACAAATAGTACGCAATTTAATTTCCTTGGATCTAAAGGCCGTGTGATTGCTGATGTATATAAAATGAAATTTTGCTCAAGTTACGTCGCTTAGAAGTAGCCGTAACTTTACTGATAAATGGCCGAAATTGTGTTAGATCTGCTGTCGTTAAACTAAATCTTTTTCATGTACGCTTAACTGAATTTAGTTCATTGCCTGAAACAAAGAATTAACTTTAATTAAATAAGTTTCTTTATTTTGATTTATTTCAGCGTAATATATTTTTAATAATATGTACGGAAACTTTTTTTTTGTAATTCCTGTAACAAATATTTCATTTAATTACTCCAGGTAGAAATGTAACATTAAAATATTACATTAAATTGTTCTCTGTGAACAGTTACAAGAAATAATAGCATACTTAGTTTCATCCTTATATATTGAATGTCACTATTTCACATTAATTCAAGGAGATAATGTTGTCGGCATCTGAATAATATAGTCTTTAGAAGTCGTGTTTGGTTTTTTCTTTGTATCAAACTTATTGTGAATTACATTCGTATAATAATAAGTAAACAATTAGTGATTTCTTATAGTTACGTGTATCACCATCGTCGTCTTGGTGAGGAGGATGATGATGAGGCCTGATAATTTATCAGGATAATAAGACATAATATTGCAGTCTCTACGGAGGTTTGAGTTGTTGGAATGACCATTCGGTACAGTAGGGAACGTTTATAAACCCCCTGAATGGGTTCCCGCCATGTTGTGGCTTGGTCATCCAAGGTGAACAAAGAGGAACTCACTTAGCCGGCCCGAGCTGAGCACTCCAAGTGGGCTTACGTTGGTGGACTGTGGCGGGATTGGTGTCTCCCTCCCCCACTCTTCGTCGCAGCCGAGGTGGAGTCGCGGAGGAAAAGGAGTGTTTTTATGACGATGCGCCACTTGCCCTGTCTTCCGCAACTCCGGAGGAGCTGCAAAGTTGACGTAGTGGTGGTGAGGCCGCGGTGAAAGAGGAGTGTCGGTATTGCGAGGCGCCGCTCACCTTATTCTCTGCGGCTGAAACTTGGTTGGCGGTGGAGTCATAGGCCAGATCCGCCGCTGAAGTCAGAAGTTACCTATTACCTGAGAAGGAGAAGAGGGAGCCATGGGGCGGCCAGCACTGGTGTGGCCGAGGATGTGCGCTAAAGCGTTACCATGGCCCTGCTAATATGCGGTGATGGTGAAACACCATTGGGTGTTAGTCCGTGCGAGTCCGACATAACCCCTCGTAGCCCCCGCGAGGCGGGTATGCGTGGGCATTTCCCCGTGTAAAAAAAGGGAACGTTTACCAATTTTGTTACGGCAATAAGCTGTTGCGAAAAGTTGCTAAGTATAACGACAACACGTTCAAGTGGATTCCTTAACAAAGTTCATTAATTAAAGCACTACAGGCATATTTATTGTGTACAACTGTGATGATAACTGTGTACACGATTCGGACGGCAGATATCGCATTTAACATTTGAGGATGCTTCATAATCCTACTTAGACTTGATACACAATAAAAATGTAACGCAAAATGTATAAAAAATCCTTTCTTAATACAAAAAAATCACTTCATATCCTATACTATATTTTAATATAGAAATTTACGTTTTGTACAATAAAAATCGAACTAGCGTTGAAAGCGTACTTTGAAATTTATGTCAAGCGCTTAGCTAAAACCTGAGCTTACCACGTTGGCACCAATGAAATTCTTAGTTGCAATTTCTCCTAATGCTCGCTTACTACACGTATACTCGTATATATTTTTAGACACAAATATTGAAGGTAAAAGGTTAAATAGTAGCAACTATACGAAAACTCGTATAGTTGCTACTATTTAACCTTTTGTTTTTGTTTATTTAACTCCTAAATAGAAGTCTGTTATCACAATGAAAGAAGGTTCATTTTTCAAGTGTGTTTACTTCATGATGTATTACTTTGTATCTCAGCTTAATAGTAGCACGTTTTGGCACTAATGCTTTCTCTACATTGTATAAGATGTTCATAACAAAGTTCTTTACAAGAAGCTCACGTGTTTTATTATGAAAAAATAGAAAGGTACAAGAATAGGAATAATACAATGGGATTCAAGCCATATGGATGTATAAAATATAAAAAAATCGCTAATACAAGATAAATTGCTTATTTTTATATAAAAATTAAGTCTAGAATGAACTTACAGTCCACCTGGTGATAAGTAGCTAATGCAGTCCATAGACACCTACAGCCAAATTATAACTAAGAAGGCTCCAAATGCATTGTCACCTCTCTGAGGACTAAGGTGGAATTTCTCACAGCTTGTACTGCTTCTCTATGCCCTTCAGACCGGAGCACAGCAGTGCAAGCGCTGTCATTTGACGACAGAAAGAGGGTGGTACCTAGTGCCTATCTACATATTATAATTCATAGCTGCTTCATACCATTTTCTACATTAAGACAATATTAACTAGAGTATCTTCCCAAAATAGAGCACTCTAATGTGGGAAGTCAGAATGTTTCTAAAAAGACAAGTATGTGAATTCACAATGCTGTGTTTGTTCCTATCCTAATGTATGGTTTCACTACCATACATTAAGGTAGGGACTGGATGTGGCGGAAGAAGCACGAGGGTAGAATAAATACTGTAGAAATGCTGTCATTATGGAGTATGTTAGGGCTGAAGGACAGGGTGAGAAATTGTGTGATAAGAGAATGGATAGATAACTACAGTAGTAATGAGCCGTAGTAGTTCAGGGGCTAAGCTCTCGCTGTAAATTTCACTGTATGCGAGCAACTCGGCTTCGATCGCCGACGGCCCCAATGAAATTGTTACTTGCAATTTAAAGTACTCGAAGGTGGAGGAAAACATCCGTGAGAAAACGTGTATTATGTCAAATATTTCGAAGATATGTGAAGTCCACTAACTCAAGCATAGCGCGGCGGACATTTCCTTGCCCTTAAATTCTCTTTAGAAATGAGAGGAGGCCTGTGTCCAACGGTGGGACGTATATAGATTGTAACTTTTCTTAACTTCACAGTACTTACAGTAGTAATGATATACAACAGTAGTAATCCTCACTACAACGGAAGAACTATTTTTGATGAACAGTTGACTTTTACACGTTGATGAAGAAGAAAAGTAGTGATGTGCCAAAGAAAACGCTAATGTTCAAGAAAATTTACCTATTTTACCCTTAAGTTATAAACGTGATACTTACTTTTAAAACTACTATATTCTTAAAGTTATAGGGATGATCGGTCGGATGGAGGGTCGGGGAAAAAGTTTCTTCGTCGTTTATATACAAATTCAAGAAAATAAGTTTAATTACATTTAATCATAATATATATGTGCCATTTTGTTCGATAACTTGTTGCCATATTGTAGGTAGTGACATAATCCCGTTGCTGCAGAAATCTTGGGATTTTTGATAAAAAAATGCGACAAGTAGTTTTGACAGTCCCTTTTGATGTTAACCTAACACTACCCAAAATTCTGAAGATACCGAGCCAGGTGAAAATTTGAGGTTGCAAGGTCAGGACTATATGGTGGATGCATTAACACTTCCCAACCAAGTTCTCTCAAATTTTGCTGAGTGGCCTTGCGTTATCATGATGAAAGACCACTCCTTTTCTGTTCATCAATTCCGGTAGTTTTTTCTCAATTTCTTACTTGAGTCTCATTAGTTGTTGGCAGTAGAGATCAAAATCGATGGTTTTGCCCGCCGGTAAAAGCTCATAATAAACGATGCCCTTGCAATACCACCATACACACAGCAACACCTTATTGCGTGTTAATTCGGGTTTCGCTATAGTCTGTGGAGCTTGACTACCCTTTACAATGATCTTTTTCGCACGATCTTATGGTAGGTGATCCATTTTTCATCACCAGTGATCAATCTTTTGAAAAATGGTTCGGTTTCATTACGTTTCAATAGAGAATCGCAAATGAGTACACGATTCATAAGGTTTCTTTCAGTGAGCTCGTGTGGTACTCAAATATAGAGCTTTTTTGTATAGCCAGACTTTTGCAAATGGGTCATAACAATTTTGAGGTCAATCCTCAATTCTTTGCTATATCGTAACTACTAACATGCTGATCTTGCTCCACTTTTTCAAAAATGGCATTGACTTTATCCCGGCCCTGAAAACGCATGAACCAACTTTGTGCTACTCTTACTGACACTGCATTAGGTCCATAAACGTCACAATTTTTTTTTCGCGACTTGAGTCGCATTTTCCCTTTTTTTGTAATAAAACTTTAGAATGTATTGAATTTCTTCGTTAGATTCACTCATTTTGGTGTACAGAAAAACAATTGAAAAATGGCGTTAAAGTGGTTTTTTTTTTAGTTTTTTTTTCTTTTTGTACTATATGTATTGATATTAAAACCAGCCAATTAGAGATTTTTCTTCAATTTTATACAAACAAAATACGAAGACACTTTTTTCCCGACCTATTCTACTAATATTATAAACGTGAAAGTTTGTGAGGATGTATGGATGTTTCTTACTCTTTCACGCAAAAACTACTAAACGGATTTTAATGAAACTTTGCAATTATATAGCCCATACAACAGAATAACATATAGGCTATAATTCATAAAGATATTGTACAAATTGGCCAAAATATAGCGATAAATATTAAGTAAGTCGGAAAAAATCTGTCATCTGCGAGCTATTTTGGCATGCGGTGCAAAAACTTTAGGAGTTAGGCGCAAAATAAATCCACGCGGGCGAAGTCGCGGGAAACAGCTAGTTTATTATAAATACTCTCAGCAAATCCAGAATATTACTTGTTCTTTTTTCAATTCTAAATTTCGCCTTCCTACCTTAAGTATCGATTTCAGATTTCACTCTTCTTGCCATGAAAGGGTTCTTCGATCTTCCTCTAACAACTAGATTTATATTTCTATTCATTTCAGCAGGTTCTATGGTAACAACTCCTTCACTGTTCAGGTTGCACTTCTTTGGGAATCCGTGCTCGATGAAATTAGAAAAGCACCTAACAAATACACCTTCAAAAAGTTGGTTCGCGAGCATCTACTGAGGAATCATTATGGTCGCCACACACGGTCAGTTAAACTGATCAGTTTAACTGACGTACATCCAAAAACTGACCGTGAGTGTGAAATCTTAAGTTGAAATTTTTAACTGACGGCAGCCCACGGATTTTTTCGGGCGTACTGTCATTTAAACTACTCAGTTGAACTGATGTACATCCAAAAACTGATTGTGAGTCTGAAATCTTAATTTGAAATTTTTAACTGACGGCAACCCATGGATTTTTCCGGGCGCACCGTAATCCGCTGGCTTCAGTTCGTTTCAATTATTGGTAAGTACTTACTTTCTTAGTAGCTACTTACATTATTTCTATGCTGTTTAGATTTTATATTATTTTATATATTTAGAGAAGTTCGTTTGACGGAGGATGGAGACCAAGGGGACTATGATGATGTCACCTTCCTTATGGTGGACTCAGAAGGTGGGTCATTCTTAGTTTTGGGTACAGCAAACCTTGTCAGTTTCAAAGAGACATGACTAAGTTTATATTAAAAGAAATGCACGTCATTACAAGATTTCTATGTAAAAGGAAGGCTACCAATAAGACTTCTTAAAAAGTTCAAATTTTTATTTCGTTTACTTAAATTCGAGACTAAAATAAATGTGAAATGTATTTTATCTGCAATAATAATTTTCATCGAAAATAGCATAGACTTATAAGATTCATATACACGGTCAATCATACTGAAGATTTCCAGTATAATGACCCAAATATCATCATTAATGTATGACTGGCACACTTAAAATCCCATTATCGTTGCCAGGATGCGATTAATTCATAAAACAACTACGATTTCTACCAGTTCAATCTACTGTAAGCCGCGTAAAAGAACTACGGTCCAAAAAAAACACGATTTTGTAGTTTGCCGCACTAAAAAATAGAAAATAAATAATGGTTTAAAAAAACTAAATAAATACGCTTTTGTAGACCGAAACCGAACCGAACTAAAAACTAGAAAATAATTTTCAATAATTAAAGTAAGGAAATTAAGGGAACAATCTTGTTCCAATTCAAGCTTAAATTTGATTTTATCGTGGACTCTATATATATTATAAAGGAAAACATCCAGTTGTCTCCTTGTGCCAGTCCAGCAAATAATTATGTCATCTACATATCTATAATAGTACAAGATTTGCTGGACCGGCTTGAATTGAACAAGATTATTCCTTAATTTCCTCGACTTAACAATAACAAGAAAATAATCGTTGGATGTTTTCCAAATTTATCGAAAGCCAACTCATACCGACACGGTCATCCCGCGTCATTGTGTCATCCGTGGCAATATAAATTAGCCGCTTTTATTCTTATATTAATCGTTTGTTTACTGTCCCATTAAGTAAATAAAATTATTTAAAAAGCTTAATGTAATTTATCAAATTGCGTTCCCTAACGGGTTTTTCAAAAATCTCATTAACAATTTAATAAAAAGAAAGAAAAGCATGCCGTATGCAATTCTCTGTACGCGGTTCAACCTCAAAGTGTTCGTCGATATGTGAGCAGTTTGACCTACTTAGGATCCATATCTGAAAAATTGCTAATACTCTTCGACAAAGGGGCGTTTACGTTGCGTTGAAAACAAACAATTCTCTTAGGAATATCTGTAGTAATAAAGATAAATTAGATATTCCTCAAAAGTCGGGTGTTTATAAACTTGTTTGTGAAGAATGCCACGCCGTTTACGTGGGTCAGACTGGTCGCAACTTCGAGACACGTTACAAAGAGCATTTAGCCGCGTACAGGAATTGCAATCCTGATAATTCCTATTTCGCGAAGCATCTCTTGGACACTGGACACAACCTAACCAACGACCGCTCCTTTAACGTCTTACATTCTTGTAATAAAGGGCTGCGACTGTGTGTGCTGGAGCAGTTGGAATATTAAAAATTAAAATAGTAATGTTGCACTGCTGAATGAACAAACAAATATTTCTAACTCATCTTAAACATCTTTGAACCTGCTCTCTAATAATGGACAGCCTCGCAATATGGTCGTTCGTCACCTTCACGATGATCAGCGATTGGTTGCGTGGTTGGAGGGTAGGCGGGCGTTTCGCAGTGGTTTGTTATTAATTTAATAGCAGGCGGCTGCGTACGTCGGTGGTGATTGGTCGCATGTTTTATCGCATGACGCGGTCGCTCGCTACTTAAGTGGGGAGCGGTTGCGTCGGCGAGTCTTATAAATAACAGCTGTTTTGACTCGCCGCTTACTTAGCGGTCAGCCACCGTAGAGTCTACTACACCTGAAGATGCCTCGTGTAGAGGCGAAACACGTGTCGTATTGTCGTCGGTGGTTAGTGCACGCAATTGAGGGAGGGCGGAGGTGCTCTTCAAACTAGTTAAGACACATAATTTTATTTTATTGAGCGGATATTGGCAAAGTAAATTTTTCCAACTTTAATATAATGGATTTCCGCAAAGTAACGCCTGATTCTATTAATAATTTTCAATAAGTTTAAAATAAAAAATTGTGATTAACATAAAAATCATTTTTTTGTAAAAAGCGTGGGTGCTTGATGTCATTTGTTGTAAATATTTTGTGGATATTTATAAAATTAGCGTCATCATAAAATATCTGAAAAAGCACCCCACGCGGTTATCTACAAACGCCTGTTTTTAGTTTTTAAACTCTTATTTTCTGTACAGAAACCGCTAAAAGGCACTTTGAATAAAGCAGTTGATAACAATATTACACTCATAACTGTTAACAAAAATTGTTATTGTAAATGATCTTATAGAAAAATGATTCCGCCGAGTCAGGTGCAGGAGTTATTATTAGAAGGAGAAGAGGTAAAATTTTGTTTTAGAGATTGTTTTGTCTGCAATTGTGCATAAAATAAAAATAACTTCAGCCAAAGAGCACAACTGACATTATACTCAGGCCCATCAAATGGTATGGAAAAATTAGTTTTACCAGGTTTTAAAAATTAATCACAATTCAAAAATCAAAGATAATAAAATAAAAAATGTAGATCTGTATGTCTATACATACATATATTGATTTATAGCCGCTTAGTAACTGACGGTTACTCAGTACCTATATAACATCCTGCAGTCACGCCAAAACTAAGAGGAGAGAATCAATGTACAAAAAGTAATAATTTATTGCAAAAATTTTGTGATAAAATAAAAAAAAATACAAACTTATCCAAGATACCTAATACGTTACAGAAAAAATATAAAAAATGATAAACTAATGAGTTTGTGTCAGTTTTTAAAAAGGTTACAAGATATGACAAAATGACACAAAAATAAATGTAAAAAAAGTTCAGGATCTGATTGACGATATAGAGCTGACACTTAATCATGCTTTTTTAAACCACGCCAGCTACCAACCGCTAGCAACCATGCCTACCGGACGAAACTACAGCACCACATCGTGCAATGTAATTGAAGATGCTTAACCGCGGCATAACTCTCAGTGACGCGCAAGCATAATAGGCAGTATATCACTTACATACTTGTCACCTCTGCAGTCTGTTAATCTTTGCACTTTTCTAAGTAATACAGAAAGTAGTCACTAGACGGTGTTGACATCGGCTAAAATCGCTGCGGTCGCCGTTTCATCAAGGTCATTCAGGCTTCTTAAAGCCTTAAATTGGCTTTGAGCAGCTTTAGTATACATTTATTTATTATATTTTGGAAAGCGTGTGCAGGAATTACTGATTATATGACTATCTCATATCTCTCTCCTATGTTTCCCTAGTGTAGCCGAGTATCCGCGAGGATTTTCCCATGATAAAAAGTGTGTTTTACCAACTTCGGCTACATCACACATCAGACATACACTTACTACCCGGTGAGACGGCAATCAAGCACTTGCTTGTAATATAAAATAAGAGAAAAAAATTTGATAAACGGTTTTATAAAAACGGATAAACAGCTGCTAATACATTACTTTATTTGTGAGCCAATTCGACTACATCCAGAAACACGGTAGATTGAGCCAATTTCGGAAAAGAAAAAGGCGACGCACCGGTAGTATGTAATATTACACGAACCATTTCGAGCTACTTGCGATCTTCAATTATATTAAAAACTATTAACATAACTTTTTTCATTTCTATTAAGGCCTCATGAATATCTAGAATAATAAATTTTATGAATAAAACTAAAAAAGTGCCATTTTATCTGTTACTGACTCAGTCATCAAAAACCTAGACAGATTCTAGGTGATTTAGAAACTTGGAATTGGACATTAAGATAGAACAGTAGGCGTATTCAAAGGAAAATATCTGAAAATTACAAATTATCGATATTCCAAATTAACGATATCGTAAACGCAATATGTATACATGGTTAGTTATAAAATTTTCCAAGTTACAAATTCAATATCAAAGAATGTAAAAACTTTCTTTTAAATAAATTGAAGAACGTTGTACATTCCTATAGCAGCAATGCTTCTTTTTGTATATAAAATCATTGTTTAGCAGGAACTGCCATGGAACTTGGTACCCGTTTAGATCACAATTTTAGATAAAAGATTTATCGGCGAAGCCGACAACCCTAAACGTCGTTTTTACTGAACTGGGCCCCCTTTTTACTTTTATATTTCAGGTGGGATTGTTATTTTCTTTAATACTTCAAAGACGGCTCCGTGGCGCAGTGGCTTAGCAACGAGTTGCTGCGCTGAGGGTCGCGGGTTCGAATCCCGCACGGAACAAGTATTTGTATGGCCTACAAATAATTGTTCCGGGTCTGGATGTTTGTCCTTGTGCAATTTGTGTTTGTAAACTGCCTCCACAACACAGGAGAAAATCCTAGTGTGGGGGTAACGTTTTTTTTTAAAGAAATAAAAATAATAAAGAGGGCCAAGGCCAACATATAATAGTTTAGAGTTTATTTCTTCTTCTTTTACAACATTTAAAATGCCCAACTTGATTGACGAAAATATGTGTGGATTGTGGATAAAAACTACACTTAGGTACTGGTTTCGTCTAGAACTTGGAAATGTGGTAAAATTTCAGTAGGGCCATCAAAACTAATACAACATTGAAGAAACAAATTTATCTCTCTCGTCTCATATCGGTGAATAAATTAAATGAATTTATCTTGGTTGTTGTAAACATAAACAATATTTATATCATTGTTCACGAATAGGCTAAAACGAGTGACCTCTGTGTTTGAGCACACAGCTTATTCAGTAGTGAATGTGCGGTTTTACACTATTATTATTATTAACTTTTTTAAAAGTGTACCTAAAATTTTCTGCCATTTAAATAGAAGAAATCGATCTTCTAAAGATACTTCTATTCATAAAACTGAAGTGAAAACCAACTTACAGTCTACCTGACGGTAATTAGCTACTGCAGTCCATGCACATCGGCAGCCAACTTCAAACTACTACACTACTACAGATGCGTTGTTACCTCTGATTTAATCAGAGGTAACAATCTTAGTAATTTACTAAGATGAAATACCTCACAGCCTGTAATACTGGCTCTCTATACCCTTCAGACCGTAACACAGCAGTGCAAGCACTGCTATTTGGCCACAGAAATAGGTAAGATGATTGTACACCTACCTAGTCGGAGTCCTAGGCAGAAAAGGAGTCCTACCACCCAGTAAATATCTTTGAAACTAAAAGAATTAACCCCACACGAAACATTTTCCTGTATTATGTAATCGTTTCATATACATAAATTGTACATGCAGAAACCGACAAAATCCTCTGGATCAATTATTTTGAAGCAATGTAAATACTATTTTCGTGGTGAAATCCCGCAGCCCGCTGGGTTGCAGTCTAACCCTTGGCCACTGCGCTAACGGGATCAAATCAAAATTAAATATCCTTTTTAATACTAACTTTGAGTACAAATACCTAGATAAGGGAAAATCCTTGCGTGATCCGAATATTCAGAGATATTGTAAAACTTATTAGCATGTAATGAACCGGCATAACGAATCGCGCTCCACTTGCTTCTATATGGAAAGGCGTCTATTTTATCGGGAAAATATCGTGATTACAGTTTTACCTACACGCGAGGTTTTGTTTAAATATACTAAAAATTATCTAACGTGGTAGTATAGGTAGGTTGTCCTAGTAGTTATTTCATAAATAAATGCTTAGCACATAATCGTTTTGCAAGCGCAAGGATGGGTTATGTTAAATTTACACAAAGTAAAAATTCCATGGCGGTGCACTATGACTGTTTATCGGCTGGGCCATGGGGACGTTACGAGTAACACATCCAGCCAAGTACTAGTCGCCCCTTGGAAGCCCCTCCTCGGGAAAGAACAACTCATTCCCCTATTCCTCCTAACGTTACGCGTTGTAAATAAAATTGTAGGTTGTTGTTGAGTCCCGTTTTTCGTCAATTTATCTTCTTGAGTCAGTATTTATTACGCCACAACAAACAAGTAAAATGTAATTTAAAAGCGTTATTTGAGTGCTCGAATCACGAAAATTATTAATTAAACGGTAAGACTTAAGATGGTTATCTAATATCTCATCTTATGTTCTATTTATATTAAAAAAATACTGTTATGTATATCGATTGTAAATTTCACATCAATTGTCTTGACAAATAATGTTGATAAGCTCGTCAAACAATAATAAAAGAGCTGGTCAAATAGTACAATTTCTTCGTCATTTGTGTGCGACTGTGTAAAGGCTCGTCTAAACGGCCCATGTTTTCCGGAAATGTGTGGCTGCAATACTGTGGCCGGCAACATTGCTAGCAATACCGGTCATACTATGCAATATTTTAAGTATGGCCCGGCAATTATAACCACATATTTTTGGTATGTCAAAACATTTTCCTGTGTAGCTGATGTGTGGCCGAACGATCGCCTCGCAATCGAAAATACTGTAATGTTGCTGGGCCATCTATATTGTTGTTTGGTTTTACTGAATATGTGCATCCCTTTCCCCCTTTCAATGCGACGTAAAGTACGCCTCGCATCAATTTCTAAGCGAAGTATGCTGCGAAATTCATACCGTCGCGATAGTATATAGTTGTTTGTGCTAGACTTGGGAAATGTGTTATTTTAAAATAACCGCGACTGTCTTTCCCAAAGACATTAATAATGTTTTTTATTTTTTAATATCTTTGATTGTGTGGCCCATTTAGGAGTCAAAATATTGGCTATACTATTCCAGCCATATTGCAACATGTAGCCTAACAAATGATTGCTCATATGATTGCCATAAAGTGCAATAAAATGTTTTTGTGATGGCCGGGCAATGTTTGTCAATAATTGCAGCCACACATTGCCGGAAAAGATGGCCCGTTTAGTCGAGCCTTAAGATCGAATCGAACTGATTATGTTTGTGTCACGGTCGCAATTTGCCCAGAATTTGACATTTTGTTGTTGTATGAAGTTTTGTGTTTATTCCCTTAAAGAATAAGTTTAAGTTCTAGATGGTGACTCCTTTTCTGCCTAGAGATCCTTTTAGGTAGGTAATACCCTCTCCCTATTTTTGCAGCGTGCTTTGTTTTATAAAAATTAGTTTAGTTTTGTTTTGTGTGACCAATGATCACACAGTTGTACAGAATACTGTATTCCATAGATACTCACAATTCGAAACTAAACAGTGTTATGTTGCTATTCCACGCCGGTTAAATTATGTCATTACCTTTGACGGCATTGAACATTCACATCCATAATTTTAAATATTTCAAAAGACATAATACATATTATATTTTCTTAAGAGCAATGTGTACCGTAATACACTGATTTAAACTGTGAAGAAAATTACAAGGAAAGAAAGGGGAAATGAAATTCTGTCAAAGGGAAGAATCCATAAAAATATATTTATATAGGCTTTCTTTCAATATTTTGTACTTACTTTGGCCAACGACCTCTCTGTTACTTAAAATCTTGTTATAACAATATAAAACATATATAACTTTATAATCTGTTACTTTGAAATAGAACACCAGACCAGTGTTACTGTATGGCGAAATAAAAATGACGTCACAAACAATTTGTTGTTATTATGAAACATTTACACGTTTTTGTATTTATCCTGCATGTACCTTTGTCGGGGCCGTATTATAAGGGCTTAACATTCTATAAAAGTTCACACTCCTATCTATTTCGACACTATTTCCAGCAAGTCACTCAGTTTAATATCCTGAGTAAAATTAAATAACTTCGTGAACTAAAGGCGACTACGTTGAAGTTTCCTCATTCATTTTATTAATATCAAAATTATTCATTCATTTTATTGAAATATCTACATAGGTAATATGATGGATATAATATAAAATTTTATTAAATAAGAATTGAAGTTAGATAAAGGTAGTTTCTATTCATTCGTTACGACCAATTTTAGGATAAGAATTTTACAGCATAAGCATATTGCTCATACGCATTACGTGGTAGAGCCATGTTGCAGCTATGTTAATTGTATAGTTGTAGCACGAATGGGTCGGCTCGACCGGGGAAGTACCACGTTCTCACAAAATACCAGCGTAAAATAGCAGCTTAATGCTGCTGTGTTTAGTATGGTGAGTGTAGACAACCGGAGACCCTTTTTAATGTAAAAGAGGCATTCCATCTTAGTCCTCACGGCTGACAACGCATTTGCATTTTGATTCGCAAACGAAGATAGATGTAGATGTCTATGGGCCACAACAACCACTTACAATCAGGTGGACTGTGTGCTCGCTTTTCACCCTTATCCGATAAAAAAATATTGCGCATTTTAAATGAAAAATATATTTGTATACATAAAAAGAGTTTTGGCGGGAACTAGACTACCGGCGGATTGTTACCCTGTTTTATTGTTTAAATAATGATTTGAAGTAAATTTTGATATGTAAACGTAATGTGTATGCGCATGTGAACTGTTAGTGGAAATGAAGAAACAAGTGATCCGATGTTGATGTAAACCTTAAGATATTTTGTGCACTTATGCGCCTTTACAACTTGAGATACTATTGTTAAATATAATAAGAGTGAAGGACGAGAAAACAGTCTACCTGATGGTAGGTGGATGCTGAGGCCCAAAGACATCTACTTCTATCCTCGATTAAGAATCAAAATGCAGATGTACTGTCACCCTGAGGTCTAAGAGAGAATTCCTCGATTCCATTGAAATGGGTCCCCGATTCTCTACACTCACCATACAAAACATAGCAGCATTGAGCCGCTATTTTACGCTTGTATTCTGTCATTGACTGTCCGCTACGATAAACTGTCGTCAAAATCTCCTAAAAACTTTGCAGTATGACTGAGCCGATGATGAGCGTATTGTGAAGAAGTTCATCAAACAAAATATTTTAATGGATAATTTCTTATTACTTGACACTGGTAAAGTATAACCGTACGAGTTCACGACCAAAGAAAAATATATGTAATCATTTGTGGTCTGTTAACTTCTAAACGACTTCTAGCTAGGTTCCGACAGGAGTCGTTATAGTCAAGTTATTAAAATTAGTTATTGGGCTTTTCTGCCAAGAAATTCTCAGTAGCAGCACGGAGTTAGGAAGTTGGCGGTATTTCACCTCCGTGCCTCGGACTATGATAGTGAGGGAATAGAAATTGCAACTGTGGTTGCGCATACAATCGGGCACTATAATCCTATCCTGCGTAAATGATAGTCTCCGTTGCTATATTTACACTGTAAACATTCCGAAGTTAATTGTGCTACTATTAAGTAGTAGAATGCCTCAAAACACCGACCTGAGCCAACTGCATTCATCGACTTCCTGCATCCCTTACCAGGTAGTTTACCGGTATGCGGCTGCCATTTGAGAACCTTTCTTCCCCATCCGTTGTAGTTATATTGACGTATATGTCAAAAACAGAACCAAGAAAATTTCAGTCATATTATCTTAAGCACACAGAAGTACGAGTATACGTAAAACCTAATTTAATCGGGACCTTCGGTGACGTTATTCTTAAAGAAACTTCTGCACTCAGTCTGAAACTAACGCAAAAAATACACCCGCTTTACCTCCATTGTGATTATAACAAAAGATCAACGTACGTATAAAAGGGTCGTGAGCTGTTCGTTAGGTTAGATTAATTTTATCATTCAAAGCTTAGGAACATTGAATCGAAGATTATTTGCAAACATAGAATGAAAATTGCATTTTTTATAATTACTGTATTTACCAGAGCATCACAAATCAAAACATAAATGTAATATTATTAGAAATAGTTATGTTTCTCATCTTACTTTGCAGAAAGACGTGATACGAAAAGACAAATATAAGTCAAAACTATTTGGATAGTTATGACAAACAACTTTACAGACGCTGTAAAAAATTGTTTTGAAAGATTTAAGTTGTGCATTCATCCATATATTTTCGTAGAATTTATAATGTTTGCGAGTTTGTATATACAAGTATTACTGTATTCTCCGGTGTACTGTACATAACGTAATACGTTAATAATATTATAATAACTTATATTATTTTGGCACAAATACAATAATAGTTTCCATTCGGGACATTATGGAATAAACGGTAGGTAGTGATAATATAAAAATAATATAAATCAACATACAATTCAGGTTATGATGCCCATAAATTAAAAATCTTACATTTGACATATTACTATATGTTTCTGCGGTTTATTTAAGTGTTCTTGATTTAAATTGACATTATTCAGACCTAACCTGTTAAATCTCGTTGGCACAGAACACAATACTCTCTACCGAGAGCTCGTTGGTATTTTGCTTTTTATTCTAGTTGGCGATTTACATATGTGCGTCAGAGAGTTTACCTTGTTTTGTTTTTAGCAGATGCTCCGCAAAACTCTGACATTAATTTGTTATTATTGCATGATTAAAATAAAAAAGATAAAAATATAAGTTATTTTATTTAAATGGACTTTAAGTTTAATCATAAAATGCTTATGTTTGGTGTTTTAATAGGTATACGAGTAGCTATAGTTGGTTTTATTTATTTGTCAATATAAAAGTTAAGTGACAACCAATCGCACCGAATTACTAATTACCAGAGCTCTTAATCTTCCACAACCTTCATACAATAAGTAAATTTATGACCTTATAATAATGTAAGCAATAACGACAGAGCTACACTGAAACAGGAGATGGGCAGAATTTTCCTGATAACAACTGAAAATAATAAAAAAACTGCGGTTGCCAACCCGCTTGCCAAGGTGGTATTTTTTTCAAAATCTCCTCTATGAGGCAATACATAGGGTTTATTTCAGCAGTGAACTTTTATAGGCTGCAATCAACGAATATAGCGATTATGGCTGTATCACGAAAATATCGGCTCGATCAAGGAATGACTGTCCTTGCACAAAATGCCACCGTAAAATAGTAGCACGATGCTACTTTGTATCGTAGTGTCCCTCACACAAGATTGACTGAGGGAAGATAATCCGATAAAACTTTTTTCCGGTAACGATGCACTCCATCTTGGTCCTTAAGCGTGACGGCACATCTTCGTCCTGATTGTTAGTAGGGTGATATGTCACAGCATCCATTTATTATCAGTTGGACTGTGTGATCGTTTATCACACTTACTCCAGATAAAATATAAAATAAAAATATATTTTTTTTTTAAATACAAATATTTTAGAAAATATTAATACAATAAAAAAAATCTGAGGTCTTTTCTTCTGCTGTTCACTAATCATCATCTTCATCACCATCATTATAGTCGATCACAGGTTCACTGATGATTGCTGAGATTGAGGGAGTCTTGAGCCATCGTTTTACAGCATCTCACACGCTTCAATACCTTCTTTGTAGCTTATAATACGAGGGTGGATTGAAAAGTACTCGGCCTAACACAGATCCATTCAATTCTAAAATCAAATCTACCCACATTATTTAGTTCAGTTCAGACTAGTTCATTGTGAAGTTCGAAACGTGTGCGATAATTAGTTGTGATTTTATAAATTTATTAACAAAGTAATCGGACATAATTTCGCGAATGGAGCAAATCGAGCAGCGTGCCGTCATTAAGTACCTCCATAAGAAGGAGCTATCATCAAAAGCCATCCATGATGACATGGTCAGTACATTAGGCGATTGTGCTCTGTCATATTCATCCGTCAAAAATGGATAGCAGAATTTAAGCGTGGTAGAGAGAGTGAAAGATGAACCCCGCTCTGAAGGCCTTCGACGTCAACTACTGACGAAAATATTAAAAAGTACTTGATTTAATAATGGAGACCGCAGATTAAAATTAGAGAGATAGCCGAGATTATAGGCATCTCTTATGAACGAACTCAAAACATCATTGTCAACGAGTTGGGTTTCCACAAGGTGTCTGCGAGGTGGGTTCCGCGACTGCTTTCAGTTGAACAAAAAGGACGCGGTTGACTATTTCACGCAATTGTTTGGAGTTATTTGAAGCCGATGCAGATGATTTTTGAATCGTTTTGTTACTATGGACGAAACATGGGTTCATTACTGTACACCGGAAACAAAACAACAATCAAAATAGTGGAGAAGACCTGGTTCACCACCCCTAAAAAGGCTAAGTCGATTTTGTCGGCAAATAAGGTGATGGCTTCAGTATTCTGGGACTCGAAAGGTGTGATTATGATTGATTATCTTGAAAGGGTCAGACTATAAACTCTGATTACTACTGCACCTTACTACGTCGTTTACGAGAGGAAATAAAAGAAAACGTCGAGGAATGCTCAGAAGAAAAGTCCTGTTTCATCAAGATAACGCCCGTGTTCACACGTCAGTACAGTCAATGGCTGAAATTCACAACTGTGGCTTTGAACTGTTACCGCATCCACCGTATTCACCTGATCTGGCACCATCAGACTTCTTTCTGTTCCCTAACCTAAAAAGCACTTGGGAGGTCAAAGATTTTCGAGAAACGACGAGGTCAAAGCAGCTGTAGACGCATATTTTGACTCTAAGGAAGAATCATTTTTTCAACGGTCTAAATGCTTGGAAGGAGGTGGCAAAAGTGTATTGAACTTGATGGTGATTATGTAGAAAAATAAAAATATAACTGATTTAGTATGTGTTTATTTTCTTGGTTAGGCCGAGTACTTTTCAATCCACCTAAGTAAAGACAGGCCAGTGACTAAAGAACAGTGCAGTAAAACTAACATAAAAGGACATCGAAACAACAATGCCGTCATACATATAAAAACAACAACAATTTTGCGTCATCGTAATATTAATATTGCATAGAAATGAAAATCATACAAAATGTTTGACAATACTACTGAATTACAATATAATACTGTAATAATACGTTAAGTATTAATGTGATTTAACAATTATATCGGTCGCAATTATCGATAACTGTATCCTTGTTATATGTCATTGTATTATAACTGTATAAATACAGCTTTTGGTCATTCTTAATTATAATGTCGTCTTTATGTGGGTCCATTATTGAACTATTACGGCCGTGCTAACAAGTCGGCGCACCTGTTGAGGGGAGTTATTATTGATCCCATGGAGCCCCAGAAACCAGGCAATGCTTTTAAGCTCTCCCGTTTGATATAGGAATAATAATATCTTCTTACACTGTTAGATTTTGTATGGGTTTAGCTGTTTTGATTTGATTTTACTTATATTATTAATTTTTTGTTTAATTCAATAAATACTATCGACATTATATACAAAATTATAAATTAAAAATATAATGTTATTTAAAATTATGAATAACAATAATAAAATTATAGTTTACCAACAAAATAAGCTATACTAAGTTAAAACTTCATGGTGAAACCATGCCATAAGTAGCTGCTAAACTGATCTAGATCAAATCGATTGATCTATATAATATAATCTTTATGTTCATACACATACAAATTTAAACGAAGGATTATAATCGGCGCCTATAATCCTTCATGTCAGTGTCCACTAATAAACACCAATTTTAGACATTTTATATAATGAATCATAGCTTTTAAGTAATATTGAGTGTAAATTAATGTTAGTTTAAACTATAGTAGTAGATATTATTTCGCCGCCACTACGCACGAGGCTACAGCGTGGTTCTCATATTCAGAGAAGGATTAAATGTCGACATCGCCCTAGGCTAGCACCACATCGGCATTAATTGGAGGATAGAAACTTTTAATAATTTATAATACCTAGATCTCAACACTTAACTACGCAAAGCTATTAGATTCTAATCTAAAACTATCCTACGATTATAGTATGTTTTCTAAATATAGTGGGAGATTAAATAACTATGGATTAAATCAGGGTTTCCCAAAGTGTGCACCGCGGCGCTTTAGTACGTCGTAGAGAGCAAAGAGTGGCGCCGTGTGGCGTTCCCGTTTACCATTCTGCGGAAACTAAACTTCGGGTTTCGCGGATACAAAATAAACAATACAAATAGCGCGCGCTATACACGTCACTCACTCGCCGATAGATACTTACCCACGCAAACGGTTCATTCTTAGGTCCAATATGAATCCAACTTTAAGTTCAGAAGCTCTAAAAATTCTTAATCCCTTAGTCAGCTTCAAATTGTGGATGTTTTAATTTTTGTGCCTATCTGCCTAGTATCATTGTAGCTATACAATTTCGACTAGCTAGGGCGCCTAATGATATAATGATAGTAACCTAACTTAGATTTAGAAATATTTCCAGATACTTCTAGATCTAAGTTAGGGTTAAAAGTCAATAAAGAAGTTATTCCCACTTCGTCAAATTCAACTTTTTTTTCTATTTCTATCATATGTATATTGCACCAGAATATTGCTGGCTTTCTTAATAAATCTGATGTATTAACATCAGTTTTATTCGTATTGTGTATTATCGAGAATTTCATAATGTCTGGCCATGAAAATTAATACAAATATCCAATTATATCTTGAAAAAAAAATGTCACGAGTACACAGAATTACCAGACATCATGAAATACTCTATAAAAGAGATCATTGAATGTTGTGCTATAAAATTAACAAAACAAAATACGATAATTTTATGTATGTATTTATAGATCTCCAAAAATATGTAAATTTTATGAGAATTTAGACTCTATTTTAAAGAAAGTATGTAATAACCATAAAATTTGTATAATAATATGTGATGACTTTAATATAGACATTTAATCCAGTAACTTTGTCGCCTGAAAGTATGGGGTAGTATCGTGCAGCCGCAAGAAATCATCCGCAAGAGGTGTTGTGGGGTAGGTTAAACTTAGGGTAGGTTGAAAACGTGCTACAGGTGGGTCACATTCGTGACTTCACACGAGCAATACTAGCACACTCCATCGGAGGTAATTGGAACTTCATCCCGCTAGAGTTGTTCGAGTGACGTCTAAAATATTACAAAAAATTGCCAAGTTCGAAAAAAATGATAAATTTTGAAAGGCTTAATCTCGGAAAATATTTGGTCTACAGATATAGTTCTAGTATCATATTGTATCAAATTTAGTCTACTTTAAAACTTCTTACAGTTTTTTTCCTTTAGGTTATAATCATAAAAGTTAAAAAATTTCGCAGTTTTTTTGATTTTTGACAAAGTTGTGTTCGGCGCTCGAGGTCACAAACTTGGATTATTCATTGGGCCAACATCATAAACAAGTCTGTAAAAAATCAGAACTACCGGATTTGACGCACGCTGTGATGTATAAAAATACTGGATTAATTTTGAAAAGGAATAGATTAGCAATAGAATTTGAATACTTTGCGCCTGTGTTCGAGGCTGGTAAGATTGGTTTTAACTAAATTCGGGTCACCAATAAGCCTTTTAGCATGCCTTTACATTGAGTCCAGAGCTGATAGGTGAAATTTTGCAGCAACAGCCCATATATGGCAGCAATACTCTATGCACGACCGGACTTGCGCTTTATATAAAGTAAGCAGCTGTCCCGGCGTGAAGTATCGCCGCACCTTTGCAAGGACTCCTAGCTTCCTTGCAGCTGCTTTGGCCTTGGACTCAATGAACCGCCCTAAGTTCAGATTTGAGGATATCTCAACCCCCAAGAACTGAAGGCGTTCGGTGTATTCCAGTGATACATTTCGGAAAGAAGGAGCCAAGGTGAGCTGGTTCCTTTTTGCAGTACAGAGACACGTTTGTGTTTTGGAGGCGTTGAATTTCACAAGATTGCCATCGCCCCATTCAGAGACTGCTTGCAGTGTGAGGTTCACACGCTCTACCATAGCTTCTCTTTCGGACTTGATTTGATCCCGACTGGCCCGAGGACTTGGTTGGTATCTCTCCACACCTGTGCTATCGTCTGCATACCCATAGATACCGGGCATAAGCAGATCATTAATATGCAGCAGGAAGAGAGTTGCGGAGAGAACGGACCCCTGAGGAACACCAGCGTTAGTCGCCACAGGATCGGATGAGCAGCCATAGACCACGACCCGGAGAGACTATTCACTCAGAAAGTCCTTTACCCATTCAATCAGATCAGGGGATAAGCCGTAAAGTTCTCTTCTTGGAGCGAATATTCGGAGCTTTGGGGTTTCGAGCGTCAACCCCAAAGCTCCGAAAAATAGCTACGCAAAATGCTTGTGCTTTTCAGCTTGGGCGTATTCAGCGTTAAACAATGGGCGAGTTTTGCTACAGGTGAGAGCGTCAGAGAAGGGGATAAAATACTCCATAGCTTGATGCAACACATCCGTTGTCGCAACCGCGCAGCTCGACGGATCCGCACAAGAGAAACAAACCTCCCGCCAAGGATAGGATGCAAAAAAGTGTCGCATCTCATCCCAGTTATTTATAACAAAATCCCAAACTTTGTAAAAAATCAAACCATTAGAATATTTAAAAAGAGTATTACTTCTTTGTTATTGGAAAGATACTATTACTCAGTATCGGACTTCTTAAATGATACCAATATTTAAATAACGTTCAGTTAATTAATTGTTTGAATTAATACAATAATAATTTATAATGTGTTATTCTAACTGCAATAATAATTCAACAATCTAAATTTGTGTAATAATAATGCAATACTTTGAATTTTAATAATAAAATAACTATATATACTCATAATTATCACTTTAAATCTATTTATAATTAATTACTAGTGTTGTATAGAAATAAATTTTAATTTAATATTTGCATGCCAAAATGGTAGAATGTACGGATCTTTTATGTACTCTGTCAACACCATATTGTTAATACCTACATTCAATGCAAATAAATCAATATTCTATTCTATTCTATTCTATTCGTCCGGATTCGAGTCCTGCACTACCGAGGTGTCATTATTACTTTAATTGCATTTTTATTCTAATTCGTTTTTGTTTTTGGATGTAGCACAATCGAATGCACATATTGAGAAAGCTTTATGCAGATAAACTTAATTTATTTTTAATTAAAATGCAACCTACTTCCAATTTTACTCACATGTATATATATCTAAATTAGTAAATTGGTTTAATGTTAATAACTTGCATTTAAATAGCACTAAACCGAAATGTATGAAGTTCATGACTCCAAATGTCAGGCAATTAAATACTAATGTAATTTTAAATGGGAGGAACTGAGTCTTGTCGATACCACCATTTTCTTGGAATAACACTAGACGCGAAGCTTCAATGGAGCCCCATATATCAAAGTTAGCAAGCAGACTTAGTTCTGCAGCATATGCTGTAAAAAGATTAGAAATCTTACCAGTGTGGAAACAGCTAGACTTGTTTACTTTAGCTGTTTCCATAGCATAATGTCGTATGGTATTTTGCTATGGGGACACGCAACTGACACTGAAATTATATTTGTTTTACAGAAGAGGCCATAAGAGCAATCTATGATTTAAGACTTAAAGAGTCGCTCAGACAAAATTTAAGAAAATTAATATATTAACTTTGGCCTCTCAATACATTTATGAAAATGTAATGTACGTACACAAAAATAAAAGTAGTTATAGAAAAATAAGTGATATTCATTCTGTAAATACTAGGAACAAACACAAGCTAGTAGTACCAGTTACTCGACTCCACCGAGGCAGTAATTCATTCTTGGGGCGATGTATACGCTTTTACAACAAAATCCCAGAAAATATACAAAATTCGACCTGCTCAAAATTCAAAACTTTATTAAACATAGTTTGTATAAAAGGGTTATTATAATATTAAGGAATTTATGGATGATAATAACCCTGGGAATAAGGTGTTCGCTACAAGCTATTTCTAATTTGTTTTGTGTCGTTAATTGTGTAACATACATGATTGTAAGCTGTTATTTAAAAAAAGTCCCTGGGTTTCTTGCTGGTTCTTCCCAAGACAGAGGTTTTTCGAACCAGTGGTAATTAAACAAAAGAGTGACTTTCAATAAGTATTATTTATAATCTATATTGAATAAAAAAGTTTCTGTTTCTGTTTCTGTTTCTATACATAGATACGTACGTCATATTCCGAGAGCGGCTGACCCAAAAAATAAACGACAATAGTATTTAAGAAGGTTCCTTTAGAACGCTCTTTCAAATTCCGGCAAATTGATTGCGATCTAATTAAATAAAGTGATGCTGCTTAATAATTAATAATATTAGAAGGATATTTATATTCATGACAATTTTAACCATAATCGATTAAAATTACTCAATTTCAAGTCCAACAGTCCAGTCCGACAGCATTAAACGCATCGGTACAAAGCTCTCTGTCAAACCATCTGGCAGTAGAGCTTTTTGGTCTCTCGCCAAAGCGGTCGTGACAAACTTCTGTCGGTCTACACTGCCTCCGCTGGTAACACCAGATGGCTCACTGGCGCATACGAAGAAGAAAACGGACTTATTTGCTTCTCTTTTTGCTTACAATTCGCGTCAGAACAGTAGCAACAGTGTACCATCTATATGAGGGCATCCAAGACTTTTTCTGCCACCAGGCAAGCTTTCAGCGTACGGCTTATCCCCTGGCCTGATTGACTGGGTGAAAGACTTTCTGAGTGAACGGTTTCTTCGAGTCGTCATCGATGGTTGCTCGTCCAGTCCTATCGCGACAAACGCGCGAGTTCCTCAGTTCTCTTCGCAACTCTCTTCCTGCTGCATGTAAATGATCTGCTCATTCCCGGTATCTTTGGATATGCAGACGACATAACAGTTGTGGAGAGATACCAACCAAGTGCCCGGGCCAGTCGGAATCAAATCCAGTCCGAAAAAGAAGCTATGCATGAGCTTGTGAATCTCACACTACAGGCAGTCTCCAAATGGGGCGATGACAATCTCATGGGATTCAACGCCTCCAAAACACAAGCGTGTATTTTCACCGCTAATAGGAGCGCGCTCTCGCTGGCTCCTACTTTCCGGTATGTATCCTTGAAGTACACCGACCGCCTTCAGTTGTTAGGGGTTGAATTTTCTCCGAACCTCAACTATGGGTGGTTCATTGAGGCCAGAGCCAAAACAGCCGCAAGTAAACTTGGTGTCATAGCAAGGGTGCGGTGGTAGTTCACGCTGACGCAGCTTCTTACCTTATATATAGCGCAAGTCCCGTTGTGTCTGGAGTACTGCTATAACATATGGGCTGGTACTGCAAAATGCCATCTGGCAGCGTTGAACTCGGCGGAAAGACGTGCTAAGAGGCTCATTGGCACCTTGATTTGGTTGAAACCAATCTTGTCAGCCTCGAGCACAGGCGCAGAGTAGCCAGCCTCTCGGTATTCTATAGGATGCATTTCGGTGAGTGTGTGCAGGAATTACACGCTCTAATTCCTCCCTCTCCTTTATAACATCGGACAACCAGGCGGTAGGCGGGTATTCACCTCTTTGTTATCGATATTTCACGTATTAAAACCAAACGGTTTACTTCGTCTTTTGTAATGCGTAAAGCAAAGGAGTGGAATAATTTGCCGGCGTCTATGTTTCCGTCCGAATACAATCTGGGCGTCTTCATGGCAAGAGTGAATATACTTTTGGTACGCTAAGACAGTGCAATTTACCATCTAATGCTGCATCACCACTTACCACCAGGTGGGATTGTGGTCAAGCACTGACTTATAATAAGTAAAATAAATCAGTAAAAATATTTTTATTCAATGTACCAAGTTGTCCTGTTGGTGTAATATCCTTCTTCTTCTTATTCACCAGCCATTAAGAGTTCACTAGTGGGCGTGAACCCCCGCCATTATAGAGAGGATTTGCTTTAATCGTCATGCTTGGCTGGTGCGGCGGATTGACGAACTCACTAACAGACGTTTCGCACTTTTGATTGCGGCTCAACTGATGGTAAGTGACTACCGCCGCCCATGAACTACCGCAACACCAGGAGAATTGCAGGTGCGTTGCCGGCCTTTTAGAAAGGTGTAAACTCTTTTCTTGAAGGTATCTTAGTCGTATCGGTCTGGAAAAATCGCCGGTGGTAAATAATTCCACAGAGAAGTTGTATGAGGAAGAAAACTCCTAGTAAAACGCACAGTGGTGGACCGCCAAGCGTCCAGATGGTGAGGATGGTATCGTGAATTTTGATGCGATGTGCGTTCGTTAAATTTGGCGGCTGGGATTAATCCGAACAATTCCTCAGTGCACTCCCCGTGGAAGATACGATAGAAAATGCAAAGGGATGTAACATCCCTACGCAGCGCCAATGAATCGAGCCAATCAGATAGAACTCGGTCGTCGACGATTCCCCGGTCGAGTATTCCATGTGAGGTCAAACTTGCGCTTTGTAAAGTTGCAAGCGATGTGCCGGCATGTAATACTGTCTCGCTCTGCTGACCACGCCAAGCTTTTTAGAGGCCAATTTGGCCTTCCCTTCCAAGTGACCACGAAACTGCACACTATTCGATATATCGACGCCGAGGATTCCGATGCTAGCTGAGGCAGCACGGCGAGTGCCTTGAAACTGAGGAGATACGCCAAAGGGCTGCTTTTTAGCGTAAACGCGCAAACTTGTGTCTTCTGGGGATTGAACTGGACTAGATTTAGTCGCTCCCAATCCGAGACTTTGTTCAGCAAAGATTCGACTTCAGACACAAGTTTGTTCCGGTACTCAGCGACGTTTTCCCGAGAAATATTGGCACGGCCGGTGTATATAAGGCATTACCAGTGCTGCCGTCTGCATAGTAATGTATGTCACCTGTTTGCAACATATCATTGATATGCAAAATAAACAGCGTTGGTGATAGCATACAGCCTTGTGGAACACCAGCGTTAGCAGGCTTATAATCAGAGCATGCACCGTCTATTATGACCTTGAAAGTCGATTAGCAAGGAAACTTTTGATCAAATTGCACAATTTCTAATAAAAAGCCCATAGGAAGGGAGCTTCGAAAGAAGCGCTTTGTGCCAGACCCGATCGAAGGCCTTCGCTATGTCCAAACTAACGGCCAATGCCTCCCTCTTTGATTCTACTGCGTCCACCCATCTATGAGTCATGTAGACCATAAGATCACCAGCTGATCGACCCCGACGAAAACCGTATTTGCGGTCATTAGTCAGCTGGTGATCCTCAAGGTACCTCATGAGCTGGCAGTATATATTGGACTCCATTATTTTGGAGAACAAGGAGGTGATGGCAATAAGCCTGTAGTTGGACGGCTCTGAGCGGTCGCCTTTTTTAGGGATCGGGTGGACCAAAGCTGTCTTCCATGAATTTGGGACTACGCCGTGGGGCCCAGGCTCGGTAGCACTCCTGCTTATATCGGCAGCCTACAGAATGCAACCGCGACGTTAGCGTGAGTGGCACCACACTCCAGACAAAACAATGGTCCGGCGAGCCTAAAGGAGCGTCGATGGAAACCTGATATCCGTCCGGATGAGAGTTCAGCAGAAGGTCCAACAGGAAGGTGCATGATCATCCACATCTGTTATCCGCGTAGGCGAAGTAATCAGCTGTGTAAGACCATATGCCAAGGCAAAGTCATTAACAGATCTCCCGCATGATCGGCTGAACGTGAACCGAGCTGTTCGGCGTGGTGGGCGTTAAAATCGCCAAGGATCACGATCTCAGCGGATGGGATCTGCTGTAGCAAGGAATCTGTAGCCATTTGGACGTAGTCGGTGAGTCGGTCTGTTTCGGCATTACCGCTATGGGACCTATAGAGGCACCCGTAGACGCGGGGATGGTCGTCGCTGTCTAACGTAGATAGTAGTGTGGAATAGGACATATAATAATTTTGTTCTAGTGCTAGGCATAGACAGATCTTTATCAGAGCGAAAATTTATTTTTAATAATAATACAATTACAATTAGTACAGGCCTTTAAAACTCAAACACATAATATGGTATTGACAATGTGAGGCTTATATTTGAAAAAAGGTACAAAATTGCTTTCCTTCCTTGAGTAGGCAATAACATCGCATCGGAAGCCAAGACGGATATTACTCTCTGGTGATTTAAATGTTTGAAACATGAGGTAGTGAAGGCATTTCCTTATATGTACATAATGATACACAAGCAAATATTTAGATTTTTTCTGAAGTCACGGAACTGTTTTAAAAATGAATTATTATAATGATCTCCTCCTAGCTAATTAAAAAAAAAAACGGTAAAAGTACTCGTAATGCTAGTGCATGCGCTAGTATTATAGTGGTATGTTCATATCTAGTACAACAGTTTGCACACGAACACTGCAGTCAACTATAAACAAGGAAGGTAGCTGATGCGTTGTCATTCTTTTCACACTCACAAACTTTATTGCTAATTTTCATAATTATATTCTTACCCTAACACATTTAAATTTATATTAATATCATTACATATAAAATCTCTTTTTTTCCTCACATTAAAACAAGTATAATGCCCGCAACAAGCCGACTTTTCATTTTTAAGTCATAAAAATACGTTATATTCTTTTAAAAAGCTACCGTACCCATTAACAATAAAAATTTTAAAATTCCAGAATGAAAAGAGGAAATGTTTTGCTTTTGACAAAAGACCAAAACTCACAGGTTCGTTGGTTTACGTATTTTGTATATCTACTAGGTATATTGACGTACGGTGTAAAATCGAACTACTTTTTAAAAGGAAATTGCTATAAAGCTTTGTTTTTACTAGGTAAGTATAGTTGAAACATCCATCCAACTATCATCCTATTTCTTCCCGTGGGTGTCACCAGAGGCGACTATAAAGAACGTCAGAAATATTTTTTAGCTTTCATTATTTCGCAGTATAACCAGAAGGTTATTTTGCAATAACCGACCAAATTTGCACAGAAGTTTCATAATAAGTAATATAGGCGAATGGTGAAGAAAAATTAATAAAACATAATCTCAAACATTCTGTCCTTATTATCTTTTAAATCCAGAATGCATTTTAATGCATTATTTTAACTAATTGTCATTCATAAATATCTAACGCCTATTATTTTACTACGCACGCACAGATTCGTAAGAGTCTATCGGTCGGCAAAAACGTTGTGAATTGAATCGCACACAAAGGAGTGCATTTACGGATAGGTGTTACCCATAAATCACATAAAATTTAGGATAATTTCAAAAAAAGTAGAAGCTTTATTTACTCGTATTTTCAAAAACTGCAATAACGGTATATAATTATTTATATATTTGAACTTAAGTATAAAATTTGGCTACTCTTTGAAAAATAACCCTGTATACATAAGTATAACCATCTCGGCGATCGGCGATCAGCGAGAAGAAGCGTTAAAGGTGTGAGACGTCTGGTACTATAATCAACAATCTGCTGTCATATGGTGTTTAGGTATGAAAACAATACCCCATTCTCCGTAATTGTCAAGGAGATTGGTACTAAAGTGAAGAGTTTTAGAAAAAAACGTATGTCCAACCTTAAACATGTCTTGGCGGGCGTAAACATTTTAACTGTTTGTTTTTATGCTTTGGTCAGATAAAAATAAAAATGAATTTATAAAATATGTTTTCAATATGACATAAAATAATAAGCCTTTTTTATTTTATATAATTTATACTCATTTCATTTTGCAGTCTCTAAAGATACCCGTTTATATAATGATTAAGACACTTGATCATTATTAAAAGTGTATATTTATGATTTTTTATCGAGCCAATATTTTTTATAGAATAAAATTGACAAACGAGCACCGTCTGCCTGTTGGTAAGTGGATACTAATGGCCCATAGACATCTTCATCTATCCTTGATTAAGAATTGAAATTCATAATACGTTGTCACCCCCAAGGACTAAGATGGAATGCCTCATTTTTAGTAAAAAGGGTCTCCGGCTCTTTATACTGATCATACGAAAGCGCATTTGCATTAAGCTGTTTTTTCACTCTCGTAATCTGCCAGAGCGTGGTCCTTCTCCGTTTGAGCTGACCCATTCGTGCTACAACGATAATATAGCAGCTTCAATTTTATAATTATCGCACATACCGTTGTTTCATTTGAATTTTATCTATCTCTTTCTATCATATTTCCTGTTGTTTATACTAGGCAATAAATATTATGTTTTGCGCTTATAACTACAATTAACCTTAAAACTTTTAAAAATAACTTCTCGAAAACTAGATAGTAATATTTCCGCGTAAAAATCAAACACCATTAAAATCGCGCCGCAATATACTCAATCCAATACTAATTTTGCACTTGATCGATTTTTAAGCATTGTTCGAAGTCATTTTGCACTTGATCGATCTTTTATTTTTGCTCCGACAAATTTTGCACTTGATAATTTATTTTGTTTTAATCCGAGTAATTTTATACGTGATTAATTGTTTTTGGTTTGTTCAGAGTAATTTTGCACTTGATCGATTTTTTAGTTTTAATCCTAGTAATTGTAAACTTGATCGAATTTTTTAATTTTGTTGCGAGTAATTTGTTTTATTAGAGATAATTCTGTATTATTTATTTATATTTTATCGTTTATTTAGTTTATTTTTATATCATATAATTATCTTAATGTATTTAAAAGCCTTGTAGTAGTGACATAAAATCAATCTCGTCCCGTCGATGTCGTAAAAATTGATGATGGGAAACACCAGGACGAACTCAGTCTCTCTATTAAGATATGAAGAAATGTAAAAATTATGAAAAAATCCATATATGTAGTGTAGGCTACGTATGCTTTTTAAACGTTTATACATCTATAAGAATCTATGTGTAACGTTATGAATGCCATAGCATTATTGCTGCAATTTAAATTATTTCGCTCTCATAAAATAATGTTATAAAGCAATACACTGTTTAAAAAATAGCACATTTCCATAAAGCATAATATATCAAAAATATTATTCACAGCTTGTGACGCATAAAAGCCTCGGGCTGCCCAGGATCGATATTGCTCCAACAACAGGTGAGCGCTGAGTAATATTTTGCGATAGTTTGACTCGCATGAATCAAAAGGTTGTTACAGTTTTATTTATGAATACTACACTAAACTGTCAAACTGTCATGACAACAATATATTTATAAATTAAATTAATTTACAAAATTGGTTTATATTTATAAAATATGATTTATATTTATAAAATATACATTTCACTGTTAATACAGTGAAATGTATTAATACAATAAAATGTGCTAGTTGCAATGTTGTGATTTCGGAAGTTCTTACGTTGATTAGAAGCAGACATGATGTTATGGACAATGAAAGTTTAATAAGATTATGTGTGTCGGCATTCTCTGAAGAGGAGATCGATGAAGCCAAGAAGTTATTGTTTACCTCGACTAAGACGAATCGAAAAATAATTTCAAGAAGAAAGACAAAAAGCAAAAAGACCTGGAAGACATGATATCTGTGTTTAAAACAACTGATCCTGATCAATTACCAGTGTTTGTAGCTTATGATTTGCATAAGTTACCACCTATAAGCTTTGATCACGTCGATGTGACCAAATTGTTAAAAGATATTTTGGTTGTTCGTGCTCAAATAACGGAGATTAAAAACGATTATGTGACTAAAGAACATCTAGAAACATCCATGAAAACGGTAGCAGATCAATTACCAAATCAAATATCTAACCAAAATATGAACGAAATTAGAGGAGGGTATACTGCGGACAGTGGGCCATTTTATTTGGAACCGTTGTCGCCAGAGAGAGGCACAAAGCGACACGGTGTCGCACAGTGACGATGATATTGCACCGAGATATCGCTCCTCATTTACTCAGGGACTCACAACGCTCCAAGCAGTAATAGCGTCGCAGTTACACCTGTTAACTCAACTGTACTGGAAAACCGAGATGGTTTGACTGTTCGCTCGTCAGAAATAGTTGCGTAAAGCTTCAATGGCAGATGTTCTTAAAAGGGCGAGTGGCGAGAATAAAAATAACCCAAGAAATGACTGGATTTTAGTGCAACGTAAAAGTTCACTAATCGTTTTAACGGTAAAACCGGGACTGCAACGTCTACCGGATCTGGGAATTTTAAAGCGGCGAAACTGAAATTCCACTTTTATATTTAATGTAAACAAAGAGACTACTGAGAATGATATTTGTGGTTATATTTAAAGAATGACAAATCTAAAGGTACATTTGGCAAAAATCAATATGATAGTAGAAAGGCCCTATAATTCATTTAAGGTATTTGTTGCAAAACATAAAATGAGTATGTTCTTAGATGATAAGCTATGGCCGGAAGGCATCAGGTTTAGACGTTTTATTTACTTTAAGAAGAATAGTGACAGCGTTAAGTCTCTGCTCGGTGGTGATAAAATCTCCAACACTTAAATGACATTAACAGTCTTAAGAACGTTACCTTTGCAACCTTCAACTGTAAAAGCGTTGTACGTTCAATCGACTGCGTAAGAAAACTATGTGCGGATGCTGACGTCATAGCCCTACAGGAGACCTGGCTCCTTCCTCACGACGTGCCTTACCTTGGATGCATCGACGGAGACTTCGGGTATGCCGGGAAATCTGCCGTCGACACGTCTACAAGTATACTGAGGGGAAGACCATACGGTAGAGTGGCGCTTTTGTGGAAAAAATCAGTTTTTCGTTCGGTTTCCATTATAAACTGTCGCAGTGATCGCATAGTGTGTATCAAGATTGAAATTGACAATCGTAATTTACTTATTTTTTCGGTATATATGCCTACAGATAGTGTTGATAACCTCGTAGAATTCACGGAGTGTCTCAGTGAGATTGTTTCTATTATTGAGAGTAATGGAGTGGAAAATGTTTTTATGCTGGGAGACTTTAATGCTCATCCAGGTACCAGATTTTCAAGTGAGTTGCTTACTGTTTGTACTGATCAGTTATGGTCTTGCATTGATATGGAACTTTACCCACTGATACTCATACATTTACTAGCTCAACTAATGGGTCTCTAAGATGGTTAGATCACTGTGTTGTGACCTGTGCGGCTAAGCCCTTAGTAGTTAAGGCCTCGGTATTGTATGGTGTATATTTGTCGGACCACATTCCTATGTTTATTGAGTGTAATATTAGTTTAATTAGACCTAAGATCGTTACCTCGCCTGTCTATAGTAACAACGTATATTGGGGTGTAAGAGACGAACAACAAATAAAACAATACGTAGATTATTGTAATTCTAAATTACGTCAAGTTGATTTCCCTACCGAATTTTTTTTTTATAGAATAAGGGTGACAAACGAGCACAAAGTCCACCTGATGGTAAGTGGTGGCACATAGACATCTACATCTATCTTCGTTTGCGAATTTAAATGCAGATGCGTTGTCAGCCGTGAGGACTAAGATAGAATGCCTCTTTTCCAGTAAAAGGGTCTCCGGTTCTCTACACTCACCATACGAAACACAGCAGCATTAAGCTGCTATTTTACGCTGGTATTCTGTGAGCGTGGTCCTTCCCGGTCGAGCCGACCCATTCGTACTACAACTATACTATTAATATAGCTGCAGCATGGCTCTACCACGTAAATAATGTCGTGACTGTGCGCATGATTTTTGTAACAATACTGAACACTTTTGCTATTAGATAAAATGTATCGAGATATAATATATATACTTAAAGAAGGTACAGAATTTTCGTATATTTTTAAAGGAAATAAAATGTAGAAACAAAAATACATACCAGGTTGGAATAAGTACGTACGTCAGGCTCACTGTGAGGCTCGATTACATTATAAAATTGGATATTATATGGTAAACTGAGATCTGGTTATGTATATGAAAAATGAGTATTTCAAGAAATATCTTTAAAAATAAATTAAAATCCTTACAGGACAGTCAACTACAAATAAAATGGACAATATTGCTCAGTGTCATTCAGGAAAACAGTTCAATAAATTCTGGAAATATACTAAAATTTAAATCACAAGACGAGCCTCCTGTGAGCGTAGCAGGGGTGTACAGGCCATCTGAAATCGCTAATGTATTTTCGTAAGCATTTTATGGTTGAGCCTCCAGTAGTTAGTATTGAGCAGGTGTGCAATGCTCCGGCCACCTATCCGGTGGCTCCCAGATGTATTCTTGGCTAAGACCATTAGAAACACTATTCTACGGATGGTTGGAGGTAAATCACCCGGTTATGATGGTTTGAGCATTTGAACACTTGAAATATGTTGGTGTTCACTAACCTCGAGTACTTGCTATGTTTTATAGTTTATGTGTAAGTCATAGTTACTTACCGGCTGAGCTTACTAAAACCGTTGTTGTGCCTATTATTAAAAATAAGACGGGGGATGCCTCTGATATTACAAATTATAGGCCAATATCCTTGGCCACTATTATCTCGAAAGTACTGGACAGTCTTTTTGATAACATATTAGCGGAGCATGTACAACTAAATGATAACCAAATTGGAATTACGCTCGGTTTGTTGACCAAACTCGCTATTTTGTCCCTTAAACAGACTGTCCAATACTACACTGCCAGAAAAACGCCTGTATTCGCATGTTTTTTGGATTTATCTAGGGCTTTTGACCTTGTAAATTATGGTAAATTGTGGCAGAAGCTATATGATGAGACTAGTGTACCCAGGAAATTATATCGTTATTCCAATACTGGTACGGGCACCAGCAAAAGTTGTGAAATGGGATAGCTCTTATTCCGAAGTATATAGGTTACAATGTGGCGTGAGACAGGGTGGATTAAGCTCTCCAAGATTGTTCAATCTCTATGTAAATCAGGTGATGGGTCGACTCAACAGTGCCAACGTTGGCTGTTACGTTGATGGTATTTGTGTAAACAATATCAGTTACGCTGATGATATGGTGCTGTTGAGTCCATCTATTAGCGGCATGAGACGACTTTTGTCTATTTGGGAGGGCTACGCAGCGGCTCACGGACTTAAGTACAACACAAGTAAAAGTAAGTGGATTCTATTTAAGTCGGGTTCAATTAACTACACTGTACTTCCGGAAATTACATTGTATGGGAAACCTTTGAATCGGGTTGCGAGTTTTAAATACCTGGGCTACTGGGTTACAGTAGATTTGAAAGACGATATGGACATGGAGAGGGCGTAGATCGTTGGCGGTTCGTTGTAATATGCTGGCTCGCAGGTTTGCGCGTTGTAGTAGGCTTTACAGCACCCATGGTCACGGGGACTGAGGTGTTTGACGTCCCAATGTAATACTGCATATTCTCTGGTCTGTTGCGTAAGTTGTACAACGCTTTAAACTCGTCTTTGGGAGATTTAGTTTCGGCGCTGAACTTCGACGTAACAAGGACGAAATGTCTTGACCTATGGCCTCTAAATCATCCTTACCCATATTATTCTTAAACAGACAATCCTCAACACTACAGATAATTTCTTCGTACGGGATTTTTGCGGTGTTATTGCGAAATTCAAGCCCTTCGACAATACTTTTATTGTAGGTTCGTCAAGTGTTTGTTTTGATAGATTATAGACCGTGCGTTGTGAGCGTTGTGAGCACGTCAAGCAAGTATTGCAAAACAACAAGCTTCGGGTCCCGCACCTACGTCACAGTGACCGAGTGAAGCCGGCCACAGTCGAGCGTGTGCCTGCTGTACTGCTAAGTCAGAGGAGTCACAGACTAGGTTGGCTACATCTTGAAGCGAGCTTCCATTAAAACATATTCAAGCCGCTGAAGATTAGTTAATTTTACCATCCGTCAAGTGTCATATCCTCTACAAGATGCAGGAATGTACAAGCTGGATTGTGAATGTGGTCTCTCTTACATAGGGCAAACAAAAGATCTATAAAACCGGCGTACAAGAACATATAGCTGACGTGAAGCACCGACGTTCCGAGAAGTCTGCAATGTGTCAACATATTCAAGATCGTCCCCGCCACTTTTCTTTCACAGATTAAAAACATCCTAATTTCAATAGAGAAGATGGATGGGTGCTGCCATCGGCTTGGGATCCTATATTAAACAAAATTAAATCCAAACCCAAGCATACCTCTAAGACTTCAAGATACTGTAAGCTCATTCTGCGTAGATCGGACCAAAATTAATATTCAAAAACTGAAGGTAGCCGGGCTAACTATGACATTGGGACGTCAAACACCTCAGTCCCCGTGACCATGGGTGCTGTAAAGCACCCGAAACGTCGGAATTAAAATAGTAAATTAAACGCGATAAAATCCGTAAAATAGTTCACCCTACTTTCACACCAACGCCGGCTTGTGTCCCTCCCTCGGGGACTTTTAGTATATTCATCTAGACACCTTAAGAAATAACTGTACCAACTTTCAAAACTACAGGAATTATTTGGTCTAACCGACGATTTTGTAGCTAATTTTCTTTTACTAAGGTACTCTAAGCGGACTCCGTGTGGTAAATACACGCCACAGTATAAATATTTGCAGTAGATCAGCTGAATTGAATATTATAATAATTGAATTTATACTTTTCTTCTTTTGTAGGATTTATTTATTTAGTCAGATTTAAATCTTATTATTTAGTAGTTTACTTTATTATTGCATAAAATGTACATATAATATAACTTTTGGAAGTTTTAACAATCAACTAATTTTATTAATGAAACAAAGGTAGGTTGTTTCGTTACCGTTTCAGCCTATTAAATTCCACTGCTGAACATATGCCTCCTCCATAGCTTGCCTCATCTCTATGAGGTGACATTTGCCACAGTTGCCACGCTTGGCAAGCGGGTCGGCAACCGCAGTATTTTTATTTTAGTCGTTATTAGGAAAACGCTGCTGCCCATCTCCTGACTTTTTCCTCTGTCGCCTCTTACGACACCCACCGGATGATATAAGGTAAAGATTATTCTTACACCGCCACTGCACGACCCGGTAGGTTGTTCACAGAAATTTATTTGTAAATTTACAACATTCACACAGTAATATAATAAAACAAAAATTTAAGCCATTCTGAATAAAAGTAAAATATTTATACATGAAAAATAACATTTGGCAAATTAAAATAAATAAAACTACGCTTGGTTCCTCGAGCAACCATGTGCATCAACAGAGTATGGGTATTGGGTATCAAACCAACAAATCTAAATTCCACGAAGTCAAGTGGACGTGTGCCGGTGGAGAATCATTGTTCGATTTTTGCTGCAAGAGTGATGAAAGCTTCACATTTTCTTTATCTTGTAATGAAAGATGTCTAATCGACAAACCGCGTGAATGCCTAGAGTTTACTATTTCTGGCAACTAAGCATTCTAAATAAAATTGTACTATTATTCGTTTCATTTTCGTCTTCCAAAATTGTCATCTTTTCAAATGCATTCAATAAAATAAAATGCATTCAATACTAACAAAACTTAAATAGGTTCATTTTCATTCGCCCGAATTCCAAGGAGACATATTTGCCGTTCGGTCACGTGTAGTTTCCTTGTACCTGGTAGTAAAAATAACTTTTTGTTAATTGTTATCGTGTAAGATTTTTATCATATTTCAAAATTTTAATTTTATTTGCCTCGATTGCATTCATTACGACTTTTTGGATTCTGTAATAGGAACACTTCACCTCTACTAGCATGTCATCACCAATTAGTCCGTCAGGAGTAGCTCAAATAAATGGATAAGTTTTATCATTGAACAAACCACAAGGCTCTATACTAAAGTTCTTTTGCTGCTGTATCTGCTACAGGGCCTGCTCAATACCATGGGCAATTGACATCAGATGAGATAGATTTTTCATCTACAAATTCAAATTGTTTTTTTATCTGGTGGGGAATATGGTGGATGCTGCATCAACTAAAACCAAGCATTTTGCATGGCAGCGCCTGTAACACCAGATCGATGGGTAGGGCATTATCATGATGAAAAGCACTCCAGCACGCAATTTTACTTGACGATTATTCTTTAGTTCTTCGCATAGTAATCTCCGGTTATTGTCTCTTCTACTTAACTAGTCGATCATTATTATACCGTACGCATCCTAGAAGACAGAGGCCATTACTTTCCAGAGGACGCAGACACCTCGAATATCTTGGCTGTCGGTGAAGACGGTCTTTTCCACACCTTGCTTTGACTTTTTGTCTCCGGTTTAAAATCGTGTACCCACGTTTCATCTACGTTTACGACATTAGCGGAAAAAGAATCTGGATCTTCTTCAATTATTGCTAAATTTAGCTTTGAAATATCAACTCTTGCGTTCGTGTGGGCATCTGTTTACATTCGAAGAACCGAGCACGCAGCCACCTTTTAAAATTTTAAGGTATGAGTTAAAATAAACTAAATTTTCTCAAACGAAAGCTTCAGTATCTCAGCTAAATAACGGATAGCCACGTTGATCTAACTTAACAATTTCTTCGATTTTTAACGTTTTCTTGTATAGCGGCCGTTTTGGCCGCCCAGAACGAGTGTCTTCATTGCAGGCGGTTCTGTTACGTTTCAATTCAGCGCACCAGTTCAAGTTTCTCCATTTTGCATATGAATCACTTCCCGGCAAAATGTGAATTTAAAAAAAATTGGGTATAGTTTTTAATTTAGTTATGTCTGGCCTTGTCTACTTACGAATTTAAGATTCGAAAAATAGAACCCATTTCTATAACTCATTGATAAGTGTCCTATTCCGAAAACTTTTGATCAACCTAGTAAATTATACATATAGTTCTCGGCCATGAAGATCACATCATAATATCGAGACTAAGAAAATGACTATCAGCCATAAAGGTCGGCTTCCAATGCTAGAAGATCTAGTATTCGAAAGGAATTTTTAGGTACATCAGATTCAAAGTTTTGTTGAATTTGTTCCATCTCTCTGAAAAAGAAATCACAAAGTCAAACTCAAATTTTACACCTTTGTCAAAATAATTGATATTAGCGAAATAAAATCAGTTTGCAAATGCTCAATCAATGCCCGTTGGGTACTTACTGTTCTTCTGTGCATTTTTTATGTATCAAGGAACCTTTCTCAGAGCGGGGTATTGATGCACTGTAATCAATAAAGTCTGTTTTATTTGTTTACATAGACTTACTAAAATAACTAAGACATATCTTTGGACAATAATGGTCGTACTGTACGCTTATACTGTTACAAAATCTTCATAGAAATAAATTATTGGAAGCAATAATGGTCGTACGAGCTGTTTTACTTAGAATATGTTACTGTGGTCACCAGATGTTTTTTGTTTTTCAAATTTGATATCTTTTTATGTCGTTTACAAAAGTGCGGTGAGCGTATCTAAAAGAACTTGACACAGGTCCGACCTTAACGACGTCTGGCTGGACACTAAGCGAGACGCGCGTTCCAGCGTGAGCTGTTTTACTAATTTTCAAAAAACTATCCATTAAAATCACTTAATAATACGATTACCTTTAAGTACATCCAATTTAAATATAATTTCGTGCTGTAATTACTATGTAAAACCAAAAAAGGTTTTAAAATCGACACTATTTCGGTTTTTCCGATCGAGCAAAGTACAATGTATCGTGTTTTGAACCTTTAATATCACCAATAAAGGCTGTATCTATGACATATATTATTATTTTCTGCACTTAGTTATAGTAATTTGACTATTTAAAGTTAATTTTACAAGAGCCAATATTGGGATAACCTGCCGTTAAGAATCAAACTGCAGATGTGTTGTCACTCCTGGTTGTGACAGCGTGGTTCTTCCCCAATTAAGCCGACCTGTTCGTGCTACAACCATAAAATAGCATGGCTCTACCGCGTAGAAAATAAGATTTTATTTAAATAATGATTTTATTTCATACTGCCTTTGATGTTCCTATATAAAACTTCTGTTATGTTCCATCTCTCTGAAAAACCATAGTAAATCTTTTAGTGCAAATAAAGAAAGTAGTGTTGCAGAGAGGCTATCCTGCATCGCATCGTAATGGACGTTGTTGTTGGTTTGAACACTTGATTACTTACGTGGGTCACTCGGAAAGATAAGCGAAAGTTAAAAAAAAGTTCCATGATTAAAGTTTTTTTTAATTAAATCTTTTCAAAGCACTCTCCACCAGAATCTTTAGTTTCATTGCGTCTGTAATCTGAACTAATTTTCGAAACACTTCCTCCAGTCCGCCTCACTTTCTTTAATGGTCTGCTCGAACACTGCTAGCGAATCTTTCGGCGATGAAACACCTATCCTTTTCATTTATCGAGGAGTATTTGATGTTGATGTAATAATGATGTGATCACTTAACACAATAATATCCTAACCCCAGATTGTCGATTTTAGTGCAACGTTGCAAAGCGACAGTCAAATAAATAATCCCCTCCTTCTCTTGTGTCCGCTGAAGCTGTAAGAGCCGCATAGGCTAACAGCACTAACATCACAGAAACCAGAGAAGATTTGTCGTAATCTCCCGAAAGCTGCCCAGCCGAGATGAATTCGTCGATATCACGTCTTTAACGCAGTACCCTAGCTGACTCCACAATATCAAGAATAGAACCATTTAAAACTATTAAAGATTTAGATAATACTGTTTTTTCGAGTTTGTGTTATAGTAGTTTCCAAATCCGTATATTAGTGAAAGTGTTCAAATAATGCTACAAATACAACTATAAACAATAGCTTAATTGCTGCTATTTATATCACATAATCATCATAAAACGTTTACAATGTATTAATATTTTAATCAACTTAAATAAACTATAAAATACATTAAACATCTATTTTACAACGTAGGTTCGAAATTTTGTTGAGAAACTGTCGGTTTTGTGTGTTATTTATTAAATACTAGCGATCCGCCCCGGCTTTCTGGATCATGACAACAGCGCCATCTACCGGGACCAATAGTGAATCTAAATCATCCAGGGACCCACTCGAATACAAACAAAAATTTCATCATAATCGGTTCAGCCGTTTAGTAGGATTTCCGTAACAAACACACGTACAGAATAATTATAGGGAAGGGAGGCAAGAAGGATCCGTTAAGGTTGAATAATAAAAATACGATCTATAATCAGATAAAATGTAATGAAATTAAAACAAAATCAAACTCTGGTTAGTAATGTTTAAAAATAAAAATAAAAGAAACATAAAATCAACATCTTCATTGTCATTTAATTTTTTTAAAGTCTCTGAACTATCTGTTTTGCCCTATTAAGGTAGGTAAAACGGATATACTTCTAGGGCAAAATGGATATATCCCTTAGCATTCGGAAACTAATCACTAGAAAAATCACAAAAATAGGATCGAGAACCATTTCCCGAGTATGACGAACAACTCTCATGCGTTCATTTCGCAAATTCGCGTTCGCGATATTGAAACATTCAATCCAGTCTTCTATGGTTCTGGTATTGTCTTTAACTTCGAACAGTCTTTTTCTTGCCGGTTATTGAATTCTTTAATCCAGACACAGAATCTCAAGGTTTATTTTAAAACTGGTTTTTAAATTTATCTTCTTGTATGGTTTTTATAGGTGTGCTGGTTAATATTTCAGATTTTGTAATTTTCTACCCTACTTAGTTTTTAAACTGTTGCTGGGGCAATGGATAAATTTCTTTGAGTATTTCAGCACTGGATGCTGTAAAATAAGCAATGGTTTTGTCAAACGGGAATGTGTGGTGCTGTCAACGTAGATCGTGTCTTTTCTGGAGTCTTCAAAACAGGTGTTGTCTGTTCTGGAGGAATGATCTCGTGTGTGTGTACGTGTGCCAAAACTGGTGAAGTAATTTCATCTGGTGGTACAGCGAACAGAATGTGATGTTTCTAAAGCATGTGGTATGGCCATCGTATCTGTTGTCATAGGCGAAACAAAAACAGAAGGAGTTGGAGCCCCGTTGTCTTCGCCTGCAGAGTGTGAAGTTGATGCCTCGTAGACTGTAGAAGGTGCAAATAGTGCTTCATCTATCACATTTCTGTCGTACGGATAAATGTCGGCTGCTCTAAGTCCGCTCATGGCGTTTTGTGGTGTTGCTACTTTTAAGTAAGCAGGTGTAACAAGACGTACAATTTCATACTGCGAAATAACTCGCCCTGGATACTGCTTTTGGAACTTATTTATCTCAATTTTAAAGGCCACCTTAAATGGTGCATAGACAGCAACATCAAGTGGTTGTAACTTATCAGATGTGTGTGGAGGAATAGACAAAATATAACGTTATGATCTCTTGCATATTCTAAAGCAGGATAATATTTATGAGACTCATGATTGTCTAGAATTAATAAAGCTTTACATTCACTCGTAGGACGCACATAAGTCACAAAAGCTATTAGCCGCTGTTAGAAAATTGCTCCGCTTATCCATCCACTATCTGATATGGTGCCTTCACTACCAGAACATGTCCCATCTAGTAGACGTGGCTGAAACCTTTTCTTTAAAAAATGGGGAGGTGCAAAACACCCTGTTGCGCTACAGCAGCAGATGACTGTTGTCAAAATATCTCTCTAAGCTGCTCACCATGCCGACCTGCTTCTTACCAAGTACTGAAAGTACTTTTGGTAGTTGTAGACGAGGTCCTCATCTGTCTCATCTATGTTATATATCATATTAGGAGTGATATGATGCTCTTCGACAATGGTCTCCAACAAATCTTAAAAACGGGTCACAGCTGGTTTGTTAAAAGCTGATAATCTGGCTACCGATGTCGGCTCTGGGCTGCTTAAAACAATATCGGGATGACGTTTCAGAACATTTTAAACCACTGTTTACCAGCAATATTGTTCTTAAAAGGCGTTTGTATGTTTTGTCGCTTAGCATACTCACCAGCTAATTCCATAAATTCATTTCTCAACAGATCGTAAAACAGTGCATCTAAATCCCTTAAATGTTTTTCAAAATTTTTCCCTTGCTCTTCATTAAATACAGGCTGAAAATTGCCGAGACTCTATAAACTACTATTAGATTTCACATGACGTTGTAGAGTAGTATACGGTATTCCACATTTTCAGATGCACTTTTATTCAGGATTTTTGCTTCTGCAATTGCTTTTTCATTATTTCCTCCGACCAAGAGGCCTAGTGGTCTTCCGTATGTAGTTGTTAACCATCTGCAAGTAACAATAACACATATTACATTTAATATTGAATAAAAATAAACTCTATATATAAAGATTGATTAATGTATTTAAGAAAATAATACGCTTATATTATCAGTTGCGTCCATCATTAAGCTAAGCACGCGACGATATGTGTGAGTTTTTATATTTTACCCGATGGTACCCTATTTTATTTCAGGGCTACAGACGGCTTTCATATAACTTTGTATTAAGCCTAGAAACTAAGCAAGACTAATTTAACAGATTTTAGACTAGATTTTGATGACTAGATTTAGATTTAAGACTTTATTTTAACAGATATTATTTTATTTAATATTAAAAAATTACCAAACATTACAAATTTATTAAAATATTATATTTAAAGTAAGATTATATATTGTATCGGCAAGTAAAATTTACTGTCTGAGGAGAAAATACTTTAATTTCACAAGTAGTGAGCGCCATTGCGTATTAACCAAGGAATTTTGAGCTTTTATTTAATTTTTAACTTACAAGCAGCAAAACGTACACATTAAATCGCGAAAGTGACGGATAAAATAAATTGCGCTATATTTTTTATCTCGAATATAGTACAAAAAGTTCATTAATAGGGTCGTGGTGGCCTTTTTGTAATCTTTTTAGCAATGAAAGTGCTCAACAATCACCGTAAAAAATTTGAAAAGGGTTACACAACATAATAAAAATACAACTAAAAAATACAAAAAAATAATATCAGCACTGTTGATGCTTTTTCACCGGCTGAGCCAATATTTCTCAGGAACTCGTCGTCGAGTACTAGAACAAACTTGCGTTCGATGTCGAGTCTTTGTTAAACGAAGTCTCGTATTGGGGACGATAAATCTAGTTCAGTTTAACCCTTAGAAGACTTACTGAAAAGAACTTTGTCGTATCTTCTCAATGTCAGGGCGAATGCTGTAAAATATTCCCCTTGCTGCCTCAGCCAGCATTGGAATCCACGGCATCGACATATAGACGAATGACGTACAGTTTCGCATTCAAGTGGAAGGGAAGGCTAAATTGGTTTTTAAAAACTTTGCGTGCTCTGTGAAGAAACTAAGACATGATCCAAAAACATAGACACAAACTGATTTGAAACACACTGCAACACATATTATAAAGGCATGTATTAAACCCTGTGGTACACATAATATGGTACACATGTGGTAATATGGTACACATGCGATTTCGTGGAGGCCCATTAAGCAGTTGTCAAATGCTTTAATTATTCTCGATAATGTGTCGCTAGTTAAATCAACATTACTTGGGAAATTTAATATCCTAGATATGTAACAGTATATCAAGACACCTATAATATAATTAGGCATTTCAAAATGTAATATTTATCTATATTTTTCTCTTTATTAACAAAACGTACGCGGGCAGAATTTTTACCAATTAGTTTCCCCGCTATCTATATTTTCATTAGTAAAATTACCTTTTGCTATATTAACAGAATTTAAGCAACTCCCAATTATTTTGTTTGTGTATACAGGCTCTGAACCTGCTAAAATTATCTTATTGACTTAAAAATTTCGGCATTTTCTTTCAGTCAATCCAGGGGATAAGAATTTGGTATTGCATCGGAAAACAATATTCATGTGCATTTAAACGAAAATTGTTAATTGTGCTATAGGCAAAAGTATATACCGAATCTTAAATAAATTAAATTCATTATCTAATAAATACAGAGATGTATGCCTAAGTAGAACTGGAAAATAATTCGTACACATCCCACGTAATACAAAAATAAAGTGGGACTTGTTTTAAAGTGGGACTTCTGTAAAGAAGTCTCTAGTAGTAAATGCGTCGTTACCCCTGAGGACAACGATGGAATGCCTCGTTTCCAGTAAAAACGATCTCCGGTTCTCTACATACTCACCATAAGAAACACAGCAACATTAAGCTGCTATTTCATTCTGGTATTCTTTGAGAGCGCGGTCGAGCTGATCCATTCGTGCTACAACTATAATATTGCATGGCTCTATCACGTATAATGCTTTTACGGTTTTAAGTCCGTGAATTCTTTATTTGGTCCTATTTGGTATTTCGTTATGGTATGTCGTTCGTGGTTACTCCTTTATTTTAATTAAGGAAATGAAGTTGCCATCTATATATTTTATTAAAATATTATTTTTAAAACTATTGTTGTATTTGGCTATAAAGTAATTACAAAAACAATATACCTGCGGAGTAACTCTCGTCGTTTCTTCTCTGAACAAAGAAACCTTATTTTAAAAACCGTAGAAGATTTAAAATGATCTGTGACAAAAGATATTTCAATTTAATATAAAACCAAAAAACAAAAAGATTTTATTTCATTCAAATTAAAAAAAATAACAGTGTGTATAATTTTCCACTTTATTCCATGATATAATGTTTTCATTTTTATATCTTAAAGAAACTTTTCCGTTTGTCTTCATCACTTTCATTCTGTGGTAACAAGAACGTAAAGTTGGGCAGTGCAATATCATGTTCGCGTCTATCCGTGTTGGTATTGTACGACAAACCACACTAAGAGAAATATTAAGAAGCATTTGTTAGAAAAGTTGGTTCCAGTTGCGCGTAAACAATAATACAAGTACACCAACGCTCGGCTATTGTTACAGAAACAAAACGATACGATATATTGTTACTCTTACTAATGTTATAAATGTGGAAGTATTTTTGGGTGTTTGTTCTTCAATTACGCTTGGAACGGCTGAACGAATTTTAATGAAATTTTGCATAGATGTCTATAATGTCGTGGAATAATACATAGCATACTTCTTCTAATGCTATAAAGGTCCGGTGAGGGTTAACATCGATACGTACCATCAAATACAGCCTATGAAAGTCTACTGTTGAACATAAGCCTCACGTATAGATTGCCTTATAAAAGGGATTTACCATAGTTGCCATGCTTGGCAACCGCAGTTTATTATTTTGAGTTGTTGTCAGGAAGATGCTGCTACCCATCTCCTGTTTCTCAGAAGTGGATATTCTTACACCGCTATCACACGGTTAGCATCGATACTTATTTGTGTGTATATATTGGCCTGTATTGGCCTATCGAAGGGCAGTTAACAGCTAGTTAAATTATACGATTTTTTTTCCGTTACAGCCTATTAAAATCCACTGCTGAATATAGGCCTCCCCCATAGATTGCATCATAGCTGGGATATTTGCCATAGTTGCCACGCTTGGCAAGCGGGTTGGCAACTATAGTTTATATTTTTAAGCATTATTAGGAAGACACTGCTGCCCATCTCCTCATTTGTTTCCCTTTGTCGCCTCTTACGACACCCACGGGATGATATGGCGTAGTAGATATTTTTACACCGTCACTACACGGCACGAATTTTTTTTCACAGAATATTATTTCTGTTATTTATCTTAAAATCTCCATTATATTATGATTTTAAACATAATGCTTTATTAAATAAGTATATCTCAAATTAGGTTTGAAACGACCCATAAGCAGAACCTTCATTCAATAAGTACAAGTACCAATTCTTCTGTTACATTTCATTATTAAAGTGGGTCAGCATTTCAATCGGAAAACAGTTTTCCTTAAGAAATGTCTCAAAACGCAACTAAGTTCATTTAAATTCCTTTTGTTGAAAAAAGTATCCTTTAGACTAAGCCAGTAATTTTAATAACGTAATTGAATATATTTTGAAGAATTTTGTTACAATTGTGTCAAACTTTTATACGTAATTTTAGTGAGTGTTACGAAATTTGCCACTGATATCTGCCTATTAGTCTGATATATACGTAAAAATGAAATGTTTATAGTATTTAAGGAAAGGAAGTTTTAATTAAAAAGTATTAAACTATACAAAAACGTCCTCCTGCTGGGCACAGGCCCGATCTTATTACGAGAAATGGTTTTAGGGCAAGGAAGAGTTTGCCGCGTTACTCTCTCAAATGCGTGTTGTTAGACTTTTCATGACTTCCAATTAATGTTTTATTTTATTTATCATACATGCAGGTTTCTCGACGATGTTTTACTCCACTAAAGAACATGACAACAATTTTTTTTGTGCTGCAGTCATCAAACTCGGCTTGCCTATGTGTGCATAGTATTTTTTTTTATAAAACTGAAGTGAGAAACAAACTTGTCGCCTCGTCGAGCGTTGTCACATATGAGGACTAAGACCTCACAGTATATAATTATATCACAATAAACAAGTGGTGGTGCTTCCGCAGACGGACTCCTAGATAGATAATTTAAAATTTAAAATTTTGTATAACCAACTTCAATATAAATTATTAAGAATAACTCAAAAATTATGGTCAGACCTTATTCATTTATATGGGACCATATTATGTGAAGCACCAGCTTTCAAATAAAAAAGAAAAATTCAAATCGGTTCACCCAGAAAAAAGTAATGAGGTAACACACATAAAAAAACATACAGTCGAATTGAGTACCTCCTCCTGTTTGAAGTCGGTAAAAAAGGAGTTCTACCAACTAACTAGGGTTAGTTTGGTAAGCTTAAATGCGACGAGTAAATTTAAATTTTTTTAAGCTATCGTAACCTCTCAATATGTCCTGCGACCGGATGTATGACATTTAAGACTGCTACTTTATTAATACTTAGCGTTATATTAAATACCTCAAACTTCGTATTTATCAAAACTTGAAAACAAAATTGTACAATGTACAACAAGTGCGTGATGCTAGTGATGACATATGGATCTGAGACGTGATCGTTGAGAACGAACTGAACTGACCGTATGAGGAAGTTCAAGGTCTCTTATCAAGCAATGGGGAAGGCAATGTTTGGAGTTTTGCTGCGTGATAGGATTCAAAATGAAGACATTCATGGTAGAACCAAAGTTACCGACATAGCTCAACGGATCAGTAAGTTAAAGTGGCAATTGGCCGGCCATATATCTCGGAAAACCCACAACTGAAGGGGAAGAAAGGTTCTCGATCGGCAGCCCCGTACTGGTAAGCGAAGCTTACGGTGGGCCTCCACTAGATGGAGTGACGACCTGTTACGACTTGCAGGGAATCGATGGATGCAGTTGGTTCAGGACCGTTGCCGTGTTTTATGGCATTTCCTGAGTGAAGTCTATTTTCAGCAGTGGACACATGTGAAATGCTGTAATAATAATAATAATAATAATAATTTATTTGCCAGAAATATGGTGGTTACAGACATTATGATTAAAGATAGTACAAGCATATTTCGCCAGTGGCATGCAAATACATAATTTTATAATATGTACATGATTCTTGTACTTGTTATAATCTCTGATAAATATAAAAATGTGGTTTTGGTTTATGGGTCAAAATTGTTGGTACGAATTCTAACATTTGTGCTGTGTCATGGTCTGATAAATTTAGCGCATGTATTTTACCTACTGCATTTGTTATATTGCTTACAATATTTTCTAAGCACGATACTTTACGAGTAGGGCCTAATATATGTTCAATTTACAATATGGTCTAAGCACGATGCTTTACGAGTAGGGCCTAATATATGTGATTTTAAATTATAATTTGCTAAAAATCGAATATGTTATTTAATTACGATTTTGATATAACGATTATAATGTTATGAATATCTGTACTAACTGTATTATTTAATTTTATTGTTATTTTTATGTTTGGCAATTTTTTTATTTACTGTGGATAACTGCTACAATACGTTACGCTGTAATGGCTTAATAGCCTGCTTTACTTACCTACGCTGAAAATATGACTATCTTCCGTGATTCTGATGGTGGGTTAGGGTGTATACAAGTGTCACTATATGCATAAAATAGTATCATCGTTTGTTTTTTGCTTGTATCTTGGCACATTATATCTTATTCAGTTAAAACTTCAGATAATATTTGGAGGTATTAATGATTATGAAGGTCATTATGGAAGATAACATTTCCGTGAAAAAGAATAATATTTCTCGGTCATGTATAGAACGTTGCGAAGTAGAGAAAAATATATATCAAGATATTACGGAGTTATTCGGGAAATACTTACGTACTTATTGAATAAACCTTAATATATAGCAAAGTATACAAATTGGTAATGGCTGATGGCGAAAAATCTTCCCAATTTCAGAGGGGGGTATAATACAGAAGAAGAGTGGCCGTCGTCCAGGGGATCAGGGAACGAAATACATTATTTTTATTTAGTTTGTTGCGTAGGGTATAAGTACTGCTAATGATATTATATAACAATTATATATATATTAATAAATTATTAACATACTACATGATACTTAAAATAATAATGGTGTACGGCTTTTGCTTAAACTTAAAATAATAAATGGAATTAAGCGTTACTTTTTGGTAATCTAAAACCTTAAAGATGTCATTAAACTGTGCCATGATCTGTTTCTGCTACATCTGCTCTATCCTGTTTCTGTTACTGTTGCTGCCGAATTGAACCACAGATTAAAGATAATTTCGACCACAGGCTATAATAAAAAAGTTCGAATACATTTGCAATATTGTATGATATATTTATTAGCTAGCTTTATATTTTTGTTTATCGATTATGTCTTGACTTAGCATAAATATTGCATCAGTTATTATTTGTATAGATTTAATTAAGTCTCCAAATCAATTAAAAAGTTTGGATATTAAAATATTTCTGTGTATCCGAATGTGAGAACAGGCATTTAGCGAGAACAGGCGTTACAGGTTCAATCTATTTTTATCTAAGGTGTCGTCTCTAAGCAAAAAATAAATAAACAGCTTGTTAAAACCATGTTTTTGAACATTGGTCACAGTGGAACAGGAACAGTTATTTAGATTTAGACACGCCTGTGATGTTGAATTAACGTCTTTTCAATATCGACAAACTGTGTTGGTCTGGAACGCCTTAATATGCATACATACACCCGAAGCATAACAGACCCAGACTTCACGGAATGCTTATGAACGATGACTGGATGTTGTCTTTGATCATCTGATCGTGATTATAAAGGTGGAAAACGAGCACACAGTCTATCCGATGATAAGTAGATGCTGTAGGCAATAGACATCTACATCTATCCTCGATTAAGAATCAAAATTATGATGCGTTGTCACTCCTGAGAATTAGGAAGGAATAACTCATTACCAGTAAAAAGGGTCTCCGGATCTCATACGAAACACAGCAGCACTAAGCTACTATTTTACGCTGGTGTTCTATGAGAGCGTGGTCATTCCTCGGTCGAGCCGAGCCATTCGTGCTGCAACCATAATATAGCTTTTTTATAGTAGAGGGGCAAACGAGCATGCGGCTCACGTGATGGTAAGTGACTACCGCCGCCCATAAACAACTGCATCAAAAGGGGAATTGCAGATGCATTGCCGGCCTTTTAAAAAAGAGTAGGCTCTTTTCTTGAAGTTCCCTAAGTAGTATCGGTCCGGAAAAATCTCTGGTGGTAGTCGATTCCACAAGGAAGTTGTGTGAGGAAGAAGACTTCTTCTGAATCGCACAGTGGTGGACCGCCGATCATCCAGATGGTATGGATGTTATCGCAATTTTTGTCGCAATGTGCGATGGTGAAATTGAGTGGCTGGAATTAGTCTGAACAATTCTTCAGAGTACTCCCGGTGATAGACCCCCTTGGACTCTACTGCCCATCTATGAGTTAGGTAAGCTAGAAGATCACCAGCAGACCGATCCCGACGGAAACCGTACTGGCGGTCACTAATCAGTTGGTGATTCTCAAGGTACCTCATGAGCTGGCAGTTTATGATGGTTTCCATTATTTTGGAGAACAAGGAGGTGATGGTGATAGGCCTGTAGTTGGACGGATCTGAGCGGTCACCTTTTTTAGGAATCGGGTGCACCAAAGCTGTCTTCCATGAGTTCGGGACTACGCCTAGGGAGTAGGAGTACCGGAAAAGACGCATTAAAACCGGTGCCAAATCAGCACCGAGCACACCTCTTCAACACAATAGGAGGGACGCCATCAGGGCCACTCTACTTAGTAACTTCAAAAAAAAGAAATACTTTGCGCACGAAGCGCTGGGTAAACAACACATCCTGCAATGAGCACTCACACCGCGGGATGGTCGGCGGTGTGTTCCCCCCGTCATCAAGAGTCGAGTTGGACGCAAATAGAGTGCCTAGCAGATCGGTTTTCTCCTTTGCGGCCTTGTACAGAGATGGGAGAGATGGCTGACAGAAGTTCCCTTGGACAGCCTTGGCGAGAGACCAGAGTGCACGAGTTCCCGAAGGAAGTCGAACTAGTTTCTCGCCAATTCTGCCGATGTGCATATGAAGGACCTGAAGGCGGAATTATATTTCTTTTTGAGAGCGCTGGTATTTTCATCCCAAGACGTCGATGCGTCAGCCCAGGCCAACGTCAGCAGTGAAGCAATTTTGCAGGAGCGGCCAAACCTACGCTGAGTTCTGCCTCCGATAGGTACCACAGATGATGGAATAAAAACTTCCATTCCATGAAGCACCACATCAGCGACAGAATCAGCAACAACGTTGAGATCATCCGGCGAGAAGAAAACTCGTCCCCAAGGGTAGGATGCAAAAAAGACCGCATCCTGTCCCAATCGGCCGACCTATAATGCCAAACACGGCGGCAACCTGCAGAACGCAACCGCGATGGGAGCGTGAGTCAGGCACCACACTCCGGACTAGACAATGGTCCGAGGAGCCAAGAGGGCATCGACGAACACCTGATATCCGTCCGGATGAGAGGTCAGCAAAGGTCCAACAGCGAAGATGATCCTCCATATCTGAGATCCGTGTAGGCGAAGTAACCAATTTTGTCAGACTATATGCCAAGGCAAAGTCATAAACAGATCTCCCCGTATGATCGGTTAAACGGGAACCAAGCCAATCAGCGTGGTGGGCGTTAAAGTCACCGATGATAACGATCTCTGCGGATGGGACCTGTTGTAGCACGGAGTAAACAGCCGCAGCAGCTCTAGTACGTATAGAGTTATTCATTTATTATTTAAATTTCTATGTCAAACATGTATTCAATATTACAAACACATTAAAGAAAATATTTAATGTCACTCTTCTCTGCTTATTGCCATCATGCTCTTATATAAACTCTGTAACATTTACGTAAAATAAACGTTTCAACAATGATGAGCTTGCCCGACTGTTGAGGTTCGACGATATGTCAACAAATGTTAATAATTATTCAATTTTGTTTCGCGCCGAAAGTTGTTATTTTTAACGTTGTCCATGAAACTTGATATATACGATTAAAATTACATCCTTTTGGGTACTCTTTGAGGAATTAATCAAATATGTCGCACACAGCTGTATAGGCTTAAAGGAAATATGAGCGAGCAGTTTTAATATTAAAACATGACATTATTCATTAAGCGTGTGACAAATTAAGTTTGAGAGGTTTTCAATGCCGGCAAAAAATAGTAAACTCAGTTCGATCCCCAACGGAGTTTGCTATTTTTTGACAAACTAGCACACAACTCACCAAATTGGTAAGTACGAGTATATGCTGTGGTCCATAGACATCTACATCTGTCTTCGATTAAGAATCAAAATGCAGATGCGTTATCACCTCTGAGGAATAAGAATTTCGCATTTGGAAACGTAAAAGTGTCTCCGAGTACTAATTTGCCGAGCCACAGTTTGGAAAATTAGTAGCTCCTTCTTTATTAGATCGTAAAGGTTAACTGCTGATCATTAGCCTCTCCTGTTGTACGAAGGATTTGCCTTAATTGTTACTATTGGTAGGCGGATAGTTGATCGCAGTACCAGACGTCTAGCACCTTTGACACTGCTCTCCGTCACCGATCCAGGTATTTTACGCCTGTCGTAAACAATATCGTTATACCGCTAGCAATAGGAAGCCACAAGATCTTTCTAGCATATCACTTAGTCAACTTATATATATTTATATATATTTAGGTATTTTCTGTACTAGTGGTAAAGTCACTGACCTCTATATATACAAGTACGCGGTAAAGTAAAGACATATATCACGTCAATGTAGCATGCGACATGTCCGAGATATCAAAACCTCCCTGTCTCACACCGCATTCTAATTTATATATTTGTCAGACAGGGTACCGGCCCATGTCCCCTGGTTTAACTGATTCCTATATCAGAATTGGAACAGTGAAAGACATCATGCACCGGCAAATCAGTGGTCCTTAACGTGGCCCGAAGTACGTCATAACCGACCAGATCAATAATATTACTAGCTGACTCGGCAGACGTTGTTCCGCTCTTTTCGGTAGGTGACGCAATGAGTCATCTACTGAAAAAAGCGGAACACATTTTTTCAATACATACATATATAAAAACAGCGCCATCTAACAAGTCCAGATTTTGTGATTTTCTTGGGCACCAAACCAACAAAGATTTGGTTCATAACTTGAGTCCAGCATATGAACCATAGTTTCGATAAAAGAAATATATTGTGTGAATATGACCTTTATTAATTAAGTCGTTCAGAATAAGATACTGTTAGCTACAATGACTAATCTTATATAAGTAAAGTATAGTAAGCAAAGTAATTTTCTATAATGTTTTCTTGTTAAACACAGGCTTTTTATCATTTCTGAGAGGGCTATAGATGTAGGAAAGAGTCCGTGACGCTGCCCTTATGAATATTGGTGAAATATACATATACATATATCATTAGAATACTTTTTAATTTATCAGGCATGCAAGTTTTCTCACGAGATTTCTCTTTTCTGTTTTCTCACAAGATTTCCTCGCGAATTTCATGTTAAGTATGTACTGTTAGTACATACAAGGTAAGCACAATTTTTCTTGGTGCCGCTGGGAATCAATCCAATTATTTTCTGGTGTACGATATTTTGTAATGAAAAAAAAAATTCTTTACAACGTTTCTATTTTAGGGTACTATTGTCAAGCAAAAGGAACCCCTCTAATTTCGTCCTGTCCTTTTGTGCTAATATGTCATAGTATAATTTATAGTTTTAGACATAGATTTTAATTTACATGTGTTGAAATAATACACATTTATATATTTTATGTAAGTCCACTAAGATGGACATATTATGGTGTTTTGGCACTTAAGCTTATTTAAGGAGTAAAAAGTTTAAAGAAGCAGTCATGTCTACTTTACCTCTTTTATTAATGCAAATAATAATTTAATAGTCTATTACTGCATAGATTTTATTAAAAATACAACAAACACTGTAAAATAAATAATTATAAAATACTAGAGTTATCTCTGCACAACGAAACCATACCTTACGCATGTTTTAACACGCACTTGCAATATTGTTTTCTGAACATAGGGGTAAATATAAAAGTAAAAAAGTGGAATACTTTCTTGCCAGTAGTAATTGATTTTCTTCAGTCGCTACACAAAATAACTTTAACTCTTATTTCGGTTAAGCTACTTGTGTTGACTCACTTTCATGCATTTTACATGTAGCATTAATTACTGCTTCTAAAATTATAGATCTCTAATTTTTTGTTGTTGTTTGTAACATTATCTAGAAAGGGTTCATAATTCCTACTCATGAATGTAACTACAGGCTACGAATTTAACACATAGGCTCTTTTTTATCTATTAGTCCGTAAAATTTGAATGCATTTGAACGTAACATTTAAAACAAATATTAACCATTTCACTGTCCCATGAGTCATATGAACATTTCAATTGTTTAACTATTGTGTCTATTTCTCGAACAGGGAAGTTGTTAAAATTTTTAACCAAACCATAAACAAAATTTCAGAACACAGTTTTCGATATTATATTTCATTTTAATTTCAAAGTGTTTCATGATCGACTATGCAAAATGAAGCCCAAAAATATACACCGCCTCTATCGTGTTAACAACATATCGATCCGTATACGTTAGGGTAGTATAACTTAGGGACGATTAAACGAACTTGTAAACTACGTACGTACGCTATTTTGAAACTCTTTAAAAAATAAAGTACCGGGTGGGCCAGAAAGAATTGCGAATTTGAAAAAATCATTAAAAAAAAACTAAGTACAATTCACATACAAATTTTTATTTCTATAAAAACTGACATCTGGGAAATTCATTTCTTAAAAATAACGTCATCCAGGTGTGCACCATCGCGCTGCAAACATTCTTCGAATCTGAACCTTAAATTGGTAAAAACTCGCTGGCACATTGCACGGGGAATAGCTGCCATTTCTTCCCGGATATTGGTCTTCAACTCATTAATTGTGGCTGGAGTATTGAGTAGACTCTATTTTTAGGTATCCCACAAAAAGTCCAGTGGCGTTAGATCCGGACTTCTAGGAGGCCATGCAATGTCACCTCGGCGCGATATCAGTTTCCCAGCAAACATCTCGTTGACGACCTCCAAAGAGGCATTAGCTGTATGGCATGTCGCACCATCTTGTTGAAACCATGTTGCACGATTATAGGCTTCAAATTGTTGCAGTTGTTGAAAGAAAAATCCTTAACATGGCTATGTATCGGTTAGAATTTACAGTGACAGATTGGCCTTGTCGATTTTCGAAGAAGTAGGGTCCGATAATTCCGTGCGCTGACATGGCCGCCCAAACGGTTACTTTCGGCGAATGCAGAGGCTTTTGATGTTTTGCACGAGGGTTCTCTGCAGCCCAGTAACGGCAATTCTGTTTATTCACATGCCCATTTATGTGAAAATGGGCTTCATCGGAGAACAGAATATTGTTGAAACTCCGAAAGCGTTCCAACATTGTTTCAACAAAAGCTCGTCGTAAAATTGGATCATTTGGTTGTAATTCCTGCACAAGTTGAATTTTATACGGGTGCAATTTCAGATCTTTCAACAAAATGCGACGCAAAGATGTTCTGGATACCACAAGTTCGGCTGAACGCTTTCGAGTCGATAGAGCAGGATTACGTTGAACTGAAGCTCTAACTTGTTCAATTGTGTCTTCCGTTCTTGTTGACCTTGGGCGTCCCGCAGGCTTCTGTTTGAGAGTCGAACCAGTAGCTTCGAACTTTCTGACCCACGATCGAATCACTTTCCTTCGGACACTGATTTAGGTCATGTAATCCAAACTCACGCCGAAATAAACGCCGAACAATAGCGCACGAATCGCGATTTTTGTAATAATGTTTAACGCAGAATGCACGTTGCGCTCCGGTGAAGTGATCCATCGCAACTAAATTTCCGATAACCGAGCTACTTAACCCCACCACCCGCGCAGTCCCCTCTCTAAAGCTTTAAACGCAAGAGTGTTTTAAAATCGTACGCCTTTCTGGCCCACCGGTATATACTTTAAGTTAAAGAAGTGCAAATAAAAGTAATTAATAAATTGACTACTGACTACTACTATGTATACGCACAAATGATGAAATACATAGCTATTCAACTTAAGCAGGACATAACGACAACTTGTTCTCCTTAGTATCTATATTATTATATCTGGTAATAATTTTTGATGATGGACTCACTTTCAATCTTCACGTTAGCTTGTTGTCTAGTAGGGTTCGAAAATTAATATTTGTGTTTAAACTCCTGAGAGATGTAGCTGAACCTAACGTTATAAAAATGATTTACTTTGCACTTTGTCAATCATTATTTAGCTACTGTATTTCTATTTGGGGTGGAACCGCAAAGACCTGCATGACTTTAATCGAGCGTGCTCAAAGAACAGTACTCAAAGTAAGCACTTTTAAAAAGTTTCGACATCCAACTTCCGACTTATACAAATCATGTGAAGTTTTGACAGTGAGACAACTTTTTATACTATACACATTATTAAAACAGCTTGCTAATAAAACTGCTACTATTACTAGCGAAGTAAACAGTCAACAGTCATGTCGTCAACAGCGCAAAAATATAACTCGGTCGGTGCACCTAAAAACTTCATTTGGCCAACGTTTTCATCAATTTCTTGGATCTTCTTTGAATAATAAGATAAATAATTTATTTAATGAAAAAAATAAAAGTAAATATGAGTGTAAACAAAATATTATTAAGTGGCTACAAAGTCTTGATTATAACACAACGGATTATTATAACAAATCTACGCTGAAACCCATAACTAGATATAATGTCCATATATATATACCATATTTACACCCACATCCACACCCCATCCACGCACGCACGCACGCACGCACGCACGCACGCAATCACGCACGCACGCATGCAATCACGCACGCACGCACGAAGGCACGCACGCACGCACGCACACACACAAACACACACACATAGCTGAAATACTACTGTGTAGAATAAGTAAGCATTTCGTATTTATTGTTTAAGGACGTTGTATGGTGAGCAAATAAATAAATAAGTATATATTATTTATATTATATATTAGTAGTCTTCTGTACAATATGCCGGAAGATGTGTTTGGAATTTATTGTTTTAAAAAATTTCTAGAAATCGGTTTTTTAGGAGTGTTCCTACACTGAAATGACTCATCAAAAAGTAAAATCGTGCCTTCTTACTTGTCAGTACGTATTTATCAGGCGGATTGGCTATCGCAGCACCAGACATCAGTCGGAGAAAATTTCAAAATTTGTGAGAACGTGAGAAGAACTACATTCATGAACGGGAGTAGAAATATTTTTGCCTTAGTTGAGCGCCGCCTTAAAGTGAAAGAGAATTAACTATCCCATGTCGCCTCGTGGGTGTCGTAAGAGGCGACAGAGAGAAAATGAAACAGGATCTCCTGTTGCTCAGATGCCGCCCATCTGGGCAGCAGCATCGTCCTGATAATAGCTCAAAATAATAAAAAACTGCATATATCAAAATGCCCAATCAGTTCCATCCAATGGACTAGGGGTTTCATTGCGTGATAGACTTAAAAATGAGGTTATCCGCAGTAGAACCAGAGTAACCGATCGACATAGCCCTACGGATTAGTAACCTGAAGTGGCAATGGGCCGGCCACCTTCGAAGAACCGACAACCGATGGGGAAGAAAGGTTCTCGAGAGGCATCCTCGTAGACAAAGTGTAGGGCGGCCCCCCACTAGATGGAGTGACAACCTGGTAAGAGGAAGTCGATGGATGCAGTTGACTCAGGACCGTGCTTTGTGGCCTTGGGGGAGTTGTTCAGCAGTGGACTTGTGTAGGGCTGTAATGAATGAATGAATGAACGGATACCGGAATGACTACCTCATAATGCCAATAACTTGGCAAACGATCGCAGATCGCGATCAGAAAAGTATGAGTTTGTGTTTTATTTTGCTTATTTCTAGAATATTGGGTTTATAGCAGTATTTCCCCTAATATTTTAAAATGACATATTATTTATCTAGAATTATTTCAAGTTTTTTCGCAATACGTACTAGCAGCGCAAATTAATTCGATTTCGATTTCAATCAATTCGACGCCATTTTTAAGAGGATTCCCATCAAATCCTCTTTAAGTACTATCCACATATCGCTTTTGGGTCAACCACACACTCTGTGTAAGATATATTTTAAAGATACTCGTAATGGCATTGATTTAAGGTTTAAAAGTGAAAAAAAAAACGCACTTATTTAAAATTACCAACAATTACCTCTAATTTGGACATTTAATTATATATATATATATTATGAAGTGTTTTTATCTATGCATTTAATAAATATGCAGAAAAGTCGTGTATGTAATTTTATATTTTTCTGGGTATAAAACAAGTCTAGGTGACTAAATAAAGGATACTGAAGTGAAATTAGTTTTACGATTTTGTCCGTCTGTCTATATAAGTATGTTATTGCGATTTTTTACTGAGCTAGTTGATAATTTACCTCAGATGGAAACTCTTTCCTTAATTAAAGTGGTTTTACAATCTATACTAATATTATTTAATACGCATTAAATATTGGGAAGACTTTACATGTTTGTAAGTCAAGCACGCAAACATTTCTAAATAGATATGAGTGCTAGATTACCACATAAGTTTCCTGCAGCTTCTTTGAATAATAAGATAAATAATTTATTTAATGAAAAAAATAAAAGTAAATATGAGTGTAAACAAAATATTATTAAGTGGCTACAAAGTCTTGATTATAACACAACGGATTATTATAACAAATCTACGCTGAAACCCATAACTTGATATAATGTCCATATATATATACCATATTTACACCAACATCCACACCCCATGCACGCACGCACGCACGCACGCAAGCACGCACGCACGCACGAAGGCACGCACGCACGCACGCACGCACACACACAAACACACACACATAGCTGAAATACTACTGCGTAGAATAAGTAAGCATTTTGTATTTATTGTTTAAGGACTTTGTATGGTGAGCAAATAAATAAATAAATATATATTATTTATATTATATATTAGTAGTCTTCTGTACAATATGCCGGAAGGTGTGTTTGTAATTTATTGTTTTACAAACTTTCTAGAAATCGGTTTTTTAGGAGTGTTCTTACACTGAAATGACTCATCAAAAAGTAAAATCGTGCCTTCTTACTTGTCAGTACGTACTTAGCAGGCGAATTGGCTATCGCAGCACCAGACATCAGTCGGAGAAAATTTCAAAATTTGTGAGATCGTGAGAAGAACTACATTCATGAACGGGAGTAGAAATATTTTTGCCTTAGTTGAGCGCCGCCTTAAAGTGAAAGAGAATCAACTATCCCATGTCGTCTCGTAGGTGTCGTAAGAGGCGACAGAGGGAAAATGAAACAGGATCTCCTGTTGCCCAGATGGGCGGCATCTGGGCAGCAGCATCATCCTGATAACAGCTCAAAATAATAAAAAACTGCATATGACAAAATGCCCAATTAGTTGCATCCAATGGACTAGGGGTTTCACTGCGTGACAGACTTAAAAATAAGGTTATCCGCAGTAGAACCAGAGTAACCGATCGACATAGCCCTACGGATTAGTAACCTGAAGTGGCAATGGGCCGGCCACCTTCGAAGAACCGACAACCGATGGGGAAGAAAGGTTCTCGAGAGGCATCCTCGTAGACAAAGTGTAGGGCGGCCCCCCACTAGATGGAGTGACAACCTGGTAAGAGGAAGTCGATGGATGCAGTTGACTCAGGACCGTGCTTTGTGGCCTTGGGGGAGTTGTTCAGCAGTGGACTTGTGTAGGGCTGTAATGAATGAATGAATGAACGGATACCGGAATGATTACCTCATAATGCCAATAACTTGGCAAACGATCGCCAATCGCTTGGCAAGCGTAGCGATTAGAGATCAGAAAAGTATGAGTTTGTGTTTTATTTTGCTTATTTCTAGAATATTGGGTTTATAGCAGTATTTCCCCTAATATTTTAAAATGACATATTATTTATCTAGAATTATTTCAAGTTTTTTTCGCAATACGTACTAGCAGCGCAAATTAATTCGATTTCGATTTCAATCAATTCGACGCCATTTTTAAGAGGATTCCCATCAAATCCTCTTTAAGTACTATCCACATATCGCTTTTGGGTCAACCACACACTCTGTGTAAGATATATTTTAAAGATACTCGTAATGGCATTGATTTAATGTTTAAAAGTGAAAAAAAAAACGCACTTATTTAAAATTACCAACAATTACCTTTAATTTGGATATTTAATTATATATATATATTATTATGAAGTGTTTTTATCTATGCATTTAACAACTATGCAGAAAAGTCGTGTATGTAATTCTTATATTTTCTGGGGATAAAAACAAGTCTAGGTGACTAAATAAAGGATACTGAAGTGAAATTATTTTTAGGATTTTTGTCCGTCTGTCTATATAAGTATGTTATTGCGAATTTTTTACTGAGCTAGTTGATAATTAACCTCAGATGGAAACTCTTTCCTTAATTAAAGTGATTTTACAATCTATACTAATATCATAACGCATTAAATATTGGGAAGACTTTTACATGTTTGTAAGTCAAGTACGCAAACATTTCTCAATAGATGTGAGTGCTAGATTACCACATAAGTTTCCTGCAGCTAGTTACTAATAAAAATCACGTTATGAAAACAGTGAAAGTGGAGTTTATAATAATAATAATAATAACATTAAAAACCTACACAACCGTGAAGTATACAACCTCAGAGACTATTTTATTAAAAAAGACACATCACGCATTCATAGTGACGTAGTGATTAATGACAAATCATTAACCCCGCTCAATATGTCGGCAAAGGACTGGCAGAGGCCTCATACTATGACTATAGATGAACGCGAAAAGGTTTGAATGACAAGCAACTGCATGGTCGATTTTTAAAACATTGACTAATCCTTATGTAGACATGGTTGCATCAGTACATTGGTTACAGTTTGGTGACCTTTTGCAGAAACTGAAGGTTTTATCTGTGCAATACAAGACGAAGTATTTAAAACGAACAACTACGGAAGTACATTTTGAGGACGGCACGGTTGACGTATGTCGCGCATGTCACCGCCCTGGAGTCCTCAGACATGTTATTTCCGGTTGTTCACAACTATCGAATGGTGAGTATTTGCACAGACATAACCAAGTAGCTGGAATAATACACCAGCAGCTTGCCATTAAATTTGGTTTTACTCAACAGGACGTTCCATATTATAAGTATGAACCAAAGCCAGTCCTTGAAAATAGAAGTGTCACGTTGTACTGGGATCGGTCAATTATCACAGACAGGTTTATAGTGGCAAATAAACCTGACATTGTGGTGGTAGACCGAACTACACGCAAGGCAATAATAATAGATATCAGTGTTCCCATGACGAGAATCTCGTGAAAGCAGAGAATGATAAAAATAAAATATATCGACTTAGCTCATGAGATTGTCGCTATGTGGGACGTTGATTCTACTATTATTGTACCAATAGTTGTATCAGTCAATGGGCTTATCGGTAAAATATGGACGATTATCTGTCCAAGTTAGGTTTGGGCAAGTGGCTGAAGGATTGATTCAAAATCGGCCATATTAAATACAGCTCGAATAGTAACAAGGTTCCTATCTTTGATGTTTAACTTCACCGATGGCTTAGGATTCCTCGCCGCGGTGGATAATAATGAAATAATAATATTATTAATATCGATTGTATTTATATTTATAATATTATAATTTTGTGACAATATATGTGATAATGTAATAATAATAATAAATCATTTATTCTGGACCAAACCTTTAGTACATTTTCACACCCACCAAACTGCGTAACAGTTTGTTGGGTTTGTTATGTTGCTATGAATTTGATTTTAATACATTTGCATCCAATTTTATGGAAAACACCTGAATTTAGCTACTTTACATGAAATCATTACTTATATTATCTCAAATAGCCAAATGTAAATATAGGAATGCAATATGTGGACGAAATATACTAAAACAAGCATAAATAAAAAACAAGTATGGATTCGATGCAACTGAACGTGGATGAAGATTTGCATATCTTAAATGTTAGGTATAAAAATATAAAATAAAACGGCGATGAGAAGAAATCTAAAATATATTTTAAAACTTTGTTTCCGTTTTCCTCTTAATTTTTTTTATTTATAATATAATATTCAGAAAAAGAACCACATATTGAAACGGTAATAGATTTGAAAAATAAAACCATTTACAAACGAAGTTTTATGTTCTTAGCTCGAAGAAATAAATATATTTCATTAATTGTTTTAAAAAATTTGGCCGATTTTATACAATGTAAAAGTACAAAAGAAGTTTAACTAATTTTTTACATTATTTTTCATATCCGCTGTAATATTTCCAAGCGTTTCCGTGAAATTCATATTGGATATTAAATAAATTGCCTACCGTGAGAAGAGGAAATTATGTTTAGATAGACCCGCAAGACATTTACGTCTCGTGTAATGTTCTCTCGTTTTCACCTTATTATTAGGGTATATAAACAGAAATTGTAAGATGCAATACGTTATTTCTGACGAAAATTTCTGTTGTATTTCATTACTTTCTGTTTTATTTGTTTTGTGTTGTATTGGTTGTATTCATTACTTTAAACTACATTTTGTTAAGTATTCTATCTATTCGGACACGTTTATGTTATTTAGAATACTTAAGCAAATTTATTTTATTACACACTAGTAGTCCATCCCGGCTTCGCACGGATGATTTCTGAATCTCTATAACAGCGTCACCTATCGGGTCTAAATATGAATCTAAACCCTCTAGAGACCCATTTAAACACACATAAAAATTCGTCAAATTCGGTAGAGCCGTTTTGAGTTTTAGCGAGACTAACGGACAGCAATTGATTTTAATATATAGAAATAAAATACAGGAAAATTTTTAATAACAAGCTTTGCTACTATTTTATGATGTTTGCTACAAAAAATATTCTGAATGAAATACAAAAACTAATTCAGGTTAGATCGCATTATATATCAGCTAACCGTGTATATCAACTTTCCACTTCTTCTGAACCTTGAGTAAATTCAGGTCACCCGTCTATAATATGACTTACATTTTGCAATAACTATTTCAGTCATTTGCCGTTTAGTGATTTCTTAAGAGAAATCACTAAACATATCCAGTACACCATATCATCCCGTGGGTGTAGAAAGATGTTAACATCAGGGAAACTGAAACAGAAGGTGGGCAGCAAAACTACAGTTACCAGCCCGCCTGCCAAGCGTAGCATTATGAAAAATATTCACCCTGTAAGGCAATCTATGTTCAGGAGTGGATTTTGATAGGCCGTAATGAATGAATGCTTGGATGAATAAATGAAAATCGTGTATTATGTTATTCATGCCGGAGGTCTTAAGTTAAAGTCGCAGTAGAGAGCGTTTGAAGGCATGTGCCGCGACGCGTCATCCAAATATAAAAAATAGTGTTTGTTTGTTCGTATTTTATGCACCGCCAGCAGTTCTATTTATATTGTAAACGCGCTACTACGCTACATGCCCTAGCGAACGCTAACAGAAAAGAAAGGAACAGTTTTTGTAAACTACATTCTAAATTACTTAAATTATTGTAACTGCTAGAGATTACCTCTGTTGCCTCATTTTCTAATTTAAATTACTTGGAACTGATTCAAAATTGCATACTAAGTCATTATGCTGCTCAATAGAAGCAGATGTTTGGGTAGCCAAGTCCTTGGCTGAGATAATATATAAACAATAAGATACTACTATCCGTCTTAAATTATATTTGGATAGGTAATACTTATCCCTAGTCAAAAATTTCTCAATTAAATTATTTATGTCTTTTAAATTAATTCCATTATTAGAATTATTACAATTAAATGTCAAGTTTAAATTATTATTTCATGACAAATTAATCATTAATAAATTTAAATCATACCTTACTTTATTTTCCTGTGGCCAACCACAGGGGTACATACAGATGCAAAGCAATGTAAACAAGATAATTTTATTTAGTATTTAGATAATCAATATATTTTAATAATTGATTTTTGTTTATATTGCCTCTTCTCCCAACAAGAATTATTAATGTGCTATTAGGGCAAAACTTTTGAGGCATCCTTTAGTCATTTAATGACTAAAGGATGCCTCAGGCATGCAATAATTACTGATCAGCTGTCCTCTTAATAGTTAATTAACATCATGCCTAAATTTTTGCCTACACAATACATAATAACTTTATTTTTTTAATATTGAAATTACTTTTTAAGTTTATATTCTTTATCATGGCACTGTCATAGAGTGTAGGTGAAAATAATGAGCCATTACTCTATACATTATTATATACACACATTGTCCTTGATTAACCTGGTATGGAGCGCTGATACTCACTCTGATGTTTTATTAAGGAGTCAAAGCGCTCCCCTTTATATTTACATGACTACCAGGTCATAAATGGCCAATATGTGTTCTTTTGTCTCATTCTGAGCCGATGCATATTTATTTGATATCATTTGTAGGGAGTTTTTAAGTGATAATATTTTTGAATTTAGACACTATATTAGTCTCATAACAGTTATTCATATTTTCCACCTCAATTGAATATAGTTAAGTTTATTAATTAATTCTTGCTTTTCCTTACATAAATCCATAAATAGGTTGAACAGCTACGGGGAAGCTAACAGCCCTTTCTTGACACCTTTATGGATGCCAAACTAGTCCGAGTAGGCCCCGTGCCTGTATCAACCCAGCGCTCAACCCAAATGAGTTCAGTGTTTGCTATAACACATGCCTATCCACTCTGTCATAAGCCTTTTCTAAGCCCATAAAGGCACAAAATCCTTTTTGGTTTTTGACCAAAAACTTCTCCGCGATCATGCGCATGGAAAATACTTGATCCGTACACACCATTCCCTTTCTGAATCCAGCTTTAACATACAGTTTTCCCACAGTGCTAAGAAGACTGATAACACGGTAGTTTTTACAGTCCTGCTGCGACCCTTTTTCTTTATATATTGGGAGCATCACGGCTTTGCACCAGTCTGTCGGTACCCGCTTCAGTTCCCAACATATATTAAACAAGGTGTACAGCAGACCTTCAACCACTCCCTCTCCAGCCCTTATCATTTCGAGTGATACTCTATCATATCCGGGTGCCTTACCTGCTTTCATGCTTTTCATTGCTTTTATTATTTCATCTTAACTTATCTCCCTATTTCTTTCCTCTTCTTTTAATCCCATGTGACGTAAATTATTTCCGGCTCAAAGTGTCCAACTCAAATCTCGTGCGATATTTGTAACACAATTTATGTGCATTAGATAGCCCGCAAGATGATATGAGAGTTGCATAAAGATCCCTAATTTTGGCTGGTGACTGGCACTGCACAGCTTCCTCCATGGTTTCATCCCAGTGATTATCGTTTTCTAAAAGATGCAGAGCTTCACATGCTTCTATAAGTTGCGCATTCCTCACCGTTGACAATTTTAAGGTCTTTATATCCTGTAGGACCCCGAACATGGTGCAACAGCAATCGTAAACAGAAATATTCAAAATTAGTTACATGGACGGTATACACACGACCAAGGGCATCTGATGACGTTACACCGGCCAATTTGCAACAGGCGCGCCTTGAATACGGCGTTTCCACCTTCCTAGATGTGTTCCAAGTATAATAGCGGGGACTTCAGAATATAACAACGTTTTTGCAAAGGGTCGGTTTGACAAAGTTGAAAGTAGGCTGTTAGTGTAGTTTTGGCGGTGATGCATTCTTTCTTGGAAATTTTTCGGTGAAATATACACGCTCTCCATTTTCTAAGTGCACACCAAGGTGAGTAACTGTTGTGCCTTTGTGGGAAGCCAAGGAGACGCCACACTGCCTCGTTACTGCTGACATAAAGCCCTGCTTGAAAGGTCTGTACTTCATTAACGGGATTTGCCTCACCTTCACTCCTGAGATTAAATATTGCTTGGTCGCTTCCTTTATTTATGTACTTACAGATATACTTGATTGCGCGGACAGAGCTACATGCTTCTACATTAATGTGGGCATTAAACATTTTACATAGAATGGGCGAATATGGGACAATCCAGCTGTTATCTAAGGTTTCGAACGCTCCAGAGCGAGATTTGATTGTAACTTTCCTGCCACCATCTTCGGGAGCTCTGCGTCTGTATAAAGGGTAGCCATTGTCATTGTGCACTGTTTCTTTTAATAGCTGTTTAGGAATTTCTTTGTACATTTTCCTTCTTTCATACATGGCGATATTGAATTTCGTGCTCCACATGGACCGTGAATCATATTTCGGACGATGGTATCATACAATTCTTTATCTTGCTCAGGATCCGGAATCTCGGCGCTTATTATGTCGTCTATTTGGCTGGGCCGCAACTTCTCTTTAAGCCATATTAGAATGTGGGCATGCGGTAATCCTCTTTTTTGCCATTCAATTGAATACATGAAGCACTGCACCTCTACGAAAATTTTCCTTTGTTGATTACATTCATTAATTTTGTACTTTTAATCTAAATACTCTAGCAACTAAATCGTGTCTGTCAGTACTTTTGTGGCCCAGCATTAGCTCGTCGGTTATTTCTTTCCATGTGGGATTGCAAGTAAAAGTAACAAAAGATCAGGTCTTCCGTAAGTTCGTACATAGGCGAATGCGTCTTGTGTGTACTCATGTAGGTAGCAGGGACTGTTAACGAATGATGAGGCAGAATTACCATTTTACCTAAATCTCTGGGGTTTACATTGGCGTCGCTAGAAACTGCATCTTGTAAATGTATATAATTCTCAACGCGCAGCTTTTTTGATTTAAAGATATATAACGGAGACGTTCACTTTCTACCTGCATACATGTCTACCAAAATTTATGAAATAATTGTCTACACCGGGCTAAGAGGTTAAAATCATTTTCTCGCAACATCATATGATACGCTTAAAATCCATACATGATACTTTTTGTTCGGAGTAGGCTCCTTTGTGACCGGGTTAATGAGTGGAATTTGAAAATGATAACCCTCTTGTCCTTTGCAATAAATCAATGGGTATTGCAGAGCGTCATAAAACTTGTGTGTATCGGCTACCCGTTGCAACGTATCATCACGTGCTCGCAAGACAATGTCTCGTGAAGAAAATTGATCACCACTAATTACGGCTGCTATTTCGTTTATCAAAGGTGCATTGTAGCGCCTTTCATGCTCTCCTCGAGGGGTCCGATCTGCGTGAATGACGACTTTATAATCCTCTTTAGGTAGGTTTTCTAAAGCAGTTTTAAATGTTTTGACTAAAATGTTACGTTCATGCAAAAATCTTTGAATTTTGAACACTGTGTCTCTCTCAACTCCCTGGATAAATTGGCAGCGACGGTCTACCTCAATTTCTTCGTCACCCATAAAATATACTTGTAAAATTTATGCTGTTCGTTTTCAGCTGGAAAAGTGAACCTATTCTATGATAAATTTGCCTTGCACCGTAAATGTAGGCGAAAATCCGGCATTATTATTTCCAGTCAACTCGAAGGACGTCATTTGAAAGCATGAGTTATATTTCGGATCTTGTTTAAAAGCGCCGTGACTCATTAGCATCATATAAAAGAGAGTTTTCAAAGGTTCTTCTGGTTTCCCAAGTAACGGAAGAGACACTTTGCCATTGGAACAGCACATGCCTGCGGTCTCATCTTTCCATTTTAAAGCGCTGCAAAATTGACACGCCTTGTCCATCAGTCCGATAACAACTAACCTGTGATTTTTATAATCAATCAACGGATCATAATTGAATGCTGCGTCATTAAAACTGAACAATTGTTTCTTTGAAAATTTTGTCGACGTTCAGCTTGGAGCTGTGCATTTGCATCTCTTCGCGCCTGTGTCTGTTCTGGTGTTTCAGATGCCCTCATAGTAGATTGACGTTCAGCTTGCTCAATGAGTCTGTGTTGAGTTTCATCAGGTGTTTCCGCGGCTCTTAAGGCGGCCTGACGTTCCGCTTGTTCGAATAGCCTTTGCTGACTTTGAGCAGGTGTTTCAGTAGCTCTTAAAGTAGATTGACGCTCTGCCTGTTCAAGACGCCTTTGCTGACTTTGATCAGGTGTTTCAGTAGCTCTTAAAGTAGCTTGACGCTCTGCCTGTTCAAGACGCCTTTGCTGACTTTGAGCAGGTGTTTCAGTAGCTCTTAAAGTAGCTTGACGCTCTGCCTGTTCAAGACGCCTTCGCTGACTTTGAGAAGGTATTTCAGAAGCTCTTAAAGTAGCTTGACGCTCTGTCTTTCCAAGACACCTTTGCTGACGTTGAGAAGGTGTCTCAGATGCTATAAAAGCAGTCTGACGCTCTGCTTGTTCTTGCCTTCTCAGTTCAGCATCTTCTAAAGATTCTAGCGATCGAGCTAATCTTTTCGCTTGTCTTTGAGAAGATACTCTTGAAGGCTGGACTTACGTTTGCGAGGCATTATGAAGAAAAACCTATTTATAAAAAACGTTAAAATACCTAAAAGGAATTAAATTTCCTTAAAATATTTTTTTAAAAGCAATCCAAAATATCTAAAAGAATAAATATTCCTTTTAAATTTTTAAAAATCAAAACAACAAAACCAATTCAAGACACAACACGAACCGAAAACGATAGCCAAAAAAAATCGAATCAACTTAAACCAAATCACAAAACAAATCGCACAAAACTGAAATCGAAAGCAGTAGTCAATATAAATATAACCAACGAAAAAATAAGTAAGTGTATAGGTACCGTATACACTATCTATACTATTAATATTCCTTTGAAATATTGTTAAACAACCTAAAACAACGAAAACCAATTCACGATTCTAAATAAACAAAATCCAAAATCAAAGCCAGAGTCTAAATATGTATAAAGGAATACCAACCAAATCAACAAAACCGATCCAAGAAAATTCACAAATCCGAAAATGAAAGCCAATATAAATCCATTCAACCTTAACCAAATCACAAAGCAAATAACAAACAACCGAAATCGAAAGCAGGTAGTCGAATAAGCTACGAAATAGAAACAATTTAAGCGTATAGGTAAAGGTATGCACTAAAGTTGACGCGCGGCTCAACGGCGGGAGTTAAGTACATGCCAGGAAACATTTCGTTACCGCGTTTTAAAAACCTAGTAACGACATCTAGCGGAATCAATTTAAACTATGTATACGTTAGTTAATAAGAACTCTCAAAAATATTTTTCTTGTAATTTTGCACAATTTTTCTTATTGTAATACTGATTCATTCATAACCACATATAAGAACTGTATTCATTTCCGTTCAATAAATATTACTAAGGCTTATTAATAAGGCTTACTAAGAACTGTTTCTACCATTGTTAAGTAATAGTTAAGGTGAAAGCGTGACAGGTGGTGATAGTATTTCTGATCCATACTTATAATCACGCCTGTAACCCTTGCGGGGTAGGAAGAGCATCAACGGATTACTTAATATCGTCTGCGAGGTTATCGCCTATTCTGTGAATTACGATGCACCAAAACGTTTGAAGAAAATCAGCTGGTGAATTTTATGTTTTTATCGCTCTCTTCCCGGTACTGCGTGGAAAAATACAGATCCATACATTTTTATCTTAATTTTGGTAAAAGACATAATAATCCAGATATTCTGACCTTCTGTGTTCGTCCATCGTACCGTCGTCCGTCTTGTAGAATCACGGTGGCGCCACCTAGCTGAATTTAATTTTGCAACATATTCGATTTTCCCACGGAATGATATGTTTTTTCGCTGAAAAAGTGGCCTATGTCACTCTACAGCCACCGAACTATCCCCATACAAATAATCATGCCATGCCGACGCTCTGTTGCGACGTGAAAGAAGGACAAACTTGTGCAACATATTCGATTTTCCACGGAATGAGATGTTTTTCGCTGAAAAAAGTAGCCTATGGCACTCTACAGTCACCGAACTATCCCCATACAAAAAATCATGCCATGCCGACGCTCTGTTGCGACGTGAAAGAAGGACAAACAAACAAACAAACAAACACACTTTCGCATTTATAATATTAGTATGGATTCTCCTGCAGTATATACTACACCTTCTGCAGTATAGTGTCAATAGCGCTGGCTGCGTTTTTTCTCTGAATGGCTATCTATACTTATCCTTGGGCGAGAAAACAACCAGATACTATATTTTATTAAGAACAGAGAAACCCCGAACATAGCCCTCTCCATAGCTCGCTGAGCGACCTTGAGCTTACTCAGACCAGCAGCAGTGAAGGACCGCGTCTCAGATCCATAAGTCATCACTGGCAACACAATGTTTTTAAATTTTGAGGTATGCCTGACGAGAAGATGTATCGTAATCTCCCGATCGCTCGATTCCGTCGATTGACCTCTTGATCGAAGTTGAACTTGCCTAGTCGGACTGTTTGTCCCAGGTAAACATACTCGTTAACAACTTCGAGCTTAGTGCTCCCAACAACTACAAGCATAGGTTTGACATGGATATTACACATTATCTTTGTTTTGTCCATGTTCATCTTAAGAATTATCCGTTGAAAGGCACTATTAAGGTCATTGAGTATAGTGCTTAGGTCCTCCAGCGATTCTGCCATAAGAACTATATCGTCGACAAATCAAATGTGAGTGATATACACGCCATTGATGTTAATACCGAATCCTTTCCAGTCTAGTAGGTTGAGGGGATATAACGTCACCCTGTCTTACAGCTTAGATAGAAGGATAGGTTTCGTACTCTGCTTCTGTACACGGATAACTATCGTAGCCCTACTGTAGAAACGTTTCAGCACTTCGAAATACCAATAGTCAACATGGCACCGCTGAAGGGAATGCAGCACCGCTTAAATTTCGACGGAATCAAAGGCTTTCTTATAATCCTCATACGTAAGACAAAGTGGCAGATTGTACTCTTAGGACTTTTCTAAGGTACTAAAGCCTTTTCGGAAACCGGCTTGTTCGGGAGGATGGAAGTCGTCGAATCTGCGTGAGAGACGATTCGTAAAGATTCTCGAAAACAGCACATAGATACGGCTCAGAAGGGAAATTGGTCTGTAGTTCTTCAAGTGAGCGTTGAAGAACAAGACCCCGCACTTTTGCTCCACGCCTCCGGAGTAATATTTTACGTTACATTTTATATCATCGACGGTTTGCTCAATGGGCCGAAGACCGTTTGATCGAAGATGAGTATTTTACCGAAAATCATCTTTTCATCCATCATTTCATTACAGCCCTTCATAAGTCCACTGCTGAATATGGGCTTCGCCCAAGGAATGCCATTAAGCACAATCCTGAGTCACCTGCATCCATCGACATTACGCATGTCTTACCAGGTTGAACTCCATCTAGTAGGGGGCCTATTGGTACGAGGCTGCCACTCGAGAACCTTTCATCCCCATCGGTTGTCGGTTCTTCGAGTTATATAGCCGGCCCATTGCCACTTCAGCTTCCTAATCCATTGGGTTATTTCTGTTGCTCAGGTTCTACTGCAGATATCCTCATTTCTAAGTTTATCACGCAGAGAAACCCCGAGTATAGTCCTCTCCATAGCTCGCTGAGCGACCTTGAGCTTACTCAGACCAGCAGCAGTGAAGGACCGCGTCTCAGATCCATAAGTCATCACTGGCATCACAATGTTTTTAAGTTTTGAGGTATACCTGACGAGAAGATGTGTCGTAATCTCTCGAACGCTCGATTCCGTCGATTGACCTCTTGATCGAAGTTGAACTTGCCTAGTCGGACTGTTTGTCCCAGGTAAACATACTCGTTAACAACTTCGATCTTAGTGCTCTCAACAACTACCAGCATAGGTTTGACATGGACATTAGACAATATCTTTGTTTTGTCCATGTTCATCTTAAGAACTATCCGTTGAAAGGCACTATTAAGGTCATTGAATATAGTGCTTAGGTCCTCCAGCAATTCGGCCATAAGAACTACATCGTCGACAAATCAAAGGTGAGTGATATACTGGCCATTGATGTTAATACCGTATCCTTTCCAGTCTAGTAGGTTGAGGGATATAACGTCACCCTGTCTTACAGCTTAGATAGATGGATAGGTTTCGTACTCTTGTTCTGTACACGGATAGCTATCGTAGCCCTACTGTAGAAACGTTTCAGCACTTCGAAATACCGATAGTCGACATGGCACCGCTGAAGGAAATGCACTATTCACCGCTTAAATTTGACGGAATCAAAGGCTTTCTTATAATCCTCATACGTAAGACAAAGTGGCAGATTGTACTCTTCGGACTTTTGTACAATTTGCCGAATGGTATGTATTTGGAGGATGGAAGTCGTCGAATGTGCGTGAGAGACGATTCGTAAAGATTCTCGAAAACAGCACATAGATACGGCTCAGAAGGGAAATTGGTCTGTAGTTCTTCAAGTGAGCGTTGAAGAACAAGACCCCGCACTTTTGCTCCACGCCTGCGGAGTAATATTTTACGTTACATTTTATATCATCGACGGTTTGCTCAATGGGCCGAAGACCGTTTGATCGAAGATGAGTATTTTTACCGAAAAATCATCTTTTCATATGTAGCTCATTTCCACCTCGGAGGAAACGTCAATAAGCAAAATTGTCGTATATGGGGCTCAGAAAATCCACACGTCACTGTGGGAAAACCAATGCATCCACAACGAGTAACTGTCTGGTGCGGATTTTGATCTGGCGGCATTATTGGGCCATTTTTCTTCGAAAATGAGCAAGGAAACGCCGTTATAATGAATGGCTATCGCTACCGCGCCATGATAGGCGATTTCTTGTTTACCAAAATTGAAGAAAATGACATAGACGACATTTGGTTTAAACAGGACGGCGCAACGTGCCACACAGCCAACGTAACAATCGATTTTTGCGCACTGTTTTCGAAAATCGCATAATCAGCCGAAATGCTGATGTCAATTGGCCACCTCGAAGGTGCGATTTGACTCCGTTGGACTTTTTTGTGGGGAGCCGTTAAGGACAAGTGTTACGCTAAACATCCAGAGACGATTGACGACTTAAAATATGAAATCAAAGTTGCCATTGACGAAATAGAGACCCAAACAATCGAAAATGTACCGAAAAACTGGACTGATCGAATGCGGTATTGTAAGACTAGCCGTTGTAGTCATTTGAATGATGTTGTCTTACATTCCTTAATGTAAAGGTTCAATCTTTCTAATAAATTTGAAAAAATATTCATTTGTTTTTTTTATAGCCGATTCAAATTCCAAATCTTAAATGGCCCACCCTTAGTATTTTGTTTTTGTTCAAATAACAGCCGGCTGTCTCATTTCGAAACCGAATTATGGCTAAAACTTGGTTTTACAGGAGAGTAAAATAAATTGACCAATCGTAAATCGAAGTATTCCTAAAAAAGTTTTAATTATTCATATATTAAAGGACTTAAGATATCAAAATTTCTGGTATTTATAATTTTCGATTAAGTATTTTTGCAGGTGTATTAATTTTTCTATAGATAATTAATGTGTAAATAAGATTTTAAATATATATTTTTTAATTTAGCTCATTTTAAAGAATTTGCCGAAGTCTGTCTTTCCGTTCGAATACAATCTTGGCATCTTCAAGGGAAGAGTGAATAAGCTATTGTTACGCTAATACAGTGCGGTTTACCATCTAGGGCTACATTACCACTTACCACCAGGTGGAATTGTGGTCAAGCACTGGCTAAAAATAAGTAAAAAAAATCTTATTGCGTTTATGGCACAGTCGATATATATATATAAAGTAAATAAAGCTATATTAAATCGATGCAATCAGATGGTACGTTCTGCAATGCTCAATATAAATAATTCTTCGCCAGCTGATGTGTGGAAATTCTTTAGTTCTTTAGGTGTGGGTAAAAAATTATACGTATGTGTGTGTCAAGGCTGTCGGTTGCGATAATATTAGTAGAGTCATGATTGCTAATATACTAGAATACCTTCTATCCGCAGTCACACACAATGTTAATCTTTCCCTTGACTTGGGTCAGTATCCGAGTCAGTGGAAAAAGGCTTTCGTAAGATCCCTTCCTAAAGTATCCAATCCTACTCTTCCTAGTCACTTCCGTCCCATATCAATTTTACTTTTTCTATCCAAAGTTTTGAAAGCTTGTGTACTTTTCAGTCCGGGTTCCATCCTGGTCACAGGACCACAACTGCCTTACTTAAAATAAGTGATGGTATGAAAACAAGAAAGTTAGAGTTGTTGTGCTCATAGACTTTTCTAATGCTTTTAACACAGTTGACCGTGATATACTTCTTGCTATCCTTTCCTATTTGAACTTTGCACTGTCAGTCCTGGAGTGGTTCTCATCTTATCTTCACAGTGGGTTGACCTGATTTCTGGCGTACTGTAAAGCGGTATACTTTCCCCGTTAATCTTCTCTGTTTCCATTAATTCTATCACATCTAATATTGATTGTTTGTGCCTTCTATATGCTGATGACCTACAAATTTATGTACAGTCTGACATTTGTGACGTTCGTAATGCGATTGATAAATTAAATTTCAATCTCAAGTGAGTCCATGAATGGTCCATGCGCTTCAGAGTGTCTGTCAACCCTACGAAATGCCAAGCGATGATTATAGGTAACTCAAGGGTGCTTGGAAGAATTAACGTTCTCTTTATCGCTTAAAATTTTCTTCCCTTTAAGACTAAAATTATGCTTGTACAGTTACTTATACTATCGATTATTGATTATGCAGAAGTGTGTTACCCGAATTTAAAACAAAATCTTCTCAACAAGCTAGAGCGCCTTCTCAACAATTGCATCAGATACATTTTAAGTCTTCGTAAATGTTATCATATCTCTCTTTATCGCTTCTGCCTTAATTGGCTTACTATTAAACAGAGGCGTGACTGTAGAATTTCGCTTGTTCTCTTCTCTATCTTAAATGATCCATTTACTTTTTGTTATCTCAAGGACAAATTTAAGTATATTTCATCAACGCATGATAGAACTCTGCGTTCCTAGTCTAATAATAAGATAAGTATGCCCCTACATTTCACCAATTTGGCTGGTAAATCCTTCACCATTTAGGCTGCACTGCTGTGAAACTCCTTGCCCGAAGACGTTCGAAAAATATCCAATAAGACTGCATTTAAAAGATTGGTACATAAACACTTTATGAAGATAACAGATGATAGTTAGTATGGTCAATTTGGTTACCTTTGTTGTATATATATATATATATATATATATATATATATATATATATCCATACAAATATATATATATATACACATATATATATATATATAGACAATATGTGTAAAAATAATGATAACAGTAAGGACTCATTATTTCCACCTACACTCTATGACAGTACCATAACAAAGAATATTAACTTAAAAAGTAATTTAAATATTAATAATTAAATATAAATAAAGTTATTATATTGTGATGACATAGGTAAAATTTGGACACAATGTTAAATAACTGTTTAAAAGGACATCAGGTTAGTAATTGTTGTATGCCTGGAGCATCCTTTAGTCATATAATGAATAAAGTTTTAACTAGTAAGTTTTGCCCTAATAGCACATTAATAATTCTTGTTGGGAGAAGAGGCAATGTAAACAAAACTCAATTATTAAAATATATTGATCATCTAAATACTTTAAATGTACATAAAAATATCTTGTTTACATTGCCTTACATACAGGGTTGGCCACAGGAAAATAAAATAAGATACAATTTAAATTTATTAATGAATAACTTTTCATTTCATAACAATATAAACTTGACATCTAATTGTTATAATTATAATAGTATAATTAATTTAATAGACATAAATAATTTAATTAAGAAATTTTGACTAGAGATAGGTATTACCTATCCAAATATATTTAAGACAGATAGCAAATGTGCTATCTTATTGTTTATATATTAACTCAGCCAGGACTTGGCTACACCGACATCTGCTTCTTTTGAGCAGTGTAATGACTTAATATGTAATTTGGAATCAGTTCCAAGTAATTTAAATTAGAAAATGAGACAATAGAGGTAATCTCTAGCAGTTATAATAATATAAATAATTTAGAATGTAGCTTACAAAACCTTCATTGTATGACTCACAGAGTGATAATAAAATTGTTTACACCTGGTGCATCAGAATATACAAGGCATGATAGGCAAGAGCTAGAAATTGAATTGTTTTTAAATAGCAACAATATTCATATTTTATGTATTACTGAACATTGGTTACAAGCTTATAACATAATGTTTAATTTCAGTAATCACCAGGTGGTCAGTTCGTTCAATAGAGAAACGGTTTTAAGAGGTGGCTCGTTAATATTAGCTAGTAAATTATTATCATGTAAGGAACGTAAAGATATTGTTAGCCTCCCTGTTAAGCGAACTGTAGAAATGGCATGTGTTGAGTTTGAGCACCTCATTGTTGTGAGCGTCTACAGACCCCATGTTCTATATACAATACTCTTGAAAAATTATGGAGGAAGTTTTGTTAAGCTTAATAAACAGAATAAATCTGTTGTAATATGTGGAGACTTTAATATCAATCTCCTAGAAGCTTCCTCCACCAATATTAAATTTAGATCATTGTTTAAATCATATGGTCTTTTAATTTATTTTTAGAGCCAAAGCGTATTACTGAATGTAGTGCAACATGTATAGATAACATTTTACAAATGTTAAGCCGTTGCATAAATGTATAATTCAAAATTGAGTTCTGATCACTGTGGACAGTTAGTTTCGTTACCTTATGTTCACAAAAAGCAAGTAGATGAGAAAATTGTGTTTGTTCCTGTAAATGCACGTCGCTTGGAGAAGTTTAGATGTAACATAGTGAAGAAACTTCCATCACTTTCATACTCGTACCAAAATGATCCTAATTTTTGTATGGAACAGTGTTTAAACTTATTTGCAGTGAATTTGATAATATTTTACTTCTAAAACGTTCTCCTTGAACAGTCGGAAGGCTTTCAATGAATGGGCGACAGTAGAGTCCATAAGAACAGACAAAGGTTATATGAACTCTACCATGAAAGGTCATATAACCCTAGCATCGAATTTAGGAATATGTAAAAATATTCAAAAATATTTAAAGGAGTGTGCTCCAAAGCCAAGTCTTTGCATTTGAGCAACAAAATTAAGACGGCTTCTAATAAAATTAAAATGACGTGGAGTATAATTAATAGTGAAACTGGTAAGGTCAACTCTCATAATTCAAACTACCGGTTGAGTTTTAACAATAAATTAACGGAATCAGATCAGGATGTTGCAATGGTTTTGAGAAGTATTTTACGGATATTCCGATCTTAACCACTATGTCACTGAATTCTTCTCCTGCCGTCGCCGAATCATTGCTTAAACAAAATGTAAATGCGTGTACAAATAATTTTACATTTCATAAAATATCATCAAAAGATATTGTAAAATATTTTAAAACTATTGATGTTAAGAAAACTGCGGATCTGTGGGGCATTCCCGTTAAAGTTATTGCGTCTATAATCGATATAATCGCGCCTCAACTAGCTATTATTTTTAAAACTAGTATCGAATATGGTGTGTTTCCTGATTTGATGAAGCATAGTAAAGTAATACCTTTATTTAAATCTGGTAGTACATTAGACCCCGCCAATTTTAGACCCATTTCTGTACTGCCAACACTAAGTAAAATTTTGAAAAATTATTCTTGATCAAATGTAATTTTTTTAATGTTAATAATTTACTTCATAAAAATCAATTCGGTTTGACAAGGGTCGCTCGACAACTGATGCTGGTGTTGAGCTGATTAAATATATTTTCAATGCATGGGAGAATTCACAGGATGCTTTGGGTATTTTCTGTGACCTATCCAAAGCCTTCGATTGTGTTCACCATGAAACATTAATCAGGAAACTACAACACTACGGTGTAAGAAGTAATGCTCTTAAATTAATTGTTTCATATTTAAGTAACAGAACTCAAAAGTTGTCATTAATAGTATGAGCTCTTCCGGGTCGATAGTACAAATGGGCGTGCCTCAAGGCTCAATTCTCGGCCCTTTCTGTTTCTTGTATATATTAATGACTTACCTTACATAGTAGGGGATAACCATAATATAGTATTATTTGCTGATGACACTTCATTAATTTTCAAATGCGTTTATTAGTGAACGTGTTCAAATAATGCTACAAATACATCTATAAACAAAACGTAATTGCTGCTACTTGAATCACTGTCATGTATTGAATTAGGCCAATAAAAGCTTCCAAATAACAATAAAATGTTACAATGAATTAATACAAAAGTATTAATACAAAAACGTGTAAAAAACATATAAAATCAACCTAAATAAATACATTTAAAAACATTTAATATCTATTTCGCAATGTGGATTCGACATTTTGTTGGGAAACTGTCGGTTGTGTGTGTTATTTATTGAATACTAGCGATCCGTCCCGGCTTCGCACGGGTGATTTCTGGATCATGACAACAGCGCCACCTGCCGGGTACAATTGTGAATCTAAACCATCCAGGGACCCACTCGAATACAAGCAGTTTAGTAGGAGTTCCGTAACAAACACACGTACAGAAGAATTATATATATGTAGGCGAAAGAGGATCATCCTTAGATGCACTCATGATGGATGAGGCAAATATGACATAAAATAAAACATAACATAAAATACAAGAAAATATAATAAGCACGTACAATAAGCAATTCGTCGCATTCCGGTGACGTTTTCCCAAAATCCTATAAACAACAACGGTTGCCACGTTACCACAGATACGACACTTTGCTAGAGTAATACCTTCACTCTCGATCCAACCAGTATTTTATAGATGTGCCTACACGGCAAATCCTGACATAGGACCGTCCTCGGGCTTGTACCTTCATGAATTCCTGTAACGATCACCACTTCTTCCGCTCGTTTATCCTGAAATGAATAGGTACACTGTCCCTATCTTTGGACATTTACACACACATACGTATAAAATCTTCAGAACAATAATTAGCAAAACTCAAAAATAAATGGGCCGCGTCACGTGTCAGACATTTTCCACATTTAACGTCTATAAAAGAAAAAAAGTCGAAAGTTGTTTGGCGTTTGGTTAAATGAATTAAATTGTAACAATAACATTCCGCCTGCCAAGCGTGTAATTTATGGCAAATATCTCCTAAGAAGGCAACCTATGGGAGAGGCCTTTGTTTATCAGTGGACTTGTGGTGGGCTGTAATGAATGAACTTCCTTATTTCGAGGTATAAGTTGCATCCATTAGTTTTCAGTCAGGTTATTTAATTTTCCGTCTAATATACGTAGGTTTTGCGACTGTTATCTTATCGTCAAAATAATATAAAAATGAGGATTTCACAGTATGTGTATTGTATTGATATTTGTCAAAAAGAATGACAGTTTAAAGCATCTTACCTCGTAAAGAGACTGAGTTATATATCATTCATTTTATATCATATCATTCATTCATCAGTGTTTAAATATGTTATATTAAACTAGATTATTTGATGCTTGTTTTTTTATCATTTTCATTACAGTCCAATGCTGAACGTAGTGCTTCCCTAAAGATTGTCTCATAGGGTGATTTTTTAATCGTTTGCTTGTCATTTTACTATCATTTATTCTATTGGTGGTATGATTACAGAAGTTTTAACATAACTAACAATACTTGACGTTACATGCTGTTTTTCATTTTCCATTAAAGATCCATTCATTTTAACGCACTGCAAAGTACAAGTCAAGTTCACCCTCTGAATAATTTATTGAAAAATGGAGAGTTAATTTAACAGGTGAATAAACAAGGTTACACACACCATCCTGACGTCAGGATGTTTTCAAGAGACGGTTGTTAAAATAAGTACACAGAGGTACACAGCAGGTATATATGTATATTCTGCATCAAAAGATTAATCGAAGTGATTGAGGCACACCCGCGGATATGTTTTATTTTTTAATCAATATAAGAAATAATTTCGGGTGCAATTCATTCTTCCTCGTTATTAACTTCTCATTTATGACTTACTTTTTGATTCCAGAAATTACAGAATTTATTGATTGGAAACTTAAATTATTATTAAGATTCTGTAGTTTCGTAACATTAGCAAATATCAAGTGAAAATTAATGTATGAACGTACACACACACACAGACATGCTTCTTAAAACAGTACAATCGGACTCTATGGAACAAATCGTGGAGATATGTTAAAATTTAGATTTTTTAAATATCAACCCATTGCAACAACTACTATTTCATAAAAAAGTTTAAAATTCTGCCTGGCATTACAAGTAAAAGTATGGTTATTAAAAGATTTTCTCGAATTGATATATATTGCGGCATCATTAATTTATTTTTATGCGGGTTTAAATATTTACAAAATGTGAAATTTACTATCAATGAAACTGCACCAGGAATGGTTTTAATGCAGAACTTACTCTTCATCTATTCGTTAGACATATCATTGCAAAAGTAATTACTTTCATATTTGTATCTGTGAGGAAGGAAACTTTTAAAAAGAATATAGTTGCATTACATCTTATTCACTTCATTAATTTAATATTGCTTAAAAACGAAAATAAAAATGTTATGTCATTTATCAAGTTTTATTTTATTTGGACAAATATTAAAAACCGAACACGAGCGAATAAGACTCGCGCTCTAAGGGTTCCGAATAAACTTAATTATGTATGTACTCGTAGATATTTCATGCTGGGAATCGAGTCTCCACAATTTTTGCCTGTTTTGTTGTTGTTATAAATTAATTAATCATTTCTAATCAAATTATATAACTAAATTACAAAACATAAATGGAAAATTCCGAATGAAATTTTCTGTTTATAAAGGAAAAATAAAATAAAAAAGACGTTCAAAGAGCGAAAAACTCTCAAGTTTCTCGTTAAAGAAGCTCTGGAAATATTCCATGAATCTGGAGCCTTAATGAGCCTATCGTGCTTCGGGATTAAGTGATTCGTATCGTTATTTTGCATAACCTTTGTCCCATCAAAGGTTTCTTATCAACGATAGTCTATAATTTACTTTGTTTTTAATGAGTATTTTTCAAGTCGTCGTCATTTCTTATGTTTCGTTCATAAGAAATTGTGTATATATTTCGTAATAAGTGCAATTTTATCTTATAGCGCTGGTACAAACTGAAGTTCAGTAATAATATTGTTAAATTTGGTTTGAAGTAGACATTAACTTACAAATAACACAATTATTTTTCAAGAATTAAAAACTTTTGTCATAATTTATAATTAATATAATTAATTTACACAATATAATTTTAGAAAAAAGTGTGAATAATTGATTCTTACATTCCATATCTCTTATGAATACCTCACCTATTCACAGAGAACGATTTTTCATATGCCATTTTGCTTCTGGGTACTGGATCATAACTATTAAACCCTCGTCACCGTATGTCGATCGATGATCGTACCTAGAAGTATTGCACATTTTTATTAGTAGGTGGTGACTTATGGAAATAAAATGGAAAATTTCTTGGCCTCTGAAAGATCGTGATAAAACCATTTAGTATTTATGCCGGATGTAAAATACCCAGAACTCAGAGAGATTATTATAGAAACTAGCTAGCTTATTTTACTTACTAACGTGCAAGCTTAGCGACCCAAAGAGGATATTGGCCCCCCAAACTTTCTGATGCATTCCGTGACTTTATTCTATTTAAAATTACATTTATTTCATATAAAATAAAAATTCTTATCTTAATTGTACTCATTGTATCAATGCTTAACTCCACTCAAAAACAGAGCCTTAAGGATGCTAGGGTAGCGCCAAAGTTATTGCTCCATTATCATTATCATTACAGCCCAAGTCAACTGCTGAAACAGGCCTTCCCCAAGAAATGCCACAAAAGACGGTCCTAAACCACCTGCATCCTTCAACTTTCTGCATATCTTACTAGGTCGTCACTCCATTATTTTATAGGGTAGGCCGATGGTAAGTGGTTGCTGTGGCCCATAGACATCTACATCTTTCCTCGAGTACGAATCAAAATGCAGATGCGTTGTCACCCTGAGGACTAAGATGGAATGCCTCGTTTCCAGTAAAAAGGGTCTCCGGTTCTCTACAGTCACCATACGAAACACAGCAGCTTTAAGCTGCTATTTTACGCTGGTATTCTGTGAGAGCGTGGTTCTTCCCCGGTCGAGCCGACCCATTTGTACTACAACTATACCAGTAAAATAGCTGCAGCATGGCTCTATCATATCAGCTTACTGATCCGTTGAGGAATATCTCTTACTTTGGTTCTACTGCGGATATCCTTATTACTAAGTCTATTACGCCGAGAAACTCCGAGCACAGCCCTCTACATAGATTGTAGACTGGCTTTGAGCTTCCTCATAAGGCTAGCAGCAGTGGTAATTGCTTATTTCACCTTAATTTAATACTGTGATATGACCAACATGATACTCGATACATCTACTGTCCCTTAATAGTATGTTAGTCGTATTCTTCTGTTCGCGGCTATTTATCTACTACTGATACTCATTTTGTTGGATCATAATAACTAAGCAAAAAACGGGCAAGTATCAGGAAAATATTTTTTTTTAAATATAGCATATTTATAAAATAGAGCAACAGAATCATCAGTAAAATATATTTTTAGTTTTACAATAAGCTTGGCTTTTAATATTTGATCTATTCATATATTTATCCAACATTCTAAATATTTGATACAATAAAAAATATCACAAACATTTAAAAATTTAAATTAAATAACGACCTTTGTTTACACTAATACACACGAAAATATAAGCTTGTAAAATTGTCTATTAAAACCTACCCTTCAAATCTTATTTAAAAGAGATTGACTTCTTGTATATATGCGAACACCTTAACAATCGATTAATATTAATATTGATGTGACACATTATGACAGACCGGCAACGAAATTAGAAAGGAATCTTGTAGGTATAACCATAGACTTAGGATATACTAGCGTATAGACCAACATAGTGTGACCAAGATAGAAAAGGATACCAAATCTCATGACTCTGTAACCGATTTTGAATGACAGGTCGGCACAATTCGGCACGCAAGAAATAGCTCCGAGATATTTTGTAATTTTTTAAAGTATAATAGTGGTTATTTTTAGTAAGTAACTTTTTTCCAAAATGGTTAATTGTTCCGTGAGTGAGTGTGCTGTTAATAATAGAAATAATCCTGATAATTTCACATATCACAGGTAAATTCTCAAGACATCGTCAATGTTATGACGCGTTTATTTTTGGTTAAAATTTATGTTACATACTGTTTTAAATATAGAATATATTCAATTATTTTGTTAATTTTGATATTTTGCAAAGAAAAAAGTCACGTTGTTGATAATTTGCATGAATTTGGTAAATACATTTTTATACAAAATATTTTACATATACGCTAGGGATTGACTCAACTATATTTAAATTAACGTCGATATTTATCTTGAATGTTTATAATGGATCGATAGACTTACTCACACAACAAGAAAATAAATCCTCGGCTTGCGTTCTCAAATGTAATTTTATTTTGCCGTTTGTCAAACAGATTCCCTCCGGATTCTATAATTAGAAAAAATGGTTAAGGTTGGACGGGTTGGTTGGAATCCAAAGAAGAACTCAACAATTTGCAGCAAACATTTTCTTGAGAAGTATAAAAGAAAAAATAGAATAAAAACAATTTTATTAAAAGGAGTCATTTCTACATTATTTGTACCAGTAAGTATAATACTGTTATAATACATAATAAGAAATAGATAAAATAGAGACAGATTTTATACATTATAAAACTGTAGTACATTAAAGATCTTGAGATTATCCTCTTTAAGCCATTATGAACCCAACTATGTATCTATTTATTAACCAAAATAAATGTATAACCTTGCTTAACCAACCGCACAGCCTCACGGTCACACTAGTACAATATTCATAGCATCATGCTATTTTCCCAGGGGTTGAGCGGAGCTTCGGAACTTCGAATTATATTCCCAAATCATAACGATAAAACTTTTAGCGTAGTTAGGTATAGATATTTAGTAATGCTCCTCAAGCGCTACTAGACGACCGCGCATGAGACGTGATAGTATAAATTCCATAGTATTTGATACTCACAACGGTCGATGTCCGATTCATGCTTGATGGCCGACGCCATTGTCGCGAGGGCTTAAATAGCGTGGTTCATCCCCTACAGCGTTAGTGGTAGAGAAGAGGAATTCGTGGTTAAGTAATAGCTGCGCAGATCAATAGATCTGCGAAATTAAGTTGCACTTGCCGCGGTCAGTCCATGAATGAGTGACCATTTTCTTAACATACCGAGATTGAGAGAATTGAGAGTGCATCTGTATCCTCAGACACTTGGTGCACTTTACTCGGTTAAGATCATTATGTTTTTAAAATTCATGCAGCTAAAATGATAATAAGTTTATTATTACTTTATACTTTTCAGGGACAGATGAAAGAATATAAACATGAAGCATGATGAAGCCTCATAAACATATTGGCCTTTAAACAGAGCAATCTTATTTAACTGATTCCTACAAGTTTCCTTCCTTAAATTATTAAGTTTACATTCATACTTAAGTAGAATGTTAAAATAAACTTCTATAATGTATTTAATTATTCCTAATTATTAAATGTTTGTAATTATCAAAAGTAATACTTATATGAAAAATAAAGCAGCCATTATGTAAACCGTGTCCCCGTTTTTGTTTCCCCATCAAAACATTTTATAAAATATATAAATATAAATAGGTATATACTTAGTTAAGTATCTACCTATTTATATTAACAATATGTTAAAAATAAATTCTGGGAAACTGCCCACGGCAGTAAATATTTTTCTCAAAGATCATAGCTCGAAAATACAACATTCTGATCTGATTATTGGGGAGTTTTAGGTTTTTCAGTAAAGTCACCTGGGATTTTATACATTTGAATTAAAATCCAACAAAGGGCAGGTAGGTTCAGCTTATTCCCAGGAACATGTTATATGAATATTTTAATTATTTTAGAACTATCATGGTAAAATTCAGTTAATTTTGAAGATATTCAACTTCATGCACTAAACAATTTTTATAATATTTTTACCGCTTCCTTAACAATCATTATCGATAGTCCTTTTAAGTAAAATATACATCACTAGCTAACGCACACAATGACAAATCAAAATTGGTCACGCGTTTTCGGGCTGTCAGGTGGTCTATACGCTAGTATATTCTAAGTCTATGGGTATAACGGTGGATGTTACAAATTAAATTAAATATGTATTTGGGGCAAAAAGCCAGTTATGATATGTATGATACATACATATATATTAGGATGAATAAATATGACTATAACATCCTTAAGTTTTATTCCATGAAACTTCTATATACTCATTTAAGTTTTGCAACTCTACAAAGTATCGTATACTGCAATATATGTATTTATCAAAGTTACCTCTACAAAGGTTTGCCGTCGGCGTAATTATGTATCCCACAACCTTTTAAGGGGCACTTAAGTTCCTTACGTCGTCAAATAGCAAGAGATACGCGTGTAGAAGCACTTTGGAAATAAGATCACAGCTGAAATTCTAACATGAAACAGAATTTATCCCGATGGCTTGATAAAAGGTATAATTATATATTAAATACTTCTTTTACCAAAGTTTTTTCTATGAAATTGAAGTGTAGTAGCCACTTACTTTTTAAGTGACTACTGTAGCCCATGCACACCTGTAACCAGCTTCAAACAAAGAAGGTTACAGATGTGTTGTCACCTATGTGATATAAGATGGAATGCAGCACAGCCTAAGAGGGTGGTACATACCCAGGTAAACTCCTAAGTAAGGGAGTCCTACTACAGCCTACCTTGTAGTTCGTATTCACCTGTTAATTAATGAGTTTCAAATGTATGTAGGTATATTTACTTCAAGTCTAACTTTATCTGAGTAACAATTGGAGCTAATAAAAGACTAACGGCATCAGAAGCAGCTGAATTGAATACAAAGCGCAAATATAAGGAATCTCAGGGAGATGACTATTTATTTGTGCCATTGGCTGTAGATATGGGGTGTTGACGCACAGTGAAGTTTCTCTAAAGGAACTGTATCAGCGTCTGAACGAAATCGCTGGCAACAAAAGCTCTTGTTCCCTTCGTTTGTTTGTCTAAAATTTTCTGACATAATAATTTGAAATTTAGTAGTATCCAATACAGCAAATGAAATATAATGCGAAATGAATCAAAGATGTGAGTATAGTACCGTCAAAAAAATTTGCCATGTCCTTGTGATTTCTGAGGCTTTAAAGAACGCTAAAAATCAGGGAGCGTGGTTTAGTTCTACCTAACGATTCTGCTGCCATTATGACTATCATGTTATTGGTGAGATAGTTAAGCATAATTAAAAACCAGATCGCGTCTATGAGTCCTATATGCTAAATCGTAGCGTTGAGCTTGTCGCAAGGGTGGTGGCTCGGCGGGGCTTGAGGATCAAAGAAGATAACTCAGCAAAGTTTGTGTAGCTGATAGCTAAGTTAGCGGCAAAGGGAGAAGAGCCGTGTTAGACGAGCTTAGGCTTAGGGGCCTGAGGAGCGGGCGTTGGTCGCGATGCCACGATTGCCGGAGGTTATGCCCAAAGATTGGGTATTCGGCACAGGAGGCACGGGAGGGCTTGTGCTTTGCGCAGAGACCCCGATGACGTGTGGCTGCTTTGGCAACGGTCTGAGGTGCGGGTTTAACCGCGGGTTCAGGCAACAAATATGGCGCAGATTTGGCGCCAGGCTGCGGAGAACGAGACGCTGGCATTGCCTGCGCGAACGGGACGGCTTTTACCTCCGCGCTGTTTCTTTTGCGGCGCTTTGGTGCACCCGCGATAGTCCGCTGATGTGTCCCGCTTTGCCGCAATTGACTCAGCTCAGAGGCTCAACCGTCTCGGTCGTGCGTGTGCAGTCAGCAGTGCCATAGTCACCTAGGAACTTAACGCACCTGGGCCTGGCGGAGTAGTTTTTGGATGAATGGCGGTATAATTGGCATTGGTGGCACTGGCCAACGATGCCACTGTTGCGGGGGCTTCAATTGCAATCCCCGTCAGATTGCAGATGAGCCGAACGTTAAATATCTCCTTGCCTTCTGGAGACAGGTCCCGAGTGACGAGGCATAGGTTAAAGTAACGTTTCTTAAAAATGACCTTTTTATAGAATGAGAGAGACAAACGAGCAAAAAGTCTACATGACGGTAAGTGGATGCTGTAACTCCTCTATCCTCGATTAAGAATCGAAATGCAGATGTGTTGTCACCCTGAGAACTAAGATGGAGTGCCTCGTTTCGAGTAAAAAATGTCTCGGTTCTCTACACTCACCATACGAAACATAGCAATATTAAGCAGCTATTTTACGCTTGTATTTTGTGAGAGCGTTGTCTTACCTCGGTCGAGTTGACTTATTCGTGCTACAACCATAATATAGCTGCACCATGATAAAAAATTGCACAACAATTGCAAAATGCAAAAAAATACTGCAATTTTGTTTTCTTTAACACCCCACTCCATAACGTAATTTAACAATCATGGTAAAAAGTAATATGTGAAATGATGGCAAATTTATCGAAGTTTATTACATAGTGAACGCTTTCCAAAGTTAAATAAAAAAGAAATTTTGAAATTGTATTAATGACCATACTAGTTATACTACTATGCTCTGTAATAAAGAACTTAACTCAGCACTTTCGTAACTGTTAGAGCGACCCGCACCTGTATGTACCCGCTCTCAAGAAGTCATTAAACGTAGAAAAGAACTTTCAGTATATATACAATAACTACCGTTATCGTTAAAGCCTATTAAAGTACACTGCTGAACATAGGCCTCCCCCATGGATTATCTAATGGCGGGATATTTGCCATAGTTGCCACGCTTGGCAGGCGGGATGGCACCGCAGTTTTACATTTTTAGTCATTATTAGGAAGACTTTGCTGCCTATCTCCTGATTGGTTTCCCTCTGTCAACTCTTACGACACCCAGGGGATGATATGGGGTTATAGATATTCTTACACCGCCACTACACGGTACCACAATAAAAATCACATTATAAGAGTTGACTGCCTCGTTTGTCTAGTGGTCGTAAACGCGATTGCTGATCATGAGGTCCAGGGTTCGAATCCCGGGTCGGGCCAAAATCAGTTATTGGGTTTTTCTGTTAAGAAATTCTCAGTATCAGCCCGGAGTTAAAAAGTTGGCGGTGTTTTACCCTCTGCCTCGGAAAGCACGTAAAGCCGTAGGTCCTGCGCCTGATCTCTCCCCGGTCGTGTCGAATTACCGTCCCATTGGACTATGAGAGCTTGGGCACTCGCATCCTGTCCTGCGCAGATGGCTAGTCTCCGTTGAAACTGGCCGCCGTGACCGAAATTCAGTCTGGAGGTCATTATTATTATAAGAATTACAACTCAGGAGATAAGTGTAAGACGTAAATTTTAATGTACGCGAACAACCCGGGTACGATCTCCGTCGACACTAATGAAATTGTTAATTGCTATTTTATGTACTGATCACCTTCTCCGCGGAGAATGAAAACGTTCTGATGAAATCTGGATGTCCAACTACTAAAATATTTCGAGGAAATTATTTCACAACGTCAACACGCATTACAGCAGCGCGGCCTAATTGCTCTATAATCCGCTCAGAATTTAGAAGGGCCTGTCTCGCAGTGGAAGTTGTAGGCTGCAATTTTACTTTTTAAGTATGGAATATTAAAATACTACGGAGTTAAACTGGGGTTAGAAATATTTAAGGATTATTAAATAAACAATATATGGCAACCATAGTATTGGGAAGAGAAGTAACATATAAGCGAGGTAACTTATTTAGTTATCTGTGACTCAATATTATCTATTAGTATCTATTAGCAAGCATTTTAAGTAAATTGCTTTCCTTGTAACATTTTCACGTCCTATCGATTAATCGTTTCATCTAACTTGGGACGATCATAGTCTCCTTTACAAGAACAAGAAAACTCAATGCAACAAAGTATTTCAATAAAAATTACCTACGAAGATCCGAGCAAGATAAATATTTTTTATAATATAACTATTTCATTTACTACTATATATATATATCAAAAGTATCGATGTACCCGCGTAACGTTCTTTATATATTCTTTAATATCTCGAACGGCAAAAAAAATATTAGAGTTTACATTTTAATTAATAATTATTTTTATTTAATTATTAAATTAATTAATTATTATTATTCGTATGTTATATTCGTTCTTGAAACTGCTTGGTGCCCGATCAGAAATCAAATCTTTATCGGTAAGCCCGAACATGTTTATACCGAATTTGGCCCCCTCTTTATATTTATGTTTTTGGTGGGATACATATTAATATTGACAGTAGTCAAATGAAATAATAGAGGGCACTGTAGCTGTTAGCTAATTTTAGCTCCAGCATAAGCGAAGGCAGATCCGTTAACTCCATGAAGTTGAAAATGTCGACTGGGTAGGCGGTACTGTGGTCACTGAGCACCACAGTATTTCTATCGATGAGTAAATATTTGATATAAAAATAGATTAATTATTACACGCCTCATAACGCCAAGCGTCATAGGTGTGTTTTACTCTCGACGTCAAGGTCAAGCAATTTTGTGTTCTTAAAATGCCTCTATCATAACCATATTGCACTTATACGATAATATGGGTAGCCGTATATCAAGAAAACACTAATTAATCCATCTTATATTTTCTAAAAAATCTTTTTATATTGCTACTTTGAAAAAAAAAAAACAAAACGTCCGGATGTTTATTTTGTATGTGGTCACGATAGCTCCCGAAAAAATTGACGTATCGAGACCGGTTGTTTTTTTATTAGCTTCATAATTACATCAACTAGTTTCCTATTTCATATCAATAGTATGCGTAGTTTGTTAATAAAATAATTTTCAACTTTTATAAGTTTTATTGCTATTAATACGTGGTAGAGCCATGCTGCAGCTATGTTAATTGTATAGTTATAGCACGAATGGGTCGGCTCGACCGGGTAAGGACCACGCTCTCACAGAATACCAGTGTGAAATAACAGCTTATTGCCGCTGTGTTTCGTATGGTGAGTGTAGAGAACCGGAGACCCTTTTTACTGGAAACGAAACATTCCATCTTAGTCCTCACGGGTGACAACGCATTTGCATTCTGATTCGTAATCGAAGATAGATGTAGCTGTCTATGGGCCACAGCAATCACTTACCATCAGGTGGACTGTGTGCTCGTTTGTAAGCTTATCCTATAAAAAAAATTTAAAGGCGCTGTCATATATTTTTTATCATTTGATTTAGATTATTATTATTTTCATACTGCAACAAATTATTATAAATTAGTATTAAGAAGCGACAGAGGGAAACTAAAACAGGAAATAGGCAGCAGCATCTTCCTAAAATTAAATAATTATAATAAAAATACATTAATAATTAAAAAACTGCAGTTGCTAACTCGCCTGCCAAGCATGGCAATTATGGCAAAATCCTATTAGGCAATATATAGGAGAGGCTGTGTTCAGCAGTGGACTTTCACAGGCAGAAATGGATGGATGGAATCTAAATTATCTAAACTTAATTAAGCATACTCACGCACTGGAACAGCGAAGAGGACTAACTGCTTCATAACCCTATCAGAAATGAGAGGAGGCCAATTAACGAACGCACACATACCTAAATGACCAGCATAAGTGTTTCGTTTCGCTTGATTTGGCAAGGTACACACAAAATTAAATACATTTTTTTGCAAATTTTAGCAAATTTCAACAATTTCTTTAGAGGTATTTGAATAAAACATATTATAACGATCGTCATTATTACAGCCTATAAAGTCACAATTAAACATAGGCCTCCCCTTAGATTGTTTATAGGTGGGATAATTGCCGTAGTTGCCATTCTTGGCAGGCAGGTTGGCCGTTGCCCATCTCCTGTTTCAATTTCCCTCTGCCGCCCCTTGCGACACACAAGGAGTGATATGGGGTAGTGGATTCTCTTTCGACATCACTACTCGGCGTATTAAACGTATTTTAATCATATTTTTCTCTATATAACATAGATAAAAAGTTGCAAAAATAAAAATTATAACTACGATAAAATAACATAATATCTTTCAATTTATTTTTATTTTTCTTTTAAAAATACTAGCTTAAAGTGCCAAAATCGTTGATTGTGTTTTAGATTACGTTTTGATAAGCTATAAGTACAGCCTTTGGGTAAGAAAGAAAACAGAACTTTTGTTACCAGTGATTTCGTTCAGACGCTGATACAGTTCCTTTAGAAACTTCACTGTGCGTCAACACCCCATATCTACAGCCAATGGCACAAATACATAGTTAAATCCCAGAGATTCTTTATACTTGCGCTTTGTACTCAATTCGGCTGCCTCTGATGCCACTAGTCTTTTATTAGCTCCAATATCTACCTCAGTTACAATTGATCTTGATTAGTCTTGAGGTATATATACATACATTTAAAATTCATTAATTATAACAAACTTCGCCTTTGACAGGGCACACTTCGTCGCCCACTACAATAAGAAACTTCTCACCAAGATGCTCCAAAGAGCTGCCAATCGCTTAGACGTATGATTTCGCTTATAAAAAATCGAATTGAATACTGAGAAAAGTTTAGCAATATACTTTCAAAGGAACTTTTCTCTCACTCGTCGGAACTTAAATCCGAAAAATATGATCACCCTATTCGGCCGCCTGATCCCTGGCAATAAACGACAAAAACCTTAAATACCCAGGGGTCACATTCGACCACGGTATGAACGTCGCGAAACACATTCGCAATGCCCGCAACCGAGTCAAATTTGTTACTTGTCGCCTCCATCCTCTAGTCAAAAGCAAGAGCAAACTGTCCCTTAGACACAAGCTCCATCTTAGCTTAGCTTCCATATTAAAGCCAGATTATACTGTTTTAAAATGATGTTTGTGTATGGGTATACCTTTTTAGGGTGGTGTACTTTTTTCATATTTTTAATATCAAAGAGAAATGATGAAATTGAAAATTTAAACCAATTTTATTCAACGATGTAAATAAAGTAGGTAGATGTAAGGACGGACCGAATTACAAAACATCAATTTTTTAAGTTTAATCGCCTTTGACAATTTCTTTACCGATAAGGTTAATGATTTTCTTAGTTAAGAAGGACTTATAAGCCATCTTTGTAATATAAATAGTTCTTACATATTTACTAGGTGTTATATAGAAATAACCATGGTGAAACTTTAACGATATCAAACAAATGTTCAGTTTCCGAGGCAAAGTACGAAAGTGGGTGTCGCCAACTGGCTACATGAATTCTCCATTTGTAACGTTCAAGATTTATGACTACAAAACTTTTCGTCCAGAAAATTTTTCGTGCACGAAATAAAATACTTCACGAAATTCCACCCTAAACACTAGTTGAAATTTAATGTAATAACCGAGGACAAAAATAAAAAACAAAAGTATGAATTTAAATAATATATTTCTCTTAAGTTTTTTTAATTATTTTTACGCGAATACCACACATTAAATGATTCTAATATCTCCGGATTATATCGTGTTTAATTTTATTACTTTTATATTCTTAATGAATTTAGTAGTAGTTACTTTAAGTCTTGCAATGTTATGCTTGGATTTTATCAATATAGAATCCCATGGATTTTATTTTATTAATATAATACTCGCTTCCTCTCAGAAATGAGAGAAGGCCTGTAAAAACCTTACCTTACGTATAATAGCTGTAGCTTTACTTTTATAAGATCCCAAGCAGACGGTACATATGCCCTAAAACAAAAAAATTAGAGGAGACTTCAGACACAAGATTTAAATGTTCTAAAAAATAAGCTTATTTCTGCTGTGTTTCGTATAGTGCATAGAGAACCGGAGACTGTTTTTACTGGTAACGAGAAAAATATTTTAGTCCTCAAGGGCCAATGATTAAGAATCAAAATACATGTCCATTCTTAAATAAAAAAAAATATAGAAGAGGCCACGGACAACTGCAACACCAGGGGAATCGCAGGTGCGTTCCTGGCCTTTTAAAAAAGAGTAGGTCCTTTTCTTGAAGGTCCCTAGCTCCGACCTTAAAAATCTTAAAATACATTTTGATCCTTAATCGAGGGTAGATGTAGGTGTCTATGGGTCTCAACTTCCACTTACCATCGGGTGGACTGTGTGCTCCTTTGTCATCCTTATTTCATAATATATAAAAGACTTTAACTGCGTGCTAAGTACAGTAATAAGACAAAAGTACTTTTAATTTAACGTTTTTAGTAGGGGATAAATATTTTTCACAGTTTTTCTTTTCTTGCCATTTTTCATTTTTAAATGACTGCATTACCAAATCTTATACTGATTTTAATCGCATGTTTTAATCTTATTATTTCCCCCATATCATTAAGTACAACCACTTCATATAATTGCTGTATAGTTTTACCATATTTTTTGTCTTTTATAATTTATTAAGTAACATATTGTATTGTTCATATACATACGAAGTTACAAATACGACGTTAGATGTCAAAAATAAAGATGAAATGAAAAATATCTCAATAAAATCGGTATCAAGGGTCTCGCAAATATCGTTTGCATAGTCGTAACGCAAACTGGTGATCAGTTATTCTATCGTTACATCCTCTATATCTCAAGGCGTCATATCATTCATGTAGACGATAGATCGACTAACAAAATATTATGATTGAGCGATATTAAGCAAATATTAAGCACCACCTACTATTCGTAGCAATCGATACGGCGGTGCGGGGAGTGGTGATTTATGAATTGACTGTCATTTCATTTTCTTTTATTACAAGAAAGTTACCTACTGTGTCATATTCCTTTCTTTTGTATTGTATGTGTTTCTTGGAATCTTAAGCTTAACCCATTCGCTGTCCCGTGTACTACATACAGTTCATTGCTATTATTTTACTATTGTGTCTGAAAATCATACAGTGAAAGTGTTAACGGAAACTTATGGCACAGTCCAAATATTATTGATTACTGTGCATAAGTACAGTTTGAGAATCGTCGGTGTATGTTTGTTTATGTGTCTATCTGTCTGTCATAGAGGTTCGTCACAGAAGCTACAGCTACATGAGGTGGCTATTCTTAAAAATCGCTAACACACGTTATTAATTTTTATAACTTTTGATCTACTTTAAAAATTGATTATTATCAACAACATCTTAACACATTAGATAGAGAGAGAAATGTAATTTTATTCTCACATAGATTTAAATCATAGAACAAATTGTCGGATTACCGTGTCCTTCCCCTATCTTCGAATCTCAGATAATTCTATAATATCTCAGCGCAACTTGTCTATCTCTTCTTCCAGCATCAGGATCTTCTTTTCAGTCTTCAGGGTGCGTGCGTTAAATGTTGCCAGGTCGAGTCGGCTTAGATGGCAAAAGAATCTTCACCAGAGAGTCTTAGCACCCCCTGCCCAGCCGTTATCATGGTCGCCACCGTAGGCAAGAAAAACGCGGCCGCCGCTGACGTTTCTTTGTGTCGTTTCTCAGGGTGGGATGTTTACCATAGTTGCCACGCGTGGCAAGCGGTTTGGTGCCCGCAGTTTTATTTATTTTAAGTTTGCTGTTTTCGCCCCCATTTCTATAAAAAAATCATTTAATATTTTACCACTTTTTTGTTATAAGCTTTACTTCATGCGTCTAGGCGTTCAACAAGCTACTTTTAAATTTGGTTGTTTTTTAGGTGGCTACTGCCGACTGCGTGAAATATGAGACGGGCTCGCCCACTGTGGCTAGAATTTTCCATTTGACCTTCTCCAGACATTCGTTATTTGTGTATACAAGAAGATAAACAAATTCTTTAGATTATTTTTAGTAAACAAGTGATTTTTTATAAATTTTGTACAAAAAATATACCAGTTTTTTGTTGTCGAAATTTGAGTTGCAAGATTCCACCCGGAACGACAAACACAGACAAACAAGAAAGTGACTTATTAAAACGTGGTAAAATAGGAGAATATATTCTAACTTTTGTAAAGATATGTTATTAAAACATATTAATCCCTACTCGTCTTTTTACGTAAATATTTTGCAGTAACAACAAAAAGGGTAAGAAAGAAACGATAAATCTTTTTCGCAAAAGAATTGTGTAGTTTGCGATTGCCGACGAGAGTTTAATCTCAAGGAAGACACTTAATCACGTAGTAGCATTTCAAATTTTGTACGTATTAAAATATTTATCGGAAAATAAAAATAAATCTACATTCACAGCCGGATTTCCTACAGTGTCAAAATTGTACCGACGGTAGTCTGTTTAAAGATAAAAGGGGATTAAATATACATATTAAAAGATGCCATAGTTAAAGTAATTCATAATTCTATTAGTAATTCCTCTAATGATGCACATTTTTCCCTTTTTTCGGAGCAAATTTACAAATATCATCGTAATGTACCAGTGGTTAAAAGAATTCCTAGAGGTGCGAGGATGCAGCTTGCGAAAGCATTGTCATGCACTATTCAAAATTGTTTCACTAATAGTGAAAAGAGTTGGCAAAAATTATTTACTTTCGCGTATTCCCATTTTCATTTTGATAAAACAATAAATAAATCAATTACGTCTCAACTAAAAGAGACATCTTTTCAAAATTTAGATTACCCAATTAATACACATTTATCTCGACACCTCCTAAATTTGATTTAAAAAAGTTGTTGAGTCGAAAGTAATGGATGGCGACTTAAAACATGCATCCCGTATTTTATTCTCAGATGACATACTAGCTCCTCGTAATGTCAAAACTCTTGAAGGCCTTTGTCAGAATCATCCTTCGGTCAATCCTTCTCAAAGTTTACTGCTGCCTCCCAAGACTTATATGCAACCTTTACATATTTCTGAAAAAGACACTTTAGAAGCAATTTTGTCATTTTGAATGGCTCTCAACATCTTAAAGATCTTGTAAGCGCTTCTGCCGGTGACGCCGGCGGATTACTTCTTAATGACATTACAAAATTATGTAACTTTATGCTTTCTGGTAATGTTAATCCAAATTTCATTCCATTCTTATATGGGGCAAGATTATGTGCTTTCAAAAAAAAGGATAACGATATCCGTCCTATTGCCGTTGGTTCCACATTTCGACGCTTAACTTCAAAATTAGCTTGCAGGCACATAATCTTTAACCTTAAGACAAAATTTCATCCTACTCAACTAAGCTTTGGCACTAGACGTGACTGTGAGGCGGCGGTACATTCAGTGCGTACATTTTTAACAAACTCTGATGCAGATGTTCTTGTGAAGGTTGACCTAAGGAATGCTTTTAACTCTATCGATAGGGTAACCCTGCTGAAAGAAGTGGCTAACAATACCCCCGAAATTTATCATTAAGTTTGGCAATGTTACAGTCAAAATACTAACTTGTTTTACGAAAACCATATTATTATATAACCATGTACTTTAGCATTAAAAACGTTATATTTTGCATACGTGAGAAGCATATTGGAGTACGCTAGTCCGGTATGGTCGCCTTTATATGAAGTTTATAAGGCACGCTTAGAGCGTATTCAGAAAAAGTTTTTAAAATCTCTAAATTTCAGGTGCGACGTCACCACGCACACATTCATGTCTTACAGTGATAATTGTCGTAAATTTAATCTTCTTACGTTAGAAGAACGCCGTGAGATGTTAGACATGGGTTTTTTGTTTGATATTTTACGCGCTCAACTAGATTGCCCTGTTCTGCTTTCACAAATCTCCTTTAAAGTGCCCCGACGTAGGACTAGATATACACCTTTATTCAGTGTTCCCTTACATCATACCAACTATGGCAAGAATAGTGTCCTCACCAGAATGGTTAAAATTTTAACAGTAAATTCTCTCATATTGACCTATTTATCCATTCAAAAAATTCATTTAAACTAAAGGTAGTACATGCTTTGACAGGAGTAGACAATTAATCTTTATTGTTTATGTTGGTAGCATTCGTAGTTTTATAAATCTGTAGTAGCATCTCAATTTAGATGTCCAATTCGCTAATAAACACAAAAAGAATTTAATATAATATGTGTATGTGAAGTGTGTACGTGTGTATATTGTACGTATGTATATTTATTTATTTATATGTTTGTATATATAAGTTTACCTATATGTATAAGTATTTAATTAAAATATGATTATATGTTATGTTGATGTATGTGTACATATATATATATAAATATATATATATGTGTGTGTGTGTATATGTGTGTATGTATGTGTGTATGTATATATATATATATATATATATATATATATATATATATATATATATATATATATATTATCTTATTGAAGCATAAATATTTTCTTAGACCAGCCATGACAAATTAAGTCTTGTTTTGATTAAAGTTTTTGTTACTTTTCTTTTCTTACTTTTGATTCGTGCTAAATTGTGAAAAGTGGATGACTATTATTGGCCCTATGTAAAGACATATTATATAAGAATAATGTATCACAGAATGAAGGCTGTTGTGATCCCTAATAAAATAAAATAAAATAAAATAAAATTATCGATACCCACTAGGTCCAGCACTTTTCAGTTTGGGAATTGAACCCATTATTTCAAATTTGAAATCCAAGCTGAATGTCTGGTACCTGAACGACGGTACACTGGGAGGTAGAGCAGATGACGTCCTCAGTGATCTTACTCATATTTTTCGAAATTTTAAAAATATTGGTCTTGAACCAAATAGCAATAAATGTGAAATATTTTTTGGCAATAACTTATCTAGTTCTACCAGAGACACTTTACTTCAAAATTTCAATGATATTTCTCAAGGAATAAAAACTGCCTGTACGGAATCGCTATACCTGCTAGGTGCCCCGTTGTTTTTCGATAGTATTAAACCTGTTTTAAAAACAAAATTTGATCAGTTTTTAAACCACGTTGATAAATTGTATTAATTAAACCCCCACATTGCTCTTACTATTTTATAATATTGTCTACTTGTACCTAGATTTACATACTCCGCTCGAGTCCAGTCTGGAAATATTCGGATATTTTAAAAGATATTAATAATAATCTTAAAATAGCTATAGAAAAAATTCTAAATTTAACTTTAAATACAACAACCTGGACTCAAGCTACTTTACCTATAAAATTTGGTGGTTTTGGTGTGAGAAATCTTTCTAGCGTTGCATTGCCTGCTTTCCTTGCTTCCGTGCATAGTGTCAGTGACTTACGAGTATCTAACATAATTTTAAATAATAAAGTAGACCTGTGCTTTGCTACGGAGGCAAGGCAGACATGGCGAGTGCTCTGTCCCAGCGAAAATGTTCCACTGGAAGTTAACCAACAAAAACAGTGGGATATTCCGTTGGTACAGAACGTGCAGAGAGATTTGTTTCACAATTTTTGACGGCTCCGTGGCGCAGTGGCTTAGCAATGAGTTGTTGCGCTGGGGGCCGCGGGTTCGAATCCCGCACGGAACAAGTATTTGTATGGCCTACAAATAATTGTTCCGGGTCTGGATGTTTGTCCTCGTGCAATTTATGTTTGTAAACTGCCTCCACGATACAGGAGAAAATCCTAGTGTGGGTGTAACAAAAAAAAAAAAAAAAATTCCATAGTGACCAAGATCAGGCACGCCTTCTAGCTGTTTCGACTAAGGAATCTAGTCACTGGTTACACGCTTTACCATCAAGTAATCTCGGCACATTACTTGATGGGGCAAGCTTGCGCATCGCCGTAGGAATCTAACTAGGAGCGGCGATTTGTCAACACCATCAATGTCCCTGTGGTAGCAGCGTCGACAAGTTTGGGCTCCACGGACTCTCATGTAAGAAAAGTGCTTGTAGGTTTTCACGGCACGGTTCTTTGAACGATGTCATCCGAAGGGCTCTTGTCTGTATAAATGTTCCCTCGGTTTTAGAGCCTTGTGGAATATTTAGAGACGATGGCAGGAGACCCGACGGTAAACATATTTTGCTTTATTTAAAACTGTCCCTTGGGAGAGAGGTAAAGTCCTAGTGTGGGATGCTACTTGCGTAGACACTTTGGCGTCCTCTCATCTCAAGGGTACCTCGTTTAGAGCCGGGGCGGCATCAGAGGCAGCCGAACTGAGAAAGTGGCGCAAATATGAGTCTCTGAGTGATGACTACATATTTGTGCCATTTGCTGTAGAGACTATCGGTCCGTGGGGTCCACGTGCGGTGAAGTTCCTAAAGGAACTCCATCTGCGACTCGTCGTTGCTGCTGGTGATAAGAGGGCTGGTTCTTTTCTCGCTCAATGGCTAAGTATAGCCATTCAGCGGGGTAACGCAGCCAGCGTTCTTGGCACAATACCGCGGGGAGTAGGACTGTATGATAATTAAGTTACTAGTTTTAGTTTTTTTTATTTATAGTTTTTAATATTGTATATAATAAAATATTATATTCGTTGACGCCTCCTCTGTTTGTATACTATGTAGTCATGAATTGACGGACCGAATCACACGAGTTTTAAGCTCCATAGGAAAAAATAAGGTTTTTACTGGTATCCCAACCTATAGCAGTTCCTACTGGCAACATTATACGCCTCATGTCATTGTGAATTTTCGTGCCGAATATACGAATCGAACTCCAACTTAAATTGTTTTTGTAGCTTTTTAAGTGATATTCCTTTAATATTAGTGATTATATTAATGAATACTAACATGAGTAAAAAAGGAAACTCATTGAAACTTTGGTTAGTCTTTTAGACGATTCCAACGAAGGTATCTAATTTTTATATAATGAATAATGGCGGCCATAGACGGCATAACTGCGTAGAAACTAAAAACGTAATAAAATATATATGTATGAGACAGGACGGGAGCCTGTACATACTTACCTTAATAAATATAAATTTTATCATATTTTGAAAATTTTTACAACCTTTTTTGGCATTAAAATTAATAATTGTCTTGCGGTGCCACGAGGGGGTGCACGAGACATGTAATATTAAAGATTGTCTTGCGGTGCCACGAGCGGGTACACGAGGCATAAAATTCGAAATTTTATTTTATTTTATTTTATTACCAAAAAATGTTTCAATACAGGGTATTCATACAACATATTCTACTCGCGGTACCACTGGCGGGGTACACGAGGTTATATTTTTTCTTTTTACAACTGATCTCGCTCAATTTCAGAACCAAAAAAGAAACGCAATATTATATATTCGAGCGATGAGGAAGATCAGGATTCTGTTCCGCACACCCATACCCAAGAAAATGATATAGATATTCTTAGTTTGATTGGTGAACCCTGCCTAAAGAAAAATTCCTTAGAAATCAATCCTAAACTAGCAGAACTATGGCAGTCTCTTAAAACCAAGGGCTTAGATAAGGAATCAAAGAGGGGTATTGTGGAAAAAATTCCTTTTATAACAAATTGTCCCTTGAATGCCCCAAAATTAAACCATGAAATTATTGCTACTTTAAGTAGTAATGCTAAAACCAGAGATATAAAGCTAAGTGAAAAGCAAGACCAAATTGGCCTTGTAATTTCAAATTTGAACATTGTACTGTCAGACCTCATTAAGAAAAAAGATAAAGAGAACATTGATGTGATAAGTGACAGCATTAGACTACTATGTGATTTACACAACATGGAGTCTATCACAAGAAGAGCAGTTATTCTACCAGGTTTAAATAAAAATATAAAAGAAGCCCTTGAGGAAACTCAAGTTACAGACTTCCTATTTGGAGGGGAATTAAGTAGTGTCCTTAAAAAATCAAAGGACCTTGAAAGGTCTAAAAGATTTACTGACCCTTTAAATTATTGGCGCCGTCTCCATCAGTGATAACTCAATACCAGCCTCGAGGCGGGCAAAGGGCAACTACCTGAGCAGGATAAAGTCTCAACAAAGAAGATACAAACAAGTCATGCAAGATCCTCAACCAGCTCGAGCCCTGCTATAGCCCAGCAGTGGGGATATTACCGAGCAGCCTGCGGCAGACGCCGTGCAGTCATTGAGGAGGAGAGAATAGAGGTAGAGGTAAGAACTGCTGGTCGACTGTCTTTATTTTACTCTAAATGGGTTGATATTATTAAAAATAAGACAGTTTTGCAGTGGGTCAAATTAGGTTATAAAATTTCTGTTCATCAGAGTGTGTGTCAACCATATCCTCCCAAAAATATTATTTTAGTCAATCAGAAAAGCTTATCATTAAAACTTGTATTACAGACTTGAACAAATGGGGCAATAAAAGTATGTGATCCGATTATTGGCCAATATTTATCTAGAATATTCTTAATTCCTAAATCAGATGGGTCCTCAAGATTTATTCTAAATTTGAAATCATTTAATAAATTTGTCCAAACCTATCACTTTAAAATGGAGGATATAAGAACAGCGTTGAAATTAATAAGTAGGCAGTCCTTTCTAGGTTCCATTGATTTGAAAGATGCATATTTTTTATTAAAAATTCATCCAAGCAGTCGCAAATATTTAAGGTTTATGTTTGATGATAAAACTTATGAGTTTCAAGTTTTACCTTTTGGACTTTCCTCTGCTCCGTATGTGTTTACAAAAATTGATAAAACCAATTATGTTTTATCTTAGAGAACAGGGTTTAAGCTCGGTTAATTATTTAGATGATTTTTGCTTATAGGTAATTCGGAAAAGAATGTCAGAAAATATAGATACGAGTCGCAAGGTGCTAGAATCGCTAGGTTTTATTATAAATTTAAAGAAAAGCAATCTGATACCTTCAAAACATTGTAGGTTTCTTGGTTTCATGTTAGATTGTGAAAATTATACTATTTCCATACCGAATGAAAACGCATAAATATTTTGCATAAATTAGAGTCATTTATTAAATTAAAATCCACAACAATTAGATCTTTGCTTCCTTAATAGGTACATTAATATCAATTTGTCCTGCTATCCCATATGGATTAATGTATACAAAACGCTTAGAGCGTTATAAGTATTTATCTTTGAAGAAGAATAATAATAATTTCAATTCTAAATTAAATCTAGAAAATCAAAAAGAGGTTTTTGAGGATCTTATTTGGTGGAAAAATCACATATTGATTTCAAGTAATCCAATTAAAGAGGGTTTATCAAATGGAAATATTTTCAGATAGTTCACGCAGTGGATGGGTATTGTATGTGGCTCAAAAGACTGCATGGGTTTTGGAATAAAAAGACAAAAACAACACATTAATTTTTAGAGTTACAGGCGGTACACTTCGGATTACAATGTTTTGCTAAATACTCCCATGACTGTGAAATACTAATCCGTTGTGATAACACTACAGCTATATCGTATATAAACCGAATGGGTGGCATACAATACCCACACCTAAGTAACTTAGCTCGAAAATTTGGCATTTTGTGAAAGAAATATATTCATATTTGCTTCTTACATATCATCAAATGATAATTGCCTGGCTGACAAAGAATCCAGAAAAGTTAATGAAGAAACAGAATGGGAACTAAATTTTATGCTTACTGGAAAATTGTCACTAAGTTTGGATACCCTAAAGTTGATTTATTTGCTACTAGAGAGAATGCTAAATGTAAGAAATTTGTTTCTTGGCATATGGAACCCAACTGTATGTCTGTAGATGCTTTTACTATTTCTTGGACCAACCTAAATTTTATGCCTTTCCACCATTCTCCTTAATTTTAAAATGTCTAAAAAGATAGAAATTGATAGGGCAGAAGGGATAATGGTGGTACCTTTTGGCCTTCTCAAGCCTGGTTCCATACTTTATGTCTTTAAAAAGTCTGTTTTATTAAAATTTTACCCAGATAAACAATTGTTAACATCTCCTTCAGGAGTCTTCACCCATTGCACAAAAACTTACCCTGGTTGCCGCAGTGCTATCAGGAAAATATATACAAGAAAAGGGATAACTGATGAAAGCATAAAAGTTATAATTAATTCATTGTCTGAAAACACGATTAAACAATACGATTCATGTCTAAAACAATGGTGGAGCTACTGCAAGAGTGAGGAAATTGATCCATTTTTATTGAACATTCCTAAAGTTTTAGCATTTCTAACTGAAAAATTTAATAATGGTTCTGCCTATGGAACTCTCAACTCTATCAGGTCATCATTATCACTCATATTAGATTATGATTTGGGTTCAGATAGAGACGTTAAGCGGTTCTTTTCGGGTATTTATAAAATGAGGCCCAATAAACCGAAATATGATCAAACCTGGAATCCAGCACAAGTTTTAGATTACATAGTTAAATTTTACCCAAATATGGAACTTTGTCTAGATATTTTATCAAAAAGCTAATTATTCTTTTAAGTTTAGTAACTGCCCATAGGCTTCAGACTATGTCATTAATTAAATTAAGTAATATAAGTTATAATGAAGATAGCATTCAGATTAAAATTCCTGATACAATTAAAACATCTAAAATAAACAACTTTCAACCTTTATTAACTATACCATACTATAAACCAAATATTTGTATATGTCCAGCTACAACCTTAAAAGATTACATATGTGTCACAAAAAATTTAAGAAAGTCTGAAAATTTATTTATTACTTGCAAGAAACCTAATACCGCTGTTACAAGTCAGACATTAGCTAGATGGATTAAAAATATGTTAACAGAAGCAGGCATAGATACATCAATGTTTACTGCACATAGCACAAGACATGCATCCACCTCTCATGCTCAGAGAAGTGGTATTAGCATTGACAATATTAGGAAAACAGCTGGTTGGACTAGTACATCCAAAACATTTGCCAACTTTTATAACAGACCACTAATAAATGAAAATAACTTCGGCTTTAGCATTTTAGATAATACAGAATATAGGAAAGAATAATTTATGTTTATGTAACAAACAATTTTGTCAAGATTTATGATTGTATACTAAAATGTTTATGTATAAGTTTTATTTGTTTGATTCTAAAAATGTGTTTAATTGAGATGTAACTAATACAATAAATAATTAAAATGAAACAATCTAATCTTTCAACATCTACATAGTATACAAACAGAGGAGGCGTCAACGAATATAATTAATTGATCAAAGTAACTTACCTGTAAGTGTCCTTCGATCAAAATTATATGAAGTTGACGCCTCTGTGTACAACCCTACCCTACATTCTTACCCACCCTTAGTGCTTGCTCGCATTTTAATTATTTCTAATTCTAGATGATAAAAATTCACAATGACATGAGGCGTATAATGTTGCCAGTAGGAACTGCTATAGGTTGGGATACCAGTAAAAACCTTATTTTTCCTATGGAGGCTTAAAACTCGTGTGATTCGGTCCGTCAATTCATGACTACATAGTATACAAACAGAGGAGGCGTCAACTTATATAATTTTGATCGAAGGACACTTACAGGTAAGTTACTTTGATCAATTAATTATATTTTTACTTAAAATTAAAAAGTTAAAGTTACAGCCTATATACGTCCCACTTCTGGGCATAGGCCTCCTCTCATTTCTGAGAGGGTTTTAGGGCAAGGAAATGTCCGCCGCGCTGCCCCAATGCGTGTTGGCGAACTTCACACGTCTTCGAAATATTTTTTTTCTTATTTCTCTGACATGCAGGTTTCCTCACGATGTTTTCCTTCACCGCCGAGCACGTGGTAAATCAGCACTTAAAATTGCAATTAACAATTTCATTGGTGCCGGCGGGGATCGAACCCAGGATGCGGATTTTTACTTAATGCTATATAATGCATATGTCCAGCAGTCAATTAGCTGCTGGGCACATGCATTCTAAAACAGTGATGCAGTTAGGGACAGTACACTCTGTTACCTATCATTTTAAGAATGCCGTTGGGGCTGGCCCTAACCCTACGCACCAGACATGCAGCTCTTTTATGCATAGTTGCGTAAAACAATCTACATGAGCTTGAGTAAACATCGCTGATGCGCTGCAGCGACAGGACAGCCCCATCAGCACCCGGAACGCGTTGTTATACCGGATCCTAAGGGCTCCATAGGCCCGTTGCGTGTAGTCCCTCCATAGGCTGCACGTGTAAAGAGATGTGCAAAACGCTCTAAATAGAGTAAGTTTAACTTCCTGAGCATCGCGCGTTCCTACAAGCAATCATATTTGCTCGAACCGACAGAGCCCTACGTTCCCTTTCCACGTCAGTATTATCTTTTGGTCGAACGTAACCATATGACCCAAATATTTAAAAGAGTCTGCCATAGTTATTGATGTATCATTTAATTTAATGGGAGGCTTATTACTACTTATTACTCTCCAGCCCCAAAGATCATATACTGACTTTGTGTATATTGTGGGACAGCATATTGTAGATGCTCGATACTGAGATAATCATGACCTGGAGACTTGCCCCTGGACATAGATTTTATGATGTTTGCGACCTCTTTCACACTAATTCTGTTCCCTACTTCATCAGTGACTATCTCAGCATCTTGCACCGATTCACAAGAAGATGACCACAGTATGGAATTGACAGACAACATCTCTCTAAAGAGGTTGGCAATATCCTTAGGTCTATTCACCCCGCCTACATTCACGGGGAGGCCAAGCTGAGTCCTCATCTTATTAGTGCTTTTTCAAAAAGCACTAAAATCTTTTTTGGAATACGATGACACTATGTCGTCTATTTCAATTTGCTGTTTATGATCTTGACACCATTTTAAGCGTGATTCAAATACTTTTGGCTGCTGCACATTTAATCAAATAATTCGCCATGATCTGGCCGTCCATTAGCCATCCAAAGATGAAATTTCTGTTTAGCCTCCCCATAGGCCTCTCTAATGTATCTATTCCATCCTACAACGGGTTTTTGGACCAATGTTTCTTATACTCTCGGCTATCAATCGCGGCCTCACTTAGGGCAGAGCGTATGTCGTTATACAATTTGTCAATTATAAATCTGTGCTTTATCTATATACAACATCTATCAGCACAGTACCTAAATTTAAAGGGAAATCTATTTGCCTTAACTTTCTCAACTCAACTCATAGTTGTACACATCTTTTTGACGTTTGGACCTCATTCCCATATAATCTGGCGATTAATATAAGATGTTGGTATATTATAATAATTTAAGTTTGGTATTAATAACTCTAAATCGCATTCGATCATAAGAGGGAAATGGTCTGACCAGGTGACGTCGTATTTAACATAAACATTACACACTGAGAACACAGTGGATTGTTTCACAACACAATGGTCTAAATATCGCTTACAGCCATGTGATTGGCTTAAAAAAGTGTATGTGCCGGACGACAGGCCTTGAAAGTCAATATCAATACAATGCCACTTTTGTTCACTACTATATTCTATAAGTTCGTTGAAAAACAGGGTATAAGGATGAGAGTTAAAATCACCCAATATCACAGAGTCAATACCGTACTCATCTATTATAGCACTTACCGCCCTGAGGCAATCGGAGTATTCAGGTAGATTGTCCTTGCAATCCGTAGACATATATACACATATCACAATAATAGGTCGATCTATTGTCACAATTTTAATCGCGCACAACCAAGCATTATTGCAACGCAACACTTTTACGTTATGGAACACTGCACTTCTCCATAACAGGGCAACTCCCCCATAAGGTCGCCCGGACAGTAATCCCATCGTCGTATCCACAGCAGATGTACCCGTCGACATAAAACCATCATCGATTGTACTGAGATAAGATATCTCTAGCTACCAAAAACATATTTTACGCATTGTAACACCCTAAAGAATAAAATTTATTAAACGCATTCAGACGTTTTTCAACTGGCAAATTTTCATAACATTTTTTTTGCAGCTACATATTTTGAATTCAACAACATTTTTAGGTTTAACTAACTCTTTTTTCGAATTTGCGTACGACAAGTTACAGTATTTTTGTTTTTTTCTTTCTTACCTTCAGTGTCCACCATAACGTCTTTTTCTTCCTTTTTTTGGTCCACCTGTTTCTTTATCGCTATTTTCAGCCAGAGCATTAGTCTCTATATCTGTGTCTGTTTCAGATCCTGTTGCAACTATGTTTTCATCAACAACTGAATTAACATTAACAGATCTATATGAAATTCTATTGCTATTTGCGTCAGTATCAGAGCTATCAGAAAACGTTTCTCGATCTACATGTTTCACCTTATTATTATTTTCTTTGGGTATTTGGTTCATTTCAGCATGTGTAATCCTAGTAATAAAAGATACTGAATCATTTGAGGAATCAGCACAATAATCAGGATCCTTCACGGAATCGTCGCTATATAATGGAGAAATATTCTCATCAGGTACCGTAGTTTTTTGACGCTGTCTATTGCCATGGAGTCTCTTAAAAACCATAGATTTTTGCTATCTCTGGTGATTGTAAAAAATTGCGACATTTGAATTAAAGGAAAAAATACGGTATTTTTCATACTATATTATTTTTCTATAATATATAGTACAATTGACTGAAATATAGTACGATACTATATATTATAGTATGGGTGGCAACCCTAGTCACTAACTAACCTGCAGAAAGTTATATAGGACTATTTGGTCCAGAGTTGTCATAAATTTCTGCAAGCAGAACAAATATATATTACTAATTACATCTAATTAACTCAGCTATTTGTGATGACACTAAAGTATCTAAATAGAATAGCAAGTTAATAATCAATCTAAAATGGATATGTGATAAACTCAAAAATATTTTTTTACTTAATAACCACAAACGTTTATACATACCTTCGTCATTATTATCTGATTCTGAATTGTTTCGAATTCGATAGTTACTAAGAATGGTTTTTATTCTGGCACTTTTCATTGTTGAAAAGAAAATAAATTAATGTAATTATTGTGTTTGGAAGCGCGACAGTTAGGAATAAACTTTGCTTACGAATAAACTTTAGACTTTTAATAAAATGTTTGCCAAGTCATCAAAAAGTTGCAAGGTTACAAATAAAAAAAACTACTAGAGTGCTACTTAAAAAATAATTTTCAAATACAGTAAAAATTCTGTAATATTTTTTTATAAATCTTACATAATCAAACGTTTTCAAATTAAATTTCTTGATATTTCTATTTTAACTAAAAGAACCACGCTACATTAGTTTCTACCTAGTGCAGACGCAATTAATTAAAACAGAGCCATGTGCCATGGTTCTGCACAAAAAATACAGCAAACGTTTAGTTTGTTTCGCAAACTTAAACCATGCAACATGATTCCATTAAAATTCATTCATTCATTCATTACAGCCCTTCCAGGTCCACTGCTGAACATAGGCCTCCCCCAAGGAATGCCACAAAGCACGGTCCTGACCACCTGCATCCATCGATACCCTGCATGTCTTACCAGGCGTCACTCCATCTAGTGGGGGCCCTACACTTCGTCCGCCGGTACGAGGCCGCCACTCGAGAACCTTTTTTCCCCATCGGTTGTCGGTTTTTCGAGCTATATGGCCGGCCCATTGCCACTTCAGCTTACTAATCCGTTGGGATGTCGGTTATTCTGGTTCTACTGCGGATATCCTCATTTCTAAGCTTATCACGCAGTTGAGCTTCCTCAGCAGCCTTGAGCTTCCTCATCCGGCCAGCAGTGAAGGACCACGTCTCAGTTCCGTAGGTCATCACTGGCAACACGCACTGGTTGTACAGCCTCGTTTTCAAGTTTTGAGGTATACCTGACGAGAAGATGTGCCGTAATTTCCCGAATGCTGCCCAACCGAGTTGAATCCGTCGATTGACCTCTCGGTCGAAGTTGGACTTACCTAGTCGGACTATTTGTCCCAGGTAAACATACTCGTCAACAACTTCGAGCGTAGTGCTCCCAACAACTACCGGCATAGGTGTGACATGGACATTAAACATGAACTTTGTTTTGTCCATGTTCATCTTAAGACCTATCCGTTGGGAGACACTATTGAGGTCATTGAGCATAGTGCTTAGGTCCTCCAGCGATTCTGCCATAAGAACTTTATCGTCGGCAAATCGAATTTGAGTGATATACTAGCCATTGATGTTAATACCGTATCCTTTCCAGTCCAGAAGCTTGAAAACGTCTTCCAATGCAGCGGTGAAGAGTTTCGGAGATATAACATCACCCTGTCTTATACCTCTCTGCAGTTGGATAGGTTTCGTATTCTGGTTCTGTACTCGGATAGCCATCGTAGCCCTACTGTACAAGCACTTCAGCACTTCGATATACCGACAGTCAACTTGGCACCGCTGAAGGGACTTGCCGAAGGATATGTATGTGGTCTATGGTACTAAAGCCTTTTCGGAAACCGGCTTGTTCGGGAGGCTGGAAGTCGTCGAGTCTGCGTGCGAGACGATTCGTAATGACTCTTGAAAACAGCACGTAGACGCGGCTCAGAAGGGAAATTGGTCTGTAGTTCTTCAAGAGAGCGTTGTCGCTTTTCTTGAAGAACAAGACCAGCGCACTTCTGCTCCACGCCTCCGGTGTAATGCCACCATGTAGGACGGAAATAAAGAGCTTCTGAAGGACTTAAAGTACCGGTTTTCCACCCGCTTTCAGAAGCTCCGCCGTTATTCCATCCTCGCCTGGGCCTTGCCGTTTTTAAAGTACTGGAGAGCCATTCTAATCTCGCTCAGACTGACATCCGGAATATCATCGGAATAGTGTCGGATAAGACTCGCTCTTGGATCGCTACTCACACTTGCGTGTGGCTCCAACGATGATGTGTACAGCTGCCTATAAAACCTCTCAATCTCAATCAAAATCTCAGGTGTCCCGGAAACGACGCTGCCACACTCGGTCTTCAGCTTCGACAGTTGGCTCTTTCTGGCAGCCAGATCTCTAGCAAAGACTTTGGAGCCCTGGTTCCGCTCGATCGCTTCTTTAATACGAGCAGTATTAAAGTTGCGTAAGTCCTGCCGCAGGCATTTGGAGATCTGTCTGTTCAGTTGCCTGTATTCTGTCAAATCTACTGAAGACTGCAGCTTCATATCCCGTCTAACAGCCATGAGATTAAGAGTGTGATCGGAGAGTTTTTGTGTTCTTCTGCGGCGGGTCTTGCAAAACTTAGCTCCGACCGCATGGACAGTTTCCACGAGCTTGTCATTCATATCATCCACTGCATTGCAATCTTCTAGGCACTGAAAACGGTTTCGTAGCTCAAGCTGAAAGGTTTCGGGACTTTGGATTAGAGCACGAGGGGGACGGAGCATTGACTTCATTAGACGTGACCTCTCCAACTTAACGTTTAGGTTCAGTGTGCCTCTCACCATTCGGTGATCGCTGCCGGTCACCCTCGCGATCACTGAGACATCACTGAACAGTTGTCGCCTGGTCGTCATAGTCAATCTCATTTTTTGTCGAACCGTCGGGGCTCGACCAGGTCCACTTCCTGTGGGGCCGCTTCTGGAAGAAAGAGTTCATCATAAAAAGTCCCTCTTTCTCCATGAAGTCGGCCAGCTGCTGACCCCTTGGGTTCCGTTGCCCTATTCCGAATTTCCCTACTTTCAGCTCACCGTACTCTCTTGTGCCTAGTTTTGCGTTGAAGTCTCCCATTAACACCATATAGTGGGTTTTGGAGGAATGCATGGCTCTAGAGATATCCTCATACATTTCCTCCACCTCCTCATCGGGGTGTGCCGAGGTTGGTGCATAAACCTGTATGACCTTCAGCGAATACCGTTTGGTGATTCTGAGTATAAGGTACGCAACCCTCGTCGACACACTCCCAATCTTTACAACGTTGTTAACGAGAGACTTGTGGACGATAAATCCCACACCTCCTTGGGACAGATGGTCGCACTCCCAGTGATAGAACAAGTTCCCGGATTCGAGGATTACCGTGTCCTCCCCCTCTCTTCGGACCTCGGATAATCCTATAATATTCCAGCGCAACTTGTCACGCTTGGCGAGCGGGTTGGCAACCGCAGTTTTTTATTTTTGTTTTGCTGTTATCAGAAAGATGCTGCCCATCCTCTGCCTCAGTTTCCCTCTGTCGCCTCTTACGACACCCACGGGAAGATATGGGGTAGTGAGTATTCTTACCCGCCACTACACGGGGTATTAAAAGGGGTCCATTAAAATAATCAAAGTTTATTTTGCAAACCAGATCCACGCGACTTGGTCCCTTTAAAAGACTAAGTTTATTTTGCAAACAAGGACCATGCCACGTGGATCTTTTAACAAAAACAAAGAATTGTGAATTCGAATTTTATAACGTTACCATGGAACATAGATCGCTTTTGTTTAATAATAAACTGTAGTTTTTAAAGTTGGTTCCTTGAGTAGGTAGTGATAACGCGAGAAATAATTACCATATCACTTTCATCTTTACAGACATGATAGAAGGTGCATTTGTGAAGCATTCACATACTTAGTTCAAATTTTGATAGGTTGTGGGTTAGTTCCTTAATGCATAAGTAGGTCCAATTTTTCTCCTAAATCGCTCGTATTTACCACCTACTGGACCCCTGTATCGATAGTTAGGTTTCTTTTTATACTGAATTGTCTGTCATTCATATTCATTTTTTGAATTCACGTCGACGCAAGCACACTGCGATTCCCCAGCAGTTGTCAGCAAGTTTGTTTTGCTATTTATCACGTTCTTACTTATAATATTTGCACTTTGACCGGTTTCGCACGACTCAGATTGAACAAACAACCACGAACGATGGTTAGCATTCTGATGCGATTACAACGGCGAAGATTCTTGCTCGTGCACGGTATTAATTTTTTGGCCGGTAGACTAATTATTGTCTACTTTCTTTCTCGGTCTATATCGGGGCGATGTGTCATCTGGTATAAGTGACGATATTATAATTGTGTTCTTCATCTCGTTAAACCTGTCTAAAGTGGAGTCATGTATAGCGGACATACCTATTGGTGCACTATCAAGGCACCAAGCACTCAGCCTTGTGTTCACATTGCACATACGCGTCGGATGAATGTCCTTCATTGCCAAAACTTTATTTTTAAGCTCGTTATGCTGCTCAAGCGGAGTGTACGTCGACTTTATGCAGTCTATTTCGAAACGTAATTTTGCAATATCCTTTAGTAGTTTTGTACAGTCAAGATGATCAACGGTTATTGGTGGTAATTTTTCTAACTCCCTTGCAACAAAGACAGGAATCAGATCAGGTTCTGTAGTTTTAAAAACCTGAACAATATCCTGCAGATGACGTTTTTCCTTTCCCTCTTGCTTACGTTGTATTTTTCGCTTATCCGATGGCATAGCATCAAAAAACAACCATTTCGATTTTTGAATATCTGCACTGGTAAATGCCGAAGAACACAAACGCAGCATCGATTCTTCATCCATCACATATATTTTGTTCTGGATGTAACATAACAATTCGTCAATGACGATATTACACACGGAACTCTTCAACGTATATCGTAGTATCCGACATTACGACACAACGACCAATTTGTCGTTCGTACCGATAATTACACTCTGAAATGACGCATGCGTCACGGCTGGGCGGAAGCGCGGGACTGACGCTTGTAAATACAGGGTATTTTTGAAACGCTCCCGAAAACGAAGACAGACGACAGTACTAACTATATCTTAGATGATGGGTGAAATATAAAATCGATCCTGATGAAAAAAAAATCATCTTTTCACAACGTTTTATTAGCTTTATTCACGCTCTATCGTGTTAGTATAAATCATCGTGTTAAATAAAACGTTAATTTCATTAAAATAAAACATGAAAATACTTAAACATAAAAGCAGCAGTGGAATTACTGAATTACAATCAGCTGACTAGGGGTCAATGTACGCGCGAACGCCGAATTCGCGCGGCCCGTAACTAGCGATGGTACCACAATACCTAATAATTTACAACACTTGTCTAAATACCTAACTTATCTACTTAACCTACTAATTTGCCACTGTGCTTGTCTCCACGTAGCCACTTTAATTCAATTCACAGGTTAAATAAACCAAATAACTGGTTCGATTCCCCGCTAATGAAAAAATACTTAAATAAAATGTTAACAAGGTTAGAGTCATGCTTTTTATCCATTGTGTAGGTATATTTTTATTCTGATGTATTCAGTTATGTACCTATTCAGATCAGTTCAGTACTAAGTTATTTAAAAAAAATAGGTTAAATAAACCAAATAACTGGTTCGATTCCCCGCTAATGAAAAAATACTTAAATAAAATGTTAAAAGGTTAGAGTCATGCTTTTTATCCATTATGTAGGTATGTTTATTATTCTGATGTATTCAGTTATGTACCTTTTCAGATCAGTTCAGTACTAAGTAATTTAAAAATTAGGTATGAAACGGCTTACCGATCCTCCGTGGCCTTATGAGATTCTCCAAGGCACATTTATATGTTGCCGTATTCACGAGCACTATAAACGTACGCGTTAGGCATTATTAAAACAAAAAGAAACACAAAACGTAACAACAAGAATAACACGTAATAACAAGTACGTAATACCAAGTAATAACAATAAGAATTTAATAAACAAAACCAATGAACTGTCGCTCGCGCATGCATGTCCAAAGTCAGCGCGGAACTGTCTCAAAACTAAAATTACTAATTAAATTGCGTCCTAACTAACGTCCTTGCGGTAAACACTTTGAACATTCCCACAGACCGTCAAATGTTATGACATTGCCAACTTTTATTTTATAAGTTTAGTTTCCATATGATCCCTACGACTAGTCTTTCATATGGAATTTAGAAGTTATAGTTGTAATTTTTTAATACAATTAGACAATCAATTGTACCCTGACGAAACAAGCAGTTCGTTACTACAAAATGATATTGAAATTAATAAACGTACTTACTTGGGTTTGGTTATCTTTGATTTTGTACAAGAAAATAGAAATAAAATGGTATTGAATAATTTAATAGTTAAAATCAATTGCAATTATGATCGACAGTTAATTAATCTAAAAATAATTATTTTACTTTACTTTTATTGACTTTCCGTTTTAATCCTTCCAATACTTTGATTTGAAAACAGGTACGTCAAAACTATTACAAATTACTTGCAAGTTTTATTGTAATTGCCGCCTCTAATTCTTATGTCGCTTGCAAACAAATCTTAGTAGGTATATTTGGGAATTCCCATATGTTGGCGCTGACGCGAGGTGACACACAGTCGGCCGGGTGGCGGCAGCGCGTGGTACAAAGGGGCGCGACGGGGAATGCTCGCCAGTATTGTTGTGCGCGCACACTATTGGTTCCTCATTCTTGCCGCGCTTTGAAAAGCGATGTTTCCCAATATACAGTCGCACACACAGCTTTCTATGCACGACGCGCGACGATGTTTTTAAAAGGAAGGAAAGAAAAATTATTTAATCTATTGTTTTATGACTGAACTAGTGAACGAAAAGGTAAATAGAAGGTGAATGGGAAAATTGTGCAGTAAAGTTAAATGTATTGAGGAAGAATACCGAAAAATTACCATGTGGTCAACCTGATGACGGAAACATTTATCATTCGCATTGATGATGATGATTCTGATGAAGTAGCATCCAGTAACACCAACACACCATCGACATCCGGCTTCCATGTTCCATGTTCTAACGGTATAATGGACGGCGTGTCACCCTTAGCTTAAGTTTTCTTGTTACAAACTACTTTATTTTACGATTGAAATAAAAATAATGCTCAAGCATACATTATCCATTTTAATTTCAACCTCTTCCAAAGTTCTAAGAAGCTAGTAAAGTAACTATTATGATTCTACAATAAAACCATTAATTACTATTATAATATTATAAAACAACAGCCTAGTACCATGTAGTACTTTAGAACGCGACTGTACCCATGCGCAGACACACCCCCTCCACTGTCGCTCAGCGTCGTGACGGGACCTGTACGGAGCTAGATAAAAGAGTTTGGCTTCGACGCGGATATTGACCCTAGTCAGCTGATTTTATGATTTATTTATTTTAAATTCCACTGCTGGTTTAATATTTAAGTATTTTCATGATTCTTTTTAATGAAATTAATGTTTTATTTAACTATATCAACACGATGGAGCGTGAATGAAGCTAATAAAACGTTGTGAAAAGAGGATTTTTTTTTCATCAGGATCGATTTTATATTTCACCCATCATCTAAGATATAGTTAGTACTGTCGTCTGTCTTCGTTTTCGGGAGCGTTTCAAAAATACCCTGTATATTTAATATATAAAAATTTATGTTTGTTTGTTCGTATTTTATGCGCTGCCATACCGTTTATCAGATTGCGGTAAAACTTTGGCAACTTATTGCTGGCACTTGCGCGAAGGTTATAGGCATATTACAATATTAATATTAATTACATATTACATTCAATAGGAGGCGCGCGTATTGTACCTTTATTTGAAAGTTATATATAATTCAATTTCAATGAATGTATTATCATTCCGAATTAAACAATATAACTCTTCCAAATTTAAAACGATATTTCCACAAATATTTTTTTGGAGCAGCATCACACCGGGTACCAGCTTGTCTTCTAATATATAAAAAACTATTGGTAAATCCAATTGTGCATGCCTTAAGCGTTTAAATTTTTTAAAGTAGTTTAAATACACACAAGTTTTCACTAATAACCTTATTAGGTTATTAGTGAAAACTTGTGTGTATTTGATTGATGATTGATTGATGAAAATTATACTTCCAATTTTCCGATAATTTTATGTCAAACTTCAATTTAAAAAAAGTTTGGAAAATCCAAAAGTGCACGACTCATAATGCTCATATGATCATCATATCATCATTCAGGTCACTCCATAAAGTCCAACACGTATTTGAGTATATTTATATATAAATCCTACTTACTTTTAGTACGCAGTACCATTATTTATTCTGTAAATAATGGTACTACGTACTAAAATATTATTTTAAAATATTATGTTAGTTCGTAGTACTCCTGATTATTATTTTATCACAGATGTTTATTACACACATAATTAATGTGTGTAATAAACATCTGTGATAAAATAATAATCAAGTATGTATCAAATTTAGTTTTTCGAATATTTTGTATTTGTACAGCGATCTTTTTAAGCACGAGCCGCTGCAAACAACCGATACAGTATCCACTCACGACGGCGGCTGAGCCCGAAGTGAGTGAGTGAGGCCGTCTATTTAGTAAAATAAATTATTACAAGGCTGCTCAAAACACCGAATATTTCGCGATTTCTCGGCCGAAAAAATTAATCAGAACTAAACAAAACAAAATTAAACTGCCATTTACATTCCATGGCTTCCCACATGATGGGTGAATAGATTACAAAATAGGTTGAGTTGAAAAATTGATACTTTTAAAAGTTATCGTGTTTACCCCTCCATGCGGACTTGATAAATCCACACCATAAACCACTAAAACCACTTGTTTATGTACAAATAGCAATTAATCGCTTCAATTTTTTTTAATAAGTTCAACAATCATTTAACCTTATGACAATGTACTTTTTATATAATTTATATGTACAATATGATTGTTAGATACGATTTTATGTGACAGAACGTTGGAATCTTGATTTTTTTGCCCTAGTAGAACATTCTACGTGCTTCCCGCTTAAGGCATGCAATTAATGCTTGTTTGTTCGTATTTTATGCGCGTCCATGCCGTTCATCAGATTGCGGGAAAATTTTGGTAACTTATTGCCTGCACTTGCGCGAAGGTTATAGGCATAGGTAGTAGTTAAGCAATTAGCTTACTTACTTATCGTACCGACAAATTTATTTGAAAGTTATCAACATTCAATTTCAATGAATGTATTATCATTCCTAATAAACAATATAACTCTTTCAAATTAAAAAAGATATTTCCTCAACTATTCCTTCTGCGGCAGCTACGCGCCGGGTACCAGCTAGTTATTTATAAAATAAACGTGAAGTTTCGTATGTTTGAAAGTGTGTCGCTTAAAATCTTTTGTTATAAAAATAAGGATGATACATACATAGTCCACCTGACGGTAAGTGCATAGTGTAGCTCATAAACACTTACAACTGTGTCACAATTAAAGACTAAGATGGAGCGCCTCGGATCTAGTAAAAAGGGTCACTCGTCATGAAGAAGCGTTATACTACTATTTCACGCTGATATTCTGTGCGAGCGTTGTCTTTCCCCGATCGAACCGACTCAATCGTGTTGCATCCATAATATGCTGCAGCGTGGCACTACTTCGTGCAAATCTAAACGAATTAATTTGAAAATTGGCAGCATTTTATGTAGACTAAGCAATAAAATTCCATAGAAGATTATTATGAATAGTATTTTACATTATTGGGGTATTCAAATTAGTATTAACATCTGGTTGGGCTGTATAAATAAATAAATAAAAATGATAAATAAACATATATATATATATTTAAAACGATATTTCCACAGATATTTTTTGGGGCAGCAACGCGCCGGGTACAGCTAGTCTTCTAATATATAAAAATTAATGTTTGTTTTAAGAATCTATATTGTGTTAATTGCTTCATCAATATGCCTACTAGACGTTCGTCCTTAGTAGATTTACTAGCGCTGCTCGTAGAAATAAGCAAATTCGAGCTTCTCAAATAAATAAGGAATGACAAGTGAGTAATGAAGCAGATCTTTTACGAATCGCTTATACATGTGCATAGAATCAGAAGATCGACATGCCACAAGAACCGAAAGAGTACGTTTACGAGCTACCCAGTTGCACGTATCATAATCAGAACACTAACATGCAACGAGAATCGAAAGAGAACGTTCACTAGCCACCCGATCGCGCGCATAAGAATCAGAAGTACAACATGCAGCAAGAATTGAAAGAGTACATACGTTTGCGAGCTACCCTGTGGTACGCATCAAAATCAGAAGACTAACATGCAACGAGAATCGAAAGAGAACATTCACTAGCCACCCGATCGCGCGCATCAGAGTCAGAAGATTAACATGTAGCGAGAATTGAAAGAGAACGTTTACGAGCTACTCGACTTTACTACGATTACACTTTGCATCTCAGTGTAAATATCGTCAAAATGAATGAATACAAAAAGTGTTTGGAATCATCAGATTCTAAACACTTTTTGCAGAACACTCGCAAATATAAATCAGTGTTTAAAAATACATCTTTTGGAGCCGACAAATTTTTCCATGATCAGTACTTTCAAAATTCAAGGACAAATATATCACCGTGTTTGATCATTTCAACCGGTTTCTGACTCTGAACATAAATGTCTACAAATCTACTTTATGGGTATTTGCAAACATTTTTCGACCAACACAATGCATTGATAAAAGTATTCAAATCTTCAATTGACAACTTAGCTTGAGGAACAAAAATTGGCCCACTACACATTTACAAATGCCATGTCAAGTGGCATAGGTGGTCTGTTCTTCCTTGATGCGCCTAGCGGCACTGGAAAACGATTCTCATCAGTTTGCTATTGGCTCACATTCGATCTCAAAATAGAATTGCTTTGGTTCTTGCATCATCAAGTATTGCGGCTACATAATTAGATGGTGGAGGAACAGCGCATTCGGCACTCAAATTGCCATTAGATATGTATTTTCCGGAAGCTAGAATATGTAATATTTCTTAGGTTTCTGGCATGGCTAAAGTTCTGCAAATTTGCAAGTTCATTGTCTGGGACGAATGCACCATGGCACTTGATCGAACTCTTAAAGCCTTGCGATTAAATGAGCAACCATTCGATTGTTATACTTTATTATCTGGGGACATTCAACAAACTCTTCCAGTGATATCTACATTAATAACATCTGTTGAGCTAAATACTTGCCTCAAAGCATCGCATCTTTGGAGATATGTGTACAAACTCACATTAAGGACCAATATCCACGTATATTTGGAACGCGATGCGTTGGCAGTCACACTTTCCAAATCAAAAGAAAGTGAATTGGTAGGCACCTATTGTTTATTTGTATTAAAACATAAATTATGTTGAGCTCTGAAAAGTTGTCCAGTCATGCTTCAATCCAAGGGAATCATAATTAACGAATAAAAAAACGTTTTCCATCATTGACGCTCAGAATCTCTCATTGTTTGTTCTCATACATATAATATTTTGTTTAGTTTTCTCTAAAAAGATTATAATAATTAGCAAAATATTAGATATAATTATAAATACACAGTTTCATTTAAAATAAAATAAAAACAAGCTATTATTTAAAAATTATTTTCAACTACTTGTTTAACACAATTTATTATTTTATTATTACAGAGATTAAACAACTAAAAATTGGAACTACGTAACATTTGTTTTGCTTCGTAACTATTTCATATCATTTAAAGTATACCAAAGCACCTAGAGTAAGTAATATGTGTATTATTAAAAATGTGTGACAGTTCAAAGAAAACGCTACAATAGCGCTGAAACAGATGTTTCACATTTTCGTTACTAGCGGGTAATTCAACGTCGAGTAAATATAGTGATTTTAACGTCTTTCATGTTATTGAAATAGGTCATTTCAGTGACGTGGCATTAAAAACAGTTTACAACAATCGGAGATTAGCATTTGAAAAGTACCGTTATAGTCCGCTAAATAAACAGTCGACTGTTACGTTTATAACAAAACGTTAGAAATAATTCAAATGTTTAATTCATAACCCAACAACTATTTAAATATATTACTTCATTTACAATTTGTTGTTGCTATCTGTACTCTTTATCGCAGCACAAACGCGTGATGAACGATAAGTCGTGTTCGTGTTACAAATGTGTACCAATGACGTGTTGCGTTGATAATTAGTTTACAAATATTTAATAGTTTTCTAACTATACACGAAAAATATCTGTAGTATAACATCGTCGTTAGGAGTGACCTTGTTGTTATTATGTTGAGAGTTTATCATTGATAACTGAATCTAACTTGAATCATTTATATCGTTACCAATACAGCCTAAACATAGGTTTCCACCATGGATGCCCCACAGGTGCGACATTTTCTACATTTGCCACGTTTGGCAGGCGGGTTGGCAACCGCAGTTTTTTTATTTTTAAGTTGTTATTGGGAAGACGCTGCCGGCCATCCACTAGTTTGTTACCCTCTGTCACCTCTTACGACTCCCACGGGACGATAGTGATAGTGGATATTTTTACATCGCAACTACACGGTGAAATCCTTTATAAATGTTCTAAAAATTAGGAACATTAGTCTTTATGTTGAAAGACAAACAATAAAATAAGACAGATGCACAGAACATAATAAAATAGTTTATAGTCCTCCTCATCGATTTCGATGACGGTGACCCTAGAAATTAGGATATTTTCCTATCATGAGCATTGATATGGCTAGCTAGGCCAAACTTGGTCTTAAAAACTCTTTGACATGCGTGGAAATAGAGTTCTCTAGCTTAGTTGTAGGTGTATGTGTAGGAGGGCCTAGGTCTCTCTTTGCGCAGTTGGCATTTTGCGTCTAAAGTCTTGAGGCGGTTTTCTTCAAATGATTTTATGCTTTTGAAGATGATCGACCGCCAAGATGACCTTTCTCCTGCAAGCTCCACCCAATATGCGGGGTCGATAGCGCAAGCGTTAAGGTGTCTTTTGAACACATCCTTATAGCGCAAATGCTGACCACCGTGCTTTCATTTACCTTCCGCCATCTCTGAGGAGAAAACTGTTTTTGGTAAACATTGGTCATTCATGCGAAGGACATTCCCGCACCACCTGAGCTGACGTAGCATTAAAAGAGCTTCCATACGGTACATTACCGTACATTTTACGGTACGGTAAAATAGTGTAAGCTGTTAATAAAAACATTTGTTATCTTCTGCCTAATCATATGAAAGCAAAGATTGAATTTAAAATTTAAAAGTGTTCATATTATTAAATTAAAATGAACAGATAGGTTCAAACAAGAAACCAATATTTGGTTTGAGCTGAGTTAAACTCGCAAGTTTTTTTACATGATCCATTTTTGTCTGTTATCTTATAACCATCGTATCTATTACGGAAATAGGCATGATCAGTTTCTAGTGAACTCTTTTATACTCTCGAAGCTTCCAATGTACAACGACAAACTTAAATTTAGTTATCCGTTATATATGTATTCTTTGGGTGTATATTGAGAATGTACAAGTATACTTATTGTACACTACAATTAAGGAGTAGTAAAATGAAGCTTCTTCTCCATCTTTAGTAGCTCCTACCAGTCCAATGATGGAAATATACTACTGCCATTCTTACTGTAAGAAAGATTTGCCTTAATCACTACGATTGGTAATCGGATTGGAGATTACCAAATATCACATTGCTGAACTTCTCTCTCTCTCTCTCTCGATATTTTAAATCTAGCATAATATGAAAACGTACTATGATCTTTCCCATAATCGCCTCTAGCAACGAGACGAAATAGCGTGATTATTTAATACTTATAAAAATGAAATGGTGGGATTAAAGTCAAGCCAGCGATTGACTTTATTCCCACCTAGTGGTAAGTGTCGATGAAGCCCTAGATGGTAAATCGCTGAGTCTTAGCGTGACAAAAGCCTAGTAACTCTTAACTTGAAAACGCCTATATTTCTCATGTTATAATATAAATGATTCTTAGACATACTATAATCAATAATTTTATTAGAATGGTGCTATATGTTTATTAGCACCCCAATGTGGCTACAAATTGAAAAATAGTTATAGTTAACTAACTAATAACTGTCTTGTGTCTCTTGCCTTGCATGTTGCTGTATTTTTAATCAAAGTGACATTTTAGGATACAATCAGAAAATATTGACAATACGACGTATTTGGAGCTTGTCAATACTCAAGAATATACGTTATTTAAGCTTGAGACGCCACAATCATCGAAATATTTTACTTTTACAAAACCCACAAATCGTAAAAGAGTGATTAGCTGTTGTAAATAACAATTGATCCAAATTAGGGAGTGAATTTCTTTGCCGGAGATTTTCGGACCGTTCCAACATGGATCTATTTAGAACTAGGCTAGATAAACATCATCCACTAAATTTCGCTTTTTTTCACATGACATTTTGGTTAAACATTGGCCTAAAGGTAAGAGTATCAAAAATTTAATAAATATGAAAGATTGTTTGAAATTATAAATAAATAAATATATTTTTCGTAGCATTAAAATAAATTTGCTCTAATGTTCTCATGTTAAAGGTAACTTAATTAAGAGTGATTTAATAAATAAGAAAGATCGACTGAAGTTACAAAGAATAAAAATTTCTTTAAAAATTTATTACAAGAAAAAAATAAAATTCTATGGCATTATCATTTTTAAATAATTATAATTAATTCTACTGCAAATTCAGTTTTAATAATATATTATTATCAGTTTAATTATTCCACTAACACATTAGCTGCGTAGTGAACAATTTAACTTGGATATGTTTTATCTTTACTGCTTGGTTACCTTATTTGCTGTCGTAAAACTATGACCTCGTTACTATTTACAGTAAAATAGACATGAGTTTGCATTCTTTAAATGGAAATTATGCAACGTTCGCTTGCTCAGTCAATCGAGGATTTTTTTTTAAATACACAATATTGAAAGAGTCGCTTTCCTTTAGCAAATTAGCATAAAGTTTCATTGTATGGCGTATTAAATTGAACATTGATATTTTTATTTAGAATGTACGAGATATTATGAAGTGTACATAAAAGCTGGTCAAGTAAAACGTGAAACGTTGAAACGAAAAACTATGTCAAACAGACAGACACTAAGTGATTCATAACGCTTTACCTTTAAAGGTCTCAAGTAAGTGCGTGTGGTATATGTTCAGAATCGTCCCCGTCATTATTTCAGATTTGATAGCCTTAATTCCTCATAAAAGAACATTGATTGCTACAAAAGATGATTTAGTATATTATAATGTCTTTTAATTAATAAAATTAACTTAGTTTTGGATTAAATAATTCAATTAACCTAAACTAAAGTAATTTTGCCTTCAAGTCTTGAAGGATCATTCTACTTAGATCGAACTAAAACGAACGCTTCAGTCCACTCGTGGCCATGGGCGCGCAAAGCCATCGTCATACAACATCACTCATAAAGTTGAAACTATACGTGATAAATACTGTAAAACTAAGTAGTTTTATTTAATGAAATTTTTAACACTTAAATAAATATCCGTATCCGCGGATCGAGATTCTCACAATACGTATCCCTGACTTATCCTTATTTTTGCTGATTCGACAATGCCCTAGTATTTTTTTCCACCTGATGGTAAGTGGTTGCTGTGGCTCATAGACATCTACATCTATCCTCGTTTGCTAATCAAAATGCAGATGCATTTTCAGTCGTGAGGACTAAGATGGATTGCCTCTTTTCCCGTAAAAAGGGTCTCCGGTTCTCTACACTTACCATACGAAACAAAGCAGCATTAAGCTGCTATTTTACGCTGGTATTTTGTGAGAGCGTGGTCCTTCCCCGGTGGAGCCGACCCATTCGTGTTTCAACTATACAATTAATACAGCTACAGCATGGCTCTACCATGTTTAAAAAGTATGTTGGTTCTTACTGAAAAAAAAACGATGTAAGTGTAAATAAAAATATTTTTACATCCGAAAGGATGTAAAAATATTTAAAAATTTATTGAAATTTATTGAAAAATGATAAATCCTGTTTAGTATCAGGTTTTAGGTTTGATTTATTTAACTTGCATTACTGTCCAATACCTTCAATTCTATAAGCATCATGAAATATAATAGGTATGCTCCTACCCAGAGACAGTGTAAAATTATCATTACATGAAAGCTTTTTTTAATGGTTTCATATCCTAACTTAATGACGATAATGGCATTTAATAGCTTTAGTAGTAGCACCTTTGGGATCCGAGTAAAACCGCTGGCTATTAAAATTTAATCAATAATATCTTTATTAAGTTACATTTGGAATATCCAAAATAAGCATAAGACGTGCTCTAGAACCAGCCAATACTTTACGTGGAAGTATAAAAGATTTTGCACTCAAAGGTAAAATCTATAAATCATTAATCATTATAGACATAACACTAATTAAAGACGATGTTTTTGAAATCAACGCGTACCCTTGTAATTTTTAAAAGCTAAATTTAATTTTATTTAGAACTGGCATAGAAAAGAAGAGTGCTTTATAACTCTACTCTACAACAAGCTGCCTAATGAGCATTGCATTATTTATAAGAAGCCTGATAAATTACTTTTTACAAATAAATAGTTTCAATTCATTTTAAACGATATATGTATATGTTCAAAGAATACTTTAAGGTGTACAAAATAACAAGTAAATAAATGCCTATAATGCCTTTATTTATATCAGATTTAAATTATAAGTCGCAGCCTTTCAGGCCAGAGCTAATTTCCCTGAAACCCTGAGTCCGATTATGCTGCAAAAGCCAACATATGACCAGTTTGAAAATCCTTAGACCGGCGACGGAAAGGAACTTTAACGCACGTCACGTCTGGTACTATTATAAATCCGCCTGTTAGGAGCAGCGATTAAGGCAAATCTTTATTTAGCAAAAAACTGTTGACGCGCTGATGAGAAAATGAAAAAGAAATTATTATTTTCTCTTAGGTGCATTTGAAAATTTTCTTTTATTTACATATTTCTATTACTGTAGCACTTTTCTAGATGATAGTGCTCCTTTTTAAACCCCGACGCAAAAAGGGATGTTATAAGTTGACCGATATGTGTATCTGTCTGTCTGTGTGTCTGTCTGTGGCACCGTGACTCTTAAATGGGTGTACCGATTTGGAAGTGGTTTTTATTTATTTACGAGTAAAGCAGGTTTTCTAGCGGTGGTCTTAGACATATTTTATCAAAATCGGTTCAGCCGTTTCAAGGTCATCAGCTGTTTTGTTTCGGGGTTTTCACAATTTTTAATGTGTTATTTGCTTTGGAGTCGGTATGTGTTGGTACTATTCTTTAACCTACTTCTGCCGCCGAAACAATGTGCACTCACTGCTGTATAAATGAGAGATATTTAAACTTAGCTCTCAAGCGTAACAACGGATATGTGGTTGTCTTTGTTTAGTTAAAAAGTGTCCATATTATGCTGTAGTAGCCACTTACCGTTTTACTAGCGTTGTAACAATTATAGGCTAGTATGAATGAATGAATGAATGAATATACTTTATTGTGCACCACATAGCAAATATACAAATAACATAACAAAAAGCAGATTATATGTACTATTTGGCGGCCTTATCGCTACATAGCTATCTCCTCCAGGCAACCGGTGGTGTAAAGGAATAAAACAATGAATACTAGGTAGGTGCAATATAAATATAAATAATATAATATGAATACATGCGATATATAGACAATACATGCAATAAAATAACATATAAATAACTAATAAATGAAATATATAAATTACTAATACATAATTGGTCTCTGAATACCTCTAAAACGAAATATTTATGTTTTAGCAAAACCAAAACTTCTCTCCCAGAAAATTATTTCAAATTGCGCATACATACCAACCCCTGTAATAGACAATAATCTGGTAATAGCGGTACATGTGATTGCGAATACTTGAGTCAAGCAAACGCTCTAAAATATTTGGGTGTAACTATTGACAATCACCTGAGATGGGACTTACACCTTAATATAGTAGCAGATCGTATAAGGAAACTTATACATCCTATGAAATGTGTTCATTCTGTTGCTGACCACAAACTTCTTATGAATGTGTATAAGGCTTTGGGAAAATGTATAATCAATTATTGTGTAGTGTCATGGGGTGGGGCTGCTAAATCCCTAATGATAATTGTTGAAAGAGCCCAAAGAAAATTGCTGAAAGTTATGTTTAAGCTCCCTTTTCGCTATTCAACTGAAGCACTTTACCAAAACGCCCAGGTACTTAGCATTAGAAAGCTATATATTAAACAAATAATAAGAAGATATCATCGCTCAATTCCACCGTCAAAACCCAATGTTATCCAACGCCGATACCGAGTCCCATTACCTCTTGTTAGAAGTGCCCTTGCTCGAAGACAATATGATTTTCTCGCACCTCACATTTATAAAGTTATTAATGAAAAACTGAAACTGAAACTGAATCAATATTCTTTAAAATCAGTAATAACTATAAGTAATTTCTATCACGAGCATATGGCTCACCTGATGGTAAGTGATTACCGCCGCCCATGAACAACTGCAACACCAGGGGAATTGCAGATGCGTTGCCGGCCTTTTAAAAAGGAGTACGCTCTTTTCTTGAAGGTGCCTAAGTCGTATCGGACCGGAAAAATCTCTGGTGGTAGTCGATTCCACAAGGAAGTTGTGCGAGGAAGAAAACTTCTTTTAAATCGCACAGTGGGGGACCGCCAGTCATCCAGATGGTATGGATGGTATCGCGAGTTTTGTCGCGATGTGCGATAGTGAAATTGTGCGGCTGGAATTAGTCCGAACAATTCCTCAGAGCACTCCCCGTGGTAAATGCGATAAAATACGCAAAGAGATGCAACATCTCTTCACAGTGCCAGTGAGTCAAGCCGATCGGAAAGATATTATATATGTATATATGTGTATGAATATGTATGTATATCTATGTGGATATATATGTATATATTAATTTTCACTATAGACGCAACACACCCACTGTTCACTCAATCAAACACACAAACACACACACACAAACACACACACACACACACACACACACACAGAGGCACGCTCATTCCTTGATTTTCGTTTACTGCATGTTAGTCAATTGTTAACCGAATTCTATTTATTCTTAAGTCGCCAGAATCTATTGTAATTGTACCACTAATAGGGGAAGGCACTGGTTTCTAAGATACAGTTATTACAACTAGTTTAGAAGCCAATGATAATATAGATACATACATACATATATATAGAAATATATAAACAAACTTATATATATATATATATATATATATATATATATATATATATAAATTACAAAATTCCTCAAACAATAATATAAAGCTGATAAATACCATAAATACATAATCACATAATATATCCTAAACGGCTATATAGTATGCTTTGACAGAGAATCGCCACGTGAGTAAAGAAACCGTCGTGAGCCGCTATAGATCCAAGGAGTTTTTCTTGAAAACCGACCGCGGGCGGATTGCTGCTCCTGTTTCATCTTTTAAATAATGATTTGAAGTGAATATATTCGATACGCAATGTTGCGGATTTGTGTATTAAATGTTTACGCATGTGAACTATTAGTGGAAAAGATGAAACAAGTGCTTTCGTGGTGATGCAAATCTCAAGATTTTTATTTACTAAGGGGCTGACCGCTTATCAGCCAAATCGCTGTCGTTAAAATCTACCAAAAAGTTAGCATTGTAAAGATTTTTTTTGATAAAATACACATTAGACTAGGCTGTATGGACTAAAATATTTAAAAAAAGTCTGAAACAATAGCAACAAATACCAGCTCCAGAAGATTTGAGCCTACACTCACAACGCTAAAGTCATGTACATTTACCACTAGGCTACGTAGCCATCGCACAGAAATATAAAAAAATCACAAACTACTTCATCAATTTCAATATTTTATTAGCCTTCAACAATCCCCTATATTAGCAGTGAGATATTCAAAAAGTATCACGAACGGGGGCGAGGTATAAATAAATAATGGGGTAAAATGGCGCGCCAGATTAATTATGTACCGAGATGCTGGAATAGCAAAGAGATCAGGACCGTTTTAGCTCGCCCAATCTTAAAATCAATACTAGCGCAAAAGTTAGATTTAATGTCATTTAATTCTTACCTATCCAGCTACCTATTTTAACGATGCTGTTTCTAATGTGTGAATGTATTTTTCTACTGTGTATGTATGTTCATGTATGTATGTTAAGCTTATGAGGATCTAGGGGGCTACATAATTTTAGAATAACATGTTGTAAAACCATTCGAATTTCCGATATCTATCACTAAGTTCGGTGGGTTAATTTTCGCGAAAGATTAATTCTTGTGTACTTGAGAAAGATGCTATGGGTGAAAACGTCAGCAAAAATATCCTAATGAAATAAATAAAAACAAACACGTTACTTGGCGGATTACTATATCAAGGAAAATGTTTCCGCCGCGCACTTTGCACAAAGCAGGGGTCTGTCTGGGTTGCGCTATCGAACTTATTGATTATCCCTTTCACTATTTCAGTTGTATTACCGCAAGTAATTCAAAAGGATCGAGTAAAACTTACGACTATCTCGTTGTAGTAAGACTTATATATTTAGACAATGGCTCCATGGTGTAATGGCTTCTGACGGCACCGTGACGCAGTGGCTTAGCAATAAGTTGCATCGCTGAGAGCCGGGGGCTCGAATCCCGCACGGAACGAATATTAGTATGGCCAACAAATAATTGTTGTTGGTTTGGATGTTTATCCTTTTTTGAAATTTATGTAGGTAAACTGCCTCCACGATACAGGACAAAATACTAGTGAGGGAGTAACGTTTAAAAAAAAAGAACAAAAAAAAGAAGAATAAGCAACGACCTTTATTGTGAAAAATGTGTAATTTGAAATAAACTATAAATTATATAATTTTTCGTATATGTACATAACGATCTGAAAACAGTTATTATAAATATTGCGTAATACTTTATTAGTCCTTGGTTATATTTGAACAAGACTTCTCATACATTCATGTAACTTTACTCGCGTTATCAGCGAGTACATAAATATAAATCGAAGTTTATGTGTACATATTCCTTATGCGTTGACATCTTATCGGATAAGATTCGTCCTAAGAGTATACTTATGTATAGTTTGCTTGTATAGTCTAAGGACTTGTCAAATAATGCTAGATTAACATAAATACACCTACAAGTAAGACTGTTGAGTTGTGCATAAAAAGTTAAAGTTACAACCTATAACACATCCTATTTCTAGGCACAGGCTCATTTCTGAGCGAGTTGTGGAGGAGTTAGTCCGCCACGCTACTCTAGTGCGTCTTAGCAGGCTTCACGAGCCCTCAAAATAATTCAATTACCATATAGAAACTGATGCTTCAAAAACATTGACCCTGTTTTGAAGTTTTTTAATATTTGAGCGCGGAGAATTTGAGTGACGGCACTTGAGGACCGCGGGTTCGAATCCCGCACTGATACGTGGTAGAGCCATGCTGCAGCTATATTAATTGTATAGTTGTAGCACGAATGGTTCGGATCGACCGGGGAAGGACCACGCTCTCACAGAATACCAGCGTAAAATAGCAGCTTCATGCTGCTGTGTTTCGTACCCTTTTTACTGAAAAAGATGCATTCCATCTTAGTACTCACGGCTGACAACGCATCTGCATATTGATTCGGCATCGAGGATAGATGTAGATGTCTATGGGCCACAGCAACTACTTACCATCAGGTAGACTGTGTAGTCGCTTGTCACCATTTTCCTATAAAAAAAAATTGAACAAGTATTTGTACGGCCTACAAGTAATTGTTCCGGATCTGGATGTGTGTCCTTGTGCTTTAAATAATTAAAAAGATTAAAATTATATCCGCGTAAAAGCCTCAAGAATCGGTGCCAAGACTTAGTAAGTAGTATTAAAGTCGGCTAATAAAGTTTATTTTCGACTTAAGTCTTATCACCATTATCTATAGATATATTATCACGTAGAGGTGACTTAAAATAGAAATTGATTGCCTGACTATGCTCTAAGTATATTTTTCAATAAACAATGTAATATAAGTTATATGTACAAATTTAAATTCAATTAAATACGTGAACCCAAATATAATAGGCGACATTTAGGTGTAATTGAAATCAGAAGCCTATTGCCTTTGTGCTTATTTCATAATTTTGCTCCTTTTGCCAGCAAAACGTATAAGTGACGCTTGTTTGATCATGGAGTTCGCGCTGGCGACGCAGTGACTTATTTTACGCGCGAGTTGTGTTTTATGGAACAGAATATTTGAAATACATTTTCTTTAGGCACGTATTCATAGGCTACAATATCCAGGTGAACTGTAAGTTCACCTGGATATTGTAGCCTATGAATAGATAATATATGAATAGATATATTGTAGCCTATGAATAGATAATAGGAAAAGACGAAAAAATGTGAGCTATATTAAAATTAAAACAATATTACTATGTGGCGGTGGTATAAAAGACTCTATCACCCATAATTTTGGGTGTGTTCCGATATACACTGTGACCACTGTAAGGCGTAACGTCAATTCAGTATACTGTCAAGCCGTTCCTTTTTAGTTTGCTATACTGGTTACAGTTTAAAACGGAACGTAGTCCAGTATACTATCATCTAAATTTTTGACACTATTTTCAAATGAAAATATTTATCATGTGCACGTTTTCTGTTCAACAAGAAAAATTATTATTTGAATGTTGTTGCTTTTAAAACTGAATGTCCGAGTTTATTTGAATAACAACATTAATTAATAATAATAACAATCATTCGTGGAAGCTGTTAAATCTCTAGGCGCTGTTATGTTATGTATCACGAGATCAAAGTACGGAGACCACCTTACGTCGAAAGCGCCAGTGCTCACAATACAAAAATGGCGGCGATTTATGACGTCATATATTTCCCTAAGGTACTGCAGCAGTATACTGGCAGTCCATAACGTAACGAATTTTTCACTAGTGAGAGCACTGAGTAGTGCTCGCAGTGTATATCATATAAGGGGCAGCTTTGGGAAATTCCAGAAAATGTATAACTTCGGTATAACGCCATCTATCCGGCTTTCATGTCCTCAGTAGACTTTTATGGGAAGAAAAAGAATATTTATAAATAATATATTTTGTTATTTTGAAATCCTTGGAACAATTTCTTTAAAAGCGTTTTTCACCGTCGTGAAATAATGACATTTATTATTTACTTTATCTCAATGGCAGAATTTAAAAATATATTTTACTTGTCCTGTGATATTTTTCTTGTTAAAGATAATCCGTTGTAATGTATAGACTAGTGTTTTCGTATAAAAGTAGGGAACTGGAGTAATTGTCAAGTCACGGTTGCTGGTTAGCGTGTTTGTCCATCATAACTTGCGATTCTTTACAGAATATATCTACAGTAATTTCTGTGAATGATCTCAAATTGTAAAAATAATGCCGGAAAAATCTATCCATACAGTTAAAGGCATTGGCAAAGGGTTTGGTGGCTCCTCTAGATCCAAACACTCCAAGTAACGTTTCTAACTATGTATTATTCAAGATCAACATTACATCACAATCGACCAATCAATTTACAATCTTTTCTTCGATCCATCGTAACTAACGTAGTTTAAGATAAATACGCTTATAATATTATTTAAAATTGATGTATTTTTTTTTTTTTTATTACCGAGTTGCTCGTTTTTGAGGTTGAAATTTCTAAAATGGAACAATCGACAGTGGTTTAGTACACGTAAATAGATGCTATGATGGGGTGTTATTCAAAATAACTTCAATTCTTAATTTTCCATGGTCACAGGTACAGGGACATTAAAGAAAAAATAGGTGATATTGTAAACGCGTATTTCCAATGCAAAATAACGAACTTCAAACTTGCCTGTATTATATAACGGCATTAAAATTGGTACTTACATGTATAAGTACATAATATCTCCGGCTCATCCTCAGTTCCAGAGTTCAGTCCTTGTTGTTAGTAGCAAATTATTTTAAATGCATATGTTTACGTGAGAGCGTGTTTGTTCTTACACGCAATCACGTACCGAGACGAGTTGAGCAGGGTTTTGGCTTGGTTTTTGCATCACTTTAAATGAAATATCTTTCCTTCTTTGTTAGCCTGAGAGCTCATCAATTGAATAAATATCATTCATATTTCAATTAAAATCATCTTAAAAGTAAAGTTGATTTAAAACTGTCCAAAAAGGAAAAAGAAATTGCATCTTTCCGTTATAAAAAATAATGTTTATGTCTTTTTATGTTGAAAATTGGGCAAATCAAAAAAACATTTTCTTTAACTTTATTAATGTACCGGAAAATATTCTCGGTGTGTATTGCAAAAATGCATCACACTCTACTCGACTCTACTGAATTAAACAAAATAATAATTCACTCAGCGTACTTATATTAATTTCATTTACTTGAAAACAGCTATTATCACAAACATAATCATCATATATAATGGTATGAAATGTGAAACATAAACTCCGTGCGTACGAAACGTTAACGAAAACGTTAAAATTCTATTTTGGTTTTATAGACCGCTGCATTCGTCTCGCTATGATTCATGATAGCGAAGTTACGCGGATGTGGAAAAAAATGTTGACAACTTGATGTAGTATTCTCAATAAACATTCTTTTTATTTAAAAAAATAAGGTTAAAAATAAACGAACTTACAGTCCACCGGTAAGCGGCTACTGCTGTCCATGGACACCTGCAGCCAACTTCAAAACTAATAACCGGCTAAGTGCGAGTCGGACTCGCGCATGAAGTGTTCCGTGCCATCGTAAAACACGTTTCTGATAATTCCCTTTATTTTTTTTTATTATTTGTTGTTGTTATAACCGCAACAGAAATACACAACAAAAATTCCAACTGTCTACCTATTACGGATCATGAGATACAGCTCGGTGACATACAGATGGACGGACAGCGGAGGCTTAGTAATAGGGTCCCGTTGGTTACCCTTCGGGTACGGAACCCTAAAATGGCTACAAATGCGTTGTCGCCCTGAGGAAGAAGATGGAATGTCTCACAGCCTGTAACTATACCGGCTCTCTATACCCTTCAGACGGGAACGCAACAGTGCAAGTACTATTGGTATTTGACGGCAAAATATGTAAGGGGGTGCTACCTACCCATACAGACTTCTAGGCATAAAAGGAGCTTTTCTTAATTTAGTCAAGTAAGGTATTTACTAAAGTTATGAAGTTTTCGAAACAAACTGTTTACCACTAATTCCTTTACTTTTATAAATCAATCACAAAAAAACTAGATACACAATCCCATGCAAAAGTTGTCTAAAAACTGTCGCCAATTGTTTTGACATAAATATATATTAATGTAAATTCAACCTTAAATGTATTGCCTAAAGTTGTATTCACAAAGCTACGTACAAATTAAAAGCGCACCCAAATGATCGAGTGGGCGCTCATTCGGTAAGGACATTTTTGTCACTGATTGTGTATCTAGTTTTTTATTAGTGATCGATGCTTTTATACAATAATGTTTATGCCTAGATATCAAGAACACACACATTCACAGAATGTGTTTGTACTAAAAGAAGTAAAGATCAAGTGACATGTTTTCTATAAACATGCTTGTACTCTTTGAATAAATAATGTATACAAGTCACACAGTTAAAGAATGTCTGACACAATATTATTCTTACAAAAATATTTTCATTTTTTATGAACGATCTATATATGTAAAAGGCAAACCTGACTGACTCATCTATCAACGCACAGCCGAAACTACTGAATGGATTTCCCTGAAATTTGGCATACAGATATTTGTAATGACGTAGGCATCCGCTAAGAAAGGACTTTTGAAAATTAGCTCCCTGAAAGGGTGAAAAAGGGGTTAGAAATTTGTATGGAAGTCCGTCATTTTTAGAGCTAGAAGCCTGAAAGTTTGCCCTTAGGTTAAAAATTTAAAATAAACAATTACGTGTCCAAGGGTTTTTGAATATTCAACTCCTAAGAGGGTAAAAAAGGGGTTGAACGTTTGTATGGGGAAATAAGATTAGTTACACTATTTTATTCGAAACTTCACAGGAGTACTCCTATCAATAAATGAGTAAACAAGTGTTTCAGGCTCTTTCAGAATTCAAACCCTAAAAGGTGGAAAAGGGGTGACAATTTCTGAAAATCAACATGGGTATCGCTTTTATGGTTTATCGGGTCGCTGATTACGAAAACAACAACTATTTCAAAATCCAACGTAGAAGACGCAAAATACCTACCATCATCCCCTGACATTTCAACCACATCGCACCTCCAGTGCGATGTGGTTGAAATGTCAATATGGGTTTCGTTTTATGGTTTTTTGGGACGTTTATTACGAAAATGGCATCGATTATGGTTTGAAACTAACATGGATGGAAGGATGGATGGATGTATGTTTGTATGTAAAAATCATCATGGGTTGTGTGACTTGGGTGTCATTTTTAAGGTTTTTGGGTCGTAAATAACGTAAATGATATTGATAAATATTTTAAACTTAATTTATTAGAATAGAATAGAATATACTTTTATTGCACAAAAGCATAAAACAAAATAGACAAGAAAATTTGTACAAAAAATTTGCACAAAATTACACCTGAACAAAAAATACTAATTTACAAATTAAAAAACAATGTAAATAAACAACCAAACCAAATATATTTTTTCCTACCTATTCACTGTTAACGGATATTTGACTAGACTTCGACTTTGTTTGCTTGCTTACGGTTTAAGATTTGCTTCGTTTTTCGGATTAGTTGCTTGATTTTGTCTTTCTTACAACCACTGTTCAAACTTGGAATTCGATTTGCTTTGTGATTAGGTATTGTTGATAGAAGTATTTTTTCTCACTGAAAAAATGACTACACTTAATATTAAAGGAAAAATGGAAGAACATACTGTCGTCTCCATTATATGGGTGGCGGCGCCCTTTTGTTTCGTGCTCTTTCATTTTTAATGTACGGAACCCAATAAAATGCGATGGTGTTGCGTTCACAAATTGTTATATTTGTGGTAAATGATTGGCCTAGGTTTTTAGTTATGACCCACGACAGAAATGGCAATAATTATTCAACAGCAAATGAATATTCAGCCGATATGTTAAAAAATGAAACTTACGGTGGACTTTGTGATTAATATTTCCGTTTCGGTTTGAAGTATATCGAAACGGTCTGCTATACACAGAGTCCGGAACAGATATCTGTCCAGTAAGGCGATTACGATTTAGCCATGATTTATCTAATGGACATTTTGACGCCTATCTGCCTATTGTTGCGAAGAAAATTACACAGCGTCGGAGGAGTATGGAGGTACCTGTTGAAGAGCGTGATCCTTTTTCAGAGCTTGACCATTTAACTGTTACATCTTTTGTAAACAGTGAAATATCATCTCTTACCAGCGGAACAGATCAATCTGTATCGTCGACATTAAAATATGAAAAAAAGAAAAATAAACGAAGGTCGAGATTTACTAATTACACAAGAAAAATTCAATTAAAAAGTGCATTGTGCAAGTACCATTTTATGGGCAATATTCGTAAATAAATACAAAACCCTGTTTCCAGATGACTTCCTATTGTGGTAAACAGGTAACAGCAGATGGTTTTTCACCGACTTTTAAAGTACAAGGCCAGGTCTACCATTTAATTGGAAGTATATTACCAGAAGCCGAACATGACGCTCAGTACCTTCAAATATATTTTGTAAGTAAAGATGATCGAGAAGCAAAGATTCGATGTTCTGAATTTTCTAACTTAAAGCCAAATTTAATCAAACAATCGCAGAATATGCTGCATCAAGTGAACCCGTATATAAAAGATCAGAAAAGTGCCATTGATAAAGCCCCTCCTTCAGAGTCATACAAAGTTGCCATACATGCTGATAAAAAACCACCAGAAGAACATAGAGGTAGGTACAATGCACCAACTACAAATGAAGTGGCTTTTGTGTTAGTGGATCAACAATTTGATCGAAAGGACATCATCCTCGAGAGCCGAAGTAATTCACTTCAGCGTATTAGTGAGATATATCGAGCATATGATGCGCTACAATATCCATTGATGTTTTGCTGGGGGGATGATGGGTATTCAATCAACATACCACAACTCGATCCCACAACTAAGTTGCTGCTTAATAAAACTGTCTCTTCTGCAAGTTTCTATTCGTATAGAATAATGATAAAAGATGGAGAAGATAACTATTTAGTCAACTATCGTGCCCTTTTTAGTCAATATTTGGTGGATGAAAACGCCAAAATAGAAACAGAGAGATTAAATTATATCAAAAATAACCAAGCTAAATTACGTGCTCATAGTTACATTTAAAAGATGCTATTGGACGACAAAACGCAGAAGCCAACCAACTAGGCAAATGGTTGTTCTTCCATCATCTTTTACGGGGGGACCTAGGTATATGCACGAAAGAACACAAGACACTATGACCTATGTTAGGAATTACGGCCGGCCTGATCTTTTTATCACTTTAACATGCAATCCTCGCTGGGACGAGATAAAAGAGCAATTGCTTCAAGGACAACAATCTCATGATAGACACGATATAATTTATAGAGTATTTCGACTAAAGGTGAAAAAGATCATGAACTTATTGACAAAGGGAAAAATATTTGGTGAAGTGCGATGCTATATGTACTCAACGGAATGGCAAAAAAGAGGTCTTCCACATATTCATATGACTTCACAAACGTATTACTCCGGATCAAATCGACAATATAATTTGTGCTGAAATACCGGATCCCAAACGTGACCCAGAGCTTCACGAAATCGTTAAATGTAATATGATACATGGTCCATGTGGAACTTTAAATCGAAAGTCACCATGTATGAAAGATAACATGTGCAGTAAACGATCCCCAGGGGTCTCATAAGGGAAACTCAAACTGGTTAAGACGCTTATCCGCAGTACAAGAGACGTTTACTAGATGATGGTGGGTTCTCTGTTGATATCAAAGGCACAACCATAGATAATCGCTGGGTAGTCCCTGATAATCCAGTATTATTAAAAACATTTAACGCTCACTTTAATGTGGAATATTGCCATTCAGTGAAATCAATAAAATACGTCTGTAAATACTTAAATAAAGGTTCAGACCAGGCATCGTTTGCTTTAGAGAATGAGAAGGATGAAGTTAAAACCTACACAAGTGGAAGATATAAAAGTTCATCAGAGGCAGTATGGCGAATCCTTGAATTTACCATTCATGAGCGTTTCCTTCCCGTAGTCCACCTCGTTGTTCATTTGGAAAATGGGCAAAGGGTTTATTTTAATGAGCAAAATCTGAATGAAAAAGTGAATAGTCCTCCAACTACCTCACTCCTATCCTTTTTCGATTTGTGTAAAGTGGATATCTTTGCAAAAACATTGCTCTACCTAGAAGTACCTGCATACTACGTTTGGGATAAAAGAAAGTTTCAAAGGAGAAAGAGAGGAGCAAACGTTGAAGGCTGGCCAGGGGTCAAAAAAGAGCACGTTCTGGGCAGGGTTTATACTGTGCATCCGAATAATACAGAATGCTATCACCTTCGCATGCTTCTTCATGAGATCCGGGGCCCAATTTCGTTTGAAGCGTTGAAAAACTGTAGATGGTCATGTACGAGTATATTCCACGTTCCAATCAGCGTGCAAAGCTCTCGGCTTGCTTGAAGATGATCAGCATTTGTTTAGGCAGTTTTTCAGTTTTAGCAATTGAATAGGCAGCACTTTGCCAATCACCGCAAATTATTCGGGATCTTTTTACAATTATTTTAATGTTCTGCCAAGTATCAGACCCTTTAAGCATTTGGGAGAAATTCAAAGAATACCTATCTGAAGATTTTAAAAGGCAATTATAAAGACAGGGAGATGTGGATGTAGAGCACATTACAGGTGTGGTATTTTACAAATGCCTTGCGGTAATAGAAGATGCAGTATTAGCGTTGGGTGGTCGGCTACTAAAAGAGTATGGGTTACCTCAGCCAAGCAAAGAACAACAATTTGAAAATAGAGAGTTTCTTAAAGAGACATGTTACGACTTAGCATCATTAGAAAACACAGTTAAAAATAATGAAGGATCACTGAATGACGAACAAAAAGCAGCTTAGAATCAAATTAACACAAAAATTGAATCAAATGAGGGTGGAATATTCTTTTTAGATGCTCCCGGTGGAACAGTCAAAACATTCCTCATAAATTTGCTATTAGCAAAAGTTAGAAGTATTCGCGGAATTGCGTTGGCTGTGGCTTCTTCTGGGATCGCAGCTACATTGCTTCAGGGTTTTCCTTAAAGTTACCACTCAATTTAACAACAGCTGTTACTCCCATTTGTAATATACCGAAACAAAGTAATTTTGCTGAAGTATTAAAACATACGAAAATGATAGTGTGGGATGAAATAACCATTAGTGCATTGGTTTAACGTTAATAATCTACATTTAAACGGAAATAAAACTAAATGTATTAAATTTACAACAACGAATGTTAAAAATCTGGGTACCAATGTGTTTTTAAATGGGGAAGAACTGAGCCCTGTTGAATCCACTGTTTTCTTGGCATCACTCTCGACGCAAAGCTTCAGTGGGGCCCCATATATCAAAACTAGCAAGCAGACTAAGTTCTGCAGCCTATGCTGTAAAATGATTAGAGGTCTCACTAGTGTCGAGACAGCTAGACTAGTTTATTTCAGTTATTTCCATAGCATAATGTCTTATGGGATTTTGCTATGGGAAATGCGGCTGATTCAGAAACTATTTTTGTTTTACAGAAGAGGCCATTAGAGCTATTTACAACCTAAAACCGAGAGAGTCTCTTAGAGATAAATTTAAAGAAATAAATATATTAACTTTGGCCTCTCAGTATATTTACGAAAATTTAATGTACGTTCACAAAACAAAGGTAGTTTTAGTAAAAAAAGTGATATACATTCTGTAAACACTAGGAACAAGCACAAGCTAGTGATACCAGTTTCTCGACTCCACAGAGTCAGTAATTCATTCTTGGGGCAATGTATACGCTATTACAACAAGGTCCCGGAAAGTGTACAGGCTCTCTATTACCAAGTTTAAATGTTTTGTTGTTGAAACTGTATAAAAGGGTTATTATAGTATAAATGAATATATAATTGATAATAACCCCTGGGAATGAGGTGGTCGCTACCAAGCAGTTTCTAAAATAAATTTTGTACTTAAATAGTTTGTACAACCATTAATGTAAAATTTACTTTTAAAAAAGAAGTCCCGCTGGGTTTCTTGCTGGTTCTTCCCAGGACAGAGGTTTTTTTTTTCGAACCAGTGGTAAAGTAAAAAATGACTTTCAATAAGAATTACACATGTAATGTATATTGAATAAAAAATTATTCTATTCTATTCTATTCATGGCTCATAAGGGTGGCGTAGAGGCTTTAAACAAAACTCTACAAGATATAAGAGAAAATAAGAAGTTAATGGGTGGTGTAACGGTTTTGCTGGCTGGCGATTTTGCACAGACTCTACCAGTAGTGCCAAAAGAAACTAGATCAGATGAAGTTAAGGCGTGTCTTAAGAGATCCACTTTATGGCCTCTAATTAAAATCCTCAAGCTCTCGAAAAATATTTGAGTACACTTAGGAGAAAAAGAGTATACTGGTGGATTTGCGAATCTCCTACTTCAAATCGGCAACGGTGATTACCTGATAAATGACGGAATGTTAACCATCCCTGATAATTTGTGCACAGTTGTATTTACGTTACAGGAGTTAATATCCAAAATTTACCCAGATGTTGCTCATATCCACGATAAGCCAATGGAATGGTTGTGTGAACGTGCCACACTAACCCCGAAAAACGACCAAGCAGCGGCAATTAACAATATACTGTTAATGTCTTTTGAGGGGGAAGAAATGGTGTACACGTCAAAACTCTGCGGTCAACACAGATGACGCAATTAACTACCCTGTCGAATTTCTTAATTCAATGAAACCATCGGGTCTTCCACATCATAAGCTTATTCTGCGCGTGGGCACTGCTGTTATGTTGTTGCGAAATTTAAAACCTCCTCAACTGTGCAACGGAACCAGACTAAAAGTAAAAGCGTTACATCGCAATGTAGTGGAAGCGACAATTATAACTGATGCGCAAGGGGAAACTGTATTTGTACCAAGAATTCCCTTGATCCCGAATGATCTTCTCTTTGAATTCAAACGAATACAGTTTCCCCTCTAAGTCTGCTTTGCAATGACCATAAACAAATCACAAGGGCAGACATTAAAATTTGCGGGTATAGACTTAAGAGAAAATTGTTTTTCACACGGGCAATTCTATGTGGCTTGCTCACGCGTAAGCTCGCCCAATAGTCTGATAATTTTGGCACACAGTAATAGATTAGCAAAAAATGTGTTGTATAAAGAAGTTTTGTAGTTTACTAGCTTTTGCCCGCGACATCCAGTTATAATTGTGGCTTGTACCAGCAGACTCTTTTTCACACATGGGCGCGATATAACCGAACTCCACGCGGACGAAATCGCGGGCAAAAGCTAGTTTTCAAATAATACTCTACTCGCTGATCTTTTCATCTTCTATGACATATTAGAAATGTGTCTAACGCGTTCCACTACAGAGAATTCCCGTGTGTATTGATAGAAAAATGCAGTACGTCTGATTCTAGATTCTAGATAGATTCCATGTAAAGATGTGTAATTACATTACTATTTTCAGTATCATTGATTAACATCTATTTTAATGATATTAGATTGACAAAAGAATTGACAATATATCTTATAGCATGTGTAGTGGTTATTGCAGTCATAGACACTTGCAACCAACTTCAAACAGAGTTGTTATCACCGCTGAGGACTAAGGTAGTCTAGAGCTGTCTAAATTTAGTTTATGAATCAAATAATTACTTATAGTTTAAGGGCCAGTGAGTCCCCTATACCTGAGGTACATGAAATGGGGACTCTTTAGTTTGACCGGCGGTCGATATAGAGTCGCTCAGGTGTTAAAGATGTAAAAAAATGATCAAAAAAAAAAACGTGAGAGTAATAAGTCTGCCGCTTTGACATCTTAAAATATTCAATAAAAGTTACCGAAAAATAACATTGACAGACACCTATGGCGGTCGCAAGGTCATCGCAGACAGGTTGACAAGTACAATTTTTTCTTTATAATTTACGTAATTTCAATAAAGCTGCAATTTATATATATTGTTGATAATATTATTTGACATATATGTTTTGCATGGCAGACATATTGAGGTTCTATCACCCAGGCAGACAATGAACTTCAGTGGCGTCCATAAGCGCGTACTATAGCACTCGCTCTAATCCAGTATTTAGTTTAAATTAAAATTTCTATTACATCAATTAAAATACTTGCTTTCAACTGTGTTTTAGTATTAGTCATCATCATCATCATTATTACAGCCCATCACAAGTCCACTGCTGAACATAGGTCTCGTCCAAGGAATGCCACAAAGCACTGTCCTGAGCCACCTGTATCCATCGACTTCCCGCATGTCTTACCAGTTCGTCACTCCATCTAGTGGGGATCGCCATACACTTCGCCTACCGATACAAGGCTGCCACTCGAAAAACCTTTTTTCCCCATCGGTTGTCGGTTCTTCGAGCTACGAGGGGTGATCCAAAAGTAATGATAATGAAAATAAAACACGGTAATTAAAGTTAAAATAATAATTTATTTTCTACATAGTCTCCTAACAAATCAATACATTTAGTCCATCTTTTTTCTAAACCCAGGATTCCCTTTGAAAAAAATTCTTTGTCTTGACCCTCCCAAAACGCTTCAACAGCGGCCATTACTTCGCTATCGTCTTCGAATTTCTTGTCTCGGAGGCGTTCCTTGAGCCGAGGAAAGAGGTAGAAATCACTAGGAGCTAGATCTGGCGAATAGGGGGGGGGGGGGTGTTCGAGCAGTTCGAATCCCGTTTCTTGAATGACAGCTATCGCAACTGCGGCTTTGTGAGCCGGTGCGTTGTCTTGGTGAAACAGCACTCCAGCTCGCAGTTTGCCGCGTCTTTTTTCCTTAATGACCTCCCGTAATCTTCTTATTTGGTCTGCGTAGTAAGAGCCCGTAATAGTGGCTCCCTTTTCTAAATATTCCACCATAATTATGCCTTGAGCGTCCCAAAAAACAGATGCCATAACCTTTCCCGCCGAACTTGAAACTTTGAATTTCTTTGGCGTCGGTGAGGAGGCTCGCTTCCAAGTCATCGATTGTTGTTTCGTTTCAAGATCAAAGTGGTGGATCCAGGTCTCGTCCATAGTCACAAAACGGAACAAAACATTTTCTTCATCTGCTTGGAACTTTTCGAGATTGACCCTCGAAATGTCAACTCGATTTTTCTTTTGCTCGTCGGTTAACATTCTGGGTACCCAACGCGCAGAGACCTTTTTCATATGCAACTCGTTCGCAAGGATTCTTTGAACGCTGCCATATGAGATCCCTGTGACCTCAGCTACATGCCTGATGGTCACTCTTTGATCTGCCAACACAACATCTTCGACTTTTTTCACGTTGTCTTCAGTGAGGGACGTGGATGGGCGTCCTTCGCGATGTTCATCTTCAGTGGATGTTCTGCCCAGTTTAAACTCCTTGGCCCAGCGTGCAACTGTAGAATATGAAGAAGTAGAGTCCCCCAATGTTTCCACTAAGTCACTGTGTATGTCTTTTGAAGACATTTTTTTCTAACAGAGGTACTTGATGACAGCTCTAATTTCGTTTTTCTCCATGTTGATGTTATCTCTTTGACAGTTCGTATTCAAATAAATGTATCTCCCGGAAATCGTGATCTATTTATATGATTTTTTTAGGCTGACGTAGTGAGTATATAAGCAAGCAAAAAATATTTTTTTTGGATTTTTATGCGGACCTGAAGTAACCGATTATCATTACTTTTGGATCACCCCTCGTATATGGCCATCCCGTTGCCACTTCAGCTTACTAATCCGTTGGGCTATGTTGGTCACTCTGGTTCTACTGCAGGTATTCTGCGGAAACTCCATAGCTCGCTGAGCGACCTTGAGCTTCCTCATACGGCCAGCAGTGAAGGGCCACGTCTCAGATTCATAAGTCATCACTGGCTGCCAATGTTATTTTTCGGTAACTTTTATTGAATATTTCAAGATGTCCAAGCGGCAGACTTATTACTATCACGTTTTTTTTTTTGGTAATTTTTTTGCACTTTTAACACTTGAGCGTCTCTATATCGACCGCCCGTCAAACTAAAGAGTCCCCATTTCATGTACCTCAGGTATTGGAGATTAACTGAAAAAAAACGTGTAGCTTATTGAAATACCGTAAATCTGCCGCTCACTGGCTCGTAGTTTAGTTTACGACGGGCTGTTTTCAGCAACTCCACGTCTAAGCGCGTATTTTGTGTGTGGGCAGGAATAATGTAAAATTATTCGAGCCATGAGATCTCCCCGAAAAAGTTCAACAGTCCTTTGATGTTGCGTGCAACTTCGGAGAGTGATCCCGGAGTGCCGAGATGTTTAGCCCTCTATGTAGCGACCTCCGGACATTTCAGCAACACGTGGGCCGCCGTTTTTTCCTCCCCCATACATGCCCTGTACAGGGGACTATCTGTAACACCTATGGTAAATAAATGTTTGTTAAAGGTGCCGTGTCCTGTGATAGCACTTGTTATTATCCTGATCTGCGGCTTGCTCAGTCTCAATAGAACTTTGGTTAAGCGACTGTTTATTTCACGTAGGGCTTCCCTAGCTTGTCTACAGTCTACTAGATTTTTCCAAAGCTGAGCGAACGAACGTTACCAAAGGGGATTGGTATGATCGGTTCCGGCCCTATAGTGGCCAGAGTGGATCCTTTTCTGGCAAGTTCCTCTGCTGCATCGTTGCCTCTGGATCCACTGTGTCCCTTTATCCATTACAGAATCACATTGTTGTTTTTACATACCTCATTTAATCGTTGATGGCACGCATATATTAGTCCCAAGTTCACCACATTGCAACTCAGAGCTTGTAGTACCGGCCTGCTGTCGGTCAGTATTCTAATGGAGAAGTCATTAACCTTCCTAGCCTCTATTGTTATGGCCACTTGAATGATACCCATACATTCCGCCTGAAAGACTGTGTTATAGGTACCCAGCGGTGTGGATATGTGGATAATGAGGTCTTCAGAGAAAGTTCCAGATCCTACACCTTCATTTGTTTTAGAATCATCGGTGAAAACTCTAAGCTCTTTTGGGCTTAATCCTTCCGACTGGCTGGTTTCATTTAATTGTATCTTGTATTTCTTATCGAATACAAATTGTTTAGGGATTTTATCGTACTTGGCTTGTAAGACAGTAATTTTTGAGTGAATTCTATCAATTATGTCTGTATGAGGGACACTATTCTTACTCCAAAGATTTAAGGTCTTGAGTCTGATGGCACCTAAAGTCGCTTCTTGTTGTATATGTAGATGAAGCGGGGTTAGCTCCAGCATCGCTTCTAAGGCTGCTGTTGGCGTAGTCCTTATGCAGCCTGTGGTAGCCATACATGCCAGCCTCTGGTATCGCTGAAGCTTCTTTATAGTGGTGGCTTCATTTGTCTTGGTCCACCATAACAGGGCGCCGTATGTGATCATGGGCCGAATTACAGTTTTGTACAGCCACAGTATGATTATTGACGTCAGACCCCATCTTTTGCCAATCATGTTTCTGCATTGCCAGAAAGTTATACTAGCTTTGTTGATTTTGTTTTATATGTGTTTATTCCAATTAAGTTTGCTGTCTAAGGTAAGACCTAAATATTTTACCTGAGAGGATATCTGGAGTTTTCTGCTGAAAAGACTTGGGAGATGATAGTTATTCAGCATTCGTTTTTGTGTGAACATTACTAGAACCTATTTTGTTTTAGTAGTGTAGTTTGTTTTATTTGGATTGACGGTTAAGTCGTATTCCCTGCACCATCTCTCCACTATACGGAGAGCCGCTTGGGTCAGGTCACACACCATGCTTGCTGTCTTTCCAGAGACTGGAACTTAAACACTGGCTCTTAAACTATTAATACTTTCATACTTTCCAATGAGGGCAATCCACGACTTTTTCTGCCACCAGGGCGGCGCCACTTAAAAATGAGGTGTAACTTTGACAGACTTCATAGCGGGGAACTTAATTTGTTCGAAAAATGTAATATGTTTGTTTGTGTACTATGAGTTTTATTTTATATTATTTAGATTAAAAATAAATAAACCAAACAACAGATATTCATAAAAGTAGAAAATAAAAAAAATGTTAAAAATATAAGTTAAAAATGTGCAATAAGTTATAGAAAAAACCACTGAAGCATTGTTTTGTGTATTATTAAAATACTCTAGAAACTGATAAACTTTTATTTAAAACTAACTTTTCAATTAAATGTCATTGTGTAACAAAAAACTTTACCTTAATGTCAACTAGCGACATCTAGTGAGCGGAAGATTGTTAGCCCTCCTTAATTCCGATTGCCTGCGATGTAATATTGGTATCGATTTAATTAAAAATGACTGCCTCTTTGGTATAGTGGGTGTAAACGCAACGAAAAGTTGGCGGTGTTTCACCCTCATGCCTTGAAAAGCACGTAAGCTGTTGGCTCTGCACCTGATCTCTCTCTGGTCGTGTCGGATAACCGTTTCATCGGATCATAAGAGTGCACCTGTGCTTGCGCTTACACTCGGTCACTACAATCCTGTCCAAAGCAGATGGCTAGTCTCCAATGAGACGGGCCGACTTGAGACTGGATCAATAAATTTTTTTATTATTGATCCTCTGTCTTTTTTTTTCGTAGAACTAAAGATTTGTGTTTCTAGTATATATCAAACGTTTTTGATCTTCTAAGACATGATGAACATAAATGAAGACGATTACTTACGTGGTACAGCCATGTTATAACTGCAGAGTGAATCGGACCGACTGGAGAAAGACCACGCTCGCACAGAATTTCTAAATTATATTGTTGCTTGTTTTTGGTAATAGCAGCATAATACCGTAGTGTTCCGTTTAACGAGTGACGAAAACTAGAGACTTTTTTTTTTAAAGTAACATCTCAGTTACCATTTAAAAAGTCTCCGGTTCTCAAATTTTATTTTTAATCGAGGGTAGATGTAAGTGGACTGTGTACTCGTTTGTCGCAAATAAATTGTATAAAAACATGTACGTTAAATTCTCTGTCCATTCTCCTACCACTCGGTGGGACAGAACGTCGATCGATAATAATACAATAGTGAATACGTAACATTAGATAGTAGTTGCGTAATAGCTTCGGTAGAAAAATAGAAACGTTTTGTACAAAATCCAATTCGGAATTGATTCGGAGTGATAAATCATAATCATCATCATCTGTCAAAGTTTACCGCTGAACATAGGTCTCCGTCATAGATTATAAGTTATTTATTAATTTATTTTTTTCTAATTTTAGGGAATTTTACCATAAGTTGCGCTAGGCAAGTGGGTTGGCAACTGCATTTTTAATTATTTTGAATTATTACCAGGAATATGCTGCTAACTATCTCTTGTTTCTGTTACTCTCTGTCGCCTCTTACGGTACCTACGAGATGTTATGGAGTAGTAGATTTTTTACGCCGCCACTACACGGTAAGTAAAATGTTAGGTTATAATCCAATAGCGGGTGGTTCCCATGATTGTGTAAGAATAAAAAAAAATCCTCTGGAGTAAACCATATATAAAACCATGATCGGCGAGGAGAAGGATCGCCGAAGGTGCAAGACATCTGCCAAAGGGATCGATAACCCGCCTGCCAAGCGCGTACTTATGGAAAATAGAAGTTCTTGCAAAGGTGCGGCGATATTTCACGCCGGGACAGCTGCTTACTTTATATTAAGCGCAAGTCCGGTCGTGCATGGAGTATTGCTGCGCATATATGGCCTGGTGCTGCAAAATGCCACCTAGCAGCCTTGGACTTAATGGGAAGGCGTGCTAAGAGGCTTATTGGTGACCGGAATTTGGTTAAAACCAATCTTACCAGCCTCGAACACAGTCGCAAAGTAGCCAGCCTTTCAGTTTTCTACAGGATACATTTCGAAAAGTGTCCGTAGGAATCGCATAATGTAATACCTCCCTTTTCCTTCCACCATCGGACAACCAGACGTTCGGGCAGTCTCCACCCTTTCATTGTTGACTTACCACGCATTCGAACCAAACGGTTTGCTACGTCGTTCATCATGCGTACAGCAAAGGAGTTGAATAAGTTGCCAGCATCTGTGTTTCCATCCGATTACAATGTGGGTGTCTTCAAGGCAAGAGTGAATAGATTTTTTTTGTTAAGCCAGTGCGCTTCACCATCTTAGGCTACATCACCACTTACCATCAGGTGGGATTGTAGTTAAGCGCTAGTTTAGAATAATATAAAAAAAATTATATTATTTACCTTGTTGTGACAGAGTATGAATATCCTCTACTCCATATCGTACCGTTGCTGTCGTAAGTGGCGACCGAGGGAACTGACCCAGGAAATGAGCAACGGCATCTTCTTGATAGCAGCTTGATTAAAAAACTGAGGTAGCCAACCCGCTTGCCAAGTGTTGCAACTACAGAATTATTAAGTGTACCTAAAGTACATGAGAAATACATTTTGTATATGTAATTTAATAATATTAGAAAGTCGACCGTGTAGTGGCGATATAAGAATAATATTCGCTATAGCGTATAAGCGTGGCGAATATGAAAAATATACCCTATGAGGCAATCCTATATTCTGCAGGGGATTTAAAGATGCGTGATGTTGAACAATAGAAAAACACTTTTCTTATTTTAGCCCTCCGAGTAGACTGGATCATTCAAATTCAGAACTAGAGCCGACAATTGATGGATATTGAAAAAATATAAAAGTATCTAAATGTATCGATCAAACGAAACCCTCATTTGCAAGACCCTAAAAGTAGACTACGCTACTGGAATGCTTAATCTAAAGTACGTCTAAAATATTCAATAAGTAGAGACGTGCCCGTGTATCCACGTAATGTGTGTTCCCTAAACAAGAAACGTAATCTTACGAACGACGAACCTACATAAAATGTTCCTTGATATAGACTTTTATATTTATTGAAAATTAATATAGTTAATTACATCACAGTAGTTTTTTGTCGAAATCGTTGAAGATATAATGAACATTTTAATTTTCTAGAGTGGTTTTCATTGATGCCTTTGGTTAATTTTTTTTTTTTTTTTTTGTTGAACGATAAATTATGTATTGTAAATTTCATTCATTCGTTAATCGCAACCCAATAAAAGTTAACTCCTCGACATAGACCTTCCTAATACATATCCTCATAGGGGAGATGTTTGCCATAGTTGTCAATCTTGGCAGGTGGGTTGCAACCGCAATTTTTATTATTTTATTACTATCAAGAAAATGCTTCAACAAGAAACAAGAGATGGGAAGCAGAATCTTCCTTATAACAAATCAAGCTATTGTTACATACACTGTGGATGATCTATGGATCTGAGACGGTCCTTCACTGCTGGCCGTATGAGGAAGCTCAAGGTCGCTCAGTGAGCTATGGAGGGGGCTATGCTCGGGGTTTCTCTGCGTGATAGACTTAAAAACGAGGGTATCCGCAGTAGAACCAGAGTAACTGACATAGTCCAACGGATTAGTAAGCTGAAGTGGCAATAGACCGGTTATATAGCTCGAAGAACCGACAACCGAAGGGGAAGAAAGGTTCTCGAGTGGCAGCCTCGTACCGGCAGGTGAAGTGTAGGTCGTCCCCCCACTAGATGGAGTGACGACCTAGTAAGACACGTAGGAAGGCAATGGATGCAGGTGGCTCGGGACCGTGCTTTGTGGCATTCCTTGGGGGAGGCCTATGTTCAGCAGTGTACTTGTGATGGGCTGTAATGTATGAAAAACACAGTTTATAAAAAATCAGTAGCGAAATAACTTATCCGATTCTCGCACTATTTGTATGGTCTAAAAATTAAACTATCTATTTATTCTTGTGCAATTTATCTATGTAAACATCCTACAATACTGGATAAAGTTCTAGTGAAGGGATTATACATTTTTAAATTTTTGTTGTAACCCTGGAGTTGCGATAGGTTACAAAATCATTTATAAAACCGGAGTTGTGAAAAAACCGGAGTTTCAATTTTCATAGTTTAATAAAAATATTTTTGTCTACGGCGCTTTTTAAATAAGAAGTAGCTGCAAGCTTTGCGTGTCCGCATTCCTCACGCGCTGTCCGTTAACATTTCAGGCTCACGCACATCTAAAAACCACTCATTACATACATATCTAAAACTCACTATACTATTGGTGTCAAAGATCGGAAAATCCTATTATAGCCTTCACAATCAGAAATTAAATGTAGCTCGAGGTCTGGCACATCGATTCCTTTTAAGTCGAACTTAAGAAAGTTTAAGTTGCTCACAGATCGTTTAACATCATCTAACGAAATAAATATTAGGGTGCATCGAATGGCTGCTTTTGATGTCTTTCTCTTTAGTAAATTTTGTATATCGGAAGACCTAAAATACCTTTTTGCAAAATGTGAACAGAAACTTGAATCTGATACCGCTATGAAAGAAAATCGTTCTAAATAAATAATCATCATCATCATCATAATTATTACAGCTCATCAAAAGTCCACTGCTGCTCTAAGACCTTTCCTATCTCATAGGGGGGTCTTATTTGCCATAGTTGCTTCGCTTGGCAGGCGGGTTGGCAAAATCTCAATCATCATTTTAAAATCTTTTACGGAAAATTTTTGTAACTTCTTGCAAATCTTCTAACTAATTTTTAATTTGTTATCCGAAATAAGGATTTTATTATTATTATGATGATTTTTAAATATCGCTCCATATGACAGTCCACGGGTAAGACCTATGTTTAGCAGTGGATTTTAATGATGATGATTGGTACTAAGCCAAAGCGTTAGTTTCTAATGACGTTTAACACCTAAAGTTAATTTTAAGTATAAATTAATATCCTTAATACTTAAAATTTACTTTTTTTCTATTTGTTGTGCCTAATTTAAATTTCGAAACTCCGAAAGTCCATTACTCCGGAGTTGAAAAGCAGAATATCGAAACCCAGCTCTGGAGCTGAAAAGTGGTTCAATTTTCAAGCCCTACTTGAGAAGACGTTATGCCTCAGTGCTTACAAATATGCTTAGGGGACTAACATATCCTGCGCCATGGAAAACTTTAAATATTGTAAATTTTTTCTATATTATAAAATGCCAAATGCCCAATTTTAGAGAAAAAAGGTGACAAACAAGCTAACCATCCACTTGTTGGTAAGTGGATACTGTGATCCATAGACACAGTATGATGAAAATGCAGATGCGTAGTCACCTCTGAGGACGAATATGTAATGCTTCGTTGATAGTAAAAAGGGGGACTTCTATTCTCATCATGCGAAAATTTGCAGCATTATGCTCCTATTTCATGCAGAATACTTTCTGTGCACGTTTCCCGGTCGAGCCGACCCATTTGTGGTGCAGTCATATTGCCACCTGGTGGTAAGATTTCTTTTCTATTAATTATATATATAACATACATAGTTTCTACAAATTATAAATCCTAGGAGTCCGTGTAGGTAGGCACTGCTATTTGTCGGCAGATTTAGGCTGTGTTTCGGTCTGAAGGATATAAAGAACCAGTATAATTACAGGCCGTGGCCAATCCATCTTAGTCCCCAGAGATGACGATGCAGCTGAGGCCTTCTTGGTTTGAAGTTGGCTGCGGTTGGCCATGTGAATTTACCATTATGTGAACTGGAGATTCGTTTGCCATATCCAATTTATTAAAAAAAAACAGCTACTATCAGCTAGAAATTAATGCGTATGAATATTGAACATCTTTATCATTATTATGTACAATATAAAACTTTGTAATCTAATTCATTAAATTAAAAAGACACAGGTATATTGCTTATATAATAAAGCAAACAAAAACTCAACAAAACAACCACGTTCGTATTATTGAAATGCAAATACGGGGTTAAAATAGATGAGTAAGTTTCATAAAGAGGGCATGTAAAACAATGCTCGGCTTCACGAGGGCGGGTCGATAACGCGTCTCGCAACAGGTGCGCCGACTAAGATGTTTTTACAATACGCCAGTTTACTCGAAACTAGTTGTTTTACACTATGTTTGCTTTAATTTAAGTATTGTCCAAAACATTTCCTTGTATTATGTAAAATTAATTACTAACTAAGCAAACAAATTAGAAACAGCATAAATTCATTACATTTATTTACACAATATAATATAAACATTATTTCATCATCATTATCATTACAGCCTATCAAAATCCACTGCTGCACACAGGCTTCCCCATGAATTGCCTCATAAGTGGGATATTTGCAATAGTTGCCACGCTTTTCTGGCGGTTTGGTAAATTTTTATTTCCTAGTTGTTATTAGAAAGACACTGCTGCCCATCTCCTGGATTGATGCCCTGTTTCGCCTTTTACAACATCTACGAAAGAAATTGGGGTAGTGGATATTTTTAGTGTTATTTACATACATTAAGGTAGATTAATAAGTTAAAGTTGGAAAAATTTTCCTTTGCCAATATCCGCTCAATAAAATAAAATGATGTGTCTTACCAAGTTTGAAGAACAACTTTTTTTATAGGAGAGGGGCAAACGAGCATGCGGCTCACCTGATGGTAAGTTACTACCGCCGCCCATGAACAACCGCAACACCAGGGGAATTGCAGGTGCATTGCCGGCATTTTAGAAAGGAGTAAGCTCTTTTCTTGAAGGTCCCTAAGTCGTATCGGTCCGGAAAAATTGCTGGTGGTAAACAATTCCACAGAGAAGTTGTACGAGGAAAAAAATTCCTAGTAAAACGCACAGTGGTGGACCGCCAAGCATTCAGATGGTGAGGATGGCATCGTGTATTTTGACGCGATTTGCGTTTGTGAAATTTGGCGGCTGGAATTGATCCCAACAATTCTTCAGAGCACTCCCCGTAGTAGATGAGATAGAAAATGCAAAGGGATGCAACATCCCTACGTAGCGCCAGTGAATCGAGCCGATCAGATAGAACTCGGTCGTCGACGATTTGAACCGCTCTGCGCTGGATGTGGTCAAGTGGAAGGAGCTGGCACTTGGGTGCTCCGGCCCAGAGATGAGAACAGTATTCCATGTGAGGCCGAACTTGCGCTTTGTAAAGTTGCAAGCGATGTGCTGGCATAAAATATTGTCTCGCTCTGAGCACAACAAGCTTTTTAGAGGCCAATTTGGCCTTCCCTTCCAAGTGACCACGAAACTGCCCACTATTTGATATGTCGACGCCGAGAATTCCGATGCTAGCTGAGGCAGCAAGGGTAGTGCCTTGAAACTGAGGAGATACGACAAAAGGGTTCTTTTTAGCAGTAAACGCGCTAACTTGTATCTTCTGGGGATTGAACTGGACTAGATTTAGTCGCCCGCAATCCCGGACTTTGTTCAGCAAAGACTCGACTTCAGACACAAGTTTATCCCGGTACTTGGTGACGTTTCCCCGAGAAATATTGGCACGGCCGGTATATAAGGCATCACCAGTGCTGTTGTCTGCATAGCAATGAATGTTACCAGTTTGCAACATATTGTTGATATGCAGAAGGAAAAGCATTGGTGAGAGCACGCAGCCTTGTGGAACACCAGCGTTGATACGCTTGTAATCAGAGCATGCACCGTCTACTACGACCTTGATGGTCCGACCAGCAAGGAAACTGGTGATCTAATTGCACAATTTCTCGGAAAACCCATAGGAGAGGAGCTTTGAAAGAAACGCTTTGTGTCAGACACGATCGAAGGCCTTCGCTATGTCTAAACTAACGGCCAATGCCTCCCCCTTGGACTCTACTGCCTAGGCCTGTAGTTGGACTGGACGGAGCGGTCGCCTTTTTTAGGGATAGGATGGACCAAAACTGCCTTCCGTGAATTTGGGACTACGCTTTCGAAGTAGGAGTACTGGAAAAGACGCGTTAAAACCGGTGCCAACTCTATCAGGCCCACTCGACTTGCTGACGTCTAGGGACAGGAGTGCTTTGCGAATCGGGCGCTGTGTAAATCGCACATCCGGCATGGTGCACTCACACCGCGGGATGGTCGGCGGTGTGTTCCCCCGTCATCGAGAATCGAGTTGGACGCAAAGAAAGAGCTTAACAGATCGGCTATCTCCTTTTGCGGTATGAGCCAGTGAGTTATCCTCTTTGCGCAGAGATGGAAGAGATGCCTGACAGAAGTTCCCTTGGACAGCCTTGGTGAGAGACCAGAATTCACGGGTTCCCGAAGGAAGGTGAACTAGCTTCTAGCCAATACTGCCGATGTGTTCAGACCTTGCCTTGGCAATGACTCTTGTGAAGGACCTGGAGGCGGAATTATACTTCTTTTTAAGAGCGCTGGTGTTTACATCCCGAAACGTTGATGCACCAACCCAGGCCCGGTAACACTCCTGCTAATAGCATGATGCTATTTTACAGGAGCGACCAAACCATGGCATGATCTGCCTCCGATGGGAACCACAGAGGATGGAATAAAAAGTTCCATACCCTGAAGTACCACATCAGTGACAGAATCTGCAACAACGCTGGGATCGTCCGGCGAGAAGCAAACTCGCCTAGGGTAGGATGTAAAAAAAGACCGCATCCTATTCCAATCGGCCGACCTATAGTGCCAAAAACGGCGGCAACCTGCAGAATGTAACCGCGATGTTAGTGTGAGTGGCACCACACTCTGGACAAGCAAAACTTCACGGATTGAGTGACAGGGGTCGCCTTGGTCTTATTGCTCCACTTGCCCCGAGCAGTTTTAGTCGCGAGCGGAATTTCGCCCCCATAATGCGTGGGGCAGCCTGAGCACCCACTCCCAGGAAGAGTAGGATAGCTTGGTCGTGGATGCGCAGCGAGGGATTCTCCGTCAACAGGGGTGCTGGTACCTCCTGGGGTAGTTTTTTATTAGATTCCGCTACCATGTTAGGGAAGGGGGGGGGGAATTGGGCCTCCGGCCACCTGCACTTACCAAGCGAAACGCAGAGGTAAACTTTACTTCACGCTGGTATTCTGCGAGGTCGTGGTACCACCCCGGTTCGAGCCGGCCCATCCGTGCCACAGCAAAAGCTGCCGCGTGGCTCTACCACTGCTACCTCCCGCCCTCCCTCAATTGCGTGCACTATCCCAGTCACCACTAATCCCTCACTCCTCACTAAGTAGCTCACTTAGCGGTCAGCCACCGCAGAGTCTACTACACCTGAAGATGCCTCGTGTAGAGGCGAAACACGTGTCGTATTATCGTCGGTGGTGTGTCTTTCCTAGTGTAGTGGTTGTGGGAGTAGTGATGCTGGGATTAGTGGTGATGGGTATAGTGCACGCAATTGAGGGTGGGCGGGAGGTGCTCTTCGAACTAGGTAAGACACATCATTTTATTTTATTGAGCGTAAAATTTTTTCCAATTTTAATAATAATGGATTTCCGCAAAGTAACGCCTAATTCTATTAATTATCATATTAATAAGTTTTGTGTTCCAAAAACTCATCTTAGCACTTTACATAGGAAAATTTTATAACCATTATCGAATATTACACGCATAGAGTACTGCTGCTATATTTTTTCTATTGTTTCAAATATATTAGAGTTACAAATGAGCTAATATTCGACTTGATGGTAAAGTGGTTATTCTTACGCCGCCAATACACCGTAAAAATATTTTATTGTATATTTATAAAAATATTTAGCAGTATAATATAATAATATGTATGACATATCACAAAGATATACAACATAATAACAACATTTGAAATTCACCTTCGCCTGGGCAGCATCTATTGATGTGGCGTTATTTAGATTTAAGATAGTCTGTTTTATTATTTTTTCAATTTTTCATATCTTTTGAGAAAAACAAGTTTTTGTAATTAAAATATAGCCTAAATCACTCCCGGCATTTGTCTTTATCTGTCTGTGAAGTTTCATTCCAATTGGTTCAGCCATTCTGAAGATTTAACCGGACAGACAGACGGACAAATTTTTAAAAATAGTTGTTCACGTCTTAATTTGATCCACTCAGCTCAATATATGATAGTTACATAAAACATACATACATAAACACTCACGCCTGTCACTCAGAGGGGTAGGCAGAGACTATGGACTTCCATTTGGCACGATTCTGACACACCTGTCTCGCCTCCTCCACATCCATATACCTACGCATACACGCTCGTCGGTTAAGGGTACTCTTAATTTGGCCCATTTTCAATATATCGCCAATTTGGTCGATAAATTTTCGTTTATATGATAGTTATTTTGATATTACAGACATACACTTCAATTTTATTTATACACAGAAAAGGAAGACATAAAAATGCTTAAAACATATTTCACTAGGATAGATAATATTTAAAATATTACAAAATTTTTCTTGAAACTTAATTAAACAAAACAGTCACATCGAAACAAATGCAAGGAAACCCACAGAATAAATAATAGTTGGCAAAACAAAAACATCTGAAAAAATTTCACGTTGAAATATAATTGTCATCGAAAAAAAACTCAGTATATCTACACCTATTGTGATCAACCCAAGCTCTTGACTTCGTTTTCCTTTTCTTGTTCATGTTAACAATGACGTGCTTCAATACACGCCTGAAGAAAGAGCCAGTACAATGTACTTAATAATATTCGAGAACACTCAAAACTCGGCAAATTTTTAGGAGTGACGCTTGACCTACATTATTGTGAGAATTCTCTTCACGTTCACTTTTAATATTTGTATGAAAAATGAAAAAAAATCCCAACCAAATATAACCGAAAGTACTTATACTATTATTACTTTTGGTTATACTACAATTTGAAAAATAACGAATAATATGCCTTGACAAGATATTCAATTGGTACAAGCCTAATAAAGTACATCAATTATTAGAACAAATTACTACAGAACTTAGGATACTAGTATTATGTATAATGTTATTTTTTAATGTGTTTAGTTTATAATTCCAAATACATACAGTAAAGACTCTTAACGAGTCTCTGGCAAACGATAAACGTATATCTTATTCATAACCTCTGACGCCCGGTACCCAAAGGGGTAGGCAGGAACTACGGACTTCCATATGGCACATTACTGACACAACTCTCTTGCTTCTTTCACGTCTATGTACCTATGCGTATAGGTATATACATGCTTGATGCCTTCAATATATTACCAGTTTGGTCGATAAACTTCCGTCTAAGGCTTCCCTTGCCAACTCCGCCTCTCACTTCTGCAGCATAAATTTGCTTTAACACTCCTTCCTTATTAATTCTTTCTACAGTACTTAATTTGGCCCATCTTTAATATATTGCCAATATGGTCGATAAATTTATAGATTTTAATAGAATATATATACATAATATACTTTTCTCTAACAAAAACTGCATTACCAATGCAATTCAGATTATTTCTATAGATTAGCATTCCAGATAGTGTTTGCTTGAAGAGTTCAGCAGTGGATTAGGAAAGGTATTTTATCAGCCTTTTCTTATCCATCCTAATCCTAATTTTATGTAGTTAGAAGAAGTATATTTATTTGAAACTGAATGTTACACAACTCAGTATAAAACTAACATATCCAATTCTACAAGGGATTTCGTCATAGCGTCATTATTTACATTTTATATTTTAATATTTAGCACGTTGAATATTAAATTTTTACTCGTTAAGTGGTAAATCATGATCGATTATAGTATTATTAAGATATTTTGTAGTATTTTCGTTTAGTCAGGTCTTATAAATATAGGTATAAAAAGATGATAAGGTTATTGCACCATATTCCGAGGTATTTAGAAAAACTGCGTTTACGAGCGATTTACAAGCTCCTTGTTATTGCAAGATCTCTTATTTAATATTGATACTATAACATTGCATAATCATATCATCAAAGGTCTGTAGTAATGTGTATACTTTTTGGTTAGTTTTGCGTCAGCGGCTGGTCCGAACTCAAGCTTCATACATTTCGGACCTCGTGCATGTGAGTAACATATTTTTTAAATAGTGATTTTTTGGTTATTTTTGTACCGTGTGTATAATGCTAAATTGTTTCAAGGATTATATTTTTAATCAAAACCACTTAACTTTCGTATGTTTTTCTGATGAAATCAAGGTGAAAATATGCCTTGAAAATACCGCGGCATTAGGTCCCAAATATTGCAGCCGTTTTCTTATTATGATGTATACTGCGTAATAGCGATTTCATATCCTTGATTTCTTTTTTAATTTTCCGGGTTGCTTTTATGATTAAGGCCTTCCCGCTTTGGGTTTGACAACTTAAAAATACAATGAATATTAAAATCTATTTCCGAGGTATACTTTTGCGTTTTATTTTCTAATTATAGCATGTCAAAAGGTAATCTATTTAGGTATTTTGTTAATTCATTGTATGAAAAAGGTAAGAGAGAAAATTTAAGTTCATACACAATTCGATGTAATTTTTAGCAAGTATTATACTATATTTTACGAAAATTTTGGCTTGAGTCGCATTTTTCCCTTTTTTGTAATAAAACTTCAGAATGTATCGAATTTCTTCGTTAGATTCACTCATTTGGCGGACAGAAAAACAATTGAAAAATGACGGGAAAGTGTTTTTTACTTTCTATTTTTTTTCTTAATGACTTATATATATATATATATATATATATATATATATATATATATATATATATATATATATATATATATATATATATATATATATATATATATATATATATATATATATATATTAAAATATATAATTGATATTAAAACATTTTTCTTTAACTACAAACAAAATACGAAAATAGTACATATGGCGGACTTAATGTCTTAAGGCATCTTCTCCCAGTTAACCACTAGGCTAAGCAGAGATAAACGTAACATGAGATATAGCACAGCAAAAAAAAATGATTAAAGAAAAAGTTAAAAAAATATAGATAAATCAGAATATCCTCCATGGTGGCATTACACTGGAGGCGTGGAGCAGAAGTGCGGTGGTCTTGTTCTTCAAGAAAGGCGACAACGCTCTCTTGAAGAACTACAGACCAATTTCCCTTCTGAGCCGCGTCTACGTGCTGTTTTCGAGAGTCAATACGAATCGTCTCGCATGCAGACTCGACGACTTCCAGCCTCCCGAACAAGCCGGTTTCCGAAAAGGCTTTAGCACCATAGACCACATACATACCCTTCGGCAAATTGTACAGAAGACCGACGAGTACAATCTGCCACTTTGCCTTGCGTATGTGGACTATGAGAAAGCCTTTGATTCCGTCGAAATTTGGGCGGTGCTGCAGTCCCTTCAGCGATGCCAAGTGGACTGTCGGTATATCGAGGTGCTGAAGTGTTTGTACAGTAGGGCTACGATGGCTATCCGAGTACAGAACCAGAGTACGAAACCTATCCAACTGCAGAGAGGTGTAAGACAGGGTGACGTAATATCCCCGAAACTCTTCACCGCTGCATTGGAAGACGTTTTCAAGCTACTGGACTGGAAAGGATACGGTATTAACATCAATGGCGAGTACATCACTCACCTTCGATTTGCCGACGATATAGTCCTTATGGCAGAATCGCTGGAGGACCTAAACACTATGCTCAATGACCTCAATAGTGTCTCCCAACGGATAGGTCTCAAGATGAACATGGACAAAACAAAAATCATGTTTAATGTCCATGTCACACCTATGCCGGTAGTTGTTGGGAGCACTAAGCTCGAAGTTGTTGACGAATATGTTTACCTGGGACAAATAGTCCGACTAGGTAAGTCCAACTTCGACCGAGAGGTCAATCGACGGATTCAACTCGGCTGGGCAGCGTTCGGGAGATTACGACCCATCTTCTCGTCAGGCATACCTCAAAACCTCAAAACTAAATTGTACAACCAGTGCGTGTTGCCAGTGATGACATACGGAACTGAGACGTGGTCCTTCACTGCTGGCCGTATGAGGAAGCTCAAGGTCGCTCAGCGAGCTATGGAGAGGGCTATGCTCGGGGTTTCTCTGCGTGATAAACTTAGAAATGAGGATATCCGCAGTAGAACCAGAGTAACCGACATAGCCCAAAGGATTAGTAAGCTGAAGTGGCAATGGGCCGGCCATATAGCTCGAAGAACCGACAACCGATGGGGAAGAAAGGTTCTCGAGTGGCAGTCTCCTACCGGCAGGCGAAGTGTAGGGCGTCCCCCCACTAGATGGAGTGACGACCTGGTAAGACATGCAGGAAGTCAATGGATGCAGGTGGCTCGCGACCGTGCTTTGTGGCATTCCGTGGGGGAGGCCTATGTTCAGCAGTGGACTTGTGATGGGCTGTAATGATGATGAATGATGATGATGATTGTATGATGTTACAAAAGCTTTTTCGAAATTTGCTATGATTTACGAAATTCTATTAATTTATAACAGCCTATAAATCTTCTGCTAAGCATAGGCCTCCATATAGATTGTCTCAGAAGGAGGATATTTGCCCAGGTTACCACAAGTGGCAGGCGGGTTTGCAGCCTCCGTTTTTAGGGTTCCGTACCCAAAGGGTAACCAAAGGTCCGTCTGTCTATCAGCGAGCTGTATCTCATGATCCGTAATAGGTAGACAGTTGAAACTTTCACAGAATATGTATTTCTGTTGCTGCTATAACAAAAATAATAAAAATTAAAATAAATTAAAAATTAAAGGGGGGTCCCCCACTAGAAACGTGTTTTACGATGGTACGGAACCCTTCATGCGCGAGTCCCACTCGCACTTTGCCGGCTTTATTATTTATTTTCTATTTGTTATTAGTTAGACCCTGCTGCCCATTTCCTGGATTGTACCCGCTGTCGCATCTTATGACACCAACGATATCGGGTAGTGAATATTCTTACATCGCTGCTACATTATGAGATATTCAATTAATATAATTTTGGCGCATACATCATTTATATTCCGCGAAAGACGGACGGTCGTCCATCTCAATCGGAACCAAACTACATGCATGCATTTGTTTTGCTGATGCTGATTGGCAATCAGTCACAATCACTCCGTTGAGATGGCAGCCTTTATCCGCGCTCTTAAGGTGTTATTGAGCCGACCCTTTTCCTTTACTTTTATATTTGTCAATAACTGCACTATTTTTAAAGTGTATTTAATTCATTATTTAGGTTATCTACGCGCGATAATGAATTTTAAACAGAAGTTTTTGGGACAGGGATTATATTATCCACATAAGTATCAATAACCTGATGAGCTAATTTTGATGTGATGCGTGGGCGAAGATATGCTTATCTTGTTAAATATGCGCTTGTGTTAATCAAAGTATGCAGTAATACTCCCAGTTACTGCATACACTTTAATTAAAAATTCGAAAAAAAAACTCATGGGGAGTTAGTAGATTCGAGTCTGACGTTACGAATTTAGGAATATATATCGACTCCTGTCTAAAATGGTCACCACAAGTTATTGAAGTAAGAAGGAAAATGTTTGCAGCGCTAAGCTCCTGCGGAGACTTAGAAATTTTCTTCCTACTGCCACTAAAGTTGCGCTTGCTCAATCCTTACTTCTGCCTATTCTTGACTATGCTGATGTTTGCTATCTGGACGTTACAAAACCGCAGTTAAATAAAATTGAGCGAATTCAAATATGAATCGTAAGCATATTACGATTCATATTTGGACTCCGTAAATATAACCCTTTTTACTGGAAATGAGGCATTCCATCTTAGTCCTCACGAGTGACAACGCATCTGCATTTTGATTTGTAATCGAGGATAGATGTAGATGTCTATGGGCCGCAGCAACCACTTACCATCAGGTGGACTATGTGCTCGTTTGTCACCCTTCTCCTATAAAAAAATCACATTTCAGAATTTGGTAAACGTCTCAAAGATGGTGCGTCTCGATGTAACGTCTCTTAGATGGTACTAATAACTTTAGAATTATTAACTAATATTCAATTGTGTGTACAATTTTTTATCTCAATTGCAGCCGTTTCTGTTCGTGTTTTGTTGATAGTTTTCCATTTTCCGTTTTTATAAATTAATGGCAGACCCATACTGCATATATACTTATGTTACATAATCAAAATTCTTCTGTCCGCGTGTATCTGACTAAACTCCTGCTAAACGGCTAGACCGATTTTGATGAAATTTTGTGTGTGTGTGATAAAGTTGATTCGAGAATGGTTTAGATTTACAATTGGACCCCGTAGGTATCACCCGTGCGGAGCCGGGCCGGATCGCTAGTCATATTATAATATTGTATTAAGAACTAGTTTCTAGGTAAACTAGTAGATAACACCATAATATGATGGCAGTAGCGCTTTCTGTAGCATTCTAAAATAATATGCCGTAGATTACTCTTAAGTTTCTTACTTACTTTAAATGCATAAATATTCAACGTGATGTAAAAGAAGTCTCTTCAATTAATGTGTTCAGACGTTAAGTTATGGCACATTATTTGAAATTACAAGGTTAGTACTTGCTAATACTTGCTCCTTACTTATACACAAGAATATATCATGTTTACGTTGTATACATATTATGTCTTCCATGCATATGTGTTCAATAAACTAAAAAAGTTGCTTGTGCCCCACTCACTCACTTTATTGGTGCTCCACGTATAGCTTTCACCACACTACCAAAGGTTACCAGTTGGCAGAGAATATTAAATTGGCATTAATATTGCCTTTGTAAAAAAATAATTGTGCCATAAAGATTTTTCTATTTATCTACCTGTAAATATAAATAATAACGTTTTCCGTAATATTATAATATGCGTTTTAATATAGTATTTTACTTCAGTGTATAGCTTTGAGTCTGTTCTAAATTCTTTATTAGTATTAATAAACAACATTCGCTTTAAATTATTTACGAATATTTAAAATATATAGCATAATTCACGATCATGAAACCATAATGAAAGTATATATTTTCGATACCCATTCATCTCCCAGCGTCGATGGGCACTAAACTATCGTCCATAAATCTCGTAACTCCTATTCAGAAAACGAGAACTGGGCTATAAAAAGACTTATAATAATGGATATACGTGAGCAGCTTTTGATGATATGCCTTTGTGTTCGCAGCACCATCTGGCTATTACCAATTTTTATTCTATTAGCCTCACTTCATGATATATTGAGAGTATTAAAAGTTCTCTAATGATAGTAGAAACAGTCGGTTATTCCCTTGGCATGGAATATACACAAAGGTTTTTGAATATTTCCGTAATGTCTGAGATCAGGCCTTTTTACTAGATGTTTCAACTAAGGAATCTAGTTCATGTGTTTTAACATGAAGAAATGCTAACATAGATGTAGAAATCTTATAATGAGTCTTTAGGAACTTTCATATAAAAATTGCTGGCGGGTTGTCCCAAGATTATACGGTACACACCCAATCGACGTTATCCAAAGACATCTTCTCCCTACAAATATAAATGCACTTTGTAATGACTTTTAAGAAATTTTTAGAGAATATGCCAAGCGATTTACTGATGATATAACTCATCTCATAAGTACCTCTGTTAAGACTGAATCGACATTACAATCTGAATTAAGTAAATAGGCAAATATTAGTTTCTGCGAGATGAATACGTGTTTGTGGATCTTTATTGTTGTGGCAGTTGGTTTGTGGAGTCCACAAAAGACAACTTGTAAAAGGAACCTTATGAACGATTATTCGCCCAGAAGTTAAATAAAGCCACTCAACGACGTCAATGTTTTTAGGAATATTCCGCGAGGAATAGGACCTATACGATAATTTTTCTTTTTATTATTTTAATGTAATAATTTAACTAATATTTAATTTGAATATTAAATCTACAGAATGCCGTGGAGTGAATTAACTGAAGCCGGGTGAGGTGAGCGCAGAGTGGGAGCGCGATGAGCGCTCCAGATCCCTTGGTGCTTCAAGCGCTGCAAGGCCATACGCAAGAAAGTGACAAGTGGCCTGGCCCTCGAGTGGTTAAAATTTACATCGCATCTGTATACAATGGTGAGCAAAATATTAATTTTGAGATTATTGTATTCTAATTCTGTCCATTCTCTGTCTCTTGTCAGTGTCTGTCTCTTAATAGTTATGATTGCAAATTATTCTGAAATGATTAAGGTTTTTGTTTGTTATAGCCTCAAGTTGACAAAAAAGCTTACAGTCCACTTAATGGTGAGCTTTTGGATAACTGTAACCAACTTCAACAAAACATGTTATATGCATTGCCGCCACTGTTATGTATAGACTCACTATACACCCTTGATACCGGAACACAGTGTATATTTTATTGCTTGGTAGCAAAAACGGGTAAGAGATAGATTACCAACTTCCACGAATGCCCAGACGGAAAGTAAATTTGTTTTGAAATTTCAGTTAAATATGCAATAGCTTCTTTCTATTGAACTAAGTTACACTTATTATAGGATTTTTTTGATAAGCAAAATTAATTACCAACTTGTACAGACGCCTATAAAGAACGAAAAGACGTTTCGAAATTTCAATTAATTTTAGATCAGACTCTTACTGTCAAATAAAACTATACTTTTTATAGGTATTTTTTTAATATTGCAAGTGCAACTCCAACGTTACCAAGCATCTGTATTTTGATGTTTCCTTTAAGTTTTTTCAGTAATTTAGAAAAGACATACTGTTGTATTATAACGCCTTTTATTAATAAGTTATTGTTACGGCGTATCTTACTGAGACATGAACATTATTATTATCTACTAGACTGATTATTGTTACAGTCAAACAATTCATTTATTTGAACGCTAATCAAATACAGGCTTTGGTTTTGTCTCAGTTCTAATAATTACAACATCTAGGTATAATATGCTTAAGAAATTGTCAAAGAAATACTATATAGTGTATACGATAGGTGTTATTAAGAAATAGTTTTGGCTATATTTTCTTTTACTTGTATTCTATTAAGTAAAACTGAAACAATCATTTTGCGGAGAGGTAAACGGAATATTTTGGGATGATTCGTTATCTGAAGTAAAAAATTTTGATTTCGATCATATTTCTTAATACATAATTAAGAGCAAAATTTTTTACAAATAATTGATTTTAGAATTTCGGGAAGAGAGGCGCAATCTTCTTGAGATGGTTGGACCGGAGCTGCAATCAACATACGACGATCGACATATTGAGGTAAGACTTAGGTGTAAAGGTAATATCAGAACTGTAATTATATTTAACATGATACGTCTTTTAACGTAATAAATATCAAGTATTTATTTAAAAAAAAGTATTCCTAGAAATGACGGGTTTTTTTTTTAAATTTTCTAAATATAGTATATTATGATTACTATCTATGTTATTCAGTATTAAGCTTTTAATTAAGATATTAAATACTTATCAAAATTATCACATCATTAGTAGTTAACCATAATGATGCTAAAGTAGACAATTTCTTTTTGTATGGAGAATGGGCGCACCACAAATTGTGGTGTGTAGTTTATTTAAGAATATTAATTTCAGAATATTTTCAACAGTTTCCATACTATTATCTTTTTGAATACGTTGTTTTAAGTTTATTGAATAATTAAGTCGTTTTCAGTATAAAATTTTGAACAACGTCTTAAAATACAAAAAGGTTGTACGTATATATTTTCTATAAGGACACTTATGACACATTAAACGTAATTTTATGTGTTTGGTGATATTAAATATAGAATTTTTTTTCAGATCGAGTTTGTTGATATGCACTACGGTACCGACGGTAAAGATGAAACGAATCCTTCGCTTTTACGATACCATTTAAGCGAAATACAGTTCTGTAACCAAACATCAAAAGCAGGATATTTTCTTGTAAGTAGATTAAAAGCAATTATAGCAATGTAGTGTAATTAAAAATGACATCCTTTTAAAAGTAAATACTTCTTTAAAATCGTTGTGATTTGAAACTCGACGAAACGAAAATACGATACTAAAAAAAACATATATGTACATCTAAAGGATTTAGCCTGGGAGAGAATGAGGTAGAATACAGTATACGGTGTTTATTATAAATGTATTTATATTTTAATGAGATAAAACCTACAATTAACCTACTCCTGATACTTGGACCGCGTGTGAACTGCCACACATGTTTTTATATTTAATTTAAAATGCAGACAAACTTCAATATTACACTTATCAATGAACTACTTTTAACTTAAATTATTTTCAGTGTTTTATTGGAGGTGACGCATCAATGTACCAACCTGTTCTTCCCTTTAAAATCCCTGTCAATACGTTTGAAAAATTAGTCAAAATTGACTCGGCTGAGGCAGCTCTTATTCGAGAATGTTACAAGTTAAATGGCAACAATATCTACCAGTTAGAAGGGGACGAAAAATGGTATGATATTAAAATATATGCTGATATTTCATATGCTGATAGCATTCACACGAAGAGATACTTGAAGGGAACTTTTTTGATTTTAAACAAAATACATTGAAAGTTTAGTCATGTACAGTGATTTAAAACCCCCAAAAAACAATTTTCTAATCCTTTTTACTTATTTTAAGACAGTGATTGCTACAATTTCGCCAGGTATCTGTTCGTGTGACCATGTTACATATCAAAATACATTAATTACCTATTTACAATTGAATTGAAAAAGTTGAATGTTTATTTTTGAAATATAGTCAAAGGAAAAATTAAAATTATCCTAGGTTTAGCGATTTATTAGAACGGGAAGAACAACTTAAGCGCCTGTCAGCAATCGAAAAAGCTTTCAAGACACTGGCTCTTGAAACTTTAGAAGACAAAGATGGCGTCGCTGATTTATTACGAAGTCCAGCCGAAATACAATGTGAGCTGGCTTTAGGTAAATCTTCTTAATTTTTCTGTATAATAACAAACCCATTTTCATTTTCAGAAAGATACTTTAATAAATATATTTAAGTAATGGACTAATTTTCTTCCTATAAGAATGTTCTTTTAATTTTAAGTTTTTGAAACTGTTTTTAAGTATTGGCCTTATTAAGTTATTTTTTATATTTATCGGATTGTTTTCATTTTAGAATTACTGTCTAATGGAAAACATCCAAAAGGCATAATAGCTGTTTTAAGAGATATTCCGAAACTAGAACACGATGATACTAAATTGACAATTATAGCATATGATCGACTAAAGAAATTGCAAAGAAAACTTGAAGATATACTACCAGATGACCACGTCGTAAGATTGGAGTAGGTATTAAAATGAAAAATATTATTTCATTGTAGAGAGATTAGCGACATTTGCAGCGAAAAAAATATAATGCCAAATATATTTCCGTGCGTCGGCACTATAATAGGCACTATATTCTACAGGACGACATCAGCTGATTCATCAAGGACCGATGGAGCTTCTGATAATGACGAGAAACTTTCACCATTCAGAGATCGAGTTCATGCTGTAGTCAGTGCATTGATAGATGATAGTTTAAGTACTGAGCCAGATCAAGGTAGAGGAAGGAAAAAGACGGTACAGGTAAAAACAAAAACTATCTCGTTAATAATTAACATAAAAATAATTTGAAGGATCTTTTGAGAATGCTATTGTGTATCAACGATTAATTGTGAATTTGCCTTTTTCAGGAAGTTTTTCTAGAGCATATTACACATCTTAGGATATGTATAGAACATAATAATCTTTATAAAGTAACTGTTAAACAAATTGAAGACATTGCTAAAGATATTTTAAGCAACGTGAAAGAAAATTACGATAACCGGTGTCGCCATCCTCCTGTCCTAATTTATGGTCCTGATGCTTCAGGGAAAAGCACTTTATTGACACATTTGTATTTTAAATGTGAAGATTTTTTTTCAAAACCCGTTTTGAGAATCATACGATTTTCGGCATCTACTCCAAGATCGGCCTACAACTTGGAATTGCTCAGAGTAATGTGCCAACAAATATCAATAATTTTAAATATTCCAGAAGGATACCTACCAAAAGATGCTAGTTTTGATCCCTTATATATAAATAACTGGTTTCAAAGCCTGTTACGAAGGTGTGAAGATATGGAAAATCAGATATTGCTAATTTTTATTGACAATGTTCATAGAGTTAATCCTTTGGAATGTGACATAGTTACTGGATTGTCATGGCTACCAATGTCTTTACCAAGAAATGTATTCCTTATTTGTACAAGTGCTGTATCTTTGGAACTATTACAATTGACCCCGGCTCAAAAGGAAAAGTTTAAAATACAAAACTGTTACTATTTGCTGGATGCCATTGAAGAAACATCCGACAATCACAGCTACGGAGATTATATTGACGGTGCCTTTGATAATTTAGAGACAGTGTTCGGGGCTAATGCATTTAGTAAATTAGCTGGTAAATTATTAGCTAATAATTGTAATATGTTAAAATCGTGACTATAAGTGTTATTTACAATAACCTAATTGTGTTTTAGGTTACATAACCTGTTCTGAATTTGGCCTTACGGAACTTGAACTTTTGGAGCTTTTAATGCCGACTAGTAATAGTGACGCTATAATATCATTAAAAGATGCTAATTTTAACTTTTCTACATTATGCGTCACCAAGTATATGATGAGTAAGGATATTTTAGCATTAAATATTTAGAATTTTTATTGAGACAATTAATGGTGATATGGTTTATTTACAAAATAATTTGTAAATTATTATACACAAAATAATTTGTATAATTTGTCAGAACCTTTGATCGTGGAGAACGTTGTCTCTGGACGATGTACATGGCGATGGCGAGCAGCCGCGGCTGGAGCGAGGGCAAGGCGGCGATACGTGCGTGTACAAAGTGCTTTACGAGATGCACATTCTGATTTAGCTGCCCTACATTTTGCAAATTTTTTGCAAGATTCTGATGACACCGATACATCTGAAGCTCAGGAATTAGGTATTTTTTTATTAAGGACAATATTGTAAAACATATGTAAATAATAGATATTTTAGAATTACAATCTTAATATAAAACTAGACCAACATACTAAATTGTCTTGTCTTTGTTTTATTATATTTAGTTTAGTTTTATGAAACAATTACTTTAACGAATAGCTTATTCTAAAATTTCTATACGATACATTAGTGTCATAATTATACTTACATTTGCACAATGGCAGAGGCAATTACTCATTTATCCTTCCGTATTGGACAAAGATTGGTGGTAGTATAGGATGTAGTAATACAAAAATTTACCATGTGTGGTGTGCAAGTGCGCGCATTCATTTTCGGATTTCAACCCAAATTTGAATAAAATTTGTTACTTTAAAAAAATGAAGGAACACCTTAATAAATACTAAATCCTTTTAGGTTGTGTCGATGATGATGACGCTCTTCTTGACTCAACACCATTCCACTCAGCTACTAGAACTGCTGCAGCGTTTACACAGCGGCATGTAGAAGAGTCTTGGTTGCATCTCTTGCTTGCAGGAGATTTTTCAAAGTTAAAGGATCTCACAGTTTGCAATTTCGACTTTTTGCTTGCTGCTGTAAGTATTGCATTCTCACATAGTTATGTAACGAGCTGTGATCCGTTATCTTATGGTATAAATTAAACATTTTTATGCAAAGTCGAACGTTATGAAGAATACCGAAAACATACTAGTTTAATAATTTTTAGATAAAGATAGCTTATGTAAAAACATTACGTCGTATTTACACAGAACAGAAGACTCCCTGCATGTTTTATAAGGTTGTCACTCCATTTCATCGTCACAATTTCCATGTTGTTTTCTTTGTATCTTATCCTTGGCGGCAGGTCTGCTCCTCGTCTGAAGATCCGTCGATCTGCGCAGATGCCATAACCGATGTGATAAGTCAAGCGATGGAGTATTTCATCCCCTTTGTTGACGTGCCCATTGGTGGTAACGCTCGCCCATGGTTCAACGCCGATTGCGCTCGTGCTGAAAAGCACAAGCATATGGCGTACTTATTCTGGGTTGATGCTCGAGACCGCAAAGCTCCGGATGGTGCCTTAAGAAGAGAGCCTTTAACCAAGCCACCAAGTCCTGCATAAAAGCATTACAGCAAGCCAGTTTCGACGGCATTAAACGCTTCGGTACAAAGCTCTCTGTCAAACCATCTGGCATTAGTGATTTTTGGTCTCTCTTCAAATACGGTCGAGACAAACTTCTGTCGATCTACACTGCCGTCACTGGTAAAATCAGATGACTCACTGGCGCATGCGCTTAGGGAAAAAGCGGACTTATTTGCTTCTCTTTTGCTTGCAATTCGCGTCTGACAGTAGCAACAACGTACCATCTCAATTATGTCACTGCGGTACCTTTGTCAGAGGTCCGTATCACCAACAAGGAGGTTTTTTAAACCTTGCGAAGTCTAGACGTGAACAAATCTAGTGGACCTGATGGTATACCACCTATATTTCTAAAGGTCTGTGCACTTGAGTTATCTCCTGTGTTGACGCGCTTGTTTTGCCTCTCATTCAGGACTGTAATAGTGCCCAAATCTTGGAAGCTGGCCAATATGCAGCCTGTACCTAAAAAAGGTAGCTATACCGACCCTGCCAACTATCGGCCAATTTCAATTACCTCCATACTCTGCAAGATTATGTAGCGTATATTGAACGCCCACCTCATGGCATACCTAGAGGAGAATGATCTCCTCAGTGACCGCCAGTACGGGGTTTCACCGAAATCGATTAACTGGGGACCTTCTAGCGTATGCCATTCACATACGGGGCGAAGCCCTCGAGAACAGTGGTGAAGCACTTGCTGTTTCTATTGATGTTTTGAAGACCTCTGACAGGGTTTGGCACGCTAGCCTATTGGGCAAGCTTTCAGCGTACGGCTTATCACCTGGCCCGATTAACTGGGTGAAGAACTTTCTGAGTGAACGGCTTCTCCGTGTCGTCTTCGATGGGTGTTTGTCCTGTCCTATTGCTACAAACACTGGAGATCCTCAGGGGTCCGTTCTCTCCGCAACTCTCTTCCTACTGCATATACATTATCTGCTCATGCCCGGTATCTATGGGTATGCAGACGACAGCACAGTTGTGGAGAGATACCAACCAAGTGCCCGGGCTAGTCGGGATCAAATCCAGTCCGAAAGAGAAGCTATGGTAGAGCGTGTGAATCTCACACTACAAGCAGTTTCTATTTAGAACATGCCTTCAAATCATAAGCGTATCTTTTCACCGCTAAAAGGAGCCCGCTCACATTGGCTCCTACTATCCGGAATGTATCCTTGGATTTCACTGACCGCCTTTAGTTGTTAGGGATTGAATTTTCTCCGAACCTCAACTATGGGCGGTTCATTGAGTCCAGAGCCAAAGCAGCCGCAAGGAAACTTGGTGTCCTTGCAAGGGTGCGGTAGTACTTCACGCCCGCACAGCTTTTTACCTTATATAAAGCGCAAGTCCGGTCGTGCATGGAGTACTGCTGTCACATATGGGCTGGTGCTTCAAAATGCCACCTAGCAGCATTGGACTCAGTGGAGAGACGTCCTAAGAGGCTCATTGGTGACCTTGATTTGGTTGAAACCAATCTTGTTAGCCTCGAGCACAGGCGCAGAGTAGCCAGCTTCTCGGTATTCTATAGGATGCATTTCGGTGAGTGTGCGCAGGATTAACACGCCTTAATTCCTCCCTCTACTTTCCACCATCGTACAACTAGGTAGTCGGCGGGTCTTCACCCCTTTGTTGTCGATATTCCACGCATTAGAAACAAACGGTTTGCTTCGTCTTTTGTAATGCGTACAGCAAAGGAATGGAATAATTTGCGGGCGTCTATCTTTCCGTCCGAATACAATCTGGGCGTCTTCAAGGCCAGAATAGGCTTTTGTTACGTTAAGACAGTGCGATTTGTCATCTAAGGCTGCATCACCACTTACCACCAGGTGGGATTTTGGTCAAGCACTGGCTTATAAAAAGTGAAAAAAAATGTGGTGTAGGCGTAAGAGAATCATTCACCTGATTTCATTACATTACATGCATTAAAATTATCTAAAAAAAAGGTTTTAGGGTAACGAAATGTCCGCCGCGCTGCCCCAATGCGTGTTGGCGAACTTCACATGTCTTCGAATTTTTTTTTCTTATTTCTCAGACATGCAGGTTTCCTCACGTTGTTTTCCTTCACCGCCGAGCACGTGGTAAATCAGCACTTAAAATTGCAATTAACAATTTCATTGGTACCGGCGGGGATCGAACCCTTGTTGCTCGTATACTGTGAAACTTACAGCGAGCGCTAACCATCTGTGCTACCACGGCTCTTTTTCTTTTTACTTTATTGTATGAGTTTAGTAAAGTAATTTAAATTGTGTAGGTGCAAACGGTAACTATATCGTACCTCCGCTGCATATTGGAGCATGTCCGTTGCTATATCCTAGACCGAGATGTTGAGCTAGTTTATGGAGCTGTGAGGAAATCGAGTGATATTTTGACTCGCGACCCGATGCAATTGGGAGCGCAGGTAACAATTTACAAACTAGTATGGGCTTTTATTTAATTAAGCTAATCATGTAAAAGATAATATGGAAAATACTACTAAAGCGTTTTCTTAAAGAATTAAAACTTTCAAAATACATAAGTTGTTGTGTTTAATTCTTCAGAAAAAAACAAGAAATCTTTATTGTACAGATTTTTGCTCGTTATTTTTCTTCTAGTCTTTTTAATCCATGTTCAGTCAGTTCATGTTCATCCTTGTCCATAAATCTAAATTAAAGTGTAATCTTACATCGTTACTACAATAGTAAAGATGTGTCCGCTTAAATTAATATTATTATTATTAAACGAATTTAATTCAATAAGTGATAGTATCAGTACACGCTTGTGGGTTTAGGTGTATGAAAGGGAAAGAAAGTAGGTAATTACACCGATTTTAAATGCAAATTTTAGAAAGGTAATTTTTTTTTATCATAACATGGTTTTTAAAATAAAACACATAATAATATAGAAATAGAAATCTTAATATTTCAATTCATGTATTCGAATTGAAATATTAAGATTTCTATGTATTCAAAAATTTACTACATATTTTTATCGTAGATCATAGCGTGGTTGCGACCCGCAATAGCCCGGCGTGGCGTACTCGCTACTTTAGTAACAGCAGCAATGGCGTGGTGTGATGGTTATGATAAGCCTCTACTCGTGCCTCTAAATGGATGGTAAGTTGATTTTTTTGAATTGACACTTCACTGCAAAGTATTTTCCTGTGCCGTGTTGGCGTTTTACAGAATAAAATCCACATGGACAAACACCCAAACATGGAACAATAATTCTAAGACAAACAGATACTTTTCTATGTAGTCGCTTCACCGCTATGCTACCGAGCCGTTACTGTATTTTGCATTTTAGGGTTCCGTATATAAAAATATGAAAACTGAGCCCTTATAGGATATATCTGTCCGTCTGTCAGTCCGTCTGTCAAGACCTTTTTCTCAGAAAAACAAGTGGAGATATAAAGTTGATTTTAATAGCAAATACTAAGGTCTACGGTCCCTTAAAGTTTTACAAAATTCTAGTTTCTAAGTGAATGCAATCCAAGAATACGACCATTTATATCACATATTTAGGTACTCACAAACTCACTCATCAAGATGAATTCGACATAAAGCAAAAAAAAATAGACGGCAAGCACAGTACAAGTAAAAGAAAGAAATCGAAAAGTAGTTATATCACATTTTTTTTCTGCGTTTACATACCCACAGTTTTTTGTTAAATAGACATTACCCTCTTAGTAGGATTTTCTCCTGTAGCTTGGCTTACATACATAAATTGCATAAAGACACACGTCCAGACTCGGAAAAATTACACTCGTTCTATGAGAAATTCGAACCCGCAAAATTGCAGTTGGAACATCGACCGTGATGTAGACCGCTATTTGGGACAACATTTTTTTCCACCGCCTAGTTATGTTTTTCTTTTAATCCATCTCCTTATATCCCCTTACCACTTTGTTGCAGCATTTTTCGGTGCTTACCTTACCTCAAATTTATTAATTTCAGAAAAATAATTATTTTGATGATTTATAACCTTTAGGGCGCATGTCTGTGTGTGTTATGTGTGTGATTTGCCCTTGAAATGTCACCTCGCTCCTCCTTTCCGTCCTCGGTTAACATTTTTGGCACCTAATGGACAGAAACTTTTTATAATTCGTTTGCCATTAATAAAAGGAAAATAAAATCAAAGGATTCTTCAAACTGTCATATCCTTGGCTTAATGTATGATGGTTATTCTTTTGTCAGCCAACAAAAGATCTTGAACTTCTTAACGTTATCTTTGGTGAGGTACGTCTGTCTTTTACAGTGTTAATCTTCTTACATATTCTGTTTGGGTTAAGCTTCTTAGACGTGCCACTTCAGAATATGGAATAGCAGAGTCCCCCAGGTGTTACCAACAAGACAGCGTATTGTATTTTAAAAATACTTTTTTTTCAAGCAGTATTTTTTTTGATATTGAAATTATTTAACTGCCAAAACCATAACCTATTTATATAATCTTTCATCATGAGTTAGTGAAGAAAAAAATAATACCTAAACAATTTATGAAGGATTTTAAGGTGCATTATAATTATCATCACTTCTGGATCACCCTAGTAATATTTGAAATAAGAAGAAGTAACATTTGTTTCAACTGTATGTCTTAAACGCTATTATAGCGGCAGCGTTGTATGGCGGAACGTCCTCTTCCCTTTATTATGGTCGAGGAGGGCGAAGGCCATATACGTTATACTTATCACCAAGTGCTGCTTGTAAAGGCTGGTCGGTCCAGGTTTTAAATTGGGCCCAAATTTTAATCCTTTTTTTTATAAGTATATCATAGAACATACTTTTGTTACCGATGAATTTATTATCGTTTTCCATTCTGTATATATACTATGCTATGTAATATAAACTTTAAAAAAAAATAACAAAATAGAGGATACCTGCGGAATTTCTTTCGGTGTTTCTTTTCCCGTCAGCGAAACCTCATTTCGAAATGGTAGTAGATTACTAAATCTAGGTTTAAAAAAATGACATTTGATAAACGATATTTTATTTTCTTACGTCGAAGAAATAAATATATCTAATTTAATTACATATAATCCCCGCACTTCGCAATCGCCACACAGTGTGTGCTGGAATACTTAACACTACCCTCGAAAAATTTATTTGTCAAGCGTGCACTCTAAATATTTTCTTTAACCGCCAAGAAAGTGAAAGGCCAGAACTTAAAAGTAAAACACCATTACCAATGAAGTTGGAATTTAAAATTTCATTGGTACGGACGAGGATCGATATGGTTGCACGAGTATAATGAAATTTACGGCGGACACTTAGCCTCTGTACTAATGAAGTTATAATAACCTAATTAGTTTTTACTTTTATCCAATGCTCACAGATTTTCTTATAAGCAGTTCTGTTAAATTAAAGATGTTAAAAGTTAATTAGCTAAGATCCGAGTAAAAAACTGATGTGCCTTACCTAGTTTAAAGTGTACCTCCTACTCTCCCTCAATTTTTTTTCATTTATTTATTACATTATAATAGATACAAGGGTTACATATATTTAACTTTCAAAAAACCGTGAGGTTTGTCCGCAAGTTACAGTCTCACACATAATACAAGATAATAATACAATCATCTAATCTATGGCTGCTTACAAACAATGACAATTATATTAAATACGTACATACATGTTTTAATCGATACAAATATAAAAGATAACAAATAGGATTTAGAAAAAATAAGACTATAAATATGGCTCTATATAATTTTTTAATACCGTTATGTCAGTGTAAGTGTTTTAGAATCATTGTTATTTCTTATCTATATCAACGACCTTCCCAGCGTCATTAATCACAAAATGGTATTATTTGCTGACGATAGTACAGTTATTTTCACTAGTAAAAACAAAATAGATTTAGAAAGTAACATACATTTTGCTTTAGAGAAAATCATGAATTGGCTAAACATAAATAATCTAAACATAAATTTAGAAAAAAACAAAACTAATGACATTTTATCAAGTGTGTGTATGAAGTTAAATCGTTTTTCCTATCCGTTATATATGCTTGGAAAAGTTGTAGACACATCCGCCGTAATGGCATCATATCATGCTTATGTTATGTCTACACTTAGATATGGTATTATGTTCTGGGGTAATTGTACGGACAAAGAAACAGTATTTAAAGCTTAGAAGAGATGCTTGCGAGGCATTTGTAAAATTAACCAAAGTGAGAGTAAGCCATACTTCATTCATTTAAAATAATTAACAATGCCAAATCTATATATATATGAGGTAGTCTTATTTGTACGTAAAAACTTAAGTCTTTACAAAAATCTAAGTGTCCAGCGTCATAAAGATAAATTGAGCCATCCCAATAGTAAGACTGTGTTGTTTAAAAAAAGCGTATTCTGCATGGGTTCTCGTCTGTATAACCATTTACCTAAATATATAAGAGAGTCTAAGAGCCTTCACATTTTTAAGAAACAACTAAACATATTTCTAACCAAAAAAGCGTATTATAATATTGACGATTATTTGTTTGACAATTTTAAATTTTAACTATCAAATTTATTGAATGAACCCATGAAATTTATACTCGTTTTGACATTATTATTTTGACATTATAATTTTAATTATTATATTATTATTTAGTGAATTATTAATATGTTAATAGTGAAAATATACAAATAGGATTATATTATGTTAATGTAATTATCAGAATTTTCCATTTTAATTATTAAAAAAAAAATCTTGTATTTAAGTAGTTTGCACACCGGAAGGTAGAATATGGCTGTATTTTTGTTAAATTATTAAAACCTATTGTCACCCATATATCGCAAACGAGTTAAATGAATTTGAATTTGATTCGATATAGTTCTAGTTATGTATTTTTTCAAAAAAGAACTAGGTAAAAAGGGACGGGACGGGAAGGATAGTTTTTAGACACGCTTTGCAAGGACACCTGTCTTTCTGATGAACTGTGTATGTTTTACACATCAGGCTTCAACCACCTATAGCATCGACCGTGCGAGTAATGTCCGTGGGAGGATCAACTCCTGGAGCCGGAGCCCGCCTCTTGCAACTAGCACCATCTGGTCAACATCTCGTACTTGCACCATCTGCTGGTGACCCACAACTCTGGCATGTCATGTCTAACTCACGAGTTCACACTTTTAAAGGTATGTTTAAGATTATTTTCCTTTCTTTTAAATGTTATTAATTATTATCGAAAATGTCAGGTAGTACAAATTAGATTTCAAGAAATTGCAAGCAATTATGAAGTAATTTTTTTATAAACGTATGAAAATTTACTTCTTAAAAAATTTGCTTCACTTTTGGTTTTGTAGTAATGTACATAATTTTGCTTTCTTTTTTGCTATTACAGACACAAAAAAAAAATTATAAAAGTTACTTTGGCTACCACATATCCTGTCAAATTCAATCTAAAGTGCTCCATTTTAACATGATTTTATTAGCTTGACCTGTTTGTATGTATGTGTGTGTGTGTGTGTATATGATTGTATACACACACACATATAACGTATATAACGGTGGTAGAGCCACGCAGCAGCTTTTACTGTTGCATGTATGGGCAGGCTCGAGCCGGGTTAGTACCACGACCTCACAGAATACCGGCGTGAAGTGGAAGCTCTGCTTTTGCGTTTCGTCTGGTGAGTGCAGGTGACCGGAGGCCCAATTCTCCCCATCAACATGGTAGCGGAATTAAATTTAAGACTACCCCAGGAGGGTACCAGCACCCCTGGAGAACCCCTCGTTGAGCATCCACGACCATGCTACTCCACTCCTGAGCGTGGGTGCTCAGGCTGCCCCGCGTATTCTGGGGGCAAAATTCCGCTCAAAACAATAACTGCTCGGGGCAAACTGAGCAACAAGACCAAGGCGACCCCTGCCACGCTATCCGTGGATTTCTGCAACATCAGGGGACTTCACTCGAACCTAAACGCCGTCCACTACCATCTCGAGACGGCGAAGCCGGCCTTGCTCTTTCTGACCGAGACGCAGGTGTCCTCTCCGGCTGATACTTCTTATCTCTCCTACAGGGGTACAAATTGGAACACTCCTTTGTGCCTCGGGCTGGAGTTTGCGTATACGTCAGAGAGGACATCTGTTCTCGACGCCTCGGCAGTCTTGAAGGTTCGGACCTGTCCATCCTTTGGCTACGCGTAGATAGCGACGACCATCCGCGCGTCTACGGGTGCCTCTATAGGTCCCATAGCGGTAATGCCGAAACAGACCGACTCATCGACCACGTCCAAATGGCTACAGATTCCTTGCTACAACAGGTCCCATCCGCAGAGATCGTGATCCTTGGCGATTTTAACGCCCACCACGCCGAATGGCTTGGTTCACGTTTAACCGATCATGCGGGGAGATCTGTTTATGACTTTGCCTTGGCATATGGTCTGACACAGCTGGTTACTTCGCCTACGCGGATTTCAGATGTGAAGGATCATACACCTTCCCTGTTGAACCTTCTGCTGACCTCTCATCCGGACGGATATCAGGTTTCCGTCGATGCCCCTCTCGGCTCTTCGGACCATTGTCTGATCCGGAGTGTGGTGCCACTCACGCTCTCCTCGCGGTTGCGTTCTGTAGGTTGCCGCCGTGTTTGGCATTACAGGTCAGCGGATTGGGACGGAATGCGGTCTTTCTTTGCATCCTACCCATGGGGGCGGGTTTGCTTCTCGCCGGATGATCCCAGCGCTGTTGCTGACTCTGTCACTGATGTGGTGTTACAGGGAATGGAACTATTTATTCCATCATCTGTGGTACCCATCGGAGGCAGATCGCAGCCTTGGTTTGGTCACTCCTGTAAGACTGCATTACGCAGTAAGCAGGAGTGCTATCAGGCCTGGGCTGAGGCTTCGGCGGCTCGGGATGTAAACACCAGCATGCTTAAAAAGTATAACTTCGCCTCCAGGTCCTTCAAAGTGTTATTGCCAAGGCAAAGTCAGAGCACATAGGCAGAATTGGCGAGAAACTAGTTCGCCTTCCTTCGGGAACCCGTGCATTCTGGTCTCTCGCCAAGGCTGTCCAAGGAATTTCTGTAAGCCATCACTACCATCTCTGCACAGGAGGACGACTCACTGGCCCACGCCGCAAAGAAAGCCGACCTTTAGGCTCACTTTTGCGTCCAACTCGGCTCTTGATGACGGGGAGAACACACCGCCGGCCATCCCGCGGTGTGAGTGCTCCATGCCGGATGTTCGGTTCTCACAGCGCTCGGTCCGCAAAGCACTCCTCACTCTGGACATCCGCAAGTCGAGTGGGCCTGACGGAATCCCCCCAATTGTGCTGAGGACGTGTGCTCCGGAGTTGGCACCGGTTCTAACGCGTATTTTCCGGTACTCCTACTCCCTAGGCGTAGTCCCGAAATCATGGAAGACAGCTTTTGTCCAACCGATCCCTAAAAAAGGCGACCGCTCAGACCCGTCCAACTACAGGCCTATCGCCATCACCCCCTTGTTCTCCAAAATAATGGAATCCATTATAAACTGCCAGCTCATGCGGTACCTTGAGGATCACCAGCTGATTAGTGACCGCCAATACGGTTTTCGTCGGGGTCGATCAGCTGGTGATCTTCTGGTCTACCTGACTCATAGATGGGCGGAGGCAGTAGAGTCCAAGGGGGAGGCATTGGCCGTTAGTTTGGACATTGCGAAGGCTTTCGATCGGGTTTGGCACAAAGCGGTTCTTACGAAGCTCCCTTCCTATGGGCTTCCCGAGAAATTGTGCAATTGGATCACCAGCTTTCTTGCAGATAGGAGCATCAAGGTCGTTGTAGACGGTGCATGCTCCGACTACAAGCCTATTAACGCTGGTGTTCCACAAGGCTGCGTGCTATCACCAACACAGTTTCTTCTGCATATCAATGATATGTTGCAAACCGGTAGCATTCATTGCTATGCGGATGATAGCACTGGTGATGCTCTATACGCCGGCTGTGCGAATATTTCTCGGGAAAACGTCGCCGAGTACCGGAACAAACTTGTGTCTGAAGTCAAGTCTTTGCTGAACAAAGTCTCGGATTGGGGGCGACTAAATCTAGTCCAGTTTAATCCTCAGAAGACACAAGTTTGCGCGTTTACCGCTAAAAGAACCCTTTGTCGTATCTCCTCAGTTTCATGGCACTCCCTTGTTGCCTCAGTCAGTATCGGAATCCTCGGCGTCGACATATCGAGTGACGTGCAGTTTCGCGGTCACTTGGAAGAAGGCCAAATTGGCCTCTAAAAGCTTGGCGTGCTCAGCAGAGCGGGACAGTATTTCATGCCGGCACAACGCCTGCAACTTTACAAGGCGCAGGTTCGGCCTCACATGGAATACTGTTCCCATCTCTGGGCTGGGGCTCCCCAGTGCCAGCTCCTTCCACTTGACCGCATCCAGCGCAGAGCGGCTCGATTCATTGGCGCTGCGAAGAGATGTTGCATCTCTATGCATTTTCTTTCGCATTTACCACGGGGAGTGCTCTGAGGAATTGTTCGAATTAAACCCAGCCACCACATTTCACGTACGCACATTGCGGCAGAACTCCCGATACCATCCACACCATCTGGATGATTGGCGGTCCACCACTGTGCGATTTAGAAGATATTTTCTTCCTCGCACAACTTCCTTGTGGAATAGTTTACCACCAGCGATTTTTCCGGACCGATACGACTTAGGGACCTTCAAGAAAAGAGCCTACTCCTTTTTAAAAGGCCGGCAACGCATCTGCAATTCCTCTGGTTCCCCTGGTGTTGCAGTTGTTCATGGGCGGCGGTAGTCACTTACCATCAGGTGAGCCGCATGCTCGTTTGCCCCCTCTCCTATAAAAAAAAATCATCACCATCATCATCATTATAGCCCTTCACAAGTCCACTGCTGAACATAGGCCTCCCCCAAGGAATGCCACAAAGCACGGTCCTGAGCCACCTGCATCCATCGACTTCCTGCATGTCTTACCAGGTCGTCACTCCATCTGGTGGGGGGACGCCCTACACTTCGTCCGCTGGTACGAGGCCGCCACTCGAGAACCTTTTTTCCCCATCGGTTGTCGGTTCTTCGAGGTATATGGCCGGCCCATTGCCACTTCAGCTTACTAATCCGTTGGGCTATGTCGGTCACTCTGGTTCTACTGCGGATATCCTCATTTCTAAGTTTATCACGCAGAGAAACTCCGAGCATAGCCCTCATATATTTATACATACATACGTACATATGATTGTATGTATGTATGTAAATACTTACTTAATTCTTTTTTAAACAATTTGACTATGTTCTGTGTCGTTTTAGTTTTTTAACTGTAATTTTATAATTACAATCTATCTTCATACAGCTTAATAATAAAGTAATCGAATTGCTCCAACTGGAATCAAATCGCAGTTTGAATAATTTCAAGAACATATTGATTCATATTGCAAGATATCTTACGTCTTTCTAGTATAGAAAATTGTTTTTAGTTAGCTCTCCCAATCTAAATTATTATATTATTACATGAATTTTTTTGCGTACGTAGCGCTTATTTTCTAAAATCTGCCATATTGATTAAAGTGAAAGTAATAAAAATACATGTATATATAAAAAGTAGTTTAGGAATTGCGACGGAACCAATGAACATAATATCCATAAAAACAACAAAAACTGCTATAAAATTGTAACCCTTCCGCTATGACTTTAACGAGTTATTAGTTTTTAAATAAAATTGCAGGACCTGCGTTCGCCTTATATGGCCCCATAAGCTGCCCCCTTGTTTGTTTGTAAAAACATTATATTACCAGTTTGAATGCAATTTACATAATAATTAAAATTTATAATGTGCTTATCTACAAATTTCTTTCCATTGTGTGACGTGTGAAATTATTTTATTTTGTGTCCATACCCTATGATATTATGTAACAGTGTTACGCTACATATAATTAGCTTAAAAGATGTGAGAAAACAGATCAACGCCCTGAACAAACAAAAACTGCATAATCCGGTAAAAATAGAGCAAAAATTTCACAAAATTAGTATTAAATAGTGATAAAGAGCTATTTGTTATCGTTGTCGGTTGTTTCCTCATTGTATTTATGAAATGTATACTATTTGTATCGAACTGCGCACTGCAGTCACAATATCCCAGTAAATTGTAGGCTTCGTAAAGGCAGGAGAACTAGGCGAATCTATTCATAAATTTGCTAGAATACGGCAAAGGTTGTGAATTTCTTATTTGCTGTGTACAAATGAATAGCTTAAACTTTGTAATTACCCCTTTTCTCTTTGTAGTTACTACTGATAAAGTATATCTGAATTTTTACCTATATGTAAAATGTTAATGATGACTTGATGTTTAATTTATTTTCTTAAATAATTTAAAAAACCTATAATCAGTTTTATCTTTTTATAATAAAATAGGTCAATCAAATTGCGTGTCTGCCAATACCATCGTGTGGTTGACTCAAGTCCCTAGTTTCAACAGTGTTCACAGTTCCATTTTGAAAATTACGTAGAATAAGATATGATCTTTTATTGTAATTTTTTTTTTTATAGTTAAATTATACTTTTATTTAAATTTCCCTAGCCGTCGTAAGGAGTAATTTGTGATAGAACAAACACACCGTAAATTTTGTAATACGGCAACAACTCAGGTTCGATTTCCGCTGGCACAAATGAAATTGTTAATTTTTCAATCTTAAGATCTGACGAATCACGTACTCTGTGGTGGATTAAAAAAATCGTAACTAAAGCTACGTAAAAAGCTGAAGTAAAATAAGAGCCTCACTTTTATTCACTGCTCTTCTCTTACTCTGATTTCTGAGAGGGTTTTAAGGCAAGAAAATTTCCACCGCGCTGCCTCATGCCATGCGTGTTGGCAGACTTCAATATCTTTGCAATAATTTTTTTCCAAATTTCTCAGACATGCAGGTGATAAAATCCTACATGACAGAGAAATAAAATATTTCAAGGACATTTTTAATCGAGCTAATTATTGAACAAAACTCATTTTACGGAATTTATCGCGTAATTTATTATTAATTTTAACTTTTTTTAATTGGCGATATTGAGATGTTTGACGTCCTGATGTTATAACTTCTTTTTTATAAATACACTTCTTTTTAAATTGTAGAAATGCTATTAATGTTAATAATATTCACTTTAACCACTCCTGGTAAGCTTAAAATGCTTGTTTTAGGAATTGTTCACGACAGTAACCGAATGGCGGATTCGAACCCACAACCTTTCGAGTTCGCGGGCCATAAGACTACTGTTGCTTTACCAAATTTAACTAATTTATCATAGTTAACTAAGACTACCTTCAACCTTTTAATATTAATTTTTTGTTCAATCGTTCTGCGTAACGAGTTTAAAGTATCTTGAAGTCTTGCAGTAGTATGCTCGGGTTTGGATTTAATTTTATTAATTACGGGATCACAAACAGATAACAGCACCTAGCCATCTTAACTATTAAAAGCAGAATCTTTTTTTAATACCCGTAGCTTGCTGAGTCATCCTTGGTAGGAATCGGTGTTTTTTAGAAAAAACAAGTAGACGCTGGACTGCAACCAGAGTTCAGGAATTTTACTGTTACAGAACTATTATACTGTGATAGAACTCATCATTTAAAGAAGCAATGAACATTCTGTAAACACCAGGAACAAACACAAGCTAGTGATACGAGTTCTAGACTCCACAGAGTCATATTAATAATTTATTCATGGGGAAATGTATACGATATTACAACAAATTAACCAGAAAATATACAAGATCTCTCTATTATCAAGTTCAAATATTTTATTAAACAAAAACTGCATTAAAATGGTTGAGAAAATGAGATGACATCTTCCAAACTGTTTCCTAAATAAATTTTGTACAACCTGTGATTATTGTATAATTTTACTTTGAAAAAAAAAGTCACGCTGGGTTTCTTGCTGGTTCTTCCCAGGACAGGTTTTTTTGGAGCCAGTGGTAAAAGTAAGAAATTGACTTTCAATAAGAATTACTTGAATAAAAATTATTCTATTATATTGAAAAATGTAAAAAATAGAATTGATAACAAACACATAATTTGTACATATCTCACACAATTTGTGTATTTTTGGTCAATTTCATAGAACAGTCATGTCTTCCGGTAGATTAATAGGCTGACATAACATCGGAATATAAAAACAATTTTTTTTTCGTTTTTATATTATTTTTATATATTTTGTTACGGAATATAAAAATGAGCTTGTTTTTGTTTTTTATATGCCGTTTGTTTTTCTAGTTTTTAAGGCTTAACCATATCGTTTACGTTATACCGGCGACAGGAAGCAACAAACATCAAAGGTGTGGGATGTCATGTTTTAATATCATCAATTCGCCTGCCAAGCGTTCAGGTTTATACAAATCTTCCCTACAAAGAGAAAGGCTCAAGTCCAAATGTAGACTTTGCAGGTTGGTGATGAAAAGGAAGTTGTTTAGTGGTACTGTAAGAATATCCTCTACAACATCTCTCAAAGTCTCGTGGGTGTCGTAAGAGGTGACAGAGGGAAATTGAAAGCGATAACAATTCAAAATATTAACAAACCTGCGGTTGCCAACCCGCCTGCTAAGCGTGGCAACTACGGCAAATTCCCCCCTTGGACGCAATCTATGGGACTGGCCTATGTTAAAATGTGAACTTTTATAGGCTGTGATGGATAGATGAAAAGAAAGAAGAATGAAATTATTGTTAAGGTCTAAATAAAATTGCAGCATAATAAGTTTATCTCAGCTGCACAAGAACCGCAATGCGGAAGGAATACCTATTGCTCTAATCTCTAGACGATTTATAAATGGCTAGCTATAGATCACGAACTCCGGACATATGAAACTTATGATAGTCTATTTTATCTGATTTTATAATCGTTTTTTAAAATTTTGTCTGTCTGTCTGTCCAAGTTTATATTCGGAATTGCTGAGCTGATTGTAATGAAACTTCACGAATGGATAGAAAGCAGGAGGTATACAGGTTAATTAGAGATTTTTTTCGAAAGATAAAAATTTTGGTATATTAATGAAATAAATGGTCTTTGATTATCTTAAATTTTAATAACAACACCTTAATAGATCCTACTCAAGTGAAGCCGGGATGGGTCGCTAATATAAACTAAAAATCAAAGATCGCAATGTAGTGGCGCATAGAGTTGTACAAACCTATATCGTCCCGTAGGTGTCGTAAGACGTGATTATGAGAAAAAATCTACCGCCAAATCACCTTCGAGAATTGCCAGTATAGCCATCTCAGATATTATACCAGATGTAAAATACCCAGCAATACGATGCAATCTAAGCAATAAAAGCGATGGAAGCAGCGTCAAAGTTGCGGGGCTTCTTGTACTGCGATAGCCACGGACTACCCGCCAAGCGTGGCGATTAAGTTAAGGCAAATCCTCCCTACTATAGGAGAGGCCCATGACTGACAGAGAACTGTCATGGACTAAAAAAGTCTGACAAATAAAGTCAAAGTGATATAACATTATTAAATTAAATATATATTAATTCAGGACACTCTGGTCGAATACTGTGCATGTGCGTGACTCGAGAGTCACAATATCTCGTCACGGGCTCTGAAGACACAAGTGTCGTTGTTTGGGATCTTCACACTCTGGCAGTTAAAACCAAAATCTTGTAAGTACTATAATTTTTTTGAGGACTGTAATTTTTCCAAATAACTCAAATGATAAAATCGGATCTCTTTTTGATAATACTTGTAGTAATTATACGTATAAATTAAACTTAGAAGTCTTAGGAAGTACTTACTAACGCTGATATTAAATTTAGGGAACACATCGCACCCGTATTATGTGTCGCTGCAATTGTGAACCGGTCTTTGGTCATCAGCGGCGGAGAAGACTCTGCAGTAATTGTCACGTCGTTAGTTGACGGTGCTTTGGTATGAAAGTTTTATTCGTCAGATTATAAATATATGACTTCATACTCTTTAAATTTATCTTAATTTTTATATTTTCAAAATAAAATTTATTATTTTATGTTTATACTATATTTGTATTGTATGTTTGTATATTAGTATGTATTTATATAAGTATGAATGACCTTTAAATATGTGATGTATAGTTAATCTTTTGGTTCCTTTGCTTTTCTTTTCATTAAAGTCTACACCTGCCAACACTTTTCTTCCTTATCCAGGGCTGACTGATAGAGAATGCCATAAGGCATTAAGTTCGCCCATTGTAAGCCTTTGTAAAGTGACAACAGTAAAGAGTAACAGCTCTCATAAGAATCGATGTATATTGTAATGCTTAAAGTTGCCCTCTCTTTTTACTAAATGACCACCTAGAAATAGGTTTAGAAATAATTAATACTTAATTGTAAGTGATAACCAACGCATATATGTGAGACTGTAAAAAAATAAATTAATAATATGTGATTTAAGATTGTACATTTTGTCAGAATATTTAAGCAAAAGTTTATACTATTCCGCAATATAATGATTCAAAATAGATTATTTTTTACTGGCTCGGTGTACTAGGTATGAACTAATTTTCTCCTATATAGTATATTATATTATGTAGTTTTATTTTAATAATTCATAACAGTATCTAAGAATATTTTTAACTTTTCATATTTTTAAAATATGAATTTGTTACTAAATAAGCAACCTAAATTATTAAATTTATACAGGTAACTAAAATCGATCATCATAGAGGACCGGTTACATCTGTGAAAGTGATATTAGATGGTGAAATATTAGTTACTGGATCTCAAGATGGAACCGTATGCACGTGGAACGTTGATAACTTTACTCTTCTGAGCACAGTATCGGCGGGTGTGCCCATACATGTAATGGATGTAACAGATGATAACGTTTTTCTTATAACGCTACAAGGGGACAATGAATTACATTTGCGAACATTTATTACTGGCACTTACTTACATCCATTTAAACGACCCAAAGCAAAGGTAAGAATAACCAATAATACAGCTTTAAATCAAATAAAACAGGAAATAGTTTTTTGTAAACATGTACGTATATATACTAAAACTATATTCTATTTTATCAGTAATAATAATTAAAAACCCTAATAGATCGAAAACAAAGCTTTTGGCGTTGTTGTCGAGATCCAGAAATAAACCGCGCGAAGCCGGGGCGGATCGCTAGTAGAATGTTAAGCAGATGGTAGCATCAGTCATTTTCTCTATTAAAATTGGGATGTTTAATTTCAATAATAGCGTCCAACAAAAGTCATCGTCGTGAATTAAAAATAAGTTAAAATTAAATACAAATGAAATAAAATTAGTTTTATTCAATGTATAGTGTTCGTGTAAATTTAAGACACCATTATTATAAGTTTCACTTTTTGTTCTACTGCAAATGTTTTTCTATGGTACATAGCTAACAAAATTCTTTGATTGTTCTAAGGTAAAATGTTTCTGCGTGGCCCATGATTCATCTCGGGCAGCTGTTGGTTGTGCTGATCAGCGTATATACATATACAGTTTGCACAGCGGTCAACTTCTGCGCACTTTAGCAGCTGCTCACGACCTAGCTGCACTGGCCATCGCTGACAAAGACCACTTCTTGTTCGCTGCAGGTTATAAAGATATTAATTAATATCAATTACTAATTTTCGACTTCGCGCTTGTTCGTGTGTTAGTTTCGTTTAGTATCTAAAAATTACGGCACGTGTTAAACAAAAAGAAAAGCCTTGGGATACATTAAAAAATAAAAAAAATTATATTATAATGCTATCAACTACCAATAAGTTTAGAGATAACATAAAAGTCCAAACATATTTCACACATTTGCGTACCGATAGATAAATAAAATTGCTTCTCTATTGTCCACAATTTGCGTTTCGTGATTCGCTGCATTGTGTTTGGTGAAAAGTGAAAAGACGCATTGACCCGCAATATTAGCTGTGCGAGAAATAGTTTGTATTAAAATCATCGCTTTCAGTTTTGATGCCAGAGCCACCACAAATTATTTCATTTATCATAAGTGATTAATCAAATAGAATTGTTACAGAGTATGGCAGTATATACATCTCAAAAATACTAGTTTTTATTATAAGAGATTTTTCATCATTCGATTCATCATTATTTTCATTATTACAGCCTATCAAAAGTCCAATGCTGAACATAGGCCTCCCCATAAATTGACTTTAAAGGAGGATACTTGTCATAGCTGCCACGTTTAGCAGGCGGGTTGGCCTCCGCAGTTTTTTACTATTTTGGATAGTTATCAAGAATATGCTGCTGCCCATCTCCTGTTTCGTTTCCCTATATCGTCTCTTACAACACCCACGGTATGTCGTAGAGGATATTCTTACACCGCCACTATATGGTACAACCTAACTGCAGCGGTAATTATAATAGATATGCATGCGTAAGAGGAAATTAATTAAAATAACATGTTTTCATTTTTAACACTATGTCTAAATTAAATAAGATAAATAAGCAAACATTTTCTATGCATGTATATATTCTATTATATCTAGTATATATTCGAGATATTCTTTTTGCGAACAGTATAATACTAATCCATTTATAGATTATTTGAAATTTGAATTCTGAATAAAAAAACTTAAAAAAACTGCCCATATGGTCTCATTTTTAAAGGGCTCTTCGTTATGCCATCAATAGAAAACCAACCAGTAGCAATTATGAAAATAAACATCTCTTTTTTGAAATATCGTAATCAAATAGGAGCCTTTTATGGCATAGTCAATTAGTGAATCTTAAATCCACTAATTGACTGACGGACAAATAAAATGTATGAAGGGGTTATCGGCCTCTTTATTACTTTTTCATAATAATAATCCTCCAGACCGAATTCCGGTCGAGGCGGCCAGTTTCAACTGAGACCAGCCATCTGCGCAGGACAGGATTATAGTACCCAAATGTATGCGCAAGCACAGGTGCACTCTCCATTCTCTCACTCTCATAGTCTGAGATTCTGTGAGAGCTTGGTCCTACCCCGGTCGAGCCGACCCATTCGTGCTACAACCATAATATAGTTGCAGCGTGGCTCTACCACGTAAAAAATATAATATTATTTTCGTAGTAATAACGTATGTGAATGTGTTTTAACAAATATTAAATTTCAGGTGGTCACAGAGTAACTATATATTCATTCCACACGGAAGATAATTTAACAAACTTCCGGCCAACTAAACAAATGAAAAGACGTCAAACAAAATCTACTACTAATATAACTCTATTGCAGGTTATGTTTCTTTAAATATAATATCTTCTTTCATTATTAATTTGAATTTACATTTTGTTAACAATATTTTTAATATATTTAAATAGGCTGAGCAAAGTGAGCTGATACCTATAAGCTGCCTTGAAGTGTCCCGTGATGGTCAGTTAGCAGCCAGTGGTTGTGCACGTGGCCTCGTCCGCGTGTGGCATCTTTCCACCCACCGATTGCAGACCACTCTTAACGGTCACATTGGTCACATTACATGCGTTACATTTTCGCCCAATAACTTGTTAGTGTTAAGTGGCTCAGAAGATAGAACGGTGGTCGTTTGGCAACTGGCAGATAATTCACCTTCTTTAACCTATAAGGTTTGTACACACATCATACATACAATGTATACGCTATTACAACAAAGTCCCAGAAAATATACAAGGTCTATCTATTAACAAGTATAAATATTTTACTAAACAAACACTGTATAAAAAGGGTTATATTATAAATGTGGTGGTCGCTTTCAAGTTATTTCTTAAACAAATTTTGTAAATAGTTTGTACAACCTTTCATATTGTATAATTAACTTCTAAAAAAAAATGAGCCGCTGGGTTTCTTGTTGGTTCTTCCCAGGATAGAGGTTTTTTCCCGAACAAGTGGTAAAAGTAAAAAATGACTTTCAATAAGAATTACATGTAATCTATTTTAAGTTAAAAATTATATTCTATTCTATTGATAAAAAATAATTTATAATTTGTTTTGTCATTGTCACAATTGTAGCTCTTTCTAATTTATAAGTTATTAGAATGTTTGGCTTTATATTACATATAATAACCTATTTCGATAAAATATTTATTGTAGTTGCTGCATTTTAGGGTCACTCATCTGCGTTGCAGACATTATTAATGATGTCCGATGGTCGTCGCGCTATGTCCGGAGATAGAGCTCGCAACATCCACGTCTGGCTTGTAGACTCTGGAATTATATTGCACTCTACTAACGGCCCGTCTGCTAGCGTAGACGTAACATTGAATATGAAATATGCAGTAAGTGTTTCGTTTAGAATTTAGTTTCTTTCGCATATTTAATACTCTCCTAAATGGGGGTCCATATGATTCATTTGTGTAATAATTGCCCAAATGCTCAAACGCTGCTCAATTTTAAGATGGCGTTAAGCCTCATGCTGTCTCTATCACTTTAAGTGTAAGTGACTGTGACATCACGAGACTTAACGACATCGTAAAATTGAGTAGCGTATGAGTATTTGGCTATAATTGTGATATAGATATCTTAAAAAAAATTAAATTTTTTCACTTTCTATTTTATTTATTAAATATAATTTTACCCTTGTAACCCATTTAAGCCGACTTAAAAAAGGAAGAGGTTAAGAATTCGACTGTATGTTCATTTTGTATGTATGTTACGCGATATCTTCGTTAATTGTGAACCGATTTCGATGTTTATTTTTTTTATTTTTAAGGGTAGTCCCATATAATTAAGATAAATTGCACCTTTGAATGGGTGGCAAAATAGAGGATGAAGCTTTTAAGCTCGCGCTCATACCCACAGAGGCATTAAAATTGGTCTAGGGGATGGTTGGATTTGGTCTGCCTTCTTGTAAAATGGAAATGGGAAATGGCCCTCTGGTCAAGCTAGCCGGTAGGCATGCGATCATAGTACATACTAGCACTACTCAATCATACACATTTCGTTCGTCAGAAAATAAGTGACGTCTGGTGGCCCTGGGATCTTGGACTATATTTCTTTTTATTTATTTACGAAACGTGTGTCAAATTGCTTTATTCAAAACTAAGAAACACATTTTAGGTTCTGTCAGATGGTGATAATTCGATCCGAATTTGGGCGCTTACTGGTGGTGATAGTGGAGAGGAAAGACGTTCGGTATCACATGCAGAACGAATCACGTGCTTTGCTTTAACAGCGGATTCACAACATGTTGTAACTGGTTCGATGGATATGTCGCTCAAAGTATGGAAATTAGATGGTGGAAAATTATCTCAGGTAAGTTAGTAACATCGATAATACCCTGTAACCTGTAAGTCTAGACATATTCCTATTATATTATATTTCTCGAAAATAGTGCCTTATAAATTTTTACACTCTTACAGACTTCTCACACTCATCCATAAACACACACACACATTCTTGCACACAATCACGCAAATATCGTTAATTATACCTTACTGCAAGTTTTAAATTGTTTAGCCTTTCTATTTATTTATGCTTTTTTTATTTAATTATAATTTAAAGTAGTAATATAATTGTACTACGGAAGAGCGGGGCCCTCTACTACAGGTATCTATTTACTTAAAATACCGAAAACCGAAAACAAGTAGTAAGTTGTTACAATATTGTTGTGTACCCCAACAATTTTGTAACAACTTACTACTTGTTTTAAAGCAATAAATTATTATTATTATTAATAATATTCCTTTAACGTAGTTATTAATTAAAATGAAATTAAATTAGGAGTATGTAGCTCACGGAGGAATTGGTGATCAATAGTTTCCGACCGAAGCCTCAGCTTCAGCTTCACCCAAAAACTGACCTTCGGTCGGACACTAGAGATCAGAAAAATTTAACACTTTTTCAATAATCATCTATGTCAGTCACGAGAGAAAAGACGATGACAAAATTATTTTTTGTTGTATATACAAAATGTTTTTATATCACATAAAAAATCTAGTTGCAACCATTACCTACCCGTATTTTGTAGTTAATGTACTCTCTAATAGGTGGGACTCGACAGTTGTCAAAACACTCCGTGAAAATGGAAATGGAAAGAAAAACTCGGTCGGGGTGGAAATCGATTTTTGAGTTTTATAGATTTATTTTACTTAGAACTTCTAATCATTTATGTTATGGTTTATACTCTACTTAATCATATTATTATTAGTATAATTAATTAAAAAGAAAAACTTTAATGTAACTTCACAATCATATAGGTATACTTGATTGATTGCTGTACAAGTACAGGGTGACACATCAAAGTGTCAGCTGATTATTCCGTAACTGATTATAATACCCAAATTCTTCAATCTGGATTGCTAGATTGCCTCAAAAAAGAAAGTATATGGAAAAAAATAAAAAATTCAAGACCTAAAGTGACTTTTTTCGCCCATAAGTGTAAATTTTTAGTCTCGTGATTTTTTATGGCGTCAGCGTTGAATTTATCAAAGCCTGCCACAATTTTGTTGCTTTTCCTTTTAGGGAGGGTAATACAAATTCTTCACTATCAATTGGCCTACACTTTGCCTTGACATCCTACCACTTATTCCAAATGTCAGTCCAACGCGTTCTTCTCCAGTGTACTCGAGCGCCTCTCCAAAAAACTTACTATGACATGACACTGACCCAAGCCAAGCCACAAGCTTGGCGACTCAGAGATTTTTTTATGCCCCGATTAAAATACATTATATAAAATAAAAATCTGCTGTTAACAAGATGAAAGTTATATACAATATCATTAACCATTGAATAAAACTATTTTTACGGATTTTATCGCGTTTAATTTTACTATTTTGATTCCCGACGTTTCAGGTGCTTTACAGCAACCCATGGTCACGGGGGGGACTGAGATGTTTGACGTCCCGATGTCATAGTTAGCCCGGTTACCTTCAGTTTTTTAATATTAATTTCTTTTTTTTTAAACTGAAGGTAGCCGGGCTAACTATGACATCGGGACGTCAAACATCTCAGGCCCCCCGTAAACATGGGTTGCTGTAAAGCACCCGAAACGTCGGGAATCAAAATAGTAAAATTAAACGCGATAAAATCCGTAAAAATAGTTTTATTCAATGTGTAGTGTTCGCGTAAATATAAAAATCATCATCATTAACCATTTTGTTTATCGAAGGTAAAATTTGATTTCAAAACATCTCATACAAATTAAATCAGTTTAACAGTGTAATGTGCAGAAACAATAAGCTTTATTTTCCAATCTTATATCCCAAGGGCAAACTGTTAAATTGGCACTCAATTGTTAACTTCCCGAAGGGTCCTTCTCAATATCTTTCGAGCGCAACCTTTAATCAGCTTTATTTCTAAATTCACTTCGTTCATGTACATAAATGTAGAACAAGAAGATCGTTTGAAATGAATGAACAGTTTAGTAAATATTGACTTTAACTTTAATAATTTTGATCTCACTTAAGGCTGCGTACAAAGCGAAGTAGAATTTAAATTTACTGTAATAAATTCAGTTCAAAACTCCTCAAAGTTACTTAAATATATACTATCACTAACGACTGACTGTGTGCTGTAACTAAGGATTTTTATTGGATATAACTTACGAAATATTCAATGGCAGAATCGTTCCACTCAATTGCTCGTAAGTCCTTGCTTACGTGTCTATCTCGATGAAGCTGTAAAGGCCGCAGGGCCAACAGCATTCACTTTTAAAAAATTAAATAATTTTAGCGCATATATAATTTTATTCCACGCAAGACATGGTCATCCATCTAAGTCGGACTCGAACTACATGCATGCATTTGCTTCGGCCTGTTTCGCCAATCACTGAATGTTGATTAGTAATCACTCACAATTGCTCTGTTGACAGGGGCTTTGTACATGCCTTTAATGATAATGCATCTTTGACTTTGTAATTAAGCACACCAATTAAACCTCAGTGGTTTAAAATATCTTTAGTAATAAAATTGAAAACAATGCATTACACGACGTTCTCTTTAATTGACCTGTCTTATATACCGGTCGTTACTAATGGTAAATATATTTCATATGAAATGATTCAATATTGTAAACGGAAATAAGGGAGCTGTTCTTTTGCAGTGCTTTAAATTTTAGAAGAGTATACGTAGGTTTCTGCATTTTTTAAAATATATTTTCTTTTTTTCATATCAGGTTCTAGTAGGTCATACAGACATTGTAACATGCGTCGCTGTTTCTATAACAAACAAGACTCAAGTTATATCAGGATCCTGGGACTTTAATCTAATTGTTTGGGATATTAATACTGGTTCGGATTTACATTTGCTCTCAGGACATATAGGTAAAGTTACATGTGTCAAGGTCACTGGAGATGGCACCATCGCTGTTTCAGGTAATTTTAACTATTTGAACCATTTCTTTCTTTGAAGTTTATGTCATTTTGAATTCTCTGATATTGTATGTTCTTTTAACCGTGTAGTGGCGGAGTAAGAATATCCACTACCCCATATCATTCCGTGGGTGTCGTAAGAGACGACAGAGGGAAACAAATCAGGAGACGGGCAGCAGCGTCTTCCTAATAACGACTAAAAATAAAAAACTGCGGTCGATGATGACACAATCTATGGGGGAGGCCTATGTTCATAAGTGGACTTTAATAGACTGTAACGGTAACGGTTAATGCTTTTTTAAATTTATATTTTCCACAAAATTATAGATTATTAATTTTATTTACTTTTATAAAATCATGATATGTTTTTTTCAAAACATTCAGGCGCAGAAGATAAGACATTAATTATATGGGAAACAAAACGAGGCTTGGCTCTCACTTCATTAGCCCTTCATGTACCATTACTAGGATTCCAAATAACAAGCGACAGTGCTCGCATCGTCGTACATCTTTTAGATAGAGGTATAAATTCATATATTTTTATATGACTTTTAGGCCCGTATTAATAAACGTTACTCAGCTCAAGTACACGCACTTGAGTACAATCTTGAGGTTAAGATCTTATTAATAAACATATCTCAAGATGCGGTTTAGGTTTACGATATCAGCTGAGTGCCACACTGATTAATAAACGAAACTCGACTCTCAAGTGTGTATACTTGAGTTCAAGTCACAGAACAGTATTCCTAAGTACAGCGTTTTGAGATACTGTTTTTAAGTGTTTATTAATTAGCAACGATCTTGAGATGCTGATTTCGTAATGAGGGCGTATCAAATGAATACGCACTTGAGTTCGTCGTTGAGTAACGTTTATTAATACGGGCCTTAGTGAATTAACAGTATTTTTTATATATTTTAACTATTATTTTAACAGGTTGTTTGCCAATCATATGCTTACATAATACCCCTGCTACATACGTTAAGATACCAACATATGCGGCTCCAACAAAAGACATAGATGGTCAGTAATCATTGCTTTTAAATATTATTTATATTTTATACATAAATAATATTAAACATTTTATGTTTTGTTAGAACTGCGTCCATTAGCCCCCAAGCGGCCGATGAGAAGATTGTTAAAGAAAGAAGTATCTCTGGATACCTATACATGGCAAAAGAAGTATGGTCATCTGACATCCGCTGCAATGATGGCGCAAGTCGATGAACGATTGAAAAGAAGGTAGTTGCCTATTTTAATTAACTATACGGCTACATAATGTCTAAACACATTCCTGTTGTTTTATTTATTTATTTACTAGCGACCCGCTCCGGTTTCGCCTGTGTAGTGTCTATTAATGGCGTTATTTAGACTTAATATAAATTTTCGATATTTTTTTTAAAAAGCTCAAACTTTTTCGGATAAAATATAGTCATTCCGAAGATTTGCCCAAACAGACAGACAAATATTTTAGAAACGGTTATTCTTGACTTCATCATTATCATCATTACAGCCTTTCACAAGTCCACTGCTGAACATGGGCCTCTCCCAAGGAATGCCACAAAGCACGGTCCTGAGCCACCTGCATCCATCGACTTCCTGCATGTCTTACCAGGTTGTCACTCCATCTAGTGGGGGGTCGCCCTACACTTCACCTACCGGTACGAGGCTGCCACTCGAGAACCTTTTTTCCCCATCGGTTGTCGGTTCTTCGAGCTATATGGCCGACCCATTGCCACTTCAGCTTACTAATCCGTTGAGCTATGTCGGTTACTCTGGTTCTACTGCGGATATCCTCATTACTAAGTTTATCACGTAGAGAAACGCCGAGCATAGCCCTCTCCATAGCTCGCTGAGCGACCTTGAGCGTCCTCATACGGCCTTGACTTAATGGTATGCAAATAACCCACCCCCTCATCTTACAATATAAGACAGTTATTTCGATATTACAGACAGACATTTCAATTTTATTTAGATTTAATTTAGGTTTGAGAATCTGTGGAAGGTGCAAACAATATAGCATTCAGTGAGTTTTTTCTTTATTCCAATACGAATCATTTTTAATGGAGAATATGTCTGACTTATGTACACTTATGTAAATTGTTAGTGAAGAAAACAATTTTTATTTTGTAGTACTCATAAATCTTTTACTATAATACCCCTTGTTGATTATTTAAGGTTTTCTGTATCGGCTTCAATGGAAGAAATATCAAAAATACAGGAAGCGAAAAACAAAGATTTGGGTTCTCAGGTAAAATTATTTCTGAGTTAATATTAATTTCTTTTTTCAAACAGATTATTAAACATATTTTGCATCATTTAAAATTGTCCCTTGGGAGAGAAGTAAAGCCCTAGTGTGGGATGCTACTTGCGTAGACACTTTGGCGGCCTCTCATCTCAAGGGTACCTCGTTTAGAGCCGGGGCGGCATCAGAGGCAGCTGAACTGAGTAAGTGGCACAAATGTGAGTCTCTGAGAGATGACTACATATTTGTGCCATTTGCTGCAGAGTCTATCGGTCCGTGGGGTCCACGTGCGGTGAAGTTCCTAAAGGAACTCTATCCGCGATTGATCGTTGCTGCTGGTGATAAGAGGGCTGGTTCTTTTCTCGCTCAAAGGCTAAGTATAGCCATTCAGCGGGGAAACGCAGCCAGCGTTCTTGGCACGTTACCGCGGGGAGTAGGACTGTATGATAATTAAGTTAGTAGTTTTAGTTTTTTTTATTATAGTATTTAAAATATAATTTCAAAAGAAGTTTAAATTTTTGAGATATATATAAATTTAAAATCATTGCATTTTAGGTGAGCTTAGGCCCTGAACAAGCGGCCATTGCACAATCGCAACATTTCGATCAACTTGAAGCGCTTTGGAATAAAATTTCGCCACCACGACGTCGCTCTAACAAGGTATCCTTCTGAACAACGAACATTCGTATATCTTATAATACGTTTTAAGAGTAGCCTTTAAAATAACACCTAAAACATTTAAATTATCTGTAGTTAAGTGTATAAATCTTAAGCAATATTATCAAAATTTAAAACTTTACGCGTATATTTTTTTTTGATTCTATTAATGGAAATATTGTTTCAGTCTCTATCAAAACAAAGTTCGTTGATCGAAAGTCGATTCGACTCTTCTGATGAAGAACATACACCTGTTGAAGAACAAGGTTAGTTTTAACGATATATTTGATTATTATGAATCAACTTTTATTTAAGCGAAGCTATTTAACGCACGTTTGGGACGGGGATCTAAAAGTAAAACCTCACGAAAGTACGAACGTAAGTTGGTACGGTCATCATTGTCTGGGCAGCGCATATATTATTGTCCATGTAAATAAGCAAGACAGTTTACTAAAGAAGGTAACTGCGACAGGTGTTGCGCTACGCAGTTTCTAAATAAATTAATAAAATATAGTCACACACATTTGTCTCCATTCTAGCTAACACAAACTAATTATTATTGTATTGTATGAATTTATTAAAATTATCAAACAACTATTTTCTACTATAATTATATAGTAGATTATAATACGACCCACTGCTCAGAATGGTTGTGCCATTATCTTTTTTTTAAAGGGATTTATAGGAAAAGGAAATATCCGCCGCGCTGCTCAATACGTGTTGGCGTACTTCACATGCCTACGAAATACTTTTTAATATCTCAGACATGCAGGTTTCCTCAAGATTTTTCTTCACGCACTTGGCACATTAAATTACAATTATCTTTGATGACTGAAATTTCACAGTACGGAAGCAACCAGGGTTCGATCGCGCTATTACTTTGATGACAGAGCGATCGAACCCGGGTTGCTTTCCTGCTGTGAAATTTACAGCGAGCGCTTAGTCTTTAAACCACTACAGCTCTTACTTACATATCGAAATAAAATTACATTCATTGTTAACAAAATATAGATAAAAATATAGAGAAGCTTCGCTTTGCTTCTATTGGGTATCCCACGAAACTCCACTTTTTATATAACAAACTATATTAAACTATTGTAATATTATTATATTTTATCACAGAGCATATCGTCGAGTAAAGCTGGTGCAGAATACAAACTGGAAGGTTTCATAAACTATATGATTAATGTTAAGTTTATAAGTTTCAATGAGCTGGTCTCCCTAAATTAATTGCCTTTATGAATTCCATTATTTTTAGATTAAACGACTATTTTAATTTATTAATAAAATTACGTTAATTTATAAAAAAAAAACTATTTATAAAATATACGCGAAAGCGTATTTTGTTGGCTTTCTTCGTTAGTGCACATAATTTATTTGTATCATATTTTATTATAAATAATGAATTTTAATTGTTTTAAAATTGCAGGATACACATATAATTTTAAGTAATTTGGTATACAATTATTGAAAACATTTTAGTGTAGAAACTTCTAAACCTCTAGCATCTATTGCATTGTGATCTTGTAGTTGTAGTTTATTGTAGATACCGGACCAATTCCTATGACGGTTAATGTCTTAAACCCGATAAAAAATTGTCTTCAACTATTTTCAAACAAAAATAACACTTTAAAAAAGGTATGGCATTGATTGAATGTTTAGGAAACTGGTCCGTTTCTATGCTATAAATTAAAAATTGTTCACGCTATGAATTTATCATAGAGAAATTCTAAATAAGTGTTGTTATAAAATAAGTAGCATTCAGTCTAGTTAAATAGTTAAGTATTATTTTTGTTGTATTGTTTATCTTTGGTTTGTGTATTTTTCTATGAATTCAGTCATATCAACTCCCAAAGTTTTAATTGTATACATTGTTAAATTATTTTGTTACTATTAATATAGGTTATTTTGTATTTATCTCATATTTCTTTCATATTCTACTTGTAAATGGTTTGGGTCTATATATTTTTCTATAATTTTTATTCAATTTGTACAATGTTTTAATGAATTTATTTAAATAATCAAGAAAATAATTTTCCCCGTTAATATATTGAGCTAGTTTTCCAAACTGTGATCCCTTTCAAAGACTTCTACGTAGGTAACATAATTATATTCTATATTATTAAATACCACGTCTCAAATAAGTATCCTTATTATATTGTCATTTTAGGTTATAGGTACATGTATGAGATATATATTAGATATAGAACGGAACTTAGGTAACTATATTGAAAAGCTTATAAATTTATCATAAAATGTTTCCAAAAAATATTATTTTTATGTTATTTATGAATATAATTCAAAAAGTTTTTATGAAACTATTTCTATTTTATGTTTTAAGCTTAAAATATATTGCTTTTAATTTTCATTAATAGTTGTACAACAAAACGTCCTTCACTCCTTTAAATTTTAATAAATATAATATTAATTAGTAAAACGTTTTTAGAAAAAAAATGTTAAAAATATTCAGCACAGAATTAAATGTTTAATGCACTAACATTGTTATTACTTTTAAAGTAGATAATGATAGATTGCATTGAAAGGTTAAAACCTACAATTAAGTTACTATTTACAACACACGTCTATATAATAGTATAAATAATAACTTGAACCTACTAAAGTACTCATTTATCACGCTTGAATAAATGTTTCATAAAAATTTGATATCTATTTATAACATTTGAAAGTAAAATTCGTGCTTAGTGAATGTTGGTCTTAGTGACATATTAATAAGGAAACGCAATAATATTAATACTAATAGGAATTGTAGTTGCACTTAAAAATTAAAAGCTTTAGAACTGAATCTTCTTCGTTAGCATCTTAGCGAGTTTGCTTTATTGTATCCACTATCTAAGTAACATTGTTGCGGTGCATTTCGTAAATATATTACGTTGTTTTGCTAAATAAAACAATTACAATACTTAGAAAATAATTTTACTGAGAAGAGAAACTGAGACAAAACGTTTGTGTGCAAACAAGCGTTAAATCCGTTTAAAAAAAAGGAAGAAATGTTTATCCAATTTTCCTCTAGACCGGTAAGCAATGTTTAATAATCTAAGCGTTTTTGTATAATGCTTGTTTTTTTCCAGAACTAAAAAGACATATTATGTTATTTAAGATTAAGATGGGAAACTAATTTTTTATTGCAAAGAGACATTATACTCGGAAATGAAGTAATGAAATATTCAATTTAATTAACCTATTTTTTTATTTATTAATTATTAACAAAATGCCTTAAAAAAGTCCAAAAAGGAATGTCGCAAGAAATTTCGAAATTGCCCATTTTTAAACAGCAACTATAACGGATTATTTTTTGCAATGCTACCCACCTAAATAGGACAAAATTATATCATAATTTTCTCCATGGCAATGGTAAATCTGTTGGGTCAAAAGCTCTTTTTGTTATAATTCTTACATTTCACAGTAATCTGTTTTATATTTTAAATATTATCATACCTTTTTTTATATAGGAGAGGGGGCAAACGAGCAGACGGCTCACCTGATGGTAAGTGACTACCGCCGCCCATGAACAACTGCAACACCAAGGGAATTGCAGGTGCGTTGCCGGCCTTTTAAAAAGGAGTAAGCTCATAATGATTTCTTATATTTACGCGAACACTACACATTTAAATAAAACTAGTTTTATGGATTTTATCGCGTATATTAACTTATTTTATATTCCCGACGTTTCGAGTACTTTACGGCACCCATGGTCACGGGGGGGACTGAGGTATTTGACCAGTCCCCCCCGTGACCATGGGTGCTGTAAATCCAGATTAAAAATTATTATTATTAATAATTTTTAATCTGGAGGTAACCGTTGTTAACTATGACATTGAGACGTCAAATACCTCAGTCCCCCCCCCGTGACCATGGGTGCTGTAAAGTACTCGAAACGTCGGGAATATAAAATAAGTTAATATACGCGATAAAATCCGTAAAAATAGTTTTATTTAAAAGGAGTAAGCTCTTTTCTTGAAGGTATACTTCATACCTACCTATTTCTAATTGATATGTTTCTTTATTTTCAATATTTGTTATAAATTCATTACAAACTCTTACGCCTGTCACCCAGAGGGATAAGCAAACACTAAGTTTTCTTACATTCCATCCTTCCATTTTATTTTTATAAATATTACAATATTTTTAAAAACGTCACGTTAACCATAAATTTTTACACCACGTGCTCGATACCGCACTATGTTTTACAATTTTTCGGCCAGCAATTTGCAAACAAGCGTTGCAGTTTATTTGAATGAGCCAATTTTTGGTAAATAAAATTTTGTAGTGATTTCTTCCTTTTAATATCAGATATCTACAAAAATGAGAGTTCAGGTGGTTACAGCATAATATCACGTTTGGTTACGGGAAATAATTAGAAGAACAACTTTCATACAAAATCAGGTAATGTAGGTAAGCCAAATAGCAATCGTACTGCAATGAATGCCGCAGATCGAGCGCATGTGTGCGTTACGTTACCTCTCACTCTCTTCGACGAGTTCACGTACACGCCGCCTTTGGAAAAACCGGTTTTAGCGCAGGCTCAGGACAAGTTTCACACTCGCGTGATGTATTTCATATTACGGCAGTTGCCGTAATAAACAACATTTAGGAATTCTAGGCATAAAAGTAAGTTAAACAGCAAACAATTTCATTACAGCGTTAAAATACAAATAAAAGATTTCAAAAGAAAAAGGAAATAGAAGTATTATTTTCATGAAATGCACCAACAAGCGCTTCTGCCGATTGCCAGTTCGTTAGTCCTACACTTCTGGCCGTATGAGAAAGCTCGGTCGCTCAGCGAGCTATGGAGAGAATACGGTAATATTACGAATAAATTCGATTGTACTAACTCAAAATTAAAACATGTTTTGGTTTAATATTTTTTGTACAAATAGTACAAAAAATACTTTGATCTACATTTGAAGACTCTTTATTCAACAATAATAAAATATTTTACAATAGGCACAGATAAACGTGTGCAGTAGTATTTTATTTTTCGCATTTATTGAATTACTATTCTAAGCAATGTCAATAAAATATTCAAGGTTGTCAACTAATGTCTGCTTCATTTGCTATGTCTTGCAAGTGCTAATTTCTCAAAGTATATATATGTATGTTATTATGCTAAGGCTTAAATAAAATTTTGTCTGTTTTAAAAAATGATTGTCACACTATTAAAGGAAATGACGAGTCTTTTACAATCAGAATAAAAAATAATAAAATTAAAATTAGTATTTTAATAAAATTACCATAATATTTCGGCAGTGAAGTGATTAGTACGTATTACTTCTATTTCGGTTGGCTTATTTTTATGCTCGTGTGAATTAAGTGACAAACCTTTCCAAAAGAGATTTGCACCGTAGGCAAAGTACTACCCTGGTTGCTTACTCATGTATTACGAAATAACTCTTCTAATTAAAAAGAACTATCAAGCTTTCGACTGTCTTTATTTTGTTACAATCCAATAAATGTACAAAGGAAGAACAGAATGAATGATTAGTAAGTACAACTAAACTCAAAGTAATAATATATAAGTCAATGACTAAACTGGATTAGAACAGCTGAAATCATCCGAATAGTATTTTAATTGTACAAAGTAAAAACTTTGTTGTCTTAAGAAATTGAAGAGGAAAAAATATGAAACACTTATTACAAAGGATTTTTTTTTATTATTCATTATTTATAATATATTATTATTTAGCACATGTTGGTGCTTGCAAACTTGCAAACATTAGGTAGGTATGTGAAATAATAAATCTGACATAATTGTTCTGTCAGAAGTCTTGACTTTTCTTTTTATTTTTCTTCTTGGGTGTAACAAAAATACGTCTTTCTAAAAGTTTTGTCATCGGTAAAAGTTACATATACTCGTAAGTAGAACGGCTAACACAATGCTATGAAAACGTAAACAGTTGTAAGAGTAAGGGACTCTCATTGAATATTTATATAGAGTTTTATATTTCTGACGATTCCTATTCCACACTAGGGAAAGTTTTATTTTTATCTGTCGTGATGTTATATCTGAAAATATATTCTCCGTGTTTCCTAATTGGTGTTTTATTTCTTAGTATGTACAAAGATACAGGAGGTATAAGAGGAGGAAAAGTACTTTTCCAAGTACTAACCTCACTTGCAAGCCGCATACCTTATATTAAATTACCTTGCTGATTGACTTAAAAGGTAGAACAAATTAGATACTAAATGCCTTTTTACCCGACTGCCTCAAAAGGGGGGTAATGTTTCTCGAGAGTATGTATGTGTTGTAAGTATGCCTATTTCTTTGGCACGCTCTGTAACCTAAACGGCTTAATGAATTTTAGCATATGAGGTATCTATAGATCATATGAGGTGTCTTCAGGTTCTTCTTAATTGTGGAAGTAACATAAGGTATAAAAAATATCTTTTTAGTACACTTTTTACGCAGTCGGTTTTTTAATTATTGTATTAATTAACCTGTGGGCTTGTTTAACGACACGACGTATCGTAGAGGAGTTTTACAAAACAATTATTTGTTGAGATTTCCGTAGTTAATTGATGGCCAGCGTTTGGTCCAGCTATAAAAAAATGCATGCTAGCTGGTATATTATTCTAAAGATCTACATCTTACAGTGACATGACAGCAGTGAGGTAGCAAGGAAGGGGAGATAAAGAGCCTTAGCCTAGGGCGGGGGTGGCATTTTGTACAAGAAAATTCAACTCTCTTAACTTTTTAAATGATGCCGGTAAATATCTCAAACTAGCTGTCATTGAATACTTTTGATTAAAATGTAACGAACACTGCAGTATTAAAAGTTCTAAAAATACACTTACACGAGCCAAGGGTCAAGGTAAAATACCATATTTTATTAATTTTCAAATTTTCAGGTCAAACATTTTTGGTTATAGTAAAACGAGTACCTACCTATTTGTTTAGTTTACAAATAATTATTTCGGATCTAGATGTTCTTGTGTAATTTTTATATGTAAAACGCCCTCATAATATAGAAGAATACCTCGTTTGTGTGTACCTTTCTGTTTAAAAAAAAAGGGCAAGATCAAAACGTCACACGTCGCATTCACCACTACGGCAACATTAAAGTGAGTACTCTTAAAAATTTCAAGCTATCAGCCGTTCCAATAATGTGTAAACATAGAGTGTAAGATGGGTTAAAAATAAAATTAACAATTGCTAATATGTATATTACTAGAAATTTATAAATAGATTTCTTCATATTTACCATAGTTGCTACGCTTGGAAGACGGGTTAGCAATCTTTTTTTTTTCGTTTTTTGAGTTGTTATCAGTAGATCTATCCATTCTCTGTTTCATTTTCCTCCGTCGTCTCTTATGACACTCACGGAACGACATGGGGTAGTGGATTCTCTTAAACCGACACTGCACTTCGGCGCTTGTAATGTTATATTTTATACTAGCGACCCGCCCCGGCTTCGCCCGGATAGAATCAATTAATGTGGCGTTAATTAGATTCAAGATAATTAAAGACTATTTATTTTCTAATTTTTTTCAATTTTTCAAAAAAAATTTCCAAGTTTTTGGAATAAAATATAGCCCCGATCCTTTCTGACATTGCTCTCTATATGTTCGTAAAGTTTCATCTCTATCAGTTCTGATATCCCGAAGATTAGCCCAGACAGACAGACATACTGATAATAATTAAAAAAAAGGCTATTTATGTCTTAATAGCATGAAAATAACCCCGTGAGCTTAACATAAGCCAGTTATTTCAATATTACAGGCAGGCACTTCAAATTTATTTATATGTATAGATTAATTAGAAAACTGGCACGATCTATTGTTAGCTGTCTACCTTCGATTATTTTTAGAAAAAAATATTTCTTCTTGCCTCGGCGCCCACTAAAAATATTACCCATTTAATACTATTACGTACCTACAGTTACATTCGACGCGCTAAATCGGATTATTTACATTTGTTTAAGCACTTAATACGCCTTTGTGATTTAATTCAAAGCACTCAATCGTGACTTTAGAGCGCCTGTCACCTTGACGTTATGTTCCAAGTTTTGTATATGAAGCAATTTTATTATAAAATTGTAAATTCATCACGTGAGCTTCTTCATGATTGTTTTGCTCCTGCTAAGCATACGCTTCTTCTCATTTATAATTATACTTATGGAGCAGTTATTCCGTACTGCTCTAGTGTATATTGGCGGACAACATACTCCTGACTGAATGAAATTCAAAACACAAGGGTTTTAATCGTGCATGTGTGATACGATACAAATTGCGAAATAAACTTTAAAATATTTTTTCATTGCTTGTCGAAGCGATATTAATAGTATTAACGTACAAACTCAAATAATTTGAAGAAAAATTAATTGAATTGTATTCTTCGAGTTCATCATCAGCCCGTGAAAGTCCACTTCTGAACATTGACCTATTTTTTTTTATAGAATAAGTGTGACAAACGTACACACAGTCCACCTGATGGTAAGAGTATGTTGTGGCCCATTGACATCTACATTTATCCTCGAGTAAGAATCAAAATGCAGATACGTTGTTACATGAATGCCTCGTTTCCAGTAAAAGGGGTTTCCGGTTCTCTACACTCACCATACGAAAAAACAGTAGCGTTAAGCTGCTATTTTACAATGGTATTCTTTGAGAGCGTGGTTCTTCCCCGATCGAGTCGGCCCATTCGTGCTACAACCACAATACAGCTGCAGCGTGGCTCTATCTCTATTCTCACGTATAGAAATACAATATTTCTGTGATATTCTGGTTACCTCCCGATGTTTTCCTACACCGCCGAATACGCAGTAAATTAGCACTCAAATTTCATTTAAAAATATTAATAATACTAGGATTCGAATAAGGGTTACTCGCTACCAAGCTATTTCTAATTTGTATAGAGTTGTTAATTGTGTAACATACATGATTGCAAGCTGTTTTTTTTTAAAGACCCGCTGGTTTTCTTGCTGGTTCTTCCCAGGACAGTGGTTTTATTCCGAATCAGTGGTAAATTAAACAAACGAGTTAATTTCTATCAGTATTATTTATAATCTATATTGAATTAAATAGTTTTTGATTCTGTTTCGCATACTGTGAGAACTTATGACATAGGCTGAGCTGTCAGGTGACGTGTGCTAGTGGCATAAGAGAATCCATCAACCCGTTTCATCCCATGAGTGTTACGAAACTTCAGAAAAGGTAAAGGCCAAAAAAAGGTTTTGGCTTCCGATAAATGTGGTTTAACCCTCCCGTTTACGTCAGACTTAAAATACTCAGACCAGCGACGGCAAACAGCGTCAAAGGTTCGCCAAGCAGGGAGAACATATGTTCAACGGTGGACATTTCGCGGGCTGATAAAGAAGAAGAGAAGATAGAAATAAAATAAATATTTAACATTATGTTTAGCAATTCTATGTATAAAAATATTAAATTAAATAAAGAAGCGACAGTAGCCTAATTGCAGGGTACGGACCGGGAACTCAAAAGGTCGTGGGATCGAATCCACCATTCGAATACTGTCGTGAATCACTCCTAACACAAGTATTTTAAGCTTTCCAGGAGTAGTTATTGGGAATATTAGTAATGTGAATAACATTGCTAGTTTTAAAAAAAAAATAGTTTAACTCTGAAAACTCAGCACTTATGTTATGTTAAGATTAGTGTGTGTGCCCAATGAAATGATAAACTTTACAGGCATACATTTTACAACTCAAAGGTTTAAACTATAAAAACACTAACTAATTACTGCAAACGATAGATAATCATGATAGCCATTTATTATTTTAGAGAAACTAAAAGAGGAGAAAAGAACAGCAGCTAGAGTTGACAAATTTTTGATCACAGCATTATTATCAATATAATTTCAGCCCTTCAAAAGTCCACTGCTGAACATAGGCCTCCCCCAAGGAATGCCACAAAGCACGGTCCAGATCCTTTTTTTGATCACAAAAAGTATAATATATACTTTTCTAAGAATTTAAATTTGGTAAAAATTAAGGCATCTACTATTTTACATAATAAGAGTGACACGCGAGCACTCAGTCCACCTGATAGTTAAGTGGATGCTGTGGCCCATAGGCATCTACTTCAATCCTCGATTAAGAATCAAATTGCCACCCCTGAGGACTAAGATGAAATGCTTCGTTACAGGTAAACTTCCGGGGTCTCCGGTTCTTTAAACTCATCAAACGAAACACAGCAGCATTAAGCTGCTAATTCGCGATGGTGCTCTGTGAGAGCGTTGTAGAAAAATCGGCTCGACTAGGGACGGACCTTTCTTTTCTTCCGTCTAACCACTTAGAATGCATCAGAGAAAAAAAAACTCTATAAATACTGAAGTGCTGGGAATGTATAGAAGAAATGACACGATGTACTTTGAAATTTTTTCGCCGCTTATGTGAAGTCAATAATTTCGAAAAAATGTTAGAATAATTTTAATTTACTTATGCATACAAGTTATTCAATTAAGTAATCTCTCCATACAGATCACCATATTTAATATTATGTATATGATATATCAAAGTTTCAAATATGTAAAAAATGGTCATATTTAAGATTTTTCCATTACAGTCTATAAAAGTTCACTGCTGAAAATAAGCCTCCCCCTTAGATTGCCACATAGAGGGATTTTGCCAAAGATGCCATGCTTGTCAGGCGGGTTGGCAACCACAGTTTTTTATAATTTTGTGTTGTTATCAGGAAGGCGTGGTTGCCCATCTCCTAGCCTGTTTCCCTTTGTCCCCTCTTACGACACCCACGGGATGATGTGGAGTAGTGGATATTCTTACACCGCCACCACACGGTCAAATATATTTAACATTGGTTTTTAAATTTTAGTTTCTCAATGAAAAGAGCAAATTTGTGTGACTGAAATTAAACCACGTACCCAAGTACTAAGCCGTTATCAAACAACAATGAAAAATTTAAATGAAAAGTTGAGTTGAGAGAGACAAACAAAAAAGGATCAAAAATTCTTTAAAATCAAGAAAACAACGACGCGATAAAATCATTCCATGTTGACAATTGACATATTCAAGTTGTAGGTTGCGTTCAAAAATAAAATCTCTCAGTGCTGACTACCATTTATCAATGCGATCCATGCCATTCTTTTAGTAAACAAAAAATAAAACATGGAAAATTCAAAATAGGTGTAATATATTTGTGTAATGTGTATTTGCACGTACTTTATTGCTCTCATAAAGTATAAAGTATATTTGCTCGAAATAACGTACGTTATTTTAATATTAAGTACGGGTGGCAACACTTGCAGCAGCATCTTCATTGTAACAATTTAATGATACTTAAAAACTGCGATTATCAACCCGACTGTAAAAATCCCTATGAGGAAATCTATGCGGAAAGCTTATGTTCAGCAATGAACTTGTGGCTGTTATGGTGATAGTGATGGTGGTGATGATGATGATGATATTTTATCGACAATAGGTTTCAAAAGATGAAGATTACAAGTCTTTTTTTCGGGGAATCTACATTAGTGTTTATACGTTTTACATTAGCTTTATTTAATTAGCTAACAACTTAAAGCTGCAATTTAGATGTAAGTTTTATACGTTTATGAATGAAGTAATTAAAATAATTTCAATGGATGATATACATATTTAAAGGTGTTATGAACGGATATAGAATTTAAATTTAAAACATTAGAAATTTATAATATCAAGAAGGTAGTATGAGAATGTCAATTATTGTTACCATAAAAATAGTTTATAAATCAAAAACTGAAAGACTGTTTCATATCTATAGTGGTTAAATACATAGCTATTATATTATTATATCCTAAATTTAGTGTCAGCTAACTATGCATTCTACATAATCTTGCAGCGAGAAAACTGTAAGGTCAGTACCTAGTGAGGCGTTAATTTGCCGCCCTGAATAGCAAATTTGCAGCATATTCACTGTAATTTTTTTTTTTATAGGATAGAGTGACAAACGAGCACACAGTCCACCTGATGGTAAGTGGTTGCTGTGACCTATAGACATCTACATCTATCCTCAATAAAGAATCAAAATACAGATGCGTTGTCACCCGTGAGGACTAAGATGGAATGCCTCTTTTCCAATAAAAAGAGTCTCCGGTTCGCTACACTCACCATACGAAACACAGCAGTATTAAGCTGCTATTTTACGATGGTATTCTGTGAGAGCGTGGTCCTTCCCCGGTCGAGCCGACCCATTCGTGCTACAACTATACTACTAATATAGCTGCAGCATGGCTCTACCACGTATATATATATTACACAAATTATACATATTTATAGCTTTCATATTAAAGTAAAAGTCAAAAGTAAAGTTACAGCCTTTATACGTCCCACTGCTGGACACAGACCTCCTCACATTTTTGAAAGGCTTATAGAGAAATTAGTCAGCCGCGCTGCTCAATGCGTTTCTTGGGGGACTTCACATGTACTCAAAATATTTTATTTCTTAGATATGTAGATTTCCTCACAATGTTTTTCTTCATCGCCGATTACGTGGAAAATCAATACTTAAAATTCGGCAGGGATCGAACTCGGGATGCTCGCGTACTGTGTAATTTACAACGAGTACCTAGCCTTTGAGCTACCACGGCTCTTTACCATGATTTGTACATATTATCATAGTAAGTGTATAATAAACACAATAAATAAATGGATACAATAATATTTTATTGTTGCAATTTCACTTTCATTGTCATCATCACAGCCCTTAAAAAGTCCACTGCTTAACATAAACTTGCTATACGTGGTAGAGCCATGCTGCAGCTACATCAATAGTACAGTTGTAGCACGAATGGGTTGGCTCGATCGGGGAAGGACCACGCTCTCACAGAATAATCTCACGGTGGTAGAGCCACGCGGCAGCTTTTGCTGTTGCACGTATGGGCCGGCTCGAGCCGGGTTGGTACTACGACCTCACAAAATTCCGTTCAAAACAATAACTGCACGGGGCAAACTGAGCAACAAGACCAAGGCGACCCCTGCCACGCTATCCGTGAATTTCTGCAACATCAGGGGACTTCACTTGAACCTAAACGCCGTCCACTACCACCTCGAGATGGCGTAGCCGGTCTTGCTCTTTCTGACCGAGACGCAGGTGTCCTCTCCGGCTGATACTTCGTATCTCTCCTACCCGGAGTACAAAGGATGTTTGTTCTTGTGCAATTTGTGTTTGTAAACTGCCTCCACGATACAGGAGAAATCTGCGTATACGTCAGAGAGGATATCTGTTCTCGACGCCTGGGCAGTCTTGAAGGTTCGGACCTGTCCATCCTTCGGCTACGCGTAGACAGCGACGACCATCCGCGCGTCTACGGGTCCCTCTATAGGTCCCATAGCGGTAATGTTGAAACAGACCGACTCATCGACCACGTCCAAATGACTGCAGATTCCTTGCTAAAACAGGTCCTATCCACAGAGATCTTGATCCTTGGCAATTTTAACGCCCACCACGCCGAATGGCTCGGTTCACGTTTAACCGATCATGCGGGGAGATCTGTTTATGACTTTGCCTTGGCATATGGTCTGACATAACTGGTTACTTCACCTATGCGGATTCCAGACGTAGAGGATCATACACCTTCCCTGTTGGACCTTCTGCTGACCTCTCATCCAGACGAATATCAGGTTTCCATCAATGCCCCTCACGGCTCTTCGGACCATTGTCTGATCCGGAGTGTGGTGCCACACACGCTCCCCTCGCGGTTGCGTTCTGCAGGTTGCCGCCGTGTTTGGCATTACAAGTCGGCGGATTGGGACGGAATGCGGTCTTTCTTTGCATCCTACCCATGGGGGCGGGTTGGCTTCTCGCCGGATGATCCCAGCGCTATTGCTGACTCTGTCACTGATGTGGTGCTACGGGGAATCTAACTATCCAAGGGAATTTCTGTAAGCCATCACTACGATCTCTGCACAGGGAGGACGACTCACTGGCCCACGCCGCAAAAGAGAAAGCAGACCTTTTAGGCTCCCTTTTTGCGTCCAACTCGATGACGGGGGGAACACACCCCCGACCATCCCGCGGTGTGAGTGCTCCATGCCGGATGTGCGGTTCTCACAGCGCTCGGTTCGCAAAGCACTCCTCTCCCTGGACATCCACAAGTCGAGTGGGCCTGACGGAATCCCCCAATTGTGCTGAGGACGTGTGCTCCGGAGTTGACACCGGTTTTAACGCGTCTTTTCCAGTACTCCTACTCTCTAGGCGTAGTCCCAAAATCATGGAAGAAAGCTTTTGTCCACCCGATCCCTAAAAAAGGTAACCGCTCAGACGCGTCCAACTACAGGCCTATCGCCATCACCTCCAAAATAATGGAATCCATTATAAACTGCCAGCTTATGCGGTATCTTGAGGATCACCAGCTGATTAGTGACCGCCAATACGGTTTTTGTCGGGGTCGATCAGCTGGTGATCTTCTGGTCTACCTGCCTGGACATAGATGGGCGGAGGCAGTAGAGTCCAAGGGGGAGGCATTGGCCATTAGTTTGGACATTGCGAAAGCCTTCGATCGGGTTTGGCACAAAGCGCTTCTTTCGAAGTTCCCTTCCTATGGGCTTCCCGAGAAATTGTTCAATTGGATCACCAGTTTTCTTGCAGATCGGAGCATCAAGGTCGTTGTAGACGGTGCATGTTTCGACTACAAGCCTATTAACGCTGGTGTTCCACAAGGCTGCGTGCTATCACCAACGCTATTTCTCCTGCATATCAATGATATGTTGCAAACCGGTAACATTCATTGCTATGCGGATGACAGCACGGGTGATGCTCTATACACCGGCCGTGCCAATATTTCTCGGGAAAACGTCGCCGAGTGCCGGAACAAACTTGTGTCTGAAGTCAAGTCTTTCCTGAACAAAGTCTCGGATTGGAGGTGGCTAAATCTAGTCCAGTTTAATCCTCAGAAGACACAAGTTTGCGCGTTTACCGCTAAAAAGAACCCTTTTGTCGCCTCAGTTTCAAGGCACTCCCCTTGTTGCCTCAGCCAGTATCGGAATCCTCGGCGTTGACATATCGAGTGACGTGCAGTTTCGTTGTCACTTGGAAGAGAAGGCCAAATGGGCCTCTAAAAAGCTTGGTGTACTCAGCAGAGTGGGACAGTATTTCATGCCGGCTCAACCCCTGCAACTTTACAAGGCGCTGGTTCAGCCTCACATGGAATACTGTTCCCATCTCTGGGCTGGGGTTCCCCTGTGCCAGCTCCTTCCACTTGACCGCAACCAGCGCAGAGCGGCTCGAATCGTCGACGACCGAGTCCTTTACGATCGGCTCGATTCATTGGCGCTGCGAAGAGATGTTGCATCCCTTTGCATTTTCTTTCGTATTTATCACGGGGAGTGCTCTGAGGAATTATTCGGATTAATCCCAGCCGCCGAATTTCACGAACGCACATCGCGGCAGAACTCCCGATACCATCCACACCGATACGACTTAGGGACCGGACCGGACCGATACGATTTAGGGACCTTCAAGAAAAGAGCCTACTCATTTTTAAAAAGGCCGGCAACGCATCTGCAATTCCCCTGGTTCCCCTGGTGTTGCAGTTGTTCATGGGTGGCGGTAGTCACTTACCATCAGGTGAGCCGCATGCTCGTTTGCCGCCTCTCCTGTAAAAAAAAAGAATACCAGCGCTAAATAGCAGCTTAATGCTGCTGCGTTTCGTTTGGTGAGTGTAAAGAACCGGAGACCCTTTTTACAGGAAAATAGGCATTCCATCATAGTCTTCACGGCTGACAACGCATCTGCAAACGAGGATAGATGTAGATGTCTATGGGCCACTGCAATCACTTACCATCAGGTGGACTGTGTGCTCGCTTGTCAACCTTTCCTATAAAAAAAAACTTTGCCCAAGGGATGCCACGAAACACGAGCCATCTGCACCTATCGACTTCTTGCATATCTTACCAGTTCATCACTCCATCTAGAGGACTCTTACCATCGCTTACCGGTACGACGCTGCCATTTGAAAACCTTTCTTCCCCATCGGTTAAAAATAAAGGGCAGGCATTGCCATACTGCAAGCATGACTTTTTTATTTCAATGTATTACAAAGTATTTATTACTTTAATATTTAAAACCGGGTTTATTTTACCCTTTAAAATATCCAAAGGCTTGTGCCCAGTAGAAAGACAGTACAAGATATGGGTTATAATCCATCAACAAAAAGTTGTAATCCATCAACAAAATAGAAATATCACACTTGTCTGTTATATATTATCTTGTTATATATTACACCTCACTCGAGGTGCGTCACTTAGCTCAATATTCTGCTTCACGGTCGAAGTGTTGCTATTAGCTGTTTAGCGCAGAGCGTCGCTTAAATTTGCCAGGAGTTTTCTCAGCTCTGAAACATATTTGTAAGTATTATCATACAGTATATTTAACTTTTCTGATCCGTTGGGTTATGTCGGTTACTCTGGTTCTACTGCAGATATCTTCATTTCTATAAGTCTATCACGCAGAGAAACCCCAAGCACAGTCTTCTCCATAGCTCGCTGAGTGACCTTGTGCTTCCTCATACGGCAAAACTAGATCAGTAAGCTGAAGTGGCAATGGGCCGGCCATATATTTCTACGTGGTAGAACCATGTTGCAGCTATATTATGGACGAATGGATCGGCTCGACCGGGGAAGGACCACGTTCTCATAGCGTACAATTGCAGCTCAATACTGCTGTGTTTCGTATGGTGAGTGTAGAGTACTGGAGACCCATTTTACTTAAGAAGGCATTCCATCTTAGTCCTCAGGGGTGACAACTCATCCGTATTTTGATTTTTATTCGAGGATAGATGTAGATGTCTATAGACCACATCATCCACTTACCTTCAGGCGAGCTGTGTGGTCGCTTGTCAACCTTATTCTATAAAAATAATATAGCTCGAAGAACCGACAACCGATGGGAAAAAAGGTTCTCGAGCCCGTAAGCAAAGTGTAGGGCGACCCCCCAATAGATAAAGTGACGACCTGGTAAGTCATGCAGGAAGTCGATGGATGCAGGTGGCTCAGGACAGTGTTTTGTGGCATTCCTTGGGAGGCTTATGTTCAGCAATGGACTTGCAAACGGCTGTAATAATAGTATAAACGTTTCAGATAAAACAAAAGAATATAAACGTAACTTACAGTAATAATCACAAAATTCAGCCCTTACATGTCTTGCAATTTTTTTTAACTGATTCATTATTTAAAAGTAAACTACTGAAACTAATGCGAGCGAGTAATTTTTCAAACGGTGAAACGTTTACAAAAACGACTTACAAAGGTTTCCTTAAAGAATCCTGTTATTAACCAAAGATAAATGTTTTAAAAGGTTAGCTTTAAGTGATCTTCAACCCGTTTAGGGTTCAACGTGCTATTCCATAAATAACTTTAATACTCTCCTTGGTTCTTGTTACTTACTGTCTTGTACGTGTTCGATCAGATGGAAATCAACTGAACCGTTAAAATGTGAGTTGGTTATCACTGTGTTGGTTATCAAGCAAATATTTGATTCCGAATCTATGATTTATGAATTCAAGTGGTTTGTATATAATACTTGTAAATATTGATTGACTAACATCCCCGCCCGCAGATGCACTGGGGCTGAAACAAAAACGTCTTCATGTTCATTTTTGGCAGTATCTTTTAATTTCACATCTGTTAATTTAGGACCCGTGTAGTGGCGGGTTAGAATACCCACTACCCCATATCTTCCCGTGGGTGTCGTAAGAGGCGACAGAGGGAAACTGAGGCAGAAGATGGGCAGCAGCATCTTTCTGATAACAGCAAATAATAAAAAAACTGCGGTTGCCAACCCGCTCGCCAAGCGTGGCAACTACGGCAATATCCCCCCAATGAAGAAAGTTACGAAGAAACGGCCCCCAGTCCCCGGCGGCCCCGCTATTCCTGGCTACGGTGGCGACCATGGTAACGGCGGGGCAGGGGGTGCTAAGAATCTCCGGTGGAGGTTCGGTTGCCACCTACGACGACTCGACCTGGCAACTTATAACGCACGCACTCTGAGGACTGACGAGAAGATCCTGGAGCTGGAAGAAGAGATAGACAAGTTGCGCTGGAATATTATAGGATTATCCGAGGTCCGAAGAGTGGGGGAGGACACGGTAATCCTCGAATCCGGCAACTTGTTCTATCACCGGGAGGGCGACCATCTGTCCCAAGGAGGTGTCGGATTTATCGTCCACAAGTCTCGTTAACAACGTTGTAAAATTGGGAGTGTCGACGAGGGTTGCGTACCTTATACTCAGAATCACCAAACGGTATTCGCTGAAGGTCATACAGGTTTACGCACCAACTTCGGCACACCCCGATGAGGAGGTGGAGGAAATGTATGAGGATATCTCTAGAGCCATGCATTCCTCTAAAACCCACTATACGGTGTTAATGGAGACTTCAACGCAAAGCTAGGCACAAGAGAGAACGGTGAGCTGAAAGTAGGAAATTCGGATTAGGGCAACGGAACCCAAGGGCCAGCAGCTGGCCGACTTCATGGAGAAAGAGGACTCTTTATGATGAACTCTTTCTTCCAGAAGCGGCCCCACAGGAAGTGGACCTGGTCGAGCCCCGACGGTTCGACAAAATGAGATTGACTTCATTATGACGACTAGACGCCAACTGTTCAGTGATGTCTCAGTGATCGCGAGGGTGAAAACTGGTAGCGATCACCGAATGGTTAGAGGCACACTGAACCTAAACGTTAAGTTGGAGAGGTGTCGTCTAATGAAGTCAACGCCCGTCCCCTCGTGCTCTAATCCAAAGTCCCGAAACCTTTCAGCTCGAGTTACAAAACCGTTTTCAGTGCCTAGAAGATTGCAATGCAGTGGACGATATGAATGACAAGCTCGTGGAAACTGTCCATGCGGTCGGAGCTAAGTTTTGTAAGACCCGCCGCAGAAGAACACAAAACTCTCCGATCACACTCTTAATCTCATGGCTGTTAGACGGGAAATGAAGCTGCAATCTTCAGTAGATTTGATAGCATACAGGCAACTGAACAGACAGATCTCCAAATGCATGCGGCGGGACTTGCGCAACTTCAATACAGCTCGTATTGAAGAAGCGATCGAGCGGAACCAGGGCTCCAAAGTCTTTGCCAGAGATCTGTCTGCCAGAAAGAGCCAACTGTCGAAGCTGAAGACCGAGTGGCAGCGTCGTTTCCGGGACACCTGAGATTTTGAGTGAGATTGAGAGGTTCTATGGGCAGCTGTACATCATCGTTGGAGCCACACGCAAGTGTGAGTAACGATCCAAGAGCGAGTCTTATCCGACACTATTCCGATGATATCCCGGACGTCAGTCTGAGCGAGATTAGAATGGCTCTCCAGCACCTTAAAAACGGCAAGGCCCCAGGCGAGGATGGAATTACAGCGGAGCTTCTGAAAGCGGGTGGAAAACCGGTACTTGAAGTCCTTCAGAAGCTCCTTAATTCCTTCCTCCATGGTGGCACTACACCGAGGCGTGGAGCAGAAGTGCGGTGGTCTTGTTCTTCAAGAAGGCGACAACGCTCTCTTGAAGAACTACAGACCGATTTCCTTCTGAGCCACGTCAACGTGCTGTTTTCGAGATTCATTACAAATCGTCTGGCACGCAGACTCGACGACTTCCAGCCTCCCGAACAAGCCGGTTTCCGAAAAAGCTTTAGCACCATAGACCACATACATACCCTTCGGCTAATTGTACAGAAGACCGAAGAGTACAATTTGCCACTATACCTTGCGTATGTGGTCTATGAGAAAACCTTTGATTCCGTCGAAATTTGGGCGGTGCTGCAGTCCTTTCAGCGGTACCAAGTTGACTCTCGGTATATCGAAGTGCTGAAGTGCTTGTACAGTAGGGCCACGATGGCTATCCGGTACAGAACCAGAGTACAAAACCTATCCAACTGCAGAGAGGTGTAAGACAGGGTGACGTTATATCCCGAAACTCTTCACCGCTGCATTGGAAGACGTTTTCAAGCTTCTGGACTGGAAAGGATACGGCATTAACATCAATGGCGAGTACATCACTCACCTTCGATTTGCCGATGATATAGTCCTATGGCAGAATCGCTGGAGGACCTAAGCACTATGCTCAATGACCTCAATAGTGCCTCCCAACGGATAGGTCTTAAGATGAACATGGACAAAACAAAGATCATGTTTAATGTCCATGTCACACCTATGCCGGTAGTTGTTGGGAGCACTAAGCTCGAAGTTGTTGACGAATATGTTTACCTGGGACAAATAGTCCGACTAGGTAAGTCCAACTTCGACCGAGAGGTCAATCGACGGATTCAACTCGGCTGGGCAGCGTTCGGGAAATTACAGCACATCTTCTCGTCAGGTATACTCAAAACTTGAAAACGAGGCTGTACAACCAGTGCGTGTTGCCAGTGATGACCTACGGAACTGAGACGTGGTCCTTCACTGCTGGCCGGATGAGGAAGCTCAAGGTCGCTCAGCGAGCTATGGAGAGGCTATGCTCGGGGTCTCACTGCGTGATAAACTTAGAAATGAGGATATCCGCAGTAGAACCAGAGTGACCGACATAGCCCAACAGATTAGTAAGCTGAAGTGGCAATGGGCCGGCCATATAGCTCGAAGAACCGACAACCGATGGGGAAAAAGGTTCTCGAGTGGCAGCCTCGTACCGGCGGATTTAGTGTAGGGCGTCCCCACTAGATGGAGTGACGACCTGGTAAGACATGCAGGAAGTCGATGGATGCGGGTGGCTCAGGACCGTGCTTTGTGGCATTCCTTGGGGGAGGCCTATGTTCAGCAGTGGACTTGTGAAGGGCTGTAATGATGATGATGATGATGATGATGAATTTAGGACATGACCTATTTTTGTGTCAAAGTTCACCAAAACCCGTTTAGCCTTTTATTTGTTCCTGAGTAATGAACATTCGATCATCTTCACATACTTTTACATAAATATATAATATTTGTATAGATTCTTTTTTCAATTATTTTTTTACCAGGCTTTCTTTATCGACAGGTGGATATTAGTATTTTTAGGAACTAATTATCTAGGATTTCTCGGCACTTTTTTCCATATTTATCACTATACAATAAATTTATCAGACACTGAAGGCAAATTGGTCGTTTAGTTTTGGCAGGAACTATGCGCCGGCAGATTATGTTTTTTGTTATATCGTTTAAATAATGATTTGAAGTAGATTTTTATACGTAAAAGTGATGCGATTTTGTGTATTAAGTATCTGTGGTGTGGCTTTTCCTTCCACAACTTAATATTAGTGGAAACGACAAGTGCTCCGATATTTATATTATTCTCAAGTTATTTTGTCTGCTTAGGTACCTTAAGAGACATCATCAAATGTCTACTAGCTTATGCTACCGTCGAATTCTCCCAAAAACTCCGCAATGTGAAGCATTTACATAATACTGTGGGGAAGTGTTTGCAAAAAATTATTAAAAAGGATAACTTCTAACCGTGCGAGTCAATTACCAACAAATAAAAAAGGTGAGCGTAGTGCAGGTGGAGACGGAGGTCGTTTAAAATAACGCGTCACGTATCATGCCACACTTTATTAAAATGGACTGGGAGGGTTTCTATTTATTTTTATAAAATACAAGTGATAAATGTACACACTATTTGGCTATTTAACGGTATAGATTTTAAAAGGGTGGAACCTACCCAGACGGACTTCTAGGCAGAAAAGCCGCCACCTAGTCTCCCCACCACGTGGCAGTTAGTACTGGTGGGGATATGGATATAAGCAATCCCGATAGAATAGAAGTAGGCTATTTAAATTATCTTTGCTAGAGATTACCTCCATTATCTTATTATCTAATTTCAATTACTTGGAACTAACTTAAATGTAAAATTATTGTGCTACCAGTAGAAGCAGCCGATGCCGTAATAATATTCGAAATTGGAACTACATAGTGCTTAATTCGCTACTCGTCCTTGCCCCTGAGATGTCTATCATATATATGTCACAACAAGTCTATCACAATAATCGTAGCATGAAAACGACATATTCGATCTTGTTTCCATTGTGTGTTCCCTTTATCGATTTATAGGCTGGGTACTCCAAGGGACAAAATTAAATCACCCCACGGTAAGCTGCAATAACGAAATGAATATTCTCCATTGAACATATCCGCAATAACCTCTTCCACCCCCTCATACTTTAATTCAAATTGGAATTAAAACAATAAACCGTCTGGCATTAATGAAGGCAACGTGAATATTTAACACAAAGCCGGAAGTTTTGCCTTTTACGATCGAACAACAAATTCGTTAATGCAAATCTAAATTTACATTAACTCCTAAATATTTCTCTCTGTCGCTTGTTTTCAAAGAAATATTTCTTGTTGTTTGTGTAAAATGTGTATTTGTGTAAAGTTGAGATATCCATTATTAACTATAAAATAATCAATTGATGTAACACGGTCTTATATGTATAATAGTTTAAGAGCCAGTGAGCGGCAGACTTACGGTATTTCAATAAGCTACACGTTTTTTTCAGTTAATCCCCAATACCTGAGGTACATGAAATGGGGACTCTTTAGTTTGACCGGTGGTCGATATAGAGACGCTCAGGTGTTGAAGGTGTAAAAACATGACAAAAAAAACGTGATAGTAATAAATCTGCCGCTATGACATCTTGAAATATTCAATAAAAGTTACTGAAAAATAACATTGGCAGACACCTATGGCGGTCGCAAGGTCATGGCAGACAGGTTGAAAAGTACAATTTTTTCTTTATAATTTACTTTATTTTAATAAAGCTGCAATTTATATATGTTGTTGATAATATTATTTGACATATATATTTTGCATGGCAGACATATATTGAGGTTCTATCACCCAGGCAGACAACGAACTTCAGTGGGGTCCATAAGCACGTACTATAGCACTCGCTCTAGTCCAGTTTTTAGATTAAATTAAAATTTCTATTATATCAATTAAAATACTTGCTTTCAACTGTTCTTTAGTATCAGTCATCATTATCATCATCATCATCATTATTATTATTACAGCCCTTCACAAGTCCACTGCTGAACATAGGTCTCCCCCAAGGAATTCCACAGAGCACGGCCTTGAGCCACTTGTATCCATCGACTTCCCGCATGTCTTACCAGTTCATCACTCCATCTAGTGGGGATCGCCTTACACTTCGCCTACCGGTACAAGGCTGCCACTCGAGAACCTTTTTTCCCCATCGGTTGTCAGTTCTAGGTTCGGTTCCCCATCGGTTCGAGCTATATAACATCTCAGCGTCTCTATATCGACCGCCGGTCAAACTAAAGAGACCCCATTTCATATACCTCAGGTATAGGGGATTAACTGAGAAAAACGTGAAGCTTATTGAAATACCGTAAGTCTGCCGCTCACTGGCTCTTAAACTATAATACGTAAAATTTTTAACATTTAACAAAGGCACCCAGTGAGGTAAAGAATATCAAGGCTATTGGATTTAATAGGATTTTGCCGCCTGCAAACTGCATCGGAAAATTGGAAAAATGCAATTGTCTACCTACAATGTTCATTCAGCTGCTACAATTACAGAAAGGATATTTATATATAACTTTTATTTACAAAGCACATGTTTGATAGGAAAAATAAATACATGGAGGTCGGAAAACGACATTATTTCGAAAAATCACAGCACGTCGTGGCAAGAACTAATCTATAATTATAAAGGTGAAGATACCTTTACAATTATACATAAGCTCTTGCCCACGACTTCTGTCTACTATTTATTTTTCTCTTGCATGGAGTTGAATTTGCTTAAGATATGACACTTATACATTTAATAACGTTAAATTAATACCTAAAGTAGGTTGTTTATCACTAACTCATCATCGAAACGCTTTATCTTAAAAGTAAAATAGGAACTTGCCGAACCTTATTTTAAAAAACTGGCTGATTGGACGCAATTTAAAGTTGCACACGCCGTAGTAAAAGAGAGGATTTAAAATAGAATTGAACTATAAACTACATTGTATGAATTATTATTCAGCCAGCACGTGCAAGTTTTGGACGCTCGATACTTTCCAGCTAACAGACAGCTTACCATACTAAAGGCTCGTACTGAACATTTGAATACCCACCACTTTTAAAGTCCAAACCTCTAGTTATAGTAAACGCTAACTTTAGCGGGAATTAAAGCTTTTTAAATTGAAATGATAATATTTTATTGCAATAATTAGAATGCGGTAAATGAAAACACACTCTCCTTTAGCGGATCCAGACAGAATAGTGGCTTTTATAACATTTCTCCCCAGCTTTGTGATGCGCAGCCTGGTGCCGTTGCACAATCTTGGTGCACCATAATTACGAATCAGCGGAACTGAGACGCGAAGAGCTCCAGCTTTAGCCAAGGCAAGCCCGTCAACTCCAAGGAGTTGAAACACTCGACTGGGTAGGCAGTACTATAGAACCTGATAGTATGCAGTATCTCGAATCTTAAATAATTAATCGATAAGTAATTATTTGACCAGAGAGAAACCGATACGGGGCAAGCCCCGTATATGTTAAACATTAAATACCAAGGTATTTAATGTTTAAAATATATGATTTTGGAATAGTAGAACCAGAGAAAAGGCTAATTTACACGGGGTCAGTAACAGGCGCCAGTGCTGGCGCCGAGGACTGACTTGCACCGTTTACATGCAGTCAGTAGTCGCGCAGACAGTGCTGTACTGACTTCAAATCAATTTACATTATGAATTTGGAGCCAGTTACTGTCCCTGTGTAAATCAGCGATAACCGACATAGCCCAATAGGTCAGTAAGCAGAAGTGACAATGAGCCGGCCATATAGCTCGAAGAACCGACAACCTATGGGAGAGAAAGCCAGCCTCGTACCGGTAAGCGAAGTGTAAGATGGGTAGATTGAGTGTTAGTTTGTACTAGATTGAAAGTCGACATGGTAAGGAGTGCAGAAAATCGATAGTTACAGATGGCTCAGGACCGTGCTTTGTGGCATTCTTTGGAGGAGGCTTATGTTCAACAGTGGACTTGTGAAATGCCAAAATGATGATGCTGATGTAACTGTGTGTTTTAAATTTATGTTTGAAACGTTGATATAAGAAAGGTTCTCGAGTGGCAGCCTCGTACCGGCAGGCGAAGTGTAGGGCGTCCCCCCACTAGATGGAGTGACGACCTGGTAAGACATGCAGGAAGTCAAGGGATGCAGGTGGCTCGGGACCGTGCTTTGTGGCGTTCCTTGGGGGAGGCCTATGTTCAGCAGTAGACTTGTGAAGGGCTGTAATGATGATGATGATGAAATGAAAAACACACAATTATATTTTTTATCAAAATATTTTATTAACGTATGATATATGTACATATAATTTGCGTTTGTCATTTTTTTTGTCAACACGCAATAAGTCAAAAGAAGTGTTGAACCGAAAATGTAATTTTCGGCACCGAAATCGTATTTTCGGCGCCACAATCCCCAAGTTTTATAGTCTTAATTGGATTTGCTTTCATCGTGCGATTTATAAAATGAGGAGCTTGCAGAAAAAAATACAGAAGAAATTAAGATTTATGATATTAAAACCAGGGACTGTTAAATAAACTTTTAAAAAAAATATGATTTCTTATATTTACGCGAACACTACACATAAAAAAACTACTTTTACGGATTTTATCGCGTTTAATTTACTTAATTTTAATTCCCGACGTTTCGAGATTTACTTGTAAATTTTCTATGGGGTTAGAGGCCAATAATTTTTTAACTTTTCCAGATGTGTTAGTCATCCGAAAACCTAACAACACCATAGGTCACACAGTGTATAGAAAAAAGCTTCAGCACGTCAAGCAGGTTTTAAATGACAACAAGCTTCGGGTCCCGCGCCTATGTCACAGTGACCGAATGAAGCCGGCCACAGTCGAGCGTGTGCCTGCTGTACTACCGTATGTCAGATGAGTCAGAGCCTCTATTAGAACATTCTACAAGCCGCCGAAGGAGATTAGTCAGTTCTTACCATCCGTTAAGTGTAATATCCCTCTACAAGATGCAGGTGTGTACAAGCTAGATTGTGTATGTGGTCTCACTTATATAAGGCAAACAAAAAGATCATTAAAAACCCGCGGAAAAAAACATATAGCTGACGTGAAACACCAACGTTTCGAGAAGTATGCAGCTTGTGATCATATCCTAGACGGTACCCGCCATTACGTCAGATTTGATAGACTACAAATCCTTGCGAAACAACATCGATTCCTACCAAGGATGATTTATTCTTTAATTTTTACGTGGTAAAGCTATAATATAGTTGTAGCACTAATGGTTGCTAACCAACTTTAAATCGTTATAGTTCCTAAATGGTCTTTCAAAATGAAAAATTATTAGAGAAACCTAGATGATTTTCAAATACCTCTTCAATAAGCTGCTTGACATACTTCGTCGACTTTTTTTTCTTTTTCATAATATCGCGTCTTTTTCTGTTCCTCGGTCTTTGGCGTCAAATTGTCGCCATATTGAATTTGATTACTGTGATTTCTTTAGTGACACTCGGATGATCCATAGACATAGAGTATGATTAAGATAAATCAGCTGACGTAAAAATCATCAAAATTGGCCCACGCGTTTTGTCTCTAGAGTGCCGTAAACGAACAAGTATACACACACACATAAACACACACATATATATCATCATAATCATCATCATAATTACAGCCTTTCACAAGTCCACTGCTGAAAGAAGGCCTCCGCCAAGTTATGCCACAAAGCACAATCCTGAGTCACCTGCATCCATCGACTGCCTGCATGTCTTACCAGGTCGAAACTCCATCTAGTGGGGGGTTGCCCTACACTTCGCCTAACGGTACGAGGCTGCCACTCGAGAACCTTTTTTCCCTATCGGTTGTCGGTTCTTCGAGCTATATGGTCGGCCCATTGCCACTTCAGCTTACTAATCCGTTGGGCTATGTCGGTCACTCTGGTTCTACTGCGGATATCCTCATTTCTAAGTTTATCACGCAGAGAAACCCCAAGCATAGCCCTCTCCATAGCTCGCTGAGCGACCTTGAGCGTCCTCATACAGCCAGCAGTGAAGGACCACGTCTCAGATCCATAAGTCATCACTGGCAACACACACTGGTTGTAGAATTTCGTTTTCAGGTTTTGAGATATACCTGACGAGAAGATGTGTCGTAATTTCCTAAACGCTACCCAGCCGAGTTGAATCCGTCGATTGACCTCTCGGTCGAAGTTGGATTACCTAGTCAGACTATTTGTCCCAGGTAAACATACTCGTCAACAACTTCGAGCTTAGTGCTCCCAACAACTACCGGCACAGGTGTGACATGGACATTACACATGATCTTTGTTTTGTCCATGTTCATCTTAAGACCTATCCGTTGGGGGACACTTTTGAGGTCATTGAGCATAGTGCTAAGGTCCTCCAGGATGTTAATACCGTATCCTTTCCAGTCCAGTAGCTTGAAAACGTCTTCCAATGCAGCGGTGAAGAGTTTCGGGGATATAACGTCACCCTGTCTTACACCTTTCTGCTGTTGGATAGGTTTCATACTCTGGTTCTCTACTCGGAAAGCCATCGTAGCCCTAATATACAAACACTTCAGCACTTCGATATACCGTCAGTCAACTTGGCACCGCTGAAAGGACTGCAGCACCGCCCAAATTTCGACGAAATCAAAGGCTTTCTCATAGTCCACATACGCTAGGCAAAGTGGCAGATTGTACTCTTCAGTCTTCTGTACAATTTGCAAAGATCTCTGGCAAAGACTTTGGAGGCCTGGTTCCGCTCGATCGTTTCTTCAATACGAGCTGTATTGAAGTTGCGTAAGTCCCGCCGCATGCATTTTAAGATCTGTCTGTTCAGTTGCCTGTATGCTGTCAAATCTGTTGAAGACTGCAGCTTCATTTCCCGTCTAACAGTTATGAGATTAAGATATACACCTCTACCGGCAACTCTTATGTATATATATATATCTTAATATATGTACCTTAATTTTATGTTCCTGAAACTAAGAGACAGTCTGCTGTCTGGGTGTTTCCTTTCGAGGAGTTGCCAACTAAAGTGAAGAGAGGTCGAAGCGTGGGAAAAAAGAGGGTGGCCTTGTTCTTCGGAAGGACAGGTCATTACGCAACAATTATTTTAGAGGATCCAAAAACAGTTACTGCAGAGTGGTACACTAACAATTGTTTGCCACTTGTCTTGGAAAAAGTTTGGGAGAAACGACCTCGCAGTAGGATTCACCACGACAACGCCTCGTCGCACACTGCCAAGCAAACAATCGACTACTTGGCGACGTGAGACGTGGAATTACTGGGTCACCCGCCCTATAGCCCCGACCTCGCACCTTGCGATTTTTATTTATTTACGAAAATAAAAGAAAAACTTCGAAGAAACCGTTTTATGGACGCCGAGAAAGCAGTGGCTGCGTTTCAACATGCCGTCGAAAAGACCCCTAAGGGCGAGTGGGCAAAGTGCTTTTCTCAGTGATTCCATCGGATGCAGCGATGTAAATGGAGACTACTTTGAAAAGATATAATAAAACTAATAACTTGCTAGTTTGTTCAGTTTTTGATTTTCTAAGAACTTTCAGTGTCACACTCGTATATATATATATATATATAGATCGATAAACACATTACTTTTAAGTCCTTTGTAAAATGAATATCATGTGGACAAAACGTATATTAAGTTTTAATCGGGTATGCCGTAATCGCCACGCGTGACAGGCAGATTGAAGTGTATGCGTGCCGTGTTTGTGTATCTATATCACTAGCCTTTATTTTTTTATTAATTTGTAACTTTTTCCTCTTTGTTAAATAAAAGTGTGTGCGCAAACACAAGTGTACTCTCTGTTCCCTCACTTTTATAGTCCGATAGAAGTGCTATACGGAGAGAGATCAGGCGTAGGACCAACGGATTTACGAGCTTTCCGAGGTATGTGGGTGAAACACCGTCATCTTGGCGGCTCGACGGGCTCTAATGAGAATTTCTTGACAGAAAACACATTTCAAAATCTGGATCTCTAGATCGCGATTACGACTGCTAGACCAACAAGGCAGTCAAATTATAACGACGGGCCGCCAGTTTTATGATTTATTGTTCATGAGGATGAAAATAGAGTGACGTTTTTGTGAAACACAAAAAACTAAAGTTTTCAAGGCCGTCTCTACTTCTTGTAGTGAATCATGCTTCACTGCCAATACACTCTACATTTATCATGTTGGTACGACGCTTTCATTTGAGTATTTTATTTCCTTTGCTTGTCGATTCTAACTAGAATATGCCAAAGGAAAAAGTTTAAGCAACTTATAGGTAATCACTGTGCATCCGAAATATTTTCAGTAAATAAATAACAATTTAGATGTTACGAATACTGTAGCTTCGGCTGAATTTCCATTCCATAATCCTCTATCCTCAGACACGCATGCGTTTTGATTTATTTTATTTTTATTTATAGAATAAGCGTGACAAACGAGTACACAGTCCACCTGATGGTAAGTAGATCCAGTGGCTCATAGACATTTACATATATCCTCAACTAAGAATATAAATGCAGATGCGTTGTCACTCCTCAGGAAAAAGAATGCCACGTTTTCAGTCAAAAGGGTATGTGCTTCTCTACACTCACCATACAAAACACATCAGCATTAAGCTGCTGTTAAAAACCGATATTATGTGAGAGCGTGGCGCAACATCTTGATGAATTGAAAAAAAAACTTAAATATATATTTTTCTGGACAAAAGCATAAACGACATGCAATTTATGAACAAAATGTGAGTGGAGATTTAGCTTTTCTTTGTTACGCAAATATGCTATATAAATAATGAAATGTAGGTTGACCTCATACATCGGGAATGGCATCATTACCAAGCGGTCGAGGACAATCGCCTCAACAAAAAGTACCTACGTAAAGGCAAATACGAATTGTAAATCAAGTTGTGATTTTTTGCTTTTTTATTGTCTCGTCTTAATTTAAAATAAAACATACAGGCCAGATCTATAGGTATTAATTGCAATGCAGATATACAGATCATAACATTGTAATCCAAACGATTGAATAAAACTACTTTTACGGATTATATCGCGTTTAATAACTTATTTTTATTAATTCCCATCGTTTCGGGCGCTTTACAGCACCCATGGTCATGGGGGACTGAGGTGATTGACGGCCCGATGTCAGAGTTAACCCGGAGTACCTTCAGCTTTTTTAATTATTAATTTTAGTCCGATCTACGCAGAATGAACTTATTGTGTCTTGAAGTCTTGCAGTGGTATGCTTGGGTTTAGTTTTAATTTTATTAATTACAGGATCCCAAGCAGGTGGTAGTAACCAGCCTCCCTCTCTATTGAAATTAGGATGTTTTTTAATTTCAATAGCCTCACGTATCATCCTTGGCAGGAATCGATGTTCTTTCGCGAGAATTTGTGGTTTATCAAATCTAATGTAATGGCGGGGGCCGTCCAGGATATGATCATAAACTGCAGACTTCCCGGAACGTTGGTGCTTCACGTCAGCTATGTGTTCTTTTACGCGGGTTTTATTAATCGTTTTGTTTGCCCTATATATGAGAGACCACATTCACAATCAAGCTTGTACACTCCTGCATCTTGTAGAGGAATATTGCGCTTGACGGATGGTAAGAACTGACTAATCTTCTTCGGCGGCTTGAATAATGTTCTAATAGAAACTCGCTTCAAGATGTAGCCAATCTTGTCTGTGATACCTCTGACATATGGTAGTACAGCAAGCACACGCTCGACTGTGGCCGGCTTCACTCGGTCACTGTGACGTAGGCGCGGGACCCGAAGCTTGTTGTCGTGCAGAACCTGCTTGACGTGCTGAAGCTCGGCGGCCAGGTGTTTGCTGTCACAGATCCGTCGTGCTCTCTGTAACAAAGATTTGCCCACGGTAGCTAACTGTAAAGGATGGTGGTAGGATTCACCGTTTAAATATCAGTTTGTATGGGTCTTTTTTCTATACGCAGTGTGACCTATGGTGTTGTTAGGATTTCGAATGGCTAAGACATCTAGGAAAGCTAAAGAATTATTTGCCTCTAACTCCATAGTAAATCCTAACAACTACGCAATATTTCACACGCACTTCACACTCTTTACAACATATTTCTTTAGCGCCCAGTAATTGCTTCACCATTCATCGTGTGACCGTCTAGTGGCAGTGTAAGAGAATCATTTGTGAGATATTTTTTTTTTTTAAATGTGTAAATAGGCTAAGCAAAATTTTATTTAAGAGAGTAAGACAGTGGTAGGCTATAAAATTAACTCCGCTACATGAATTTTAACTTACATTAAGCACAATTACCTTCGTTATACATCCATTAGTAATCCCAGTTGTAATGAATTTTAAAATATATTCAAAACTAAATGTTTAACCAAAATAAAATATGCTTTCTGTAGATGATTATAATACTAAACTTATTCTTTAACTTTTTTCTTTAATTCATATTTACATTAAAAAGTAAGTATTACGTAAATAACTTTTAAGTTATTTCTGATATAAATCAGTACATATACATTGAGAACGATGTTATTGAATTATTAGTCTCTGCTTGTTTTTAAGCAATATACATCAGGAACTCTCACAAAATTTTTAACAGCTCGGTGTTTAACGAAATTCCGGAGTTAATTAATCGAACAGAGAATTTATCATGGTATTACCGTTCAAAGCGGTTGTAAATGGATTATATCCGTCTTTTTAATCATCCTCAATTTTATAGGCTGTAGCCTCTTATCAAACTGCGATCTTTCGTAGCGTATTTTCGTTTTATATTGTACTCGTATAATCCGTTTCAGGCATTCCATATAAATGTTTACTACTTATTTAATCTTAAATTTTCTCATGATTTTGCATTAGCAATATTTGATAAATGGTTATAAAATATCGCAGATTGTAATAGAATTGTATCAAAAGGGAAAAAGCAAAATTCTTAATTTGGAGTATAAAGAAAACATCATTTGCACCATAATGCCTTTAAATTTATTCCTTGTCTATGTTTTACCAGTTTTTACATAAGAATTATTACAATCTACAATCTGTTAAAGATACTATAACAAAAATGTTATTATTCTACTTAGTCATATAGCGGTCAATCACAACCTGATGCTGACCTGCATTAACCCTTTCACAGAAACGACTAGTGGGGGGGCTTGTGCGTAGTAGTAGTTTATCTACCGGCATGCTACGAAGCGCTGTAGTGTGGTGGCGTAGATACAATTCACAAAAAAATCGTTTTCACCCTTATTCTTTAAAAGAGCATTACTGTAACCAAATGTTAACTCCGAATTATAGTAATATACGTTATAAAATGCACCTTGGAATATCTTCAATCCTTTCCATAAAAATGCTTTTACAAGTCTTTTAATTTAACCAATTTTGAGTTAAACAAACCAGAAATTAAAAACCGAAACCCAGTAACATAAAAATTTAATCTCAAAACTCCAGCAACAAAACAACAGCATTAAAAATACGATTCTTACCACCACTCGCAACGACATGACCATTAACGTGTGTGTCCGATCAAGTCCTTATCTCACTGATATTGACATCTTGAATACTCTCACACTCAGCTATTACCAGCAATTTACATCGAGTTTAAGTATATTATTGTCTCAGTAGACGTCATTTTTGCGTACGAAAAACACTTATTTCTATATAATAGAATAAGATTGTTGGAAAGTGAATAGTTAGGGCCTTAGACTCATACATGTTTATTCTCGATTAAGAATTAAAATATAGGTTCGTTGTCACTTCCTAATGTCTATCGTATGACGTGCTCGTATCATCATCATTGCATTAGACTCTTATTTTACGCTGGTATTCTGTGAAAGTAATGTCCCTCCTCGGTTGAACCGACCCAATTCGTGCTGCAACATAATAAATAGCTGCAATGTGTCTCTACCACGTGAAAAATTTGCAAAAACAATTTTTTTGGCACAAAGACCGTTTTAATGTGGATAAAATGCATAGAACTAAGATCGTAGTTAATTTCCTGAGGATTTGTACTTAGATACACAGACGACTCACATAAACTGAAGTTTTATCTACATAAACTAAAACCGAAAGGAAAGAGAAGAATTTAAAGAAATAAATATATTAACTTTGGAAAACGAAAACTTAATATAAATATGTACACATAAACAAAAGTAGGTTTAATAAAAGTGATAAACGTTCTATAAACATTAGAAACAAGGTTTAAGCCCAAAACTATCAATAAACCACTTTTTGTAATAAGACGGATAATATCTTAGACTTCCCTTTAGAACACACAATCTTTTAGCTAATTTGCACGAATTATAAATTATATGCATAAACTATACACAATAAAAAGGATTAAGTGATAATGTAGAGGCTCACCGCTCTGACGTATACTCGTATACGTATTATGGTAAATTAATGCTCGTACCTTAATTTCCCGGGAACCTATAATTGAGATTATTATATAGCCACCGGTTCCTGTTATTCTCATTAATCATATTACGCGTCTGTATCGTTAAAATTCTGCGATGTGAAAATTTGCCCAGCAGGGTGAATTTGTTGCTTCTCCTTTTTTATATAGAATAACAAACGCGCATCAGTTCATCTGATGGTAAGTGGATGCTGTGGCCCATATCTATCCTTGATTAAGAATCCAAATTCAGATGCATTGTCCCCATTTAGGACTAATATGGAATAACTCACTCATCATACGAAACACGGCAGAAGTAAGCTGCTATTGTGTGTGAGCGAGGTCCTTTCCGGTCGTGCCGACCCATTCGAGCTACAACCATAATATAGCTGCAATATGACTTCATCACATAGTTTCTAGATAATATTGTGATATCATTTTAATTATTTTTTTTTATTTACTTAGCCCTGCTTTGGGATTTTTCTTATAGTATCGTTATGGCATTTTGTAGCACATACATAGGCGCACGCTCTCGAACACGCACACGCACACGAACAAACACTCACATTTTGAATTTGATTATTTAATATAGGTAAGCCTGACATTTATTTTTAAATCAGTCTTTATCAACGATTATTTTACTTCCAAATAATTCTTCATTTTATATTTCTGTGACTTTAATAAACAAATCCTGAAGTGGCAATCGGCCGGCCATATAGTTCTTCGAGCCGACAACCGATGGGAAAGGAAGGTTCTCGGGTGGCAGCCTCATACCGGCAGGTGAAGTATAGGGCATACCCCACTAGATGGAGTGACGACCTGGTAAAAGGTGCAGGAAGTCGATGGATGCAAGTGTCTTAGGACCGTGCTTTGTGGCATCCCTTGGGGAGGCCTATGTGCAGCAGTGGACTTGTGAAGGGCTGTAATGATGATGATGATGAATAAACAAATACAAAAAAAATGTTATATTCTCATTATATTTCTATATATAAAAATCAATTGCTGTCCGTTAGTCTCGCTAAAAGTCAAAAACGATTCGACCGTATTTGATGAAATTTCGTGTGTGTGTTTGAATGGATCCCTAAATGGCTTAGATTCACAATTGAACCCAGTAGGTGGCGCTATTGCTGAGATCCAACAACCACCCGTGCGAAGCCGGAGCGGATCGCTAGTAAAATATAAACTACATTTTCACAGGTACATAATATTCTGACATAGGCCTCACCCGCAGTAGAGAGGATTCGTCACGCTTTGAAGGAGTAGATACCTGAATCTATAAGCATGTAAATAATATCCGCTTATCTAAGCTGCATTTAAATATTGAGGCCATCCAAAGTGAACTTGCCCTAATAAATGCGTAATTATGCAGAAAGCTCAGCTCAGCTAAGACTTAATGTTTCAAAGACGTTGTTTATTTTTTCTGTTCTTTTAGTTCGGACTTCTTACAAGACTGAATAATGAAAGCATAAAATTCATTAAGTTTTCGAATAAATAACAGCAAAACGGAGTAAGATACTTTATTTCTTTTTATTTATTATAATATTAAGACAATCGAACTGATATTTTTATCAGATGTTTTATTTACATTGATTGCACATAGATAAACATCCAGACCCGGAAATTCATTATTTTTAATACAGCCTATCAAAAGTCCACTGCTGAACAAAGACCTCCCCAATAGATTGCAGTCTGGCTGGTTGAAAAACGTAGCTATTTATTATTTTAAGTTGTTACCACGAAGATGCTACTGCAAATCTGTTTCCCTCTACTGGTGTGCTAAATACCGAAACAATAACCGCAATACTATAATTCTCCTTTTTTTAATGAAAAAATGAAGATAAAAAACGAAAAGGTTTTCTTAATTGCAAAAGTTAAGAGGATCGCCTTTGTGGCGAGGGATTGACGAATGCTTCGGAAAATTCTTCTACAAAATATTTATCGAAAGGGTATTGAAATTTGTGAACATTACCACAAAATTTCTGGATAAGATTATTACAAAATCATAAATAAACGAGCTATGATCGCAAAAAACATTATATTTTTATTTTTAAATTAAATTTTAAATTTTAAATAGGCCTGCATTCTGTAACTTGTTGATTTTTTATTATTTGTTAGTTGTTGTTAATTAAGTATGGAATATCGACTACTATTCTTTTTAATCTAGCTATTAGTTGACAAAATACATAAAAAACACGGGAAATAATCACTCTTTCTAAGTAACCAGCCGAAGAATATGTAGAATCACTTGCATAATAGTATTCTGTACAATAAGTCTTCCTTTCTTACTTCGTTTTTTACCGAGTCCAAAAAACAAGAAGACTCTATTCGACGTGTATGATTGTTAATTTATGTTAACTGATTTCGCAGGAATGGCTAAATCGATTTAAATGATCTTTCTTTTATTAAATATGTTATACTTTAGGGGTTGCCCCATATAAATTTGAAGGTAGACGAATAGAGGGTAACGCTTTTAATGTAACTATTTAGACGAACACATTAAATTTACAGCGAGCGATTAACCTTGAGCCATGGTAGCTCAGGGGTGTAAATTTCACAGTACACGAGTAACCCGGGTTCGATCCACGCCGGCACCAATTAAATTGTTAATTGCAAATTTAAGTACTGATTTACCACGTGTTTGGCGGTGAAGGAAAACATCGTAGGAAACCTGCATGTCTGAGAAATAAGAAAAAAAATATTTCGCAGGCATGTGAAGTTCGCCAACACGCATTGGGGCAGCGCGGCGGATTTTTCCTTGCCCTAATGAAATGAGAAGAGGCCTGTGCCCAGCTATATTATATAGGCTATAACTTTACATTACTTTAGATTCTAAAGCTGATGCTTAGAGATAATTTATTAAGAATCAAATATCCGTCTCCAGAAAATATTATGAGGAAATTATTATTTTAGTTTTTACTTTTTACTGATATTTTATTTGTTTAATAAATAACGTTACATTGAATAGGATTTTTTCATTTAAGTATAGTGGAGACAATTTACATTTTATATTGTATATAAATGCATGGACAAATTTCCAAACCCGTTTTAATTATGTGTAGGACATACAAACACTTGTTCTGTGCTCAATTCAAATCAAACGCGGAGCATCGTCATTTATACAAGATTTCTGGTACTACGACCGCCAATCCATGTGCCAAGCGTTATGATTATGCCAAATCCTTCCTTTAACGAGAAAAGTACCTCGTAACAAGGCATTCCATCTTAGTCGTCAGATGTGACGAAGAATCTGAATTTTTAATCGAGCATATATGAGGAGGACTATGGGCCACGGCATCCACATACCTTCAGATGGACTGTAGGTTAATTTTTAAGCTTTTTTTTAAATTATAGATTATATTTCCCACTTTATACATGCATATATTTATCGAAACATTGATTTATATAACTATTATATCTCTGCATGGAAAACTACGAATATATCTTTATATTATTACGTGAAGAGAAAGCTTTGTACACCTTTTTAAGCTGCGTGCACAAAGGAGAGTGAGATTTGGCATAATTAAAGTTTAAATGGAGTGGCAGTACAGAAAGTAAAAATGTATTGTAGACGGTCATACTACCAAGTAAGTAATATATATGTTATTACTATAACGCCAATGTCAAACACTTAGTAGTCTGTGGTCAAACAGTCGTACAGATTAGAGAAATAGTTATTATAATTTAAGTCTTAAATGCATTATTTTACAGTATATCTAAAACATTTATTTGAAATTTGCATTGATTGTTCAATGAAAATGCCGATTTTTTGCCGCTGTTTATCAACAAATACAAATTGAGGTGTGGTGATGACGGAATAGAATCCATTACCCCAATTCTTCAAATGTAATTCTTCATAGTTAGAGGCTACTATGGAACAACATCTTGTATAAGCCTGACGTAAAATACTGTGACCGGGGACGAGGAGCAGCATCATAGTTGTGAGACATCTGCTAATGCGATCGTCAATCTGCCTACCAAGAGTGGCGATTAAGACCAACTCTCCAAATCCTATAATGGGGCAGGGCCAAGTACAGCATTAGACTTTAACGCATATGAAGAAGAATCAACAAATAATTGAAGAGACGACACGAGAGGACTATCTATATTTGTAATTTTATTGCGGCGAGCTCAGGGATTTTAAAAGTTTATAGGAAAAATATAGTACTTGCAATAAAATCTAAGCCTCTGCAAAGAAGGCAGTACAAAAACAAGATGTCGTAGTAGAATTATTTTATTGCGGTTATAAAGTTTTTATTGCTGCAACTAACCTAGATGTATGTCATAAAATTGTGAAATTATCCTAACGTCTCATTTCCTCGTTTTTTTAATCATTGATTGACACACAAACACCAGATTCTATAAAAATGTCCTCAGAACGGACAGTCTCAGAGGAGACTAGCCATCTGAGCAAGACAGAATTATAGTGTACGAGTGTGTGCGAAAATACAGTCTCTATTTACTCACTCTTGCATTTCGATGGGACGGCAATCCGATACGACTGAAGAGAGATTAGGCGCAGGAGACTGCTTTGCGTGCTTTCCGAAGCACGGGGTTAACCTGGCCAAACATGACTGTAATAATTGAACGAAGTTCCAGCGTTTAGGCCCAATCCGTGTTGACGAACTTTAGATTTCATCAAATATTTTACTTTCAAATGTTGGTTTTATATGAGCTACCACGGTTCTCATCATGTAGTCTTTTTAGTTTTTTTTTAAAAGTTTCAAGTTGCCAGGAATATATATTTCTAAAAGCTTTAAAAAACGTCGACCTATCTTTCTATGTAAGTAAAGTAGCAAAAACTCTCAACTCAACTACAGAATAGTTCGTACTTTGCATTTGCACCTGAATAAAAAAACTCTTCCACCTTTTAAAAAGTGCATATGCTTCGTTTCATAATACCACCTCACCTACAAATGGAAACGAAGAAAAATTTTACATAATTTTGCCTTTATTTTTTAATTTTAATTTTATATACAAGGTTTTTCAATTATACTACTATATTGTAATATTGATGATGTACGTATTATAATATTCATATATTTAAGTACATATATATTATATAAGAGTAGTATTTAATACCGAGGTTCAGTCAAACATTAGGATATATCTTATGGGTGAGATCTTACAAAAATTCATGAGTTAAAGTCATTTTCGTTTGTTTTCAACAGACTAAGCTTTTTTCTCGTAAATTTAATGCTATTTTGACACCCCATCCTTTTCTCATTAGACGGAAATTAATATGAAATCCCTTTTTGGTAGTTAAGGCGACCTTAATACCGTTTAATTCTGAATATTTTTTTAAGATTCAGATATAAACAATCTCTTGACTTCTAATTTTTAACCTATTTAACTGAACTGGAACTTCCATTGGCCGACGATCTCGTCTTTAATGCAGTTCAGTAAGTAATAGTCAAGCAAATAAAATTAACATTTAAAGAAATCTTAACTTTTAAATTTTACACAACAATTACAATTATTTATACTAACCCAATTACACAACAACAATTATTTACATTTATCCAATCCCTTTACCATAAATTTCATACTAGAATCTCTTCTTCAATCTGCATGATCCTAATATGAATTGCCTGTATCCAGCACTAGACTTAAAATGGCTGTTGATATATAAGATTTTTTTGAAATTCAATACATTTGTAAATATCATGTGTATATATCACGCGTCTACACCGACACATAATATATAATAAATAAATAGACACACAACATGAAGTAAATATGTTATCAATATTGGCCTCTTAATATATATACAAAGATGTGATGTATGTATATGTACATACACAAAAACATAAGCATTTCTGTAACTAGGAATAGATAAAAGCTACCAATACCAGTAACTCGATTCCTCAAAATCAGTTATTCATTATTGCGGCAATGTTTACGCTTTTACAGCCAAATCCTAAAAATATATGACGGTGCCTGTGCCATTGCATGTGCGGCGGCGCCAGTGTTGCTAGACAGAATTCTTGTAAACAATACGTGCACCGCACACCTGCACCATTGCACCTGCGGTGGCGCCCGTATCTCTACTTGTTTTCTTGAACATGTTCACACATTGCAGACTTCCATGTTCAAGATCGTCCCCACCACTACATCAGATTTGATAGACCACAAATCCTTGCAAAAGAACACCGATTCCTACCAAGGATGATACGCGAGGCTATTGGGATTAAAAACATCCTAATTTCAAAAGAGAAGATGGATGGGTGCTGCCATCTGCTTGGGAGCATACCACTGCAAGACTTCAAGATACTGTAAGCTCATTCTGCGTAGATCGGACCAAAAATTAATATTCAAAAAACTGAAGGTAGCCGGGCTAACTATGACATTGGGACGTCAAACACTTCAGTCCGCCCCCCCCCCCGCGACCTTGGGTGCTGTAAAGCACCCGAAACGTCGGGAATTAAAATAGTAAATTAAACGCAATAAAATCCGTAAAAATAGTTTTATTCAATGTGTAGTGTTCGCGTAAATATAAGAAATCATTAAGTTAAGCACTCTTAATAATTTCACCGTATACGACTATGAACCCAAGTTCATAGTCGTATACGGTGAAATTACAATAACATAACCATGGATGATAGAAAAAAGTTGAACCCATATTTTACAGATTGAGTGCAGCATTAACAGAGCGAGGGTATCAGCTTTGCGCTCACCCCTCCTACATGTTCTTAACGTAGGAGAGCCATGCTGCAGCGATATCATGTTTGCAGCAGGAAAGGGTCAGCTCGACCGGGCAAGTACCGCGCTGTCACAAAATACCAGTTAAGATACCAGCTTAATGCTGATGTGTTTCGTATGGGGAGTGCAAAGAATCGGAGAACCTTTTTAATAGTAACGAGGCATTCTGTCTTCATCTTCAGAGGTGACAACGCATCTACACTTTAGTTTTAATCGAGACTAGATGTATGTCTATGAGCTAAAACATCCACTTACCAGCAGTTGGACTGATAAAAATCCAACCTGCCTGCACAACGTGGTGAAATTGGGCAAGTCATCTAACAAATGTTAATGGATAAAAAACAATCATCAAGATATTAAAATCAACATAAATACCATCAGTGACCATTAACATATCGATCTGATGCAATTTATTGAAATTAGTGCACATTTTTGTGACTTTCGTTGCGAAATACAAACCTTATGTAAATAGAAACAATACCTAAATTTCGGTCACACTTTTTAATTAATTTTACCTAAGTATTTGCTTGTTCTATCAAAACTACAACCGTACTTGCTTAATAGCGCATAAAATTAAAAGCAAAGTAAAACAATATCGCAACTTTTAATAGGAGTTCGGCAACTCGGTAAAGTTTTGTAAGAAAAACTTTCACAAACTCCCGATGTTGGACAGGGTTTTGCGCCTTTTAATGATGTTTTATTTATTCTTTTTTGAATATTATGTGACTTTATACTATTTTTGTATATTACGTTTTAGACCAATGTTTATATAACAAAGGAAGTATGGAAACTCACCAATACACTGTTTCTCAACCTTTTTATCTTTTTAAAGAACACCTTAACTTTATTGACCTGTTTTGCATTTCATTTAGTTTTTAATAAAACTATAAAAAATCGTTACTATATTGCTCTTTCAGGCTCGCATTCAAAATCGTCTTGTAATTAAAATCTACTTGTTTCCTTCTCCTTTTCTGTATAGGCACTCCGGGTAAGTACCATATTCTTATCTTTTTTGCCGTCATGCATCGGTTTTAACACTTCTGTGTTCCGATTAAAAGTGTAAAACAATCAGCGGGTCATTGTGAATATTCGCTGGCCAAGAGGCATTCCATCTTTGTCCTCAGGGGTGACAAGGGGAAGCAGGCATCTATGAATTACGATTACGTGAACAAAAGTTGAACATTTGTCATTCTATATTGTTAAAAAAATACTGCAGCGCCCTTTTAAAGTAAGTTTTTTTATTATTATTAAAGTAAAATTATTTACTTTAATAATAATAAAAAAAACATGTGTGCAGTTCACACGCTGTAGAAGTGAAACCTTTAAATGAAATGAAACAATCCTTTTTTTTAGTCTTAATTTTAGTGTAATAAATCAAAAGAATATATTCTTTCGAGAAAAATTACTTTGTAATAGCGCCATCTACTTTATTCTATATAGGTAAAGTCAATTTATCGAACAAAAATTAATTGACTCTCAAAGTGGTACATAAGATAGTCGCTAGATGGCATAAACTCGGCAGCATGCGTGTCGGATGCTCTATTGACGGTCTTTGTGTCAATAGTATAAGTTATGCTGACGACATGGTGCGGCTGAGTCCATCAGTCGCTGCTCTCAGAAGACTGATGAGCGCTTGTGAGCGTTTTGCTGAGTCTCACGGTCTTCTTTACAATGTAAAGAAGAGTGAGTTTATGGTATTTAAGGCAGACGGCCGCAAAACTCACAATGTTCCGCCAGTGTACCTAAGCTCTACATCGCGTGTCGTCGTTCAAGTATCTCGGTCACATTGTGAACGAGAGACTGCGGGATGACAGTGATATGAAGAGGGCAAGGAGAGCGTTGGCAGTCTCATCAGTCAATGTGTTAGCCCGCAGATTTTCACGATGTACCACAGAAGTTAAAATAACATTGTTTAAAGCCTTCTGCCAAACAATGTACACGTGTAATCTGTGGGTTGATTATACGCGGGGGGCTTTCAGCGCACTCCAAGTACAGTATAATAATGCCTTCAGGGTGATGTTGGGTCTGCCGCGATTCTACAGCGCATCGGGCATGTATGCGCAAGCGCGCACCGATAGCTTCGAGACGGTGTTGCGCAAACGGGTCGCCTCGCTCATGCGCAGAATACGTGGTAGCTCCAACACCATACTGAAGGCTCCTGTTATGGAACACTGGGTGAATATGCATGTGCATAAACCTAGTGTCTCAGGCAAGCCTGGTTTGTACTTAAACTAATTTTTCGTGTCTGTACCTAATTATTACTAACATAGCTATAACTTCCTTGTCCTACTAACAATTATGGATGTTTGTCAGAAATAAAGAGATTTTATAAAGAAATGGATTGTTATGAATGAATTGGATAATGTTGTAATTCAGTATGGTTAATTTTAGTTATTTAATAAATATGTTAATTTTTTAACTATTTATTTTAAAGCGTCTCTCACACACAAACGGCTTGCAGTGGCGGCTAACCGCGAGCCGCGACTCCAGTCGCTGTCGCAGTGGCGGCCTGAAGCTCCATTCGCTGTGGTGTCTATGCTACGGTCGAACGTCAGTCAACATGGCAAACCGTGACGTAGTCTTATTCCTCTTATTATATTTAGCAATATTATCCCATATTTTGTTTTTAATCCCAATATTTTTGCAATCATGGTGTGAATTATCATAAAGTACTGGATAATTTTGCACTGTTTCTATTTAAATCTCTGTATTTAGCGCCATTTTTCACGCGGTACACGAGGCCTATTGTAATAATTTGAAACTGACCGCGCGGCCACCGACAGGGCGTGCGCTCACAAACACACAAACACACGCGTGGTGACGGAGGAGGCGGGGCACGCGGCCGCGGTCAGCCGCTCGCAGGCCGCGACATGGCCGCTCGTGTTTGCAGACTCACTTACATTGCAAGCCAATGTAAGTGAGAATGCCACCGTGGCCGCCACCGCAAGCCGCTTGTGTGTGGGAGACGTTTAACAGTTAAAATTTATATTAAACACCTTTAAAGCACAAGCAAAGAGGAGACCGAAATAATACGAAACACTATTTAAAAAAATACTAGCAATATTAACATTACTAAAATTCCCTTTAACCGCTATTGGTAAGATTAAAAATAAAAATAGCGAATTTGAACCCACAACCTTTTGAGTTCGCTGTCCGCACCCTGCCATTACTACACTGTATTCTATATCATTCTCACGCAGGCTAAATCCAATAGATGTATGCGTTTGTCTCTTTTTAGTGTCGTTTTTACGTTTCATCCACTTTAAAATCACAACGATGCTGAATATAATTACCTTATTGAATTTTAAAAACCCAAGATGCCTTTAATATTCTGTTACTGTTATGTTCTATCCGATAAATGTTTTTTTTTTTAAATACTCGTATAAGAAGTAATTTAATTTAAAAAATACATTAAAAAATCTTTTACGTAAGTAATTCGAACTGTTCGGTGAAACCGAACGCCTTTTTCAGCAATTGGCGCTACGCCGCCAATTTGTTTAGTGCATTTTCGTTACGCAACAGTGTCGGGTGCATTCATAACAATTTATTAACATTTTTGTAACTGTTTCAAATAAAGTGATTTTTTACTATTGCGGACGTTATCAAATCAACATGAAGAGGAGTATAACAAACTAAAAAAGGCCATTAACTTGAAAATTTGGTCGGAGACGCACCGGGAGAAAACAACCCCTAAAACGAAAATACCCAACTTCCACGGAAATTACAACCAGTGGGTGTCGTTCAAAGATATCTTCACAGAAACTGTGCATAATAACACGGCGCTCTCAAAGGCACAAAAAATGCAGTTCCTCAAAAGTAAAATCCGTGGGGAAGCTGAACGCCTAATTCAACATCTGAAGATCAGCTCAGATAACTATAGCGTTTGTTGGGATATTCTTAATCAGCGTTATAACAAAAGAAGTTAATATTTTCCTCTCAGATAAATAATCTGTTGGATTAGCATAATATGAAAACACAATCATTGGTCTGTATCAACACATGCATGACGTCACGCTAGAAAGTCTGAACTATATTAAAAATTTAGGCGTGGATATCAGCACATGGGATCCGCTCATCGTGCATATTCTAGATCTGAAACTCGATTCTGACAGTCACTCTGAATATATTGATTCACTAAAGGACCGCAGAGAACTTCCTACATTGAAGGATTTTCTTGATTTTTTGGAGAGAAAATTCACCGCTATGGAGTCATCCCGGAGGAATATACATCAGAAAACTAACTCAAACAATCAAAATTCTCAACAAATGCAGCCATCAACTTCTTACGGAAGATTTTATAAATCGAACAATTACAATAACATGACAAAAGAGGTCAAGCCAAATGCAAGGTCAGCATTCAACGTGACTACAATAAAATGCCCGCTTTGTCACAACGAACACGGCTTATACAATTGTAAACATTTTCTGTAATTAAAAAATGATCAAAAACTGAAGACCGTGAAAGATCTGAAAGTATGCATTAACTGCTTATTAGGCCACCATGGTAATGAATGCATATCCACAAAAACATGCCGAAAATGTACGAAAAAACACAATACCATAATGCATGATGCTTGTGCCTTGTGCCAAGCGAGTTACATCCACGGCCAGTGTCACAGTAGCCCAACCAAACAATGACGACAGCAACACGTCGCTGCACTCGCACGTGTCTTAAAACATGAACAAAATAAGTCATCTGAAGTCCTGTTAGCTACCGCTATAGTGAATGTCAAGGCCGCCGACGTTACCTCGATGAAAATGAGAGCGCTGGTAGACCAAGGGTCTCAGATATCCCTTATCACCGAAAGTGCAGCTCAACGAATGAAAATCAAGAGAAACAATTGCAAGGGGTCTATTTTTGGAGTTGGGGAAAGAGAAAGTAACGGAAAGGGCATGATAAACATAGAATGTCAGTCGGTTTGTAATGATTTTAACTTTCAAACTGACGTCATAATTATGAAGAATTTATTCGGAAAACTACCTAACGAAACATTTATGAAACCTAACTGGACATTCATCGAGAATATATCACTGGCAGACCCTGAGTTTTATATAAGTCGCCCAGTAGATATATTGTTTGGCGCAGATATTTATTCAAACATTTTACTTGGCGGAATGATTAAGGGGGAGAACTCAACACAGCCTATCGTGCAGCAAACTCACCTAGGCTGGCTCTTATGTGGAAGTGTGAACCCATATAAATGCAACGTTTTACTACATAACTTAGATGATATCAAGAGGTTTTGGGAAGTCGAATAAATAAGTGAAGAATCTAATTTATCCCTTGAAGATCAAAAATGCATCAACTTTTACAATTCGATAGCAAACAGGAAAGAAAATGGCCGTTATGAAGTTAGACTACCGCTAAAAGAAGACATTAAAAATAAACTGGGATCATCAAAATTATCAGCTTTGGTTCAATTTAGAAATTTGGAGAAGAAATTTCATAAAGATGCAAAATTGGCAAACGATTATCGAGCTTTCATGAGTGAGTACTTGGCCTTAAAACATATGAAGCCGGCGAACAGTAATGATACACCGGAATACTATTTACCGCACCACGGTGTAGAAAAAACCGATTAATTAACAATGCAATATCAGGTTGTCTACAACGCCTCGCACAAAACATCATCGGGATACAGTCTAAATGACTTGATGCATACTGGCCCGAATTCGCAAGTTGACCTTCAGATGCTCCTTCCTAAATGGAGACAATATCAATATGTTTTCACGGCTGATATTGAAAAAATGTTTAGGATGATTTTAATAAATGAGGATGACCAGAAATAACAGAATTTTTTGGAGACAAGGATCTGAAGAGCCTATACAAACATTTTTCTTAACAACAGTCACTTACGGGACACGAGCGGCACCTTTTCTAGCCATGATGACCTTGAGAAGGCTACCAGCTCACGAACGAGCAAGTTTTCCAGAAGCGGCAAAAATTGTCGAATCAGCATTTTTTATGGACGATCTTTTATATGGGACTTCGTTCATAGAAGAAGGAAAGAAACTTATATCTGATTTAAAACTACTGATGAAGTCAGGAGGTTTCAATTTGACGAAAATGGTCGTCAAGTGAACCTCAGCTTTTAGAAAACATAAAACAACAAGGAAAGATAACGGAGACAGAACAGAGAGAGGTGTATAATTTTAAAACAGAAAACATTTCAAAACAATTAGGATTATGCTGGAATTCGAAGGACGATACATTTTTATTTCTGTCTGATTCTGTCCGAGAAGATTGCTGTCTGAAATTTCCAGATTCTTTGACCCGCAAGGATTTTTGGCGCCACTTTTGACGAAACAGAAACTGCTTTTTCAAAAACTATGGGAAGAAGATTTTAAATGGGACGATAAGGTTTCACTTGAAATAGAGAAAGAATGGGCTATGATAAAGACAGAAATCAACATCATTAATCAATACGAGATCCCAAAGTGGATCCTGTGTCACAAAGATGACGTCCTACAGTTGCATGGCTTCTGTGATGATTCTCACTGGAAGCGTATGCTTGCGTCATTAATGCGAGGATCGAGGGGAAGCAGGCAATGTTAGTAGCCGCAAAAACCAAATTAACTCCATTGAAAAAACCGATGACAGTTTCTAGACTAGAACTTTGTGGGGCTAATTTACTATCAAAACTAATGAAACAGATGCTTTTAGTCAACATGAACTGGATATTTATAGCTGAATGGACTCGACCGCGGTGCTCGGCTGGCTCCAAGGTGAGCCGACCCGATGGAAACCCTTTGTTTCAAACAGGGTGCAAAAAACAACTGACGTCATGCCAAGGGCGTGTTGGCGTTATGTAAAATCAAGCGAAAACCCCGCAGACGCGGCGAGCAGAGGGTTATATGCATTACAACTGAAGGAACATAAACTGTGGTGGCAGGGGCTATCCTGGCTATCAACATTCAACAAAGAACAGTTACAAACAGAAACATATACAACAAATCAAGATTTAAGATCAAAACACGTACATGTCACCCAGAAACAAGAAGATCATATGATTAATAATTTGATACAAAACCATAGTTCGTTCAACAAAATAATACGAATTGTCGTTTGATTATTGAGGACACTTGCACCGAAGCCGCGCGTGCAAAGGCCGAGCTATATCACGTTACATGAACTTGCTCCCGCAAAAATGCTGATCGTGAAGTATGTGCCACAAGGAATTTAAAACGGATATTGAACATTTTCATCAAATCAATCACGGAGAATCGAGAACATGAGTGCAGCGTCGCGCTTGGGACGTGCTGAGAGGAACGAACTTGTTTTAGCCAGCTTGGTTAACAGGCCTCCCCCGAGGTATGCTGACCCCAACATTTCCTTGCCCTAAAACCCTCCCAGAAATGATAGGAGACCTGTGCCCAGCAGTGGGACGTATATAGGCTGTAACTATTGAACATTTACGTAAATTGGGCACAGTAACAACAAAAAGTAAATTATTAAATTTAAATCCATTTATTGTCGAAGCCGGATTGTTGAGAATTGGTGGTCGGTTAACAAGATTGCAGTTAAATATGGAAGCAAAACATCCCAAAATCATTCCTCGAAACAGTCGCCTAGCAGAGCTGCTAATCGATGAACCCATAAACTTACCTTTCATGGAGGTCCCAAATTGACGTCTGCTAATCTCATACAAAAATACTGGATCGTTGGAGGACTAAACGCAGTGAAAAAACAGTTGGAAACTGTGTGACGTGTCAGTGACAGTTCTGTCTGTCACAGTGTGACAGCCAGAACTATCCCATCAATTGATGGGTGATTTGCCACCTGCACGGACGGAGCTTGCGCCCCTATTCTTCCATACAGGGGTAGATTACACCGGTTTCATAGAAGTCAAGGCGAACAAAACAAGAATCGCAAAATCATCGAAGGGCTACATAGCAGTTTTTATCTGTATGGTGACAAAGGCGGTGCACTTGAAGTTAGTGTCCGACCTGTCCAGCACTGCTATCCTTGCTGCCCTGCGAAGAATGTCAGCACGTCACGGAGGCCCGTGTCACCTATATAGTGACTGTGGAACGAACTTTGTTGGCGCCAACCGTACTTTGCAAGGGGAGTACGAACAGCTGCGACAGATATTTGATAACAATTTATTGAGTATGCTGGCTAACATGAACATTGAGTGGCATTTTAATGGCCAAATTCTTCAGTTTTAGGAATCGCAAGAATAAGTTAAAACATTTACAACAATTAGTCACTATCAAAGTGATTAAAACTTGTCTTACAGGCACATTACATTACCAATGAGTATGATGCGTACACTGGAAATAACAATTAAAACTTGTTCTTCTTTGATGTCTTGGCAGTACGGAGAACGTTATTCTTCCTAATAAGCGCAATTACATGTTCATTTAAAAAATAAAGTATTTAATGTAATATATGATACAACCCCGTGGTCGTAGTCTATCGGTCGTAAACGCGACTGCTCATCATGAGGTCCCGGGTTCTATTCATGTGTCGGACCAAAATCTAACAAAATCTAATCTAACAGAGGTAGAGCCACGCGGCAACTTTTGCTATCGACGGCCTCGAACCGGAGTGGTACCACGACCTCATAGAATACCAGCATGAAGTAAAAGTTTACTTCTGCTCCTCATGCGTCACGCTATCCGTGAATTTCTGCAACATCAGGAGACTTCAATCAAACCTTAACGACGTCCACTACCATCTGGAGACTGGCTCTTTCTAACCAAGACACAGGTGTCCTCTACGATTGATACTTCGTATCTCTCCTACCCGTGGTACAAATTAGAACAATCCTTTGTGCCCCGGGCTGAAGTTTGCGTATACGTCAGGGCTTTACAGTATACTGAATTGACGTCACACCTTTCAGTGATCACAGTGTATATCGGAACACACTCAAAATGTATTACACAATAACAACTAAATCGAGGGTACACTATACAATGCGATACTTAATGTTGTTGCAAAGAAACTAGAAACAAAAAATCTAAAATGATCTGCTGTGAATTCGAATGCTCAACATTTTGGCGACATTACTAGTGAGTATAGCAACAATTTTCAAAAACTATATTTTATATACAAGTACCAAAACAAGGTAACGTAGCTGTACTTGAAAAGATCATACATATAAACGGCTTAAAATAACATAGGTGAGTTAAGGCACAATAGACTAAAGTTTTATTTGTAAGCTGTATATCTTATCGAGGTAGGTACGAAATATACAATATAAACTATTGATTTTACTAAGGCGTTATATAGGCTTAACCAAATATTAAATAGACTGTTATACAATTGTTGTGAAGTTGTAATAGAACTGCTACGTTACACAAATAATTAATATGATTCTTCCACTTTATCCTTATGTCGATAATCAGTCCAGTTCAGGTAGGTATACGAGTATATATGATGCCTAACACCTAGATATTTCTCACAACGACATGCTATTTGATACTGCAAGCAAATATCACTATGGACCTTCAGAGTTCTTCTGAGGTTATCCTCGGTATGGATAATATCACGCATCGGAACTGCGAGCATACTAATCCTCTCCGAAATACCTAAATTTAGGTTTTCAAAGAGTAATACTGTTAAAATAATTTCTGTATATCTTAAGTATCGGTTCAGTATTTCACACGGTAAACTATTTCACTTTGAAATAAAACGGTGGCAGACAATATTGAACGAGCAAGATCAATAAAATCCCTTGCAACCTTTTGACGTTTTGATCTAAGACAAAGATTAAGTTTCTGCTGTCTTTCCCACCTTTTGAATTTTTAATATTTTTTATATTATCATCTTTCTTTTGGTTACGTAATGTTATCATAAAGAGAAGGCATAAGGCAATTTCGGAGTGATTTCCACCGCCAAACGTTTCACACGAATAAATTTCTTATTACAACTAATACTACGCTACTAAAGAAAATGTGATTTTTAATATTTTTTGTTGTTACTATGTGAACTGCTACTGCCGTGCTCCTATTTAATTTCCCCTGTCGCCTATTACGACACCCAAGGGATGATACAGATTAGTGGATAATCTTTTAATAATTTCAAAGTTCATCCATCATTCATAATTCATAATCTCAGCCTATCAAAAGTTTACTGCTGAGCATAGGCCTCCCCAAAGATTACATCAAAGAGAGAAAACTTGCCTTATTTGCTACGCTTGGCAGGCAGGCTGGCAACCACAGATTTTTGAGCTATTTTGTAGGAAGTCACTCTATCTCTTACGAAACCTACGGCATGATATGGGATGAACAGTGGGACTTTAACGCCGTCGCTACATCAATATTATTCACTCTAAATTAGTTTAAATAAAGAAACCCGAAAAGATAGTCAAGAAAACATTCCAGCTATATGTAGTATGCAGTATTATATTTCTCTGAGTATTTTGTTGTTGGGCCTGTGGGCTTTACAGCGAACACTCTCAAGTGAGGACTTGCGAGTTCTTGAGAGCGACGCCGCATACAGACCCGTTGCACCCCGACCCTTGCAATCCAAAAACAAGTCGAATTAGGAACGCCCAAAGTTACGAGTGCTGAACTTCGTGAAGATGTAGGGCGTGAACCTGTGACCTCGCGTTTGCTGACGAACGCAGTGTGCTCTATAGTTGTCTGACTGTGCATGATGTGTTCATTAATTATTTATTAATATAATAACTATTTAAATAATAAATTATTTGATTATTTATTAACATAAATAATTGTTTTTATGATAATGCGCCATCAGGATTTACAATAACGGATTTTTAACGTCTACTGAAGGGCCAACACCTCTTTGGTGGGAGTACTTGTATCTTGTCGATCATTCTTTAAGATACGACAAAATAAACTTTTTCCATGGCTACTTATAGGCGTTTTCAAGGGAGTGGCAACTAGCATACAACATTTCTTTATGCGTATATACTCAACACACAGGACTGGCGGGTTTGTGAATGCAGGGTTGCTACTATTACACTGCTAGTGCCAACCAAGTCAACGGTCTTTTTTAAATTGGGTTCGGCATTTTTAATGGATAAACCACCATTTGTTGATCCCTGCGCTTTATTTTGTTTTTATTGTAGAATTTAACTCCATAAACAACCTAAACATTTTAGTTTAATTTATTAGTTTTAGCACCGACGCAAACGCATTAATTTTAAAACACAACAGTGAAACGTGCAAATGTACAAAATGGTAGTCCCACGCTACAGCGTATAGCAATAATACGAATAACGAATGGGTTGGCTCGACCGAAGGACCACGCCGGTATACTTCTGCTGTAAAATTCTGCTGTGGATAAATGTGGATGTTTGATGAATTACTCTGAACTTTTATATTATTAGATATTTTAGGTGTAAGCAGAAAGCTAATAAACGAGTTAACGAAACCTAAGCCGTCGTCTGAATTTTAACCGATTCCAAAATAGTTTCATCTTTATCAACAAATTGAGCTTATTCAAATAATATACATTTTATTATTCCATATAGCGCAAGCTTCATTCTATCATTTCACAACAAGTGAAATAAATTACACACATTTGATGCTATTTAAATTTCTTACAACCTCGCTCTGAAAGCTTACATCCTATCAGAACTTCTACATTCGAAACTCTATATTAAGTGTAAAGTTAGATCAAATTAAATTTGCAAGAGCAGCGATTTCACCTTTAAATTGAAGCTTTTAACTATAACCGGCTATAATTGAACGAAAAAATAAAAAATTATAAATCTACTATGTGGTAGCACTCCTTTCATGCGGTCTAGGTATCCGTCTAGGTAGGTACTATCTTACCTATTTCTGTTGCTAAATGGCAGTGCTTGCACTACTCTATTCCGGTCTGAAGGTTATAAAGAGGCAGTATATATATAGCCTGTGACTTATTCCATCATAATTCTCAAAGGTGACAACGCACCTGTTGCCTTCTTTGTTTGTTTGACTGCAGGTGTCCATAAAGGTGGCCAGAATGTTCGTTTGATAATTCAATTTAAAAAAAATAGTTTTGTGACTGCCTCTATGGACTAATGGTCGTAAACGCGATTACTGATCATAAGGTCCTAGGTTCGATTCCCGGGTTGGTTCAGAATTAGTTAATGGATTTTCATTTCAAGAAATTCTCAGTAACAACCCGGAGTCAGAAATTGGCGCTGTTTCAACCCCGTGCCTAAGAAAGCACGTAAAGCCGTTGGTCCTGCGCCTGATCTCTCTCCGGTCGTGTCGGATTACCATCCTATCGCATTATGAGAGTGAGGGAATAGAGATTGCACCTACGCTAGTGCATTCACTCATACACTCTGGTTCTGTCCTACTAGTCTACGTTGAAAGTGGCCTCCCTGACCGAATTTCAGGCGAAAGAACATATTGTTGCGCGCCACTATTAATGTCTTGCACATGGCAACACTAGTTACCACTAGCGCCCTCTAGTATCGAGTAGCAGAACTAGAAGAGTCAAGATCCTTCTAGAAATTTCGGGACCGATATGTACTCGAATATTCTATATGTTTCTACAGTAGAAGGTTCTGGAAAGTATCTGAGGCGCTATATAAGGCCGGTATAGACCACGACCGAGTCAGTATTGAATTGGCGATACAAGCGAAGACTTCGAAGCGATACAACTGCGAACTAAAGCGATCTGTAGTAAAATTGTGTTTTGTTATTAGAGTGGTTTAAAGCTGTAATTAGTGTTGTGTAATTAAAGTGTCAATTTTAATAATTCACTCGGCAGTTTTTAATTGTCTCGAACCCAAAGCTCGTAACAATTGGTGTCAGAAGTGGGATTTAATCATGCCGATTTTACCTAAAGATGACACGGAGGGTATCCGTACCCGAAGTCAACGCCAACAGGAGACGGACCAGAGACGATTTGGTGGTACAACATCGCAAGCGTCGGAGGGCCAGCTGCCGACCACGGAGGTCGGCCCGTCAGCAGCTCCTGCATTTGCAGCACCTGACTTAGGTGCTCTGATGATGATGCTGCAGGAGCAGGCCCGCCGACAGGAGGAACAGGCCCGCCGACAGGAGGAACAGGCCCGTCAGTTGGAAGAGCGGCTGCAGCGGGGACAGGAGGAGCAGATGCTTCTCATGAAGGACCTTCACGCTACCTTCGGGAAAGAGATAAGGGAGGTGAAGGATAGGGTTGCTCAACATGACAACCGCCTGTCGGAAGCTGAAACCCGAATTAACCAAGTGAAGAATCGGGTTGACAACGTGATGGCTGACGTGAAGAAAACGCTGGACGACCTAAAAATTGGGGATGGAATTACAGCTCCCGTGGTAGCTACAACACCTTCGCTACGTGGATTCAAAGTGCCGCCTTTCGACGGGACTTCTTCCTGGTCGGCCTACAAAATCCAGTTCGAGGCTGTCATGAAGGCGAACGGCTAGAATAAAAGTCAGGCCATGACTGCTCTCACCCTAGGCCTGCGCGACCAGGCCTTAACTGTTCTGGAAGCCTCGGTAAGGAAGTGACTTACGAGCAGCTCCTTGAGGCATTGAGGCGAGATATGGTGACGCTCACCTGGAACACGTCTTTCGTGCGCAGCTCAAAGATCGCGTGCAACACAGCAACGAAAACCTGCAGCAGTGGGCCCTTGAGGTGGAGAAGCTGGTTCGAAGCATACCAGTCTGTACCTGCGCTCATTGTAGGGAACCTGGTGCAGACATTCATCGACGGCATCCGCGACCTTGAAGTCAGAGCTGCTGTGAGGCTCGGGCACCACGAGACGCTTAAGGACGCGTTGGCCCATGCACTGGAGGTGGAAGCCATGCGACAGGATCATCGTTCCCATCGCGTCAGGGAGGTTGCAGCAGCTACAGTTCGCGACCGCAATAAAGGATACAGCCCTAGGTGCTACGGCTGTAGGAAATGGTCCATCTTCGATCCAGCTGCCCTAAGCGAAAGGAAAAGGAAGGTGAACTATCTCGAGGGGGCAGTGCGGCTATCAGCACCACCCAGCACAGCGGGAAATCTCATGGCAACGCAGATGCATTGTCAAGAAGACCTTGTCCTGAAGATTGCAAGCATTGTACTAGGCAAGAGGGTAAGGAAGTGGTGTTTGTGAGGATTCTCAGGACAGACCAGCTCAGCTATGAGGAAGGACAGCCTACAACATGCACAGCAGGAAGATCCGGACATCAAGCCGATTCTGGAATGGATGAAGGTCAGTGCTCCTAAGCCCAAGTGGAGTGACGTCTCAGCGATGAGTTCGACCACAAAAAGCTATTGGGCCCAATGGGACAGCTTGCTGATTCAGGATGGAGTCCTGTGCCGTAAATGGGAAAATGGTCGGGGAGACAGTTGTCATTTGCAAATGGTTGTCCCTAAAGCTAAAGTACCGGATGTTCTACAGCTGTACCATAATGGTTGTTCAGGAGGCCACCTGGGAGTCAAACGAACTCTACTGAAGATCCGAGAACGGTTTTACTGGGTCCACTGTCGTGACGATGTCGAGGACTGGTGTCGCAAAATGAACAACAAAGGGTTTGACGAAGGTTCACTAGTGTGGTTACACAATCCAGTTCGCAGCAAAGAAATCTCCTAAGCTTCAAGCTAAATGGGACGGACCGTACCGGATTGTGACAAGGATCAATGACGTAACCTACCGGATACAGAAAGGTGCAAGAGGTACCCTAAGATCGTCCATGTGGATCGACTGGCGCGTTATTATGGTATATAATGCTCGGGACGAGCATGTCTTAGAGGGGCAGTGTTGCGCGCCACTATTAATGTCTTGCACATGGCAACACTAGTTACCACTAGCGCCCTATAGTATCGAGTAGCAGAACTAGAAGAGTCAAGATCCTTCTAGAAATTTCGGGACCGATATGTACTCGAACATTCTATATGTTTCTACAGTAGAAGGTTCTGGAAAGTATCTGAGGCGCTATATAAGGCCGGTATAGACCACGACCGAGTCAGTATTGAATTGGCGATACAAGCGAAGACTTCAGCGATACAACTGCGAACTAAAGCGATCTGTAGTAAAATTGTGTTTTGTTATTACTGTGGTTTAAAGCTGTTATTAGTGTTGTGTAATTAAAGTGTCAATTTTAATAATTCACTCGGCATTTTTTAATTGTCTCGAACCCCAAGCTCGTAACAATATTAATATTTTCTGGTATTTACTATAGTAACATTTATGAGAAATAAATGCTGTAGATTGTGATCTTAGGAAAAAGTCCACCTTATTCTTGAATTTTGAAATATTTTTGTCCCAAAAATCATAAATGTAAAACAACGTTCGAAAGACATCGCCGTTAAAGAGTTGACATCTGAATGGGTACCAAGTTCCATAGGAGTTCTATAACTATAAGAATGTACAAAATCTGCAATGAGGAAGTTTCCAATTTTTAATGGATAAATTATAAAATTTCAGTAAAATAAAACAAATACGTGACAGAATCAATAAAATATCTCTAGAAATGAAAAAGTTATGGGACGTTGAAGTTGCGCTTGCAAGAATAATGTTCCAACGCGTGACGTCATTTGACCTAGACGACGCAGCACGTATTCGCCGACTACGTACAAACTTATTATGTGTAGTCGCTTGCGCCGTCGATTCGTATTTTGTTTATTACTCAATGGCAGATGTTAAAAGAAATGCCTACAAATATTGTATTGTTCCTATGTGTCAAAGCACAACAGTTAAAAATCACAATAATTTTTTTTTCGTGTACTAAATAATATAAAAGGAAAAAGCAGTGCAAACTAATGAAGCGTGATTTAATTGGATCTAAAAGTACTAAAAATGTGTGTGAAGATCATTTTGATGTAAGTAACTATTAATAATAGCTGCCTATTTCTGATTGATATACCTATTGAGTCGTAAGTTTTTTTTATATAGAAATAGGGTGACAAATGAGCACACAGTCCACCTGATGGTAAGTGGTTGCTGTGGCCCATAGACATCTACATCTATACTCGCTTGTGAATCAAAATGCAGATGCGTTGTCAGCTTTGAGGACTAAGATGGAATGCCTCTTTCCCAGTAAAAAGGGTCTCCGGTTCTCTACACTCACCATACGAAACACAGCAGCATTAAACTGCTATTTTACGCTGGTATTCTGTGAGAGCGTGGTCCTTCCCCGGTCGAGCCGACCCATTCGTGCCACAACTATACTATAAATATAGCTGCAGCTTGGCTCTACCACGTACAGAAGTAGGTTCGGAATAACTTTTTCAGTAAAAATAGCTATACATTTTATGTAAATGTATTTGTTATTTACTTTATATGTATTTAAGTACTTTAAAAATCGAATTTATTTACAGGTTGAAAATGACACAGAAAAATTAGTCCAACTTCCAACTTCTTCCGTCAAACACTTTCCACCATTCCTTCGTTTTCATCGCAAACTTCCGTGCAGTGATAAGGCTTACTTTTCACTTTATGTTCAGGTGAAATTCTGTATTTCACTATGCATTTAGAGCCCTCATTTCACTTGAACGTATCCAATAGCTTCATCTCGGTAAAATGCTCGACCGACCATGAAAAATATCGATACATTTGATATTGTTTCCATCAATACAACACGGCGGGCATTACACGTATGTATTGTAAACATGACGATCCAAACAACCAGTACTTAACTAAAATCTGTTTATGAAACGTTTTTATTTAGAAATTATAGTTGGCGGTCGGCGGCTTTCGTGGGCTCGGGAGCATTTACCATAGAGTGACGAGCAATGGTCTTGGTTCTGTTCACCGATAAGTCCAGGTTTCGGTTTCATCCAGATTCACGAAGAACATGCGTTTGGAGAACTCAGGAGAGTTAGCCGTCTACGGCACGCTCAGGAGGTCCACACATACCAAGGCGGGACAATCATGGTGGGCAGGATCCATCTGCATAGAGGTGTAAGACAGGGTGACGTTATATCCCGAAACTCTTCACCGCTGCATTGGAAGACGTTTTCAAGCTACTGGACTGGAAAGGATACGGTATTAACATCAACGGCGAGTACATCACTCACCTTCGATTTGCCGACGATATAGTCCTTATGGCAGAATCGCTGGAGGATCTAAGCACTATGCTCAATGACCTCAATAGTGTCTCCCACCGAATAGGTCTTAAGATGAACATGGACAAAACAAAAATCATGTTTAACGTCCATGTCACCTATGCTGGTAGTTTTGGGAGCACTAAGCTCGAAGTTGTTGACGAATAGTCCGACTATGTAAGTCCAACTTTGACCGAGAGGTCAATCGACGGATTCAACTCGGCTGGGCAGCGTTCGAGAGATCACGACACACTCGTCAGACATACCTCAAAACTAGATTGTACAACCAGTGCGTGTTGCCAGTGATGACCTATGGATCTGAGACGTGGTCCTTCACTGCTGGCCGTATGAGGAAACTCAAAGTCGCTCAGCAAGCTATGGAGAGGGCTATGCTCGGCGTTTCTCTGCGTGATAGACTTAAAAACGAGGATATCCGCAGTAGAACCAGAGTAACCGACATAGCCCATAGAATTAGTATGCTGAAGTGGCAATGGGCCGGCCATATAGGTCGAAGAACCGAAAACCGATGCAGAAGAAAGGTTTTCGAGTGGCAGCCTCGTACCGGCAGGCGAAGTGTAGGGCGTCCCCCCACTAGATGGAGTGACCACCTGGTAAGACATGCAGGAAGTCAATGAATGCAGGTGGCTCGGGACCGTGCTTTGTGGAATTCCTTGGGGGAGGCCTATGTTCAGCAGTGGAGTTGTGAAGGTCTGTAATGATGATGAAAATGATGATGACATACGAACATATTATACAATAATAACTTAAATAATTTATAATATCGAGCCACATAAGCAGAAACATTTAAATAAGAAAGGTTGCTGGAAGAAGAAAGGTAGTGATCAGTCACCATTCTCTTAAAGGCTGCCAGAAGTCGGTCTTATGATATGAGGAGGTAATTTATTCCATAGCCTTATAGCTTCAGCGCGAAAGATTGAGACATAAATTTGGTACGCCGGGGAAAAACACATAAGTTCCCTCGGAGGATCGCAGGTTACGATCGTGAGAAGAACACAACTGAAACTTGCATTTCAGGTATTGGGGAGTGCATGGATCATATAGGATTGAAAATAGCGTGCGAATAATTCTGATGCATCTACGCTGATGGATAGGAAGCCATTTAAGCTTAGAACGATATAAGGATACATGACTATATTTACGAAGGCCAAAAATAAAACGGGTGCAATTATTTAACAAACGATCCAATTTGCACAGAAGTACTTGACTCACATCAAGGTAACACATCGGCATAATAAATGACCGGTAAAACAAGTGTTCGCACCAACATAGCCTTAGTCGGTTGGAAGGAAATTCTTGAAACGATAAAGGCCATGCAGGGTGATTGTCACTCTCCAGATTATTTCAGCTACCTGAGATTGCCAACTTAAATTAGCATCAATTATTAACCCAAGGTTTTAACTACATGTTTAAGAGGAATATTTGTGCTATTGTAAACAATAGGCTCCAGTGAATTGAAATCTAATTTAGCTAGACGACGAAGGCTGCTGACAATTATGGCTTGACATTTAGCAGGATTGACAGCAATTCCATAACTTCTGCACCAGTCACAGATGGCCTGAAGATCTAGATTAAAATTTCCATTGCAGAGTTAACCTCTGCCGGATCAATCCGAGCGTAAAACTGTAAATCGTCAGTATGCAGATGGTAGGAGCATTTTAAATTTACAGTTATGAGATTTATAAAATAGAAAATAATAAAGGAGAAAGAATTCCGCCTTGTGGAACGGCAGTAGTACGAGTAAGATCAGACCAATCAGAAAGACTGTTGATTGACTTTAACTCTGTGCTGGCGTTTTACACTGTGATGGACTGTAATGATGATGAACATGATGAGATGATATCTGTAGGTAATTTATTTATAAAATTGCACATTCTTCTTCATTTTGTAGTAGTCCTCTGTTGGACATGAGTCTCTCCCAACGTAAGGAGAATTTAGAATAATTGCAGTAATAATGAAATAAGATATTATACGGTACTGCATGACGCTGCTTGTTACGAAGGTAGTATCCGCTTTTTACTGGTGATGAAGCCTTCTATTATAGTCTGAATTTTTCAGTAGTAGCAAAGTATCTGCGGTTTTATTCTTAATCAGCATTTACTATTGGGCGAACTGTGTGTTCGTTGTCACCTTTACTTGTATAAAAATATAAAGTAATTTATACTAGCATGAATAAACTTTCTTATTTTTAAGTTTTCTGTGATAAATCAGTAATTCATTAACAAGTTTGTGATCCTCTATATTAGCAAAGTCTGTTTGAACTTAATAGTCTTAGACTAATGGGTAAAGTTCTAATAGTTTTGACGTCTGCTTAAACTACACGCTTGGATAAACAAATAGTTTAAAATATTAAAACAAGGAACTTATTTAATACATCTGAATATATGAAAAATTAAAAACGCAAGTTTTGAGTTTATTGCTTTACTGTGTAATGTTATAATGATGAAAATCAAATATATTTTTAATATCATTTCTATATTTTTACACTTAACATTTTTATAATAGTCGAATGATACACGAGCATATGAGCCGTGGTAGCTCAGATGGTTAGCGCTTGCTGTAAATTTCACAGTACGCGAGCAAACCGGGTTGAATCCCCGTCGGCACCAATGAAATTGTTAATTGCAATTTTAAGTGCTGATTTACCACGTGCTTGACGGTGAAAGAAAACATCGTGAGGAAACCTGAAAATTGAAAATTTTTTTCGAAAACATGTGAAGTTTGCCAACACGCATTGGGGCAGCGCGGCGGACACTTCCTTGCCGTAAAACCTCTCAGAAATGAGGGGAGGCCTGTGCCCAGCAGTGGGACGTATATAGGCTGTAACTTTAACTTTTAACTTTAACACGAGCCTACAGTGCACCTCACGGTAAGTGGCTACTGCAGCCATGGACAACTGAAATCAACTTCAAACAAAGAAGGCCACAAGAGACATTGTCGCTCCTAAGGACTGAGAAATTCAAATTAAAACTCTTTATTCAATTTAGAGACGAGTTTTATATCATCAAATAAAAGTAATTTATAAAATAAAATGCAAATAAACAAATTAAAATCACAGTTGTGTGAATAAAAATATTTTTTTATTTCACTTTTATATTCAGTAAAGATAACTTTTATCTGACGATTGAAATATCAGCCCTTAAGTTTGTTTTAATTTCTTATGTACATTAAAATCTACATCGGTTCATTATACAAGACTTTCTCAGAGAATAACTGGCAAATAACTCTGCGAAATAAATATCTGAACGACAGAGAGAGCTAATATAATTACAAGCTGTGAGGCATTTCATCTTAGCCCTCAACAACACATCTGTAACCTTTAGCACGTATTAAATAATATCAGCGACAATAGGTTAAGTGGTGGCTGGAGTGGCCCTTAGCCATTCACAAAGCCGCGAGCTTTTATTTAAAAATATAATTGTAAGCCTAGGTCAACCTAGGTTTATTATTTCTATGCTCCCTGCGTCCAGTCCAATGAACCCAAAATATCAAATTGCGCAACTACCACGTACGGTATGTGGTGCTGTAAAGTACTCGAAACGTCGGGAATATAAAATAAGTTAATTTACGCGATAAAATCCGTAATACTAGTTTTATTTAAATGTGTAGTGTTCGCGTACTTATAAGAAATCATTAAATAATTAACATTAAAATTAAGATATTTCTCCCAGTTTTTCACCTTGTATTATATATAATATGGCCTGGTAAAATTAGTAGAATGTATCAGTAGAGTTTTTATTACAGTATACCTGGATCATAGTCTATATTCGCTTTTATTAGGAAAATTAATCAAAAAGCTCTACTAAATGAGGTGTTCTAAACAAAGAAATATAATACTGAAACCTTATAAATACAGATTGTAATCTAAACGCACTCAGTGGTGTACACAACAAATCTAGAAAAGCTAAAGAATTGTTTGCCTCTAACTCCATTGTGAACTGAATTTTAGAATTTATGGAGTTAAGATGGTTAAATTAAACTAATTTTTACGGATTATATCGCGTTTAATTTTACTTTTTAATTCCCGACGTTTCGGGTGCTTTACAGCACCCATGGTCACGGGGGGGGGGGGGGACTGAGGTGTTTGACGTAATACATATGATGTAAGACGTATGACATAATATTAATTTTTGGTTCGATATACGCAGAATGAGCTTACAGTGTCTTGAAGTCTAGCAGTGGTATACTTGGGTTTGGATTTAATTTTATTAATTATAGGATCCCAAGCAGATGGCAGCACCCATCCATCTTCTCTATTGAAATTAGGATGTTTTTAATTTCAATAGCCTCGCGAAACATCCTAGGTAGGAATCGGTGTTCTTTTGCGAGGATTTGTGGTCTATCAAATCTAATGTAATGGCGGGGGCGATCTTGAAAAGTGCTTCAAGTCAGCTATATGTTCTTTTACGCGGGTTTTATAGATCTTTTGTTTGTCCTATGTAGAGACCACATTCACAATCCAGCTTGTACACTCCTGCATCTTGTAGAGGGATATGACACTTGACGGATGGTAAAAATTGACTAATCTTCTTCGGCGGCTTGAAGTATGTTTTAATGGAAGCTCGCTTCAAGATGTAGCCAATCTTGTCTGTGACTCCTCTGACATAGGGTAGTACAGCAGGCACACGCTCGACTGTGGCCGGCTTCACTCGGTCACTGTGACGTAGGCGCGGGACCCGAAGCTTGTTGTCTTGCAGTACTTGCTCGACGTGCTGAAGCTCGGCGGCCAGATGTTTTCTGTCACAGATCCCTCGTGCTCTCTGAAACAAAGATTTTCCCACGGTAGCTAATCTGTGATGGATGATGGTGCGATTCACCATTTAAATATAGGTTAGTATGAGTCTTTTCCTATACAAAGTGTGACCAATAGTGTTATCAGAATTTCGGATGACTAAAACATCTAGGAAAGCTAAAGAATTGTTTGCCTCTAACTCCATTGTGAATTGTATTTTAGAGTTTATCGAATTAAGATGGTTTAAAAATACAGTTACTTTGTCAGATGGTAAAACTGTGAAAGTATCGTCTACCGCTTGTAGAATCTTGGATTTACAGGAGCAGTAAGAAGGGCTTTTCCTCAAAGTCCTCCATGAATATGTCGGCGACTACGGAGATACAGGTGAGCCCATCGCCACACTGTTCACTTGCTTGTAGAACTCTTCCTTCCACAATAAATAGCCATGTCTACTTGCTTGTAGAACCTTCCTTCCACAATAGATGTGAGGCAGTGTTTAAGTAATACTGCATATTCTGTGGGCATGTTGTTATCTTCTAGCTTCCTAGTTACAATTGAGATGCAGTCTTCAATAGATAAGCATGTGAATAGTGACTGAACATCAAAACTGACCATAGTTTCATTGTCAGCGAGATGTAGGTCTTTTATCTCACTAACAAAATGGTATGAATCCTTTGTGTGTGCTCTGGTATGTCCTCTCAGTGGTGATAGTATTTTTGCCAAGTGTTGAGCCAACTTATAAGTTGGTGAATCGATCTGGCTCACTATGGGACGTAGTGGAGTGTTTGGTTTGTGTATTTTCGGTAACCCATACAACCTCGGTGGTTTGGCACATGATGGTATTGTCGAATTCACGTCGAGATCTAATTTTTCGGAGTATTTCTTTATTAAATCAGTAGTTGTTTTAAGTGTATTAGTTGTAGGGTCTATTTTGACCTTTTTGTATGTACTTTCGATAAAAGTTGTTGTATTTTGAAATTATACTCTGACGTGTCCATTACTACCGTAGCATTTCCTTTATCCGCGCGGAGAATCGTGAGCTCTGGTCTGTTGCGTAAGTTGTACAACGCTTTAAACTCGTCTTTGCGGAGATTTAGTTTCGGCGCTGAACTTCGACGTAACAAGGACGAAATGTCTTGACGTATGGCCTCTAAATCCTCCTTACCAATATTATTCTTAAACAGATAATTCTCAACGCTACAGATAATTTATTCGTACGGGATTTTTGTGGTGTTATTGTAAAATTCAAGCCCTTCGACAATACTTTTATTGTAGGTTCGTCCAGTGTTTGTTTGCGTCTGTGGTCAACGGTTGTTGCGTTTCATTTCTACGTTGCCATGGATGTTTGGTATTTGATTTGATAGTTAATTTTTGATATTTTTCTATTTGTTTATTTTTGCATTCATAATATTTCGATCTTTCGCGTTTGTTTAAAGTTTCAATGCAATTATTAAAATCAACGTCGGGAATTAAAAAGTAAAATTGAACGCGATATAATCCGTAAAAATTAGTTTCATTTAATGTATAAGTCTTCGCGTAAATATAAGAAAACATTATGAGTTAAGATGGTCTAAAAATGCAGTTATTTTATCTAAAGATAGAATTGTGAAAGTGTCGTCTACGTACCGTTTGTAGAATCTTGGATTTACAGGAGAAGTAAGCAGGGCTTTCTCCTCAAAATCTTCCATGAATATATCGGCGACAATGGGATAGATACAGGTGAGCCATATTTTATAGTTTTTTTTATATTTCCAATTACTCAGTGGTATCCAGTAAATTGGAAATACAAACAAAACTAATCATAACAAAATATAAAATATATCCACAAGGTAATCTAATTTTGAAAACTTAAAAGGCATCACCGGACAGGATTATAAATTAAATAAATATTAAAAATTGTTTAGATAAGTTCCAATTAGGGCTCCGGAGTACCTGAAGTACCAATTAGGGTTTATTAAAATTAATATTTGAGTACGAGGAACGCCTATAGCAAATGTAAACAGAGCAGACGTTTTCATAATTATCTCAGATGATCTCTTCACGTCAAATGAAATAACTTATATCAAATATTGTTTTAGTTGTGAAGTTAATTTGAGTGAATACCTTAAAATCTTAGTGATTATTGGTAACTAAAATGTAGGCCTGGTGACCTGTAACTCAGGTTTTAATTACCTACTTCAGGCACCAGCGATCCACAACCATTTTTGTTTAATAGCTATTAAGTTTAGTGTTTAGATCTCAATGAGTGGTTCCTTTAAAAGTTTCAAGCAGACTCAAAAGAGAAAGTTTACCGTAGTGGCGGTGTAAGAATATCCACTACCCCATATCATCCCGTGGGTGTAGTAAAACGCGTCAGAGGGAAACAAATCAGCAGATAACGCCTAAAAATAAAATAAAACTGCCCCTGTCAACCCGCTTGCCTGATGAGGTAATCTATGGGGGGCTTATGTTCAGCAGTGAACTTTAATAGGCTGTAACGGTAACGGTAAAAAGAGGAAGAGGTTTTCAATTCGACTGTACGTTTTTTGTATACGTGTTACGTGTTATCTTCGTCAGTTGTGAACTGATTTTCATGGTTCTCCTTTTATTAAATAGATTATACTTCAGGAGTGGTCCTGTAAAAATTTGAAGTAAAAGTTCCATAACTATGGGTTGTAAAATACGGAATAAAGTTTTTAATGCAACTATTTACTATTTAGACAAAATTGTGATTGTGATACTCAAAGGGGTATAAAATTACTTTTAACAAAATGTTAAAGCCGACTTCAAAAACTGGGAAGAATAAAACTAAATAACGTTAAATTTGAATATACAATGATATATTCAAAGTTAACGTTATGCATGAAATAGTAGCCTGTAGATCGCCTCTAGAGATATTTGCAATAGTTGCCTCGCTTGGCAACCGCGGTTTTTATTTTGAGTTGTTATTGGGAACATGCTGCTACCCATCTTAATTTCCCTCTGTCGCCTCTACAACACCCACGAGGTGATATGATTTAAAATTATCCGTTTTGATTTAAACAAACTCAGGTGGCCGATTTATTTTAATACAACAAAAGCCCATTGATACAAAACAACATTTGTATTTTTAGGATTTTATGCTTTTAACGTGGTAGAGCCATGCTGCAGCTGTATTACTGGTATAGTTGTAGCACGATGGGTCGGCTCGACCGGAAGGACCACGCTCTCACAGAATACCAGCGTAAAATAGCAGCTTAACGCTGCTGTGTTTCATATGGTGAGTGTAGAGAACCGGAGACCCTTTTACTGGGAACGAGGCATTCCATCTTAGTCCTCACGGGTGACAACGCATCTGCACTTTGATTCTTTATTGAAGATAGATGTAGATGTCTATGGGTCACAGCAACCACTTACCATCAGGTGGACTGTGTGCTCGTTTGTCACCCGATCCTATAAAAAAAAAAAAAAAAAGACCCAACGGAACCTTTCTAAGAATTATGTCCCACAGTTGGTCTAGATATTATAGGTCATGGTAATGTTGTGCAGCGCTGTCGTCGCGCCACAAGAGATAAACATAGAAGCGTAAATCGCGCTATCAAAATTCCGAAGTAAAGCAGTATATATAGAATAGTCTGAACTACCACTCGGAGCATTAGCCGCTCCTCGGGCTGAAACTCTTGTCCAGCGTGAGATCTCCCTTTCCTTCCACGGCTAAAATGTTTTCAGTGATTAGTGACTGCAGTGACTTAAAATTAGACATGATTATAGAGTTTATTCGCCGCTACTAAAGTACTTCTATTGAAAGAATTTTAGATTTTTTATTCAATATAGATAAATATGTTGCTTTAAGTGCTCAAAATAGAGTTTTCTTCTGTACTCTTTCGTCGAATTAGTCTGTGACCCAAAATCTCAAAGTAATATGGTTCCTTATTACGCCCATAGTATTAAAGCTCAAAACGAAGAAATTACCAATTTACCCGGCTTTTAAACAAGCAAAGGAAAGATCATATTATGAACGAAGTCGCCGGTACAAAAGTAATTTAATAAGTTAATACAAATTATCTTTATGCGATTATTGTAAAACTGCCTTTATCTTTCTAATGTAAAAGTTAAATTGAATAAAACTACTTTTACGGATTCTATCGCGTTTAATTAACTTTTTCCTCAGTCCCCGTTACCATGGGTGCTGTAAAGCACCCATGGTAACGGGGACTGAGGTGACTGACGTCCCGATGTCAGAGTTAACCGGAGTACCTTCAGCTTTTTAACTATTAGATTTGGTTCGATCTACGCAGAATGAACTTACTGTGTCTTGAAGTCTTGCAGTGGTATACTTGGGTTTCGTTTTAATTTTATTAATTACAGGATCCCAAGCAGGTGGTAGTACCCAGCCTCCTCTCTATTGAAATTAGGATGTTTTTAATTTCAATAGCCTCACGTATCATCCTTGACAGGAATCGATGTTATTCGCGAGAATTTGTGGTCTATCAAATCTAATGTAATGGCGGGAGCCGTCTAGGATATATTCACAAGCTGCAGACTTCCCGGAACGTTGGTGTTTCACGTCAGGTATATGTTCTTTTACGAGGGTTTTATAGATATTTTGTTTGTCCTATGTAAGAGAGACCCAAACCCAAGAACACCACTGCAAGACTTCAAGATACTGTAAGTTTCAAGGTACTGCCTGTTTTGCTAAGCTTACAAGGTCTCAACAGTATGAGTTACAAATGATCGCTTTAGTTTTGATTACGGAGCCGAACCAAATATATAAAATATAGCCACTGATATAAATTAATTGAATGATACAGAAGTTATTTGGACTTATTTATAAAATATAATATAATATATAAACACGTTTGGAATATATTATTAGAGGCAACAAAACTTGACTGCGGAGGCGGTAAATTGACTTAACTATATAGCGAGAAATTTTCTTCTATGTGTTGTAAAGACTAAAATGTTTTTAAACGCATTTTAATTTTTTCACTAGTTTGTTAATGTATTTAACACTGTTGCTTCTTTTTGTCGACATTCAACCAGAAAGCTATACGCATATTGGAACTCAGAGTTATATGCATGATGGAAGTGTTTGCGCTCCAGATCAATGTTGCTGATGCTAATAGCACCGGTCACTTACAAGGTAACTAAGTGGCATGCTGGGAATTGAGATCGTCGAGAAAACATTTTTACAAATTACGGTGAGAAGACAATCTAACGTTAATGCTAGGCAATGGGTTTTGAAGTTGCAGTCGCAATATCAGGTCATGGTGAGCGATCGAGATATGAGGAGCCTGCACGAAGTCAACCTTTACGCTCGCAGACAACTTCGGATTCCAGCGTTATAGCATGCACAAGGAATACGATTGGCAAATGAACGTATGGCTTAAAATAATCATCGATGTTCTTTCTCTCGAATGAATTCCGATTCATCTTACAGCTCGATTCACGAAAAATATGTGTTTGATGAACACTGACGTGACGTGAGAGCTACCTCCATAATCCCCAGTAAGTACATTTCCCGGATTTTAATTCGAATTGACAAGCATGGGATACGCTTAAACGAAAGGCTTTACGAAATTTTCCCAAAAATCTGGTGCCAGAAAGTAAAGTTTACAAACATCTTCGTTAAACCTGAAGCCGAGTTATTGATAACCTCATTTTTTACGTTTCACGCTACTGGTATGACATCCGAGGAATTTTTACAGATTATAATTTTTTTTAAATATTTTTTTCTTTCTGTAATCAACAAAAACAGAAAATCTAATTGTATTACAAGGTTAACTTTTTATTTTTACCATAATGCGCCATCAGGATTTACAATAACGGATTTTAACGTCTACTGAAGGGCCAACACCTCTTTGGTGGGAGTACTTGTATCTTGTCGATCATTCTTTAAGATACGACAAAATAAACTTTTCCATGGCTACTTATAGGCGTTTTCAAGGGAGTGGCAACTAGCATACAACATTTCTTTATGCGTATACTCAACACACAGGACTGGCGGGTTTGTGAATGCAGGGTTGCTACTATTACACTGCTAGTGCCAACCAAGTCAACGGTCTTTTTTAAATTGGGTTCGGCATTTTTAATGGATAAACCACCATTTGTTGATCCCTGCGCTTTATTTTGTTTTTATTGTAGAATTTAACTCCATAAACAACCTAAACATTTTAGTTTAATTTATTAGTTTTAGCACCGACGCAAACGCATTAATTTTAAAACACAACAGTGAAACGTGCAAATGTACAAAATGGTAGTCCCACGCTACAGCGTATAGCAATAATACGAATAACGAATGGGTTGGCTCGACCGGGGAAGGACCACGCCGGTATACTTCTGCTGTAAAATTCTGCTGTGGATAAATGTGGATGTTTGATGAATTACTCTGAACTTTTATATTATTAGATATTTTAGGTGTAAGCAGAAAGCTAATAAACGAGTTAACGAAACCTAAGCCGTCGTCTGAATTTTAACCGATTCCAAAATAGTTTCATCTTTATCAACAAATTCGAGCTTATTCAAATAATATACATTTTATTATTCCATATAGCGCAAGCTTCATTCTATCATTTCACAACAAGTGAAATAAATTACACACATTTGATGCTATTTAAATTTCTTACAACCTCGCTCTGAAAGCTTACATCCTATCAGAACTTCTACATTCGAAACTCTATATTAAGTGTAAAGTTAGATCAAATTAAATTTGCAAGAGCAGCGATTTCACCTTTAAATTGAAGCTTTTAACTATAACCGGCTATAATTGAACGAAAAAATAAAAATTATAAATCTACTATGTGGTAGCACTCCTTTCATGCGGTCTAGGTATCCGTCTAGGTAGGTACTATCTTACCTATTTCTGTTGCTAAATGGCAGTGCTTGCACTACTCTATTCCGTCTGAAGGTTATAAAGAGGCAGTATATATATAGCCTGTGACTTATTCCATCATAATTCTCAAGGTGACAACGCACCTGTTGCCTTCTTTGTTTGTTTGACTGCAGGTGTCCATAAAGGTGGCCAGAATGTTCGTTTGATAATTCAATTTAAAAAAATAGTTTTGTGACTGCCTCTATGGACTAATGGTCGTAAACGCGATTACTGATCATAAGGTCCTAGGTTCGATTCCCGGGTTGGTTCAGAATTAGTTAATGGATTTTCATTTCAAGAAATTCTCAGTAACAACCCGGAGTCAGAAATTGGCGCTGTTTCAACCCCGTGCCTAAGAAAGCACGTAAAGCCGTTGGTCCTGCGCCTGATCTCTCCGGTCGTGTCGGATTACCATCCTATCGCATTATGAGAGTGAGGAATAGAGATTGCACCTACGCTAGTGCATTCACTCATACACTCTGGTTCTGTCCTACTAGTCTACGTTGAAAGTGGCCTCCTGACCGAATTTCAGGCGAAAGAACATATTGTTGCGCCACTATTAATGTCTTGCACATGGCAACACTAGTTACCACTAGCGCCCTCTAGTATCGAGTAGCAGAACTAGAAGAGTCAAGATCCTTCTAGAAATTTCGGGACCGATATGTACTCGAATATTCTATATGTTTCTACAGTAGAAGGTTCTGGAAAGTATCTGAGGCGCTATATAAGGCCGGTATAGACCACGACCGAGTCAGTATTGAATTGGCGATACAAGCGAAGACTTCGAAGCGATACAACTGCGAACTAAAGCGATCTGTAGTAAAATTGTGTTTTGTTATTAGAGTGGTTTAAAGCTGTAATTAGTGTTGTGTAATTAAAGTGTCAATTTTAATAATTCACTCGGCAGTTTTAATTGTCTCGAACCCAAAGCTCGTAACAATTGGTGTCAGAAGTGGGATTTAATCATGCCGATTTTACCTAAAGATGACACGGAGGGTATCCGTACCGAAGTCAACGCCAACAGGAGACGGACCAGAGACGATTTGGTGGTACAACATCGCAAGCGTCGGAGGCCAGCTGCCGACCACGGAGGTCGGCCCGTCAGCAGCTCCTGCATTTGCAGCACCTGACTTAGGTGCTCTGATGATGATGCTGCAGGAGCAGGCCCGCCGACAGGAGGAACAGGCCCGCCGACAGGAGGAACAGGCCGTCAGTTGGAAGAGCGGCTGCAGCGGGGACAGGAGGAGCAGATGCTTCTCATGAAGGACCTTCACGCTACCTTCGGGAAAGAGATAAGGGAGGTGAAGGATAGGGTTGCTCAACATGACAACCGCCTGTCGGAAGCTGAAACCCGAATTAACCAAGTGAAGAATCGGGTTGACAACGTGATGGCTGACGTGAAGAAAACGCTGGACGACCTAAAATTGGGATGGAATTACAGCTCCGTGGTAGCTACAACACCTTCGCTACGTGGATTCAAAGTGCCGCCTTTCGACGGGACTTCTTCCTGGTCGGCCTACAAAATCCAGTTCGAGGCTGTCATGAAGGCGAACGGCTAGAATAAAAGTCAGGCCATGACTGCTCTCACCCTAGGCCTGCGCGACCAGGCCTTAACTGTTCTGGAAGCTCTCGGTAAGGAAGTGACTTACGAGCAGCTCCTTGAGGCATTGGAGGCGAGATATGGTGACGCTCACCTGGAACACGTCTTTCGTGCGCAGCTCAAAGATCGCGTGCAACACAGCAACGAAAACCTGCAGCAGTGGGCCCTTGAGGTGGAGAAGCTGGTTCGAAAAGCATACCAGTCTGTACCTGCGCTCATTGTAGGGAACCTGGTGCAGACATTCATCGACGGCATCCGCGACCTTGAAGTCAGAGCTGCTGTGAGGCTCGGGCACCACGAGACGCTTAAGGACGCGTTGGCCCATGCACTGGAGGTGGAAGCCATGCGACAGGATCATCGTTCCCATCGCGTCAGGGAGGTTGCAGCAGCTACAGTTCGCGACCGCAATAAAGGATACAGCCCTAGGTGCTACGGCTGTAGGGAAATGGTCCATCTTCGATCCAGCTGCCCTAAGCGAAAGGAAAAGGAAGGTGAACTATCTCGAGGGGGCAGTGCGGCTATCAGCACCACCCAGCACAGCGGGAAATCTCATGGCAACGCAGATGCATTGTCAAGAAGACCTTGTCCTGAAGATTGCAAGCATTGTACTAGGCAAGAGGGTAAGGAAGTGGTGTTTGTGAGGATTCTCAGGACAGACCAGCTCAGCTATGAGTGGAAGGACAGCCTACAACATGCACAGCAGGAAGATCCGGACATCAAGCCGATTCTGGAATGGATGAAGGTCAGTGCTCCTAAGCCCAAGTGGAGTGACGTCTCAGCGATGAGTTCGACCACAAAAAGCTATTGGGCCCAATGGGACAGCTTGCTGATTCAGGATGGAGTCCTGTGCCGTAAATGGGAAAATGGTCGGGGAGACAGTTGTCATTTGCAAATGGTTGTCCCTAAAGCTAAAGTACCGGATGTTCTACAGCTGTACCATAATGGTTGTTCAGGAGGCCACCTGGGAGTCAAACGAACTCTACTGAAGATCCGAGAACGGTTTTACTGGGTCCACTGTCGTGACGATGTCGAGGACTGGTGTCGCAAAATGAACAACAAAGGGTTTGACGAAGGTTCACTAGTGTGGTTACACAATCCAGTTCGCAGCAAAGGGAAATCTCCTAAGCTTCAAGCTAAATGGGACGGACCGTACCGGATTGTGACAAGGATCAATGACGTAACCTACCGGATACAGAAAGGTGCAAGAGGTACTCCTAAGATCGTCCATGTGGATCGACTGGCGCGTTATTATGGGGCCAATAATGCTCGGGACGAGCATGTCTTAGGAGGGGGCAGTGTTGCGCGCCACTATTAATGTCTTGCACATGGCAACACTAGTTACCACTAGCGCCCTCTAGTATCGAGTAGCAGAACTAGGAGAGTCAAGATCCTTCTAGAAATTTCGGGACCGATATGTACTCGAACATTCTATATGTTTCTACAGTAGAAGGTTCTGGAAAGTATCTGAGGCGCTATATAAGGCCGGTATAGACCACGACCGAGTCAGTATTGAATTGGCGATACAAGCGAAGACTTCGAAGCGATACAACTGCGAACTAAAGCGATCTGTAGTAAAATTGTGTTTTGTTATTACTGTGGTTTAAAGCTGTTATTAGTGTTGTGTAATTAAAGTGTCAATTTTAATAATTCACTCGGCATTTTTTAATTGTCTCGAACCCCAAGCTCGTAACAATATTAATATTTTTCTGGTATTTACTATAGTAACATTTATGAGAAATAAATGCTGGTAGATTGTGATCTTAGGAAAAAGTCCACCTTATTCTTGAATTTTTGAAATATTTTTGTCCCAAAAAAATCATAAATGTAAAACAACGTTCGAAAGACATCGCCGTTAAAGAGTTGACATCTGAATGGGTACCAAGTTCCATAGGAGTTCTATAACTATAAGAATGTACAAAAATCTGCAATGAGGAAGTTTCCAATTTTTTTTAATGGATAAATTATAAAATTTCAGTAAAATAAAACAAATACGTGACAGAATCAATAAAATATCTCTAGAAATGAAAAAGTTATGGGACGTTGAAGTTGCGCTTGCAAGAATAATGTTCCAACGCGTGACGTCATTTGACCTAGACGACGCAGCACGTATTCGCCGACTACGTACAAACTTATTATGTGTAGTCGCTTGCGCCGTTCGATTCGTATTTTGTTTATTACTCAATGGCAGATGTTAAAAGAAATGCCTACAAATATTGTATTGTTCCTATGTGTCAAAGCACAACAGTTAAAAATCACAATAATTTTTTTTTCGTGTACTAAATAATATAAAAGGAAAAAGCAGTGCAAACTAATGAAGCGTGATTTAATTGGATCTAAAAGTACTAAAAATGTGTGTGAAGATCATTTTGATGTAAGTAACTATTAATAATAGCTGCCTATTTCTGATTGATATACCTATTGAGTCGTAAGTTTTTTTTATATAGAAATAGGGTGACAAATGAGCACACAGTCCACCTGATGGTAAGTGGTTGCTGTGGCCCATAGACATCTACATCTATACTCGCTTGTGAATCAAAATGCAGATGCGTTGTCAGCTTTGAGGACTAAGATGGAATGCCTCTTTCCCAGTAAAAAGGGTCTCCGGTTCTCTACACTCACCATACGAAACACAGCAGCATTAAACTGCTATTTTACGCTGGTATTCTGTGAGCGTGGTCCTTCCCGGTCGAGCCGACCCATTCGTGCCACAACTATACTATAAATATAGCTGCAGCTTGGCTCTACCACGTACAGAAGTAGGTTCGGAATAACTTTTTCAGTAAAAATAGCTATACATTTTATGTAAATGTATTTGTTATTTACTTTATATGTATTTAAGTACTTTAAAAATCGAATTTATTTACAGGTTGAAAATGACACAGAAAAATTAGTCCAACTTCCAACTTCTTCCGTCAAACACTTTCCACCATTCCTTCGTTTTCATCGCAAACTTCCGTGCAGTGATAAGGCTTACTTTTCACTTTATGTTCAGGTGAAATTCTGTATTTCACTATGCATTTAGAGCCCTCACGTTTCACTTGAACGTATCCAATAGCTTCATCTCGGTAAAATGCTCGACCGACCATGAAAAAATATCGATACATTTGATATTGTTTCCATCAATACAACACGGCGGGCATTACACGTATGTATTGTAAACATGACGATCCAAACAACCAGTACTTAACTAAAATCTGTTTATGAAACGTTTTTTATTTAGAAATTATAGTTGGCGGTCGGCGGCTTTCGTGGGCTCGGGAGCATTTACCATAGAGTGACGAGCAATGGTCTTTGGTTCTGTTCACCGATAAGTCCAGGTTTCGGTTTCATCCAGATTCACGAAGAACATGCGTTTGGAGAACTCAGGGAGAGTTAGCCGTCTACGGCACGCTCAGGAGGTCCACACATACCAAGGCGGGGACAATCATGGTGTGGGCAGGATCCATCTGCATAGAGGTGTAAGACAGGGTGACGTTATATCCCCGAAACTCTTCACCGCTGCATTGGAAGACGTTTTCAAGCTACTGGACTGGAAAGGATACGGTATTAACATCAACGGCGAGTACATCACTCACCTTCGATTTGCCGACGATATAGTCCTTATGGCAGAATCGCTGGAGGATCTAAGCACTATGCTCAATGACCTCAATAGTGTCTCCCACCGAATAGGTCTTAAGATGAACATGGACAAAACAAAAATCATGTTTAACGTCCATGTCACCTATGCTGGTAGTTTTTGGGAGCACTAAGCTCGAAGTTGTTGACGAATAGTCCGACTATGTAAGTCCAACTTTGACCGAGAGGTCAATCGACGGATTCAACTCGGCTGGGCAGCGTTCGAGAGATCACGACACACTCGTCAGACATACCTCAAAACTAGATTGTACAACCAGTGCGTGTTGCCAGTGATGACCTATGGATCTGAGACGTGGTCCTTCACTGCTGGCCGTATGAGGAAACTCAAAGTCGCTCAGCAAGCTATGGAGAGGGCTATGCTCGGCGTTTCTCTGCGTGATAGACTTAAAAACGAGGATATCCGCAGTAGAACCAGAGTAACCGACATAGCCCATAGAATTAGTATGCTGAAGTGGCAATGGGCCGGCCATATAGGTCGAAGAACCGAAAACCGATGCAGAAGAAAGGTTTTCGAGTGGCAGCCTCGTACCGGCAGGCGAAGTGTAGGGCGTCCCCACTAGATGGAGTGACCACCTGGTAAGACATGCAGGAAGTCAATGAATGCAGGTGGCTCGGGACCGTGCTTTGTGGAATTCCTTGGGGGAGGCCTATGTTCAGCAGTGGAGTTGTGAAGGTCTGTAATGATGATGAAAATGATGATGACATACGAACATATTATACAATAATAACTTAAATAATTTATAATATCGAGCCACACATAAGCAGAAACATTTAAATAAGAAAGTTAGTTGCTGGAAGAAGAAAGGTAGTGATCAGTCACCATTCTCTTAAAGGCTGCCACAGAAGTCGGTCTTATGATATGAGGAGGTAATTTATTCCATAGCCTTATAGCTTCAGCGCGAAAGATTGAGACATAAATTTGGTACGCCGGGGAAAAACACATAAGTTCCCTCGGAGGATCGCAGGTTACGATCGTGAGAAGAACACAACTGAAACTTGCATTTCAGGTATTGGGGAGTGCATGGATCATATAGGATTGAAAATAGCGTGCGAATAATTCTGATGCATCTACGCTGATGGATAAAGCCATTTAAGCTTAGAACGATATAAGGATACATGACTATATTTACGAAGGCCAAAAATAAAACGGGTGCAATTATTTAACAAACGATCCAATTTGCACAGAAGTACTTGACTCACATCAAGGTAACACACATCGGCATAATAAATGACCGGTAAAACAAGTGTTCGCACCAACATAGCCTTAGTCGCGGTTGGAAGGAAATTCTTGAAACGATAAAGGCCATGCAGGGTGATTGTCACTCTCCAGATTATTTCAGCTACCTGAGATTGCCAACTTAAATTAGCATCAATTATTAACCCAAGGTTTTAACTACATGTTTAAGAGGAATATTTGTGCTATTGTAAACAATAGGCTCCAGTGAATTGAAATCTAATTTAGCTAGACGACGAAGGCTGCCGACAATTATGGCTTGACATTTAGCAGGATTGACAGCAATTCCATAACTTCTGCACCAGTCACAGATGGCCTGAAGATCTAGATTTAAAATTTCCATTGCAGAGTTAACCTCTGCCGGATCAATCCGAGCGTAAAACTGTAAATCGTCAGTATGCAGATGGTAGGAGCATTTTAAATTTACAGTTATGAGATTTATAAAAATAGAAAATAATAAAGGAGAAAGAATTCCGCCTTGTGGAACGGCAGTAGTACGAGTAAGATCAGACCAATCAGAGAAAGACTGTTGATTGACTTTAACTCTGTGCTGGCGTTTTACACTGTGATGGACTGTAATGATGATGAACATGATGAGATGATATCTGTAGGTAATTTATTTATAAAATTGCACATTCTTCTTCATTTTGTAGTAGTCCTCTGTTGGACATGAGTCTCTCCCAACGTAAGGAGAATTTAGAATAATTGCAGTAATAATGAAATAAGATATTATACGGTACTGCATGACGCTGCTTGTTACGAAGGTAGTATCCGCTTTTTACTGGTGATGAAGCCTTCTATTATAGTCTGAATTTTTCAGTAGTAGCAAAGTATCTGCGGTTTTATTCTTAATCAGCATTTACTATTGGGCGAACTGTGTGTTCGTTGTCACCTTTACTTGTATAAAAATATAAAGTAATTTATACTAGCATGAATAAACTTTCTTATTTTTAAGTTTTCTGTGATAAATCAGTAATTCATTAACAAGTTTGTGATCCTCTATATTAGCAAAGTCTGTTTGAACTTAATAGTCTTAGACTAATGGGTAAAGTTCTAATAGTTTTGACGTCTGCTTAAACTACACGCTTGGATAAACAAATAGTTTAAAATATTAAAACAAGGAACTTATTTAATACATCTGAATATATGAAAATTAAAACGCAAGTTTTGAGTTTATTGCTTTACTGTAATGTTATAATGATGAAAATCAAATATATTTTTAATATCATTTCTATATTTTTACACTTAACATTTTTATAATAGTCGAATGATACACGAGCATATGAGCCGTGGTAGCTCAGATGGTTAGCGCTTGCTGTAAATTTCACAGTACGCGAGCAAACCGGGTTGAATCCCCGTCGGCACCAATGAAATTGTTAATTGCAATTTTAAGTGCTGATTTACCACGTGCTTGACGGTGAAAGAAAACATCGAGGAAACCTGAAAATTGAAAATTTTTTCGAAAACATGTGAAGTTTGCCAACACGCATTGGGGCAGCGCGGCGGACACTTCCTGCCGTAAAACCTCTCAGAAATGAGGGGAGGCCTGTGCCCAGCAGTGGGACGTATATAGGCTGTAACTTTAACTTTTAACTTTAACACGAGCCTACAGTGCACCTCACGGTAAGTGGCTACTGCAGCCATGGACAACTGAAATCAACTTCAAACAAAGAAGGCCACAAGAGACATTGTCGCTCCTAAGGACTGAGAAATTCAAATTAAAACTCTTTATTCAATTTAGAGACGAGTTTTATATCATCAAATAAAAGTAATTTATAAAATAAAATGCAAATAAACAAATTAAAATCACAGTTGTGTGAATAAAAATATTTTTTTATTTCACTTTTATATTCAGTAAAGATAACTTTTATCTGACGATTGAAATATCAGCCCTTAAGTTTGTTTTAATTTCTTATGTACATTAAAATCTACATCGGTTCATTATACAAGACTTTCAGAGAATAACTGGCAAATAACTCTGCGAAATAAATATCTGAACGACAGAGAGCTAATATAATTACAAGCTGTGAGGCATTTCATCTTAGCCCTCAACAACACATCTGTAACCTTAGCACGTATTAAATAATATCAGCGACAATAGGTTAAGTGGTGGCTGGAGTGGCCTTAGCCATTCACAAAGCCGCGAGCTTTTATTTAAAAATATAATTGTAAGCCTAGGTCAACCTAGGTTTATTATTTCTATGCTCCCTGCGTCCAGTCCAATGAACCCAAAATATCAAATTGCGCAACTACCACGTACGGTATGTGGTGCTGTAAAGTACTCGAAACGTCGGGAATATAAAATAAGTTAATTTACGCGATAAAATCCGTAATACTAGTTTTATTTAAATGTGTAGTGTTCGCGTACTTATAAGAAATCATTAAATAATTAACATTAAAATTAAGATATTTCTCCCAGTTTTTCACCTTGTATTATATATAATATGGCCTGGTAAAATTAGTAGAATGTATCAGTAGAGTTTTTATTACAGTATACCTGGATCATAGTCTATATTCGCTTTTATTAGGAAAATTAATCAAAAAGCTCTACTAAATGAGGTGTTCTAAACAAAGAAATATAATACTGAAACCTTATAAATACAGATTGTAATCTAAACGCACTCAGTGGTGTACACAACAAATCTAGAAAAGCTAAAGAATTGTTTGCCTCTAACTCCATTGTGAACTGAATTTTAGAATTTATGGAGTTAAGATGGTTAAATTAAACTAATTTTACGGATTATATCGCGTTTAATTTTACTTTTTAATTCCGACGTTTCGGTGCTTTACAGCACCCATGGTCACGGGGGGGGGGGGGGACGGAGGTGTTTGACGTAATACATATGATGTAAGACGTATGACATAATATTAATTTTTGGTTCGATATACGCAGAATGAGCTTACAGTGTCTTGAAGTCTAGCAGTGGTATACTTGGGTTTGGATTTAATTTTATTAATTATAGGATCCCAAGCAGATGGCAGCACCCATCCATCTTCTCTATTGAAATTAGGATGTTTTTTAATTTCAATAGCCTCGCGAAACATCCTAGGTAGGAATCGGTGTTCTTTTGCGAGGATTTGTGGTCTATCAAATCTAATGTAATGGCGGGGGCGATCTTGAAAAGTGCTTCAAGTCAGCTATATGTTCTTTTACGCGGGTTTTTATAGATCTTTTTGTTTGTCCTATGTAGGAGAGACCACATTCACAATCCAGCTTGTACACTCCTGCATCTTGCAGAGGGATATGACACTTGACGGATGGTAAAAATTGACTAATCTTCTTCGGCGGCTTGAAGTATGTTTTAATGGAAGCTCGCTTCAAGATGTAGCCAATCTTGTCTGTGACTCCTCTGACATAGGGTAGTACAGCAGGCACACGCTCGACTGTGGCCGGCTTCACTCGGTCACTGTGACGTAGGCGCGGGACCCGAAGCTTGTTGTCTTGCAGTACTTGCTCGACGTGCTGAAGCTCGGCGGCCAGATGTTTTCTGTCACAGATCCCTCGTGCTCTCTGAAACAAAGATTTTCCCACGGTAGCTAACTGTGATGGATGATGGTGCGATTCACCATTTAAATATAGGTTAGTATGAGTCTTTTTCCTATACAAAGTGTGACCAATAGTGTTATCAGAATTTCGGATGACTAAAACATCTAGGAAAGCTAAAGAATTGTTTGCCTCTAACTCCATTGTGAATTGTATTTTAGAGTTTATCGAATTAAGATGGTTTAAAAATACAGTTACTTTGTCAGATGGTAAAACTGTGAAAGTATCGTCTACCGCTTGTAGAATCTTGGATTTACAGGAGCAGTAAGAAGGGCTTTCTCCTCAAAGTCCTCCATGAATATGTCGGCGACTACGGGAGATACAGGTGAGCCCATCGCCACACCGTCTACTTGCTTGTAGAACTCTTCCTTCCACAATAAATAGCCATGTCTACTTGCTTGTAGAACTCTTCCTTCCACAATAGATGTGAGGCAGTGTTTAAGTAATACTGCATATTCTGTGGGCATGTTGTTATCTTCTAGCTTCCTAGTTACAATTGAGATGCAGTCTTCAATAGATAAGCATGTGAATAGTGACTGAACATCAAAACTGACCATAGTTTCATTGTCAGCGAGATGTAGGTCTTTTATCTCACTAACAAAATGGTATGAATCCTTTGTGTGTGCTCTGGTATGTCCTCTCAGTGGTGATAGTATTTTTGCCAAGTGTTGAGCCAACTTATAAGTTGGTGAATCGATCTGGCTCACTATGGGACGTAGTGGAGTGTTTGGTTTGTGTATTTTCGGTAACCCATACAACCTCGGTGGTTTGGCACATGATGGTATTGTCGAATTCACGTCGAGATCTAATTTTTCGGAGTATTTCTTTATTAAATCAGTAGTTGTTTTAAGTGTATTAGTTGTAGGGTCTATTTTGACCTTTTTGTATGTACTTTCGATAAAAGTTGTTGTATTTTGAAATTATACTCTGACGTGTCCATTACTACCGTAGCATTTCCTTTATCCGCGCGGAGAATCGTAAGCTCTGGTCTGTTGCGTAAGTTGTACAACGCTTTAAACTCGTCTTTGCGGAGATTTAGTTTCGGCGCTGAACTTCGACGTAACAAGGACGAAATGTCTTGACGTATGGCCTCTAAATCCTCCTTACCAATATTATTCTTAAACAGATAATTCTCAACGCTACAGATAATTTATTCGTACGGGATTTTTTGCGGTGTTATTGTAAAATTCAAGCCCTTCGACAATACTTTTATTGTAGGTTCGTCCAGTGTTTGTTTGCGTCTGTGGTCAACGGTTGTTGCGTTTCATTTCTACGTTGCCATGGATGTTTGGTATTTGATTTGATAGTTAATTTTTGATATTTTTCTATTTGTTTATTTTTGCATTCATAATATTTCGATCTTTCGCGTTTGTTTAAAGTTTCAATGCAATTATTAAAATCAACGTCGGGAATTAAAAAGTAAAATTGAACGCGATATAATCCGTAAAAATTAGTTTCATTTAATGTATAAGTCTTCGCGTAAATATAAGAAAACATTATGAGTTAAGATGGTCTAAAAATGCAGTTATTTTATCTAAAGATAGAATTGTGAAAGTGTCGTCTACGTACCGTTTGTAGAATCTTGGATTTACAGGAGAAGTAAGCAGGGCTTTCTCCTCAAAATCTTCCATGAATATATCGGCGACAATGGGATAGATACAGGTGAGCCCATCGCCACTTAGTTTTTGTTTATATTTCCAATTACTCAGTGGTATCCAGTAAATTGGAAATACAAACAAAAACTAATCATAACAAAAATATAAAATATATCCACAAGGTAATCTAATTTTGAAAACTTAAAAGGCATCACCGGACAGGATTATAAATTAAATAAATATTAAAAATTGTTTAGATAAGTTCCAATTAGGGCTCCGGAGTACCCGAAGTACCAATTAGGGTTTATTAAAATTAATATTTGAGTACGAGGAACGCCTATAGCAAATGTAAACAGAGCAGACGTTTTCATAATTATCTCAGATGATCTCTTCACGTCAAATGAAATAACTTATATCAAATATTGTTTTTAGTTGTGAAGTTAATTTGAGTGAATACCTTAAAATCTTAGTGATTATTGGTAACTAAAATGTAGGCCTGGTGACCTGTAACTCAGGTTTTAATTACCTACTTCAGGCACCAGCGATCCACAACCATTTTTGTTTAATAGCTATTAAGTTTAGTGTTTAGATCTCAATGAGTGGTTCCTTTTTAAAAGTTTCAAGCAGACTCCAAAAAGAGAAAGTTTACCGTGTAGTGGCGGTGTAAGAATATCCACTACCCCATATCATCCCGTGGGTGTAGTAAAACGCGTCAGAGAAACAAATCAGCAGATAACGCCTAAAATAAAATAAAACTGCCCCTGTCAACCCGCTTGCCTGATGAGGTAATCTATGGGGGGCTTATGTTCAGCAGTGAACTTTAATAGGCTGTAACGGTAACGGTAAAAAGAGGAAGAGGTTTTCAATTCGACTGTACGTTTTTTGTATACGTGTTACGTGTTATCTTCGTCAGTTGTGAACTGATTTTCATGGTTCTCCTTTTATTAAATAGATTATACTTCAGGAGTGGTCCTGTAAAAATTTGAAGTAAAAGTTCCATAACTATGGGTTGTAAAATACGGAATAAAGTTTTTAATGCAACTATTTACTATTTAGACAAAATTGTGATTGTGATACTCAAAGGGGTATAAAATTACTTTTAACAAAATGTTAAAGCCGACTTCAAAAAACTGGGAAGAATAAAAAAACTAAATAACGTTAAATTTGAATATACAATGATATATTCAAAGTTAACGTTATGCATTGAAATAGTAGCCCGTAGATCGCCTTCTAGAGATATTTGCAATAGTTGCCTCGCTTGGCAACCGCGGTTTTTTATTTTGAGTTGTTATTGGGAACATGCTGCTACCCATCTTAATTTCCCTCTGTCGCCTCTTACAACACCCACGAGGTGATATGATTTAAAAATTATCCGTTTTGATTTAAACAAACTCAGGTGGCCGATTTATTTTTAATACAACAAAAAGCCCATTGATACAAAACAACATTTGTATTTTTAGGATTTTATGCTTTTTTAACGTGGTAGAGCCATGCTGCAGCTGTATTACTGGTATAGTTGTAGCACGAATGGGTCGGCTCGACCGGGGAAGGACCACGCTCTCACAGAATACCAGCGTAAAATAGCAGCTTAACGCTGCTGTGTTTCGTATGGTGAGTGTAGAGAACCGGAGACCCTTTTTACTGGAAAAGAGGCATTCCATCTTAGTCCTCACGGGTGACAACGCATCTGCACTTTGATTCTTTATTGAAGATAGATGTAGATGTCTATGGGTCACAGCAACCACTTACCATCAGGTGGACTGTGTGCTCGTTTGTCACCCGATCCTATAAAAAAAAAAAAAAAAAGACCCAACGGAACCTTTCTAAGAATTATGTCCCACAGTTGGTCTAGATATTATAGGTCATGGTAATGTTGTGGCAGCGCTGTCGTCGCGCCACAAGAGATAAACATAGAAGCGTAAATCGCGCTATCAAAATTCCGAAGTAAAGCAGTATATATAGAATAGCTCCGAACTACCACTCGGAGCATTAGCCGCTCCTCGGGCTGAAACTCTTGTCCAGCGTGAGATCTCCCCTTTTCCTTCCACGGCTAAAATGTTTTTCAGTGATTAGTGACTGCAGTGACTTAAAATTAGACATGATTATAGAGTTTATTCGCCGCTACTAAAGTACTTCTATTGAAAGAATTTTAGATTTTTTTATTCAATATAGATAAATATGTTGCTTTAAGTGTTCAAAATAGAGTTTTCTTCTGTACTCTTTCGTCGAATTAGTCTGTGACCCAAAATCTCAAAGTAATATGGTTCCTTCCTTATTACGCCCATAGTATTAAAGCTCCAAAACGAAGAAATTACCAATTTACCCGGCTTTTAAACAAGCAAAGGAAAGATCATATTATGTGAACGAAGTCGCCGGTACAAAAAGTAATTTAATAAGTTAATACAAATTATCTTTATGCGATTATTGTAAAACTGCCTTTATCTTTCTAATGTAAAAGTTAAATTGAATAAAACTACTTTTACGGATTCTATCGCGTTTAATTAACTTGTTTTTAATTCCTCAGTCCCCCGTTACCATGGGTGCTGTAAAGCACCCATGGTAACGGGGGACTGAGGTGACTGACGTCCCGATGTCAGAGTTAACCCGGAGTACCTTCAGCTTTTTTAACTATTAGATTTGGTTCGATCTACGCAGAATGAACTTACTGTGTCTTGAAGTCTTGCAGTGGTATACTTGGGTTTCGTTTTAATTTTATTAATTACAGGATCCCAAGCAGGTGGTAGTACCCAGCCTCCCTCTCTATTGAAATTAGGATGTTTTTTAATTTCAATAGCCTCACGTATCATCCTTGACAGGAATCGATGTTATTTCGCGAGAATTTGTGGTCTATCAAATCTAATGTAATGGCGGGAGCCGTCTAGGATATATTCACAAGCTGCAGACTTCCCGGAACGTTGGTGTTTCACGTCAGGTATATGTTCTTTTACGAGGGTTTTTATAGATATTTTTGTTTGTCCTATGTAAGAGAGACCCAAACCCAAGAACACCACTGCAAGACTTCAAGATACTGTAAGTTTCAAGGTACTGCCCGTTTTGCTAAGCTTACAAGGTCTCAACAGTATGAGTTACAAATGATCGCTTTTAGTTTTGATTACGGAGCCGAACCAAATATATAAAATATAGCCACTGATATAAATTAATTGAATGATACAGAAGTTATTTGGACTTATTTATAAAATATAATATAATATATAAACACGTTTGGAATATATTATTAGAGGCAACAAAACTTGACTGCGGAGGCGGTAAATTGAATTAACTATATAGCGAGAAATTTTCTTCTATGTGTTGTAAAGACTAAAATGTTTTTAAACGCATTTTAATTTTTTCACTAGTTTGTTAATGTATTTAACACTGTTGCTTCTTTTTGTCGACATTCAACCAGAAAGCTATACGCATATTGGAACTCAGAGTTATATGCATGATGGAAGTGTTTGCGCTCCAGATCAATGTTGCTGATGCTATTAGCACCGGTCACTTACAAGGTAACTAAGTGGCATGCTGGGAATTGAGATCGTCGAGAAAACATTTTTACAAATTACGGTGAGAAGACAATCTAACGTTAATGCTAGGCAATGGGTTTTGAAGTTGCAGTCGCAATATCAGGTCATGGTGAGCGATCGAGATATGAGGGCCTGCACGAAGTCAACCTTTACGCTCGCAGACAACTTCGGATTCCAGAGTTATAGCATGCACAAGGAATACGATTGGCAAATGAACGTATGGCTTAAAATAATCATCGATGTTCTTTCTCGAATGAATTCCGATTCATCTTACAGCTCGATTCACGAAAAATATGTGTTTGATGAACACTGACGTGACGTGAGAGCTACCTCCATAATCCCCAGTAAGTACATTTCCCGGATTTTAATTCGAATTGACAAGCATGGGATACGCTTAAACGAAAGGCTTTACGAAATTTTCCCAAAAATCTGGTGCCAGAAAGTAAAGTTTACAAACATCTTCGTTAAACCTGAAGCCGAGTTATTGATAACCTCATTTTTTACGTTTCACGCTACTGGTATGACATCCGAGGAATTTTTACAGATTATAATTTTTTTTAAATATTTTTTTCTTTCTGTAATCAACAAAAACAGAAAATCTAATTGTATTACAAGGTTAACTTTTTTATTTTTACCATAATAGCCATTTTATTAAGAAATATTTGATTTTTTTCCTTTGAAGTTTATAGTACAAATTTATGTTTTTTCCTTTTAATATTTGAAGAAGTGAAACAGACTGTTTTGATTTGTGTATTTAGATTAACCGTACTTTGTGGCAATCTATCCAGGAGATATATGTACAGCTGTGGAGTTTGATGGGGTGTAATAATGATGATAATTTGGGTAATAGGTCCAATCAGAAACATAAATAAGTACTTAGAAAATTTATATAAATTTATTTTTAATTGCTTTAAGAATTTACATATTAGTCTAAAATCGCTCAAAGGATGTATTTTTTTATTTTCTACCCTTTCTGTACTTAGCCATAAAAAATATATTTAAACTGAAGTTCACGCGAACAAAGCCTCGGGAAAAATCTACTGTTAAATAAATTAATGTAGATTCAAACAAAAAATTTACATAAAATTTGTATTTAACACTTTTATATCAAACACTTTTGTACGTGAAGATTGGCACGCCCTCGGTAACGAGGGCTATTTCAATGTATGAGGTCCGCCTACATTTTACGTATTTCGTAGCACATTCATGTCGCATAACAAAAGGAACGTAATCATGGCTTACATTTTATATAAGTACACGCACATTTATGGTATTGTCCTTATAATCTTTTTTATCTATAAATATTGCGGGTCTGTCCCGAAAATCTTGGATTGGCATCAGAAGTCTTAGTAACTTCTACGAGTATAAATATTAATCGGTTAAGTCTTAACATAGGCGGTGAAATAATTATTATAAACGCAATGTATTAAAATCATTAAAACTCATATCAAAATCCACTATATGGTATATATGTAGTGGCGGTGTGAGTACCACTACCCAATATCGTCCCATGGGTGTCGTAAGAGGCGACAGAGGGTAACTGAAACAGGAGATAGGCAGCAGCATCATTCTGATAACAACTCAAAATCAAAACTGCGGTTGCCAATACTTTTGCCAAGCGTGGCAACTACGGTGAAATCAGGAGGATACAGCAGTGGATTTTAAAGCTTATAATGAAAAGGATATGTTATGTTTAAAATATCAAGATCGTATCAACTATATTTATTTAATAACAATGTATTTTCATTTGTATATATAAAACATTCAAATTATCGTAATAGTAAACACTCACGGCTGTCACCCAGAGGGTAGGCAAAGACTACGGACTTCCATTTGGCACGATCCTGCCACACCTCTCTTGCTTCCTTTACATTTTTATATACCTACATACATGCTCGTCGGTTATGTACTTTTAATTTGACTCATCTTTAATATATCCCAATTTGGTTGATAAGCTATTCGTCTAAAGCGTTCTACCGGTTTTGCCGTTCACTTCTGCAACATAAATTTCCTTGGTTAGTCTTTCCTCGTTTATTCTTTATATATAACCAAACCATCGTAGCATTCCTTTCTTGATCTTGGTCACAAAATTATCTTGCAAACCACACTTTTCTCTTATCTCATTTTCTCACCCTGTCATTCAGATTTATCCTAACATACACCTTAATGACCGTATTTCTATAGCATTTATTCTATTCTAGTGCTTCTTCACACACCCAAATTTCACTACCGTAAATTAAGGTAAGTGAATTGTCATACGTGTCTTTTTGACTATAACAGAGTGAAGAGCCCTTTTAATATGTCTCTTGCGTTCACTCGTCTCTCTATATCCTTATCATTCTATCATCCTGCTAAACACACATCCCAAATACACAAACTCATCCACACAACCAGCTCCTGTTCTATTCTTATTTCACATATCGTTTTACTTTCCTCTCTTTCAAAACCATCACTATCGTCTTACTTGCGTTCACTTTATATACATAAAACAATATTTATGTTTACACAAGCATCAGAAATAAACCTTTTAAAAAAGGCTTTTCTTGAAAAGTTTCTACATCGATCAAACTTTTATGTTACTTTTACCTTCCGTCCAATTTTCTAAGAATTGAAATAACTTTAAAAAGTTACGAAAACAATACGAGCGAATCCATTTTATTAACTGAGTTCAAAAAACTAGAAGGTTTTTTATTGAACGCGTAAGTTATTTATAACTTATTTATGTATGTTCTTCAATTTCTTTAAAACGGCTGAACTGATTTAAATGACTCTTTTCTTATTTAATAAGTTATACTTCAAGGGTAGTTTCCATATCAATTTCAAGTAAGCATTCTTCCCATAACAGTGGAAAAATGGGGGATGATGTTTTTAATTTAACTATTAAGAAGAAATTCCATTGTTACCTTGAATATGTGGTATTCATTACTCCACTCAAAAGGCGTAATAAACCATAAGGCTTTACACCAAATATCGGAGGCCACGAGGTCTTTTCAGACATTTCCATATTCGCCTCTTTTGTCGAAATAAGATAGGGTGATAAACATATTTAATTCCCAACGTTTCGGGTGCTTTACAGCATCCATGGTCACGGGAGGACTAATGTGTTTGACGTCCCGATGTGATAGTTAGCCCGGCTACCTTCAGTTTTTGAATATTAGCTTACAGTATCTTGAAGTCTTGCAGTGGTTTGTAGGTAAGGTTGTGGGTAAGGCACTTTTTCAAAGTGAGTCCCACATAACCACGCAGCCGGCTGCGTGGTATGCTATGAGCATTCACCACCTCCCTCCCCCGCTTCCGGAGGGTGTCCTTGCATTGGGCGCAAAAAAAGACGGAGCGGGCAGTCTTGGCTCTGGCGAGACTCGGTGCACTGGTTGTGCCAAGCTAGCTTATCCTAGACGCTCACGGATAATTAATTTGAAATTAATTATTATCGTTAGTTATAAAAGTGCCCTGGTGCAATTTATAATTAATAAAACTAAATATTATCTTGTAATCCCTTACTTCTTATTCAGCATGGCCGACCCCTTCCTCTTACATATCTATGATGCATAAGCATTATAATAGCAGAGTTATGACTTGAAGTCCCATATATAAAAGACATATAATAGTAAGTTCTATGAAATAAAGCAAATATGTGGAAGGTCTCAAATTTGTAAAAGCATTATATTGATAGAAATGGGACTTGAAAAGGATTTTTATAATGGCGTGTAGATTGCTTCACAGTGTCCGAGACCGAGGTAAACTTAGACTCGCTAACCGATGTGTCCTAGACATATCATCTTAGTGCCGGTGGTAAGCAGGTTTGTTGTAGCAACGCGACTTGCCCGTAGACATCGCACATTCCTACCGTTTGTGGACGGCGGCTTAGCGCATAGCGTTATGATACGTCGACTATCTTTCGGATTAGGGTGAGTGTGTTTGGTAGTACTTTTAAGTGCGGCAAGAATACTCAACTCCATGTCTTAGCGCAATAGCGCTATGATACGTGGATTATTAGTTAACAAAAGTATCAATTTTGTTACCAAAGTCGATAGGGATCATGTGGGTGTGTTGTGAGGGGACACCATCCGTATGATATTTGCATTGATGCTTACTGCTACTTGCGGTAATGCGACTTTTGATGGATCTGCGGGTGTGCTGCGCCTGATTCGATGCATCGTGTGGTTCTGGTCGATAGAGGTATGCGGGTGGTGATGTCTGCTGGGATTGTATGAGGGACGTTGGGATGGTGTAAGCCGACGATAGTCGTATTGATGCTTGTTGTGTTCAGCAGCATTGCGTCTTTGCGATGGTTGTTTGGTAGGTCGCTATTCTCAATGGCGCTCTCTGCGTCTTGGTTTCACTCACAACCTAAGCGGAGCTGCAGACTATGTGACCTCCATGATGTTATATATAACAACATAATAATATATCTCTGTAATTTCCAACCTTTGAATGATTGAAGGCAACTTGTTGGTGGGTGAGATAAATATGATCGAAAAATGCATAAGATACTCAACGTCAGTGACACAAACCCTTTCTGATGGCGAATTATTACTATTATCTTATAACTGCCTTTTGGCTATATCTGCCGTTATTGGTTGGTGGAGCATATGCGTCGACCTCATGCGGGTGGTAGCTGGAGGGAGAATCTGAGGAGGCTATCAAGGCTGCGGCCAAAAGCCGCGCAACGTGGGACCCCATTCCCTTGAGGTTAGTGGTAGACTCATGACACGCTCTGCGGCTAGTAGCCGTGCTAATCATGCAATTGGTGGTGATGCCTTACACTTACATTACGTCTGCAGGAACGGCGGTCTGGCAAGGAGGCATTTTTATGGCCAGTGTGGCTATTATTCGACGTGTTGCCTAAACCGTGTGAAGTACATTCACTGTGGCTGGATTTAAGCCTACTACTTACAACTACTACCTAGTTGTTATTGCGAAGACGAATACATATGCATACACGGTCAATATCGCTATTGTTTTCGAATAAGAAGTTAAATTAAACGAAATCAAATCCTTAAAATTAGATTTATTCAATGTATAATATGTGTGTAAATATAAGATATCAATAAGTAATTCCATATTATTTTATATTTGTGAACTTTGTGAATAAACTAATTAAAAAGTGTGCTTACTAGTCTCTACTACCGACTAAGTACCTAGACTATTTACAGTTAATGAGTTAACACTGTTATTTATCTATACATATAATAAATCTGTAGAAAATTCGTGTCTGTAATTCTAATATACACTTGCAAAAGCAAGTACTGGGGACTAAATAAAGGGCACTGAAGCCAAATTAGTGGTTTTAGAATTTTTGTCTGACTGTCTGTCTATCTGTGTATTCCCGATTCACACAAAAACTACTGGATCGATTTCCATCAAATTTTATGAGTAGGTAGTTAGTAACTCGAGGCAACTTATAGGCTACTTTTTATTCGATTACGGAACTTAGAAAAGAAGGTTAAGTATTTTTCTTCCTTTAGATGTTAATTTTCTATTATATATGATTATGTTAGTCAATAGGCGGGATGAGGGTGTTTTTTCAAATAAATGTAATATTTGTAAATAAAGTTAAAATTAAATAACTAATTACTTTAATTAGTTATTTAATTTTAATTTAACCTTTGCATAACAATTTGAAACTCCGCTGATGATATACGTTTTAATTATCATAACAGCGCCATCTATCATCAAATGAAAAAGACTATATTTTGCCTTTAGTAACTAATAAATTAAATAATATAAATAACTTACATTTATATATTTAAATAATTATATTTAAAAATTATTTAAAAATCCTAACGTTTAAGTTTTTTTTTCGTTATTTCATTTTAAAAGTGTAATAATTTAAATAGATAATAGTGACATCTGTCAAGCATATGAAAATTGATATTTTTTTTGAACTAAAAACATATCAATTGTAATACGTTTGATACTATGTATATCTGTATGTAAACTGATTAAAACTGGTCTGCCTGCAATTATTGCAAAATTCTCATTAAATCATTCTCGACCTGAGACACATTAGGTCGGATATGGAATTTAACAAGTTTAGAGGAGAGCCAAAAGAAAATTTTTGATGAAATCGTGTCAAAACTATTGTTTATTTTCGATAAAGCTAACAAAAATAGTAAAATGTTAAGGATATGTCTTCGAACTTTGTATGACTATAGTAATAAAACTAGTCACAGAATAATAATAATATTATATTAAACAAAAACTAAATTTTTGGTGACATCCAACTTTATGCTTACAAAGATTTATAAAAGGATGGATCATTTTAATTCAACGTAGTGATCCAACTTTATGCCTGCAATTTTTTGGTAAATTCAATGTGTATTATAAGCTTTTTTACAATATGTAACATTATGTTTGACAAGAAATAGAACTTTAATTAAACCCAATCATGTTATTATATCTATGTATATAGCATTTAAATTATATATTATGAAGAACATAAGGTCGGAATTAACAAAATTTAATTATAAAAATAATCAAAACTCATACATAAAAATAAATTCTTCTCAGTAAAAATTAATTGTTAAATTTAATAAATTTCAGGATAATCTGCCTCACTCTCGGAATGTTTTTTATTTTTTCTAATATGTATGGAATTCCTGTGGAATCCAATGTAAAAGACTCATCAAATCATTGTATTTTGCAGTGGATACGGGTTTTTCAGTTTGACTTACACTAGGTAAATGTTCTGGGAATGAATCCGCTTAGAAGCATTTCGGATGAAAGATATTTCGCAAAAATCTCCTTCGAATGTATTTTATAAAATAATATTCCGGGCTGGTCTTTTTCATTTGAAGCCAAACACATTTTAAAATCATTTTGAATTTTAAAATCCTTACCATCTTTATTCTTCTTTCTGGAAACAAAAGGACCATTTTTCTTATACAAAGTTGTAACATCTTTAAAATTATGAAGTTGCGCATGTCATAGACGTTAAAAGTTCTCCTTCCTCCACAAGTTCGAATAAATTGAGACCAGTCGCGGGGTATTGCAATCTGCATTGTTTTCAATTGTTTTTTCTTTTTTTCGATTTATGAGTGTATTTTATCGTCTTCCATGTGTGTGTGACCCTTCAGCATAAATTTGTGGTTTATTATTTTCAGCTGAGGGTGTTTGTGCAATATCCACATGTAAGCCATCACGATCATCAAATTTCGGTTTTGGCGCGCACAGTTATCGGACCACAGAGTTAATTCTCTTAGGTTAGTAAGTTTTTCACTATTTTCTTCAACCCATCGAATCAGACAAGAAGCTATTTCGTTTCCTCCTCTGCCTCCTATATTTTCAGACAATAAAATGTTTGCAGCGCTATTAGCTGTTGAATCAAATGTTGTCAAATTTAGTGTCCAAAGCATTCGTAGATAAAAAGATTTACTATTAAGTAAATTCGGCGTGGCCAAACACTTCTGCAAATCAAACATCAATACTTTTTTTCACCCGAACTTGCTTCTGCTTCTTTTTTGTCAATACTTTTCAAGTAATATCTTTCTTCAGCAGCCTTGGCGTGAACTTCCTTTTCTTTTTCTATATTTCTTTTCAGCTCTTCATCCACAACATCTAATAGCTTTCTCTCAAATGCATCGCAATCATCACAAGTATCGACTGACGGTAGTTTGAAATTTAAATTGAACTTGTTGTTAAAAAAAATTCGGTACAGCTATTCTTTGGCCACCAAATTAGGAGGGATCTCTTTAGTTTCCATCATTTCTTTATACTGTTTATACATAGTAGGAATATTCAAGTCCGGACCTAAAAATTTTCGTCCGCTCTTTTGTCGTGAATAATGGCTCTTATAACATGGATATAAGTTAATGTGATCTATCACTGATTTGACCAGGAATATGCTTTCCCCTCTGATCTGGAGCTACCAGACCTCCGTCGAGTTGTTTCTCCAAGCTCACCTTAACAATTTTTTCTCCTATAGTATTAAGAAACATATTCCGGCATATTTTTTCACTCTTAGAATCGACAATTAGTCTATATTCGTAAGAAAATTTTCTTCGGTCAGTGTGTAAGTTCTCATCTATTCTCATCATGCGTTTTAGTTTTTTTGTGACGTTAGAGACTATAAACTGGCGACGTTGATCCCAAATGGTACATTTTTTTCCAAAATTCATTAAATATTTGCATTCTTGTTTCCTTGGGCACTTTCTCATAACATTTAAATATACACATACAATATAGTACATGGGGGTTTCAACTTACGACCGTCTATTTCAGTTCTTTTTTTAGCTACAGTTGAGTGATAGGGAGAACCTTTCAGCCTTGCAATTTTAGCGGCAACTCTTTTCCATTTAGTCACATTCTTAACTTTCTTTCTTGTGTTAGATTTTGAAAGGGCTGCTGTATCGATCTGCTGTATATCTTCATTATTTATTATCTGTCTGTCAACTGGTATATATATTAGGTCCTTACATATGAAATTAGCGTTTTGTCGTACTGACCATTTTGATATGAAATATCTCCTCTTTGGTTAAGAATTCCAAATTAAAATTTATAAATTAATTTAGCTGGTACATTTGAGTTTTGAAAACAGTCATTCATTTGTTTTTTCCTCATTATTTTATTCTTTGGCGTCGCTTATTACCGCACAATGGAAAACATGAAATCTCGGTATATTTACGAGTACGAGTTCTACCGTGGCACTAGTGCTGCAGAAACAGCTCGAAGGATTAATGATGTGTACGGTGCTGGTGTCGCAAAATAAAGCACGGTACGTTTTTGGTTTCAACGTTTTCGTTCTGGAAATTTCGACCTTCAGAACCAACCCCGTGGACGACCGGAGACCAAAGTGGAAAATAAAGAATTAAAGGCTATTGTGGAAGTGGATCCATCACAAAACACTTCAGAGATAGCTGCAGGCTTCGGGGTAAGTGATAAAACTGTATTAATTCACTTGAAGCAAATCGGGAAAGTACAAAAACTTGAACGATGGGTACCTCATAAATTGAGTGGATCGAACTTGCAAACACGCGTCAACTGCTGTGTTACTTTGCTCAACTAACACAATCGTGTTCTTTAGAACTTTCACTAAAAACTGAAGTTGCAGACATACGTTCTTTTCTTGGACCTAGAAGATTTTCTAAAGTGATTAAATTATTATCTTCATTATTTGCCATTTTACTTTGTCTTTGAGGCGAATCCTTTTGATAAAAAAGCTGCCTTTTCACTTTTAAAGACCTGGATATTACGACTACATTTTCTGGCGAATCACTGACGTAGCTGCCATCCAAAATAACTTTATGTGGTTCGTAAGTCTTGTCTTTAACGCTATCATCACTATCATAATCGGAAATTTCTTCTCTTGGATCTGCAAAATAATATTTTTGTACGTAGGTAAAATCAACAATTTTCAATATCAAATTAAATTTTAAATGAATTTATTTTTTGTTTCTATATCGATAATATAAGAAGGTACAGTTGTTTATTATACTGCATTTTTATATATTACTATCGTGACTTCATTCGCATCTAGTATAATATAATACAGCTGATGTCCTCCCTGGGTCCTAGTGTCCCTGCTCAAAATTTCTTCACAATCGGTTTACCGGTTTTGCCATGAAAGAATTACAAACAAACTGACAAACACAGACACTACGAATTTATAATAGGTATTACTATGGCCATGGATTTTAATAAATAATATTAAACTGACTTTTATAGAACAACAAGTAGATAAGTAATTAATAATTATTAATTACTTATCTACTTGTTGTTCTATTCTAATTAAAGTAATTCTCGGTGTCGACATATCGAATGATGTGCAGTTTCGTGGTCATTTGGAAGAGAAGGCCAAATTGGCCTCTAAAAAGCTTGGCGTGTTCAGCAGAGCGGGACAGTATTTCATGCCGGTACACCGCTTGCAACTTTACAAGGCGCAGGTTCGGCCCCACATGAAATACTGTTCCCATCTCTGGGCAGGGGCTCCCCAGTGCCAGCTCCTTCCACTTGACCGCATCCAGCGCAGAGCGGTTCGAATCGTCGACGACCGAGTTTTTTCCGATCTGCTTGACTAACTGGCACTGCGTAGAGATGTTGCATCTCTTTGCGTATTTTATCGCATCTACCAAGGGGAGTGCTCTGAGGAATTTTTCGGACTAACTCCAGCCGCTCAATTTCACCACCGCACATCGCGACAAAACTCGCAATACCATCCATACCATCTGGATGACTGGCGGTCCACCACTGTGCGATTTAAAAGAAGTTTTCCTCCTCGCACAACTTCCTTGTGGAATCGATTACCACCAGCGATTTTTCCAGACCGATACGACTTAGGGACCTTCAAGAAAAGAGCCTACTCCTTTTTAAAAGGCCAGCACCGCATCTGCAATTCCCCTGGTGTTGCAGTTGTTCATAGGCGGCGGTAGTCACTTACCATCGGGTGAGCCGCATGCGCGTTTGCCCCCTCTCCTATAAAAAAAAGTAAGTAGGTACCTAAACAGGCACTTTCAAATATACGCGCATCGACTGCATGTCTTATCATCTTATCACAATAACTTGGTCCTGCTATAGGATCCTCGTATATATCTCGTGTCTTTTTCTCTATAAAAACAAAAATTAAATGTAAAACAGTTATAATTTATATATTTAGCTACTTAAAGCATATGCTTCTAAAACGAGTAGAAATGTAAGTAATTAACTTACCAGCCACTAAAGCACCTCTTTGGCTAGCTTTAGCTTGATCACTGCGGGACTGAATCAAATTTCGAAGATTGGCAAGTTTACGTCGTTTATTGAGTAGCTGGGTGAATATAACATTCTGAAAAAAAAAACCAAAGTATATACTTAATTAAGTTCACAACATGTTTAAATACTATAACCGATAAAATCACTTACCCGCACCACACGATTCGACAATATAAAACATAGTATTTAGTACATATTTATAGGTTTTGTACTCACTAATCCATTGCTTAGTATAGTATAGTAGTTTTATAATAACCACTAGTTCACTTTCAATCAATTATTAATTGAATCAGAAGTAATTAACTTCACTATTATTTCGACACGACTCACGCGTGAATAACAAATTCTATTCATGTAAACAAAACAAACGCATGTGGCACGCGCTAGGTGCAATGCGCTGATAGGTCAACCCACCGCGGCACCGAAAACGACCGAGTGACCGGCGATAATGTCCGATGTTACAGTATCGCGTCCAAAGGTACTCTGTGATCGCGTCAGTGTGCGGTCACAAAATCAATGGCATAATGTTTTTTTTCACATGTGCATTTCTGTACAACGATAAAGTAGCACTTTTCAAAGGCATAAGGTCTCATTTTGTTTGTAGACCTTAAAAGAACCAATTTAATTTCAAAAGGCATAAAGTTTTATCTGAAAATACGTATTATTTTTACCACCAATCCTTGTAGAATAAAGTCGAATGACCAAATAGACTCTGCCTTTCGCGTAAAATAATTTAAAAGTATAAAAACTGAAGTCAATGTTCGACCTTCTAGTTATACCAAAATTTTAAGCAAAAATACTGTAGTTGTTATCAAGCCTTAATCCACGATATACATTCAAAAACTCTACAGATCCGACCTTATGCATTTGTAAATCTGTCAGAACAAAAAGAGATAGAATGATGATTGTTATATGCTTAGAAAGAGCGCGAGATACTGGTTTCAGCTAACTATTAAAGTTAATTTGTTTCGATCTTGAAATCCGACCTAATGCGTCTCAGGTCGAGCATTATTTCGTGGAATAGTGTCATTTCATGATATTTATGACTGTTTGTTGACCATGTCATGATATAGCTTAGCCAAATCAATGAATAGAGATCGTTTAACGATATTAGAAACTAAACACAACATTGCTATTTCATGAAATAGTTTCATCATGTCATATCGTCAAATAGTTTTTCACCGCTAGCGGCGCTGATAGCGTGTTTTTTAACAGAAACAGAATTTTGAACAGAATCAACATCACCATAATGCCTTTTTTATATAATAAATAAATGTTCGCAGCTTTGGAGTGGCTCTTGTGCCAGTCGCACCCCAACCTTATATAGCTGATATTACTAGATAGTATAGTTTTGGCTTTAAAATTTTTTGTTTTTGTTTTGTCACCACGTTTGGCAAAATGGCTAACAACACTGTTATACACAATACTGTGTACACAAAACTGAGATTAAGAGAGAAGCACTTTAGTTGAATATATTGGGTGTCTATCGGCATAGCTTTCATTTTACCAACTTCATATTACGTTATCACGTTATCTAATGTAAATGATTTAAAATTAAGTGCACTGTGAGATTTCATCTCTATTTGATGGAATAGTTCGTGGCATTCAACGCAGCGGACACTTTTTTTGGCCAAAAGTTCTGTGATCTGTGCCTAATTGTGACATGTATGTAGGCTGCTACTCTTTTAGTTTTAACGGGGCAATTATGCTGTTTTTATTTCATTCATATTTTCCGAGATGTTACTTTTTGTTTTCACACTACCGTAAATATTAACGGTAGCAAAGATTTGAAAGAATAGAACTTATCATCGCTATCATTACAACCTATCAAAAGTCCACTGTTCAGTTCAGTATGTTCAGTTACATAGGTCTCCCCCATAAATTGTCAAATAGGCTGGATATTTGCTATAGTTGCCACGCTTGGCAGGCGGGTTGGCAACCGCAGCCTTTATTACTTTGAACTGTTAAAGGATGGTGATGTTGCCCATCTCCTGTTTGTTTTCCTCTGTCGCCTCTTAGGACACTCACGGAACAATATGAGGTGGCGGATTCTCTTTGGGCGCCACAACAAGGCGAACATTTTTCTGCTTCCGATCATGAGTGTAGTTCTACCCACGCTCACTGCGAATAGAACTTCATTTGTAATAAAAGTAATCTTAAGGATAGCTATTGTGTTTAATTTTAACCTTTTTAATTCCTGAAGTTTCGGGCACTTTACAGAACCCATGGAGACGGGGGAGGGGGGAGGGGAATGAGTTGTTTGACGTCCTAATGTCATAGTTTACGAAGACTACCGTCAATTTTACGTAATAATGTTTGGTCCGATCTACGCAGGACGAGCTTACAGTATCTTGAAGTCTTGCAGTAGTATGCTTGGGCTTGGATTTAACTTGATTAATTATGGGATCCCAAGTAGATGGTAGCACCCAACCATCTTCTCTATTGAAATTAGGTTGTTTTTAATTTCAATAGCCTCGCGAATCATCCTTGGTAGGAATCGGTGTATATTGTGAGGGTTTGTTGGCTATCAGATCTGATATAATGGTTGGGACGATACTGAACATGTTGACATACTTCAGACTTCCCGGAGTGTCGGTGCTTCACATCAGCAATATGTTCTTATTCCCAAATTTTTATGGAACTTTCTTCCAAAGATGTGAAAAAATCCCGCGTAAATAAAAGTTAAAATGTAACGTGGTTTATTAAATTTTGTTTTATTACATGTGTAGAGTTCATCATTATAGAACTGCATTTATGAAATTTTTAAGTCTACTCTAAAAAATATCACCATCTATTTTATGGTGCCAATCAATATTAAATGGGACCAATGATATGAATCAAATATCGCATATAAGACCATTAAAATCATCATTATTTTGTTAAAACCAAATTAACTTTAATTATGAATGAATGTAAAGACTAAAATGTAAATAATAGTAATATATTTTATTCCAAGACAATTTATCTTTATTATGGATACAACGGGAGACACGTCCAATATAAAAATTGTAGATGTTTCTAGACAAATGAAATTAATGCAATTCTGAAAAACTTATTTATTCACGTGTTCCTGTAGCTTATTATATATATGCCAAATATCAATCATATAGGTCCTCAATTTATCTTTCTTATGGATACAACGGAAGACACGTCCAATATAAAAAAAATGTAGATGTTTCTAGACAAATGACATTAATGCAATTCTGAAAAACTTATTTATTCACGTGTTCCTGTAGCATATTATATATATGCCAAATATCAATCATTTAGGTCCAATAGTCTTTGGGAATTCAAAAAAATTCTTTGACAAACTGACATAGAGACACAGACACCGCAGTGACTCTAAAAGTAATCTAATTTTGCTAAACTTGGCACAGAATGGCATTTAATGATGCTTCAAAACTGAAGACCACGCGAGCGAAGCCGCGGGTAAAAAGCTAGTTTTATAATATATTATATAAATAAAGAAATAAGATATATAAACAAAGTGCCGTATAGTGGCGATGTAAGAATAGAATAGAATTGAATAGTATAGAATAGAATATTTTTATTTAATATAGATCACACATATGTAATTCTTATTGAAAGTCATTTTTTACTTTACCACTGATTCGAAAAAATCTCTGTCCTCGAAAAAACCAGCAAGAAACATAGCCGAATTTTTTTAAACTAAATTTTACATGAAAAGTTGTAAAAAATATTTACAAAATTTATTTTTGAAACAGAGTAGAAGCGTTGACCTCATTTCCATGGGTTATTATCAACCATGTATTCATTTATATTATAATAACCCTTTTTATACAGGTTTTGTTTAATAAAATATTTAAACTTGGTAATAGAAAGACCTTGTATATTTTCTGGAACTTCGTTGTAATGGCGTATACATTGTATGAATGAATTACTGACTCTGAGGAATCTAGAAACTGGTATTACTAGTTTGTGTTTGTTCCTAGTGTTTACGGAGTGTATATCACTTTTTTTTAACTAAAACTAACTACTTAAACTAACTTGTTTAAGAGAATCCACTACCCCATATCATGTGGTAGTGGGTGTCAAAAGAGGCAACAGATGAAAATGAAATATGAAATTGGCTACAGCATCTACCGGGTAACAACTCCAAAAAAATTGCAGTTACCAACCCGTCTGACATGCATGACAACTATGGCGAATATTTCTCCTATGAGGGAGGCCTATGATCAGCAGTGAACTTTTAATGGACTATAATGATGATGACCTAAGTCTCACTATCACTTTTCAAAACATACTGAACTTTGGCACAGTAATACGCAATTACAACGCACGACTGCAGGTGCATGAATGCAGGTATCACACTAATTGTTATTATACTGTAATATGTTTATGCAATATACGACCTTAAATAAAAGCATTCTCCTAAAATCAAAGACAATAATTTCTAAGCCGTATTTTTCGCACCTGCTAATTCATTTACCGCTACTTGAGAATGTATAAAATTTCCATCCGGATTAGCATTAGCAAACAAATTCACACAAAATCATTTAGCATTTCCATAAATGCGAAGGAGAGCGAACGCAAGCCACCGTGACGCGCTTACATACTAAGTGCGAAATGAAGCGAAGATTATTATTTTACAGAATTTTGCAACTCCATTAGATTTGCTAAATATGCTAAATGAAAATTCACGTACAAAAATTAATGCGAATACTTTCCTTTTCAAAACCTCATCAACACATTTAGATTTTTTCCTGTATCGTGAAGGCAGACCCGGAACAATTACTTTTAGGCCACACAAATACTTGTTCCGTGCGGGATTCAATCCGCGACCTTCAGCGCCGTAACTCATTGTTAAGCCCCTACACCACGGAGCCGTCAATACTAATTACGTACAACTAACACACACGTACAACTTAATCTACAACACAAAATTTTACTCGAGAAATACATAATGAAAATTTACATTGTCATCTCTTATTTGAAGGTTTTTCGTTTATGAGTTTTAAAAAAGCCATGTAGAAAAAATAAAAACACAACCAGCCTTTGCAACGGAGTAAAAAAATAAAAGTAAGTTATAATATCGGTTTAGACCTAAGTAATATTGTATTGAAACAGTAAAGTTACAGGCTATGTACTGCTAGGCACAGGCATTCACTCATTACAGAGAGACTTGGGGAAAGGAAGTATTCACCGCGCTTCCCCAAGGAAATTTGGTGGCCTTCACATGTCTTAGATATTTTAATTTCTCAGACATACGGTCTCCTCACAATGTTTCCTTCACCATCGAAAATCAGCACTTAAATTGCATTTATCAATTCCATTAGTGTTAGTGGTGTTCGAACCCCGGTTGTTCGCATGCTGTGAAATTTACAGCTAGCGCTTAACTCATAAGTTTCCACGGCTCCCATTCAGTTGACTTCACCTCAATATGTTGAGAGGTTTGTACATTACACATATCCAAATATTTAGGCCTACTACCCAGCCTCGATCATAGATAGCATGATGATATATATTTAGTCTAACGGTTTGTTTTTTACGTAATACTACAGTGAAAGTTTCATTCCAAATACGATGGCTGGTTTTTGTGTGAAGCGCGTTCAGACAGACAGACAGACAGACAAACAACGCTTTCTAAAATTGTGTTTGCATCTCTATTGATAGTATTTAATTATAATTTCTAAGAAATATATTTAATGTAAAGAAATTGCCCTCTTAGAGTTTTATTGTAATAAAAGTATATATGGAAAGCCATTAATATTATTTTGAAATATGTCAGCGGTATTATATTTCTCGTTATATTTTTTGCAAAAAGTTTTGTAAAAAAGTTTTTGGAACGAAGTTCTTTATCGCACGGTACGAATTTGACGGATGGGGGATAGGCGAGAAAAAGTGTAAGATTTTTTCCGTCACGACCCCCTTTCTATAGTGCGAGCGAGATGGATCAATATCCATCTCCCTCACACTTTTTCTTATCTTGCCATGAAAGAAATATTATTTTAATGGACGCTAGTAATTCATTTATTTGTATTTGTTAATCAATAATATAATACGTTTATCAATAATAATATACTACGAAAGGAACTTCGTTCCAACCGAGTGTTCCACGACAATCATGCATGTTTTTTTTTAATAAAATTAAATTTATAATATTTTATTGCAATGAGAACAGACCCTAAAATAATTAACTTAAAAGATATAGAGTATCTGTAAAATTATAAACAATTATATACATAAAAATTTCGTGTCTTTGCTGTCTTTGCTTTTGCTACACAAAACTGTATTTTTTTTTATAGTATAGTGTGACAAACGAGCACACAGTCCACCTGATGATAAGTGGTTGCTGTGACCTATAGACATCTACATCTATCTTCAATAAAGAATCAAAATGCAGATGCGTTGTCACCCGTGAGGACTAAGATGGAATGCCTCTTTTCCAGTAAAAAGGGTCTCCGGTTCTCTACACTCACCATACGAAACACAGCAGTGTTAAGCTGCTATTTTACGCTGGTATTCTGTGAGAGTGTGGTCCTTCCCCGGTCGAGCCGACCCATTCGTACTACAACTATACTACTAATATAGCTGCAGTATGGCTCTACCACGTAACAAACCTTTCCCTTAACTAATTTCATAGCAATGGTTTTTATTTCTATTTCATTTAATTTTTATGACAGAAAATGAGCAGAAAATCCTCATAATATTATGTTATCAAAAGATTTAAGGGTTCGTAAATATAATTGAACGCCTTTCATAATAATATAGCTTTTATATTATTCACAGTAAATTCCCATTATTGTTTCACAAAAAGATTCTACTTGAATACACGTGCAAGAATTTATGTAACAGCAAACTTATTTGTGAAATTGAGGAACGATCTCTATTGAAATACCAATCATTCTTTAATACTTATTCAGCCGCCAGTGGATTTTCCAGTTTCATTTATGAAACAAATAATAAAGAAAAATTACAAAGAAAATGAAACGTAAAGGAAGCTTACCTGTTATGACACTTGACAACTTGACACGTATATTTTACGATTAGTTTTATGTACAATAAATTAATAGTAAAAATATGCTTAACATTTTATTGGGTGAAAATAAAAGAGAATAAATATGTACATATCGACGGTTAAAAGGTAATAGGGTATAAGCAACAAAAACCAAATTGTTCAGGAGAGTTGTTTAAAGTTTGAAATTGCAGGAAAATGGGCATAACTTTTTTATTTATTGTCATAACGTAAAAATGGAAAAAGCTCTAAAAGCAACAAAAATAAAGGCATTAATTGGCTTTTTTATTTATTTGATTCGACGTTATTTTATCTGGTTTTATGTCGCTTAGATCAATTAATTCTATTTTCCATATGAGGTAATTCGGCACAAGTTACATCTACACAGAAAAAAACGAAGAGTTTAGAAGACTTAGCTACATTTGATATCCCTATACCAAGAGGTAATAGGGCATAAGTCACATGACTGTATAATAACTTAAATGGGTAAAGAAGTGAATTAAACGTCACGTCTTAAAATAATAGATTCACAAACAACATGATTCTCCTTTAAAATAAGACTTAAGTAACTACATACATTTAAAGGGTGTTAGTGTCACCCATCATCATCATTGTTCGTAATAGATTAATAACCTACATTACTGTTATATAATTATGCTCTGACCTAATTCTTAATGTGATTAAATGAAAAATATGTTTTTTCACTATTTATAAACAATTATAGAAGAAAAAGTAGTTTCCACGATGTACCTAATATCTGCATAGTAACAAAAAAAAAGAAGTCGCAACTTAATGAAATAATATAATGTACTTCCAAAAATAAAAGATTTCTAAAACTTAGTACAACATAGCACTATGTACTTACAATCTTTGACAAAACAATAATAAAATTATCTTGAAATATTTATTTGTTACTTACAACTAAAGACCGTGCATTGTCATGCGCAGTAACTATTCAGTCATTCACCATGTACTTATTTAGCTACTATGATGAAAGTTTTTTTGGTAAAAATAATTATAAAGGGTAGGAAGGTTAAAGGAACTATTATTACTTTGAGGTAAATAAACTATTAATACTTAGTGTTTTTCAAACAAATCGACCACATAACAACAGGTCTATTGTTTACAATGATTAACTTATCAGCTAATCGAGATCAATATTAAAATCAATTAATTACTTAATCAGTCTCTGTGAGTATCTTCTGAAGATTAATTAAAGTAGGTCTTTGGTACGCAAAAACCTGAAGAAAAAAAAGACACAGTCATCACAAATAGTATTACAGATAAGTTAACTATTGGTCAACATTATCTTCGATGTCAGTATCGGGTAAAGTATCTTTCACCTTTTTGTTGAAAGTTAAAGCTAAATACTCTGCCTGAAACTGTTGAGGTATAACTTGGTCTAAGCAAATCTTTGTGTTAATTTTCAGTAATTGGCAGGGGTGTAAGATAGCAGTCCGGTAAGTCAAGAAACTTTGTTTTGGTCGCGATTTCAATACGGGACACAGGTGTTTCCGGATTCATAGAGAATTTAACCGTTGCTGATTTTTTACCCACAAGATTTCCTACGAAATACTTGATTGCGAGTAGGTCCCATCTCTTTAAATATTTGTGAGTTAACTGCTCAACATCAAAGGGCTTTGGATTTTGTCTTGCCGTTTGGAATACCGTATACCATTGGGAAGGAGCCCAGATAGTAGTATTTTTAACCTGGTATGACTGGTAAGTAAGAAATTTATTTGAATAGATTCAAGAGTTCTGCAACGTTGCAGAGTCTTGTTCAGCATTGCAAGAACTATCTTGTTCCGATTTTGACCGGGACAGCAGTCACAATAAAGAAGAAGTCGTCTTACATTTCCGCGTTTATCAAGCTTCGTTATGTATTTGCTTAATATTGTAACCATCTCATAAGCACCTCGGTTACCCTGGCTTTCATCCCAATAATAGGAATAAACATTGCGCGAACCATTTTCGTAAATAAGTGCATTATAAACGACCAGTCGGGTGGTCCATCTAGTGGGGGTCGCCCTACATTTGGCCTACCGGTACGAGGCTGCCACTCGAGAACCTTTTTTCCCCATCGGTTATCGGTTGTTCGAGCTATATGGCCGGCCCCTTGCCACTTCAGCTTACTAATCCGTTGGGTTATGTCGGTTACCCTGGTTCTATTGCACGCAGAGAAACCCCGAGCATAGCCCTCTCCATAGCTCGCTGGAGCGTCTTCATACGGCCAGCAGTGATGGACCACGTCTCAGATCCATAAGTCATCACTGGCAACACGCACTGGTTCGTTTCGTTTTCAGGTTTTGAGGTATACCTGACGAGAAGGTGTGTCGTAGTTTCCCAAAAGTTGCCCAGCCGAGTTGAATCCGTCGATTGACCTCTCGGTCGAAGTTGGACTTACCTAGTCGGACTATTTGTCCCAGATAATCATGACTCTCAAAAACAGCACGTAGACACGGCTCAGAAGGGAAATCGGTCTATAATTCTTCAAGAAGAGTTGTCGCCTTTCTTGAAGAATAAGACCACAGCACTTCTACTCCACACCTGCGGAGTAGTGCCACCATGGAGAACGGAATTAAAGAGCTCCTGAAGGACTTCAAGTACCGGTTTTCCACCCGTTTTCAGAAGCTCCGCTGTAATTCTATCCTCACCTGAGGCCTTGCCGTTTTTAAGGTGCTGAAGAGCCATTCTAATCTCGCTCAGACTCACGTTTGGGATATCATCGGAATAGTGTCGGATAAGAATTGCTCTTGGATCGTTACTCATACTTGCGTGTGGCTCCAACGATGACGTGTACAGCTGCCCATAGAACCTCTCAATCTCACTCAAAATCTCAGGTGTCCCGGAAACGATGCTACCACACTCGGTCTTCAGCTTTGACAGTTGGCTTTTTTCTGGCAGACAGATCTCTGGCAAAGACTTTGGAGCCTTGGTTCCGCTCGATCGCTTCTTCAATACAAGCTGTATTGCAGTTGCGTAAGTCCCGCCGTATGAATTTGGAGATCTGTCTGTTCAGTTGCCTGTATGCTGTCAAATCTGTTGAAGACTGCAGTTTCATATCCCGTCTAACAGCCATGAGATTAAGAGTTTGATCGGAGAGTTTTTATGTTCTTCTGCGGCGGGTCTTGCAGAACTTAAATCCAACCGCATGGACAGTTTCCATGAGCTTATCATTCATATCGTCCACTTCATTGCGGTATTCTAGGCACTGAAAACGATTTCGTAACTCGAGCTGAAAGGTTTCGGGACTTTGGACCAGAACACGAGGGGGACGGAGCGTTGACTTCATTAGACGAGACCTCTCAAACTTAACGTTTAGTTTCAGTGTGCCTCTAACCATTCGGTGATCGCTACCAGTTTTCACACTCGCGATCACTGAGACATCACTGAACAGTTGTCGTCTGGTCGTCATAATGAAGTCAATCTCATTTTTTATCGAACCGTCGGGGCTCGACCAGGTCCACTTCCTGTGGGGCCGCTTCTGGAAGAAAGAGTTCATCACAAAGAGTCCCTCTTTCTCCATGAAGTCCGCCAGCTGCTGGCCCCTTGAGTTCCGTTGCCATATTCCAAATTGTCCTACCTTCAGCTCACCGTTCTCTCTTGTATCTAGTTTTGCATTGAAGTCTTCCATCAACACTGTATAGTGGGTTTTGGAGGAATGCATGGCTTTAGAGATATCCTCATACATTTCCTTAACCTCCTCATCGGGATTCGAGGATTACCTTGTCCTCTTCGAACTTCGGATAATCCTATAATATGCTAGCGTAACTTATCTATCTCTTCTTCCAGCTCCAGGATCTTCTCGTCAGTCCTCAGGGTGCGTGCGTTGTATGTGGCCAGGTCGAGTCGTCTTAGGTCGCAACCGAACCTCCACCGATTCTTAGCACCCCCTGCCCCGCCGTTATCATGGTCGCCACCGTAGCCAGGAATAGCGGGGCTATATATAATAGAATACTGGGGGCTGTTTCTTCGTAACTTTCATCAGGGGGGATATTTGCCATAGTTGCGACGCTTGGCGAGTGGGATGGCAACTGCAGTTTTATTTTGTAATATTGCTGTTATCAGGAAGATGCTGCTGCCCATCTCCTGCCTGTTTCCTACTGTCGCCTCTTACGATATCCACGGGAAGATATGGGGTAGTGGATATTCTTAACCGCCACTACACGGCATTTGGAATAAGCGACTTGCTAAATAGCTACTTGATTGTAACAACGTGACACAAATTGGCGTAAGCACCAATTAATTAATGATCACTGTAAAGTAATACGGTGTAAACGACAGAATTGTATTAAAATAGTAAATGGTAGTAGGTTATAACCGACATTTCACTATCAAATTTGATTTTAGTAATTGCGTATTAGCGACAACTGTATGGTAAACTTGTAAATAGTAGTAAGGTTTAACCGACTGTTCAATATGAAATTAGATTTTAAATAAAGAGAAAATTATTTAGTAGAATTCACTATGTTAAAGCTATTTAAAAAGTTATTTGAAGTATAACCAATTTATCTTTAAAAGGGATATCTAAGTAATATAAAAGTTTGATCGATGGTGGAACTTAAGTAAATGCCAGTCATAACTTTTTACGATGTTTATTTTGTAAAAATTAATATTATACAAAGAACATTCAATGCGCTTGTTAGGGCTTTGAATTCAAAAAAAAATTCGAACACAAAACGTGTAGACAGCGATAAGCAGCACATGGAACGATATATATCTTTTTTTTATTAGTGATTTCTAGTTAATTGAATTACAATCTGCCAGCAATGCTTTTTAACTTCATATTGTTATTATATTAATTAAAAAAAACATGATTATATTAATAAATTAACACACTAGCAACTAAAAGAGATTTTATCCAGTTTAATCTTGAAGGCGTTCATTGCAAGAGCATCAATTACGTTTTTCGGTAGTGTATTCCAATTGGTGACAACGCGATTTAGTTTTATTGCAAAGTTTAAGTCCTCTCAGATGTTTATTGCTATTCAGTAAGTTTACATTTTGCAGATTAGGCACATCATAATAAACTGTATTTTGTATGTTTTAATCAATCTACCTCTCTGTCTGCGGCCAATCTACCTTTATCAGCAGCTGTTCATATGTCATGATTCGCAGTTGCTTTACCACATTCGTAACCATAAATTAAATTAATTATAACTTAAATTAATTATAATTAAATTAAACATTCCATGGCGTAGATAATGTGTACAACAAATTGGACCATATACGTGAAAGTAATGTCCTCCAGACCAAATTTCGGCCACGGCGACCTGTCTTAATGGAGACTGGTACTCTACGTAGGACAGTATTATAGTAAACGAGTGTGTGCGCAAGCAAAGGTGCACTCTCTATAGGGAATAGATTATTAAAGTCCGATAGCACTTCAATCCAATACGACTGGAGAGAGATCAAGCGCAGTACCAATGGCTTTACGTGTTTTCCATTGAACGGGGATGAAACACCGCCAACTCCCCGACTATGAGAATGGCTGCTATTGAGAATTTCATAACAGAATAACGCGATAACTGATTTTGATCTGACTCGGGGGATTCGAAGCCAGGAATTCATGATCAACAGTTACTTACTCCACATAAGGATTTTCTCCTCTATTATGGAGGTAGTGTACATACACTAACTTCACAGGGAAAGAATTATTTGTAGACCATACAAATACTTGTTACGTGCGAGATTCGAACCCGAGACCTTAAGCTTCGCAACTCATTGCTATGCTACTGCGCCACGAAGCCATCAATATATTAATAATAAAATTCATTTCATAGCGGCAGTAAATCTAGTTCTAAATAAAATCTAAAAAATAAAATTACAGCCTAGTATATTCGTCCTACAACTGCCGCTGGTTTTCTTCTAATTCTGAAAGGGTTATGGAGCAATAAGAACGCGCTTACTTTTAAAATAAAGGCGTCCATAAAATAGAAAAAGCTATTTCAATTTTTTTACAGCTATATACTAATATCTAGACCGGTTATTAGAAGTAGAACATAATGATCGAGTATTCTGGTCTGGTTTTTACGATACCTAATCCACCTATCAAGCGTGGTTGCAGCACATTCTACTAACTCGTGAGCCACCTACATCCAGCAATGGACTATTACTGGCATAGAATACTATAAATATGTATTATATAGTATACCGTGTAGTTGCGGTGTAAGAATATCCACTACTCCATATAGTCCCGTGGGTGTCGTAAGAGGCGACAGAGGGAAACAAATCAGGAGATGGACAGCAGCGTCTCCCTAATAATGACTAAAAATAAAAAACTGATGTTGCCAACCAGCTAGCAAAGCATGGCAACTATGGCAAATCCTTATGAGGCAATCTATGGTCCCCTATAGATTGCCTCATAAGGATATAGGCCTATGTTCAGCAGTGGACTTTAATAGACTGTAACAGTATAGTATTCTATGATTACTGGTTTATCTATTTTTAGGTTTATAAAATTTAAATGTCTTTTAGAAATTTACACACATCTCACCGGTTGGCAGAAGCCTCTCTTATGTGTCCCCCAAATGGGAGGAGGTTTCAGTGAGATTAGGGAGACCTGACAACGTGAGTGTTACGTCATGTCCTCGAACTATTTTTAAATTATCAGGTAAGCTACTTTCTAATTTTTTTTCGCAACGTAGCACTCCTGCGGGGTTAACAAAGTTGACTTTCTACAGTCGTTAAAGTTAATAGAAAACTATAATAAAAATAACTTAAATTAAAAATAAAAAAACCCCTGAAACAAAAAGATCTCATGATCTTCAAACGGCTGAACAGAATTTCTTGAAACATAGCTAAGAACAATCTAGATTAAAACACCCTTCCAACGAAAGAAACTTAATCAAAATCGGTTTATCCGTTCAGGAGCTATGATGTCACAAACAGACACACACATACATACTACAAACTTATAACACCACTCTGTTTTCGTCGGTGATTAAAAATTAATGGTAATGACATTTCTAAACGTTAAGTCATGTGGTAGACAAGTGACGTATCGTTGATTTCATTCATTTATATAATTTTCTATTAGCGTTAACGATTGTAGAATGTCAACTTGGCTAACTCCGCTACTTTTCCACGGCTCTTTCAACTATTTATGTTTAAATTTGGTTTAAATTTAACTTTTAATTTATTATATTAGGAGAAATACTATAAAATACACTAAATTATACAATATAATAGTTAAAGAAACGATTTTGAAATCCTACAAGAAATATAGTAGCACAATTATCAGGTTTTATACGTGGAAGAGCCACGCTGCAGCTGTATTATAGTTGTAGCACGAAAGGATTGACCCGACCGGCGTAAAATAGCAGCACGATGCTGCTGTGTTTCGTATGGTGAGTGTAGAAAACCGGAGACCCTTATTACTGGAAACGAGGCATTCCATCTCAGGTGGACTATGTGCTCGTTCGTCACCCTTATTCTATAAAAAAAGAGGAAGTTCTCAATTCGACTGTATTTTTTATGACTTACAGAATTATTTACTAGGTGAACCGATTTTGATGATTCTTTTTATTTGAAAGCTGGTGCTTCTGATGTGGTTTCATATAAATTTGATCATGATCTGACCAGTAGTTTTGAGTTATCCTTAATGCATATTTAATTTACTTCGACTACATTGATGATGTTCTCATTTTATTTATATTGAAGTCAGTTGTGCAAAATTTTTAATATTACCACTTATTTAAAAATAATTTAAGAATTATGTAATGTATTTTGTACCGAAGTGCCATACCTATTGTTGAGAAAAATATTCATAAACAATTCATAGCGTTTTTACTGTAAATTAAAAAGTAGTGCGTGACAGCTCCAATGCGTGACTGGAGCTAACTCCTGAAAACAATTGTCTTAAAATATACACAATAGGTAAAGGTATTAAATGAACCCATAAAAATTATTTATATTGATTTGATAAAATATATTATATCAATTATCTCTATATAAAAAAATCAATTGCTGTCCGTTAACTCGAAACTGACTCGACCGATTCTGATAAAAAAAAACGTGTGTGTACTTATGTACGCACGTAAGAAGTTATACTTCTTTAGCGTAACAAATCAAAAATAACTAAAATAAGACACGTTTTATAGATAATAAATTGAATTCATATATATTTGAACTATCTTTTTTATTTACTACCTTGAATATAGTTATCAGTTCTCACGAAAACTTAACAGTTGACAGACAATTACCTACTGAATTTGTCGGTTTTAGGTTTCGGTGTGCGCGCGCATCTTAACAACTGCATGGTGTCGTTTTTAGGTGTCGGTGTGCGCGCGCATCGTAAAAAATTCACTCTCATCATTTTCTCTCTCAAACGCGCCAAAAGAAGTATAACTTCAAAAATTGTGTTTGTTTGAGTGGGTCTCTGGATGGTTTAGATTCACAATCGGACCCGGTAGGTGGAGATCCAGAAATCACCGGGCGGATCGCTTGTATTACATAAAAATATATGACTAATATTACATTATTCATTTCGCGCTATGAGATGCACGAATATGTTGCGCAGAGGAAAACCATAACTGCTTCACTTTTTGTTAACGCTTGATTTTACTACCTATCTATTTTTTATACCGTACGCTATTATATGAGACCATTATTAATGAGTAAACTCCAAAAATAATAAAATAAAATACAAATAATATAAAAACAAATAATAAAATTATAAATATTCAAAAATCAAGAGGTGGTGCTTAAATATTTTTATGTGTGTTTCTGCGCAGTCAGGATAATAGTGCACAATTACGTGGGCAAACACATATGCACTTGCAATTATTTTACCTTGGATACCTGTAGTAGCATCTATCGAAGGCCAAACGGTTATCGGAAATTCTCCTTGGTCGCCTCTTACGTCACTCGTCGGATGTGGTGAATTCTCTCGCGCCACCTGACAGTTTATTCTCTCTCTCAGAAAAAAGTTTATTGAATAAAACTATTTTTACGGATTTTATCGCGTTTAATTTTACTATTTTGATTCCCGACGTTTCGGGTGCTTTACAGTACCCATGGTCACGGGGGGGACACCCGAAACGTCGGGAATCAAAATAGTAAAATTAAACGCGATAAAATCCGTAAAAATAGTTTTATTCAATGTGTAGTGTTCGCTTAAATATAAGAAATCAAAAAATTTATTCTAAAAATAATATAAAAAATATATAATTTTTTTTTTATTTTAATTATGAATATATAATATGTATTTTATAAATTTTTTTCCATTACTTTATGCGCAGAATTTCTTTTTTCTATATAAGCTTTGCATATTTTCCTTCTTACATGTTTTTACATTAAAGTAATATATTACAAGAGTCCCTGTTTGTTTGTTTCTAAAAATATGTTTACATGTTTAATCGTGTAGTGGCGGTGTAAGAATATCCACTACCTCAAGTCATCCCTCGCCCATCCAAACCAAAATTGAATAAAGTCCTTTGGTCAGCTTATTTAAGTAAGCAAAAAATGAATTATACAAACTGAATAATTCCGGCAAAATTAATTAAGAATCCTACTTTCAATTCCATTTGAAGCCATTTCGTTTTTTTTTATAGAATAAGGGTGACAAACGAGCACACAGTCTACCTGATGGTAAGTGGTTGCTGTGGCCCATAGACATCTACATCTATCTTCGTTTGCGAATTTAAATGCAGATGCGTTGTCAGCCGTGAGGACTAAGATAGAATGCCTCTTTTCCAGCAAAAAGGGTCTCCGGTTCTCTACACTCACCATACGAAACACAGCAGCATTAAGCTGCTATTTTACGCTGGTATTCTGTGAGAGCGTGGTCCTTCCCCGGTCGAGCCGACCCATTCGTGCTACAACTATACTATTAATATAGCTGCAGCATGGCTCTACCACGTAAAAATTGAATTAGAATTACAAAATATTTCTTATTTTATTCTAATTTGCTAATTCGGTCCCAAAAAGGGACACCGCTTTAAATTTTATTTCCTTTGTAATTTTGGCAAGAAAAAATTCGCTAAGCTTGTAATTCTAATAGTGACAACTAGTTTATCTTTTTCCACCCCGGAATCCAATCGTGTAAGAATCATCCTCTTACTAATTTCTACCTCACGCTGTTACTTTGACATGTCGCTAACAATAGAACACCGCAGTCGGGTTGTACTCGTATTTAATTTTTTTATTAGCTTTGTGTGTGTCTATATATCTATGTAACGGCATATCTTAAAGTAATTTTCACCAACTTGTAGACCGCCGATTGACTTGCATCAAGGACCGATGACAATACAATAATTTAATAACTTTATCCTAGTAACCTGATCAGGATTATAATTATCTCTAGAATCATCACATCTCATGACCAATGCGTGTATTTTAAGTTTTCTTAAATTTCAATATCTATATCTCGAAAATTCAGCAGAATATCCCACTTCTGATTTCGGAAATACATCAGGATAGTATTAATTGTTAAAAATAATAAAAGTGTGAGAGCGGATGTTCAATTTGCTCTCCTGCTTACGCAATTAATCATTATCAGTAATAGGACAGCGTAACGCACTATACGTTCAGTATAGAGCAATTACATTTCGCCACACAGTAACACTTCCCCGCCACAATCACACACCAGTGTAACGTGAGGGACGTAATTACATGATAACACCAAAGTATGCAAACCAACAGCAACACCACTTATCTCAACGTAACGCAGAGCAGCCTCTTGCGAAAAAGTACTATAAATATCAAAGACAGCAAATTTTAAACTCATAGTTAAAATAAAATAACTAGAACTGCATTGATAGAATCTTGAAAGTTATCCGTTAATCGTGCCTATCGAAACGCAAATTTCATAATACGTAAGCAACCCAATTTCGATCCGCACCGACACCATTCATATTTTAAATGCAATTTGAAGTTTCGATTTACCACGTTCTCGGTGGTGAAGGAAAATATCGCGACCTGCATATTTGAGAAGTTAAAAAAATATTTCGGACTAACTCAATCAACTCTTTTTTGTCCTAAAACTCGCTGCGACCTGTCCCCAGTAGTGGGATGTATGTAGGCTGCTACTTTTTTTACTTTTAATAGGCCTATCCTGATTATAGGCTTCTCCCATTGTTTGTCAAATAGGCAAGATATTTGCAGTAGTAGCCACGCATGACAAGTGAGTTGGCAATAGCAGCTTTTTATTACTCTGCACTGTTATCAGGAAGATGCTGCCACCCATCTCCTGTTTCAGTTTCCCTTCTGTCGCCTCTTACGACACCCACGAGACGAAATGGGGTATTGGTTTCTATTTCGCCGCCTCTACATTGCTAATATATTTCTACTCCCGTTCATCATTTCGATTCCAACCATAGATTACGAAATAATTTGGATATTAGTCGTTGTTGCCACGCTTGGCAGGCGGGTTGCCAACTGCAACTTTTTATTATTTTGGGCTATAATCAGATGGACGCTGCTGCCCATCTTCTCTATATTTCTACTCCCGTTCATGAATATAATTCCTCTCACACGTTCATCGTGAATAGAACTACATTTTTGAAATTTTAACTTTAATTGGAGTAGTATTAATGGTATTTCTAAATTGAAGCCAACGCGAGCGAAGCCGCGGGTAAAAGCTAGTATATATATAAAATGGTAGAGGGTTGCAGTAGTGCGCGCATCACGGAAAAATTACTGGATTGATTTGAATTAGGTTTTCTAAGTTTTATTTCTTAGACACTTGGACCTTATCTAAAAAATATTGCGATATCTTCATTAAATATAAAATTATTAAAGTTTTAAGAAACAACGATTTTTATACGGGGTTTTTCACATGGTCGTCGTCGCGTCGGTACGTTGCTTGCTCACGCGTTACTAACCCAGATAATTTATATATTTTAGCTACAAACGGAGTAACGAATAACATTGTTTACAAAGAAATTTTGCCTTTTTGATGTTTATTCCTTCGCATATACGAAAACTTTATCAATATATCAAGCAACGTGGGCGAAATCGCGGGTATCAGCTAGTTATTTAATAATTGTTTACCTCGTCAAATTTGGCGGATTGAAGATTGCACAACTATTGAATACCAGTCAAATTCAATGCCAAGAATAGTTTTCCAATGTGGTTCAAGATCTTAAAATGTAAACAAATAACCCTAAATTAGACATGGAATTGCTTCACGTCATTTCGACGTAACTTAATTCTCAGTGTCTAGAGTTTCGAATACAGTGAGTTAATTTGTTGTCGAAGTAAGCTCACGGAGCGAGCTCATCTGCAATTCTAAAGACGTCACAAATATGTGCAAAATGTTCAATTTTGTCAGCTTCCTACAAGCCATTGATCAAGCAGTAAACATTTTGTTAGAATGTAACTATTTCACGGTTTGTGTATTTTTTTAACCAAGCTAGTTCACTGAATAAACGCCGGCCTTAAATTTTATAGCACATCAAATAAATCTCTACTTGCATATTTATGTGCTATTTTACCCAGTCCTCGGTGGTGAAGGATATCTTTAGGAATCCTATGTGTGAGAAATTTAAAATATTTCGAAGACATGTTAAGACCGCCAACACGCTTTGGGACAGTGTGATAGACTGTTCCTTGCTCCAAAACCCTTTCAGAAATAAGTGGAATTCTAATAGTGTTACATATTATTTAGATTGTTAATGTAACCATTTTATGGTTCATCATCATCATTAGAGCCCTTCATAAGTCCACTGCTGAACATAGGCCTCCCCAAGGTATGCCACAAATATTTTATGGTTATATTCATACAAATATGTTCTACCCATTTTTGGCTTTTGATTAAGCATTACCCCCGCACTAGGATTATTGTGGAGGCATTTTACAATCATACATAAAGTTTTATAAGCTAATGAAAAGATGAAGATATATTCCTTGTGGGTGACATTGACATTGCGTTAATAACGGTAGGTATTAGATTAATATTGAAGAAATAATTAAAATGATTTTATTTACAAAATTTCTTATTAAGTATTTTTTTATAGAAGTAAGGGTGACGAACGAATACGTAGTCCCCAGTAAATGATACTGTGGAACGTAGACATCTAACACAGATGAAATAATTTTACTACGTAACATCTACATCCATCTTTAAGAATTACAATGCAGATGCCTTGTCACTCAGGCATTCCCTTTAGTTTACTAGTTGGTAGGTTTCTTTTTACTGCTGCTTGCCCTGATGTGCTCTGATCTGAAGAGTATAAGAAAACCAGTAACAGGCTGTGAGGCACTCTATCTTATTCTGAGGAAGTGACAACACAAATGTGTTGTCTAACGAGCACACAGTCCATCTGATGGAGTGGATGCTCTGGCTCATAGACAACTATCCTCGAATTTAATCAAAATGCAGTTGCATTTTACTCTTGAGGACTAAGAAGGAATGCCTCGTTTCCAGTAAAAAGAGTCTCCGGTTCTCTATAGTCACCATACGAAACACAGCAGTATTAAGCTGTTATTTTACGCTGGTATTCTGTTACAGCATGGTCCTCCCCGGTCGAGCCGACCTATTCGTGCCACAACCATAATATAGTTGCGGCGTAGATCTACCACGTATATTTAAAAAAAATGTTTAATGTATTAAAACAAAAAAAAAGGTGATAAACATTGACCTTTATTTAGATTTGTTGCGTGAAAAGTTAAAAGCAAATTCATTGATCTGAATCGTCCATCACTGTCACTTGTTGTGCCTGTCACTTTAAAGTGATAAACTGAATTAGTTTGAAAACGAGTACGAGAAAATTGGATTACACGACAAATATTTTACCTAATTAATATACCTATTATATAATACAGGGTAACCAGAAGGAGTGTTTACGTGGACTTTTTTGACGGCATTTAGGGACACATCACGCATTTAACATACGCGCGTAATATCAAACCAAATTTCAACGTTGGTATCTTAGTATTGCTTTCTTTATCTTTTGTAATGCTCCAAGCGATAATACCGTTCATAAGTTATGAAATGATTTTCGAAAATACCAGTTCAAACTTAAAGTTAAAGTAACAGCCTATATACGTCTCACTGCTGGGCACAGGCCTCTTCTCATTTCTGCGAGGGTACTTAGATCAAGGATGTGTCCGCCGCGCTGCCCCTATGCATGTTGGCGAACTTTACATGTCATCGAGATATTTTTTTCTTATTTCTCTCTATATTCTCTCAATCATATTATAATGTCACATGCTACAAAAATAATTAAATATACAGCTCAAGTATATATTATGCCATGAAAATAGTAACGTGGTTGTAGCACAAATGGATCGGCTTTGCCGTAAAAATAGCAGTTTAATGCTGCTATGTTTCGTATTGTGAGTGTAGAAAACCGGAGACCCTTTTTAAAAGGGTCTCTTTTTGCTGCATACGAGGCATTCCATCTTAGTCCTCAGGGGTGACAACACATTTGCATTTTATTATTAGTTAGGGATAGATGTAGATATTAATGGAGCACACTTACCATCAGGTGGACTGTGTGCTCGTAATTACAGGATGTAAAGAATTCCATCTTAGTCGTAAGAGGTGACAACGCATCTTTCGCCATCACTGTTAGAAGTTGGGTGCAGGTGTCCATAGACTGCAGAAGCCACTTACAATCAGGTGGACTGTACGTTCGTTTGCCACATCAGTTTTATAAAAACGGCCTTTCATCGTTTGCACACGTTGCTTGGACTGAAGTATGGGTGTGTGTTCTCCACCACACAGCGTGACGTGTGTAATGTATACAAGCATAAATGCACCAGCGTAATGGAATGAGAATAGCTGACGGTTCAATATGTTACCATCCAAAACTTGCATGTTAATTATAACTGACCTTTTGATATCTCTGCTTTGGTGCTAACCGCATGCCATTTTTTTATTTTTAATCATGCATTTCTCAGACAATAGCTATACGATAATACAGCTACATCACATGCTTTAATTTTCAACCCTCTGATTAGCAATTGTAAGGAAAGCCGTGTGGTGGTGGCATAAGAGAATACGTCACTCAATTTTCTCCTATGTATGTAAAATGTGGGTATGAGAAATGGTAGAAAAATGTTATAGCTTCACCTCGTTTACGCCAGGCGTAAAATACCCAGACCACCAGAATCCGCCAGTCAAGCGTAACGATTAAGGTAAATCCTACATACAACGGAAGACGCCCATGTCCAGTGGTGGACTTTTACGAGCTGAAGAAAAGAAAGAAAAATAATTACTTCGGTACTTTTATGGAAGAAATTTCTATTCGATTCTTTTTCTCGTATAATATGGTCATATTTTGAAAAGTGTGGTGGAAAATTATGCGAGTCTACTCGAGACAATAAAATATTAGTCTATTCGAGAATATCAAACAAAAAATATTAAAATTTGATTATTATTTTTTTTATAGTGGGTAGGTTAGGCTTAGATTAGTACGAGATTAATAACTTCTATAAAAGGTTATTGATATCAAAAGTGCGAAATTTGCTCAAATTAAAATAGAACAGTAGTTGAGAGAGTAACCGATACAACCCAACGGATCAGTAAGCTGATGTGGCAATGAGCCGGCCATATAGGTCGAATTACCGACAACCGGTGGGGAAGAAAGATTCTCGAGTGGCACTCTTGTACCGACAAATAAAGTATAGGGCAGCCACCTACTAAACGGAGTGACGAAATGATAAAAGATGCAGGATGTCGATGGATGCAGGCGGCTCAGTATTGTGATTTGTAAACAATGCCTTAGAGAAGGCTTATGTTCAGCAGTGGAGTTTATAACAAAACAAAAACAAAAAATTATTGTATAAAATATAAAATTATTATTTGATTAAAGCCAACGTTATTTGTTATTTATTTCCTGAAAACACAACCGTGCGCATAATTCTCACTTTACTACTTCATCAGCAGGCTTAAAAGCTTGTATTAAACGGTTTCGTTGTATCATTGGATTAAAAATTACCAACATTCTGAATGCAACGAAGATTCACAGTAGTAAGTAATGAAAAATGTAACCCTACCACTCCTCTTTTACGCTCTCGTTCACGTTAATGATCAAGCACTGATATACAGTATACAGATTTTAGCTGCATTTTTATAACAATGCGAAATTTGTTTTTTACTTATTATAAACCAGTTCTTGACCACAACCCCACCTGGTGGTAAGTGGTGATACAGCCTTAGATGGCAAATCGCAATGTCTTAGCGTAACAAAAGCCTATTCACTCTTACCTTGAAGACGCCCAGATTGTATTCGGACGGAAAGATAGACTCCGGCAAATTATTTCATTCCTTTACTGTACGCATTACAAAAGATGAAGCAAACCGTTTGGTTCTTATGCGTAGAATATCGACAACAAAGGGATGAAGACCCGCCGACCACATGGTTGTCCGATGGTGGAAAGGACAGGGAGGAAAAAAAGCATGTAATTCCTGCGCACACTCACCGAAATGCATCCTATAAAATACCGAGAGGCTAGCTACTCTGCGCCTGTGCTCGAGGCTGACAAGATTGGTTTCAACCAAATGACGGTCACCAATGAGCCTCTTAGCACATCCCTCCACTGAGTCCAACGCTGCCAGGTGGCATTTTGCAGCACCAGCCCATATGTAACAGCATTACTCCATGCACGACCGGACTTGCGCTTTATATAAGGTAAGAAGCTGCCCCGGCGTGAAGTACCGCCACACCCTTGCAAGGACACCAAGTTTGCTTGCGGCTGCTTTGGCTCTGGACTCAATGAACCGCCCATAGTTGATGTTCGAAGAAAATTCAACCCCTAACAACTGAAGGCGGTCAGTGTACTCTAAGGATACATTCCGGAAAGTGGGAGCCAGGGTGAGCAGGCATTTTAGCTGTGAAAAGACGTTTGTATTTTGGAGGCGTTGAATCTCACGCGATTGGCATCGCCCCATTCGGAGACTGCCTGTAGTGTGAGATTCACACGCTTAACCATAGCTTCTCTTTCGGACTAGATTTGATCCCGACTGGCCCGGGCACTGGGTTGGTATCTTTCCACAACTGTGCTATCGTCTGCATACCCATAGATACCGGGAATGAGCAGATCATTTATATGCAGCAGGAAGAGAGTTGCAGAGAAAACGGACCCCGGAGGTACTTCAGCGTTTGTCGCGATAGGAGAGGACGAGCAGCCATCGATGACGACTCGGAGAAATCGTTCACTCAGAAAGTCCTTCACCCAGTCAATCAGGCCAGGGGATAAGCCGTACGCTGAAATAGAATAGAATAAAATATTTTTTTATTCAATATAGTTCACATGTGTAATTCTTATTGAAAGTCATTTTTTTACTTTACCAATGGTTCGAAAATAAAACCTCAGTCTTGGGAAGAACCAGCAAGAAACCCAGCGGACAGACTTTTTTTTAAAGTAAATTTTACATTAATGGTTGTACAAATTATTTACAAAATTTATTTTAGAAACTGCTTGGAAGCATTTATATTATAATAACCCTTTTTATACAGTTTCAGCTTAACAAAACATTTAAACTGGGCAATTGAGAGCCTGTACACTTTTCGGGACCTTGTTGTAATAGCGTATACATTGCCCCAAAAATGAATTACTGACTGTGGAATCTAGAAACTGGTATCACTAGCTTGTGTTTGTTCCTAGTGTTTACAGAGTGTATATCACTTTTTTTTACTAAAACTACCTTTGTTTTTGTGAACATACATTAAATTTTCCTAAATATATACTGAGAGACCAAAGTTAATATATTTATTTCTTTAAATTTATCTCTAAGAGACTCTGTAAAACAAAAATAGTTTCTGAATCAGCCACATTTCCCCATAGCAAAATCCCATAAGACATTATGCTATGCAAATAACTGAAATAAACAAATCTAGCTATCTCGACACTAGTGAGAACTGTAATCTTTTTTACAGCATAGGCTGCAGTACTTAGTCTGCTTGCTAGTTTGGATATATGGAGCTGAAGCTGCAGCTTTGCGTCGAGAGTGATGCCAAGAAAAACAGTGGATTCAACAGGGCTCAGTTCTTCCCCATTTAAAAACACACTGGTATTCAGATTTTTAACATTCGATGTTGTAAATTTAATACATTTAGTTTTATTTCCGTTTAAATGTAGGTTATTTATGTTAAACCAATGCAGTAATTTTGATATAGCATTATTCACTTCGTCACATTTAAATGATTGAAGTTTAAGTTTAAAAATCAAGGAAGTATCATCAGCAAATAATACTATATCATGATTATCCCCTACAAGGGAAGGTAAGTCATTAACATACACTAGAAATAGGAATGGGCTGATAATCGAGCCCTGAGGGACACCCATTAGAACAGGTGACACGGAAGGACTTTTGCCATTGACAATAACTTTCTGCATTCTATTACTTAAATATGAAATAATAAGTTTAAGCGCTGTGTTCTTGACACCCATTCTCCCATGCACAAAAAATATGTTTAATAAGCTCAACTCCAGCGTCAGTTGTGGAGCGACCCCTTGAAAAACCGAATTGATTTTTATGAAGTAATTTATTAATATTAAAGAAACTTATCATCTGATCTAAAATTATTTTTTCAAAAACGTTACTAAATGTTAGTAGTACAGAAATTGATCTAAAATTGGTGGGGTCTAATGTACTACCAGATATAAATAAAGGTATGACTTTACTATGTTTCATTAAATCAGGTAACACACCAGATCCGAAGCTTGTATTAAATATAGTGGCTAGATAAGGTGCTATGGTATCTATTATAGATAAAATAACTTTAACGGAAATCCCCCATAAATCTGCCGTTTTCTTAAGATTAATAGTTTTAAAATATTTAACGATATCTTTTGGCAATACAGTATGGTATTTAAAAGTATTTGAACAAGCCTTTACATTTTGTTTAAGCAATGATTCGGCGACAGTAGGAGACGAATTTAATGATTTTGTTGTCAAAAAAGGAACATCAGTAAAAAATTTCTCAAAAGTCATAGCAACTTCTTGATCAGATCGAGTTAAATTATTGTTAATATTCAATTGAAAATTCGAGTTTGTACGGTTTGACGTATTGTCGTATTAACTAATTTAAATTAATTGGAACTTATTCCAAATTAAATGTCAAATGATTATGATGCTCAATAAAAGCAGTCTTAGTAGCCAAAAGCTTGGCTGAGTTAAAAAGTAAATAATAAGAAAGCTTGCCCAATAGGCTAGCGTGCCAAACCATATCAATGGCTTTCGCAATGTCAAGGGAAACAGCAAGTGCTTTACCACTGTTGTCGAGGGCATCGCCACATATGTGAGTGGCATACGCTAGAAGGTCCCCAGTTGATCGATTGTGGCGAAACCCGTACTCGCGGTCACTGAGGAGATCATTCTACTCTAGGTATACCATCATGTGGGCGTTCAATATACGCTCCATAATCTTGCAGGGTATGGAGGTAATTGAAATTGGTCGATAGTTTGCAGGGTCGATACAGCTACCTTTTTAAGGCACAGGCTGCACATTGGCCAGCTTCCAATAAAATAAAAAATAAAACAGTTTTTGACGTCTAACGCAATTCATGAATTACTATTCTCAACCGACTTCAACAAAGAGGAGGTTCTCAATTCGACTGTATTTTTTTATGTATGTTACCTCAGAACTTTTTTATAGGTGAACCGATTTTGATGATTCTTTTTTTATTTGAAAGCTGGTGCTTCGCATATAGTAAAATATAAATTTGATCAAGATCTGGCCAGTTGTTTCTGAGTTATCTTTAATAATGCATATTTAATTGACTTCGACTACATTGATGATGTTCTCATTTTATTTATATTAAAGTTGGTTATACAAAATTTTTAATTTTATCACTTGTTTTAAATTACTTTCTAAAAGATTACGGTATAATCCACCGTTTTAATTCTGTTCAAAAAACACAAGATTTAATATAGTATTTATTATTACATTATACTTATTTGCCTTATAATTTAAAAAAAAGATAAAAATATATCTCGCAATCATATCCCTATATCTTCCAGTGAGTGTCGTTAGAGGCGACAGAGAGAAACTGAACCTCCTGTTTGGACCACAAAACATAGACAGCAGAAACTTCCTGATAACAACTTTAAATTATTAAAAGCTGCGGTTGCCAACCCGCCTGCCAAGCGTGGTAATTATAGAAAAATCCTCCCAATGAGGCAATCTAAGGGGGAGGCCTATGTTCAACAGTAGACTTTTATAGGTTGTAATAGAGGATAACGGTCATCTCGAAAAACAATATATCAAGCGTGTTACATATTTTATTAGAACCGAGCTAAATTTTACATATATAACATTCTAGCTGACAAAAATGCAACCTGTTTGATCGGTTGAATCATAAGCCGCTTTTTAAGTTAAGAACCTCTTTTGTCGCCGCGACACCTTCAGTCTTTTTGCAAGATGACGTCAACGGCTGATGTAATTTACCACTACATGTGCTTTAGGAAAAATTTAACAACATGTAATATGGATGTGCCTACGAAATAATCTAGTGCGATTAAACTTAAAACAATTGTTTAAGTAAAACTTCCACCAAATTCAGGATTTCTGTTCCAAACGTAATACCTTGTATGACCTTATGGCTAAGCCATCCTTATATAATTTAAAAATTATAAAAGTTATCGATTATCCGTCTATTATTTACATCGTACAATGAACTGATAGTACTACTTTCTTGATAATTCCTCTTATAGTTCTTGCTTCATCCATTAGCATGATGACGTTAACTACTTTGCCAATATTAACAGAAAGAGTCGGTTTTGATGAAGTTTCTAGAGGATTCAGAGCTCAACGTTTTATAACGCCCAAACATTGGACGCATATATTGTACTTTTTTACAAAATTCAGGATGACTAACAGCTATTCCAAATTAAGAATCCAAATGTAGATGCGTTGCCACGTGTAAAGACCATGATGGAATGTCTCATTACCAGTAGTATAAAATATCTTCTTCTTCATCACCCCGTAGAAGTTTATTGCTGGACATGGGTCTCTCCAATTGTTTTTTTATAGATTAAGGGTAGCAAACGAGTACATAGTCCACCTGATGGTAAGTGGATGCAGCGGCCCATATACATCTACATTTATCCTCGATTAAGAATCATAATGCAGATACGTTGTCATCCCTGAGGACTAAGATGGAATGCCTCGTATCCAGTAAAAAGGGTAATTGTGGGTAGGATTTACCTAAACCATGTCGCGTGACACACGGATTAATCTGACATCAAGAAGAAATTTCTGTCGTTTAATATCCTGTCCTGAGTGACTGACTCATCTATTGACTCACAGTCCAAACTGGTAAACGTATAAATCTGAAAGATGCTGCTTTTTATGACGTAGGAATCCACTAAGAAAGGATATTGGAAAATACAACCCCTAAGATGGAGAAATAGGTTGTTACGGTTTAATTAAGCTTTTTATTTTACAGGATGATTAACTCTAAGCTTATTCAATATATTCTGTAAATAGAATAAATGAATACAGATTTTGCGATTTTTCAAAACAACACTTAATGGTGTTAAAATTTGTATAGAAAAAAAGTAATCAATGTTTTTTTTTTTAAATTTAAAAACTGGTGCAAAACTTATATGAAAAATATGACAAAGACGCACAGCCTAAACAACTAGACGTAAGTACGTGAAATTGGGACTGTAGGTTTATTTTTACCTAACCCTAAAGCCCTCGCAGGAATAATAGGAGGCCAGAGATCAGGTGTAGAACATATTGTGACGGCTCATAATTATTATTAATAAATAATAATTAAATTCAATATTAAGACATTTAAAAATGTCATAGAAATTATAATTTAAACAATTAAAATGCATTAATAAGCATAAAGTTCAAATATATTCATTTCGAATATTGATTATTATAGTATAGTAAAAGTATAAAATTGTCTTTAAAGAACTCTAAATTTTATAAAAACTCTACTTAAATTATTCAAAATGTATTAAATATAACAAGTAGAAGTCAATGATATTGCAATAATAAAGATAAATAACATTTGTAAGATAATTGAAAAATGGGTCAAAAATTTTCTAAGTTTATGAATGTGTTCTTGCATTACTAAAACATTTTCAAAGTTAATGAAGGAGTTCTTGTATTTCTGGAGGGTGTTCATGTAATGTTTGCTTATATGAAGGGCGTTGCCGGAGATACATACCTGCAGCTGTACATATATGTGGGTTGTCGGCTGACCGAATGCTACAGGTACAGGTACACAATGACTAGTCCTATATTAGGGACTTATGATAGTAAGGTCTATGATACAAAAACATTAATATAGAAGGCATCTATGATGCATAAGCATTATGATAGCAGAGTTATGACTTGAAATCCCATATGTATAAGATATACAATAGTAAGGTCTATGAAATAAAGCAAATATGTAGAAGGTCTCAAATATGTAAAAGCATTATATTGAAAGAAGTGGGACATATATGGGGTGGTCGGGAGACCGACTGCTAATAGTACTGTTGCACAATGACTAGTCCTATATTAGGGACTTATGATAGTAAGGTTTATGATACAAAAGCATTAATATAGAAGGCATCTATGATGCATAAGCATTATGATAGCAGAGTTATGACTTGAAGTCCCATATGTATAAGACATATGATATGAAATAAAGCAAATATGTGGAAAGTCTCAAATATGTAAAAGCATTATATTGAAAGAAATGGGACTTGAAAAGGATTATTATAGTGGCGTGTACATTGCTTCACAGCGTCCGAGACCGAGGTAAACTTGGACTCGCTAACCGATGTGCCCTAGACATATCATCTTCGTGCCGGTGGTAAGCGGGTTTATTGTAGCAATACGACTTGCCCGTGGACATTGCACATCCCTACCGGTTGTAGGCGGCGTCTTAGCGCTACCAAAAAAAAAAAAGTACTACCAAACACACTCACCTTAATCTTTCGGATTAAGGTGAGTGTGTTTGGTATTACTTTTATTTTTTTATAGTCAAAGTAAATCACAGCGAAAAGGTCACGTCGGCTGAGCTCCATTATTGCCAGCGGATTCCCGTCTGATTACAAAACACTATTACTCCCTACCGAGAGCGCCTGATCCTCACGAAAGCAGCATTTCCCAAATAGAATATTTGAACTAATAAGTGTTCCATTTTTAAATTGATCAGTAGACATCCAGTATTTACGATTATTGATGTAACTTGCCAGTCTCAACTTAGTGTTTGGTAGTACTTTTAAGTGCAGCAAGCATACTCAACTCCATGTCTTAGTGCAATAGCGTTATGATACGTGAAGTTTTGGCTACTGGCGTCTTAGTACCGTGCTACTATGATACGTTGGTGGTATTTTTAGTTAACAACATTATCAATTTTGTTCCAAAGTCGATAGTCGTATTGATGCTTGTTGCGTTCTGCGGCATTGCGTCTCTGCGATGGTTGTTTGGCGGGTCGCTATTCTCAATGGCGCTCTCTGCGTCTTGGTTTGACTCACAACCTAAGTAGTTTTGTCCAAGTCGGGTCTCTTCATTACGGGGCTGCAGACTCTCTGACCTCCATGATGTTTTATATAACAATTTATTGTGTTGCAACAACATATTATTCTGTTGTTTTAATGATTGAAGGCAACTTGTTGGTGGGTGAGACAAACATGATCGAAAAATGCATATACTCAACGTCAGTGACACAAACCCTTTCTGATGGCAAATTATTACTAATATCTTATAACTGCCTATTGGCTATATCTGCTATTGTATTGGTTGGTGGAGCATATGTGTCGACCTCATGCGGGTGGTAGCTGGAGGGAGCATCTGAGGAGACTCTCAAGGCTGCGGCCGAAAGCTGCGCAACGTGGGACCCCATTCCCTTGAGGTGAGCGCTAATCATGCAATTGGTGGTGATGCCTTACACTTACATCACGTCTGCAGGAACGGCGGTCTCGCAGGTGGTGGCGCTCACGGACGGCTTTATATGGCCAGTGTGCCTATTGTTGCCTAACCCGTGTGACGTACATTCACTGTGGCTGGATATAATCGTATTCTGTATTACGTTTACACGCATTGACATGCGCTTCTTCGGTCGATGTTTGTGCTAACGCACTACCAAGGGGCCAAGTCCTCTTTTACTGGTACGCCAGTTATTTTGCTGTGTTCTACGGTCCCAACTTAATCCCAACTTAACGTCCCCTTCGAGGGGAGCGTTGGGTGGTTGTTGCTCACCGCATTTTTTTAAAGGGGGGAGTGCGAAGCTCTTGTATTTGTTATTTGATATAAAAATTGTGAGCCTTTTCCAAGCGGGAAGGGATTAATTAATAAGGAATTGATTGATGTGAACCTGATACAAGTAGAATAGGGACGATTTAATGTTCTAAACCTTTTTTTGAGCTCTGTCTTCGTGAACGGGGTTCTTAGTTATAAGTCACTACCAACGGCTTTCGATTGCTCTAGTGAATATTCATTCTTCCAAAAGACACCTAAAAGAACTAAGTTACTAAACAAACACAACGTAAATAAGGGTCCTAACTAAGACGATCACACCATAGATTTATTAAACGGCCTATATTTAAACCTTTAGAAAGATCAATATATGAATAATATACTGGTCCGTAAATTTTATATATCTTAAATTAAAATTCTAGTGAAATAAACAAAAATAAAGTAATGAGGGGGGGAGAACGTTACTATATGAAGGCCTTAGTTTAATATAGACCTCATTTTTATATACTTTTATTATAATTTCTGTATAAATATAGTAATTTTTACATTACAAAGATTCACAACAATAAAATAGCTTTTTACTGATAAAGTTGCGGTCTGTGAATAATGTAACCGATACACGGGTGCTATCCCTAATGCAGATAAATAATATTTGTGCTACAGAGAGATAGCGAAAATGCTTGCAATATTGCATCAGAAACAGATGTTGGTATACCATTTTACATTTCAATTCTATTATATATTTTATCAAAGAAGTTTTTTTAAGTTGAAAATCTTTACTAAACAAAGATTTTCATAAAAAGGAATAATCCCGGGAAATGAGGTGATCGCTACCAAGCTATTTTTAGTTTGTTTTGTGTAGTTAATCGTCTATGGTAAATATATAATATTAAAACTAAAAAATAATATTAAAACTGTTTATTGGCTTTATCCGCCCCCAATGTAGTAATACATACTGTGGCAAAGTTTCAAATTGTATCTATTATAGGTTACAATATATTATAACAATTAATGTGCGAATCACAGTTAATAGAAATCAATTACCATGGTAAATTTACAAAGTGCACATAAGATATTCTACCAAGGGATAATTATTTTTATAGTCCTCAAAGTCGGTTATAAACATGCGTATATTGAGTCATCAATTCATATAATTGACCATGGTCAACTTGCCTAAGTGCCATATTCGTGAATTGGTAATGGTATCATTTTCACTACAAAGTATCCGATGGCCTATGGTCAATTAACCTATGTGTCACATTCGCATTTTTGCTATGGCACAACTTACGTTCTAAGAATTGATTTGACCACGGTAAACAATTCATTATTAGCTGATTAATAATAGTTACTGATAATAGTAGCACTATTATTAGTAACAAATCGAATAAAAGAAGAAAAGATAAAAAAAGAAGAAAAAATTCCAGTGGGATGTGAAAAATTCTTATGAATTCAAGTTACATGTCCCGAAAAAGGATTTGTGTAAAAAATGTGTAGCCTTACGCATGGAATAAAACAAACTTTCTGGATTTTATCGCTGACCATGGGTGCTGGAAAGTTCCCGAAGTCCGAAATTAAACAAAAAGTTAATATCAAACGCGACAAATGTTGTTTATCTGCGCAGAGATTTTGACAAACAAGCTGCAAATATTGACGCTATTTTGGCATTCAATTTTGATCTACAAGCAGATACATAACACGTACACATTAAGTACATAAAAATATATTTATCTACCTTAGCTCGCAGTATACAATGTAACATTGTATAACTTGGGTAACCAAAATGTCGATTGCTATACTTGTGATGAGACGAAAGGTAAGCGAGGAAGCGTTGAAATCGCAACATCTGTGTATAAAGATATTGTTAACCAATCTAATACATGCGTAAGAATGATGTCGGACTATTGCGGGAGACAGCAAAAAAAAGATCAACTTTAGATGTGGACCACCTAACAATAAAAATTACTGACCACGTGTATTTTGAATCAGGACATAGCCATATGGAATGCGATTCTATTAATTCTAAAATAGAATAAAAATAAAAAAAACACTCCAGTTTATACACCGGATAGATGGGTTCAAATTATAAGGATGGCAAGAACCAACTCTCACCCTTTTGATGTCGTAACATTATCGCATGATGATTTTTTTAGATTTCAACTCTTCCGCTTTTCAGTTTACCCTTCATGAAATTCCAAAGTTTTAAGGTCGACATAAAAACTCGAAATCAATTCTTATAGAAACTGATTACAATAGCGAAGGGTTCACTGAGTTAAAACTGAAAAACAAAAACTGAAGGCAAAGAAAGGGAAAAGTAACTGTATATTACTTAAATCTGATTACAGTGGTCGATTGCCTATTTCAAAGGCGAAAAATATATATTTAGTAAAATTGCGCCAGGATCTCCTAAAATCAAGGAGCTATCATCAATATTATGAGAACCTAACAGTATCTGAAACAGTGGCGGATCGTTTACCAGAACCTCACATTGAAGAATTGTTTTTATTTTTGACACTCTTATTTTTTTGTTTATATTTTAAATAATATTTTTAATATGTTAAAAACGTTAATACAATAATGTATATTTTAATCCTAGATGTTATTATTTTTATAAATGATTGATTATTGTGAGACAAGTTAATAATTATAAAAAGATGAAAGTTTATTAAAAGGAGAATAATTTTTTCACACTACGAACAGTTTTTCATTTCATATAATTGACGATTCAATAAAATAATACATAATGTTACACATTTAAAAATATAGACGATTACAGGGTTAAACTTGCCACTGCAATTTATAATAATTAAAATTAAAGTTGGAAAAATTTACTTTGCCAATATCCGCTCAATATATTGAAAATATCAACTTTACCTAACCATCATATTAAAGTTGAAATATCAACTTTAATATAATGGATTTCCGCAAAGTAACTCCTGATTCTATTAATTAAATAATTAAAATATTTTATCTAACTAAAAATAACATACAGTTTCTAATTCCATTCGCAAGTTTAAAATGCAATAATTTATGCGCACCCGCAAATAATTATTGTATAATTGCGAATATATTGCGAAATTACTTACGTAAATTTACTTTGTGCCAAAAAAAAATTTTAATTTTATCTAAGAGGAATTAGAGTAGCGAATGCGATTTATTTGGCTAATGCGCTAAAATATTAGGTTATTATATAGATCGTAATGTTATGATTAACATTTTATAACTAAAAAAACATATTTAATCTAATACCAGTCAAAGGGAACCATTTCAAAAAATTTAAAAATGGGTTTTTCTGCTGTCTTGTAAAATCTTTGGTTGTGCACATTCGCAATTTTACCATAAAGGTGACGATATTAGAGTGTAAAATGTTCTTAAAAAAATGTCCCTTTTAAAAATCCGGTTTCTTACTGTTTCTTCCTAGGACAGAGGTATTTTCCGAATCAGTGTTAAATTAAATATTAGAATGACTTTTAATAAGTATTATTTACAATTTATATTGAATAAAAAAGTCTGTGTTTCTATTTCTATGTATCTTTCGTTAGAATTTTTGATTCCATAATAATTAGCAAACTTGAAGCGTCCAGTGAAGTAGTTTGCTTGGGTTGTCTTGTGCCCCAGACACCGTTTGCAGGTAATTACTGTAAAGTTTTTTACTTCAGCGTTTCTTCCATTGTCCCGGTAATTTTCAATACTTTGTATATATTCCAATATTCAAATGTACTCCTAATGCAGATGATATAAAAACTTGCAATATAGTAAAATCCATTTGTGATCGCAATAATTTGCAGGGCGACTTAAATCGTATGTGTAATTATTGTACATCTAACTGTTTACAAGTTATTACTGAAAATGTTTTTTAATATCTTTTACCAGAATTAAAAAATAATAATTTAACTAAACTCTTTATGACCACAAAAATAAAATGGGACGTAAGTGTAAGATCTTAGAGTTCAGTATCACAATATTATGTAAAATGACGTATAGAATGCTCGGCTTTATTTTGCGACGGAATTATTATTTTCTCCATCCCAATATATAGCCAAACAAAACTGGCAGCTGTAAGCTAAAATACTTTTGCTGCAGCTGCTGCTCTGGAACGACTGCAAAACTTTGTTCCAACTTTCACTAAAATTGCGCCGCACAATCGTTATTACTTCCTATTCTTGACTACTCCGAACTGAAAACCAACTTAAGAAGCTTGAGCGGCTTCTAAATTTCTCCATCCGTTTCATATTTGGTCTACGTAAATATGATCATGTTTCCGAATTCCGCAATAGGCTCAAATGATTACCTATTTGCCTTAGCACTCATGTGAAACCCTAAAATTAAACACTCTTATCCATTCCACAGTTTTTAACACAACACTATTACGGTGCATGTAATCAAATTTGTAGAATTCTCTTCCTACTCCTGTCCGGCATGCCAAATCTCTACCAATTTTTTTTTATAGGATATGGGTGACAAACGAGCATACAGTCCACCTGATGGTAAGAGGTTGCTTTGGCCCATAGACATCTACATCTATCCTCGATTACGAATCAAAATGCAAATGCGTTATCACCCGTGAGGACTAAGATGGAATGCCTCCTTTCCAGTAAAAAGTGTCTCCGGTTCTCTACACTAACCATACGAAATACAGCAGCGTTAAGCTGCTATTTTACGCTGGTATTCTGTGTATTTCAAATACTTAGTTACTGAGCACTATATGTCATTACTATGTATTGTGACGGGTAGGTATTATTAGTTGAAAAATAAATGAGATATCATAGAATAATAATTTTATTAGCAACAGAATTACAATGATTAGATAGCCACGGCTAGCTCAGGGTTACCGGTCTACGTATCACTCGCTTTTTATAAGCTTTGCGCTTATAATTCAATGTTGGTAGTAGTTGGTATCGCCAGGGCGGCTGGTTAAATCCGGTCTCTTTGGTGGTACGACGGCTCGCTACATCTCGAAGGCCCGGAGCGGTAGAACTCCGGTAGAATTTGTAGAATGGTAGTAGAAGGTAGGTGAACCCTGTAAATCATGCAATAGTGCTCACGTTAGTGTGTAGTATGGAGGCGCCACATTCAATGTAGGAGCCGGCCTGTAACACAGGGAGGTAAGAACACGGTAGAAAGGTAAGAGTTGCTCCAACATTGCAGCGGCTTACAGGCCAAGATAAGGGGGTGCGGCATAGTTGAGGTGCAATATAGATTTTTTTTTCTAATTAACAGTAATTATTCCTGTTTCTCTTAATTAGAATGAAATGATGCAAAAACTTAGCTACAGCTCAAAAGAGGTACTATAATTATGCTGGCAAAACATTTAATTATCAGCCGCAGAGCACGCAAAACAAAGAGAAACAATTCAAATTAAATAATAACATTGTTAAACTTAGCTTAAGGCATTTAGAAACATATTCAATTTATAGAATTGATAATTAACTAGGCAACTAGGTGTGCTAGCCTCGTGGCGTGGAGCAACGAAACAAAGACTAAATATTTAAATTATACCACTAAGATGGCTACTCGCAGCTGAAGATGTTGGACATCATATTTAAAATAAAAAACATAATGTAGTAGTTATAGGTTAACATTTAACAAAGTAATCCGAGATAAATTTACTCACTTCTAGTAATTTGATCATAAAACACGGAACACACCGATCAATAAACACTGAAATACAATTAAGAATTTGAACATTAATAAAATACATTTTTACAATACAATATTAATGACCAATACAATACTATAAGTAGTTGTAGCATGAATGGGTCGGCGCGACCGGGGTAGGACTACGCTTTAAAAGAATACCGGCGTAAAATAGCAGCTTAAATGCTACTGTAAACACTTACAACAAAGTTGTGAGTGTTTGTAATGAATATTTCTTGAGAAGGTAGGTCAAAAAAATGCTTTCGATGTTAGAGTGCAGAGTGACATTTGTTTCAAGCTTTAGTTGAATCGGGTCATTTGAGTGACTAACTTGAATTTTTAAACTTAGGATTGTGAAAAGTGTACCGTTCGGTTACTGAACTTTTATGATTTTGTGCGTTTAATCCAATATTTAATGGGCGCTATCAAACTAAAATAAATGCCCTTAACACCCGCTCATGTTGCAGAAGCCGTAGCATTCATCGACCAAGGATTGGCACAACGTGAAGTGGCCATAGCACTTAATTTAATGTACCACGTTTTTCAATGCATTATGCTTTGAGACGATACCAGGAGACTGGCAGTTACACCCGCAGAACAGGTAGCGGAGGTTTAAAAAGCGCATCAGCCCAGGATGACCGCTTCATTGTCCTAGAATTTTGCGAAATCGCTACATCACTACAGTTGAAATTCGCCAGCGGCTCCAAATCACGAGGGGTGTTAATGTCACGTACAGTGAGAAGACGCATGGAGAAAGTGGATTTAAAAGCCCGTAGACCAGCACGCACCTCACAGCTTCTCACACAGAACCGAGTATCAACACTTCGTTTTGCCCGAGAACACGCCAACTGGACTCACGAGCAGTGGGCTAAAGTTTTGTTTACAGATGAGTGTAGAATTGCATTACGTGCACCAGACGGTCAAAAACGAGTATGGAGAAAAAAGCAAAACGATTTCTACCCATTACTACTACACAAACAGTGAGTTTCCACGGAGGCTCCATAATGGTGAGGGAGGAATAAGTTCCGACGCTCGTACAGAGTTGGTTATCGTCAACAACCGGCTAACTGCTGCTTGATATGTTGAAAAGATCCTACAGGATCATGTATTGCTTTGTTCGGGGTTCATTGGACACGATGAGTTTCTTCTAATGCACGACAATGCACGCCCACACGTAGCGCATTGCGTGAATGAATACCTTAAGAGGTCGGTATTCAAAAATTGCAATGGCCAGCTCGTAGTCCATACTTAAATACAATCGAGCATTTTTTTATAGAATGGGGTGACAAACGAGCACACAGTCCACCTAATGGTAAGTGGATACAGTGGCCCATAGACATCTTCGATTAAGAATCAAAATGCAGATGCGTTGTCACCCCTGAGGACTAAGATGGAATGCCTCGTTTCCAGTAAAAAGGGTCTCCAGTTCTCTACACTCACCATACGAAACACACCAGCATTAAGCTGCTATTTTACGCTGGTATTCTGTGAGAGCATGGTCTTTCCCTGGTCGAGCTGACCCATTCGTGCTGCAACCATAGTGTAGCTGCAGAATGGCTCTACCACGTATCTGGAACATGATTAAAAGAAAGAGTAAATCCTCTTCTAGCCCACCACTAACTTTTGATCAGCTCCGAAATGCAGCACTGGCCGCTTGGACAATCATACCGCAAGTCGAAGTTAAAAAAAAATCCTCCAGAGCATGCCAGACCGAATACAGGCAGTTATCAGAGCTAGAGGAGGAAACAAAAAAATTGATAAAAACTTGCTTCTTATTTATTTGTGTTTTAAAGTTTAGCGTTGAAAATTATAATTTTCCTTAAGAGAGACATTTATTGTGCCCACCACGCAATATTAATTGAAGAAAAATTATTTAAAAGAAAGCTGTCGCACAATTCAATTTTTGCCAAGTTTCCGTTAAAGTTAAAATTAAAGTTACAGCCTATATACGTCCCACTGCTGGGCACAGGCCTCCTCTTATTTCTGAGAGGGTTTTAGGGCAAGGAAATGTCCGCCGCGCTGCCCCAATGCGTGTTGGCGAACTTCACATGTCTTCGAATTTTCTTTTTTTATTTCTCAGACATGCAGGTTTCCTCACGATGTTTTCCTTCACCGCCGAGTACGTGGTAAATCAGCACTTAAAATTGCATTAACAATTTTATTGGTGCCGGTGGGGATCGATTCCGGGTTGCTCACGTACTGTGAAATTTACAGCGAGCGTTAACCATCTGAGCTACCACGGCTCTCAGATTCCGTGCCGGTGAGGATATAAGAAAAAATAAGTACTCACCCAATTTGGGGTTGACACGTGGTTTATTTGAAAGTAAAATTTATTAGATAACATAATATACAATATTTTATTATATACAATATTAAAAACTATAATAAAAAAAAAACTAAAACTAGTAATTTAATTATCAAACAGTCCTACTCCACGCGGTATCGTGCCAAGAACGCTGGCTGCGTTTCCCCGCTGAATGGCTATACTTAGCCTTTGAGCGAGAAAAGAGCCAGCCCTCTTATCACCAGCAGCAACGACCAGCCGCGGATGGAGTTCCTTTAAGAACTTCACCGCAAGTGGACCCCACGGACCGATAGTCTCTACAGCAAATGGCACAAATATGTAGTCATCTCTCAGAGACTCATATTTGCGCCACTTACTCAGTTCAGCTGCCTCTGATGCCGCTCCGGCTCTAAACGAGGTACCCCTGAGATGAGAGGCCGCCAAAGTGTCTACGCAAGTAGCATCCCACACTAGGGCTTTACCTCTCCCAAGGGACCAATGTCATACCGTCGGGTCTCCTGCCATCGTCTCTAAATATTCTACAAGGCTCTAAAACCGAGGGAACATTTATAGAGACAAGAGCCCTTCGGATGACATCGTTCAAAGAACCGTGCCGTGAAAACCTACCAGCACTTTTCTTACAAGAAAGTCCGTGGAGCCCAAACTTGTCGACGCTGCTACCACAGGGGCACTGATGGGGTTGACAAATCGCCGCTCCTAGTCGGATTCCTACAGCGATGCGCAAGCTTTCCCCATCAAGTAATGTGCCGAGATTACTTGATGGTAAAGCGTGTAACCAGTGACTAGATTCCTTAGTCGAAACAGCTAGAAGGCGTGCCTTATCTTGGTCACTATGGAATTATGAAACAAATCTTTCTGCACCCTCTGGACCAACGGAATATCCCACTGTTTTTGTTGGTTAACTTCCAGTGGAATATTTTCGCCGGGACAGAGCGTTTGCCATGTCTGCCTCGCCTGCGCTTACAGGTCTACTTTATTATTTAAAATTATGTTACATAAATTACTGACACTATGCACGGAAGCAAGGAAAGCAGGCAATGCAACGCTAGAAAGATTTCTCACTGTACTACCAAATTTTATAGGTAAAGTAGCTTGAGTCCAGGCTGTTGTATTTAAAGTTAAATTTAGAATTTTTCTATTGCTATTTTAAGATTATTATCAATATCTTTTAAAATATCCGAACATTTCCAGACTGGACTCGAGCGGAGTAAGTATGTAAATCTAGGTACAAGGAGACAATATATTAAGATAGTAAGCGCAATGTGGGGCTTAATTTATACAATTTATCAACGTGGTTTAAAACTGATCAAATTTTGTTTTAAACAGGTTTAATACTATCGAAAACAACGGGGCACCTAGAAGGTATAGTGATTCCGTACTGACAGTTTTTATTCCTGGAGAAATATGATTGAAATTTTGAATTAAAGTGTCTCTGTGAGAAGTAGATAAATTATTGGAAAAAAATATTTCACATTTATTTCTATTTGGTTCAAGACCAATATTTTTAAAATTTCGAAAAAATAAGTAAGATCACTGAGGACGTCATCTGCTCTACCTCCCAGTGTACCGTCGTCCAGGTACCAGACATTCAGTTTGGATTTCAAATTTGAAATAATGGGTTGAATTCCCAAACTGAAAAGTGCTGGACCTAGTGGGTCACCCTGCTGAACACCGACTGCAGAATCGATAACATGGTTTTCGTAGAACAAGTTAGTATTTTGACTGTAACATTGCCAAACGTAGTGATAAATTTCGGGGGTATTGTTAGCCACTTCTTTCAGCAGGGTTACCCTATCGATAGAGTTAAAAGCATTCCTTAGGTCAACCTTCACATGAACATCTGCATCAGAGTTTGTTAAAAATGTACGCACTGAATGTACCATCGCCTCACAGCCACCTCTAGTGCCAAAGCCTAGTTGAGTAGGCTGAAATTTTGTCTTAAGGTTAGAGATTATGTGCCTGCAAGCTAATTTTGAAGTTAAGCGTCGAAATGTGGAACCAACGGCAATAGGACGGATACCGTTATCTTTTTTTTTGAAGGCACATAATCTTGCCCCATATAAGAATGGAATGAAATTTGGATTAACATTACCAGAAAGCATAAAGTTACATAATTTTGTAATGTCATTAAGAAGTACTCCGCCGGCGTCACCGGCAGAAGCGCTTACAAGATCTTTAAGATGTTGAGGCGTAATTCCGTCAATGCCGCCAGCAGAGCCATTCGAAAATGACATAATTGCTTCTAAAGTGTCTTTTTCAGAAATTTGTAAAGGTTGCATAGAAGTCTTGGGAGGCAGCGGTAAACCCTGAGAAGGATTGACCGAAGGATGCTTCTGACGAAGGCTTTCAAGAGTTTCGACATTACGAGGAGCCAGGATGTCGTCTGAGAATAAAATATGGGATGCATTTTTTAAGTCGCCATCCATTACTTTCGACTCAACTACTTTTTTTAAATCAAATTTAGGACGTAGTCGAGATAAATGAGTATTAATTGGGTAATCTAAATTTTGAAAAGATATCTCTTTTAGTTGAGACGTAATTGATTTATTTATTGTTTTATCAAAATGAAAATGAGAATACGCGAAAGTAAATAATTTTTGCCAACTCTTTTCACTATTAGTGAAACAATTTTGAATAGTGCATGACAATGCTTTAGCAAGCTGCATCCTCGCACCTCTAGGAATTCTTTTAACCACTGGTACATTACGATGATAATTGTAAATTTGTTCGAAAAAGGGAAAATTTGTGTCATTAGAGGAATTACTAATAGAGTTATGAATTTCTACGGTAGGCTGTGAAGCCGAAATACTTTTACTATAGCATCGTTTGATATGTATATTTAATCCCTTTTACCTTTAAACAGCCTACCGTCGGTACAATTTTGACACTGTAGGAAACTGGCTGTGAATGTAGCGGAGCGGAGATATTCATTAAAAAATCTAAACAGATCTCTACAGCACTCAAAAGTCTTTATATTACATAGCTTCATACTTAGTTCATATTGACTTGAAATCTCCTGTACCCCGCATCTTTCCCTGAAACACAATCGTTTACGGCCTAAATAAAAGCACTTTACTCTATAAATGACATATTATCGCGTTACTTCCCTGGATTTATTCCATATTGATAAAAATTGTATGTAGTTGTTATGCTTTGACAGTTGACAACGACGCAGCAGAAATATTTTCCTTTATAAATGAGTATTATGTCTGAAATCAAAAAATAATTATTACAATAACTGTCTTATATATTTACTGATCTTTTTGTTGAAATTTGTAAGCCAGAATTGGCCTCTAAAAAAAAAAAAAAAAAAAAAAATTTGAAAGTGATCGTACCGGATCGGATGTCCAATCACTGTATTAAGTATTGTTGTTGTTGAAAGAAAAGGGATGACAATGTACGTACGAACCAACACGTATTGCTGGGCCTAGTGCGACAATAACATTTTTACAGATGTTAAGCCCTTGCATAAATCAATTATTAAAAATTTAAGTTCGGATCATTGTGGACAGTTGATCTCATTGCCTTACATACACAAAAACAGAAAAATTCCATCACTTTCATATAAAATAGTGCTTAATATTTGTATGGTGTATTATTTAAAATTATAAGATTTAATAGAATATAGATTACAGAATATTTACTTTAATTAATTTAATAGAATATTGACTTCTAAAACTTTCTCCCTAAACAGTCGCAAATCATTTTTCCTACTCTTATATCATATTTAATCATAGTGTTATATTTAGAGAGTATGTAAAAAATATTCTAAAGTATTTAAAAAGTTGCTCCACATTTAAGCAACAAAATTAAAACTGCATCCAATAAAATTAAAATGACGTGGAATATAATTAATAGTGAAACGGTCAAAGTCAAACCACACAACTCGCATTTTCAATTGAATTTTTACAATAACTTAACTCAATGTGATCAAGAAGTTGCTACGGCTTTTGAGAAACATTTTGCTGATGTTCCTTTTTTTGACAACAAAATTTTTAAATTCTTCTCCTACTGCCGCACAATCATTATAGACTTGTTCGAATACTTTTAAATTATATAGAGTAGAGTATAATATAGAGTATTGCCAAAGTTATAAATATTTTTGAAATATTAATGTTATGAAAACGACAGACTTATGGTTAAATACAAATTTTCTAGCCAATATTTTTAACACAAACGTCGAAACTGGTGTTGTGGTCCTGATTTAATGAAACATATTAAAGACATACCTTTATTTAAATCTGGTAGTATATTAAACCCTTACCTAACCTAACCTAACCTAACTTAACTTAAGACCTATTTCTGTACTGCCAATACTTAGTAAGATTTTTTTAAATTATTCTTGATCAAATGTTAATTTTTTTTAATATAAATAATTTACTTCATAAAAATCAATTTGGTTTCACAGGGGTCGCTCGACAACTGATGCCGATATGGAGCTGATTAAATATATTTTGATGAGATGCTTTGGATATGTTCTGTGACCTGTCCAAGGCCTCCGATTGTGTTCACCATGAAATATTAATCAGGAAATTTCAACACTACGGTGTAAGAAGTGATTCAAGGCTCATTTCTCGGCCCCTTTTTGTCTCTTGTATATATTAATGACTTACCTTACATAGTAGGGGATAACAATGATATAGTATTATTTGCTGATGACACTTCTTTACTTATGAAAATGTAATATATGTACATAAAAACATAAATAGCTTTAATAAGAATAAAGATGTTCATACTATAAACACTAGGAACAAATATAAACTTGTAATGCCAGTTACTAGACTCCACAGAATCAATAATGCATTTATGGGACAATGTATACGCTTTTACAACAAAATCCCAGAACATGTTCAAAGTTTGTCACTAAGAATGTTTAAAAGTTTTATTAAAAAAAAAAAACTGTACAAAAAGGGTTATTATAATATCAAGGAATATATGAATGAAAATAACCCCTGGGAATAGGGTAATCGCCACCATGCTAATTCTATGAAAATTCATTTAAAAATTGTATAAACAAAATTATTGTTAACTGAAATATGTTTAAAAAAAAGTCCCGCTGGGTTTCTTGCTGGTTCTTCCCAGGACAGAGGTATTTTCTGAACCAGTGGTAAATAAAAAATGACTTTCAATATGTATTATGTAATGATAAATATTGAATAAAAAATCATTCTATTCTATTCTATTCTTTGATTTTCAAATTAAAACGGCAATTACTAAAATATGATGAAGTAAATAATACTACATCTAAATTAGTAAACTGGTTTAATGTTAATAATTTGCATTTAAATGGAACTAAAACGAAATGTATGAAATTCATGACTCCAAATGTCAAAAATTTAAATACTAATGTAATTTTAAATAAAATGATAGCGAACACTGTATTTCATTTAAAATTGAAGATATTACATCAAAGATTTAAAAAACACGTGTGTATTTCACACGCGGTAGAAGTGAAGCCTTCAGAAAACTAAACATTAAGAGAATGAGACTAGTGCAGTGTTAGTTAGTTGCATTTCTATCCATGCAGAGTATCAGGAGTAGGATAATTGTAGGATTTATTTATTATAACATTGTTACCAAATTTAAAAATTATTTTTAATTTCATTCTACATATTATATTACATTGCATATTATACAGACTCCTAGTTTTTAATTTCAACAAATGACACGAGTGTCTTATGGTAACTAAAGTATGAAATCTTAGAGTAATTACATAATGAAATATATCTATCTCATTCTGTCAAAGGCCAAATCCTACAGATATATGTATATGTTTGCGTCTTTTTTGGTGTCGCTTTTTCGTTTCATTGAGTTTTAAATCACAACGATTCTAAAGAAATTTTACTCCAATAAGCCGATTAAGACTGCTAACAAATCACGCAAAGCGGATCGAGTTTTATAATAGTAAATCTAGTTCAAAACTGATAACAAAGATATCTAAGGTTAATTCATTATCGAAGTGATATAATTTTTAAGTACATAAAAGGAACAAGAACAAAAAACACAACGTCCGTTATTCTCCTATAGATATAACTATACATTCACTAACAGCTGATTGTGTACTGTGACTAAAGATTTTTTTAATTTTCTATTATTTCAAGATATTCAATTACCTATATAAACCTGAAAAATATCGGATTTCACCCGTGAGTATCGACCACCACTGCGCCGGACTCATACTAAATTTTTTTTTCAATAATGCTATAAACATTACTAATATTCCCTTTAACCACTCCCAGTGTGTTGTTCACAACAGTGGTCAAATGATGGATTCGAACCCACGACCTCTTGACTTCGCGGTCTGCACCCTCCCATTAGGCTACTGTCACTTAAATTGGTCAATTAATTCTCTTCTGAAACATGTGACTTTCGCATAATAAAACAATGTATGCGCCAATTTTTATTTTATAGTACAAGATTATGAGCGACGAACGAGCACATAGTTCACCTGATGGTAAGCGGATGCTGCAGCCCATAGACACCTACATCTATCCACGATTAAGAATCAAAATATAGATGCGTTGTTACCCCTGAGAACTAAGATTGATTGCCTCATTACCAGTAAAAAACGTATCCGGTTCTCTACACTCAACATAAGAAACACGGCACTATTCTGCAGTTTTACGCTGGTATTCTGTCTGTGAGAGTGTGGTGCTACCCCGGTCGAGCCGACCCATTCATGTTTCAGTCATAATACAGCTGCAGCGTGGCTGTATTACGAAATTTTAAAATGTACACGTGATTCTTTTGTGTTGTAATATATTCTGATATTATTAACACATTAAGGATAATAAGATATATAATTTCTTTGTAAAAGAGACATATTAATGCATTTAGGGCTGAGAATTTTCCAATCATCAGATTAAAAAGTTTCATAAATTAAATTATAACCTACCTGAATAAAAAATCACTGACCTCTAATTTACAAGTACGCTGGACTGGCTATATACCGTGACACAATGATGCGATTTGATTTTCGCCATTGTGGCGCTGATAGCAGAAGTGAGCGTCCACGGAACTAAAAATAGAGATAGGACAGTGTGACAAAATATTTATGTATCATTTTAATATAATGCCTAACTATAAATAATTGTATCAATTAATACTTATGTCTTAGACACAAGCTTGATATCTCATATAAAACAAAAATACTACTAAACGCTGCGTTAGTCTATCTACGTTTTTCTTCGTAACTATAGAACGGGTTTTGTTCTGGGTTTCACTATTTGGTATGAGAGGTTTAAAAAGGCCCAACGAGTAGGAAAAACTGGAGTAGGTAACTACAAAATAAAAATAAATTTTATAAAGAATTTATTTTTAATTATTCATTTAGTCCTCATTATAGAGAAAATCATTTAGCTTCCAAAATATTATGTCTAATTTCATTCTACATATTATATCACATTGCATATTATACAGACTCCTAGTTTTTAATTTCAACAAATGACACGAGTGTCTTATGGTAACTAAAGTTTGAAATCTTAGAGTAATTACATAATCAAATATATCTATCTCATTCTGTCAAAGGCCAAATCCTACAGATATATATGTTTGCGTCTTTTTAGTGTCGCTTTTTCATTTCATTGAGTTTTAAATCACAACGATTTTAAAGAAATTTTACTTCAATAAGCCGATTAAGACTGCTAACAAATCAAATTCACGCAAAGCGGAATCGAGTTTTATAATAGTAAATCTAGTTCAAAACTGATAACAAAGATATTTAAGGTTAATTCATTATCGAAGTGATATAATTTTTAAGTACATAAAAGGAACAAACACAAAAAACACAACGTCCGTTATTCTGCTATTTTAGTTCTGTTGTCAATAATGTGCGGATTTTAGGGACAAAAATTAGATATACTTATACATTCTCTAACAGCTGATTGTGTACTGTAACTAAAGATTTTTTTAAATTTTCTATTATTTCAAGATATTCAATTACCTATATAAACCAGAAAAATATCGGATTTCACCCGTGAGTATCGACCACCACTGCGCCGGACTCATACTAAAATTTTTTTTTTTCAATAAAATAATAGCAATGCTATAAACATTACTAATATTCCCTTTAACCACTCCCAGTGTGTTATTCACAACAGTGGTCAAATGATGGATTCGAACCCACGACCTCTTGACTTCGCGGTCTGTACCCTCCCATTAGGCTACTGTCACTTAAATTGGTCAATCAATTCTCTTCTGAAACATGTGACTTTCGCAGAATAAAACAATGTATGCGCCAATTTTTATTTTATAGTTTAAGATTATGGGTGACGAACGAGCACATAGTTCACATGATGGTAAGCGGATGCTGCAGCCCATAGACACCTACATCTATCCACGATTAAGAATCAAAATATAGATGCGTTGTTACCCCTGAGAACTAAGATTGATTGCCTCATTACCAGTAAAAAACGTATCCGGATCTCTACACTCAACATAAGAAACACGGCACTATTCTGCTGTTTTACGCTGGTATTCTGTCTGTGAGAGTGTGGTGCTACCCCGGTCGAGCCGACCCATTCATGTTTCAGTCATAATACAGCTGCAGCGTGGCTCTATTACGAAATTTTAAAATGTACACGTGATTCTTTTGTGTTGTAATATATTCTGATATTATTAACACATTAAGGATAATAAGATATATAATTTCTTTGTAAAAGAGACACATTAATGCATTTAGGGCTGAGAATTTTCCAGTCATCAGATTAAAAAGTTTCATAAATTAAATTATAACCTGCCTGAATAAAAAATCACTGACCTCTAATTTACAGGTACGCTGGACTGGCTATATACCGTGACACAATGATGCAATTTGATTTTCGCCATTGTGGCGCTGATAGCAGAAGTGAGCGTCCACGGAACTAAAAATAGAGATAGGACAGTGTGACAAAATATTTATGTATCATTTTAATATAATGCCTTACTATAAATAATTGTATCAATTAATACTTATGTCTTAGACACAAGCTTGATACCTCATATAAAACAAAAATACTACTAAACGATGCGTTAGTCTATCTACGTTTTTCTTCGTAACTATAAACGGGTTTTGTTCTGGGTTTCACTATTTGTTATGAGAGGTTTAAAAAGGTCCAACGAGTAGGAAAAACTGGATTAGGTAACTACAAAATAAAAATAAATTTTATAAAGAATTTATTTTTAATTATTCATTTAGTCCTCATTATAGAGAAAATCATTTGGCTTCCAAAATATTATGTCTATTTCAATAATATCTATAGTTACAATTAGAAATTCACAAACTTTAAATTACATTAAAGAATACCATACCAAAAATCATTGACGTCATAATCAATTTGCTTCGGACGCTAATTTACAAGTTTTATGCTTTTTAGTTACAGTCATAGATAGAGTCAGTTGAAAACCTGTATATTAATAAATATTTTATAGTTATCTGTTGTCAGCTACTTTCATTGTAGTAAACAGATATATGTAGAAAAAAACATCGATAAGTATTATCGACAAGGAACTCGTCAACCTTATTAAATTTTATTGCTTATCATAATAGGTAATTAAAAGCCGAACGTAGTAAATTACATTTAATAAGATAAGTGACAGATTTTTAAGAGCCTATATTATCAAATAGTTTTATAAATCTCCTTATTTGTGGAATGTTATCGCACTTCTATTCTGGTAACGAATTTTACATTATCATTGTTACTAAAATTACTTTTTATTATATATTACTTACATGAAACATAACCGAACTACACAACATAATCTCTTTTTCTCGTTTAAATCTTTAAAATACTCTAAGACGTTTTTAGCAAAACAACGGCCATTTGCAAATTACGTCAAATTTTGTTGCCAGTACACTCAATGGTATAGCCAGCGTACTAATATATTATGAAGGTAAGTGTAAAAAGCTGTAAATTTTAATTTGTTTAAGTTGTATTTTATTATAATATAACTTTTATTTGATGATTGAAAAACCAGCTCTAGTTTGTGTAATTTTTAATTGATTTATTATTTATTACCTTGTTTATATATTGATATGTGTAGAACTTTAATCCACTTAAAATAACTTACGAATCGTCAGTCGGATTTACAATTTAAAAGCGTTAATCGTTCTTTTAAGGGTTATTTAAATTCCAATGTTACAATAAACGTGGAATCCAAAAAATTAAACGAATAAGAGGAATATAGAATGAAACGATGCTTATTTTAACTACCTTTTCAAAAACTTCTAGATATTGCGAGCGGTCGCATGGTCGCATGGTTTTATATACCTGACTACTGTTCTGAATTCAAAACCAAGCCGGAGCCAAATCAAAGTCATAATGAAAAAAGTTCCATCGCATAGACCATACATTGGAATCTATCGACGGAGTAGTATGAGTACGAATGGTGGCCCTCTGTCGTGAGGAAACCTGCAGGTTTGAGGAATAAAAGAAATTCTTGGACGTGTAAAGTCAGCCAACACGCAGCTTTCATAGCTTTAATGTTATGCAACATGTCTTATAAAGAGTTATATTAAACAAAAGTTCCAAAGTAAAGAATAAATGGCTCACATATGAGTCCTGTATCTGAGAGGAGGAGCTTGTGAAATATGACTATTGGTATATAAAATATGCTATTTGCTGTAGAGGACATCAGTCCGTGGAATTCACGTGCGGTGAAGTTTCCAAAGGCACTGTCCATGAGAGAAGGATTCTCTGAAAGGTGACTATAGGTATACATGTGCCAGTTGCTGTAGAGGATATCAGCCCATGGTGTACACGCACCAATCTAAAGAAACTGTAAACACGACTGGTCATTGCGCGCTGTAGGAAATAGGACTGGTCCAATGAATGGTATAGGCATTCAGCGAAGAAACGCAACGAGAAGACGCAGAGGACTGTAATATGATATTTTTCTTATTGTAATATATGTCTTCTAGAACGAATTTACTATATTTATATGTGGTAAATGCTTTATGTTGCTGTGTTTCGTATGGTGAGTGTATAGAACCGGATACTCTTTTTACTGGGAACGAGGCATTCCATCTTAGTTCTCAGAGGTGACAACGCATCTCTATTTTGATTCTTAACTGAGGATATCTATGGGCTATGGGCCACAGAAACCTCTTACCATCAAGTGAACCATGTGTTCATTTGTCACCCTTGATCTATAAAAAAAGAAGGCCAGTTTCAACATATACTAGCCGACTGCGCAGGACCGTTTTATAGACAGGTGCACCAGTGTGTGCACAAGCACAGATGTACTCTCTCTTCTCTCACTCTCATAGTCCGATGGGACTATCCAATACACCCGGAAAAGTGCAGAGCCAATGAATTTATGTACTTTTAGAGGCACGGAGGTGAAACACTGCCAAGTTTCTGACGCCGAGCTGCTCAGAAAAATCTAGTGACTGACAAACTACATGGTCAGCAATCGCGCACACGACCACTGAACCAACGAGGCAGTCAGGAGTTATGATTGCTACAGTGCAAAGGGATACCAAATTTTTCCTACTTTTCCTATAGAAACGCGTATACCCTATAAAATTTATATTTCTTTATTTCTAAAAATTACCACTGTTTTTCCCAAGTTACCAAGCTTCCAAAGTTCTCAAGTTATAAAAGCACTCTACGTTAATCTACATATAAAATGAATAATCTTTCGAGCACTTTGTTACTCGCGTGTCTCTGTTTTACTTTACGGTTAGGAATTAAATTTGCTTTTATTGAATCTGAAAAATAAACAAATATTAACGTTTAGTTTCAATTTAGTACCAAATACACATAACCACCCTCTAGAACTGATGCAGTTCCAGGCATGCAGTGACACCTCCAGTCCGCAGCCTATATAATTAAAATATGCAAAATACAGAGTATTTTTGTATTTTAGCATGGACATAATGACTAAATGTCTACTTTTGAAAAGTAGTTGAATAAATGTTGTTCTAAGTTGTAATAATATGACGTTAGTATTTAGACGTTTAAATTATTCTTTCTATTATCCTATAGAAGTACTTCTTTTAATTTGATTACTACATAAATGTATAAAAAATTATGTCCAATGCAATTGCATATAGCTTTGTTTTCTATAACTGTTGCAACAGTTGAAAATCAGGTGTCCTAACGTTATTTACTATTACCGCAGGACACGTCTCAAAATAGCCGTTCACGTTATTCGTACCCATTTTCTATCCTAACTATATAGTTGGTCAAAATTACAAAAGGTATATACAAGAAAAAAGGTATATTTTCTTTTTCGTACTCTTTTCATTATATTATATCATATTATATATAATTTTCACTTATCTTTATTTATATGTATTTTCATTTCTTTTGTACGATCCCCTCTATTTTAATTATTGTTTGCATCAGTTCTCTACGCAAAGGTTGTTTAGAAGAGATCACTTTCAGGGTGATAAGACCGCCTGTTTTACATATTATACTTTAGATTTAACTCTACTCGTTATTTTGTATTTTGGTGTACAATAAATAACAAATAAATAAAAATCAATTAATAAATAAACATATTTTGATGTGAAAACTAACATAAAGTAACCCCGGATTGCCTACATGTTTTACAACTGGTCCCAGATCTCCTGGTATATCTAAAACACTTTGGTAGCAGGGAAGAGGAATGGCGAACTTCCACATGTCCTGGAAATAGTTTTAATTTCTCAGACATGCAGCTTTCTTTATTATGTTTCCCATCATCACTGCGGTTGATCCGGTCGGTTTGATTCTATCTATAATTGAATTATAAAGTTTCAGAACGTACATATTTAATTGGTCTGGAAGTCATAAGTGTAGTATGTGTAATCTTACACCGAGTAGTGGCGGTGTACGAATATCCACTACCCCTTATCATCCCGTGGGTGTCGTAAGAGGTGATAGAGGGAAATAAATCAGGAGATGGGCAGCAGAGTCTATCTAATAACGACTAAAAATAAAAATAAACTGTTGTTGCCAACCCGTTTGCCAAGCGTGGTAACTATGGTAAATATCCACCCTATGAGGCAATCAATGGGGGACGGCTATATTCAGCAGTAGACTTTAATTAGGCTGTAACGGTAACATGTGGTCGTAAGTGCCTACCGCTCAACATGTGTTCCCGGGTTCGAATTGTGGGTCGGGCCAAAATCAAGTTTGGATTTTTCTGCCAATAAATTCTCAGTAGCAGTCCGAAGTCGGAAAGTTGGCGGTATTTCATCCTAGTGCCTTAGAAAGCATGTAAAGTCTTTGGTTTTGCGCATGATCTCTGTTCGCGTCGAATTGCCGTCCCATCGGAATATAAAAGAGGGAATACAGTGTGTTAATTTTACACTTGATCAAACGAAATGTGCGGATACTAGATAAAAAATTATCGGTAAAAAATCGAAAAATTTTTTTTACGTAAACTATTTAAAAAATAAAAGCATTTTAATTTTTTTTTTGGTAAAATTCCCATCCTTCGGTTTTAAATTATTTTCTCTTTAAGTAAACGGTGTATTTTTTTCAAAGTAGTTTTATTTGAAAGTTAGAAAGATCAAGTAGCAATGAAAATTAAAAAAACCTACGATATCAAGCAGGAAATGTGTCAAAAAAATAATAAGGTATTTTTTTTGTTAAAAAAATACTTTTCTTTTTAATTTTTGGTCTGTAACTTCAAAACTAGTACATTGAGATAACCTTTTTAGCATGTTTTATTAAACTACGTAGCTTATTGTACAAGTTCTCCAATATAAAATGCGTTCTATCTCTTTTCGTTTTTAAAATAATAATCATCAAAGAATGCCATCGGTATGTTGATTTGCGCATATTAAATTATCTTATTATTTTTTTGACAAATTTCCTGCTTGATATTGTAGGTTTTTTAATTTTTATTGCTAGTTAATCTTTCTAACTTTCAAATAAAACTACTTTGAAAATAATACACGGTTTACTTAAAGAGTAAATAATTTAAAACCGTAGGATGGGAATTATACCAAAAAAAAATTAAAATGCTTTTATTTTTTAAATAGTTTACATAAAAAAAAACGATTTTTTACCGATAATTTTTTATCTACTATCCGCACATTTCGTTTGATCAAGTGTAAAATTAACACATTGTAGACAGAGCAACTGTGCACACACTCGTGCACTATAATACTGAGAGCGCAGTTTGCTAGTCCCGTTGAGACTGGTCGCCGTGACCGAAATTCGGTCTGTAGGACATTTAAATGGTTGTTAAACTATAACTCTAGTTCACTGTTATAATTATATTATGGACAGGAAATGCGCGAAAACATACCAATACGTAACCCTTTTACCAGCAGTTATCAACCTTGAGATTTTTACTTATAAAAATGAGTTTTCTTCTTTGGAGCATAAAGGTTAGTTTCAAATGATACTTTTTATGATAATAATTATGGATATTAGATATAATTGTATTTGCATAAAAGGTTTCATATAATGTATAGCGTTAATTGCCCGAGGTTCATAAAAGTAAATTACGTGCCGGTTATACTAACTGTGATGCAATTAAAAAATTTATTCTTGTTTTTGCCAAAAATTTATCGCAATTCACTATGATCTGGATGATGAAGGAAGAAATTGTAGTTGATCTCATAAACATAAACGCCTGTCTCCCAGAAGGGTAGGCAGAAACTACAGACTTCCATTTGACATTATCCTGACACAACTATCTCGCCTCCTTTACATCCATATACCTACGCATACAATGCTAGTCGGTTCAGGGTACTCTTAATCTGGCCCATCTTCAATATATCACCAATTTGGTCGATAAACTTTCGTCTAGGGCAATCGGGCCTCATAAGTAGAAAATATATGTAATATTTTCTACTTTCTAAAGTCATATAACATATAAATAAAGTTTGAATAGCATTTTGGCCTCTTGACAAAGTGGGGAGGATAGAATAGAATTGCAAATGTCTACATTGTGGTCATGCAAAAATGACATATCTTTCCTATATATAACTCGTTCCGAACACACTCCGTCCGGGTGTATCCTGAACGAAGTATTAAAAGCGCTACAATATTCTTCCTGTTTATTTCATCTTTTTGTTTTCTTTAAAAAACCATCACTTTCTTCTTACTTGCATTTGCTTTAATTCCCCTTTCTTTTAATGACCTATTCATTAATGTTACCATCATTTGCAACTCGGCCGCCGATGATGCAAACATGACTTGATCATCGGCGTACTAAAGGCATTTGACGGCTAACTCACCCATTCCTAACCCACATTCTTCAACTTTCAAAGTTTCTAAACAACTGTCCATAAATAGGTTCTACAGCCACAGGGAAGCCACACAGCTCTGTTTGATACCTTCATGGATGCCAAACCAGCCCGAGTAGGCCCCATCAATCCTGACACAAGCATTAGAGAGACATTAATGCCTGTAGCAACCCAGCGATCAACCCAAATGAGTTCAATGTTTGCCACAACACATCTTTGTCCACTCTGTCATAAGCCTTTTCCATGTCCATGAACGCACAAAAAACTTTTAACTATCATTCACATGAAAAAGGCTTGATCCGTACACCCCATTCCCTTTCTAAATCCAGCGTGCACATTCCAAATTTTTAGTCAGTTTCTTTCATCTCTTTCAATGTGCATACAAGTGGTAAAATCAAAATTTTGTACAACCGACTTCAATATAAATTATTAGGGATGACTTAACAACTACTGGTCAGACCTTGAGCAAATTCACATTTTTCATAAAGTTAAATGAATATTATTCTCAAATATTTAAATTAAAATTCGCCTTTTTTCACTTTTTGCAAAGTCGCCTAGTAATTTTAAAGATTATATATTTTATAAAAAGCATCACAAAAATGCCATATTTTTTTTATAGTGTATACGTACGAGTTCCCAGAGAGGAGATTTTTTAATAGAATAAGGGCGACAAACGAGCACACAGTCCACCTAATGGTAAGTGAATGCCCTGGCCCATAGACATCTACATCTATACTCAATTAAGAATCAAAATGCAGATGCGTTGTCACCCTTGAGGACTAAGATGGAATGCCTCGTTTTCAGTAAAAAGGGTTTCCGGTTAAACACAGCAGCATTGATCTGCTATTTTACACTGGTATTCTGTGAAAGCGTGGTTTTCCTCGGTCCAGATGACCCATTCGTGCCATAATATAGCAGCACATGACTCTACAACGTTATATATTATACTCGAGAGTTCTTTATGTTTTAAAATCGTAAAATACATTTTAAGCAAAGTGTTTTCTATGTGCTTTGCAAAATGAGGCAAATTAAAATGTAAAAATAACTTTGTTAGAGGCATATCAAGCTTCTTAAATTTTCAGAGAAACGAGCTTCGTTACTTTCTCTTTACCTTGTTCTTTTAATGATAATAATGGGAGGTACGTGCCGCAAAATAGGGTTAACTTATTAAGGCTGTTCATATTTTCTACTTCGTATATAAATTTACAAAAGTTGTATGAATATTTAAAATGCTTTTTGTATTTTCTTACAAATCCACGAACCATAGTGATTATATACTCTTTGTCTACAAACCTTATAGTTTAAATACTTCCGTGTTCTGAAACGGTCAAGCGGCTTGAAGTAAACACGTAGATTTTTGTTTGAGTCAAGCATGTTTGAACATTTACAATGTCTCGATGCTTGGATTAAGTATCTACGTGCTTGCTTCGTGCTTCATACAATTTTATATTTTTGCTTAACGAGACGTTTTGATAGTGTTCGCGACCAGCTAGAGCATTGCTCTAGTCGTGCATACAAAAAAGGCCTTGTGTTGATCAACCAGTTAGACGTGTGCATCAAACTGTTTGAGCAATCTTTTTTTTTTTTTTATAGGATAGGGGTGACAAACGAGCACAGTCCACCTGATGGTAAGTGGTTGCTGTGGCCCATAGACAGCTACATCCATCTTCGATTATGAATCAAAATGCAGATGCATTGTCACCCGTGAGGACTAAGATGGAATGCCTCGTTTCCAGTAAAAAGGGTCTCCGGTTCTCTACACTCACCATACGAAACACAGCGGCATTAAGCTGCTATTTTACGCTGGTATTCTGTGAGAGCGTGGTCCTTGCCCGGTCGAGCCGACCCATTCGTGCTACAACTATACCAGTAATATAGCTGCAGCATGGCTCTACCACGTAAAATCGGAACCAATCTCGGAACCCCTTACGAGCCAGTAGTCAGTAAACTTATATTTTGAAAAACTATAATTTCGTCACAGTCCCACAGTCACCTTTACTATTAATATTGTTTACGAAATAAATTTTACTATTGAATAAACATAAAGCAAGGATTTAATTTTTTTTTGACTTTCAAAAGTGTCTGTTACGTCCTTGGAACTGCCATAGTTGTCTGCCATTGTTTTCTTTCAGTAACTTTAAATATATATTTTAAATTATTCAAGTGACATTTGGCACTTTGTGATCCAATGGGAACCACCAGTCAGAATAATGAGTCCCCATCTCATGTACGGCAGGTATGAGAGAGTAGATGAAGAAAATATATGGTTTGTAAAAATACCGTATGTCTGCTGGCCACTGGCTCTTAAATTTTGACAATAGGCACTTTTTCCATCAATGTTTGTGTAGGGCGCTTCACAAGATTTGAACATCAAAAATTGCTAATGGCGAATCTGGAACTGTATATAATATTATATGATATTATGAGTACTACTATAAGATGGAGTTGTGTAAAATTTATATGGTATGTAAAAATGTACTTATAAATGGCCAAACTTTAAATATTAAAACTAAATAAAACTATTGTTACGAGTCGCTGCCGGAAAGACCCGAGTAAAACCAAGCTGCGTCGGCGCCGCCCGGTCGCGGTGAGGTATCACGATAACTTCACTTCGTATCGAGCGTCAGCGCATGCAACTTGTCTTATTAATATTAACTTAAATACTGCAAATATGAGTGATTAAATGTATTGAAGCATAAATTAACTGTTTAAAAAACAGGTAAAACTCAAGAGAAATGTGTGGGTTAACTATCGCCTGCAACACGTAGCTCGTAAAATAATAGTGAGGATTTACGTGCAATAAAATTCGTAGAATTCACTGTCAGTAAAATAAACATTTATGTATTTTTGGGATACTTTCTTTAATGTAACAAATTGTTTAAAAATAAATTTATGTTTTATAAAATCGAGGATTTTTCGTAAAAGCTGCTATTAGATAATGAGATCTGAAACGGTGACCAATAGGGTTATCAGGATTTCGGCGACTAAAACATCTAGAAAAGCTAAAGCACTTAAGATGGTCTAATTTCTAATTTATTTAATGTGTAGTGTTCGCGTAAATATAAGAAATCATTATGTAGGTTAAATTTAAGTGCTGGTTAGGGTAAAGGTGATTCTTGTAAAGTGCTGGACTTATTTTACCTCCGATGCTTGTGTACGCAGTGAATTTCTCCATAGTTAATTGGCTGATCTTGCCTCAGCATATCTTTAATTTATGATATCTTTAATTAATAATAAAACTAAGTAACAATAATGTATTTAGTTTTTTGACATACTAAGAAAGAATGAGATAAGAGGTTTTTCCGAACCAGAGGTAAAATCGTAAATAACTTTCAAGTATTCTTGTAATCTATATTGAATAAAAAAATCTATTCTATTCTATTCTAATGCTTAACGAAACTAGCGAACCAGCCAAATTTACTATAAATCTGTGGTTGAATATACTTTGTAATCTTTGTAATGAATCGTGTTCTAAAAGAATATGTAAATTTAATTACTAAATTGAAATTATTATAACATAAGAAATCTTTTGCTGATTCAACCGCTTACTTTAACAAATAATAGCATAAAAGAACTTTTAATTATTTTATAGTGATCCGAAATAATAAAAAGTCAAATTAAATCAATATTATAATTTATTCCTTATTTAAATATCGTTTAATAATTATAGTACTAGAAGACGGGGATCGGGCTGGATGAGACGTCATAATCTCCGATGAGGTAATGCTTAATGTTTCCGAAGAGTCTGATAAAACTATTGTGTCCTCTACGTTAACCTGCATTAATACATCATCTTTTTTGTTTGAAAGGACGTTTAATTTTACACGTGAAAGGGCATCGGCGTTAGTGTTTTGTTTACCTTTCTTGTAAATTATATCAAAGTCAAATTCGGATAGCCTTAACTTCCATCTGGTTAATTTACTATTAGGTTCTTTAATTGAATTTAGCCATGCTAATGGTCGGAGGTCTGTAAATATTGTGAATTTACGTCCGTACAAATAAGGGCGAAAGTGTTTTGCTGCCCCACGATGGCTAGCAATTCCTTTTCTATTGTACTGTAGCGTGTTTCCGCGTCATTAAGTGTACGACTCGCATAAGCAATCGGTTTTTCGTTGCCTATAGAGCCTTGTGAAAGAACGGCACCTAAAGCGTAATTCGATGCATCTGTGGTAAGCACAAGGGTTTAGAGAAATCCGGAAATTGAAGTATAGGAGCATTAACTAATAACTCCTTGCATTTTTGGAAAGCATCTATGTATGTTTTAGTTATTTCTATCTTATTTCTTTTTTTTAAACATGATGTAAGCGGTTGTGTTATTTTTGAAAAATCTTTTATGAATTTACGGTAGTAACCTACTAGTCCGAGGAAACTTTTAATTTCAGTAGAAGTTCGGGGAAGTGGGAAGTCAATTCTGATCTTATTTTGTCGTCATTGGGTTCTAAGCCATTTTTTGTAATTTTGTGACCTAAGTAAAGTACTTCCTTTCTTAGGAATTAGCACTTGTCAAGTGTCATTTTGAAAATAGTTTGCCTAAGTCGGTCAAATATTCGCTTTAATTTATCGATATGCTCTTGTAAACTATTGGGATAGACTATGATGTCATCTAAATAGACAAGGCAATGGATACCTTATAAGCCTCTCAACACGTTGTCCATTGCGCTTTGGAAAGTTGCGGGTGCAGTTTTGAGTCCAAACGGCATGCAACGGCATGCGTGTAAACTCAAAATGTTCTGAAGGAGTAGTAAAAGCTGTTTTTGGTCTATCTTGTTCATCTACTTCAATTTGATGGTAGCCACTTGCAAGATCTAAAGTACTAAAGTATGTTGATTTTCCCAATTTGTCAAATAAATCATTAATGTTCGGCAGGGGATATTTATCGTCGGTTGTTATATCATTAAGACGTCGGTAATCAATTACCATCCTAAACTTTTGTTCACCTGGAGCGTCCATTTTCTTTGGGACTAGGTGTACGGGGGCACTCCAAGGCGAAAACGATTCTTGGATTACGTTATCTTTTAATAATTTATTAATTTGTCTTTGTATTTCCTCATTTTGAGACGGTGGTAAACGGAATGGTCGTATATAAATGGGATCTTCATTTTTTGTACGAATTTGATGTTTAACTTGGTTAGTAAATGTAAGGGGTAATTGATCGCAATAAAATATGTCTCTATATTCATAGCATAGATTTCGGATAGCTTGACGCTCTTCTGAATTGGTATGATCTAATCGTAACTTAGATACATTTTAAGTAATTCATCAATTTCATAATTATTATTAATTCCGTTATCGGTTGTAAAGTTGACTTTACATGTGTTGTATTAAGTTTGGTCGTAACTATCGGTTCACTAAATGTAAGCGTTACGTTTTCTTGCGATGCATTCTAAATAATAGTTGTAGCAAACGAATCTATACACGTGACTATAGCGCTAGGCATTCGTACGTTGTTGCCAAAATTTCTGTAGTTTATGATTGCATCACCGTTGTCTAGGTCAGTTAGAACTTGAACTCGTGTTTCGGTTCTAGGTTCTAATGTTATTTCATATGTAGGGCTGTAAATCAATAATTCAGATTTGTGTATTACGCGTTTGTAAAATTTGATTTTTCATGTCGATATTGCTTCTAACAATTTTAACAAATCAGAGCCAATCAGTCCGTCGTATCTTGCGCTAATGAACAAATAAATTAACTCTTAAATGTCTTTAATAATTGTATAAATACGACTTAATTATGAATACTTCGTGCGTGAGTACTAATCACTTCAAATTGTTCATGAAATTTAAAATTGGAAAAATATTTATCGGCTAAAGCGGGACTAATAAAACTTCTAGTGCTTCCAATATCAATTATAAAGCGTGTATTAATTTCAGGAATTAAAATATGAGGTAATTTATTAATTCCGTTGCAATTCAAACGTATCATTTCTCGGGATTATCTTCCGAGGCTACTTTGGTAAAATTTTCGCATTCGTTATTATTTCCGCTTTGTTCAATAAAAGGTTGCATGTTTTCAGTGTATAATTCGTCGAGTTATCATAGTTTTCGTTATAGAAAAAGTTTGGTTCGTAGTCGGATTGATAATAACCATCTTCTAAAGTTTCATTCGCTATGTTTAACCATGTTTTGTCTAAGAGGTCTAGCAGTTCGCATTGAAACGTCACTATCTTGAATTTGAGGTGGATTACGTTGCAGTTGAGGTATACCGAATTTAAATAGTAGGTTCGCGTTAAAATTTGGTCGAAACTGTTGGTTAAATTGAGGTCTATAACCTTGTTGAGGTATTCTAAATTTAAAATTATTTTGAGGATTTATATTTGGTTTAAAAGCTTGTTGGTTTGGTATGCCGAATTTAAAATTGTTTTGTGGATTTCATCCATTTGGTCGCATAAAATTATTTTGATTTTTGTTTCCGAACCTAGGATTCATATTATTAAAAGGTTTAAAATTATTTTGTGCCCGTATGGGATACCGAATTTAAAGTTATGATTTACTGGAGTATGAAAATTGTTTGAAAAAGCATTAGATTTAAATGCGAATGGGTACCTAAAACCTTCAAAGTGAGTCCCACATAACCACGCAGGCGGCTGCGTGGTATGCTAGGAGCATTCACCACATCCCTCCCCCGCTTCCGGAGGGTGCCTTGCATTGGGCGCAAAAAAAACTACCACTCGGAGCGTTGGCCGCTCCCCGGGCCGATTACCTTGCCCGGCGGGAGATTTCCCCTTTTCTTACACGGCTAAAGTGGTGACCAACAGACGTGAAGTGATCACGCAACCAATAACTTTTAATTATTCGGCGTTGATTGCGAAGTTGGTTTATTATTAGCTTTATTTTTATTTTTAGCATTATATTGAAACTGGAAATTAACTTCTTCCATAACCACACTAAGGACATTTTCTAAAGTAATACAATTTTTAAGAATTCGAATTAAGTCTTCCGGTAAATTATACAAAAACAAATTAAGACACATGTTATTATAAATAATATATATTGCTGCTTTAACATCTTCATCAATAAGCAAGTTGACCTTATAGAAGAGAGTGCTGCGTGTATGTTGAATTATGTTGGAAAATTCTAAATATGATACACCAGATTTAATTTTAAATTTTCTAATTCAATCGCAATGCAGAATGCATCCGATCTAGGATCACCAAAATGTTGCATAAATAAAAAATTAAACTTTCCCAAGCGCAAATATCATCTCTTTCACTTAAAAGCGATGCATCTTTACCGCACAATCTACTTGTTATGCAATGAAATACATATGTAGTTTGCACAGGATTGTTCGGTCCATTAAAATTTAGAAAGTAGGGAAATTCAGAATAGGGCAAAGGAACCCAAGGGGCCAGCAGCTGGCCGACATTATGGAGAAAAAGGGACTTTTATAATGAACCCTTTCTCCGAAAGCAGCCTCACAGAAAGTGGGCCTGGTCGAGCACCGACGGTTCGACAAAAAATGAGATTGACTTCATTATGACGAACAAGCAACAACTGTTCAGTGATGTCTCTGTGATCGCGAGGGAGAAAACTGGCAGCGATCACCGAATGGCGAGATGCACACTGAACCTAAACGTTAAGCTGGAGAGGTACTATAATGAAGTCAACGGTCCGTCCCCCTCGTGGTCTAATCCAAAGCCCCGAAAACTTTCAGCTCGAGAAACAAAATCGTTTTCAGTGCCTAGAAGACTGTGGGCGATATGAATAACAAGCTTGTGGAAACTGTCCATGCGGTCGGGGCTAAGTTCTGTAAGACCTGTCGCAGAAGAACACAAAAACTCTCCGATCACACTCTTAATCTCATGGCTGTTAGACAGGAGATGAAGCTGCAGTCTTCAGCAAATTTGACAGCATACAGGCAACTAAACAGACAGATCTCCAAATGCATGCGGCGGGACTTAAGCAGCTTCAATATAGCTCGCATTGACGAAGCAATCGAGCGGAACCAGGGCTCCAAAGTCTTTACCAGAGATCTTTTTGCCAGAGAGAGCCAACTGTCGAAGCTGAAGACCGAATGCGGCAGTGTCATCGTTTCCGGGTCAACTGAGATTTTAGTGAGATTTAGAGGTTCTATTGGCAGCTGTACACGTCATTTTTGGAGCAACATCCAAGTGTGAGTAATGATCCAAGAGCAAGTCTTGTCCGACACTATTCCGATTATATCCACAACGTCAGTCGGAGCGAGATTAGAATGGCTCACCAGCACCATAAAAACGGCAAGTCCTGGGGCGAGGATGGAATTACAGCGGAGCTTCTGAAAGCTGATGGAAAGCCAGTACTTAAATTCCTTCAGAAGCTCTTTAATTCCATCCTCCATGGTGGCACTACTCCGGAGGTGTGCAGCGGAAGTACGGTGGTCTCGTTCTTCCAGAAAGGCTACAACACTCTTTTGAAGAACTTCAGACCGATTTCCCTTCTGAGCCGCGTCTACGTGCTGTTTTCGAGAGTCATTACGAAACGTCTCGCACGCTGACTCGACGAAGTCCAGCCTCCCGAACAAGCTGGTTTCCGAAAAGGCACCATAGACCATATACATACCCTTCGGCAAATTGTATAGAAGACCGAAGAGCACAATCTGCCACTTTGTCTTGCGTATGTGAACTATGAGAAAGCTTTTGATTCCGTAGAAATTCGGGCGGTGCTGTAGTCCCTTCAGCGGTGCCAAGTTGACTGTCGGTATATCGAAGTGCTGAAGTGTTGGTACAGTAGGGCTACGATGGCTTTCCGAGTTGAGAACCAGAGTACAAAACCCATCCAACTGCAGAGAGGTGTAAGACAGGGTGTCGTAATATCCCCGAAACTCTTCACCGCTGCATTGGAAGACGTTTTCAAGCTACTGGACTGGAAAGGATACAGTATTAACGTCAATTGCGAGTTCATCACTCACCTTCGATTTTCCGACGATATAGTCCTTATGGCAGAATCGGTGGAGGACCTAAGCACTATGCTCAATGACCTCAATAGTGTCTCCCAACGGATAGGTCTTAAGATGAACATGGACAAAACAAAAGTTATGTTTAACGTCCATGTCACACCTATGCCGGTAGTTGTTGGGAGAATTGCTTAAAGTTGTTGTCGAGTATGTTTACCTGGGACAAATAGTCCGACTAGGTAAGTCCAACTCCGACCAAGAGGTCAATCGACAGATTCAACTCGGCTGGGCAGCGTTCGGGAGATTATGACACATCTTCTCGTCAGGTATACCTCAAAACCTCAAAACTAGATTGTACAACCAGTGTATGTTGCCAGTGATGAACTATGGATCTGAGACGTGGTCCTTCACTGCTGGCCGTATGAAGAAGCTCAAAATTTTCTCTGCGTGATAGACTTAAAAACGAGGATATCCGCAGTAGAACTAGAGTAACCAGCACAGCCCAATGCATTAGTTAGCTGGAGTGGCAATGGACCGGCCATATAGCTCGAAGACCCGACAATCGATGGGAAAGAAACGTTCTCGAGTGGCAGCCTCGTATCGGCAAGCGAAGTGTAGAATAGAATAGAATAGAATAGAATAGAATAGAATAATGTTTTATTCAATATAGATTGATTACATGTGCAATTCTTATTGAAAGTCATTTTTTACTTTACCACTGGTTCCAAAAAAAACCTCTGTCCTGGGAAGAACCAGCAAGAAACCCAGCGCGACTTTTTTAAATTAAATTTTACATTAATGGTTGTACAAACAATTTACAAAATTTATTTTAGTAACTGCTTGGAAGCGACCACCTCATTCCCAGGGGTTATTATCAACCATGTATTCATTTATACTATAATAACCCTTTTATACAGTTTCAGCTTAACAAAACATTTAAACTTGATAATAGAAAGAGCCTGTGCACTTTCCGGGACCTTCTTGTATTAGCGTATACATTGCCCCAAGAATGAATTACTGAATTTACTTTGTTCAAAATAACATAGTTTCCTTTGTCTATTATTTTTGTTTAAGTTGTATAATATTTTACATAAAAGTCTGGCAGTATTTAAAAGTGATTAGAAGTAAAGTTGCTGATTTATTTATTTATTTTATTTATTTACACTTTATTGCACCTTAATAAAAGGACTAAAGGGCGGACTTAATGCCCTTAGGCATTTCCCAGTCAACCCGGACGTGGAAATTAAGGATAGGTGACAAATTAAATGAACAATAGAGTAAATCCAGGAAAAAAAACTACTGATAAACTTAAAATAAACTAATATTATATATATAAATACAATAAGTTTATATACTATAAAATATAATACAGACAATATATTATATTTACATACAAATACATAGATACATAAATATACAGGGTATTTTTGAAACGCTCCTGAAAACGAAGACAGACGACAGTACTAACTATATTTTGATGATGGGTGAAATATAAAATCGATCCTGATGAAAAAAATCATCTTTTCACAACGTTTTATTAGCTTTATTCACGCTCCATCGTGTTAGTATAGTTAAATAAAACGTTAATTTCATTTTAAAAAAATCATGAAATACTTAAAAATAAAATCAGCAGTGGAATTACTGAATTACAATCAGCTCACTAGGGGTCAATGTACGCGCGAACGCCGAATTCGCGCGGCCCGCAACTAGCGATGGTACCACAATACCTAATAATTTACAACACTTGTCTAAATACCTAACTTATCTACTTAACCTTTGCCACTGTGCTTGTCTCTACGTAGCCACTTTAATTGAATTACAGGTTAAATAAACCAAATAACTGGTCTGATTCCCCGCTAATGAAAAAATACTTAAATAAAATGTTAACAAGGTTAGAATCATGCTTTTATCCATTGTGTAGGAATGTTTATTATTCTGATGTATTCAGTTATGTATCTTTTCAGATCAGTTCAGTACTGTTATTTAAAAAATTAGGTATGAAACAGCTTACTGATCCTCCGTGGCCTTATGAGATTCTCCAAGGCACGCAAGCATGTTGCCGTATTCACGAGCACTATAAACGTACCTACGTTAGGCATTATTAAAACAAAACAAAAACACAAAACGTAACAACAAGAACAATATCATTAATTAATAAATAACAAGTAATAACGACAATAATTTAATAAACAAAACAACTGCTCGTGATAGTCAACACGGAACTGTCTCAAAACTAAAATTATTAATCAATCCCGTCAAACAAACGCCCACGTTGTAACGTCCTGAAGACTGTGTAAATTCCACAGCGCGAGGCGACACGAGGCAGCGTGTGTGAAAGGAAAGGTAGAAGAGTGAGTAGTATACCTAATGCATTGTTTCGTACCGATCTAAAATAAGAGTTCGAGCCCGCGAGGATATTGACCCTATTGTCAGCTGATTTTCTTTTTAAGTTTCACTGCTTGTTTTATGTTTAAGTATTTTCATGATTATTCGATCGAATTTCTTTGTGACCCATCATCATAGGTATCCTTAGTACTATCATCTGTCTTCGTTTTCGGGAGCGTTTCACAAACACCCGGTATACATATTATAAATACAATAGATATATAACATAAACCTATAAATAAAATAACAACAAAGGTAACCAAATTGACCATATTAACTATCAATAAAGTGCTTATGTACCAATCTTTTGAAGGCAGTCTTATTAGATGTTTTTCTGACGTCATCGGGCAAGGAGTTCCAGAGCAGTGCAGCCTGAATGGTGAAGGATTTACGCTTTTAAAATCTGCCGATATTCTTAATGTAAAACCCAGCGCTTTGTTAACCTTTGTAACAATATCATCAACGTGATTGTCAACAGCAATTTTGAGTCAAAATTAACCCCGAGATCTCTGATAGTTTTGGTTCTATTTAGAGAAGTGTGGTGTAATTTATAATTACAAATTATGGGACTAGGTTTACTAGTAAATGAGCTGCTAAAACATTTAGATTTAGAAACATTCAGATCAAGTTTATTGTTATAACAGTACGCTTCTAAATTGTAGAGATCCTTTTGAAGAGTAGAACAACTTTCCAAATCTGTAATATGACATAATATTTTCATATCTTCAGCGTCAAAAATAATCTTGGAACTTTTGAAACACAGATAAAAATTAAGAAGAGCAAGGGCCCCAATAGGGATCCTTGCGGTACGCCAGACGATATTTGAATTGCAGACGAATGATATCCACCAAGGGTGACAGATTGACTTTGATTTCTGATATATGACGTAAACCATCTGAACAAGTCACCCCTGATACCCATTGCGAGGAGTTTACGTAAAAGAATTAAATGATCTATTCTGTCGAATGCTTTGCAGTAGTCTGTATAGACTACATCTATTTGTGCTGGTTTAGACATAAAGCTAGTTAGATAGTCGGAACAAGTAACAAGGTTTAACACGGTGGATCTGTTTTTTAAGAAACCATGTTGATTTTCGCTTAATGTGTGGCGTGGGGAAGAATACACCTGGTTGTATGCTTTTTTTTTCAAATACTTTAGCAAATAAACAGAGCTTGAAAATGAGACGATAATTTTGTACCTTATTCTTAGGTCCTTATTTATGTATTGGAGTAATAAAGAAACTTTTCCAAATATTTGAAAACATGCTTTCCTTTAAGGAACGGCGGTACAAAATGCTCAGAGGCAAAGTAAGAGAGTCCGCACAACGTACGATTAATATAGCTGGGATACCGTCTGGTCCAGCTGATTTATACAGGTCGATAGCCTTTAAAAGTCTGGATACCTCTGCTTCTTGTACCTCGATAGAACTGATATCAACAGGGGTTTGATCAATTGCTTGTCAATAATATTAAAATTAATTGTGTCGGATCGTGAAGAAAGTTAGACTAAAAAAACTGATTTAAAAATCACAAACTACTTCACCTTTGCCTGAAAAATACTGTTGAATTTCATATTAAAAGGATATGAATTTGGAGATTTTTTTTTCTTGGCAATGTTCCAGAAGGCTTTCGGTGATTTGCTTATGTTATTTTCTATATCACGAACGTAAGCTTCGTACATACTTTTTTCAAGAACCTTCCCATACTTAAATTTTTATTTTAAGATTTTAATCAAGGGGTTTTTATACCAGGAAGGAAATCTGGAAGATGATTTTACAGTTTTGCAAGGAACATGTGCATTAATTAGATAACGATGACAAACAAGCACCTGATAGCAAGTGGTTGCTGTGGCCCATAGACATCTACATCTATCCTCCATTACGAATCAAAATGCAGATGTATTATCACCCCTGAGGACTAAGATGGAATGCCTCGTTTCCAGTAAAAAGGATCTCCGGTTCTCTATAGTCACCATACGAAACACAGCAGCGATAAGCTGCTATTTTACGCTGGTATTCTGTGAGAGCGTGATCCTTCCCCGGTCGAGCCGAGCCATTCGTGTTACAACTGTACCAGTAATATAGCTGCAGCATGGTTTTACCACGTAAAGCGGTAAATTAAAATTGTTTGTGGTAAATAAAAGTTGTATAATATTTTACATAAAAGTCTGGCAGTATTTAAAAGTAATTAGAAGTAACGTTGCTGAATATAACATAATTTCCTTTGTCTATTATTTTTGTTAAGTTGTATAATATCTATCTTCTATCTATATATCTATACTATAATAAAACTCTAACACGACGTCTGTCTGAACACGCATCACGCAAAAATCTATGAACCGATTTGGATGGGACTTTCACTGGCAGATAGATGATGTTATAAGGAGTAACTAAGGCTACTACTATTTTAGAAAAAGAATTAAGGTTCCGCGCAAAATAATTAAAACCCATGAAATCCAATCGCAATAAATTCCACGCGGGCGAAGTCGCGGGGAACAGCTAGTTTTTCATAAAAGTCTGGCGGTATTTAAAAGTGATTAGAAGTAACGTTGCTAAATATAACATAATTTCCTTTATTTATTATTTTTGTTAACTTATATAGTTTATTTAAAAGTCTGGCAGTATTTACAAGTGAATTTTCGGTGTTGCATTGCAATTTTTGAGTCATTATTTCAAAATTTACAATGGTTCCGTTTGTATAAATATAGCCCGAAGGTGTATTATTATTCCTGGTGGTCATAAATATTATAATTAGTTTTGCGAGCAATGAAATTCTAAAGTACTTCGATATAATAAGCCGAACAAGCATCTGTGTGGTGGTTTTAAAACCAACCTCAACCATGATATTTCATTTATTACCATAGAGCATAGTTATAACGGGCGATAGTCATATTATTATTAATAATTATGAGTTAGAAACATTATTCCCCGTGTAGTGGCGGGTAAGAATACCCACTATCCCATATCTTCCCGTGGGTGTCGTAAGAGGCGACAAAGGGAAACTGATACAGAAGATGGGCAGCAGCATCTTTCTGATAAAAGCCAAAAACAATAAAAACTGCGGTTGCCAACCCGCTCGCCAAGCGTGGCAACTATGGCAATATACCCCATGAGCGACGACACAAAGAAACGGCCCCAGTCCCGGCGGCCCCGCTATTCCTGGCTACGGTGGCGACCATGGTAACGGCGGGGCAGGGGGTGCTAAGAATCTCCGGTGGAGGTTCGGTTGCCACCTACGACGACTCGACCTGGCAACATATAACGCACGCACCCTGAGGACTGACGAGAAGATCCTGGAGCTGGAAGAAGAGATAGATAAGTTACGCTGGAATATAATAGGACTATCCGAGGTCCGAAGAGAGGGGGAGGACACGGTAATCCTCGAATCCGGCAACTTATTCTATCACCGGGAGGGCGACCATCTGTCCCAAGGAGGTGTTGGATTTATCGTCCACAAGTCTCTCGTTAACAACGTTGTAAAGATCGGGAGTGTGTCGACGAGGGTTGCGTACCTTATACTCAGAATCACCAAACGGTATTCGCTGAAGGTCATACAGGTTTACGCACCAACCTCGGCACACCCCGATGAGGAGGTGGAGGAAATGTATGAGGATATCTCTAGAGCCATGCATTCCTCCAAACCCACTATACGGTGTTAATGGGAGACTTCAACGCAAAACTAGGCACAAGAGAGAGCGGTGAGCTGAAAGTAGGGAAATTCGGAATAGGGCAACGGAACCCAAGGGGCCAGCAGCTGGCCGACTTTATGGAGAAAGAGGACTTTATGATGAACTCTTTCTTCCAAAAGCGGCCCCACAGAAAGTGGACCTGGTCGAGCCCCGACGGTTCGACAAAATGAGATTGACTTCATTATGACGACCAGACGACAACTGTTCAGTGATGTCTCAGTGATCGCGAGGGTGAAACTGGCAGCGATCACCGAATGGTGAGAGGCACACTGAACCTAAACGTTAAGTTGGAGGTCACGTCTAATGAAGTCAACGCTCGTCCCCTCGTGCTCTAATCCAAAGTCCGAAAACTTTCAGCTCGAGTTACAAAATCGTTTTCAGTGCCTAGAATTTTGCAATGAAGTGGACGATATGAATGACAAGCTTGTGGAAACTGTCCATGCGGTCGGAGCTAAGTTCTGTAAGACTCGTCGCAGAAGAACACAAAAACTCTCCGATCACACTCTTAATCTCATGGTTGTTAGACGGGAGATGAAGCTGCAGTCTTCAGCAGATTTGACAGCATACAGGCAACTGAACAGACAGATCTCCAAATGCATGCGGCGGGACTTGCGCAACTTCAATACAGCTCGTATTGAAGAAGCGATCGAGCGGAACCAGGGCTCCAAAGTCTTTGCCAGAGATCTGTCTGCCAGAAAGAGCCAACTGTCGAAGCTGAAGACCGATTGTGGCAGCATCGTTTCCGGGACACCTGAGATTTTGAGTGAAATTGAGAGGTTCTATGGGCAGCTGTACACGTCATCGTTGGAGCCACGCGCCAGTTGTAGTAACGATCCAAGAGCAAGTCTTATCCGACACTATTCCGATGATATCCCGGACGTCAGTCTGAGCGAGATTAGAATGGCTCTCCAGCACCTTAAAAACAGCAAAGCCCAGGCGAGATGGAATTACAGCGGAGCTTCTGAAAGCGGGTGAAACCAGTGCCAGTCCTTCAGAAGCTCTTTAATTCCGTTCTCCATGGTGGTATTACACCGAGGCGTGGAGCAGAAGTGCGGTGGTCTTGTTCTTCAAGAAAGGCGACAACGCTCTCTTGAAGAACTACAGACCGATTTCCTTCTGAGCCGCGTCTACGTGCTGTTTTCGAGAGTCATTACGAATCGTCTCGCATGCAGACTCGACGACTTCCAGCCTCCCGAACAAGCCGGTTTTCGAGGCTTTGGCACCATAGACCACATACATACTCTTCGGCAAATTGTACAGAAGACCGACGAGTACAATCTGCCACTTTGCCTTGCGTATGTGGACTATGAAAAGCCTTTGATTCCGTCGAAATTTGCGGTGCTGCAGTCCTTCAGCGGTGCTGGTGGACTGTCGGTATATCGAGGTGCTGAAGTGTTTGTACAGTAGGGCTACGATGGCTATCCGAGTACAGAACCAGAGTACGAAACCTATCCAACTGCAGAGAGGTAAGACAGGGTGACGTAATATCCCGAAACTCTTCACCGCTGCATTGGAAGACGTTTTCAAGCTACTGGACTGGAAAGGATACGGTATTAACATCAATGGCGAGTACATCACTCACCTTCGATTTGCTGACGATATAGTCCTTATGGCAGAATCGCTGGAGGATCTAAGCACTATGCTCAATGACCTCAATAGTGTCTCCCAACGGATAGGTCTCAAGATGAACATGGACAAAACAAAAATCATGTTTAATGTCCATGTCACACCTATGCCGGTAGTTGTTGGGAGCACTAAGCTCGAAGTTGTTGACGAATATGTTTACCTGGGACAAATAGTCCGACTAGGTAAGTCCAACTTCGACCGAGAGGTCAATCGACGGATTCAACTGGGCTGGGCAGCGTTCGGGAGATTACGACCCATCTTCTCGTCAGGCATACCTCAAAACCTCAAAACTAAATTGTACAACCAGTGCGTGTTGCCAGTGATGACATACGGAACTGAGACGTGGTCCTTCACTGCTGGCCGTATGAGGAAGCTCAAGGTCGCTCAGCGAGCTATGGAGAGCTATGCTCAGGGTTTCTCTGCGTGATAAACTTAGAAATGAGGATATCCGCAGTAGAACCAGAGTAACCGACATAGCCCAAAGGATTAGTAAGCTGAAGTGGCAATGGGCCGGCCTTAAAGCTCGAAGAACCGACAACCGATGGGGAAGAAAGGTTCTCGAGTGGCAGCCTCGTACCGGCAGGCGAAGTGTAGGGCGTCCTCCCACTAGATGGAGTGACGACCTGGTAAGACATGCAGGAAGTCAATGGATGCAGGTGGCTCGGGACCGTGCTTTGTGGCATTCCGTGGGGGAGGCCTATGTTCAGCAGTGGACTTGTGAAGGGCTGTAATGAATGAATGAATGAAAAGAAACATTATGTAGAAACTGCCACACAATAAAAGAACCAGAGCAATGTGGAACAGTTTTAACGCAGGGTTACAATTTTAAAGTACTTAATATTATATATATATACATACAATGTGTCCGGTTACCGGTGTCGGAGCTTTTAATGCTATAAAATATAATCAATTTCATCGACAAATCATGTCTCAAATCTCATTTAGACCTAGCTGTATTTAAATGGCAGCCATTTAAATTTTTCAGTGTCACCACCTCGACCCCGCGCATTAAAATTACAATATTAACCGATGTAGAAGTTCTACATTCTTAAAAAATGTCTCATTGAGTAGATAAAGATACGCGTAATAAAATAAAAGCAAACTTTTAACTGCAAAATTGTATTTAGATCCTAAAAAACTTAGAAAAAAATAAATAAAAAAAAATCGGTTATTTTTTCACATTTTCGACTTTAATGAAAAAAGTAAGTCATTTACCTAATGATTTTTTACATTAATCAGATAGATCAGAACATTTCCTAACCAAAAACATAAAAATCTTAATTGTAACCAAAGAAAAATCAGTATTATAACTGTTTGAATATGACCTTTGAAAAATTTGTCGCCCTGGTTGTAGACAGACAAAGTGAATTGATGAGAAGAATGAAACACAACATTTCAAAATGCACGTAACTAAAAAGTTATTTATAAAAACTGTTCGAAATGACCTCCGCGATGTTGGAGACATGTTGTAGCCCTTATTGCCACATGTTGAGTTGCACGTTAAATAAATGTACACGAGTTGCACGATAAATAAATGGCTGCCATTTAAATACAGCTAGGTCTAAATGAGATTTGAGACATGATTTGTCGATGAAATTGATTATATTTTATAGCATTAAAAGCTCCGACACCGGTAACCGGACACATTGTATATATAAACATATATATATATATATATATATATATATATATATATATATATATATATATATATATATATACATGTTGAGTTGCACGTTAAATAAATGTACACGAGTTGCACGATAAATAAATGGCTGCCATTTAAATACAGCTAGGTCTAAATGAGATTTGAGACATGATTTGTCGATGAAATTGATTATATTTTATAGCATTAAAAGCTCCGACACCGGTAACTGGACACATTGTATATATATATATATATATATATATATATATATATATATATATATATATATATATATATATATATATATATATATATATATATATATGTATATATATACTGATGTCCCAAAAATATCACGTCAGAACGACATGGAAGATAGGTTAGCCTTAGATCTTGCAGATAAAAAAATTACCTTAGTAAAAGTTGTTTAGTTTTTGAGATATCGTCGATAGTGTTTCTACCGTTGCGTTAGAAATACCTTGAAAGTTGTTGGTTTTTATATTTTTTTTATTCCTCGAACAGTTTTTCCATGCATTGAATGTAAATTTCCCCAAAATCTCGTGTATTTTTTAAGAAAAAAAAATGATTTGTGTTACTTTTTTACCTTTGAAAAAATTGCACTTCCAATTGATGACCTAATGTGAAAAATGTACTGACGTAAACTGGCAAATAATTTGGAAAAATACTCCACTTATCGCAAATTTAGAAAAAGTATAACACTTACATTAACTGTTAAAAAGAAACGTAGAAATTACCATTTTTATCATTAAGGGTAGCGCTCTCAGCGGGAAGCTGTACTTTGGTATTGAATAAACGAATTTTTCAAAAGCAATGAAAAGAGTTATTCTTTTGTGTTTAGCATAGCAGCAACCCGTTCTCGGTCGTAAACTGAGCGAGACAGCTGTGAGTAGAGGAGTACAGTGCTATCTCAGTCTCGCACAGGTAGCTTCGGTAGTTGGTTTTGTTTTAGTACGTTATCTTCAGTTTTTTGTGACACGTGCGGTTTGTGCCCCTCGTTGATTTTAATATTTTTGACTACTGGCGTTTATTAATTGGACTTTGATTGTTACTACTTAGACTATTGTTGAACTGATTGATTTTGTTGTGAAAGTACTAATGGAAAATCCACAACGAGGCGCTGTTAGTCGCTTTACACATCGTGAGTACGCTGACATGTACTTGATTTACGGCGAAACCAGGCAAGTTTCTACCGAGGCATAGTATCATTAAACGCAAGGTTGGCTGCAAGATTGTATGCGGAACGGTATCCAGACCGTATACATCCGACATATGAGATGATTGAAAGATTGGATTCTGCCTACAAGGAGGGTAGAACACCTGGAACTCGAGGTTCTCAATCTGGGAGACCGTGAACAATTGAGGACGACGTTGTTCGTATGATACAAAGCCGCACTGGAATACCGAAATCATCGGTTCATCGTATTTTAAAAAAAGGTATCAGCTTCACCCATACCACATTCAAAGAGTGCAAACTCTCCTTCAGGGTGATTATGTAAAACGAGTGCTGTTTTGCCGACGAATGCTGGAACTAAATAGGCAAGATCCCGACTTTTTTCATAAAGTTTTGTGGACTGATGAGTCTCAGTGCAGAAGGGACGGATACCTTAACCCGCACAATATTCATAGTTGGCAGTTAGAAAACCCGCATGAAACCAGAGAAGACCGTTCACAATACATGTTTAAAATCAATTTATGCACAGGAATCTTCAATGGTTCAATATTAGAACCAGTAGAGCTACCTCCGACATTAAATGGTGAAAACTATTTCATTTCTTCAACACCAATTGCCAACGCCCTAGAGGATGTGCCACTAAAACACGGGCAACGATGTGGTACCAAAACGACGGTTACCCAGCACATTACGCTCGAGACGTTCGAGCTATCTTGACGATAGGTTCCAAGAAGGTGGATTGGGCGATTAGCCAATCTTAAGCGCCTGAGATCCTTTGACTTAAATCCTTGATTTTTATTGGGGTTGTCTCAAGGATAAAGTGTACCTAAACCATTAACAACGAAAGGAACTCCGTAACCGAATAAGCATAGCGGCTCAAGAGATATCCCAAATAAGTTTAAGAAGATTAAAAAATAATTTTATCAAAAGATGTAGATTATGTATTCGAACTAGAGGCAAACAATTCGAGCATCTGCTTTAATAAATACGTTGATTCAAAGAATTCCATTTTTTTTGTCAATATCCCATATAAGTCAATAAGTTCGGCCTTAGCGCTACCTTAATGATAAAATGGTAACTACATTTTTAAAATAATTAATGTAAGTATACATTTTCTGAATCTGCAGTAAATGGAGCATTTTACAAATTATTTGCCAGTTTACGTCAGTACATTTTTTCACGGTAGGTCATCAAAGTTGGAAGTAATTTCTTCAGTAAAAAGTAACACCAATTATTTTTTTTTCTTAAAAATACACAAGATTTTAGGGCAAATTTACTTTCAACGCATGGAACAACTGTTCGAAAAATAAAAAAAATATAAAAACTAAAAACTTTCAAGGTATTTCTAACGACAACAGTAGAAACACTAACTTAAAGTAGAGATTTTGAGAAAATAAAATTATTACTGAAAATCCAAAAAACTTTTTACTAAGTTATTTTTTTATCTGCAAGATCTAAGGCTAACCTATCTTCCATGTCGCTCTGACGTGATATATTTGGGATAACCTGTATATAAAAGGCAAACCTGATTGACTCATCTATCAACGCACAGCCGAAACGACTGAACGGATTTCGATGAAATTTAGCATACAGACAGTTGTAATAACGTAGGCATTCGCTAAGAAAGGATTTTTGAAAATTTTCCCCCTAAGGGGGTGAAAAAGGGGTTAAAAGTTTGTATGGAAGTCCGTCATTTTTGGAGGTAGTAGCCTAAAACTTTGTTTTTAGGTTAACGATTAGAAATAAAGACTTACATTTCCTAGGGTTTTTGAAAATTCAACCCTTAAGGGGGTGAAGAAGGGGTTGGAAGTTTGTATGGGGAAACAAGATTAGTTAAACTATTTGATTCGAAACTTCACAGAAGTACTCCTATCAATAAATTAATTTTTTACGTGGTAGAGCCATGCTGCAGCTATATTAATAGTATAGTTGTAGCACGAATGGGTCGGCTCGACCGTGGAAGGACCACGCTCTCACAGGATACCAGCGAAATAGCAGCTTAATGCTGCTGTGTTTCGTATGGTGAGTGTAGAGAACCGGAGACCCTTTTTACTGGAAAAGAGGCATTCTATCTTAGTCCTCACGACTGACAACGCATCAGCATTTAAATTCACAAACGAAGATAGATGTAGATGTCTATGGGCCACATCAACCACTTACCATCAGGTGGACTGTGTGTTCGTTTAACACCCTTATTCTATAAAAAAAAAGTAAACAAGTGTTTAAGGCTCTTTCAGAATTCAAACCCTAAAAGGTGGAAAAGGGGTGACAAATTCTGAAAATCAACATGGGTATCGTTTTTATGGTTTATCGGGTCGCTGATTACGAAAACAACAACTATTTCAAAATTCAACGTAGCAGACGGGGAATACCTACCACCAACCCCTGTGGGGGTGCGATGTAGTTGAAATGTCAATATGGGTGTCGTTTTATGGTTTTTTGGGACGTTAATTACGAAAAAGGCATCGATTATGGATGTATGTTTGTATGTAAAAATAATCATGGGTTGGGTGACTTGGGTGTTATTTTTAAGGTTTTTGGGTCGTAAATAACGTAAATGATATTGATGAATATTTTAAACTAAATTTATTACAATAGAATAGAATATACTTTTATTGCACAAAAACATAAAACAAAATAGACAAGAAGATTTGTACAAAAAATTTGCACAAAATTACACCTGAACAAAAAAATACTAATTTAAAAATTTAAAAAAAATTAAAATAAACAACCAAACCAAATATATTTTTTTACAAATTAATAAAATGGCAAAACCAAAAGAAATACTTAGGTACCTACCTATTTTGTATTGATCTTAAGTTCCAATCCCTACCAATAGACGACGTTGGTATCGTTTTAGAACGCGGTAACGTTGTTTTTTTCGAACTAATATAAAATGAATGGTGAATGAGCGCTTCAACCTGTACCACATACGGTACCTATTCACTGTTAACGGATATTTGACTAGACTACGACTTTGTTTGCTTGCTTACGGTTTAAGATTTGCTTCGTGTTTCGGATTAGTTGTTGCTTGCTTGATTTTGTCTTTCTTACAACCACTGTTCAAACTTGGAATTCGATTTGCTTTGTGATTAGGTATTGTTGATAGAAGTATTTTTTCTCACTGAAAAAATGACTACAGAAACTCTTAATATTAAAGGAATATGGAAGAACATACTGTCGTCCCCATTATAGGTGACGGCGCCTGTTTGTTTCGTGCTCTTTCATTTTTAATGTACGGAACCCAAGAAAATGCATTTGTGGTAAATGATTGGTCTAAGTTTTCAGTTATGACCCACGACAGAAATGGCGATAATTATTCAACAGCAAATGAATATTCAGCCGATATGTTAAAAAATTAAACTTACGGTGGACTTTGTGAATTGGTAGCTGCAGGAATAATATTTCCGTTTCGGTTTGAAGTATATTGAAACGGTCTGCTATACACAGAGCCCGGAATAGATATCTGTCCAGTAAGGCGATTACGATTTAGCCATGATTTATCTAATGGACATTTTGACGCCTATCTGCCTATTGTTGCGAAGAAAATTACACAGCGTCGTATGGAGGTACCTGTCGTAAAGCGTGATCCTTTTTCAGAGCTTGACCATTTAACTGTTACATCTTTTGTAAACAGTGAAACATCATCTCCAATCAGCGGAACAGATCAATCTGTATCGTCGACATTAAAATATGAAAAAAAGAAAAATAAACGAAGGTTGAGATTTACTAATTACACAAGAAAAAGTCAATTAAAAAGTGCACAAGAAAGATATAGGCAGAACAAGCCAGATTCAAATCGTAAAACTGTGTCCGCTTATCACAAAACAATCCCGATGTACACAGGCAAGCTGTTGCAAATTACCAAACTGCGAATCCACAAGTGCATGGAGCAATTCAGTCACGGTATGAGGAAAACATTACACTGCGTTTATGGAAAAACAAGGTCCATTCCAATGTCATAGTTAACCACGGTTACCTCCAGATTAAAAATTATTAATTTTTCTTCCGATCTACGCAGTATGAACTTACAAGTATGTAAGTTCATACTGCGTAGATCGGAACAAAAAAAGAAATTAATAATTTTTAATCTGGAGGTAACCGTGGTTAACTATGACATTGGGACGTCAATACCTCAGTCCCCCGTGACCATGGGTGCTGTAAAGTACTCGAAACGTCGGGAATATAAAATAAGTTAATATACGCGATAAAATCCGTAAAACTAGTTTTATTTAAATGTGTAGTGTTCGCGTAAATATAAGAAATCATTAAGGTCCATTCCGCTATGGAGTATGACCCTGATATTGCACCACTGAAACCTGACATACAAGTTTCAGTGGTGCAATGCGCTGAAATGGAAAGATGAGACACCTGGTATGTGTTGCAGCGCTGGAAAAGTGCAACTTGATCGGTTGAAACAACTGCCTGAACCACCCTTTAGTTTGATTAATGATCTACACCCAGATCATGACCATTTTATGGGAAATATTCGTAAATATAATGCCTGTTTCCAGATGACTTCCTTTGGTGGTAAACAGGTAACAGCAGTACAAGACCAGGTCTACCATTTAATTGGAAGTACATTACCAGAAGCCGAAAATGACGCTCAGTGCCTTCAAATATATTTTGTAGGTGAAGATGATCGAGCAGCAAAAATTCGATGTTCTGAATATGCTGCATCAAGTGAACCCGTATATAAAAGATCTGAAAAGTTCCATTGATAAAGCCCCTCCTTCAGAGTCATACAAAGTTGTCATACATGCTGATAAAAAACCACCAGAAGAACATAGAGGTAGGTACAATGCACCACCTACAAATGAAGTGGCTTTAGTGTTACTGGATCAACAATTTGATCGAAGGGAGATCATCCTCGAGAGCCGGAGTAATTCACTTCAGCGTATTAGTGAGATACATCAAGCATATGATGCGCTACAGTATCCATTGATGTTTTGCTGGGGGGATGATGGGTATTCAATCAACATATCACAACGCGATCCCACAACTAAGTTGCCGCTTAATAAAACTGTCTCTTCTGCAAGTTTCTATTCGTATAGAATAATGATTAAAGGAGGAGAAGATAACTATTTATTCAACTATCGTGCCCTTTTTAGTCAATATTTGGTGGATGAATACGCCAAAATAGAAACAGAGAAATAAAATTATATCAAAAATAATCAAGCTAAATTACGTGCCGATAGTTACATCCATTTAAAAGATGCTATTGGACGACAAGACGCAGAAGCCAACCAACTAAAACAAATGGTTGTCCTTCCATCATCTTTTACAGGGGGACCTAGGTATATGCACGAAAGAACACAGGACTCTATGACCTATGTTAGGAATTACGGCCAGCCTGATCTTTTTATTAATTTCACATGCAATCCTCGCTGGGACGAGGTAAAAGAGTAATTGATTCAAGGACAACAATCTCATGAAAGATACGATATAATTTTGAGGGTGTTTCGACTAAAGGTGAAAAAGGTCATGAACTTATTGACAAAGGGCAAAATATTTGGTGAAGTGCGATACTATATGTACTCAAAGGAATGGCAAAAGAGAGGTCTTCCACATATTCATATTCTTTTATGGCTTCACAAACGTATTACTCCGGATCAAATCGACAATATAATTTGTGCTGAAATACCGGATCCCAAACGTGACCCAGAGCTTCACGAAATCATTAAATGTAATATGATACATGGTCCATGTGGAACTTTAAATCGAAAGTCACCATGTATGAAAGATAACATGTGCAGTAAACGATACCCCAGTGCTCTCATAAGGAAACTCAAACTACTGAAGACGGTTATCCGCAGTACAAGAGACGTTTACTAGATGACGGTGGGTTCACTGTTGATATCAAAGGCACAACCATAGATAATCGCTGGGTAGTCCCTTATAATCCAGTATTATTAAAAACATTTAACGCTCACTTAAATGTGGAATATTGACATTCGGTGAAATCAATAAAATGCGTCTGTAAATACGTAAATAAAGGTTCAGACCAGGCATCGTTTGCTTTAGAGAATGAGAAGGATGAAGTTAAAATCTATACAAGTAGAAGATATACATCAGAGGCAGTATGGCGAATCCTTGAATTTCCCATTCATGAGCGTTTCCCTCCCGTAGAAAATCTAAGTGAAATAGTGAATAGTCCTCCAACAACCACACTCCTATCCTTTGTCGATTTGTGTAAAGTGGATAACTTTGCAAAAACATTGTTCTACCTAAAAGTACCTGCATACTACGTTTGGGATAAAAGAAAGTTCCAAAAGAGAAAGAGAGGAGCAAACGTTGAAGGCTGGCCAGGGGTCAAAACAGAGCACGTTCTGGGCAGGGTTTATACTGTGCATCCGAACCATACAGAATGCTATCACCTTCGCATGCTTCTTCATGAGATCCGGGGCCCAATTTCCTTTGAAGCGTTAAAAACTGTAGATGTTCATGTATATTCCACATTCCAATCGGCGTGCAAAGCTCTCGGCTTGCTTGAAGATGATCAGCATTTGTTCGCAGCAATGGAAGAGGCAGCACTTTGCTAATCACCATAAACGATTCGGGATCTTTTTACGATTATTTTAGTGTTCTGCCAAGTATCAGACCCTTTAAGCCTTTGGGAGAAATTCAAAGAATACCTATCTGAAGATCTTAAAAGGCAATTAGAAAGACAGGGAGATGTGGATATAGAGCACATAACAGATGTGGTATTTAGCAAATGCCTTTCGGTAATGGAAGATGCCGTATTAGCGTAGGGTGGTCGGCTACTAAAAGAGTATGGGTTACCTCAACCAAGCAAAGAACAATAATTTGAAAATAGAGAGTTTCTTAAAGAGACAAGTTACGACTTAGCATCATTAGAAAATACAGTTAAAATAATGAAGGATCACTGAATGACGAACAAAGAGCAGTTTACAATTAAATTAACACAAAAATTGAATCAAAAGAGGGTGGAATATTTTTTTTAGATGCTCCCGGTGGAACAAGTAAAACATTCCTCATAAATTTGCTGTTAGCAAAAGTTAGAAGTACTCGCGGAATTGCTTTGACTGTGTTTCTTCTGGGATCGCAGCTACACTGCTTGAGGGTGGACGAACTGCTCATACTACCTTCAAGTTACCACTCAATTTAACAACAGCTGATACTCCCATTTGTAATATATCAAAACAAAGTAATTTTGCTGAAGTATTAAAACATACGAAAATGATAGTGTGCGATGAAATAACCATGGCTCATAAGGGTGGCGTAGAGGCTTTAAACAGAACTCTACAAGATATAAGAGGAAATAAGATGTTAATGGGTGGTGTAACGGTTTTGCTGGCTGGAGATTTTAGACAGACTCTACAAGTAGTGCCAAAAGGAACTAGAGCAGATGTAGTTAAGGCGTGTCTTAAGAGATCCACTTTATGGCCTCTAATTAAAAAGAGTGTGCTGGTGGATTTGCGAATCTCCTACTTGAAATCAGCAACGGTGATTACCTGATAAATGACGGAATGATAACCATCCCTGATAAATTGTGCACAGTTGTATTTACGTTACAGGAGTTAATATCCAAAATTTACCCAGATGTTGCTCATATCCACGATAAGCCAATGGAATAGTTGTGTGAACGTGCCATAGTAACCCCGAAAAACGACCAAGCAGCGGCAATCACCGATATACTGTTAACGTCTTTTGAGGGGGAAGAAATGGTGTACACGTCAGTAGACTCTATGGTCAACACAGATGACGCAATTAACTACCCTGTCGAATTTCTTAATTCACTGAAACCATCGGGTCTTCCACATCATAAGCTTATTCTGCGCGTGGGAACTCCTGTTATGTTGTTGCGAAATTTAAAACCTCCTCAACTGTGCAACGGAACCAGACAAAAAGTAAAAGCGTTACATCGCAATGTAGTGGAAGCCACAATTATAACTGGATGTGCGCAAGGGGAAACTGTATTTGTACCAAGAATTCCCTTGATCCCGAATGATCTTCCCTTTGAATTGAAACTAATACAGGTTCCCCTCAAAATCTGCTTTGCTATGACCATAAACAAATCACAAGGGCAGACATTAAAATTTGCGGGTATAGACTTGAGAGAAAATTGTTTTTTACACACGCGCAATTCTTTGTGGCTTGCTCACGCGTAAGCTCGCCCAGTAGTCTGATAATTATAATTTTAGCACACAGTATTAGATTAGCAAAAAATGTGGTGTATAAAGAAGTTTGGTAGTTTACTAGCTTTTGCCCGCGATATCCAGTTATAATTGTGGCTTGTATCAGCAGACTCTTTTTCACACATGGGCGCGATATAACCGAACTCCACGCGGACGAAGTCGCGGGCAAAAGCTAGTTTCAACATAAGGAGCTTAAATAAGAACTTTAATAATTTTAAACTACTTTAAGGGGATTTAACACAATTTTTGACATAATTATTTTAGAGTGCTGGCTTAATGATATCTCAATAATTCCTTAAATACTGTTCTATATTGCCTGTTATAAAAAAACGATAAATAACCAAAATAGCGGTGTTATAGTTTACATTAAGGATACTTGAAATGCTTCAGTTTTGGAACCCGACCTTAAGGATGCCAACTGCCTGCAAAAATACAACTTTCAAATTTAATTACCATACTTGCAATATATCGTCATCCCTCTTTCAAAAATACAAACAATTTCTTATGTTCTCTTAACTCAATATTAAATACACATACAAACTCTAAGAATAACCTTGTAGTGGCCGGTGACTTAAATATAGACTTGCTATCCGCATCAACTAGCTACAATGATGACTTTTTGCTACAAAGAGCTGTGTGTCTGTGTGTGCTTAGTAGAAAGAGCCAGTTGTCCGGTCCATGTTGTCATATGAGATGACGACTGGTCGAAGGGACGCTATCGCTCACTGAGTTAGGTGTCGTCATATGAGATGACGGGTAGACAGCCTGTTGTCCGGTCCACGTTGTCATATGAAATGATAGCTGGTCAAAAGGACGCCTTAACTAGTGTTAGTTTGCATGAGGTCAAACGTAGTTGCCTTGCGTATGTGTGTATAAATGTCCAAAGATAGGGACAGTGTACCTATTCATGTCAGTATAAACGAACGGAAGAAGTGGTAACTAATAGTGTTTGTTGTAGAATTCATGAAGATACACGCCCGAGGATGGACGTATTGGCCGTGTCGGCACATCTTTAAAATACTTGTTAGATCGAGAGTAAAAAGGTTTTACTCTAATAATTAATTGCTAACGATCTACTTATTATGTTTTCTTGTATTTTCTGTAGTAACGCACGCATATTTACGCCATCCATCATGAGTGCATTTGAGGATGATCCTCTTTCGCCTATAAACTTATTATAGTTGTACCACGAATGGGTCGGCTCGTCTAGGGAAGGACCACGCTCGTAGAGACGCACGTAGAGAACCGGAGACACTTTTAACTGGAAACGAGGCATTCCATCTTCGCCCACGGAGATAAAATCACATCTGCATTTTGATATATATATAAAAAATATATCTATAAAAATCCACACAATAGCTCCAGAAGTCAGTGTGCTAAGAAGTTCAGAAGCTATTATGACAATTTTATATTTTTAAATTTGATTCTACTTTTTATCAAAATTTTAATTATTTTACCCGTTTGAGCGGTCTAAGGAACATCACAAGTTCAAGATAACAACTACAATGTCTTTTCATCATCATCATTATTACAGCCTTTCACAAGTCCACTGCTAAACATAGACCTCGCTAGAGGAATGCCACAAAGCGTGGTCCTGAGTCACCTGCATTCATCGACTTCCTCCATCTTTCTTACTTTAAATATGATCATTAAATAATATTTGAATAAAACTAGTTTTACGGATTCTATCGCGTTTAATTATACTTATTTTTAAATTCCCGACGTTTCGGGTGCTTTACAGCACCCATGGTCATGTGGAACTGAGGTGATTGACGTCCCGATGTCAGAGTTAACCCGGAGTACCTTCAACTTTTTTAATTATGAGTTTTGATCCGATCTACACAGAATGAACTTACTGTGTCTTGAAGTCTTGCAGTGGTATGCTTGGGTTTAGTTTTAATGTTATTAAATACAGGATGCCAAGTAGGTGGTAGTAGCCAGCCTCCCTCTCTATTGAAATTAGGATGTTTTATAATTTCAATAGCCTCACGTATCATCCTTGGCAGGAATCGATGTTCTTTCGCTAGAATTTTTGATCTGTCAAATCTAATGTAATGGTCACAAACTGCAAACTTCCCGGAACGTTGTTGTTTCACGTCAGCTATGTGTTCTTTTACGCGGGTTTTGATAGATCGTTTTGTTTGTTCTATATATGAGAGACAACATTCACAATCATGCTTGTACACTCCTGCATCTTGTAGAAGGATATTACACTTAACGGATCGTAAGAACTGACTAATCTTCTTCGGCGGCTTGAAGAATGTTCTAATAGAAGCTCGCTTCAAGATGTAGCCAATCCTGTCTGTGACACCTCTGACATATGGTAGTACAGCAGGCACACGCTCGACTGTGGCCGACTTCACTATCACTGTGACGTGCGCGGGACCCGAAGCTTATTGTCGTGCAGAACCTGCTTGAGGTGCTGAAGCTCGGCGGCCAGGTGTTTGTTGTCACAGATCCCTCCTGCTCTCGGTAACAAAGATTTGCCCACGGTAGTTGTCGAACTTCTGACCTACTTTCTTTTGTTTCGTCAAAGCTTTTGTCGTAACATTGTCTGACGAAAGATCGATTTGCTGTCATCTAAAGCAATTAAAGAAGAAAAATTTTTTTTACATACTACGATTATTTACTTTTTACTGTTTTCAATGCTAAAAACAAATCATCGTGTTGAAATAAATGAGTAGAAATTTTATATTCCTTTCATGTAAAGCCGAAGTATAACAGAAAACCAAACCAAAGTAGATGAAGCTTAGTTGTTATTTAGTTTAACTTTCATATTTAATTTTTAAGACACGATGGAAAGAAGGATTCCACGCATCTTGTCAAAACAACACTACAGGTCTATGGACATAATATTTTCAAAAATTTCTGAGTAATGGTTAATGTTAGGATGACATACGAGCACATACTCCGTTTTATGGCAAGGGGATGTAGTATCATAATGAAGGTGCGTTGTCACGCCTCTGATCTGAGATGGAAATGGAATGCATTTATACCAGTGAAAAAGGGCTCCGGTTCTTTTCACTCGAAATTCAGCAACATTATTTTGTTATTTTACGTTGGTATTCTAAACCAGGATAATAAAGTTAAAAAAAAACTTTCATTAAACTTGCTAAGACATATTATATAAAAGAATTAAAGCTCCGAGTTCAACATGTGAAATTATTTTATATTCATTTTAGTTGTTTGAAGTCTAGAAATAAAAAACTGCGGTTGACAACCCGCTTGCCAAGCGTGGCAAATATGGCAAATATCCCCCCTATAAGGCAATCAATGGGGCAAGCCTATGTTCAGCTGTGGACTTTAATAGGCTGTAACGGTAACGGTTACAGTTTGAAGTCTGTTATTCATTTTAATTAAAAGTATTTTTTTACCCTTTTGAGTGGACTATGGAATATCACAATTTCAATGTCGTCTAAAAAGTTCAATTAAAATTTTATACCCTATTTTATCACCCTTAGTCATGAAATTTTTTCTCCAAATTTATATGGGACCATCCCGAACTACATTATTTTTCATTCACCACTGAACATATTAAATCAGCGCTCTGAGCCGCAAATAATCTTATTGTTATCAGCAGGGATTAAACTCGCATTTTTTTTGCGTATAAGGAACTTTTGGGGCCGCTGACCTACCAGGAGTCTTCTTTTATGATTGTGTTAAAACGTTTACAATTATATACTTATATTTGTATTGATATTTTGCTTTTTATAAAATTTAATTTAGAATAGAATAGAATAGAATTGTTTCTATTCAATACATAATTTACAAGAATACTTATTGAAAGTCAATTAAGCTTTACCAATGGTTCTCGAAAAAAAACCTGTCCAGTGAAGAATCAGCCAGAAATCCAGTGGGACCTTTTTAAACATTAATTTATAATATAATATTATAGAAAATAAAGTATGAGAAGATTTAGAAACAGCAATTCGGTTTACTATAACGTCTCATATGTCTCAAACAAAGCAAATATTTTTTAAGTTTCTTAAAAAATATTAGCTTTGTTTGAGACATAAGTAGGATCATTATAAATAAATAATATGAAAATGGGCAGTAAAAAAAAAACAAATAGATGTTTTCAGTAGATACAAAATGTAATCAATGTGTTCAATGATCCGATCACTTAATCGGGAATCGATTTTACATTTTCATGAGGCTTTAATGAAAAGGATTTATTTTCACAGTTGAATAAAATTTTTCATTTTTATTGAGATTCCATTAAGCTGCTTATTGAAAAAAAGAACAATGAGCTCAATCTTTTTACAGAGAAATGTATTTATTTTGTAATGTATTTAAAAAAACATGCTATGAGAATATTATATCTATAATATTTTTTATAAAACTTAAGAGACAAACAACAATCCATTTGGTGGTAATTGGCTACTGCATTCCATGGACACCTGCAGCCAACTTTAAACAAAGAAGGCTATAGAAGCGTTGTCATCTCTGAGGACCAAGATGCATTGCCTCACTGGTTCTCTTTACCCTTCAGACCGGAATACAACAGTGTAAGCACTGTTATTTGACGACAGAATATGAGTGTGGTAGCTACCCAATAAGACCCCTAGACAGAAAAGGACCTACCACATAGTAAAATATGAATTTTATAAGGAATATATTAAATAAAATACGTCATTTATCTTGCTTTATATATAACTTTAAATTGATTTAGTACATACATACATAAACACTCACGCCTGTCATCCAGAGGGGTAGGCAGAGACTACGGACTTTCATTTGCCACGATCCTGGCACACCTCTCTCGCCTCCTTTACATGTTTTTGATTTAGTGTAAGTAAAAATACGTAAATTAATCTATTTCATAAATTAATTTAATTAATAATAAGACTAAATTTGCCCTATGGTGGCAGTGTAGTTAAATGCTTCACCCCAATTCATCATTTATTGTCATTGTTTTCTTTTACCACTGGTTTTGAAAAAACCTCTGTCCTGAAAGGAATCAGCAAGAAACCCAGCGAGCCTTTTTTTTTCAAAGTAAGTTATACAATAAGAACACAGGTTGTATAAACTACTTACAAAACTTATTTAATAGAGAGCTTAGAAACGACCATCTTTAAGAAGGACATAAAATTCCACACATTTACGCGACAAATCTAAAAGTCCACATGACGTTTCGTTCCTGATTTTTTTATTTGTTTTTATGTACTTAAATGAGACAGTATAGGCCTTAACAAAGTACATTGTAAGCCGACAGTAAAAAAAAATTACTCGGAGTAAGAAAAACCGTTTTTCAACATATTGGTTGGTAATTTAATATGTTTTATTCATCTATACTTACGTATTAATATAATTACGAAGTAAATTCGATAATAATATTTAAAATTCATATTTCTATAACATTAACAAGATTTATTGCTCTCATAATTTTAATAAACCAAAACAGACTTTATTATTGCCCATGTTAAAAGTTAAAAGTAAAGTATCAATTAAGAATACGTTATTTTGTTGAGTTATATTTATTGACAAACAAGGCCGCATTAAATATTTGAAAACATAATTGAAACCTTTTATTTTTGAACAGTTATATTGTTTCTTGTCTGTGAATGCTCCTGGCTATTGACGCTAAAGTTTTAAATACAGCTAAGATAAAGAATGAATGAAGTTATACAGAATTGTTTTTACATCGTTGGAATCAATTTGTTATTTAATCAGTATACGCTTAAGGCTTTTTGATTACAACACGAAAATTAAAATGAAAAACATTTTTTTTTAATATTAATTATAACATCTAGAGTAATTTGTTTGTCGATGGGAGTTGCGATGTTGTAAATATTTTGTACTGCTGTTTTGGATTTTATTTTAAACTAACTGACTTTTATATCCGGATAAAAAAGACAACTCAATTCATTTACTTGTTAAACATAGGTGGTAGTATACAGATAAAGTCATATTGGTTGTCAGTATCACTATGTTTGGCCATTTAGTGGCGTACAAATTTTATAGATCATTACATAATACAAATTGAAAATTAATTAAAATATACATGGCACAAATTTTTTCAGTATAGTAAATTATTCCATGGAAAATGTAATATTTATTATTTATTATTTTAACATAAGAATATTACAAGGAACTATAATTTATAATTGGTTAGTCAAAAACTCTGTCAATGTATAGTATGCTTTACTTACTAAAAGAGACCACAGTTGTTTTCAAAATAGACTAATGTTGGCATCTTTTAGTTTCTTATGTAGTTTATTAAAGATCTTAGGAGAATATATACAGAAGAAGCTATTTCCTTTTAGTGCAGTTTTAGTGATAGGTGCTTTTAGTTTGTGACCATGGCGTCTACGCTTCTTTAATTGACCATAGGATATGGTGGGAAACAGGAGTAGGTTTATCTCTACAAACATTGCAGCTTCATATATTTACAGAGGAGGCACAGTCAATATTTTTAAATCTTTAAAATATCCTAAAAATGTTGTTGATATGAACGGTTCTATAACTTCATTTTCATATTATATTGTCAAGTTCGGTGGCTGTGTATATTGTCGGAAATGCATTATTTTAGTTTTGTTAATGTTAATGTGTAAGTTGTTTATATCAAGTCATTTTATTTTATTAGTCAATGTTATTATAATTTCATTTTCATAGGTCATGTTGTTTTTGCATTTAATTATAATTGTGCTATCATCAGTAAATAATGTCATAGGGTATTCAATACTGGTTGGCAAATCGTTAATGTAAATTATAAATAATAGAGGGCCAAGTATTGTCCCCTGTAAAATATAAACGCAAACATAATATGTACCATAATAATCTATCTATACTATACTCGTAAAAAAATTCTACGAGGACGTTTTAGTGCATTGAATATTTTTGAAATTTTAATTAGGATATACTATAATATCGATAGAGATATCAAAACAACAAATTTTGAAAGTGTTGTCTGTCTGTTTCTCTGAACGCATATCACACAAATATCGGCGATCGTATTTGGAAGGGATTTCCACTGTAGCTTTACGTAGAGTTGAACCTTCAGGAACACAATAAAATCCGTGGTAACTCAACGGTTAAGGGCTGGCTGTAAAATATAGAGTACTCAAACAATTCGGGCTCGATCCCTAATTATCCATGTGCTCGGCGGTTAACATCTTGAAGAAACCTGAATGTCTGAGAAAATATAAAAAAAAAACCTAATACGTGTGAAATCTACGAAAACATATTGGCTGCCCCAATACATTTTGGCGGGTGATACAAGTACGAGGCGGACACTTTTTTCCTTAAATACCTCTCAGTAATGAGTGGAGTGCCTAACAGTGGCAGCAAATTTACTTTTTACCACAATATTATACCTTATTTTTATAGGTTTACTGCGCTACAAAGGGTTTTTCTTTTTTATATAAGTATTTGTTCTTTCATAATCTTTATATTAATCATAGACAAAATACCTTGAACTAAGTGGTTACAATGTAAGTTATCATTTTGTATTTCTTAAAATATATTAACCATAAAAACGATGTGATATGGATGTGTCCCGAAGATTTACTTTGTACGATCGTTTTCAATTAGCGCCTGTCTGTTGAAAGTGCTCGAAGTGAGATGTTCGTAAAAATTAAAGCCTTCTTCACATTTTCCTAAGGGTTTTTTGGAGCAAGAAAAGTCAATCGCACGTTGACGGACTTATAAGTTTTTTTAATTTAATTTTGAAAATGTAGTTTTTCTCACGATTTTTTCTTTCATCAATGAGCACGTGATAAATTAAATGTTTTAAGCGTAGCTAAAAATTATGTTGGCAGGCGGATGGGCAACCGCAACTTTTTTATTATTTATTAGGAAGACGCTGCCATCTTCTGTTTTATTTCTCTCTTTCGCCTCTTACTACACCCACAGTATGAAATAATAAAAAATCCGCTACGATTTAAGCAAGGTGCTGGTTAGTATTTTCTTTCCTATTTCAATAAACACGCACAGGACATGGCCCACGGTCTGCTGCTTCTCATTTGTCAACACACCGTGGCATTGTCCCGTGCCAGCAATGCTGCTGGTTATTATTTTAGCACCACAAAACAAAATGTCCAACGTTGTTTATGAAGGGGCCCTTTGATACAACACAACATGTGTATATTTTTTAGGGTTATATATGTCCCATTGTTGGTCTACATATTATATTATGGTCTTTTTTCAATGATTAGCGACTGTTGTAACTAACTTAAAATTAGACATAATTGTTGAATTTATTTGCTGGTACCTAGTGTTTATCTGGTGAAATAATTTCGGATTTTTCAATATATTAAATATTGAGTCTTCAATTTAGAAACATCATTATATGCTGTTCCGTGCTAAATTTAGCAAAATTCTATCACTTTTAGAGTAACTTCGGTGTCTGTGTCCCTATGTCAGTTTGTCAAGGAATTTTTTGAATTCCCAAAGACTATTGACCTAGATGATTGATGTTTGGCATATATATATTATGCTACAGGAACACGTGAATAAATACGTTTTTCAGAATTCCATTAATATCATATGTCTAGAAACATCTACAATTTTTTATATTGGACGTGTCTTCCGATGTATCCATAAGAAAGATAAATTGTCTTGGAATCAAAATTTATTATTATTATTATTTACTCTTTACATTAATTCATAATTAAAGTTAATTTAGTCTTAACAAAATAATGATGATTTCATGGTCTTACATATATGTGAAATTTGATTCATATCATTGTTCCCATTTAATATTGATTGGCACCGTAAAATTGATTCTGATATTTTTTCTACGTTCGAGTAGACTTCAAAATTTCATAAATGCAGTTCTATAATGATGAATACTATACATGTAATAAAACAAATTTTATTCATCAAACATTACTAATTATATAAACTACCGTTAATATTTACGGTAGTGTAAAAACAAAAAAGTAACATCTCCGAAAATATGAATGAAATAAAAACTGCATAATTGCCCCATTAAAACTAATACATGTCACTACTGGGCACAGGCCACAGAGCTTTTGGCCAAAAAAGTGCCAACGCGCGATCACCCCAACTGGGGAACTTCTCAGATATGCAGGTTTTCTTCCACCGCCGAGAACGTGGTAAATCGAAACTTCAAATTGCAGTTAACATATATGCAAAAATATATAATAATGCTCCTGTACTATGAAATTTAGGTTTGGATCAGTTTGATTACCGCTTTTTACAACTAAAATAAAATAAATTTGCTTAAGTAAAATCTGCTATCTTTGATATTTAAAGTATTTTTTCGCAACAGCCTGTTCATTTACATATCTCATGTGAGCTATGAAACCAGGACTGTCACAAATATCTTGATTTGTCTGATAATATGAAAACTCAAAAGTATAAAATTCTTAAATGACAAGCTGATTTATAAGTCTTATTAAAGGTATAAAAACTAAAGTAGCAGCTTACATACGTCTCATTACTGTGCACAGGGCTCCTCATTACTTATAGTATTTTGTGGGCAGAAACGAGTATGCCGCAATCCTTCAATGCGTATTAACGGTTTTCATATTTCCACGACTTTTTTAACTACTCAGACATTATTCAGGTTTGCTCACGAAGTTATTCTTCACCACTTCACCGGATACGTGGTAAGTCACCACGTAAAATTTCCCATAATAGATTCATTTGTCCTCAAACCTCGTACACGTTTTGCTCCCTTGCCGTGCTGACATCTCACGGTGAGCTACACGGCTCTCGTATTTGTTTAAATAAAATTCATAAAAACTGAAACAAAGCTTTTGTACGATTGTTAACCATATCTACCTAGTAATTAGAAACGAACTAATCCATCAAATAGAGATAAAATCTGTGCACTTAATTTTCAGTTATTTAAATCAGATAACGTGATAACATATTATGAAGTTGTCATTTTTTTTACTTATAATAAGCCAGTGCTTGACCACAACCCACCTGGTGGTAAGTGGTGATGCAGCCTTAGATAGTAAATCGCACTGTCTTAGCGTAACAAAAGCCTATTCACTCTTGTCTTGAAGATGCCCAGATTGTATTCGGACGGAAAGATAGACGCCGGCAAATTATTCCACTTCTTTGCTGTACGCATTACAAAAGATGAAACAAACCATTTGGTTCTAATGCGTGGAATATCGACAACAAAAGGATGAAAACCCGCCGACCGCCTGGTAGTCCGATGGTGGAAAGGAGAGGGAGGAATTAAAGCGTGTAATTCCTGCGCACACTCACCGAAATGCATTCTATAGAATACCGAGAAACTGGCTACTCTGCGCCTGTGCTCGAGGCTGACAAGATTGGTTTCAACCAAATCAAGGTCAACAACGAGCCTCTTAGCACGTCTCTCCACTGAGTCCAACGCTGCCAGGTGGCATTTTGCAGCACCAGCCCATATGTGACAGTAGTAAATGAAACCTATGCCGACAGACACCCAATATATTCAACTAAAGAGCTTTTCTCTTAATCTCCGTTTTGTGTACATAGTACTGAATACTGTGCACACAAAACACACGTGTTATGTATAACAGTGTTGTTAGCTATTTTTCCAAACGTGGAAATTGTGGTAAATCATCACCATAGTGGCCACCGGTCTAGATATTTTTAAATGTGACAATTTTTGATGCTGCACAAATAAGTATTCAGCAGCATTCTTAAATTTAATTTTATCAGTTACTTATCATTAGTTAATTTAGCAGAAAGTAGAGGACGCTATATTACATTAATACTATGAAAGTCAAAACTATACTATCTAGTAATATCAGCTATAGAAGGTTGGGGTGCGACTGGCTCAAGACCACCCCAAAGCCGCGAACATTTATTTATTATATAAAAAACGCATAAAATGATATTGATTCTGTTAAAAATCTGTTTGTGTTAAAAAACACGCTATCAGCGCCGTGAAAAACTATTTGACGATATGACCATATTATCACTAAATAGGAATGTTGTGTTTAGTTATTAATATCGTTAAACGATTTCTATTTATTGATTTGGCTAAGCTATATCAGGACATGGTCAACAAACAGTGATAAATATCATGAAATGACACCATTTCACAAAATAATGATTTAATGAGAATTTTGCAATAATTGCAGGCAGACCAGTTTTAATCAGTTTATATACAAATATAGTATCAAACGTATGAAAATTGATATGTTTTATGGTTTATAAAAATATCAATTTTCATACGTTTGATAGATGTCACTATGACCTATTATTTTGAAAATTTTAATTATTACACTTTTAAAATGAAATAACGATTAAATTAAACGTTAGGATTTTTAAATAATTTTATAAATCTAATTATTTAAACATATAAATTTAAGTTATCTATTTTACTTAATTTATTAGTTACTAAAGGCAAAATATAGGCTTTTTCATTTAATGATAGATGGCGCTGTTTTGTTAATTAAAACGTATATCGTCAGCGGAGTTTCAAATTGTTATGCAAAGGTTAAAACTAATTTTAAACTTTATTTACAAATATGATATTTATTTGAAAAAACACCCGTCATCCCGCCTATTAACTAACGTAATCATATATAATAGAAAATTAACATCTAAAGGAAGAAAAATATTTAATCTTCTTTTTTAAGTTCCGTAATCGGATAAAAAGTAGCCTATAAGTTGCCCCGGGTTACTAACTACCTACATATAACATTTAATGGTCCAGTAGTTTTTGCGTGAATCGGTAATACACAGACAGACAGACAGACAGACAAAAATTATTTTTGGATTTTTTGGTAGAATTAGTCTGTGACCCAAAAATCCCAAAGTAATATCGTTCCTTCCTTATTAAGCCCATAGCACCTTATAAAGCTCCAAACCGCAAAAATTACCAATCGAGTAAATTGATAATTTAGTTAACTTCGTTTTAATGTACCAGTAGTAAAATATCATAATATTATTTGAACGAAATCGCGGGCATAGCTAGTAAACCATAAAACATCACAAGTAATCTTCCTTAACATTTCGTTTCCTTTTCACGGTTCTTCTTATACGGTAATAAAAGAAACAATAAATTTGCTGTCTGCAAAATAAATAATAATGAAACCTTGGGATTTCAATTGCAATTCTTCTCAATTCCACAAATTACTTTACTGTTAAATAAATAAATCTTTGTTTTGTAAAACGAATCATTTTTTATTTTATTTAAACTTTATTGAACCTTATATATTAAGTACAGGAACAAAAGGCGGACTTAATGCTAAAAGCATTAAGTCCGCTCATCATCATATCCAGAAGCCAATATATTTTTTGTCATTCATGAAATACAGCCTATCAAAAGTCCTCTGCTGATGGGCTTACCCCCTTACCTCTTAGATAACCACTTAAGGCGATTTTGCCATAGTTGCCACGCTTAGCAGGCAGGTTAGCAATTGCAGTTTTTTATTATTTTCAGTTGTTATCAAGAAGATACTACTGCCACCCTCCTGTTTCCATATTCCTCTGCTACATCTTACGTCACCCACAGGATGAGGATTATATTATATTGATTTGTCGATGGCGTGACTTTGTACCAAACCATTATTCAGGTCTAACTACTAGTCACATGTAGAAGACTGGTTAGTTGATTGTTTGATCAATTTCCAAGAACTAAAGTAGGTAACTGGCTTATAACGTTCAAAATAATTTGATTATTGTAATATTTTTAGTCTGAGTTTTCTGTGATTTTGGCTAAATTCCAGATCCAGTCTAGTGCTACAACATCGATAATAGATTTTTGTGTAGGCTTTTAGCAAACTTAGACAATTAATTTTATGATTAATGCCCTAAATTTGCAATATCTCATAATTTATGAAAGTTATACAGAGCTTGTTTGTCCATCTTTTTTATCGAACTAGGATGACAAACGAGTGCACAGTCCACTTGATGGTGAAAAGATACTGTGACTTACAGACATCTTTATCTATCACCGATTAAGTATCAAAATGCTGATGCATTGTCACCACAGAAAACATAGGTGGAATGCCTCGTTTCCAATAAAATCCTTTACTACTCGGTCTCCGGTTCCCTACACTCACCATACGAAACAAAAAAACATTATTCTACTACTTTACGCTAGTGTTCTTTAAGAACGTGGCTCTTCCGCGGTCTTATCGACCCATTCGTTTTGAAGTCATTATACAGCTGCAGCATGGCTCTACCACAATGATATTATATATTACATAATATCACAATGATATCATAGTATATAATTTTTGCTTTACCACACATAAAAATAATAATTTGATGTTGGATCCAGATTTTGTGATTTCCGCATCAACTCAACATATTATATTATGCAGTTATTTTTGTCCATAAATACAGAACTTGTTAACAACTGGAATACAAAACCACCTATCGGATCTTAATAATAATAATATATTTATTTGCTTAAAATATGGTATGAAAATGGTTTTACAAATATTATACAATTCAACAACATGTTTTGCTACAGTATATATAGCATGCAAAGGTTTTGTTTTGCACATTAAGGCTTATGATTGAAAAAGTCTATAATGCTGTAGAAATTATTCTTAATTAGGTATTCTTGTAATTTAGATTTAATTAATCTAGTATTTAACATTTTTAGATTATTTGGTAACTTGTTATATAAACGTAGACACATAGATAGACAACTTTTATTATATTTACTTATTCTAGGTGTGTCACTTAAAATGAGCTTGTATGGGATTCGTCGGATTCGAGAATTTGAATAATTTGCCGTGTTAAATAAATATTTATGCTTCCATACGAAGATGCATATTTCATAAATATAAAGACATGGTAAGGGTAATAAGTCAAGTTTTTTAAATCCTGTTGACATGATTCAGTTGGTTTAAGTCCACATATTGCTCTGATACATTTTTTTTGTGCACTAAATGCTCTATTTTGATCTGTGCTTTTACCCCAGATTATAAGTCCATCATTAACAACTATGAACCATCGTTTTGACAAACCTAATATATTGTGTATATATGATCTTAATTAGTCAAGTCGTTCAGATGTTACAGGGTCATTAACATGCACACCAACTATTTTATAATATAAAGATAGGTTGCATGAAAAATTATCTTTATTCCTTCTTTGTGGTTTTGCGCTAATGTTGGCTCAACCTAGGATACGTAGACAGAACTTAACCCCCGACGACGGCGTAATAACTTCCAGATGCTATGCTTATAGTATTTTATATCTACGTTATGAAAAGTTTAAAGATTTTTAAAAAGAACTGCTATATTCTTACTTTAAAGTAAATCCTATATAAGTTGGTATGTTGTCTTGGCTCTTTTCTGACTAACCCGAGCCTGCACAACGAGGTGAGTATGGGTAAGTCTTTTCAGAAACGTGCACCTGACCCCACTAAGACATCTTTCAAAATTCCTGTGTTTAACCGTTAATTTCAAAAAGACTATCACTAATTTATTGAATTAAACATAACAACCCATCAAAGTCCACTGCTGAACATAAGCCTCCCCCTAGATTGCCTCATAAGGAAGATATTTGTCATAGTCGCCACGCTAATTTTTGTTAAAGACGCTTCTGGCCATCTCATGCCTTGTTTCCCCCTTCGCCTCTTACTGGACCCACGGGACGATATAGGGTAGAGCAGGGATATTCTTACACCGGTCGGTCGATAATGATGGTGAAATTAAATTATAAAATCAAATTCAATCATCATCTATAAAACAAATATTTGCAAAAAATAAGATTATTTTAAAATATGTTATGAATAATGAATGATCCTATAGCGTAAAATCAACGTTTCGAATGACTCAATTAGGTATTTTAAATGCCAGGAATCTACGAATATAACCTCGATAGATAGCGGTATTACAAACTCATACACCAATACGATACATCAGTCTACATTTTTTTTTTGCTTTGCAACCATTTTGCTTTCAATAAGGGCCGTAGCAAAAAAATGTTGAAGATAATAATGCCCATTTTTATTTCAAAATAACAAATATATTAAAACGATTGCACTCACTCACGCGGCAACAAGGGCGTTGCCTCTCTATGAGCTCGACCTACTTTTACTATATTATTTGTAAGCCTATTCATGTGACATAACAAAGGAAACTAACCCTGGCAAATATTGCTCGAATATATTACTGCAATAATACAAATATATTATAGTTTTATCCTTAATGTGACCGCTTGTAAACTGTACCTGGGCGAACGATCTTCATGATATCATGATGGTCAGCCCGTAAACTGTCGTAAACTCAAAAAAAATGTTTTTTTTAAGTTTACGACTTTACTGACAAATTAACTACTTATTAAATTAACTACAAATTACTAAAAAATAAAATTTATAAGAAATGAAATGTATGATAAAAGCTTAAACAATTTAAAGATGAGAAAACAATTCAAGATCCGTCTTTTTCTACTTGATTTGAAACAAATTTACCATGATCATAACGTTAGGTAAGTCAATTGCCTATGTTAGGGAATAAATTATAATTCTTTTCTTGTTAGTGAGCAGGGAAATGCCGCATATCGGTGAGGATAGAAATTGTAGGATTTGGTATATCTTCCTAATACCCCTAAATAAGGAACGAGACTTTTTCGAGGGTTTTTTGAGGCCATTTGAAAATGATGAACTCAAATCAGTAGAGCTACAGGCCTGCCTAGCATGGTGCGTTTGGGCAAATTTTACTTCGATCAATAACGAAGACCAGGTGTTACATTCTTGAAAAGGCTTTTTATATTGGGAATTCATTTGGTAGAAATTCTCAAGAAACTATATATTGGGCTTAGGGTAATTGTAGCGTTCTGCCATTCTAGTATAATAAAAATACCTAATGTTGATAATTATAATAAATGTCTTCACACTTTTACCGTCCGATTTTCAGACACAATAGTAAGCAATAGCAATGCAAATAGCAATGAACTATATGTAGAACACAAATAATACTAAAACTGTAGCTATTAAATTATGAAAAGTATATAACGTAGCAGATTTATCGAAGAAGTAACTTTTCCACGGAATTTTTCTTGTAGGGTAAAAAATTATGAATGTACGCTGTCGGTTTAACAATTTACTAATTATCGCAAGCCGTAAGATTTTCTAGCATTTTCCATAGTCACCTATCTAGACACCCAAGGGACGAAATGAGATGGTAGATTCTCTTACGCTACCACCACCCGACATAAATAAGACTGATATGTGGCGATATACCATCTCATTTACGTATACATCCAGACGGGCAACGGGACACAGCGACGTGAGATCGATGTGATTCACTACCAAATACCGAGATCTTCAATCCACCTGTCACGATTAAGGCAAATCGGGCTGCTGAAAAAGAAGACGAAGATTCAGTATTTAATTCCTCGTACTTCTGTCGCTGCTAGCCATCATCTATCGAAGTATCTTTCATGATAAATGACTTTCAATAAGTATAACTTGTAATCGGTGTTAAATAAAAACCAGTCACATTATATTTTATTATTTATTTATTTATACTTTCATGCACAAAGTAGTACATATGGCGGACTTAATGCCATAGGGCATTCTCTTCCAGTCAACCATTAGACTAAAATTATATAGTCATCTATGGAAGTATCTTTTAATTATAAAGGACTTTCAATAAGTATTACTTGTAATCTATAATAAATAAAATAGTAACATTCAATTTTATTCTATTCTGTCTATTCTGTTCTATTCTATTGTGTACTGTTCTATACTAATCTATTATCTTTTATTCTATTTTATTCCATTATATTACATTACATCCTGTTTCATTATGTTCCATTTTGTACCAATTCGTTCCATTTTGTTCCATTATGTTTAATTCTGTCCATTCAGTTACACTCTATTTTACTCTATTCCTATCTATTCCATTCCATTGTATTCCACGCTGTTTCATTCTATTCTATTATATTTTACCCCCTCTGTTCTGTTCTATTTTATTCTATTGTATTCTATTATTCTTTTATAATGATCCTGAGAGCCATGGTAGCTGGGGCCGGACACTCGCCTTAAATTTTATTTTTCGTAAGCAATCTTAGTTTAAACATCGCTAACTGTTTACACTACAGAAATATATAGCAATATCGTCAAATAACCAAAATTTTAAAAATTAAGAATATTTTGTACTTGGACTATAGATCCATAGGTCGCTGGTTCAGATCCGGCTCTAAGGACCAATTTATAGATTATAGAATTAAACCACGATTTTACGAGAAAATTGAAGGCGTTCGAAGAACCATTCCGCGAGCTACGACTGTATGTGCACAACTGCCCGAGGAAAGGATAAGCCCTGATAATGTACTTGTAGGTGCAGCGGTTGTTAGAATGCGCTTTTTAAATTAATGTATTAGAAATATGACGGTCTGCAAGAATCAAACAATGTACATAATATTTAGTCATTAGACCACACAATTAGCATAAGAGAACAAATAGGTACATAAATAAACTCTAAATAAATATTTAATAGTGCGTCGCTTACAACATACATGTGAAGTCTGGTACGCTTATTGGAATAGCGTGGCAGATTTTTCCCTGTTCCATTCTTGTGTAAAGACGTGACGGAAATCACAATTTATTTATTTTGTATACCGTACTATGCAATTGATTTTAACCAACTTCGTATATTGTACGCAAAAAACAACCAAAAATCAAAAGCAAAAAAATTTAGTATGAAAACTAAATTTTATCAAACGAATCGTTTTATACATACTAATGCAAGCATTCAAAGTTTTTAAACATAATTATTGTTATTTCTACATCAAAACACGATTTGTGTAGTTATCTCACTGAATCATGTAGTGTTTTGTTTTCTTTTCTGCTCTTAATAAATGGACACGCGTGCTCAGCGTGACGTTTATAGCCTGCTACTTGACTTTTTTCCTTTCTTAAGCTTATTTTCTCATAACGTGTAAGTAACAAATCAAAAATCCAAGACTTATACATATATTTACTTAGTTTCAGCCATATTCACTTCTAATTAAAGATAAACAAAGAACATGTTTCGCAATCACATGCCACCATGTTTCGTGTACCAAGTTTTTATTTATTCTTTATTAAACCTTACGGGACGTAAATACTTACACAAAAAGCGGGCTAATGCTGAAAGCATTCTCTCCAGTCCTACAGAAAAAAGAGAATTGAATCCTAGAAATCTACTAACAACACTCTACTGATAATAAACATACGTAGATTTAGGAAAATTATAGACATACACACATATTTATATACACCGGCTGTATTTTCTTACCGAGAAGAACATTTAGTCTAGTCAACAAGTTTTGGTCAACTTTTTTTAGCAGTCTTGGAAAAATATGACTTATTTTAAATATTATCAATGATCTGTTATATACGAGTAGATATATACAGGGTCATTTTTAATTTACTGAAGAATTATTGGGAATATATTATTTAGATCACAACAACAACATCTGTAAGAAAATAATAAAAAATTAAAATTTTGTACAACCGACTTCAATATAAATTATTAAGTATAACTCAAAAACTATTGGTCAGACCTTAATCAAATTTATATGGGACCATATGAGAAGCACCAGCTTTCAAATAAAAAAGAATCATCGAAATCGGTCATCGCAAAAAAGTTAGTCATATATAAACAACATACAGTCGAATTCAGTACCGTCTCCTTTTTGAAGTCGGTAGAAAAATAAGACGTCATGACGGCGGCGTCGTCGTACGCCGGTACAGAAAAAGTTGTAAACAACACGTGCACTGATCACGCCACCTGGCGCGCCACTCGATTTCCCCACCGCCTCACTACTCGACTTGTTTGGCAACGGATATAAAACGACCGCGCAGCGACGGAGTGGGCCGCCCTACTACCATTCCGCTATTCTGAATATTAGGAACCCCTGTCCCCTGGCATAAGACCGCCAAATACTTAGGTGTCACCCTTGATACGAGGCTCACTTTCGAGCCCCATGTTAAGAAAGTAACTCGCACCGCACGCTTCTACCTGGGTAGGATCAACAGCATGCTGGGCCAACACAGTAAAATGTCTCTCCGTAACAAGTGAACCCTATATAAGGTCTGTATACGACCAGTTATGACATACGCGGCCCCCATTTTTGCTCATGCTAAACCTAGCATCTGCGCAAAAAAACGGAGCGGGCAGTCTTGGCTCTGGCGAGACTCGGTGCACTGGTTGTGCCAAGCTAGCTTATCCTAGACGCTCACGGATAATTAATTTGAAATTAATTATTATCGTTAGTTATAAAAGTGACCTGGTGCAATTTATAATTAATAAAACTAAATATTATCTTGTAATCCCTTACTTCTTACTCAGCATGGCCGACCGCTCATATCTTTGATTCCTGGCATTTAAAATACCTAATTGAGTCATTCGACACGTTGATTTTACGCTATAGGATCAGTCATTGTTCATAACAAATTTTTATTAAAATAATATTATTTTTTGCAAATATTTGTTTTATTGATGATGATTGAATTTGATTTTATAATTTAATTTGACCATCATTATCGACCGACCGTGTAGTGGCAGTGTAAGAATATCCCTGCTCTACCCTATATCGTCCCGTGGGTCCAGTAAGAGGCGACAGGGGGAAACAAGGCATGAGATGGCCAGAAGCGTCTTTAACAAAAATTAGCGTGGCGACTATGACAAATATCTTTCTTATGAAGCAATCTAGGGGGGAGGCTTATGTTCAGCAGTGGACTATGATGGGCTGTTATGTTTAATTCAATAAATTAGTGATAGTCTTTTTGAAATTAACGGTTAAACACAGGAATTTTGAAAAATGTCCTAGTGGGGTCAGGTGCACGTTTCTGAAAAGACTTACCCATACTCACCTCGCTGTGCAGGCTCGGGTTAGTCAAGAGCCAAGACAACATACCAACTTATATGGGATTTACTTTAAAGTAAGAATATAGCAGTTCTTTTTAAAAATCTTTAAACTTTTCATAACGTAGATATAAAATACTATAAGCATAGCATCTGGGGGTTATTACGCCGTCGTCGGGGGTTAAGTTCTGTCTACGTATACTAGGTTGAGCCAACATTAGCGCAAAACCACAAAGAAGGAATAAAGATAATTTTTCATGCAACCTATCTTTATATTATAAAATAGTTGGGGTGCATGTTAATGACCCTGTAACATCTGAACGACTTGACTAATTAAGCTCTATATATATATATACACAATATATTAGGTTTGTCAAAACGATGGTTCATAGTTGTTAATGATGGACTTATAATCTGAGGTAAAAGCACGGATCAAAATAGAGCATTTAGTGCACAAAAAAAATGTATCAGAGCCACAGAACACAATTACTCTCTACCAAAAGAAGAACGCCAACTTCATACTAAAAAAAGGAAACACGTGCTTATGAATGTACACGAAAAGCGCCACGGTGGGCGCCCATATAAAACTTTTTTAGCGGGAATTTCAAACCTTGTATTCTGTAACTTTTATACTTTTTGTTTATTTAAGGCAAATTTGAGTAATTTTGGCTCGAGCCTCACAAACCTGTTGGGTGAATTCCCATACATTTGAGAGGTTGCACCAAAATTACTCGGATTTACTTTAGAGGAGTATGTGGTATAAAATAAAACTAAAAATAGGTATAGTTATGTCATTTTATTTTTTGGAAGATATTGTTTTATACACTATATATTATTATTTATGTTTTTTATTGCTTTTGCCGATAATATTTCCACGCTTAATATTGATTTATAACATATGTTATCGTGAGAGCTATTCTTCACAGACCATTAACGTAAATTTAAGGCAGCAAAATTCTCATGTCGAAAACTTAACTCAGCCCAAATACATGATCTGAAACAGATAAAACTCGAGTTAATATAGTAATAATCCCTACAAATAACGATGAATAAATTCAAAATGCTTAAAGACTTACCACAATATTGTCAAAAGTTTTTCTTCTTTTATTGTAGGAAACCTGCAGAAAGTGATCGGATGATTTTGTGCTTTTTGTTTGCATAATTTTTTTAAATAATAAATTAATTTATCGTCAATATATCATACAGAATCAGCCTCTCACAAAAAATCTTTACACACACAATCGCGAAAAATTGCCTACAAACGAAAATGAAGTATTCTGAACCGATAATAACTGAATTAAAGCAAAACGTGATAACAAATATTAAAATCTAAATCATTAAATAAATTTGATTCAATTTCAGAAAATATTTTCAATATGAAAGACGTTGACAAATAAATGTCGTTTTTTTCTTCTTTTAGTTCATGGCTTCTCTTGATAGAATTCTGCTAATATTTAATAATTTAATTTTAATCAATTAGTAGGTCAATTAATTGTGCAAACCTCAAAGTAATATGTATATAATTACTGTAAGGTGCAAACAAAAGAAAAAATATAGCATAGAATTAAAATTTTCAGTTTCTTCCGATATAATAATTATGTATATTTGTATCTAATTTTTAAAATGGCAATCTGAAACAACGCGAAAGAATGAAACGGCGATATCATTTTCTCGCTTTAATTTTACACGCCGAACCCACACAGATAATATTATGATTGTGTGCTTCATACAGAGTTGAATCACCCTGATCAGAGCAATATGTGGGCTTAAACCAACTGAATCATGTCAACAGGTGTTTAAAAAACTTCACTTATTACCCTTACCATGTCTTTATATTTATGAAATAGGCATGTTCGTATGGAAGCATAAATATTTATTTAACACGGCAAATTATTCAAATCCTCGAAACCGGCGAAACCCATACAAGCTCATTTTAAGTGACACACCTAGAATAAGTAAATATAATAAAAGTTGTGTATCTATGTGTCTACGTTTATATAACAAGTTACCAAATAATCTAAAAATGTTAAATACTAAATTATTTAAATCTAAATTACAAGAATACCTAATTAAGAATAATTTCTACAGCATTATAGACTTTTTCAATCATAACACTTAATGTGTAAAACAAAACCTTTGCATGCAATATATACTGTAGCAAAACATGTTGTTCAATTGTATAATATTTGTAAAACCATTTCCATACCATGTTTTAAGCAAATAAATATATTATAATGGGATATTTATGAAGTATTCTCATTTGGTTGGGCTGAATAAATATATAAAAGAAATATAGTAAATAAATATACATAAATATAAATGTATATATATTAAATATACTAACACAAATAATACATAAATAAATAAAAACCCAACCAAATGGAAGCCCTCGGCAGGGGAGACCAAACGGCCAAGGGTTAGGGGGAAAGGGAAAGAAACCGGCGGACGATGCGGGCGGTGTCGAGGAGCACCGCCTTCTGCATTTGAGCACGGAGCGGTCCTTCACGGAGTCCCAGTCGCCTCAGATGACCCGAGAGGCTGACCGGGATTAGCCCGTTCGCAGAAACGACCACAGGAATAATTTCGGTCGGCAGACCACCCCACATGTCGGTCACCTCGTGAGCCAGGTCTAGATATTTTGTCAGCTTATCTGTTTCGGCTTTCACGAGGTTCTCGTCATAAGGAATGGTAATATCGACCAAAAATATCCTTGACTGTGCCCGGTCCATCAGCACAATATCAGGCTTATTCGCAAGAATAGTCCTGTCTGTAATGATGGCCCGGTCTCAGTAGAGCCTGGCGCGGTCATTTTCGAGCACGGCTTCCAGCAAGTACTTATAATATGGCATTTTCCTATCCACGAGACCGTATTTCAGAGCGAGCTCCTGGAGTAGAATCCTGGCTACTAGGTTGTGTCTGTGCAAATACTCAGTGTTAGAAAGCGCCGAACAACCGGAGATGACATGCCTAAGTGACTCGCCGGGATGGCGACAAGCTCGACAGATGTCGACGGCGCCATCCTTTAGGATGTATCTCCGATAATTGTTGGTCTTAATAACCTGATCCTGTATCGCACAGACAAAACCCTCGGTTTCCCCAAAGAGGTCACCGAAACGTAGCCAGTGGAGGGAGGCGACTGTGTCTACGAAAGGCTCATGTAGAGCCTTGTAAAACCTCCCGTGGAGCTCCTTCTCCTTCCATACGGTCTCCCGGTCGGAAATGCACTGTACTGCTGGATCTTGCCATTGGTCGTTGGCTAAGGATAGAGGAGTAAGCCCTTTATCACACGAAATGACGTCCCTGTAGAATGGATCATCCGATCTCGCCAGAAAGTAATTACGGAAGCTGCACACTTCGCGATTATGCATGGTGAGAGCGCTCAAAAAGCTCCCACCATGTTTCCGCGGCAAGTACAGCCTCATTACTGATGATCTCGGGTGATGCATCCTGTGTGACGTCATAACAGTGCGGACTTTTCTATCCAGAGCGTTCAGTTCGGTCTTTATATATTTTATTATATTATATTTCTTATAATATATAAATTTATATACTTGTATATTGATATATGTATATATGTATGTATGTATGTATGTATGTGTATGTATGTATATATGTATATGTATGTATAATATGTATATGTATGTGTGTATGTATATTTCTTTGTAACCTTCAGTTATATCACTGCCTTAAGGTTGACTGGCAGAGAATGATTTTAGCATTAAGTCCGCCTTTTGTTCCTTTACTTAATGTGTAAGGTTCAATAAAGTTTAAATAAATAAATAACTGTGGCAAACCATGTTGTTTAATTGTATAGTATTTGTAAAACCTTTTTCATACCATGTTTTAAGCAAATAAATATATTATTATTATTAAGATCCGATAGGTGGTTTTGTATTCCAGTTGTTAACAAGTTCTGTATTTATGGACCAAAATAACTGCATAATATAATAAGTTGAGTTGATGCGGAAATCATCAAACCGCGTAATATATAATATCATTGTGGTAGAGCCATGCTGCAGCTGTATTATGGCTGCAAAACGAATGGTTCGATAAGACCGCGGAAGAACCACGTTCTTAAAGAATACTAGCGTAAAGTAGTAGAATAATGTTGTTGTGTTTCGTATGGTGAGTGTAGGAACCGGAGAGTAGTAAAGGATTTTATTGAAACAAGGCATTCCACCTATGTTTTCTGTGGTGACAATGCATCAGCATTTTGATACTTAATCGGTGATAGATAAAGATGTCTGTAAGCGGTATCTTTTCACCATCAAGTGGACTGTGCATTCGTTTGTCATCCTAGTTCGATAAAAAGATGGAAAAACAAGCTCTGTATAACTTTCATAAATTATGAGATATTGCAAGTTTAGGGCATTAATCATAAAATTAATTGTCTCAGTTTGCTAAAAGCCTACACAAAATCTATTATCGATGTTGTAACACTAGACTGGATCTGAATTTAGCCAAAATCACAGAAAACTCAGACTAAAAATATTACAATAATCAAATTATTTTGAACGTTATCAGCCAGTTACCTACTTAAGTTCTTGGAAATTAATCAAACAATCAATTATCTAGTCTTTTACATGTGACTAGTAGTTAGACCCTGAATAATGGTTTGGTACAAAGTCACGCCATCGACAAATTAATATAATATAATCCTCATCCTGTGGGTGTCGTAAGATGTAGCAGAGGAATATGGAAACAGGAGGGCGGCAGTAGTATATTCGTGATAACAACAGAAAATAATAAAAACTGCAGTTGCTAACCTGCCTGCTAAGCGTGGCAACTATGGAAAATTCGCCTTAAGTGATTATCTATCTATTATGTAAACCCATCAGCAGAGGACTTTTGATAGGCTGTATTTCATGAATGGCAAAAAATATTGGCTTTGGATATGATGATGAGCGGACTTAATGCTTTTAGCATTAAGTCCGTCTTTTGTTCCTGTACTTTAATGTAAGGTTCAATAAAGTTTAAATAAAATAAAAATGATTCGTTTTACATAACTAAGATTTATTTATTTAACAGTAAAGTAATTTGTGGAATTGAGAAGAATTGCAATTGAAATCCCAAGGTTTCATTAATATTTATTTTGCAGCACCATTCGTTAAGTATGATTCATTCGAAAGATTTAAAATGTCCAATGAGTAGGAAAACTGTGTAGGAGTTAATTAAAATAAAAAAATAATAATGTTGTAGTGTTTATTGTTAAACATTCATTTAGTCCTCGTAATAGAGAAAAGCAATAAGATGCCAAAATATTATGTCTATTTCAACAATAACTATAGGTACATTTAGAATTTTACAAACGTTAAATAACATTAAAGTATACCATACACAAATCATTGACATCATAATCAATTTGCTTTGGAGACCAATTCACAAGTTTTATGCTTTTTAGTCACAGTTTTAGTATGGAGTCAGTTGAAAACCTGTAAATTAATAAATATTTGATAGTTATCTTTTGTCAGCAAATGTCATTGTTGTAAACAGATATAGGTAGAAAAAACATCGATAAGTATTATCGACAACGAATTTGTCAACCTTATTAGATTTTATTGCTTATCAAGAATAGGTAATTTAAAACCAAACGTGTTAGTAATTATATATAATAAGATGAAGGACAGATTTTAAGAGCCTATTTTATGAAATAGTTTAGAAATCCCTTATTTGTGGAATGTTACCACACTTCCTTCTGGTAACGAATTTTATATTATCATTGTTACTAAAAATACTTTTATTATATATTACTATCATGAAACTATGTCACACCTATGCCGGTAGTTTTGGGAGAAGTAAGCTCGAAGTGATGTTTAGCAATTCCACAAGATGTGAGCAACTGGAGGCGAATAACTTGAGATCATCCATATAGAAAATTGGGTCACTTTTGTACCTCCTTTCCGAAGCTGAAATCCTCCCAAAGCCCTCCAGTAAGGTACTGAGAGGGTTTAGAGAGGCAGAACCAGATTGGACTCAGACAATCGCCCTGGAAGATACCCTTCTTCCTTATGTGGTTCTCCGCAGCCGTCATCCGCTCGCCTAGATGACAAACGATCGTACTCCACTGCTCCGTACACTGCCCGAGGAAGTCTCTAACTGTACAGTCAACCTTGTACAGCTGGAGGACCCTCTTCAGCCATGTATGAGGCACCGAGTCGAATGCCTTTTTGTAGTCTATCCAGGCGGCGAAGAGGTTCCGACGGTTGCGTTTAACCACCTTGCCAATTACCGCGTCAATGAGGTGGTTCCTTGGTTCCACGACCACCCTTGACATCCATTTTGAGCGCGCGACATCACCTGATTTGCGTTCAGGTGACGAGTGATTCTCGCGCTCAAATGGATGTTGTGTCTTATATATGGTAGATAGACACGTTATGAGGCGGTATTTGCTCGGGTCTGTGGAATCCCGGTCTTTAGGAACCAAATGGTGATCCCAGTAGTGAAGAGGCTCGGGAGTGACTTTTGGTCGAGAGCCTCTTAAACTGTCGGGCGAGCACAGCGTGACACACGACCCTGGCCAGTAGTGATGCAGTCCGTCGGTCCCGGACTTTTCCAGTTCGAGGCCTACGGACCGCCTCAGCTGCGTCATCCGGCGTTATGATGACGGGGTCCATGGGCGTAACACTCGCACACTGACTCGCCACAACTTCCGTCCAAGGGCCCTCGCTGTGGTTTACGGGCTCTGACCACAGGCCGCGCCAGAATGCGATAGTGTCGGCCTGATTCGGTGCTGAGCCCGTTCCACGTACCAGCGGCCGCTCCAATGATTCATAGAGCCTCTTCTGATCACTCTGGAAGAGACGATTCTGGTTGAACTGTGTCGACCTCTATTATTATTATTATTAAGATGTTGTATTCCAGTTTTTAACAAGTTCTCTATTTATGGACCAAAATAACTGCACAATATAATATGTTGAGTTGATGCGGAAATCACAAAATCTGGATCCAACATCAAATTATTATTTTTATGTGTGGTAAAGCAATAATTATATACTATGATATCATTGTGATATTATGTAATATATAATATCATTGTGGTAGAGCCATGCTGCAGCTGTATTATAGCTGCAAAACGAATGGGTCGATAAGACCGCGGAAGAGCCACGTTCTTAAGGAACACTAGCGTAAAGTAGTAGAATAATGTTGTTGTGTTTCGTATGGTGAGTGTAGGGAACCGGAGACCGAGTAGTAAAGGATTTTATTGGAAACGAGGCATTTCACCTATGTTTTCTGTGGTGACAATGCATCAGCATTTTGATACTTAATAACGTAAGTCACAGTATATTTTCACCATCAAGTGGACTGTGCATTCGTTTGTCATCCTAGTTCGATAAAAAAGATGGTCAAACAAGCTCTGTATAACTTTCATAACTTATGAGATATTGCAAGTTTAGGGCATTAATCATAAAATTAATTGTCTAAGTTTGCTAAAAGCCTACACAAAATCCTATTATCGATGTTGTAGCACTAGACTGGATCTGGAATTTAGCCAAAATCACAGAAAACTCAGACTAAAAATATTACAATAATCAAATTATTTTGAACGTTATCAGCCAGTTACCTACTTAAGTTCTTGGAAATTGATCAAACATTCAATTATCTAGTCTTCTACATGTGACTAGTAGTTAGACCTGAATAATGGTTTGATACAAAGTCACGCCATCCACAAATCAATATAATATAATCTTCATCCTGTAGGTGTCGTAAGATGTAGCAGAGGAATATGGAAACAGGAGGGTGGCAGTAGTATCTTCGTGATAACAACTGAAAATAATAAAAAACTGCAGTTGCTAACCTACCTGCTAAGCGTGGCAACTATGGAAAAATCGCCTTAAGTGATTATCTAAGGGGTAAAGGGTAAGCCCGTCAGCAGAGGACTTTTGATAGGCTGTATTTCATGAATGGCAAAAAAAAATATTGGCTTTTGGATATGATTATGAGCGGACTTAATGCTTTTAGCATTAAGTTCGCCTTTTGTTCCTGGACTTAATATATAAGGTTTAATAAAGTTTAAATAAAATAAAAAATGATTCGTTTTACAAAACATTGAGAAATTGAGAACTTGAGAACATTGAGGAATTGAGAAGAATTGCAATTGAAATCCCAAGGTTTTATTAATATTTATTTTGCAGCACCATTCGGTATGTATGATTCATTCGAAAGGTTTAAAAATGTCCAATAAGTAGGAAAAACTGTAGTAGGTTTACTACAAAATAAAAAATAATAATGTTGTAGTGTTTATTGTTCGACATTCATTTAGTCCTCGTAATAGAGAAAAGTAAAAAGCTGCCAAAATATTATGTCAATTTCAACAATAACTATAGGTACAATTAGAATTTTACAAACGTTAAATAACATTAAAGTATACCATACACAAATCATTGACGTCATAATCAATTTGCTTTGGAGGCCAATTCACAAGTTTTGTGCTTTTTAGTCACAGTATGGAGTCAGTTAAAAACCAAAAAAAGTTAAAAACCTGTTAATTAATAAATATTTGATAGTTATCTTTTGTCAGCAAATTTCATTGTTGTAAACAGATATACAGGGTGTCCAGTAAATAGCACGACATACTGCAGGGGGTGATAGCTAGGGTCACTACCTATCAATACAACACAATATATGTTCAGCAAAATCTTACGGATTTACAGTTTTACAAAATTTTCCGAAATACCGAAAAATCTCTAACTTGAAACAGATTTTTAAGCATCTCGTAATGAAAAAATCCTTTTCTAGTACTTTTTTTTACATCAAATTATTCGTGAATAGTTACTTTACTCATTGATAAGTCTTTTTTCTATCAAAGACAAGAATGTTTTCAAGAAATACTATTTTTTGTTTAAATTTGCACAGAACTATTTTCTTATCACTTAAGTTTAACCTACAGTGGTGAAAAAAAAATGTATGTGGCAGTTTTGTACAACAAACTGCTCGTTTAATGGTGATTTTGGAAAGATACAATACTAGTGCATTTTCATTAAAAAAATACAAAAAAATAAGCTATTTTAGTTAAAAAGAGCATTTTATTTTAAATGCAAGTAATGTGACTTTGAATTCGAATCGTTGTAAGGTCCTCCGTACTACGGTTCGAATTACATAATAATTAATCTACAGCCGACCGGCCGGCCGGTCTGTAAATGACATCTTGAAGGATAAGGTGATAGTAAAAAAAACAGAGGAGTTAACTTTAATAAACATTTATTTAAATAAATTACAATAAATGCTCAAATTGCTTCCCTTATTGCTAATACACGCTCAGCATCTTCTTAAAATGAGCTTTTGAGTTTTCTCAGGCTTATTTCCGATATTTTCTTGCTGCAATGTTAACCCTTGCTCTCAATTCATTGTCATTTTGGATCGGTTTTCATAGACTTTGTCCTTCATGGCACCCAATAAAAATCCAGGGGTTTAGGTCCGGAACCTAGGTGGCCATAATATCGGTCCCAGTCGCCCAATCCACCTGCCTGGATAAACTTCATCTAAGTAGGCTCTTACTTCCCGGCCATAATAGTAGGGCACCCATCATTTTGAAGCCACATCACCTCTCTTAGCTCACTCGGAACATTTTCAAGGAGCGTGGGTAGGGTTTCTCGTAAAACTCAAGTAATTATTGGCATTTAATGTAGGTGGAAGCTCGACGGGACCCACAATCTGGCCATTAAAATCCCACACCATAAATTTATTTTTAATTGGTACTGGGACCTGTCTTCTCTTGACACATACGGATTTTCTAATTGCCAACTATGTAATTTATGCAAATTCAAGTAGCCGTCCTTTCTGCAGGCTGACTCATCACTCCATAACACCTTATTAAAAGTTTGGGTCCTCCCGATGCATTTCAAGCATGCGGCGGCAGAATTGAACTCTCGGCAGGTAGTCTCTAGTTAAAGTTTGCACGCGTCGTACGTGAAATGGATGGTATCCATACCTCTTAAGTACTGAATGAACAGTGGACTTCGGTATCCCTGTGCGCCGTTGTATCGCCCTAACTGAAGTTGTCGGGTCTTTTCTCGTTCCTGAAGCACTATGTCTTCGTCAACAACGAGGCCGTCCTGCCACGTTGACCAGGAGTCTGCCTTCCATGTAGGAGTTATGCACTCTGGTAAACATTTCATGGTGTGGATGTCTCCTATCGAAACCTTTCCTGTAGAGGTGGCAGCAGCTCAGGAACTTTGGCCAGCTTCTCCGTAAATAAGGTGCATCTCAGCATACTCTCGTTGCGTATAACCAGGAAAAACGCGGCGGTTGGCCATGTTATAAAACACAAAAATCCAGGTGGTCGCCAAGTCGTCGTAGTGATCACAATAAAAATCAAATCGTAAGGCAAACAAGTCCGGGGCCCAAGGCACAAAACAGTCATCAGTACGAAACAATAATTTGTGAACACAGAGATGCGTTGCGCACGGTTTAAGGTAGCGTACTGACAAGTGTCGCAAATAAGGTTGAGAGTGAGACACAAAATCACAATGCAAGAAAGAGCGGGATAGCACATGCGCTTCTTTTGTTAGACAGTAACCGGTCAGGTCAGTCGGTCGGCGAGCAGGTAAAACCTTTAGTCATTACGCGTGCATGTCGCATTTTACGTGTCACAACTAGTTTTATAATAATTCGCGTAAATGAGCAGCTATTACTTATTCTCATAGTGCTTTTTGTCAAAATTACGTTAATAACATTTTCTACAAAATCAGCTTCTCTGGAACTAAAATAGCATTTTTGTATTTTTTAATGAAAATGCACTAGTATTGTATCTTTCTAAATCACCATTAAACAAGCTATTTTTAAGTTTGTTGTACAAAACTACCACATACATTTTTTTTCACCACTGTAGGTTAAACTTAAGTGATAAGAAAATAGTTCTGTGCAAATTTAAACAAAAATAGTATTTCTTGAAAACATTCTTGTCTTTGATAGAAAAAAGACTTATCAATGAGTAAAGTAACTATTCACAAATAATTTGCTGTAAAAAGTACTAGAAAAGGATTTTTCATTACAGATGCTTAAAACCTGTTTCAAGGTAGAGATTTTTCGGTATTTCGGAAAATTTTGTAAAACTGTAAATTCGTAAGATTTTGCTGAACATATATTGTGTTGTATTGATAGGTAGTGACCCTAGCTATCACCCCCTGCAGTATGTCGTGCTATTTACTGGACACCCTGTAGGTAGAAAAAAACATTGATAAGTATTATCGACAATGAAATCGTCAACCTTATTAAATTTTATTGCTCATCAAAAATAGGTAATTTAAAGCCAAACGTGTTAGTAATTATATTTAATAAGATAAAGAACAGATTTTTAAGATCCTATATTATGAAATAGTTTTAGAAATCCCCTTATTTGTGGAATGTTACCACACTTCCCTTCTGGTAACGAATTTTATATTATCATTGTTACTAAAAATACTTTTTATTATATATTACTATCATGAAACTTCCATGTCACACCTATGCCGGTAGTTGTTGGGAGAAGTAGGCTCGAAAATGTTGACGAGTATGTTTACCTGGGACAAATAGTCCGACTAGGTAAGTTCAACTTCGACTGAGAGGTCAATTGACGGATTCAACTCGGCTGGGCAGCGTTCGGGAGATTACGACACATCTTCTCGTCAGTCATACTTCGAAACCTCAAAAAATAATTGTTCTACCAGTGCGTGTTGCTAGTGATGACCTATGGATCTGAGACGTGGTCCATCCCTGCTGGTCGTATAAGGAAGCTCAAGGTTGCTCAGCGAGCTATGGAGAGAGCTATGCTCGGAGTTTCTCTACGTGATAGACTTAAAAATGAGGATATCCGCAGTAGAACCAGAGTAACCGACATAGCCCAACGGATTAGTAAGCTGAAGTGGCAATGGGCTGGCCATATAGCTCGAAGAACCGACAACCGATGGGGAAGAAAGGTTCTCGAGTGCAGCCTTTTACCTGCAGGCGAAGTGTAGGGCATCCCCCTACTAGATGGAGTGACGACCTGGTAAGACATGCAGGAAGTCAATGGATGCAGGTGGCTTGGGACCGTGCTTTGTGGCATTCCTTGGGGGAGGCCTATGTTCTGCAGGGGACTTGTGATGGGCTGTAATGGTGATGAATGATCATGAAACATAACCGAACTACACAACACAAACTCTTTTTCTCGTTTGAAACTTTAAAATACTCAAAGATGTTTTAAGAAAAACAACGGCCATTTGCAAATTATGTCTAATTTAGTTCCCGGTACGCTCAATGGCGGCGCTTCAAATCGGCACAAATGTTTTATAGGCTATAGCCAGTCCAACGTACTAGTATATATGGAGGCTCAGAGTAATTACTAGCATAGAGAGAGTCGTAAAATAAGAACAAAATTCGTGTAGCTGAACTCTTTACACATATGACGTTTAACATGGTACAAATTAAGATAGCTATATTATTCTTACCTTCTTTCTTTTGCAAGGTTGTTGCCGTTTCTCCATTCCATTGTGCCATTAGAGAAACAAAAAACGTTGTCGATAAATTCATTTAGTCTATGACTTAGTAAAATTAGGGATTTTTATTAGTCCGGTTCGTAATACTTATTTAAATCAATGAAAGTTTATGGAAGCTTCATCTGACATCTTACATCAAAAATGTAATCAAATAGTACGGAATTTTTTAAAATATATCGTTAAAAGTTCACTATGAAATCCACTTAAATTCAGCTGGCATATTTCCGCCAAATTATCCTTAGACTTATTATGGCTTTCACAGAGAATAATAACTGTTTGTTTAATCGACACTGGGTTTGCTTCACGGAACGTACACAGGGGGTACTGCTACGATAGTACAATAACAGCGGCACGACCGCAGTCTGCCTTCTCTTTTGTCTCTAGATCACAACTACCAATAAATCGATTACGAAAGTATTACCCGTTTTCCCCTCTGCTCCCTCAAGATATTATCCATCATTAATTCATTTATTCCAGCTATCAAAAGTCCACTGCTGAACTTAGGGGGAATATTTGCCATAGTTCCCTCTCTTAGCAAGTGGTTTGGCCTCCGCCATTTTTAATTATTTTGAGTTGTTATCACGAAGATACTGTTGCCTATCTCCTGTTTCATTTACCTATGTCGTCTTTTACGATACTTTATGGGATGGTATGGGGTCTTACAGCTTCTAATTAATAATATATATTATTTAGTAGGAGGTAGTAGTTTATACTGCTATTATGCTGCTACACGGCAATATTAAGATCCTGTCTTAACATCATGATTTCGAAATATTTTCAGCCAAGCAGATAAAACTTTGTTGAATTTTGTCGATGCCTTTTACGCTTAGCAAGCGGTAAGTCTATATAAATTCAAATCAATTGCCGCATATATGAAAGATCATCACTTGATAACGGTTGAACCGATTTTGATAAACACTCACACTCACAATTGGACCCGGTAAGTAGCGCTGTTGTCGAGATCTAGAAAACAGTCGTTCTAAGCCGGAGCTGATCGTAAGTCAGCATATAAAATTGGGATTACAAATGGGATCCAACTCGCTTATGTACCGTGTGTCTGTCAAGACTTAGTATTAATACCTCTCTGATAATAAATTCAAGGATAGGTAAGATAATGTTACGACTAACACTGTCATCACCCACGGCTTTAGACGAGATGTACAATATGTTCTTCTTAACATCACAGTCAGTGAAAGGAGTGAACTTAAACGGTGGGAAATTAGGAGTTGGCATTGAAGAAAGAATACTCAGAGTACGTTCTTTGTTTGAGCTGTCTATTGTACTAGATGAAGTATAATGTTGGTTAAGGAGTTCAATATCAATATTCTGATGCCATGAGCTACAAGATGCTTTACCAACTCCAAGTGATTGAAGAAATTTCCAGTGGCAGTTTTCCTTAGCAGTGTCGCCGTTTTCGACTGATTTATGAATGTGGCGTAGTTGTGCATCCCTACACAATGTATTGCAGCGATTCCGAACTTTTTTGTAGTTTCGCAGATTTTTGTCAGATTTATCGGCCTTGAGTTTACTTTTCGTGAAGCCTTTCTTGATAATATGATGTTTAAGATCATCGGTCAGCAATGGCGCAGGTAAATGCATCATCTTTATTGGTTTTACTAGAGCATGAACGTACACAAAGTAACAAAAAAAAAAAGTCCAAAAAAAACAAATCGTGAAGAAAAACGAAAAAAGTGAAAACTTAAATAGCATTTCGCCAATTTTAAGAATAATGTGTTATTGGTAATATATTAAAAACATAATAAGTTTGTTAACATTAAATAACTAAAATGAAGCATAACGCTATAAAAAAAAACTAGTTATAAATTATGTTACGTTGAATAGCGCTATTATGGTATAATTTTCATTGCATAAACGAAACGCAATAACAAAGACAAGTTTTAAATAGTGATTTATGAACTCTATGGTTGAGAATTATACTTTACAATCTGTGGTTGTAATTGCACGATTACATTACACAAATGACGTTAACGAAATGTATTATGATCACAGAACACAATTACTCTCTACCAAAAGCTTATGATTATCATGTTATGGCATAAATATATATATATTTAAATCTCTTTGAGCACACATAAACATTAATTTTTTTTTAAAGAATTCGGTAAATTTAAATATTAATTGATTATGCTACATAAAATATATGACACATAGAAAAAAAAGCTTAATTGTAAATTCTCAGTAGACATACAGGCATATTCGAACCAGATACACAAGAGTACACGAGAAATTTATTTCTTAGCAACTCTTTTAGATTTAATTTGAGTAGATGGTATCCTTTACCGCACTTGCAACAACCGCCACAGCAGATGAGGCCTGCACCACCAACTCGGAGCTCGGGATAACATCCAGGTCCAGTCTGGAGCGGACACGGTGCCGTGTCTGGTCTGGACCTAATACCAATATGGTGCCATCCTTCGTCCAGCACTTCGAAACTCCGAACCGTTTGCACGCCTCTTGGAATAAAGCATGTCGACTTTGTGTGAGGAATTCCGACAAGGTGATTCCAGTGCCCTTAAGATTCTTTTTTGCCAGCCATACTTTGTCTTTTATCGCAATGTCGCGGAATTTCACAAGGATAGCACGGGGCCTGTCAGTGCCCGTTCGACCCAGACGGTGAGACCGGCTAATGGAATCTGATGTAATACCAGGGATTTTTAAGTAGTCGGACAATACCTTCACAGCATAGGCGGTTGTGTCCTCCTTCTTGTCTTCATTTACACCATGCACTAGTAGAATTTTTCTCCGAGACCTTATCTCCATCAACAATTCTATTTGTAATTGCAAGTTCTCAAGCGCAGTTAGAACAAAGGAACGGAATGTGTTGAACTGATGATTGATATTTGAAGTAGGGCTCGTAGCTGGAATTGCGCTCTTAAGGTTCTTTTCAGTGAGGTCCGCAACAGATTTCTTAATAGACTACATTTAACTTTTAGTTTTAGTTTTGGTGTGCAATGATAACAATATGCAGCAATGCTCACTAGTTACTTTGAATTATATAATCAGACTAAACTGGCAGGAGTTTGGATATCACAGATACATTAATTTTATATATAGGTCTATTAATATTATGTATTTTTACAGAGCAGTAAATAATGCGTCTAACAGCGTCTAATTTATTCCACTCCTGCCGTCAGAAAAATATGTAATTACTCTAAGTATGGAGATCGGTGATCGGGGGGTTGAGATGCAATTTCCTGTTTCACATCACTCAAAATTTGACATCAAATTACAAAATCTTAATAAAAACCATGTTTTCCGAGATAATATAATGTATCTATAAAACAATTATTAGTGATTATTTTAGATGCTCTCCAACAGTTAATTTCATAATAGCTAAAACCAAATATAAAACACCACGTATTCTTTACAATTAATTGACACGGAAAATCGCGACAGACGTTATTTGCATACCGAAACATTTCTGAAACGTTACACAACTATACAAGTTGAAATCACGAAGCCTGTTTTATTAACAAAATGAATTATCGTAGCTAAGCATTTGCATGTTAAAATTTTGTTTTCCATACTAAAAAGATTAAAAATAACTGGGTTTCGTTAAGGTATGGAAATTTTTAAATTACAAAAAAAAAACAAAAATGTAAATTCATTCATTCAGAACTGTAGAGGAAAATGTTTCGCCTATTTTAACAATAAACATTAGATGCTATATTTATATAAAAGCAGAACGATGTGATGAACGCAAAGTCTTGAAAATATTAGGCATGCAGTTCTAAGTACTAAAATATTTTCATATAGACCCGTAAAGTGTAAATAATACAATCAATTCTGTAAATCGTGTATGACTTATTCAACAAACCCGCAATTGAAAAAATTTCCAAAGGGAACTCTGGACTCACGAATATGAGTATTCAAATCCTAGTAGTTTTCACGGATCGCTCTCATCAAAAATAATCCTGTAAAGAAAAAACTATCGAGACTGTCGTCGTCTATATATTTATATAAAAATTTCATTATTTTTCCTATTTATTACCCCTAGGGGTGGATTTTTGTCGTATTTATTTATGTAATATATTAATTAATCCCTTATAAAAAACTGCTTCCTCGGGAATGGCCTATGTTCAACAGTGGACTTTAGAAGGGCTGTAATGATGATGATGGTGATGCTATAAAAAACGATCCCCTAAAGTACAACCTATCTATTAACGAATAATTTAAGTCAATTCACAATTGACAAAGAAACCGGATAACAAATAAATACAAACGAATTGTGAACCTCTTCCTTGTTTGAAGTTAGCCAATATATCGTAAAAAGTTAGTTATTTTTCATATACCGACTGTTATTTACAAACAATCGAAAACGGCTTCCGATGTTCAAACTACAGATATTGATATTAAAACGGTGAAGAATATATGAATAGCAGAGTGTTTAAATACAGAATAATTTTATAAATACATTTTAATATATACTAACGAAATTCAATTTGTCTACATTTATTAATAGTAACGATAAAAACATCTATAAAAGATCGACAACATCGCAATGATGTTGTTGATCTTTTATAGATTCCTGTGCAGTGCATGTCGACGCTTTATGACCCAAAATGCGATAGATGGCATTACGTGGATAATGCCGCTTCTTTGGATGCCAAGCTACTGCCAGGAGGTTCAGGACCTCAAAGCTCTCTTAAGATCATATGACGAAAGAATAGGCAACTTAGAAATACGTTTAGACATTATTGAAAAACAGGCCAAAACCGATCATAGTATAACTCTAACGTGGGTGAACTCGAAATAACTATCTATCAGCTAAAATCCGACCTACGTGAGCGAGATCCAGACCTCTTGGGGAACGATATAGAAATATCCGGAATCCCGGAGGACTGTGGATAGGTCACCATGCACATCGTAACAGCCTGTGCAAGAAAAATAGGGGTCGAAATGGACGATCGTGAGTTGTGAGAGAGTGGGTATGCGATGTGTAGGTGGTGCGGTAGCGGTAAATGAGGGAGGGGCGTCACCGCCACAACCACGTCCGCGCACCATTGTCGTGCGCCTCGCGAGCCGTTCCGTACGCGACGCGCTCCTGCGAGCGGCAGGCGTGCGTCGCGGCATCGACACCACCGGACTAGCACTGCGTGGCAAAATCCGTAAGTTCTACGTAAACGAACTTATAACTAAATGGAATCGATCCCTATATTCTACAGTGCCCGCGAAGAGGGCCATAAAAAGGGATGGCGTTATATCTGGTGCTTGCACGTCGAGAAAGTGGGTCACTATCGTATATAATCGTATTATATAGAAGACTTAAACCGTATTTACGGTTCAGAGCCAATTAGTCCCATCATACCAAAATGAATTTTATATAAAATCAGCAAACCTTATATATTTTTATGTTATAATATTATGTCTACCAAGTACAATAATTGAAGTTTATCAATATAAGCGAATACGAAGTACATATTTATTTATTGTTTTCTATGTACCTATAAAGTAGTTATGTTTATTATGAGAACTGCTTTATAGGTTTCACATCAATGCTATATTATATTAACACATATAATGATGTAGATATTGTAAGTACATTATGTCTGTATATAATATTATCTTCGAAGGCTACCTGTTTAACTGTAACCATAATATTTAAAAGAACTGTTCGCTACCGCCTTACTCAAACTTTAGAAAATTACTCTGTAGTGGTAAATTTTATTATTATGTGCACAGTACTGTTTGAAGTATTATGTTTTTTAAACAAACATAAAATATAATAACAAAGGCAAATTTAAAGTTGGGCTGTTAAAAGCTGAGTCGTTAGGTACGCGTCATGACGAATTTCTAGCAGCTATGTATGTCTCGTCATGATGTTAATGTAATGGCAATCAACCAAACGTGGTTGCGAACAGGTGAGGAGGGTCGCGCTCCTGCTGTGCCCGGTTACCGACTGCGACACATACCTCGCCCGCCGAGCGTGCGTGCCCGTGGAGATGGAGTCGGATTCTATATTCGACGTGGGATAACCGCACGCGATCTTGCGCACCCACCTGCACCGCAGGTTGAACAGTTGTAGCTCGAACTTACTATAGCTGGTAAGAAAATTGTTTGCGTAACTGCGTATAAGCCACCTTGGCTTCCTACAGATGAATTTATAGACGCATTATCAATCTCATTGGAAACATTTAATTGGAGTCATAATATCATTTTACTAGGTGATTTTAATATTAATTATTCGAAAACTAATATACTGGTTGTTACAAAACTACCCGTAAAACCGAAAGGAGGTTAAATGGGGCCTTATAACGAGTCCATTCACAAAATTTAAGAATTGTAGTAACGCTGTATAACATACCCCAAAAAACAAAAATTATTTTCACTGATGTGCAAACCCTATTTCAGTAAAATCAAAGAGTAAACTACGCAGAATTTACCTACATTTCTAGCTAATTCGCGAAACGACAAAAAATTTAAATAACCTTACCTAACGAAACAACCTAAAAGAACACTTACTTGTTCATAATAAACGTCAAATTTACAGAAACGGCTCAAAGTGTGCTCCGCCTTGCTCAATACACAACCTCGCTCGTCGGGATATGGCTTGTGTGGCATTTCGCACCATCGTCGGTGTTATTGATGCGAAAACCGATCTAACACGCTGTTCCATCTCGGCAACCGTTGGGCAATCGGAGAAATACACTCTGTCCTTCACATAACCCCACAAAAAGAAGTCCAAGGGTGTGAGGTCCGGAGAACGAGCAGGCTATAGCACCGGCCCCCGCGGCCGATCCATCCTCGCGGAAAGCGAACGTTAAAATGTTCTCATACATTGCGAGCAAAATGTACCGGAGCTCCATCATGCTGAAACACCATGTTTCTTTAGTTCTCAAAGTAATCCCAGTCAGCCACAGGAAAGTCGTCAATCGCCTCTTGGAATTCCGTTTGTAAAAACGTTAGATAGTTGCTACCGTTCAGACGTGATGGCATAATGACGGGACCGATGACATGCCCTTCATAAAGGCCAGCCCACACATTCAGTCGCCACTGGTATTGGAATCTGCCCTGCCGTGAAGCATGTGGATTCACGCGAGCCCAAACATGATCGTTATGCATATTTGAAAGTTCTGACCTCGTGAATGTTGCCTTGTCCGTCCAAAGAACATAGTTTACGTAATTAGGGTTTTCCTCTAACTGCCCGAGATACCACTCGCAGAAGTTCCTCCTGGGTGCAAAATCGGAGGGTATCAGCTCCTGTGTACGGCGATAGTGATAAGGGCAACATGGTTTATACCGAATCTTGTTCCGGCTCGCCTCGTACCGGTCGGCTCTTCTTCAAAATGCTCTAACAATAATGCTTGGACGTCGATTCCAGTAGACCGATGAAAAGAGCTAGTGGAATGTAGTCGTCTTGACATGTTCAGAAAACACTGGTACGAAGGCAACCGTCGCTGTTCAGTGGGGGGTCTACCCGATTAAAATTATCGATATAAATCGTTGCCGATACAGTTCGCGAGCACGATTTAAATTGCTATCTTCATGGCCTACGAATAACATCACATCGCAATATACCGAGTTAGAAAGCATCGTTATTTTGCAAAAAATTTTGGAAAAATAACTCGAAAAAGCTGTAGGATATCGATTAGAAGATTTGAAATTGACAACATATTTTTTTTCGAACTTGACATTTTTGAAGCCATCATTTATGAATGAAAAATAGAAAAACTATTAAAGTAGACAATTATTAGGTAAAATAGGTAAGTAGGCCTTTCTGTTAAATAAACTGGTTCCCTGACCTGACAACTTACTAGGGTTGATAAAATTATTGGCTTTATAAATAGTTATATTTTTTACGGGGTATTTTGAAACACGTTGTATATTCAATTGATTTAAAGAAGTTGCAAACGTTTTTAACATGTTTTAAACTGAACCAATGTGTAACGGAATATACACATTTTACATCGCACAGTGAAACTATAATCAATCTTATATGCACTGACACGGTAGATTATATACACAACTTAGGCAACCACGCGTTTGTTACATATCTATTAAATATTACGATAAATAAACCAAAGCCTATCTTAGTAAATAGCAGACCACTTAGTTTCATTAACAAATATGCATTTCACTCGGATTTAGTTAATATAAATTGGAAGAATTTAATCTCAATAACGGATGTAAATATTATGATGAGTTCCCTCGATTCTATTTTAATACAGTTATTTGATTTTCACGCGCCAATTAAAGTTAAAAAGTTAAGAATCGAGCAATATCCCTAAATAACATATAATATATTGCAACTTATGAGTCGTCGAGATGAAGCATATACTCGTAAAAGGGCCAAAAAAAGCGGACCTGACAGTCATTTTGTATTTTTAACAAGCGATTCAACGTGAAAAATTTGCATATTTTGATTATATTATGTTAACACGAACAAGAACAATCCTAAATTACTCTGGAAACATATAAAAAAGAATGTAAGAATTAAAGAAAAAACATTTCTCCCAACCCACATTTTTACTAACCCACACCTATTGAACGAGCACTTTTTAAAGTTATCTGATAACAACAGTTTGTTGTTATCTGAAGTACGGTACGGTTTCTTTACTCATGAGTCTGAAGTAACCTACTTTCAAAGTCATCGCTTTAGTTCTGCTATACTTAGACTGAATGAGAGTGACGTTCTAAGAATCATAAAGAGTCTCAAATCAAATAGGTTTAGATGGAATTTCATTAGATATACTTGTATTAACACTTGATGAATCGCTGTCGATCGCTAATCGAAATCTTGATAAACAAATCTATCGAAACGTCTACTTTCCCATCCGCATGGCATGCTGCTGTAGTAAGACCTGTACCTAAGACATCGTGCCCCACATCTCCAAACGATTTAAGGCCCGTTAGTGTACTATCATGTGTTTCAAAAATATTTAAAAAAAATAATAGCAGAGCAATTACGTAATTACTTAGAGGGTGTAAATATATAACCAATAAATCAGTCAGGTTTTCTAAAATCACATTGTACAACAACAGCAATGTTGGAAGTGGTCGATGACATACTTGGAGCTGCTGATAACGGGGAGAGTACTATATTAGCGCTACTAGACTTTTCTCGCGCTTTTGACTGTATAAATATTACCTCATTATTGGCTAAATTAAAATATTATGATTTTTCCGAAGATACCCTTAATTGGTTTGATAGTTACTTCAGTCATAGAACCCAAAAAGTTGAGCTGAAAACAGAAAACGGTATGATTCTTAATTCAAAACCGAAACAAGTCATACGTGGGGTTCCTCAAGGCTCAATTTTAGGGCCATTAATTTTTATACTATATAGCGCTGACGTCATTAAGAACCTTACCTTAAATACATTGTAAGCATCACATGTTTACAGACGATATTCAGATATACATTTCATGTAAACCTAGTGATACATTTCAAAAAATCAATGAAAATTTGGCACGCATAGCTCAATGGTCAGCAGCAAATACTTTAGCACTAAACGCAAGTAAGTCAAGGTATTTGATTCTTGGCACAAAACAACAAATACAAAACAACGTAAATAAGGGACAGCATATATCGATTAATGGTGAAGTAGTAAATAGGAGGAAGGAAGCTAGAATTCTTGGATTAATTGTAAACAATGAGCTCAAATTTGAAAAACATTTTTCTGATGACGCAAGAAATGGTTTCTACCGATTAAAAATTCTTTATCAAATTAGGGATTCGCTAAGTACGAATATTAGGATCCAACTGGTTAATTCTCTGGTGCTGTCGAAATTTTACTATATGGATGTTGGTTACGGTCCTCGCTTACTCGTTCGAACAGAAAACATTATTCAGAGGGTTCAAAACGCATATGTTCGGTTTGTCTTTAGTATACCACTCCGTACTCATGTCACACTTTTTCTTAATAATGCTAATATGATAAAAATGAAAGCTAGACGCAATCTGCATATGGCTTGTTTATTATTTAATTTATTAAAATATCGTTCTTCACGCTATCTCGCAAATAAACTTGCCCACTCCTGTGATACGCAGAAATATCAAACAAGGCGGTCTAAGTGGTCTTTAAAAGTTCCAAGCTATCTTATTCAGTTATTTCGGAGTAGCGTTAGATACACAGCCTCAAAATGCTGGAACGATTTACCACCCGCACTGCATAGTTTGATATCATTATTGGTCTTTAGAAAAAAATATAAAATTCATGTTCTCAATTTACAAAACGTATATGAATATTATTTACAGCTACCACCAAACAGACATAATGTACTCATAATTAGCAAACGTCACATGTAGGTTCTAGTAAATATTAGTAGTATGTAGTAGTAGTAGATTTTATAATTATTGTATTGTTGGTAATTAATAATTTGCGATGTTATTATTATAAAATCAGTAATATTTGCATCTCATTTTTTTCTTTTTTACTCACTATAGGTTTATGTGTGGTACGTGCAACAAGTGTAGCATCGCATTAGTTGTACTGGTTGTTGCATATTCGTCCGTACGTTACTCACTAGAGGGCGCACTGCAAACCAGCTTCGTGGATAAAACCACGAAATAATGCTGAGTGAGCCTTCCATACCAAACCCGCACACATAATAAAGCTTTGATTGTATTTATTCCATTTTATTTAAGTTTTAGTTTTCTTTTGGTCTGTAGTTATAAGTTTTTTAGTGTATAATATATTTTGTAACATGATGTGTGTTGGTGTTTGTTGTAATAAATAATTTTTCTTTCTTTCTTTCTTTCTTAATAATATCAATGACGACCGCTGGTTCGAATAATAGGTAGAGTCGATATTTGTATTTTTTTTTTTACTTTTGAGCATGATAATAATTATCCTCGTATCTCCGACACTACATCCTACCCTATCTATCTTATCATATAAGAATTACATCGGATATAGATGGATTAGGGCGAGTAATTGTGTGTACGCGCTTAGGAGATATTATAGATAATATAGGGCAATATTATCTATAATATCTCCTAAGTAGTTGATAGCTCCCAACCATATGTAAAGGTTATCACCACTGTCAAAAATCAACCATGAGAACATTATATTTAAATAATCAAGTATAATATATAATTCTGTAAGAAAAATGTTAAAGAAAATTGCTTTAAAATAGTTGCATGACGCATTTCATAACTTGCTGCACGCCACACTATAGTTATTAATTTTAATCTATGTGGCCTGACTTTACTAATAAAATTAACTCCGAACAATAATGCCAACGGATTTCGTATAATGAACTCGATCATTCAGAAGTATTAAACCGCTGAATTTTAAGAGATTTTTGAATAATAGAAAAATAAAAGTATTTTATTATTATAAGTAACATAACTTTTCTGTTGTCTCTTAAAAAAAGTTTCCCCCACAACTGAATCCTGGATTTTCTCCTGGATTGTATAGAGGCTTTTTACATAAAAAGCATTTTTAAGCGCTGTAAAAAATAAAACCATGAAAAAGTATCTCTATGTTTAACTGCCCCCTGAGCATGAATTTTCTGTCATACAAAATGTAGATCCATTTACGTCGACCACGAGCGCTGTTTAGATTTCTATATAATTTTGGTGGACGACGATACGGAAATGTTAGTGTCAAAATTTTGTGTTAAGGGCACTGGTTAAAATGGCTCCCCATTTTAGGCCGTTTCTATCGACTAGCCGAAAATCAAACAATGCTGTATTCGGGTTTGAAGGGTAGAGAGAATATAGAGAGCCAGTGTTACAGGCTGAGAGACACCATCTTAATTCTCAGGGGTGAGAACACATGTGTACTTACTTTCTTTGAAGTTGGATACTACAGTTACATTTACCATCGCATGGCTCTTACCATTAGGTCGAATATTGAGTCATTCGTTGCTTTTTATCACAAAGAAAATTATGTGATATCATTCCGAACTAGCAATTAATTAACTCCGAATATAAAAATTAAAAGTTAGCACTTTTTAATCAACGTGAAAAAAGGAGTTGGAGGGTCTCAATTCGTCGGATTTATTTTTATATTCCTCATACGGCCTGCCTCAGTGACGACCTGATAAGACATGTAGAAAGTCAATGGATGCAGGTGGCTCAGGACCGTTCTTTGTGCCATTCCTTGTTGGAGGCCTATGTTCAGTGGTGGACTTGTGAAGGGCCGTAATGATGATAATGATGATTTTTATAATATGGAATATGTTCAGCGATTATTCTTTAGCACGTTGTCCGATTTCACTGATTCTCTTATTATTAAAAAGTGGTGGTTCTATTTCAATTTTGTCTGATGATTATATCCATGAGAAAATCGTCAAACTCTTCAATTTGCAAAAGCATCTGCAAGATATGAGCGAATAGTTTTTATCGCGTCAATCCATTTCTACGATTATATTTTTTTTAGTTATTTGAAGTTGGTTTTTACTTTTTAAAAATTTAATGCATATTATTCTAATGTGTAAAAATATGTTTTTGATGGAAGCCCGTAATTTTACTCTTTAAAACCCCTTTTATTAATAATAATAAGAAATAATTAAAACATTATACTAATATAGTAATTCATATAACGGTTTTATATTCTTCACTGCTTTCGTTGACAGTTAATCGCATCCTACAGAAAGCGTTTCACCACAAAAGATTTCTAAAAGGTTTGGACGGACAAAGGAAACTGGGTCAGAGGCTATACTGATATCCAATAGCTTTGCTTTTATACATATCTTTGCTTCGGCAAAATCAGAAAGAAAGATTACAAAATATAGAAAATGGGCACAAAGCGAAAATGTTTACTTTTGAGTTTGCTGTCGAAGATCAAACTATTGTGTCTTATTACTTCGCCTTTGAATAATTTATGGTAATAACATCGATAGTAACTTTATACAAAACATTTCTTGGAGTAAATCGCTTTATAATAAGTTTTATATCAAATATGTTTAATAAAGTGCGCTTTACCATCTTTGGCTGCATCACCACTTACCATCAGGTGGGATAGCAGTCAAGCACAAAAAACAATTAGAAAGAAGTTCATTCAATGATAAAAATGATCATGAAACATGATCATTTTTATTTAAAATGCTCTGTACTCCTAATGGATAATAGTGTACAATTTACAAATCTCACCTGCTCGCGATGAAGCTTCATATGAGTTTTACAAACGGGCGAAGCTCCAACCACAAGCTGTGGTGTAAATTCCGTAAAAAAATTCTAATTCTAAATTTCACTGATTAAATTTTTATATAAATAATGTTGACAAACGTTATGACAAATGAAACAGTCCACCTGACGGTACATGAATGCTATGGCTCATATACACCCACAACTATAATCGATGAAGAACCGAAATGCAAATGAGTTTTCACCTTAGAGGTCTATACCTCGGCTGGCTCAAGGCTGGAATACCTCGTTCCCAGTCATAGCTTTTGGGTCTTTACACTTATCAGACAAAACACAACAGCATTCTACTGCTAATTTACGCTGGAATTTTGAGAGTGATCCTTAACTGGTCGCGGCGATCCATTCGTACGAAAGCTATAACACAGATGCAGCGTAGCTTTAACACGCCTTATTTCCGCCGCCTTCCGCAGCAAGCCTTACACTACTGTTATTGGGTATAGCGACAGTATAATTGCAGGCTGTGTGGTATGGGTAAATTTTGGATATTAACTCCTGTAACGTAAATACAACTGTGCACAAATTATCAGGGATGGTTATTATTCCGTCATTTATCGGGTAATCACCGTTGCTAATTTCAAGTAGGAGATTCGCAAATCCACCTGTAGACCATTTTTTTCCTAAGTGTACCCGCATATTTTTCGAGTTTGTGGATTTTAATTAGAGACCATAAAGTGGAACTCTTAAGACACGCCTTAACTTCATCTGCTCTAGTTCCTTTTGGCACTACTGGTCGAGTCTGTCTAAAATTTCCAGCTAGCAAACCACCCATTAACTTATTATTTCCTCTTATATCTTGTAGAGTTCTGTTTAAAACTCTACGCCACCCTTATGAGCCATGGTTATTTCATCCCACACTATCATTTTCGTATGTTTTAATACTTCAGCAAAATTACTTTGTTATATTACAAATGGTAGTATCAGCTGTTGTTAAATTGTGTGGTAACTTGAAGGTAGCATGAGCAGTTCGTCCACCCTCAAGCAGTGTAGCTGCGATCCCAGAAGTAGCCACAGCCAAAGCAATTCTACGAGTACTTCTAAGTTTTACTAATATCAAATTTATGAGGGATGTTTATTCATTGGGGGGGTATAGCTTTATAGTCCTTATGGCAGAATCGCTGGAGGACCTAAGCACTATGCTCAATGACCTCAATAGTGTCTCCCAACGGATAGGTCTTAAGATGAACATGGACAAAACAAAGATTATGTTTAATGTCCATGTCACACCTATGCCGGTAGTTGTTGGGAGCACTAAGCTCGAAGTTGTTGACGAGTATGTTTACGTGGGACAAATAGTCCGACTAGGTAAGTCCAACTTCGACCGAGAGGTCAATCGACGGATTCAACTCGGTTGGGCAGCATTCGGGAAATCACGGCACATCTTCTCGTCAGGTATACCTCAAAACTTGAAAACGAGACTGTACAACTAGTGCGTGTTGCCAGTGATGACCTATGAAACTGAGACGTTGTTCTTCACTGCTGGCCGGATGAGGAAGCTCAAGGTCGCTCAGCGAGCTATGAAGAGGGCTATGCTCGGAGTTTCTCTGCGTGATAAACTTAGAAATGAGGATATCCGCAGTAGAACCAGGGTAACCGACATAGCCCAACGGATTAGTAAGCTGAAGTGGCAATGGGCCGGCTATATAGCTCGAAGAACCGACAACCGATGGGGAAAAAAGGTTCTTGAGTGGCGGCCTCGTACCGGCGGACGAAGTGTAGGGCATCCCCCCACTAGAAGGAGTGACGACCTGGTAAAACATGCAGGAAGTCGATGGATGCAGGTGGATCAGGACCGTGCTTTGTGGCATTCCTTGGGGGAGGCCTATGTTCAGCAGTGGACTTGTGAAGGGCTGTAATGATGAGGAATGTTTTGCCTGTTCCACCGGGAGCAAAAGAATATTCCTCCCTTATTTGATTAAATTTTTGTGTTAATTTGATTGTAAACTGCTTTTTGTTCGTCATTCAGTGATCCTTCATTATTTTTAACTGTGTTTTCTAATGATGCTAATTCGTAACCTGTCTCCTTAAGAAACTCTCTATTTTCAAATTGTTGTTCTTTGCTTGGCTGAGGTAACCCATACTCTTTTAGTAGCCGACCACCCAACGCTAATACGGCATCTTCTATTACCGAAAGGCATTTGTTAAATACCACATCTGTTATGTGCTCTACATCCACATTTCTCTGTCTTTCTAATTGCCTTTTAAAATCTTCAGATAGGTATTCTTTTAATTTCTCCCAAAGGCTTAAAGGGTCTGATACTTGGCAGAGCACTAAAATAACCGTAAAAAGATCCCGAATCATTTGCGGTGATTGGCAAAGTGCTGCCTCTTCCATTGCTGCGAACAAATGATGATCATCTTCAAACAAGCCGAGAGCTTTGCACGCTGATTGTAACGTGGAATATACATGACCATCTACAGTTTTTAACGCTTCTAACGAAATTGGGCCCCGAATCTCATGAAGAAGCATGCGATGGTGATAGCAGTCTGTATTGTACGGATGCACAGTATAAACCCTGCCCAGAACGTGCTTTTTTTGACCCCTGGCCAGCCTTCAACGTTTGCTCCTCTCTTTCTCCTTTGGAACTTTCTTTTATCCCAAACGTAGTATGCAGGTACTTCTAGGTAGAGCAATGTTTTTGCAAAGTTATCCACTTTACACAAATCGAAAAAGGACAGGAGTGTGGTTGTTGGAGGACTATTAAATCTTTCACTCAGATTTTGCTCATTAAAATAAACCCTTTGCCCATTTTCCAAATGAACAGCTGCTATTTATTAGCGAGTCTTATAAATAGTAGCTGTTTTTGGCTCGCCGCTCACTTAGCGGTCAGCTACCGTAGAGTCTATTACACCTGAAGATGCCACGTGTAGAGGCGAAACACGTGTCGTATTGTCGTCAGTGGTGTGTCTTTCCTAGTGTAATGGTGGTGGGAGTAGTGGTGCTGGGATTAGTGGTGCCGGGGATAATGCACGCAATTGAGGGTGGGCGGGAGGTGCTCTTCAAACTAGGTAAGACACATCATTTTATTTTATTGAGCGGATATTGGCAAAGTTAATTTTTTAAACTTTAATCAACAGAGAACCCACCGTCATCTAGTAAACGTCTCTTGTACTGCGGATAACCGTCTTTACCAGTTTGAGTTTCCCTTATGAGAGCCCTTGAGTATCATTTACTGCACATGTTATCTTTCATACATGGTGACTTTCAATTTAAAGTTCCACATGGACCATGTATCATATTACATTTAACGATTTCGTGAAGCTCTGGGTCACGTTTGGGATCCGGTATTTCAGCACAAATTGTATTGTCGATTTGATCCGGAGTAATAGAATAGAATAGAATAGAATTTTTTTTATTCAATATAGATTACATGTGTAATTCTTATTGAAAGTCACAAAATTTTTTACTTTACCACTGGTTCGAAAAAAAAACCTCTGTCCTGGGAAGAACCAGCAAGAAACCCAGCGGGACTTTTTTTTTAAAGTAAGTTTTACATTAATGGTTGTACAAACTATTTAAGTACAAAATTTATTTTAGAAACTGCTTGGTAGCGACCACCTCATTCCCAGGGGTTATTATCAATCATATATTCATTTATACAATAATAACCCTTTTTATACAGTTTCAGCAACAAAACATTTAAACTTGGTAATAGAGAGAGCCTGTACACTTTCCGGGACCTTGTTGTAATAGCGTATACATTGCCCCAAGAATGAATTACTGACTCTGTGGAGTCGAGAAACTGGTATCACTACTTTGTGTTTGGTTCCTAGTGTTTACAGAATGTATATCACTTTTTTTACTAAAACTACCTTTGTTTTTGTGAACATACATTAAATTTTCGTAAATATACTGAGAGGTCAAAGTTAATATATTTATTTCTTTAAATTTATCTCTAAGAGACTCTCTCGGTTTTAGGTTGTAAATAGCTCTAATGGCCCTCTTCTGTAAAACAAAAATAGTTTCTGAATCAGCCGCATTTCCTCATAGCAAAATCCCATAAGACATTATGCTATGGAAATAACTGAAATAAACTAGTCTAGCTGTCTCGACACTAGTGAGACCTCTAATCTTTTTTACAGCATAGGCTTCAGAACTTAGTCTGCTTGCTAGTTTGGATATATGGGGGCCCCACTGAAGCTTTGCGTCGAGTGATGCCAAGAAAACAGTGGATTCAACAGGGCTCAGTTCTTCCCCATTTAAAAACACAATGGTACCCAGATTTTTAACATTCGTTGTTGTAAATTTAATACATTTAGTTTTATTTCCGTTTAAATGTAGATTATTAACGTTACACCAATGCACTAATTTTGATATAGCATTATTCACTTCGTCACATTTAAATGATTGACGTTTAAGTTTAAAAATCAAGGAAGTATCATCAGCAAATAATACTATATCATGATTATCCCCTACAAGGGAAGGTAAGTCATTAATATATACCAGAAATAGGAATGGGCCGAGAATCGAGCCCTGAGCACCCTCAGGGCTCGATTCTTCGATTTAGTACAGGTGACCCGGAAGAACTATTACCATTGATAATAACTTTCTGCATTCTATTACTTAAATGTGAAATAATAAGTTTAAGCGCTGTGTTCTTGACACCATAGTACTGTAGCTTCCTGATTAATGTCTCATGGTGAACACAGTCGAAGGCCTTGGAAAGGTCACAAAATATAGCCAAAGCATCCTCCGAATTCTCCCATGCACAAAAAATATGTTTAATAAGCTCAACTCCAGCGTCAGTTGTCGAGCGACCCCTTGTAAAACCGAATTGATTTTTATGTAGCAATTTATTAATATTAAAGAAACTTAAGATCTGATCTAAAATTATTATTTCAAAAATTTTACTAAATGTTGGTAGTACAGAAATCGGTCTAAAGTTGGCGGGGTCTAATGTACTACCAGATTTAAATAAAAGTATGACTTTACTATGTTTCATTAAATCAGGAAACACACCAGATTCGACGCTTGTATTAAATATAGTGGCTAGATAAGGTGCTATTATATCTATTATAGATAAAATAACTTTAACGGAAATCCCCCATAAGTCTGCCGTTTTCTTAACATCAATTGTTTTAAAATATTTAACGATATCTTTTGGCAATACTCTATGGAATTTAAAAGTATTTGAAGAAGCCTTTACATTTTGTTTAAGCAATGATTCGGCGACAGTAGGAGAAGAATTTAATGATTTTGTTGTCAAAAAAGGAACATCAGTAAAATGTTTCTCAAAATCCATAGCAACTTCTTGATCAGATCGAGTTAAACTGTTGTTAATATTCAATTGAAAATCCGAGTTGCGCGGTTTGACCTTGCCCGTTTCACTTTTTATTATTCTCCAGGTCACTTTAATTTTTTTGGATGCAGTTTTAATTTTGTTACTTAAATGTAAAGCCTTAGCTGTGTAGCACACTTTTTTAAATATTTTTTAATATGTTTTTACATAATCTCTAAATATAACACTAGTATTATATGATCTTTCATTATAAAGCTCATATAACTTTCGCCTACTTTTATAAATTCCTACTGTAGCCCATTCATTAAATGATTTGCGACTGTTAAAAGAGAAAGTTTTAGAAGTAAATATTCTACTAAATTCACAAGTTATAATTTTAAATAATATACCATACAAATAAGTAGCACTATTTTTAAATGAAAGTGATGGAAGTCTTTTTATTATATTACTTCTAAACCCCTCCAAGCGATGGTCATTTATTGGAACAAACACAACTTTCTTATTTTTCTGTTTTTTGTGTATGTAAGGCAATGATACCAACTGTCCACAGTGATCTGAACTTAAATTTTGAATAATTGATTTATGCAAGGGCTTAATATCTGTAAAAATATTATCAATACAGGTTGCACTAGGCCCAGCAATACGTGTTGGTTCTAAGAATAAATTAACAAGATTATACGATTTAAACAATGAGCTAAACTTATTACTAATGGAAGAAGTTTCAAGGAGATTGATGTTAAAGTCTATATTACAACAGACTTGTTCTGTTTACTAAGTTTGAGCAAAACTTCTTCCACAATTCTTTCAAAATAGTCATAAGTAGCACATGGGGGTCTGTAAACACTTACAACAATGAGGTGCTCGAGCTCGACACAAGCCATTTCTACAGTTCGCTCAACAGAGAGGCTCACAATATCCTTACGTTCTTTATATAATAATGATTTATCTGCTAATAGGAGCCACCACGTAAACTTTTTTCTCTATTGAAGGAACTGACCACCTGGTGATTTCTGAAATTAAACATGAAATTATAATCTTTTAGCCAATGTTCAGTAATACAAAGGATATGTATATTGTTACTATTTAAAACAATTCAACTTCAATTCTTTGCCCATCATGCCTTGTATATTTTGATGCACCAGCTGTAAACAATTTTTATTACTTATTTGTGGGCTGCATTCAAAATTAATTAAACTCTTATTATTGCTAGAGATTGCCTCTATTGTCGCATTTACTAATTTAAATTAGTTGGAACTGATTCCAAATTAAATGTCAAATGATTATTATGCTCAATAAAAGCAGTCTTGGTAGCCAAAAACTTGGCTGAGTTAAAAGTAAATAATAACATAGCACATTTGCTACCAGTCTTAAATTATATTTGGATAGGTAATACCTATCTTTTGTCCAAAACTTTTTTATTTAATTATTTATGTCAATTAAATGAAATTTGTCATTATTATCACAATTACATGTCAAATTTAAATTATTAATACATATAAAATTATTCATTTGTATATTTAAATTATGTCTTAGATCATTTTCCTGTGGCAATCCCTGTATGTAAGGCAGTGTGAACATGACAATTTTGTGTACATTTAAGTTATTAAGTTGTTCAATATATCTTAATAACTTTTTGTTGTTTGCACTGCCTCTTCTACCAACAAAAATTATTATTGTACTATTTGGGCAAAATTTAGTAACTATAATTTTATTTAGGATGTCACTAAAAGATGCTCCAGGCATGCAGCAATTTGTAATTTTTTGTCCCTTTAAAGAGTTATTTAAAGTTATGCCTAGATTTTTTCCCATGTCATCGCTATACACAATTATATTATTTTTGTTAATATTTGAGTCATTTTTTATTTTAAGCTCCTCTGTTATGGCACTGTCATAGAGTTTTGGTGGTGGTATAATATTATCAGCACACACCGACTCTGAAGAAGCTGGTATTGAATGCTGACACTCACATTGATGTTTAACTAAGGAGTCAAAACGCTCCTCATTATATTTACATGTCTTTACCAGATTATCCATAGCCAGTATGTGTTCTTTTATTTCGTTTTGGGCTGATTTATATTTATTGGACACAGTTTGAAGGGAGTTAGTAAGTGATAACATTTCTGATTTAAAGCACTCTACGTCAGTCTCATAACATTTTTTTATGTTATCCACCTCAATTGAATACAACTTAAGTTCATATATCAATGCTTGCTTTTCTTTACATAAATTAACATAATTTTTGGTATTAATCTTATTTTTTATTAATTTTTGTACTTTCCTTATGTATTTATTAACTTTTATATACTTTTTCAATTTGGTTTTGCTGCAATTAATCCTTACTGAAATAATACGTTTGTGAAGCCATAAAATAATATGAATATGTGGAAGACCTCTCTTTTGCCATTCCGTTGAGTACATATAGCATCGCACTTCACCAAATATTTTGCCCTTTGTCAATAAGTTCATGATCTTTTTCACCTTTAGTCGCAATACCCTCGAAATTATATCGTGTCTATCATGAGATTGTTGTCCTTGAAACAATTGCTCTTTTATCTCATCCCAGCGAGGATTGCATGTGAAATTAATAAAAAGATCAGGCCGGCCGTAATTTCTAACATAGGTCATAGCGTCCTGTGTTCTTTCGTGCATATACGTAGTTCCCCCCGTAAAAGATGATGGAAGGACAACCATTTGTCCTAGTTGGTTGGCTTCTGCGTCTTGTCGTCCAATAGCATCTTTTAAATGGATGTGATTATTTTTGATATAGTTTAATCTCTCTATTTCTATTTTGGCGTATTCATCCACCAAATATTGACGAAAAAGGGCACGATAGTTGACTAAATAGTTATCTTCTCCTTCTTTAATCATTATTCTATACGAATAGAAACTTGCAGAAGAGACAGTTTTATTAAGCGGCAACTTAGTTGTGGGATCGTTTTGTGGTATGTTGATTTAATACCCATCATCCCCCCAGCAAAACACTAATGGATACTGTAGCGCATCATATGCTCGATGTATCTCACTTATACGCTGAAGTGACTTATTTCGGCTCTCGAGAATGGTGTCCCTTCGGTCAAATTGTTGATCCACTAACACTAAAGCCACTTCAAATGTAGTTGGTGCATTGTACCTACCTCTATGTTCTTCTGGTGGTTTTTTATCTGCATGTATGACAACTTTGTATGACTCTGAAGGAGGGGCTTTATCAATGGCACTTTTACGATCAGATATACGGGTTCACTTGTTGAAGCATATTCTGCAATTGTTTGATTAAATTTGGCTTTAAGTTAGGAAATTTAGAACACCGAATCTTTGCTTCTCGATCATCTTCACCTACAAAATATATTTGAAGGTACTGGCGTCATGTTCGGCTTCTGGTAATGTACTTCCAATTAAATGGTAGACCTGGTCTTGTACTTTGAAAGTTGGTGAAAAACCATCTGCTCTTACCTGTTTACCACCAAAGGAAGTCATCTGGAAACAGGCATTATATTTACGACCATTACCCATAAAATGGTCATGATCTGGGTGTACATTATTAATCAAACTAAAGAGTGGTTCAGGCAGTTGTTTCAACCGATCAAGTTGCACTTTTCCAGCGCTGCAACACATACCAGGTGTCTCATCCTTCCATTTTAGCGCATTGCACCACTGACACTTGTATGTCATGGAACCCAAGGCTACACTGCTGTCAGTTCTATAAGCAATATCAGGGTCATACTCCATAGTGGAATGGACCTTGTTTTTCCATAAACGCAGTGTAATGTTTTCCTCATACCGTAACTGCATTGCTCTATGAACTTGTTGATTCGCAGTTTGGTAATTTGCAACAGCTTGCCTGTGTACATCGGGATTTTTTTCTGATAAGCGGACACAGCTTTACGATTTGAATCTGGCTTGTTCTGCCTATATCTTTCTTGTGCACTTTTTAATTGACTTTTTCTTTTGTAATTAGCAAAGCTCGACCATCGTTTATTTTTCTTTTTTTTTATCATATTTTAATGTCGACGATACAGATTGATCTCTTCTGCTGGTTGGAGATGATATTTTACTGTTTACAAAAGATGTAACGGTTGAATGGTCAAGCTCTGAAAAAGGATCACGCTCTTCGACAGGTACCTCCATGCGACGCTGTGTAATTTTCTTCGCAACAATAGGCAGATAGGCGTCAAAATGTCCATTAGATAAATCATGGCTAAATCGTAATCGCCATACTGGACAGATATCTGTTCCGGACTCTGTGTATAGCAGACCGTTTCGATATACTTCAAACCGAAACGGAAATATTTTTCCTGCAGCTACCAATTCAAAAAGTCCACCGTAAGTTTCATTTTTTAACATATCGGCTGAACATTCATTTGCTGTTGAATAATTATCGCCATTTATGTCGTGGGTCATAACTGAAAACCTAGGCCAATCATTTAACACAAATATAACAATTTGTGAACGCACCACCATCGCATTTTCTTAGGTTCCGCACATTAAAAATGAAAGAGCACGAAACAAACAGGCGCCGTCACCTATAATGGGGGTGACAGTATGTTTCCATTTTTCCTTTAATATTAAGAGTTTCTGTAGTTATTTTTTCAGTGAGAAAAAATACTTCTATCAACAATACCTAATCACAAAGCAAATCGAATTCCAAGTTTGAACAGTAACCACTGTTGTAAGAAAGACAAAATCAAGCAAGCAAACAACTAATCTGAAACACGAAGCAAATCTTAAACCGTAAGCAAGCAAACAAAGTCGTAGTCTAGTCAAATATCCGTTAACAGTGAATAGGTACCGTATGTGGTACAGGTTGAAGCGCTCATTCACCATTCACTTTATATTAGTTCGAAAAAACACAGCATTACCGCGTTCTAAAACGATACCAACGTCATCTATTGGTAGGGATTGGAACTTAAAGATCAATACAAAATAGGTAGGTACCTAAGTATTTCTTTTGGTTTTGCCATTTTATTAATTTGTAAAAAAGTATATTTGGTTTGATTGTTTATTGTCATTGATTTTTAATTTTTAAATTAGTATTTTTTTGTTCAGGTGTAATTTGGTGCAAATTTTTTTTACAAATCTTCTTGTCTATTTTGTTTTATGTTTTTGTGCAATAAAAATATATTCTATTCTATTCTAATAAATTAAGTTTAAAATATTTATCAATATCATTTACAAAATACAATTAATATGCTTAACAAATTTGGTTGTTAAGCATTTTAATTGTAATATAATTAATATAATAATTTTATGCAAAAGCATAAATGATTCAACACAATTTGTATTGTTCAGAATAATAAATAAATAAATAAGTATGTTATTTACGACCCAAAAGCCTTAAAAATGATACCCAAGTCACCCAACACATGATGATTTTTACGTACAAACATACATCCATCCATCCTTCCATCCATGTTGGTTTCAAACCATAATCGATACCATTTTCGTAATTAACGTCCCAAAAAACTATAAAACGACACCCATATTGACATTTCAACCACATCGCACAGGGAATGATGATAGGTATTTCCCGTCTGCTACGTTGGATTTTGAAATAGTTGTTGTTTTCGTAATCAGCGACCCGATAAACCATAAAAACGATACCCATATTGATTTTCAGAATTTGTCGCCCCTTTTCCACCTTTTAGGGATTGAATTCTGAAAGAGCCTGAACCACTTGTTTACTCATTTATTGATAGGAGTCAGTGGCGTAGCGTGCCTTAGACGGGCCCTGTATCAAAATTTGTTAGGGGGCCCAAATTAAGGGTAAAGATTTTTCACAAAAGGAACAAAAGCGCTCGTATTGAACTAAAATAATAATATATTTGTTATAAGTTATTACTTATAACAAATATATTATTATTTTTAATATTTAATTATTTGTATAATTAATACTCGTAGGAACTAAGCTACCCAAACAATTCAAATCAAATATATAATTTTATTGCCTTTTATTCGGCGAACTTATTTATTAAATCATTCATAGCTGACGACGATTTCAGTTTTTCTAAATTTTCTGCCCCTATAGACAATAGTGACAAGTCTGATAGCCTTTTCTGTCCTATAGAAGTCCTTAAAATTTTTGCTTACACACGTTCGGGGCCCCGTATCATTTATACGCCTGATACGGCGGTATCAACGCCCCTGATAGGAGTACGCCTGTGAAGTTTCGAATAAAATAGTTTAACTAATCTTGTTTCTCCATACAAAGTTTCAACCCCTTTTTCACCCCCTTAGAGGTTGAATTTTTTAAAAACCCTAGGACTCGTAAATGTTTATTTCTAATCGTTAACCTAAAACAAAGTTTCAGGCTTCTAGCTCTAAAAATGACGGACTTCCATACAAACTTTTAACCACTTTTTCACCCCCTTAAGGGGCGAATTTTTAAAAACCTTTCTAAGCGGATGCCTACATCATTACAACTGTCTGTATGCCAAATTTCAGCGAAATCCGTTCTATAGTTTCAGCTGTGTGTTGATAGATGTGTCAGTCAGGTTTGCCTTTTATATATATGTATAGATAGAAGAAGATAACTCAAAGCAATAAACAGTAGCACGATGAATATTAATAATGTACTAGCTGTTCCCTGCGACTTTGCCCGCGTGGAATTTTTTTGCGTGGAACCCTAAAATAAAGGTAGCCTAAGTTACTCCTTATAACATCAGCTATCTGCCAGTGAAAGTCCCATCCAAATCGGTTCACAGTTCACACGTTCATGCCAAAATAGCTTGCAGATGACAGATTTTTTTCAGACTTACTTAACATTTATCGTTATACTTTGGCCAATTTACACAATATCTTTATTAATTATAGCTTATGTGTTATTCTGATGTATGAGCTATATTCTTGTAAAGTTTCATTAAAATCCATTCAGTAGTTTTTGCGTGAAAGAGTAACAAACATCCATACATCCTCACAAACTATCCCATTTATACATTTTGTCAATATATCCATATTGACAAAATGTAATTTTTCCATTACTTGATGTCATAATCATAAAAATAACATCGTTCTCATTTGTATGCCTTTCCTCTTTTTTAAAATATTGTCAACAAACAATGTATATGTAATGTAATATGTTTGCACGCAATAGGAATAAATTTTATATTATGGAATTGTTCATTGGACAAAACCTATATTATCTGAGGACATAAACTACGTTATCCTTCCTTGTTGGCTTCGTTACCGTAATAAATACGAGAAGGTACTCGTACATATTATATCGTGTGTATTTTGTAACTATGTTTCCTGTGGAAAATGATAACAACAGTGCTGATCCCACACTTTCAACATTTGTTAATATAAGTTAGTTTTATTATTAGTCTTAATATTTTAGTGTTTTAACCGACTTCAAGAAAAGGAGGAGTTACTTAATTCGACTGTATTTTTTATGTGTGTTACCTCAGACCTTTTTTTTTAGGTAAACCTATTTAGATGATTCTTTTTTTATTTGAAAGCAAGCTGGTGCCTTTCATGTGGTCCCATAAATATGATCAAGATCTAACTAGTAGTTTTTGAGTTATCCTTAATAATACGTATTTAATTGACTTTGACTACATTTGTGATGTTCTCATTCTATTTATATTGAAGTTGGTTGTACACAATTTTTAATTTTACCACTTTTACGAGTATATCATCTTGTGATATTTTTGGCTCTCTCCTCAAACCAGAACACAACATAAGGTGACTGCTTCTTGGTGGCTGAAATAGATAAAAAGCAGTAATCGAGATTAAAGCTTTTTAAGTTATTGGCAAAACCTTCATCAAAAGCCACTGTTATAATATGTAATGTAAATCAATCTCCATTTCTAATAAGAGCAGTATAGCTACTAATAACCGTAAATCCCCTCCATATTTTGTGTCCCCGGTTTCGCTAGCCAGATGCGATGCAAATTTGCATTCACTAATACGAGTACTGACTAGCATATAAAATTAGTTTTACCGGATCAATAGGTCTGAGAATTTCTGAATAAAAATGAACGAGAAAACATACATAGGTTCTAAGTCCTGTTTGCCTCTTTACATTTCAGTTAATCCTATTTTAAAAGATTTTTATAATAGAGCCATGCTCCAGCTGTGTCAGTGTTGTAGCACGAACGAGTCGGCTCGACTGGGGAAGAACCATGCTGTCACAGAATGACGAGTGTAGAGGACCGGAGACACTTTTTACTGGAAACGAGGCATTCCATCTTAGTCCTCATTTGATTCTTAATCAAGGTTTCAATCAAGTGGACTGTGTGTTTGTTTGTCATATCATTCTATAAAAAAAATCAAGCGTTATAATGTCAAAATTCATTATGTCAAAGGTGCAAAAATAATTTTATTAAATCTAAAAAATTTACCAATTAAAGTAAAATAATGTATCTTTGTTTGTATAGCATCTCCCCTACCCTACCCCCACAATCGCATGCACCCACTTAACCCAAAAGCACTCAACACTACTATTACTTCTAAACTTTAAAATACACACAACCACCACAGACATTAAGGTGCGTTTTTCACTTTTAAATGCAGCATTATCAGGAGATTAAACGTAGACTATAACGTTGTTTAACGTATTTTATTTTTGTTTGAGCAAATAATTTTCTGAACTCTAAGCGATCATGTTATTTTATAATAAATACATCATCATCATTATCATTATTAAAGCCTATCAAAAGCCTACTGTATAACAAAATTTTCTCTCATAGATTGACAACCTCAGTTTTTTTCTATTGGATAATGGTGATAAACTGTCTATCTGGACTAAACTTCGGAATAGCTGAACCAATTGTGATGAAACTTCACGAACAGATAGAGTGCAATACCAGGAATGATCACGGCTATATTTTAACCGAAAAAGTTGGAGATTTTATTTTGTGAAATCAACTAATTGATAAAATAAATGGTCGTTGATGATTAGCTTAAAAAATCTAAATGTTAAATAAATGATATAAATAGATACCATCCAGGTGAAACCAGGGCGGTGGAAATCCTTTTTTTATTTAATTACACCACCTAGGAAAAATATATTTGTACTTATATTATATTTGTTATTAATTGTTATTAATTATTATTAATTTTGATACATTCTGTTATTAAAATTTCAAACACGATTAAAACACTGATATTATGCTATCTCTCTTATTTCACTAATTTATTAAGAGCGTGGCCTTACTACCCTTCTTATAACTGGAATCAGAGTAATTGCAAAAACGCAACATTTTAAAAACTACGGCTTACTGCTTATTTATAGTACCGCTTAACCAACCTTACAGTATTTTATTTAAAAGCGTATTTTATTTGAATTTGTACGTTTATTTAAGTTATAATAAAACATTTTAAATATTATTAATATTTTTAAAAATATTAATTTCGATGAAAAGCTAACATAAAGAGTTTAGTTTTGCATACTTTAAGCCTATATTAAGCCAGTTTTCGTCAATAATATATTTAAAAAAAATTGATTTCTCCGTTTATTGCCATCATTAGTACAATAAACTTTACTACTAATACTAAAATAATATGTTAGTTTAATCGGCAGGTTTAGTTGTTGTTTATGATAAAATAAGGAGGCTAAATCCATAGTGACATCAGCACAAACATTTCCCCTTACCTACGCTACGCTATAACGTTTGAACAAACTCTATAAAACCATTTCCCTGGTTCACAAAGTAAATCTAAACAATGTTTGCAACAAAATGCTTGCACAATGCTTACTACTTTTTTAACTATTTATTATTATTTACTTTTCTGTTAGCCAGGGCTTGACTACCATCCCACGTGGTGATGCCGAAGATGGTAAAGCGCACTGACTTAGCTTAACAAAAACCTATTCACTCTTGCCTTGAAGAAACCCATATTATAATCGGATGAATAGATGGTGGCATATTATTACTTTTCACTCTGTTGCTGTACCCATTACAAACAACGATTCAAGACGTTTGGTTTGAATGCGTAGGACTGTTTCGACAACGAATAATCTATAGGGCGGCCTATGTTCAGCAAAGAACTTTAATAGGCTGTAATGACACTAATATTACAAAATCAAACATTGAGGTGATATCATCTCGTTCGTAAGTTTTCTTAACGATGGAGAATATTAAAAGTAAGGTAGAAAACCTTATTTATTTTTTTCTGTATAAAATAGGTGGTGCACGTATTTATGGATAGATGGATGGATTTGAGATAATATGATAAAAACTATAAAAGGACTTCAAATACTTACCGCTTAAATGCGCTTTTATTTCATGTCATATCAGACGCAATTCATTTTATTAGAAAATTTAATATACGAGTCCCTAAACCTTTTATATTAAAAAACTACAGCAAACGGATTTTTTTCACGATTAAAATTATGCCCTTGAAAATTATAAATATTGTAACTTACAAGACTTTCCTTACGATGTTTTCGTTCAGCAGGTGGTATATATATATATATATTGTAATTAATTTTGAGAAATAAAACTATCTAGTTATATATATATTAATGTGCAGTAACAATTACAGCCAGTCTTTATTTTGAAGTTATACTTCTTTTGGCGCGTTTGGAAAAATGATAAGAGTAAATTTTTACGATGCGCGCGCATACCGACACTTAAAAACGACATCATGAAGTTGTTACGATGCGCGCGCACACTGACACCTAAAAGCGACAACTTCAGTTGGTAATTGTCTCTCAAGTTTTCGTGAAATACTGATAACTATATTCAAGGTAGTTATTAAAATATATATGAATCTACAACGTGTTTTATTTATATTACAAACTTTTAGGTGGATTTATAGATTTGTGGTTAACTGTCGATATGTGTTCTTTTATTTGTTAACATTATAAATTATTATTTATCAATGGCGAGACTAAGCACATATTAGCTACCGGCGCAGTTGTATCAAAGTTGAATTATTCTTCTTTATATTATTTCTTTATAGTAGTTCACAAATTTTCCGGCTTTGGAAAATTTAATGAAAAATTTATTTTATTTAGTATTGAGATGAAGCAGTATAACAAATAAAGAAATATGAGGGCATTCATAACCTCACTTATTAGTGTTACGCTCCGTATGTTTTCGATTTCATTCAAACAAAGTGAATAATACCTAGTAAGTTATATTTAATAAACAAAAATTCGAAGACATGTGAAGTTCGCCAACAGGCATTGGGGCAATGGCGGACATTTCCTTGACCTAAAACCCTTTCAGAAATGAGGAAGGCCTGTGCAGCAGTGGGACGTATAGGCTGTAACTAATAAGTTTTTAACTTTAAGTTATATTTGTAAAACGAATAGTAAACTTTATTGATAATAATAATAGTATACAAAGTGATTTTCTTTCTATGCACATAAGAAAACAAAATTGTTTTGTAGTAATTATAGATGGTAGGAGAGAGGAAGAGTTTTGCAAAACATACTTAAGTGTGGAGATTGTATCGCAGTTTTGCATTATCAGCATAATATTTTGACCCCAGAAGATGGAAAACATTGTCTTAGAATAAATTCACAAATAAATTTAAAATTAAAGTAGACGCTGAGTAAAAAAAAGGCTTGAAACTGTTTATCCTCCTAACTCTATGTGTTCTCCAAGGCCGACTACACATCTGATCATCTTGATGCATCGTATCTCCATCGCGTTGCACAGACGTGTATCATGATTGCTACGTTGGAAGCAAAATTATACGGGATAATGTGATACGACGTTCTAATACACTGTATGTGCTGTTCCACAAAACCTCGTATCTGTAACGACTCGTATCGGGTACTCGTATCGTAGTCAGTATTATGGACATATTTTAAAACTATAATATTATAATACGGCGACGCGATACTATACCTATGGCATAATTAAAATAACTCACTGCATTTTAATAATGTCAAAATGTTCACTATAATCATGAGTAGATAAGTCGTTGGACTTACGGGCTTGTAAATTTTTGAAAATTGTAATATTCATTAATAACAGGCAAGTTTGTTTTACTCAGCTTTATCTCATATAAAACTTTGTGTATACCTGTTGGACAAAATGCCTCATTTTATCAGACTTGAAAAGGCCTCATTTCGGCCATCCAAACCTAAGTCCTCTGGTAAACATAGACCTACCCAAAGACTGCATCCTGTCCTCTCGGTAGAGAGTTATTGTGTTCTGTGCCCTGAGCTTGTTGTTAGATAGTTAGACATTACTTTAATACCTATACCTGAATCCTGAGTTTCTTCGTTTTAAATGCATTGCCTATATTTATTTTAGTAAAAGTATTTAATCAATCGATTTCATACTTTATGAATTCCATTACGATTGTATATGTACGATCTAATCCACAACACGAATGTAGGTTTACGACACATTTAATTTGATCTAACTTTATCGTCTAATTTCTAGTTCTAGTTCTAGGAAGTTTTGCGATGTTGTATGCTCGGAGAGTAAACTTTGTTAGAATTTCTAAATAGCTTTAAATACTTATAAATATTAGTAAAGTATTTACGTAATCAAATGCTTTGTGTGTATGTTTCATAATTAAAAAAAATCGTAACTTTTAGTACAAAAATGTAACTTTTCCATCAAGTTAACAAAACTTTTAGTCAAGCCACGCTGGCAAAACTGGTACGCGCGGTGCGGACCCACAATAATGGTACGGGTGACAGGCACATATTTTTACGTATTTTGGGGACAGCGGAATACATAACTTTAAAGCACGACTGTCCCGCTCCAAGCGGGACGTATCGTCACGTTAAGAATAGTGCATGTAAAGTAATAATAGAGCGTGGTTTAAATTGAGTCACAATTTTTTTGTAGTCACAAATTGTCACAAATTCACTAAATTTGACATGATATAATTCGAGATATCATCTGGGAGGATTCTGACTTGAAGTACGCCATAAAATGAAGCTTAGAGAGTATGTAATTTTTTAGATTAAAAAGTGTGTGTGTAATTATGTACACGTAGGAAGTTATACTTTAGCGTAACAAAACAACTTGAGAGACAATTACCCATTGAAGTTGTCGCTTTTAGGTGTCAGTGTGCGCGCGCATCGTAACAACGTCACGGTGTCGTTTTTACGATGCGCGTGCACACTGACACCTAGAAGCGACAACTTCAGTGGGTAATTGTCTCTCAAGTTTTCGTGAGAAATAATGATAACTATGTTCAAGGTAGTTGTTCAAATATATATGAATCTGCAACACATGTTTTATTTATATTACAAACTATTTTTAAGTGGTTTATAGATTTGTGGTTAACTGTCGATATGTATTCTTTTTATTTGTTTATATTATAAATTATTATTTATCAATGGCGAGACTAAGCACATATTATCTACCAGCCCAGTTGTAGAGAAGTTGAATTATTCTTCTTTATATTATTTCTTTATAGTAGTTCACAAATTTTCCGGCTTTGGAAAAATTTAATGAAATATTAATTTTATTTAGTATTGTGATGAATCAGTATAACAAATAAAGAAATATGAGGGCATTTATAACCTCACTTATTAGTGGTACGCTCCGTATATTTTTGATTTCGATTTCATTCAAACAAAGTAAATAATACCTAGTAAGTTATATTTAATTTAAAAAAATCGAAGACATTTGAAGTTCGCCAACACGCATTGGGGCAGCGCGGCGGACATTTCCTTGACCTAAAACCCTCTCAGAAATGAGGGGAGGCCTGTGCCCAGCAGTGGAACGTATATAGGCTGTAACTAATAATTTTTTAACTTTAAAGTTTTATTTGTAAAATGAATAGTAATAGTAGTTTCTTTCCATGCACATAAGAAAACAATGTGATGATAATGAGTCATCCACCATACAGTCCCTTACACCTTGTGGTTTCTGTATATTTCCAAAACTCAAAGATAATTTTCTACGATTTACGGGTTTTGAAAATGCAAGGATACGTAGCTACGCCGACAGCTATATTATAGTTTTTTTTATTTTTATAGAATAAGGGTGACAAACGAGCACACAGTCCACCTGATGGTAAGTGGTTGCTGTGGCCCATAGACATCTACATCTATCTTCGTTTCCGAATTTAAATGCAGATGCGTTGTCAGCCGTGAGGACTAAGATGGAATGCCTCTTTTCCAGTAAAAAGGTTCTCCGGTTCTCTACACTCACCATACGAAACACAGCAGCATTAGGCTGCTATTTTACGCTAGTATTCTGTGAGAGCGTGGTCCTTCCCCGGTCGAGCCGACCCATTCGTGCTACAACTATACTATAAATATAGCTGCAACATGGCTCTACCACGTAAAAATGTAGTAAAAAATAGTTGTAGCACGAATGGGTCGGCTCTACCGGGAAAAGACTTCGCTCTTACACAATACCAGCGTAAAATAGCTGCTTAACGATACTGTGTTTCTTATGTTGAGTGTACAGAACACCCTATTTACTGGAAATGAGGTACTCCAACTTAATGAAATAAAAAAACAAAGTTTAGACACATTTTAGGAACTTCTGACTTTGGTTTGTATTTACGCTTAACAGCGCTACAGCAACAGATGTTGTAAGAAGCGACAAAAGATAATGAAATAGGAGATTGGCAGCAGCATCTTCCTGATAATAACTCAAAACTATCGCAAATATTGGTCTTTGATGGGCTATAATGAATACTGATTTCATTTGTTTACCTTATAATTATTATCCTTGATAATAATTATAAACATAATTATATATATATATAATTACTTTAATAAGTAAACTTGATTCTAAACCCAACCCTTCTCTAGTGCTAGTTTTAACTGAAGCTCGGAGTGATAACTAGTTTTATCTGACAATCAAATATATCAGTGGTAAATTCTAGTTTTGACTAGGTATATCTAGTTTTTACAAAGGCATTAAGTAGAAACTAGTTTTAACTAGGGAGAACACGTTCTATCTAAAAACTAGTTTTAACTGTAACATATATACTCTTCCACGCAAAAACTACTGAATGTATTTTAATGAAACTTTACAATAATATAGCTCATACATCAGAACAACACATAGGCTATAATTCATAAAAATATTGTGTAAATTGGTCAAAATATAACGATAAGTGTTAAGTAAGTCAGAAAAAATCTGTCATCTGCGAGCTATTTTGGCGTGCCGTGCAAAAACTGTAAGAGTTACACAAATATAATGTATGGTGGAATTGTTTCCCCTAAATAGTTCTACAAAAAAGTCCGCAACAGTATATATCTATCTTTTATGGGTAAGCCATTATTACCAAAATAATGAACCATAAATACAATAAAATTTGATACTTTATTTCCAATGCAGTTTTGCAGTAACGACGATATAAAATTCGCACGCAGGGCGGTCGTGCGTACTGCGGGCGAGGTAAGGGAAAACATCGCTCATCGCCACGTAAGCAAATGTAACTCTTCACACTTAAATTGCTGAACCGATTAAGATGAAATTTGGTAATTTGGTATCGAGATAGTTTAAGTCCCGGGGAAGGAAATAGGATAGCTTTGATCACGGAAATCATCCCTCAAAGAGTGTGATGGAATTTACTATGAAAGTCGATTATTGATGGATCACCTATGGCTTAAAGCTTTAAAGTATAATATCTACGCGGACGAAGTCGCGGGCAAAAACTAGTCTACAATATACTTGGAATTAATTTTAGCTGCCTGAGTTCAAAACTGTGTGATCAATTAGTATTGGGTGAAATATTGTTCATTTTTTTCACATCTTCACCAAAAACAGAGGTTTGATTATATACATTTTATATATTTATAATACACTATAAAATCATTATTTTTCAATAAACAAAATTAACGAGGATCATGAGAAAGGGAAAGAAACCGGCTGACGATACGAGGGATATAGAGGGCACCGCCTTCTGCGTTTGAGTCTGAAGCGATTCGTCATATTTTCCTTATCGTCTCATACAATACGATAGGCTAGTCGGGACCAGTCCATTCGTAGAAACGGCTACCGGAATAATTTCGGTCGGTAGATTACATTTGGGATGTTGGCCATCTCGTGAGTCAAGTCCAAATATTTTGTGTTCTCAGCTTTCAAGAGATCTTTTAATATACATGTCGGCAAAGGGAAATTTTCTGGCCCTACTGGGCCCGTATCTTCATCGCGATCAGTCATGGTGGGTAGCTTCGAGCTAAACAATCACAACAATAATCTAGTCTAGACTTACCTTGGCAATCAAAATAATTTAAAATTAAAAATTTTGTACAACTGACTTCAATATAAATTATTAGGAATAAATCAAAAACTATTGGTCAAACCTTGATCAAATTTATATGGGACCACATGAGAAGCACCAGCTTTCAAATAAAAACAGAATCATCGAAATCCGTTTACCCAGAAAAAAGTTGAGGTAACACACATAAAAAAAAAACAAAAAAAAAACATACAATCGGATTGAGTACCTCCTCCTTTTTGAAGTCGGTAGATAACTAGACAAACTCAGTCCAACAGACACGTCCGCTTGGTGTGAGCAATGACGATAGAATAGAATGCCCTCACTCCCACGGCCGCATCCAAGCATGACTCGGCATGACATCACGCTTGCATTCGGTTGTTTTTTATTGGGTGAGAACTATGCTACCGCCGTGTGATCATAGATGGCGACATAGGTATTAATAAAATTGAAGATTCTGTCTGTGATATCTGTGCGGTACAAGTGAAAAATTGTGATATATAGATACTGATAGGACAATACATAAATAGTCATAAGCGTTTGATATTATAGTTTAGTGAATAATCATTATAGCTTAGAGTTTTATCTCATAATTTTATAGTAGAATTAGTTTTAAGTTATGTATTGAATTTATAATAGTTACATAGAAATGTATAAATTTAATATATAGAAAACAACACAATTGTTACGCGAGTCAGCAAGGTAATTACATAGCATCGTGCCTTGCTCTCTCGCGCCGCGCTCTGATTGGTCGTTACCATTCTCCCGTCGCTTGTACTGTATTTGTCGACCTAGCCGAGGTTGTATAAAAAGGGGGCTTTCCGTTGTTCGACAAAAAACATTCCGCTTGCGCCGTCGCCCCCGTGCGGTCGTGCGCTAGCGGAGTCCGATCACTGACCGAGCTTCCGTCCCCATACGGGAAATCCTCCCTCAGTCAGTTCAGTCGAGGAATTGAACGTCCCGCCTCAGCTAGCGCCGCCGCCCCCGTGCGGTTGTGTTCGCTGTCCACGCTCACCATCCCCGTACGGTGAGTGCCCTCCCGCCCCAGCTAGCGCCGCCGCCCCCGTGCGGTTGTGCTAGCTGATGAGCTCACCGTCTCCGTACGGTGAGTGTCTTCCCGTCTCCACAAGCGCCGCCGCCCCCGTGCGGTTGCGTTAGCTTTCTGCGCTCACCGTCCCCGTACGGTGAGTGCCTTCCCTTCCCGCCTCCGCTAGCGCCGCTGCCCCCGTGCGGTTGCGTTAGCAGACCGTGCTCGCCGTCCCCGTACGGTGAGTGCATTTTCGCTCACGCGACTCCCACATCATCACTCCAGCACCGCCGCCCCTTGCAGCTGTGTTGGTTGACCCGCGCTCCCGTCTCCGTACGATTGTGCCCCGCGCCCCCCTTTCTTAAGGGGGGTCGCTTCCCACAGGTGGTGTTTATTGGGTAGGCACTTCTTCAAAGTGAGTCCCACATAACCACGCAGCCGGCTGCGTGGTATGCTATGAGCATCACCACCTACCTCCCCCGTTTTCGGAGGGTAGTCCTTGCTTTGGGCGCAAAAAAAAACGTCGTTCGACACAGTCGGCGGCTAGCTACCTCGGAAGAAACTCTTTAAATATACAAGGAAGAAGATCTCAGTGGTTTTATTCCCCACCAACCCAGCACACAATTGTGCCTGTAGGCACAATATCAAAATAACTCTTATATTGAACTGAGAAAATCATTTGCATGCCATTATGATTTAAATAATCATTTTGAAAATTTTTGTCTGTCTGTCTGTAGGAGCTAATCTTCGAAATAAAACATAAACACTAAAACATAACATAACATAAACACTCACGCCTGTCACCCAGAGGGGTAGGCAGAGACTACGGACTTCCATTTGGCACGAACCTGTAACCTCTCTCGCCTCCTTTACATCCATATATCTACGCATACACGCTCGTCGGTTAAGGGTACTCCTAATCTGGCCCATTTTCAATATATCGCCAATTTGGTCGATAAACCTTCGTCTAGGGCGTCCCTTTCTGACTCTGCCGTTCACTTCTGCAGCATAAATTTGCTTTGTCACTCTTTCTTCGTTCATTCTTTCTACATGACCAAACCACCGAAGCATTCCTTTCTTAATGCTGGTCACAACGTCATCTTGCAAACCACACTTTTCTCTTATCACACTATTTCTCACCCTGTCATTCAGATTCAGCCCTAGCATACTCCTTAATGACCGCATTTCTACAGAATTTATTCTACTCTCATGCTTCTTCTGCCAGACCCAACTTTCACTACCATACATTAAAGTAGGGACTAACACAGCATTGTGAATTGCCAAACGTGCCTTTTTTGACACATTCTGACTCTTCACAATAGCGTGTAGAGCCCCATTCACTCTATTTCCTGCGTTCACTCGTCGTTCTATATCCTTATCATATCTATCATCCCTGCTAAATAAACATCCCAAATATACAAACTCATCCACTTGCTCAATCAACTCCCCTTCTATTCTTATTCACATAACGTTTTACTTTCTTCTCTTTCAAAAACCATCACTTTCGTCTTACTTGTGTTCACTTTCATACCTCTTTCTTTTAATGACCGGTTCATTAAAGTAACCATCACTAAAACAATTAAAATAAAAGCTAAACCGATTGTTATAAAACGCCAACAGATAGAGAGCAATGCCAGGAGTGATCCAAGCTATATTTTATCCAAAAAAAACTTGATTTTTTTTAAGTGAACAAAAAAATTATTAAATAAATGGTCTTTGATAATCTTAAATTTAAATAACGCCACATTAATAAATCATAGTCAGACGAAGCCAGGGCGGGTCGCTTGTTTATATAATAAAACTAGCGATCCGCCCCGGCTTCGCACGGGTGATTTCTGGATCTCAACAACAACGCCTCCTATCGGGTACAATCGTGAATCTAAACCATCCAGGGACCCACTCAAACGATTTTCTGGCCAAGTTTTATACCTATAAGATCTATACTTTTAAAATGTGATTTTTTTGTAATTAACGCCCCCGCAACCCCCTTGCGGGTGAAATTTTTGTAAAATCCGTTCTTAGCCGACCTCTACTCGGCGAAAGGAATATTCCTACCAAATTTCAAGATTTTTTCATGAGTCAGTACAAATAGGTGGAAATCTCTTATATATATAGTGAACATTTAAGTACTAACACACACTTTTTTATCAAATATTACTTATTGCTATTTCTTACTATTAATTATTTCAAGGTTTCAAATGAAGGTACGCTGTGAGCTTAACTACGGCTCATCAACTTACCGAAAATATTCATTATTTTTGATTAATGTTCCTAGAAAGATTTTGTACCCCATCGTTTTGACGAGTATAATGAAGGAAAATGTTTGGATTTTTCGCCTCCTCTTGTTACACATTCCAAATGATGATAAATTATAGTACAAGACAAATTATTTTGCCACAAAAATGTCCGTGCCGTCCTTCCTTTAGAATTCGTTAATATTACCATTTATTTTTTCTGCTTCACACAAGGAAATATTCATACATACATACAAGACGAGTGCAACATTTATTCTAAATAACTCAATTTGACATGGATTTATTTAAATAAGCTTAACTGACGAGAAGCCAGCTCACCCGTAAGATTGATAATTAAGAACTAATTGCCTATTCTATTACCGTTACCGTTGTTATCGTTGCAGCCTATTAAATGTCCAGTGCTGAACATAGGCCATCCCCATAAGGCAAATATCCCCCTATGAGGCAACCCTCATTGGGGGAATTATCGCCATAGTTCCTACACTGCCACTACACGGTGGAACAACACACTTAACTCTAATTAAATCATAAAGTAGCAGGAGTTAATGTTACTTTGTGCTTAAACTTATTTTTGCGTCTTTTGCTATGAAGCGTATATAAATATTGGTCGTAGTACGGATGAGTTTATGAAGCAATTTTCTCCTTCATCCTGGTCATTTGCCGCATTTGACAAGTTTAGTGTACTAGCGTTTTCTTGAGAATAATATCCAGTAAAATTATTATTATAATTATTATATTATTTGGCATTCTAAAAGGCACTTATAATTATTATTAGTAAAAAGAAAAAACCGAATGGTTTATTTTAGACGTCGACTCGCCCACACTCGTCTTCATCACTGCCTGCCTGTCACGATCACGTTACTACGAAGTAACAAAGTGAATTAGTTTGAAAACAATCACGAAAATACAGGACTAAACTACGTGTACATATATTTCTATAGTAATTTATAGATGATGGATCGTATGCATGTGCATATTAAGCCCATTCTCACAGGTGATTATATAATTTATCTAAATATAGTACTGATGCATTGTTTTGCTATAACATACACTAAATACTTCAGTACGGCACCTAGTTATATAAGAATGATGAAATCTTACGTTTAAGTTGTGGTAGAGCCATACTGCAGCTATATTATAGTTGTAGCATGAACGGGTCGGTTCGACCGGGTAAGGACCACGCTCACACATAATACCAGTGTAAAATAGCAGCTTAATGCTGTGCATTAATGCAATAAAAAAAAAATAAAAAAAAAAAATTCCTTTATTTTCAAAAAGTCTTATAACAAAGATTTATCGAGTTTTCCTTTAAGTTGTTATAGACACTTGTGTTGGGAATAACTCGCTACTTCCTACAGTTTGCTCAAAAGACTATTAAACTATATTATATCTAGAAGTTTACAATTATAGAAATGGGTGGAAAATTAGTTAGTGTATATATTTAGTGTGTGTGTGTGTGTGTGTGTGTGTGTGTGTGTGTGTGTGTGTGTGTGTGTGCGTGTGTGTGTGTCTGTGTGTGTGTGCGTGCGTGTGTGCATGTGTGTGTCGGTCACCTGCAATCCCTACGGTGAGGTTCCTTGGGATCGGTATGGGTGTTCCGCATACAGGTACCGACATTAAGTTTAACCGAGTTTTAATTTATTCTTATGAAAAGTTTTTCAACATCTTCATAACTAAGTGAGTCCAACCATTCTTTTAAAGTTTTCTTGCAAGTGTAAGATGACATAGGTATATTTTAAGTAATTTATTTACTTTGTTGTATATATGGACGGACTGACAACTATATTGTCTTCTAGCGAAAGCAGTACGTACAGCAGTGACAGGGCAACAACATCCTTCTTTCTTTTATGACTTAGGTCGACATAAGGCAATGATTTGTGGCACGTTAAGATGAGATTCAGAACGTAGAGTTTTCGTACTGTGAGTAGGTCACTCATTCTATATAGTGTGTCAGTGGGAAAACGATAAGGTTTGGAGTAGATGACTTTGATAAGTGATCTCTGAGCTCTTTCGAGTGCAAGGAAGTGAGTTTTGTCAGCTCCTCCCCCAAATCGAGATACAGTATGTGAGCACAGATTGGGCCAGGGCTACATAGATTCGGTTTTTAAGTTTGTTGCACATGACCTGCCGTAGTGATTTGAATACCCATATGAGTTTCCTAATGCGGTTAATTAATAGTTCCAAATGTGAGTGCCAGTTAAGTCGTTGGTCCAACATTATACCTAGGTATTTAGTTTGGCTGACTTTATCAATAGTAGGGCAGTCGCAAATGATGTTTCCAGGGTTTGAGCAAGTGTGGATTTTTATGGCAAAGTAATGGTCAGGTTGGGATTTGTTAGAAGGAGTGAAGCAGATGTAGTTTGTTTTTTGGGTGTTCAAGGTAAGAAGGTTATCTCTAAGCCAATTAGATACGATGATTAAACCCTTTCAGTAACTGCTTGGACAGTATTCCAGGTGCTACTAGTAAAAACAAGAGCAGTGTCGTCCGCGTAGGAGTATATCCTGCCCCCGACATCTCGTAGATTACATAGATCATTTATGTATATTAAAAAGAGAGTCGGCCCAGGACACTACCCTGCGGGACTCCAAAACTAGGCGTGGCTTTATCACTATGTAAATTATTTATTTTTACTTGCTGAGTTCTGTCCTGTAGGTAACTTTTAAAAAGCATTAGTGGAGTATCCCTAATACCTATGCTTTGTAGCCTGTGTAAAAGAATAGGCACAGAGACGGTGTCAGATGCAATGCTTCTTATAGTGAGTAAAGAGAAACGAAGACCCTTTTTATTCCGTCTTCCTCTCCTTCTTCCTTTTTGTCGGAGGCATTCTATCTTAGTCCTCAGGTGAAAACGCATCTGCATTTTAATTCTCAATCGTCTGTGGGCCACAGCATCCCCTTACCATCAATTGGACTGTGTCACCCTTATTCTACATATAATAAAGCCGATAAAACCTATTAGCCGGCTTAGTACGGCTTTCAGTTCAGTGAACATCTCGAGCTTAACTCAAATTTCAGAATGTCAAAATTAAATACTAGATCAGACTAAGTACACAAATTCCGACATTGTGAAGTTTGACCTTAAATTCGAGATTGTCTTTGAATACCGTCCTTTGAGTTCACGCGTCAGCCGCGCGTCTATTGTTTTGGTAGCATAACATCATTATTAACGTTGACTGAATCTATAATTTTAATGTTATGTTTATATTGATATTCAGGAGTAAATATATAGAAGTTTATAGCTTATGAACATTTCGAAAAATATCCCAGACTTCAAAATGGAACCGGTCAATTTTTGCCAGATACAATAAATGCTAACAAAGTAGATACCTAAATTCAAATACTGAAGTTATGAGAGATTGGACTTTTCCTACAAATAAAAATATTTTCTAAAACATTCTAGTCTCTATGATCTAAAATAGAACTAAGATAAGTAATACACTACTGTTTTAGTCGGTAAACAGTAATGCACCCTGATGTTATGTTTTGTTTTTAACTGACAATTTAGTTGTTGCTTAAATGAGATAAATCAGCTTTCTTTATTTGAAGTTAATTATTGCAGGTTTATTAATACAGTAGGTATATTAACTACTACAGCCCATCAAAAGTCCACTGTTGTACATAGATCTAACCCAAATGTATGCCACAAACATACTTACTGCATCTCTTACGAGTATCTCGATTGGCAGCCTCGTGCGAGTAAGCGAAATATAGAGCGGCCAACTAGAGTGATGACCTGGTAAGAGGTGGTTTATAGTGTTAACAATCAATGTCAATTTAAATCCCAATTCAGATTAATTAGCTTAAGCCTAGTTTGTGTTCTATAATATTTTTTTTTGAGTTTATGGCCTGGTATCTAGACCTTTAGGCCAAGTCTTAGGTATTTTATTCGGTTTATTATAATTTCCCCAAATGTTTATTCATCCCTCCTAGTACACTGCTTCACAATATGTTGATGCGTCACATTGTGCAGCCCTTTGGAGATTTTGACGGCAACTTGAATTAGCAGACAGCTGACAGTTGGCGATGGTATCTCAAGGCGCCTAAGCAGATAGACACCTTATCTTGAGAATCACATCACCATCAGAGCACTTGTTTCACCGTTTCCACTAATAGTTTACATGCGCAGACACTTAATACACAAAATCGCACCACTTTTACATATCAAAATCCACTTCAAACCATTATTCAAACAATAATACAGGGCAGCAAACCGCCGCCGATCAAGTTCCCGCCAAAAACTCCTATAAATTTTAGATTATCTTATTGTACAGCTAAAAAATCATCAAATCATCACGAATAATAGTAAAATAACGGTATAAGCTTTTCAGTCATCGGCCATCTCATAATGCGGTGTAAGAATATCCACTACCCCATATCGTCCCGTCGTTGTCGTAAGAGGCGACAGACAGAAACTGAAACAGGAGGTGGGCAGTGACATCTTCCTGATTAAAACTCAAATTAATAAACAACTGCAATTGCCAACCCGCCTGTCAAGCGTCACAAAATGGCAAAATCACCCCAATGAGGCAATTTATGTCGGAGATTTTGTTCAGTAGTGAACTTTTATGGTCTGTATTTGATGGATAGATGGATGGTGAATATTGAACAAAAACCTTATATGCACATTGCTGTACTTTAATTTTTCAAAAACTTATTTTTTTTAATTGCTCATACACATTTATTACTTCTACATGGACATCTTTATAATTTATAGCGTTTGTGTAAAGACGGCAATACATGTTGGCCAAGCCTCAGCCAACGCGAGCGTAGGCAAATTGATACAAGGCGAGTGCCACAGTCTACATGTTGGTCAAGTTTGAAGGAGTGAACATACTGACATGGCAACTAACATGTGGACACGAATTGCCGAGTGCTGGCGAGCGCCTTTGATTTGTTCACATTCAGATATGATTCACTATAAATTATTAAAAAAAAGGTATTACGAATGTAAACAGCATTACTGGTATAGATTTCCTAAAGAAAAGTTAGTAATTGAAAACAATAATCTTATAAAAAGCCATTAAAGAATCATTATAAATTTTTAAATTTTTCGAAGTATTGTGGCGCCATTTGGGGGGCATAAAAGAAAAAAATAACAGTACACATTCGTCCCACATTTATTTCTAAAAGGATTTTTAGAGCAAGGAAACCCATTAATTGCATTAATGTATGTTGGCGGACTGAATTTTTTTCGAATTATTTTAATATGTAAACTTCTCACTTCTCACCTTCACCACCGAAACGCGTCGTCTGTTAGATATAATGTATACGATAAAAACGTTGATAATTATATGGCAGGAATATTTTTATAAATTACAAAACTGTTAAGTTTTTAGTGAGAAAACCATCTGAGTCCTCTTTTACAAAACTTCACATTCATTTAGAGTTTACAAACTCTCATTAAAACTTGGAAACGTACCTACAAATTACTATTAGTTTTCTATAATTACTTATTTGATACTGATAGGACCTTATCTTTGTATTGTCTCTTTCTTACTCTTATTTTTCTAACAACCTTTCGTCTGTATTTTTTATAGTATCGACGATAACAACTATTGTTGAGGCTTAAGCCGACTTTACAATGATCGTTTAGTGGTGGATCGTTTCAGGAGCAGTGCCGAAGCTTTTTAAAAACAACTAAATATGTCCCAATGACATTTATTACTATTACATTACTATTAAAACTAATTCAGTGCAAAGAAATCCGGAAATTGAAGTATAGGAGCATTAACTAATAAATCCTTGCATTTTTGAAAAGCATCTATATATGTTTTAGTTATTTCTATTTTATTTCTGTTTTTCCAAAAATTATGTAAGAGGTTATGTAATTTTTTAAAAGCCTTGTATAAATTTACGGTAGTAACCTACTAGTCTGAGGAAACTTTTAATTTCAGTTCGGGGAAGTGGAAAGTCGATTACTGCTCTAATTTTATCGTCGTTGGGTTCTAAACCATTTTTTTGTAATTGTGTGACCTAAGTAAAGTACTTCCTTTCTTAGGAATTCGCACTTGTCAAGTGTCATTTTGAATTTAGTTTGTCTGAGTCGGTCAAGTATTCGTCTTAATTTATCAATATGCTCTTGTTGACTATTGGAATAAACTATGATGTTATCTAAATAGACAAGGCAATGGATACCTTGTAAACCTCTCAACAAGTTGTCCATTGGGCGTTGGAAAGTTGCGGGTGCAGTTCAGAGTATATGCGTGCAAACTCAAAATCTCCTGAAAGAGTTGTAAAAGCTGTTTTTGATCTATCTTGTTCATCTACTTCAATTAGATGATAGCCACTTGCAAGATCTAAAATACTAAAGTATGTTGACTTTCCTAATTTGTCAAATAAATCATTAATGTTCGGCAGGGGATATTTATCGTCGGTTGTTATATCATCGAGACGTCGGTAATCAATTACCATCCTAAAGTTTTGTTCACCTAAAGCGTCCATTTTCTTTGGGATCAGGTGTACGGGGGCACACCAAGGTGAGAACAATTCTTGGATTACTTTATTTTTTAATAATTTATCAATTTTTTATTGTATTTCCTCATTTTGTGATGGTGGTAGTCGGAATGGTCGTATATAAATGGGATCTTGATTTTTTGTAAGAATTTTATGTTTAACTTGGTTAGTAAATGTAAGGGGTAACAGATCACAATAAAATATGTCTCTATATTCAAAACATAGATTTCTGATAGCTTGACGCTCTTTTATATTAGTTTGATCTATTCGTAATTTATATAAATTATGTTTAAATAATTCATCTATTTCATAATATATACATATAATAAATCTGTAGAAAATTCGTGTCTGTAATTCTAATATACTCTTGAAAAATAAGTCCAGGGGACTAAAACAAGGGTACTGAAGCCAAATTTGTCTTTTTAGAATTTTTGTCTGTCTGTCTGTCTGTCGGTGTATTCCCGATTCACGCAAAAACTACTGGACCGATTTCCATTAAATTTTATATGTAGGTAGTTAGTAACCCGGGGCAACTTATAGGCTACTTTTTATTCGAATACGGTACTTAAAAGAGAAGATTAAGTATTTTCTTCCTTTAGATGTTAATTTTCTATTATATAATAATATATTATACAATAGAACTAAACGCCTATTAACTAACACAATCATATTATGATTATGTTAGATAATAGGCGGGATGACGGGTGTTTTTTCAAATAAATATCATATTTGTAAATAAAGTTTAAAATTAGTTTTAACCATAGAATTCGTATATATGGTTTTAACCTTTGCATAACAATTTGAAACTCTGCTGACGATATACGTTTTAATTATCAAAACAGCGCCATCTATCATCAAATGAAAAAAGCCTATATTTTGCCTTTAGTAACTAATAAATTAAATAATATAAATAACTTACAATTATTTGTTTAAATAATTAGATTTATAAAATTATTTAAAAATCCTAACGTTTAATTTTCAAGTTTTTTCGTTATTTCATTCTAAAAGTGTAATAATTGAAATAGATAATAGTGACATCTATCAAACGTATGAAAATTTATATTCTTTTGAACTAAAATCATATCAATTTTCATACCTTTGATCCTATATCTGTATGTAAACTGATTAAAACTGGTCTGCCTGCAATTGTTGCAAAATTCTCATTAAATCATTATTTCGTGAAATGGTGTCATTTCATGATATTTATCACTGTCTGTTGACCATGTCATGATATAGCTTAGCCAAATCAATGAATAGAGATTGTTTAACGATTTTAATAACCAAACACAACATTGCTATTTCAAGATAATATAGTCATATCGTCAAATAGTTTTTCAACGCTAGTGGCGCTGGTAGCGTGTTTTTAATAGAAACAGATTTTTTTAACAAAGTCAACATCACTTTATGTCATTTTTATATAATAAATATATGTTCGCGGCTTTGGGGTGGCGCTTGAACCAGTCGCACTCCAACCTTCTATAGCTGATATTACTAAATAGTATAGCTTTGGCTTGCATAGTTTTAATTTTTTATAGGAGAGGGGCAAACGAGCATGCGGCTCACCTGATGGTGGGTGATCACCGCCATGACTACCGTCATGAACAACTGCAACATCAGGGGAACCAGAGGAATTGCAAATGCGTTGCCGGCCTTTTAAAAGGTAGGCTCTTTTCTTGAAGGTCACTAAGTCGTATCGGTCCCGAAAAATTGTTGGTGGTAAACTATTCACAAGGAAATTGTGCGAGGAAGAAAACATCTAAATCGCACAGTGGTGGACCGCCAATCATCCAGATGGTGGATGGTATCAGAAATTCTGCCGTGATGTGCGTTCATGAAATTTGGCGGCTGGGATTAATCCGAACAATTCCTCAGAGCACTCCCCGTGGTAAATGCGAAAAAAATGCAAAGAGATGCAACATCTCTTCGCAGCGCCAATAAATCGAGCCGATCGGAAGGACTCGGTCGTCGACGATTTGAGCCGCTCTGCGCTGGATGCGGTCAAGTGGAAGGAGCTGGCACTGCACCAGCCCAGAGATGGGAACAGTATTCCATGTGAGGCTGAACCTGCGCCTTGTAAAGTTGCAGGCGTTGTGCCGGCATGAAATACTGTCCCGCTTTGCTGAGCACGCCGCTTTTTAGAGGCCAATTTGGCCTTTTCTTCCAAGTGACCACGAAACTGCACGTCACTCGATATGTCGACGCCGAGGATTCCGATACTGGCTGAGGCAACAAGGTGAGTGCCTTGTAACTGAAGAGATACGACAAAGGGGTCTTTTATGGTAAACGCGCAAACTTGTGTCTTCTGAGGATTAAACTGGACTAGATTTAGTCGCCCCAATCCGAGACTTTGTTCAGCAAAGACTCGACTTGCTGAACAATATGTCGCCCTCTACTTTTTTTTACCGCAGCCTTTATTATTTTGAACTGTTGTCAGAAAATGATGTTGCCCATCTCCTGTTCCACGGAACGATATGAGGTGGCCGATTCTCTTTCGCCGCCACAACAATGCGTACTTTTTCTGCTTCCAATCATGAGTGTGAGTCACGTTCACTGCGAATAGAACTTCATTTGCAATAAAAGTAATGTTAAGGATTTTATCGTGTTTCATTTTAACTTTTTTAATTCCTGACGTTTCGGGCACTTTAAAGAACCCATGGAAACGGGGGGAACGGCTGAGTAGTTTAACGTCCTGATTTCATAGTTTACGAAGACTACAATCAACTTTTAATCAATAATGTTTGGTCCAATCTACGCAGGACGAGCTTACAGTATCTTGAAGTCTTGCAGTAGTATGCTTGGGTTTGGATTTAATTTTATTAATTATGGGATCCCAAGTAGATGGTAGCACCCAGCCATCTTCTCTATCGAAGTTAGGATGTTTTTTATTTCAATAGCCTCATAATCATCCTTGGTAGGAATTGGTGTTCTATTGCGAGGACATGTTGACATACTTCAGACTTCCCGTAGCGTCACATCAGCAATATGTTCTATTACGCAAATTTTATTGAACTTTCTTCCAAAGATATGTACAAAAACCCGCGTAAATAAAAGTTAAAATGTAAGGTGATTTATTAAAACTTGTTTTCTTACATGTGTAGTAAATCATTATAGAATTTAATAGAATCAATATTAAATGGCACCAATGATATGAATCAAATATCGCATATAAGACCATGAAATCATCATTATTTTGTTAAAACTAAATTAACTTTAACGTCGCACCATGGAACAACTTGTCTTCATCTCGACTCACTGCAGATTTATAAGGCAGACTTCTGGCACTTGCTCCGGCACATCGTTCTCACCGGCATCATTACAGCATGCATTACACACCGGCATATCGTTTGCACCGGCGTAACTTACCCTTACGCACACAGCATGCATTCCCCACCGCCATTAAGGACGCACCGGCAATCAGACTCCTCTATCAACCTCCAGTCTGAGCAGGGGGATGATGTGGCGGCGCTGTCGTCGCGCCACAAGCGAAAATACGAAGCCTAAATTGCGCTATCAAAGTTCCGAAATAAAAAGCAGTATATTATATAGAATAGCTCCAAACTATCACTTGGAGCGTTGGCCGCTCCCCGGGCAGAACACCTTGCCCGGCGGGAGATCTCCCCTTTTCCTTCCTATGGCCACAAATGTAAAGAGTAAATAATAAGTAATAATAATAAATTTTGATTCCAAGACAATCAACTAAAATTTATCTTTCTTATGGATACATCGGAAGACACGTCCAATATAAAAAATTGTAAATGTTTCTAGACATATGATATTAATGCAATTCTGAAAAACTTCTTTATTCGCGTGTTCCTGTAGCATATTATATATATGCCAAATATCAATAGTCATCTAGGTCCAATAGTCTTTGGGAATTCAAAAAATTCTTTGACAAACTGACATAGAGACACAGACACCGAAGTGACTCTAAAATTGATCGAATTTTACTAAATTTGGCACGGAATAGCATTTAATGATGTTTCTAAATTGAAGACCACGCGAGCAAAGCCGCGGGTACAAAGCTAGTTATTACTAATTCCGTTACCAGTTGTAAAGTTAATTTTACATGTTATTATTAGGTTTACGTTACGTATGAAAGCGTTACGTTTTCTTGCGATACATTTTGTATTATATTAATAGTATAGTTGTAGCACGAATGGGTCGGCTTAACCGGGGAAGGAACACGCTCTCACAGAATACCAACGTAAAATAGCAGCTTAATGCTGATGTGTTTCGTATGGTGAGTGTAGAGAACCGGAGACCCTTTTACTGGAAAAGAGGCATTCTATCTTAGTACTCACGGCTATTTAAATATAGATGTGATGCCGATCTAAGAATTGCAGCGTAAGCGACCCTACTAGTTATCACAATCAACGCAGTACATAAAAATTTTGTCGTTTACTATAAGAAAGTGGAAAAAACCAGTGAAAATTGTGATGCAATAACTATCTCTCTGCACTGTATTTAAAGTTAAATTATAATTACCTGGTTATCGCGTGATAAAACTAGTTTAAAGTGGCGTGATAGTGTTGTATAGTGTTTAGTAAATCACTGCAGTTACTTGATGCAATTGTTCTTCAAAATGTCAACGCCGACAAAGGAATGTAGGAAGACATTTCAGTATTGTGATTTTGTTAATAAATGAATGTAAATAAATAACCAAAGGCTACTACTAATTTTTGACTAGCGAGTGTTCGTGGCTTTGCTTGCGTGAGAGTAACATGGCTTCTGTGCTTAACTTTGGTAATCACTAAAGCATTGCCGCCACTGAGATATAGGCAACTGTCTGTTCTCCTTCTATTGCTAACCTAATCTGTTACCTAGTTAGCTAAATTTATTGTTGTTATATGTAAGTTTTTGTATATAACTGAACCGACTGTAGAAGTACCTACCTCTGTCATACAGAAAACATAGCCGCTTAGGTAGTGTTGCGTTTCTGTTGGTGAATATGGCTTTCAGAGCTCCAGAGGTATACGTTTTTTATAAGCGCAACATTTTAGTGCCAATTACAAAGTTCTTTTTATTGTTACAGTCAAGGATTAAGAATATTATGGAATTACTACCACCATCATGTTCATTACCGAAACAGAGCATTACTAAATCTCCTATTCCAGAGGATACAAAGCAAAAAACTTAACGCTTGATTCGTTCATGCCAATGGGAAGAAACTACGACTACCATCTTTACTAAATTTTACAGCTGAATTTCTTTTAATATCATACCATAATGATACCACATTAGCTAGAAGTAAATTTCTTGTTGATTACACTGAATCTGATAGTGAGAAATCATACACCTTAATGGACTTAAATAAACAAAATAAAATAAAAGAACAATCCAGTAATTGCACCCAATGCGGTTTTTCGAAGATAGCAATAAACAAGAGTAGAATATGGGCCTGAATATTAGACCAAGAGGCAATACAGCAACTATAATTAATTAAAACCAGCACAGTTATACCATTTGGACCTAAAATTTCAGCTGCCAAGTACAAAGATCTTCTGGATCTGTGTAATAAAAATATAATTGCATGCAGGTACGTTGAAGAGTATGTAAATATGAAGCATGATAGAGCAGTTCCTGACGTGTTACCTGAAACTGATGCAGATGATAGTGATAAAGAGAATTAAAGGTTTAATTTTAGTTGAAATGGGTTTTTTTATAGAAGAGGGGGCAAACGAGCATCCGGCTCACCTGATGGTAAGTGACTACCGCCACCCATGAACAACTGCAATACCAGGGGAATAGCAGGTGCGTTGCTGGCCTTTTAGAAAGGAGTGTCTTTTCTTGAAGGTCCCTGTTGTATCGGTCCGGAAAAATCTCGGTGGTAAACAATTCCACAGAAATGTCATACGAGGAAGAAAACTCGTCACAAAACGTACAGTGGTAGACCGCCAAGCATCCAGATGGTGTGGATGGTATCGGAGGTTTTGTCGCGATGTGCGTTCATGAAATTTGGGATTAATCCGAACAATTCCTCAGAGCACTCCCGTGGTATGCGAAAGAAAATGCAAAGGATGCAACATCTCTCCGCAGCGGCAGTGAATCGAGCCGATCGGAGAGAATTCGGTCGTCGACGATTCGAGCCGCTCTGCGCTGGATGCGGTCAAGTGGAAGAAGCTGGCACTGGGGAGCCTAAGCCCAGAGATGGGAACAGTGTTCCATGTGAGGATGAACCTGCACCTTGTAAAGTTGCAGGTGGTTTGCCGGCATGAAAACACGCCAAGCTAATTATTTGATCTCAGTGTTCTTTTAAATGTTAAATTAATGAGTAATGTTAGCTGAAATGAACGCTGGTAATACTAAACCTTTAATTTCCTTGATAATTCTTTAAGTTTAATAATTCTATTTTAAATTTCATTCATTGATCTGTGTGCTCTAAAATATTAAAATAATGAGCGATATATTGTATATTTAACTATACATTTTAATTTTTTTTTAATATTAATTTATTAAGTACCCATTTATTTATGAAAATTGATCCATAGTTAAAATGGCTTAGTGTCGCTTGCGTTAAAAGTTTAACCAGGTTATTTTTTATCGCAAGTGTTATCTCAAACGCCCGGAATCATAAGAAGTCGTTCGTTTGAGACAGCAAAAATATTGTAAACGCCAAAAAGCCTCAAAACCTAATGTTTTTTCGAAAATTATAACTGTTACAGCTAAGGCTTCAAAAATCATAATTATATGTTAAATTTCAAATTAATAGCGCAATTTATGTAAAAATATTTTAAAATACCTTCTCCTGTAAAGTTTGGTTTTGTCGGTTACACTAAGTCGGCGGTAATGGCTCGAAATATAAAAACAGCGCCACCTATCTAGTCCAGACTTTGTGATTTTCGTTTTGGCACTAAACCAACAAAGATTTGGTTCATAACTTGATTATTGCACCACTTATCAGATTCTAGAATAGTTGTAGCATAGTCTCGACAAAATAAATGTGTTGTGTGAATACGACCTAATTCGTAAAGCCGTTCAGAATACCGATACTGTTATCTACAATGACAAATCTTATAAAAGTAAAGTATAGTAAGCAAAGTACCTATAATGATTGTTGGCTATATATATATATATATATATTTATATTATGTATACTTTTAATTTATCAGACATGCAAGTTTTCTCACTCTTTTCTGTTTTTACGAGATTTCCTCGTGAATTACATGTTAAGTATGTTTTTTTTTTTATAGAATAAGGGTGACAAACGAGCACACAGTCCACCTGATGGTAAGTGGTTGCTGTTGCCCAAAGACATCTACATCTATCTTCGTTTGCGAATATAAATGCTGTTGCGTTGTCAGCCGTGAGGACTAAGATAGAATGCCTCTTTTCCAGTAAAAGGGTCTCCGGTTCTCTACACTCACCATACGAAACACAGCAGCATTAAGCTGCTATTTTACGTTGGTATTCTGTGAGCGTGGTCCTTCCCGGTCGAGCCGACCCATTCGTGCTACAACTATACTATTAATATAGCTGCAGCATGGCTCTACCACGTAAAAAGTACATGCAAGGTAAGCACGTTTTTCCTTGGTGCCGCTGGGATTCAAACCAATTATTTTCTGGTATACGATAGTTTGTAATGGAAAAATCCTTACAACATTCCTGTTTTAGGGTACTATTGTCAAGCAAAAGGAACCACTGTAATTTTGTCTTGTCCTTCTGCCCTAATATGTCGTAGCATAAGTTATAATTTTCGACATAGAGTTTAAATAATACGAATTTATATATTTTATGCAAGTTCACTAAGATGTACATATGGGTTTAGCATTTAAGTTTAGTTCAGGAGTAACAAGATTAAAGCAGCGGTCTGTACTTTACCCAACAAAGCCTTACCTTTTTAATGATGCAAATAATAATTTAATAGTCTACTACCGCATACTTTCGATTAAAATTACAACAAACACAGTAAAATAAAAAATATAAAATAACTGCAGTTATCCCATGTTATAATACGCACTTGCTATATTTTTTTCTGAACATAGGAGTAAATATAAAAATAAAAACGTGGAATACTTTATTGCCAGTTTCGTCGCTCGCTGTAGCCACTTGGGTTGACTCACTTTCGTGCAGTTTACATGTAGTGTTAAATACCGCTTCTAAAATTATAGTTCTCTTATTTTTGTTATTGTTTGTAAGATTATCTAGAAAGGGTTCATAATTCCTACTTATGATTGTAACTACAGGCCACGAATTTTACACAAATGTTCTTTCTTATTTATTAGTCCGTAAAATTTGAATGCATTTAAACGTAACATTTTAAACAAATATTACAATTTTGACCAAACCATAGACAAGATTTCAGAAAACAGTTTTCGATAATATATTTCATTTAAATTTAAAATCGTCTTATGATCGACTATGCAAAATGAAGCCTAAAATATATGCTGCCTCTATCGTGTTAAATTAAAAATAATTTGATATGTGAAAACAAATTACGTACGCTATTTTAAAGTTAAAAGAAAACAAAAGAGATAGTATGTACTTGAAGTAAAAGAAGTGAAGAAAAGTAGTAAGTAAATTGACTTTACTAACAAATGATGGAATACATAGCTATGCAACTTAGTACGACAAAATGACATCATGTCATTCTTCTGTACAATCTGCCGTAAGGTGTGTTTGTAATTTATTGTGTTAAAGACTTTCTAGAAATCGGTATTTTAGGAGTGTAGGACTCGTAGAGTTTGTATTACAGACAATTCGCTCAATTTACTCATAAAACGCTTGGCAGGTGGATTGGCCATTGCAGCACCAGACATTTCGCACATTAAGCGTTGCTCTCCGTCAACGGCCTGGCCCTTGTGATAGAGCTACGCTGCAGCTAAACTATGGTTGCAGCACAAATGGGTCGGCTCCACTGATGGCTTTATGTTTACGAGGCACAGGCCTTATAGGAAAATATTCCTATAGTTGTATCGCTTTGCAGGTGAGTTGGAAACCGTTATATTTTATTATTTTAAGTTATCATCGAGGAGATACTGCTGTTTATCCCCTGTTTTCCATGGCAAGCGTAGCGATTAGAAATTATAGTAAAGAATATGACTATGTTTGTTGTTTTTATACGTGGTAGAGCCATGCTGCATCTATATTAGTAGTATAGTTGTAGCACGAATGGGTCGGCTCGACCGGGAAGGACCACGCTCTCACAGAATACCAGCGTAAAATAGCAGCTTAACGCTGCTGTGTTTCGTATGGTGAGTGTAGAGAACCGGAGACCCTTTTTACTGGAAATGAGGCATTCCATCTTAGTCCTCACGGGTGACAACGCATCTGCATTTTGATTTGTAACCGATGATAGATGTAGATGTCTATGGGCCGCAGCAACCACTTACCATCAGGTGGACTGTGTGCTCGTTTGTCACCTATCCTATTAAAAAAAAAATGTCTAGCTATGGACTCTTTAATGACTGATAAAAAGTATGAATTAGTGTTTTCATTTGCTTATTTCTAGAATATTGGGCTAATAGCAGTAATTCTTCTAATTATTTAAAATTATATATTATTTATCTAAAATTATTTCGAGTTCTTTCGCAACTGGTACTTGTACTTGGTCTTTGTAGGGCGAATGTCAGGAGATGAGTCAAACAAACGAATGTTGATATAAGACTCGCTTTATTGTATTAGTAAATTGGATTATATAGTATCATTATTACACTTGTGTGTACTTCTATATACTCACTACTACTACTACACCTTCCATCCAAAAGAAAAAAAATGTGACAATACAAGGATATTTTTTTATAGGTATAGATACATTAAAATATTATATTTTGTAAATATTAGGAACACTTACATTATAAAATAATATAATAGGTATTTATTATATTATTTTATAATAACATTTATATTATAATATAATAATATATTTTTAAGAACATTTTTTATGATTATTTCATTTAGAATATTTATCATTAAGTGATATTAAGTAATACAATGTAATTCACAGAAAGAAATAATAATAATAATAATATATTTACTTAGACAGCATATAAAATATGTTTTATTTATTATTGGATATTCAATTTCGTGCGGTTTTATGTACTAATTCATTTTACCATTCTTAATTATTTCTACGTTTGGTGATACATCTTTAACAACTTTATAAGGACCAGAGTATAAATCACTTAGTTTATTACCTGACTCATTTTTAAGAGTCCTAAATCATTTACATTGTATTTTATAGGCTTGGTAAATTTATCAAATACAATTTTCTCTTTCCTTAGACTTTATCAAATTATTTCCTGCCTCTTTTGTGACAATTGTAACCTGTGTTGAGCTCACATGGAAAGTGATCGTAGTAATAAAGTGGCTCTAAATCTACAGTCAAATTACTAGGAAGTGAACATTTTTACCAAAGAAAAGTTCATATGAGTGAATTTCGTCTCTGTATGAACTGTCGTATTATATATAGGCAAATGACCAAAATGGTAACCAATCGCTCCATGTTTCAGGGTGATTATCAATTTGAATGCGAAGAAAAGCATTTAAATTTTTATGTGATACTTTCAACGCACCTAGTGATTGGTGGTGGTAAGCAGTCGAATTTAATTGTTTTATTTGAAGCAATTTACATACCTCTTGGAATATTGATGCGATGAACTTTTTCCCTCTGTCAGTAGTTATTACTTTCGGTACTCCATACCTAAGAATAAAGTTAGTAACAAAACTCTTTGCTACTTCGTTGGTTTTTTTAGAAATTAAGGGATATGCTTCGACATACTTAGTGAGTTCGTATTGTAGCGTTAAAGCATAAGAATTATTATTATTATCAACTTCAAATGGACCTACTAGGTCTAAATATATATTTTCAAATGCTATGTGAGCTGTCGTTGTTATTTCTAATGGCTCTCTTACGGGTAACGAAAATTTCTGACGCTGACATTTGTCACAACGTCTAACAAAGTTCTTACATCATTATCTAACCCAATAATAGTACTTTTATATTGTTGACCATTCTTCTCATACCTGCATGGCCACTGCTAGGTAGGAGATGGAAGTCATTAGTATCACCTTTCTGTCATCCTTATTATATATAGTTTTACATTATTTATTATATGTACACGTGGACCGGTCCTATCATTCATAGATTTGATTTCTTCAACTAGTTTTTTAATAAATTCCTTATTACCATCCTTCTTAACATACATACATACTTTATTAACATTTACTAACTTACAAAATCATCTAATTCCTCACAAACTCGCATCGCGTCATTCGTGAGTCAGAACTTAGATATTTAATATAAAATATCTTTTCCTTTTCAACATAACAAAATTTATTATTTTCTTTACTAATAACTCTTAATTTTCTCAATTTTTCAAATCATCTTTATTAACCATACGCAACTACACTGATTCTGCTGGTTTGACATGATTACTTACCTTTTGGTTGATCAGGCCTCAAGTTTGTGGGTATCATGTCCAACGAGGAGAATTCTGGTTTATTTATTTTTCGCGATTTTGCTCGTGTCTTGACATTAACGATGTTCTCATTTAATTATTTTAACTCTTTCGAACTCAAACAGATTGTAGATAACGCATCTGCAGCTGCATTATCTGAACCCTTTACATACTCTACGTCAAAATTATATTCCTCTAATACCAAACGAAACTTCATAGGCCTACTTGACGGATCTTTCATGCCAAATAAGTACACAAGAGGTTTATGGTCAGTCCTGATTTTAAAATATTGCCCATACAGGTACGGTCTGAAATGTTTGACGGTCCATACTATCGCTAACAACTCTTTTTCTATAACTGGATAGTTTGATTCAGCCTTATTTAGTCTCTTAAGGCCTGTAAGTTTTTATTGTGGTGGTCCAGTTGTCTACCAAAAACAATGAAGTCATCTAGATAAATTAAGTATTTTTCATTATTTAGTCCTGACATTGCCAAATTCATCATTCGCGAGAATGAACTGGGACTTGTTTTTAATCCCATTGGAATTCTCGTCATCTGGTATTGACCAGAATTGAAAGCAGTAAATTTTTGACAACTTTTATCTAAATTAACATTGTAGTACCCTTGATATAAATCTAAATGTGTAAAATATACACTTCCAGACAAAGATTCTAAGATTTCTGTAATATCAGGGAGGGTACTTATCGTCCTCTATACAGTTATTTAATTTACGGTAATCCACTACCAATCGCCATTTTTATTACCCGATTCATCTATTTTTTTAGGCACCAATAATATTGGGCTCAACCAGTCGCTTTTACTAGGTTCTATAGTCCCTTCTTTAAGCATCTTGCTAATTTGACGATTAATTTCTTTTTCTGACTAATTGGTAACCTATAGGGTTTGAAAACACTGGACTAACGTTTGGTTTCAAAAAATATTGTGAGTGTAAATATCTGTTGTTGTCAATTTATTGCCCTCTAAATAAAAAAACATCTGCATATTTTGCACAAATACTTTAAAATTCTAAGTCATTTAAATCATTTAATTTTAATGAGGAAATAATTTTTTACTCGGTCTGAACTATTCTCATTTTCTCAAAACTAAAATATTATTATCGTTAAGATCATGAATTGCAGGATTTATTCTGACAATTTTACTGATTTTTGGTAATATTCAAAATTTTATTGTATTTTTCCCTAATTGGTGTCACTATCGAGCTAGCCAAATTAACAACATCTTGTAATACTTGTGAACAGATAATGCAATCGGTTTGAAAATCAGTTTGAATATAATGTATGGATTCACTTCTTGGAGGAATTTCCAATTAAAATTATTAGTGAAAGTTAAGTAGCAAGTGTGGTCTGACCCTAACTTCAAAGATAAAATATTTTTCTCGAAATCTAAACATGCCCCAAATCTATTCAAAAAGTTTCTACCTAGAATTCCATTCGACGATATTGATAACTAATTAAAAACAAAGAACTTGTGATTAATAACAGATCCATGAATCATTAATGGAACATAAACATATCCGATTGTTTGCACCTCGCTACCTAGACCGTTTATAATTACATTCTCTTTATGTAATGAAACACTTAATTCGATAGCATGTTTATATGTGACGGCGGATAAAGATGCGCCCGTGTCGACTAAGAAAGAATAAGTTTTATTGCATGATGAAACTGATAAATGAATAAAACAATTGCTATTACTACTAGCCAAAATTGAATGATTTTGTTTACTCTCGAAAAAACTTATCTAGTCGGGGTTCATCTGAAGTTGATTCCGGGTTTTCATTAATTACATTGACGGTATTTCTTTTTATCCCTTGATTTCCGCGATAATTACGAAACGTACCTCGATTATATCGTCCTCGCTGTCCTTGGCCACGTGAGTTCGAGTGGTTCCATGAACTCGATCGCTGCGAGTTTCCATGGTAGTGTCCTCGCTGTGAAAACATTTGCCGATTACGCCCGTTGCCGCGTGGGTACCTAGAGTTATTATGAAAATTCCTAGAATAATAAAATTTCTTACTGGACATACCCATCACCTCTCCTGCGGCCGATGATGATGAAGTCTCTTCATCTTGAGCTGTTTGAATGGCATCTTTCAGGAAGCCGTAATTTCTAGTAGAAATTATTGTGCTGATTAGACGATTTCGTAAGCCATCGGAAAATTGCTGGATCGCTTGTTTTCATTAATAGTTTTCAAAGTATTGTAATATTCCGTATTACAGTTGGCTTGTGATATGTAAGGTCCACAAATAACTCTGTTATTTGTTTTCCGTAATCAGCAATTGGCATTCCATTTTGGCGTAATTTTTGCAATTTATTTTAAATTTCCGCTGCGCCTTTTTTGGCAACAACTCTTTTTGCATGCCACTTACCAAGTCTTCAACATTAGAATTATCGTCTTGAAGACGTAATTTGAAGCAAGATAAGGAGATTGAGATAATCTAATTTTTAATATAAATTTAATTAAATTCTTTTTGCATTCCTGTTTTGTTAACAAGGAATTATAATACTGAATATTGTCTACTAATTGTTTTACACAAAGACATTTAAGTAGTTAGTATACCTATATACTTAAATCTCTTTGGGTTTACACTTGTACAGGTAATAAAGTCAAAGCCGTTTTCAAATCGAAAGTATCCATATTGCTCGGATTTTCAGATTGTACATACTCGGGCTGACACAATTTTGTAATATCCTGATATAATGGTTCAAAATTCTTGCAATAGTTTTCATAAGATGGAATATCAGTAGATTTAATCTTACCTTCCTTTACTAACTAAATATGTCATTTGCATCTTTAAGTTTAGTATCTAAATTTTTTCCTTCACGTCTACTCGATCCAATTTTAATTAAATGTGTTCTAACTTATTTTAATTTCTCATATAACTGTTCTAAATAATTCATAACTTACCACCAACACGTAGAATAGAGTATACTTTATATAATTTTACGAAATATTTAACATAATAATAATTCGATTAAATGACAATTAAACACAGTAAAACGAATACATGATTTAAATTAAAATATAAAGTTCAGTAATATAGACGAGAGTCCCAGTATTTATATAGTTGATTTATAAACACAATACCTTTTTATATCGCACTATTAATAGACACGCACTTTTTTTACTCATTTTATATGCGCGTAAACGCCACTTTTAAACACATGATCAGCGCCGGTCACACTTTAAAATACGCCCTTGGTTGACTCGCCTCTTCCACATTTGTGGGGGGTTGTGGTTGCCGAAAAATAGACCTTCTCAGGGTATTTCTAGTTATCTCTGTGTTAATCGTAATAGCTTAATTCAGTTCATCAGTTACACACAGGAAAAAAATGTTCCACTCTAAATACGGCAGGAGTCTCATATTCGCGTCACGAATCTCTACGGCAGGGTCGCCATGTGGACGAATGTCAGGAGATGAGTCAAACAAACGAATTATGATATAAGACCCGATTTATTGTATTAGTAAATTGGATTATAGTTTCATTATTACACTTACTACTACTACTACAAGCGCTTATTATTTTGATTACGATTTCAATCAAATCGGACGCCGTTTTAAGAGATTCCCATCGCATGCAAAAATGTTGCCATCAATGTATTTATCCTTGGTAGATTAGTACTTTCGGCTTTACGAATAAGTCTTCCATGATGCCTTTTCCATAAAATTCGTAATAAAACTCAATAATCATAATAATAACTTGAAAAATTTCGAAATAACACAGCACATTAGCTTGTTTACTTTATCGGTGATGTCACCACGGAATCTAATATGGCGGATAGCGTTTTGGAGATTTGAGGCACAGATTAAAAATATTCTTAAAATTTAATTATAACATTTATAATGCATTTTATGAATAGAAATCAACATTTCAAGTTTATATTTTACAAAAGCTATCATAAATATTGTGTATTTCTTGATTTTTTACGTGGCAAAATAACCTATTACCTTTAATTTCAACATTTAAAAAATATATATTATGAAGTGATTTTATCTATACAAATAATAAATCTCCAGAAAAGTGAGTTTTGGCAGGAACTTGATCGGCGGCGGTTTGCTGCCCTGTATTATTGTTTGAATAATGGTTTAAAGTGGATTTTGATATGTATGTAGGTGCGATTTTGTGTATTAAGTGTCTGCGCATGTGAACTATTAGTGGAAACGGTGAAACAAATGCTCTGATGGTGATGTGATTCTCAAGATAAGGTGTCTATCTGCTTAGGCGCCTTGAGATACCATCGCCAAATGTCAGCTGTCTACTGACTCAAGTTGCCGTCAAAATCTCCCAAGGGCTGCACAATGTGACCCATCAACATATTGTGAAGCATTGTAGGATAGAAGCTATGAAGGATAAATAAACATTTGGGAAATTATAATAAACCGAATAAAAACACCTAAGACTTGGCCTAAAGGTCTAGATACCAGGCCATAAACTCCAAAAAAATCCAGAAAAGTCGTGTCTGTAATTATAATATTTTCTGTGGAAAAAAACAAGTCTAGGGCATTGATTTCATGTACTACGTACTAGAGAAGCTATTCAAACAAAAATGTGCACTACTCCGTTTTCGCGCATGCGCGGAGATAGTAGATTTTAGTCTATGATTGTAGATAGCGTGGCATATAAATCATCCTTAATTAAAGTGATTTTCCAATCTATATTTAAGTATATCATAATTCATAAAGCATTAAATATTGTGAAGATGTTTGCATTTTTGTAAGTCAAGCACATATAAATTTCTAAATAGTTGTGAGTGCTAGGTTACCACATAAGTTTACTGCAGCTATAATCTGTTTGCCGAGTTGAGCTAGTATAGCGCTATCTCAATCGCACAATTGCATACAAAAGACAAGGACAAAAGAATGAAATTATTTTTAAAAACCTGATTTTAGCTACTATATGAAATCATTACTTATATTATCTCAAAGAACCAAATGTAAATATAGGAATGTAGTATGTGAATCAAATATACTAAAACAAGCATCGAAATCCACGTAGATTACTAATGCAGTATGCATTGGATGCAACGGAACGTGGATGAAAATTTGCATATTTTCAATGTTAGGTATGAAATAAAACAGCGAAGAAGAAATTTAAAACATATTTTAAAATTTTATTTCCAAATTTTCTTATTTATAATATAATATTGAGAAATTTCACATATTGTAACGGTAATAGATTTGAAAAATAAAGTAATTTACAAACGAAGTTTTATGTTCTTACGTCGAAGAAATAAATATATTTTAAATAATGTGAAATTAAATTAGAGGTTATACTAGTTTTTACATTATTTTCATATCCGCTGTAATATTTCTGAGCATTTCCGTGAAATTCATATTGCATATTAAATAAATTGCCTATCGTGAGAGAGAAATTATGTTTAGATAGACCTGCGATAAATTTACGTCTCGTGTAATGTTCTCTGTTTCACCTTATTACTTGAGTATATAAACAAAAATTATAAGACGCAATACGTTATATCTGAAGAAAATTTCTGTTGTATTTCATTACATTATTACTTTAAACTATATTTTGTTAAGTATTCTACCTATTCGAATACGATTATTTTATTTAAATTCTTAAGCAAAATACAGGAAGACTTTAAATATAAGCTTTGCTACTATTTTATGATGTTTGTCACAAGAACATTCCGAATAAAATACAAAAACTAGTTCCGGTCAGATCACATTATATATCAGATAACCGTATACATATTAGATAGATACCGTATACATTATATATCAAATAACCGTATAATTTCTACTTCTTCAAAGTTTAGAAAAGTAGATTGTTGATATATGGTATATATGTACTCGTATATATGGTATATATGCGCAAAGGTTTAGAATCTAAACCTTTGCGCGCGGTTTCATAATTGCAATGACATGAGTGCCCGTCGTTTGTTTTGTATACAAAACGCGGCACTACGCTACACGCCCTAGCGGACGCTGTTAGAATAATAAAATAATTTTTATTCAATAAAAATTACAATAATACTTTTGAAAGTCATTTATGCTTTACCACTAGTCAAAAATGTCTCAGTCCTGGGAAAACTAGTAGAAACCCAGAGACTTCCTTTAAAACAATAATTAAAGATAAACATAATATGTTGTGCAAAATATGAAAACATTTAGAAACAGATCAGATAAATCATATAATTCACACTTGGCATATGAGCCCGTAACAGCGCTCGAAATATTTGATTTCGTTAAATTTGAGTGGTCATTTATCGGGTGCAAAGACTTTTAACATATTCCTTTTCAGTTCAATGAAATTCACAACGAAGAAAGTAAAAATTTAAAATTTTTTGGGTCGTCTTTATGTTTACCTGAAATACAACAAAAATATAAAGTTGTGTAACAGCTTTATATTTTTTGATAATTAAAGACAAAAGTAAAAACAACAAAACATTAATTCATTGCCTAAGTTATTTTTTCTTTGTATTTGCAATGTTTGAAAACACAAAGAGATCTATTTTCGGCTATCACTTGTACAATATATCAAGAAAAATATTATTCTTAGAATTCGGATGTACTTGTTATTATAGAAAAAAAAATAGCTTATAATTGTTTCTCTCTATGGATGTTAAATCTGAAATAAGATGTTATTTATCTACATACAAAATACATAAACTATTATGCCTGTCACTCAGTGGGGTAGGCAGACTACGGACTTCCTTTTGGCACGATGCTGACACACCTCTGTCACTTCTTTGACATCCATATACTCGTACGTACGCATATTTGCTCGTCGGTTAAAAGCACAGTCCACCTATGATGAATTTGCTTAGGCTACCACCCCATAAAAACATATTTAAATACTTATGCTATTACATAGAACAAAGAATCTTTTGGTGAGTTGTTGTAGTTATAAATAAAAATTTATATGTTATTTGAAGCTTGAAATTACAGGGTGTAATTTCATACTTCAAAAGAAATATTATATACGTGAGGTACACTAAAAATTTTGCGCAACTCATAAATAAAATAATATCATCATCACCTTTTCATGAAAATGACATACGCTGTGTATTGTGAATTTAAACGTCCGTGATCATACTTAACGACATTTTTTACATCAATCTCCTCGAACCCAATTTTATTCATGATCATGCTGGCATCACCAGTCTTTGCAATTTATATTTAGTAACTTTGGGTGGCTTTCCTGCTATTTCTCGAGTTAGAGTCAGCAGAGTGTATCGCTTGCATATGAGGTTGACATTTGGAAAAAGTTCGAATATCATGTCTTACACTCCTCATATACCCAAAGAAATATTATTTTCAGTTTCAAACGTAAACTAATTTCAATAACTATATAGGCATAACTATAATCTATCGAATACTACAGTCGCCACGAAGCGGAAATCTCAATAGTTGAGTTTAATTAATTAAAAGCATTGTTCGCGAATAGATGCGGATTTCACAAACACATTTGTAAAGGCGAGTGCACACAATGGTCTAAACAAACATAATTTAATATTCATGTATTGAATTAACTGCGTAATTTATAAAGCAATCTGTGACATTTTGCTTTGAAGAAAACTCTTCTTGTTCTTCAGCACTTGAATGTTTACTGATGTACATAAACTTTTTCTGTTGTAGAAAGGATTTGCTTTAGACGTCACATATGTTAGGTGGTTTGAAAATCACAGCACGCTTCGCACCTTCAACGGCCACCGGTCTGGATATTTTAATCTGGAGATAAACGAAATGGTTATACCGCCATTTATGGGAAGCTATAACATCTAGTCTCACGACACATAATGGGGTGATGAATTCCCTTACGCCGCAACCACACGGCAACTTCCATACATATTGGTGATGATTTCTGACCAGTTAAACCATTGTGTAAGATATACTCGTTCTTAATCTGTATTCACCCCTCACTACTTCTATATACGTATCCGAAGTAACGCTTGTGTAAGGACGGAATTAGCCTACAATGCACTGCTAAATATAACTTGTGCATTAGTACAAATTTCCGATTGGTATTTGTACTCAGCACCGCAGCTTAGTAGGTGTATCCTCACTATTCTGCCATGTAAATATTTATTTTATTAGATTGAAGTGACGAACCTGCTTACAGTCCACCTGATATTATGTAGCTACGGCAGCCAATGAGAACCTGCAACCAACAACCGACGCGTTTGTCACTTCTGAGAACTAAGATGGAATGCCTTACTGTAATTAAATTCCTGTCATTAAACTGGCTCTCTATACCTTTCAGACCGGACCACAGCAATACACGCATTGCTGTTTGGCGGCACAAATAGGTAAAGGGTGGTACCTACCCAGTCCTAGGCAAAAAAGGAGTCCTGTCACCTGTTAGTCGCACTATTAAAAGCATGATATGTATGTGTATAGTTTATATAATAATAATAATAATAATAATATATCACGTGGATACCGCCGTGGATATTCCGGTTGTGGTTAATAAATAGGCGTAGGAAGTGACGACCCCATCGCCCGCTGACGTAACAGTTAAGTGACAAAACTGCTACGTCGGTGCAGTCAGTCAGCGCCCTGCCAAAAGGTGTGAGCGCCGTGCCTAGGCAAAATTGAGGTGCAAAGGTCCGTTTGTGCATATGGCCGAACCATGAAACGGTGCCGGGCCTGGGCGTCTCCGTTAATTGACGCCCAAAATGGATGATGGAAAAAAGAGTGCGCAAGGGCCGCTGCCTGGAGGTCGCCAGGGCGCGTCTGGAGCTGGCGCTGGACGCGACAGCATGCGGGTCGCCAGCCAAGCGCGGGGGCTACAAGACCACCTGTAGCCGCCCGCATCCATCATCCCACCAGAGGGCTTGGTGTCGGCTGGGTCTTCTCGGACTCGGCAAGCGGCACCCGCCGCTGGTGGAACACGTCGCATGCGTTGGACGAAAATTATGAACGCAAACGCATTGCGAGAGCGTATTTTAGGGCAAGGGAAGAAACTGGAATGTTAGCGTATCGGGCTCGGATGCATCGCTTTTCGCAGAGCTGGAGCCATCTGTTCATGTAACGGAGCAAAACCTGGCAGATCGAGTTCGGTACATCCTGCGCTCCAACATATTTGGTGACGCCGAACTCGAACGACTACGACGTGAGCTGTTCCCTCATCGGATGAAAATGCTACAGCTGGTAATGCGGTGCCACTAATTGCAGAGCAACCTGCGCACGTGGATACCGCCGTGGATATTCCGGTTGTGGTTAATTCAGACGATGATGAAATAGTCTCCCACAAGCTAGAGCAAATGAGGAGCATATTGGAAGAGGCTATTTTGAAACGCGCAGTACGCCTCTCGAAAATCGACCGCGACTTCCCGCATACCCTTAGCAAGCGGAATCGGGCTGTCGTGAGGCTCTCAACCCAATGCTGGTGACCTATTTGGAAGCCAGCCAGGACCTTTGCGAGACGGACTCAATTCTTTTGGCGCCGCACTGGCAGTTTGCCGTATTATTGGCGCAAATTTCCCTCGGCTGGACGCGCTACTAGACAAAGTAGCGCCATCCCAGCCTGGAGAAAAGAATTGAGGACCGTATCGCAAGGCAAACCCCTCATCGGCAGACTGACAAGCTTCAGGTCGGGTAATAATAGACCGAATTGTGCGCACCGTCAGGATGGCGTTTGCTGGGACAAATATCAGTTTGTCCCAGCCGGATATAACGCAAAACTGACGGAGCGCATAGACGACCTGAAGCAGAGAATCGCTGCTTGGGGGAAGCGGATTCGGCGATATACCGAGAGGTCGACACGGTTCAACCAGAATCGTCTCTTCCAGAGTGATCAGAAGAGGCTCTATGAATCATTGGAGCGGCCGATGGTACGTGGAACGGGCTCAGCACCGAATCAGGCCGACACTATCGCATTCTGGCGCGGCCTGTGGTCAGAGCCCGTAAACCACAGCGAGGGCCCTTGGACGGAAGTTGTGGCGAGTGTTACGCCCATGGACCCCGTCATCATAACGCCGGATGACGTAGCTGAGGCGGTCCGTAGGGCCCCGAACTGGAAAAGTTCGGGACTCGACGGACTGCATCACTACTGGCTGATGGTGTGTCACGCTGTGCTCGCCCGACAGTTTCAAGAGGCTCTCGACCAAAAGTCACTCCCGAGCCTCTTCACTACTGGGATCACTCATTTGGTTCCTAAAGACCGGGATTCCACAGACCCGAGCAAATACCGCCCCATAACGTGTCTACCTACCATATACAAGACACTAACATCCATTTTGAGCGCGAGAATCACTCGTCACCTGAACGCAAATCAGGTGATGTCGCGCGCTCAAAATGGAGGTCGGGCGGTGGTCGGGAACCAAGGAACCACTCATCATTGACGCGGTCATTGGCAAGGTGGTTAAACGCAACCGTCGGAACCTCTCCGCCGCCTGGATAGACTACAAAAAGGCATTCGACTCGGTGCCTCATACATGGCTGAAGAGGGTCCTCGAGCTGTACAAGGTTGACTGTACAGTTAGAGACTTCCTCGGGCAGTGTATGGAGCAGTGGAGTACGATCCTTTGTCATCTAGGCGAGCGGATGACGGCTGCGGAGAACCACATAAGGATAAGAAGGGGTATCTTCCAGGGCGATTGTCTGAGTCCAATCTGGTTCTGCCTCTCTCTAAACCCTCTCAGTATCTTACTGGAGGGTTCTGAGAGGGGATTTCAGCTTCGGAAAGGAGGTACAAAAGTGACCCACCTTTTCTATATGGATGATCTCAAGTTATTCGCCTCCAGTCGCTCACATCTTGTGGAATTGCTAAACATCACTTGTGATTTTAGCAATTCTATTAGAATGGAGCTGGGGACGGATAAGTGTGCGGTCCTCCATGTCGAAAGGGGTAAGGTTGCTAACTCTGAGGGCATAGATTTATCTATGCCCATCAACATAAGGACCCTTTCCCAGGCTGAAACATACCGATACCTGGGTATGTCACAGAACATAGGTATCGATGAGGCGGATATGAAACAGTCAGTTTGCGATGTGTTTTATGCACGTTTGACAAAAGTGCTCAACAGTCTTTTGTCGGGTGTGAATAAGACACGCATATAACAGTTGGGTCATGCCTGTCCTCATATATACCTTCGGCATGCTCAGGTGGACTCAGACCGAACTGAACGCTCTGGATAGAAAAGTCCGCACTGTTATGACGTCACACAGGATGCATCACCCGAGATAGTCAGTAATGAGGCTGTACTTGCCGTGGAAACATGCTGGGCGCGGCTTTCACCATGCATAATCGCGAAGTGTGCAGCCTCCGTAATTACTTTCTGGCGAGATCGGATGATCCATTCTACAGGGACGTTATTTCGTGTGATAAAGGGCTTACTCCTCTATCCTTAGCCAACGAGCAATGGCAAGACCCAGCAGTACAGTGCATTTCCGACCGGGAGACCGTATGGAAGGAGAAGGAGCTCCACGGGAGGTTCTACAAGGCTCTACATGAGCCTTTCGTAGACACAGTCGCCTCCCTCCACTGGCTACGTTTCGGTGACCTCTTTGGGAAACCGAGGGTTTTGTCTGTGCGATACAGGATCAGGTTATTAAGACCAACAATTATCGGAGATACATCCTAAAGGATGGCGCCGTCGATATCTGTCGAGCTTGTCGCCATCCCGGCGAGTCACTTAGGCATGTCATCTCCGGTTGTTCGGCGCTTTCTAACACTGAGTATTTGCACAGACACAACCTAGTAGCCAGGATTCTACACCAGGAGCTCGCTCTGAAATACGGTCTCGTGGATAGGAAAATGCCATATTATAAGTACTTGCCGCGCCAGGCTCTACTGGGACCGGGCCATCATCACAGACAGGACTATTCTTGCGAATAAGCCTGATATTGTGCTGATGGACCGGGCACAGTCAAGGATATTTTTGGTCGATATTACCATTCCTTATGACGAGAACCTCGTGAAAGCCGAAACAGATAAGCTGACAAAATATCTAGACCTGGCTCACGAGGTGACCGACATGTGGGGTGGTCTGCCGACCGAAATTATTCCTGTGGTCGTTTCTGCGAACGGCCTAATCCCGGTCAGCCTCTCGGGTCATCTGAGGCGACTGGGACTCCGTGAAGGACCGCTCCGTGCTCAAATGCAGAAGGCGGTGCTCCTCGACACCGCCCGCATCGTCCGCCGGTTTCTTTCCCTTTCCCCCTAACCCTCGGCCGTTTGGTCTCCCCTGCCGAGGGCTTCCATTTGGTTGGGTTTTTATTTATTTATGTATTATTTGTGTTAGTATATTTAATATATATACATTTATATTTATGTATATTTATTTACTATATTTCTTTTAAATATTTATTCAGCCCAACCAAATGAGTATACTTCAGAAATATCCCATAATAATAATAAATGAACGCAAACGCATTGCGAGCGTATTTTAGGGCAAAAGGGGAAGAAACTGGAATGTTAGCGTATCGGGCCGGATGCATCGCTTTTCGCAGAGCTGGAGCCATCTGTTCATGTAACGGAGCAAAACCTGGCAGACCGAGTTCGGTACATCCTGCGCTCCAACATATTTGGTGACGCCGAACTCGAACGACTACGACGTGAGGCTGTTCCTCATCGGATGAAAATGCTACAGCTGGTAATGCGGTGCCACTAATTGCAGAGCAACCTGCGCACGTGGATACCGCCGTGGATATTCCGGTTGTGGTTAATTCAGACGATGATGAAATAGTCTCCCAAGCTAGAGCAAATGAGAGCATATTGGAAGAGGCTATTTTGGAACGCGCAGTACGCCTCTCGAAAATCGACCGCGACTTCCCGCATACCTTAAGCAAGCGGAATCGGGCTGTCGAGGGCTCTCAACCCAATGCTGGTGACCTATTTGAAATAGCCGGGACCTTGCGAGACGGACTCAATTCTTTTGGCGCCGCACTGGCAGTTTGCCGTATTATTGGCGCCATTTCTCACGGCTGGACGCGCTACTAGACAAAGTAGCGCCATCCCAGCCTGGAGAAAAGAATTGAGGACCGTATCGCAAAGGCAAGAGCCCTCATCGGCAGACTGACAAGCTTCAGCTCGGGTAATAATAGACCGAATTGTGCGCACCGTCAGGATGGCGTTTGCTGGGACAAATATCAGTTTGTCCCAGCCGGATGTAACGCAAAACTGACGGAGCGCATAGACGACCTGAAGCAGAGAATCGCTGCTTGGGGAAGCGTATTCGGCGATATACCGAGAGGTCGACACGGTTCAACCAGAATCGTCTCTTCCAGAGTGATCAGAAGAGGCTCTATGAATCATTGGAGCGGCCGATGGTACGTGGAACGGGCTCAGCACCGAATCAGGCCGACACTATCGCATTCTGGCGCGGCCTGTGGTCAGGGCCCGTAAACCACAGCGAGGGCCCTTGGACGGAAGTTGTGGCGAGTCAGTGTGCGAGTGTTACGCCCATGGACCCCGTCATCATAACGCCGGATGACGTAGCTGAGGCGGTCCGTAGGGCCCCGAACTGGAAAAGTCCGGGACTCGACGGACTGCATCACTACTGGCTGAAGGGTTCGTGGTGTGTCACGCTGTGCTCGCCCGACAGTTTCAAGAGGCTCTCGACCAAAGTCACTCCCAGCCTCTTCACCACTGGGATCACTCATTTGGTTCCTAAAGAACGGATTCCACAGACACGAGCAAATACCGCCCCATAACGTGTCTACCTACCATATACAGACACTAACATCCATTTTGAGCGCGAGAATCACTCGTCACCTGAACGCAAATCAGGTGATGTCGCGCGCTCAAAATGGATGTCGGGCGTGGTCGTGGAACCAAGGAACCACTCCTCATTGACGCGGTCATTGGCAAGGTGGTTAAACGCAACCGTCGGAACCTCTCCGCCGCCTGGATAGACTACAAAAGGCATTCGACTCGGTGCCTCATACATGGCTGAAGGGTCCTCGAGGCTGTACAAGGTTGACTGTACGGTTAGAGACTTCCTCGGGCAGTGTATGGAGCAGTGGAGTACGATCCTTTGTCATCTAGGCGAGCGGATGACATCTGCGGAAAACCGCATAAGGATAAGAAGGGGTATCTTTCAGGGTGATTGTCTGAGCTCAATCTGGTTTTGCCTTTCCCTGAACCCTCTCAGTACCTTACTGGAAGGCTTTGGTAGGGGATTTCAGTTTTGGAAGGGAGGGACAAAAGTGACTCACCTTTTCTACATGGATGATCTCAAGTTATTCGCATCCAGTCGCTGTCATCTTATGAAATTGCTGAACATTACTTGTGAATTTAGCAATTAGAATGCAGCTGGGGACGGGTAAGTGTGTGGTCCTCCATGTTGAAAGGTGAGTTGCTAACTCTGAGGCATAGATTTATCTATGCCCATCAACATAAGGACCCTTTCCCAGGCTGAAACATACCGATACCTGGGTATGTCACAGAACATAGGTATCGATGAGGCGGATATGAAACAGTCAGTTTGCGATGTGTTTTATGCACGCTTGACAAAAGTGCTCAACAGTCTTTTGTCGGGTGTGAATAAGACACACGCATATAACAGTTGGGTCATGCCTGTCCTCATATATACCTTCGGCATGCTCAGGTGGACTCAGACCGAACTGAACGCTCTGGATAGAAAAGTCCGCACTGTTATGACGTCACAGGATGCATCACCCGAGATCGTCAGTAATGAGGCTGTACTTGCCGCGAAAACATGGTGGGCGCGGCTTTTGAGCGCTCTCACCATGCATAACCGCAGTGTGCAGCCTCCGTAATTACTTTCTGGCGAGATCGGATGATCCATTCTACAGGGACGTCATTTCGTGTGATAAAGGGCTTACTCCTCTATCCTTAGCCAATGAGCAATGGCAAGACCAGCAGTACAGTGCATTTCCGACCGGGAGACCGTATGGAAGGAGAAGGAGCTCCACGGGAGGTTCTACAAGGCTCTACATGAGCCTTTCGTGAACACAGTCGCCTCCCTCCACTGGCTACGTTTCGGTGACCTCTTTGGGAAACCGAGGGTTTTGTCTGTGCGATACAGGATCAGGTTATTAAGACCAACAACTATCGGCGATACATCCTAAGGATGGCACCGTCGACATCTGTCGAGCTTGTCGCCATCCCGCTGAGTCACTAGGCATGTCATCTCCGGTTGTTCGGCGGTTTCTAACTCTGAGTACTTGCACAGGCACAACTTAGTAGCCAGAATTCTACACCAGGAGCTCGCTCTGATATACAGTCTCGTGGACCGGAAATTGCCGTATTACAAGTACTTGCCGGAAGCCGTGCTCGAAAATGACCGCGCCAGGCTCTACTGGGACCAGGCCATCATCACAGACAGGACTATTCTTGCCTATAAGCCTGATATTGTGCTGATGGACCGGGCACAGTCAAGATATTTTGGTCGACATCACCATTCCTTATGGCGAGAACCTCGTGAAGCCGAAACAGATAAGCGAACAAAATATCTGGACCTGGCTCACGAGGTGATCGACATGTGGGGTGGACTGCCGACCGAAATTATACCTGTAGTCGTCTCTGCGAACGGGTTAATCCCAGTCAGGCTCTCGGGTCATCTGAGGCGACTGGGACTCCGTGACGGACCGCTCCAAGCTCAAATGCAGAAGGCGGTGCTCCTCGATACCGCCCGCATCGTCCGCCGGTTTCTCTCCCTTTCCCCCTAACCCTCGGCCGTTTGGTCTCCCCTGCTGAGGGTTTCCATCTGGTTGGGTTTTTATTTAGTTATGTATTATTTATTTATTTATGTATTATTTATTTATTTATGTTAGTATATTAAATATATATTTATGTTTATTTATTATTTCCTTTAAAATATTTATTCAGCCCAACCAGATGAGAATACTATATAAATACCCATAATAATAATAATTAGGCGTAGGAAGTGACGACCCCATCGCCCGCTGACGTAACGGTTATGTGACAAAACTGCTACGTCAGCGCAGTCAGTCAGCGCCTTGCCGCGAGGTGTTAGTGCCGTGCCTCGGCAAAACTGAAGGTGCAAAGGCCCGCTTGTGCACATGGCCTCACCATGAAACGGTGCCGGGTCTGGGCGTCTCCCGTTAACTGACGCCCATTACATGGATGATGGAATTGAGGAATACGCGCAAAGGCCGCTGCCTGGAGGTCGCCAGGGCGCGTCTGGAGCTGGCGCTGGACGCGACAGCATGCGAATTGCCAGCCGATCACGAGGAGCTGCACGACCACCCAGCAGACCCTCGCATCCATCATCCCCACCAGCTGGCTTGGTGTCGGCAGGGTCTTTGCGGGCCCAGCAATCGGCACCCGCCACTGGTGGAGTACGCCGCATGCGATGGACAATTCGAATGAACAGCAACGCATTGCGGGCGTATTTTAGGGCGAGGAGAAGTTGGAGGTTTGCGTACCGGGCCAGGATGCATCGACTTTTTGCTGAGCTGGAGCCATCTATAACCGTCACCGAGCAAAACCTGGCAGACCGAGTTCGGTATATCTTGCGCTCAAACATATTTGATGGCACCGAACTCGAACGGCTACGACGTGAGGCTGTTTCCTCATCGGATGAAAATACTACGACTGTGAATGCGGCGCCACAAGTTGCAGAGCAACCCGCCGTGAATCCCCCAGTTGTGGTTGATTCAGACGATGATGAAACAATCGCCCAGGAACTAGAACTAGAGCAAATGAGGAGTACATTGGAAGAGGCGATTGTGGAAACGCGCAGTACGCCTCTCGAAAATCGACCGCGACTTCCTCGCATAACCTAAGCAAGCGGAATCGGGATGTCGTGACGGCCCTGAACCCATTGCTGGCAACCTATTTGAAACCAGCCGGGACCTTGCGATACGGACTCAATACTCTTTGGCGCCGCTTTGGCGGTTTGCCGCATTGTTGGTGCCAAACTTCCCACGTCTGGACGTGCTGCTGGCAAAGTAGCGCTATCAGCCTGGAGAAGAAAGATTGAGGACCGTGTCGCAAAACGAACCCCTCATCGGCAGACTGATAAGCTTCAGATCGGGCAATAATAGGCCGAAATTGTGCGCACCGTCAGGATGGCGTTTGCTGGGACAAATGTCAGTTTGTTCAGCCGGATATAACAAAAACTGACGGAGCGCATAGACGACCTAGTAGAGAATCGCTGCTTGGGGAAGCGGATTCGGCGATATACCGAGAGGTCAAGACGGTTCAACCAAAATCGTCTCTTCCAGAGTGATCAGAAGAGGCTCTATGAGTCATTGGAGCGACCAATGGTACGTGGAACGGGCCCAGCACCGAATCAGGCCGACATTGTTGCATTCTGGCGCGGCCTGTGGTCAGACCCGTAAACCACAGCGAGGGCCCATGGGCAGAAGTTGTGGCGAGTCAGTGTGCGAGTCTTACGCCCATGAACCCCGTCATCATAACGCCGGAAGACGTAGCTGAGGCGGTCCGTAGGGCCCCGCACTGGAAAAGCCCGGGACTCGACGGGCCGCATCACTACTAGCTGAAGGAGTTCGTGGTGTGTCACACTGTGCTCGCCCGACAGTTTCAAGAGGCTCTCGACCAGAAGTCGCTTCAGAGCCTCTTCACACTGGGATCCCTTATTTGGTTCCTAAATACCAGGATACCACAGACTTGAGCAAATACCGCCCAATTACGTGTCTACCCACCATATATAAGACACTGACATCCATTTTGAGTACGCGAATCATTCGTCACCTGGATTTAAATCAGGTGATGTCGCGTGCTCAAAATGGATGTCGGGCGGTGGTCGTGGAACAAGGAACCACTCCTCATTGACGCGGTCATTGGCAAAGTGGTTAAACGCAACCGTCGGAACTTCTCCGCCGCCTGGATAGACTATATAGATAAAGGCATTCGACTCGGTGCCCCATACATGGCTAAAGAGGGTCCTCGAGCTGTACAAGATTGACTGTACAGTTAGAGACTTCTTCGGGCAGTGTATGGGGCAATGAAATACAATCCTTTGTCATCTGGGCGAGCGGATGACGGATGCGGAAAGCCACATAAGGATAAGAAGGGGTATCTTTCAGGGCGATTGTTTGAGTCCAATCTGGTTTTGCCTCTCCTGAACCCTCTCAGTACCTTACTGGAGGACTCCGGGAGGATTTCAGCTTCGGAAAGGAGTACAAAAGTGACCCACCTTTTCTATGGATGATCTCAAATTATTCGCCTCCAGTCGCTCCCATCTTATGGAAATGCTAAACATCACTTGTGATTTTAGTAATTCTATTAGAATGGAGCTGGGGACGGATAAGTGTGCAGTCCTCCATGTTGAAAGGGAAGGTTGCTAACTCTGAGGGCATAGATTTATCTATGCCCATCAACATCAGGACCCTTTCTGAGGCTAAAACATACCGATACCTGGGTATGTCACAGAACATCGGTATCGATGAGGCGGGTATGAAGCAGTCAGTTTGCGATATGTTTTATGCACGCTTGACCAAAGTGCTTAACAGCCTTTTGTCCGGTGTGAATAAGACACACGCATATAACGGTTGGGTCATGCCTGTTCTCATATGTACCTTTGGCAAACTTAGGTGGACTCAAACTGAATTTAACGCCCTGGATAGAAAAGTCCGCACTACTATGACGTCCCATAGGATGCATCACCGAGATCGTCGATTATGAGGCTGTACTTGCCGCGGAAACATGGTGGGCGTGGCTTTTGCGCGCTTACCATGCATAATTGCGAGTGTGCAGCCTCCGTAATTACTTTCTGACGAGATCGGATGATCCTCTATAGGGACGTCATTTCTTGTGATAAAGGACTTACCCTCTATCCTTGGCCAACGAGCAATGGCAAGACCGGCAGTACAGAGCATTTCCGACCGGAGACCGTATGGAAGGAGAAGGAGCTCCACGGGAGGTTCTACAAGGCTCTACATGTGCCTTTCGTGAACACAGTTGCCTCCCTCCACTGGCTACGTTTTGGTGACCTCTTTGGGAAACCGAGGGTTTTGTCTGTGCGATACAGGATCAGGTTATTAAGACCAACAACTATCGGAGATACATCCTAAGGGATGGCACCGTCGACATCTGTCGAGCTTGTCGCCATCCGGCGAGTCACTTAGGCATGTCATCTCCGGTTGTTCGGCGCTTTCTAACTCTGAGTACTTGCACAGGCACAACAGTAGCCAGAATTCTACACCAGGAGCTCGCTCTGAAATACGGTCTCGTGGACCGGAAATTGCCGTATTACAAGTACTTGCCGGAAGCCGTGCTCGAAAATGACCGCGCCAGGCTCTACTGGGACCGGGCCATCATCACAGACAGGACTATTCTTGCCTATAAGCCTAATATTGTGCTGATGGACCGGGCACAGTCAGAGATATTTTGGTCGAAATCACCATTCCGTATGACGAGAACCTCGTGAAAGCCGAAACAGATAAGCGAACAAAATATCTGGACCTGGCTCACGAGGTGACCGACATGTGGGGTGGACTGCCGACCGAAATTATACCTGTAGTCGTCTCTGCGAACGGGTTAATCCCAGTCAGCCTCTCGGGTCATCTGAGGCGACTGGGACTCCGTGACGGACCGCTCAAGCTCAAATGCAGAAGGCGGTGCTCCTCGATACCGCCCGCATCGTCCGCCGGTTTCTCTCCTTTCCCCTAACCCTCGGCCGTTTAGTCTCCCCTGCCGAGGGTTTCCATCTAGTTGGGTTTTATTTATTTATGTATTATTTATTTATTTATGTTAGTATATTAAATATATATTTATGTTTATTTATAATTTCCTTTAAAATATTTATTCAGCCCAACCAGATGAGAATACTATATAAATACCCCAAAATAATAATAAAGCCCCTTTATTCCTTAATAGAAAATAATAAAAAAATCAACAATTATAATATGTATTCTTAGAAAATAAAAATATATATATTTCAATTAGGACCCTCTTTGGGTAAAGGCCTCCTCCATCTTTTCCCACTCTTTTCGGTTCTGAGCTATTGTTAGCCAATTTTTTCTAAAAATGTCACGAAATCAAGACGAAATCAATAGAAGAATTGCTATAACCTGGAATGAGTTTTGAAACACAAAGAGGTACTTAAAGCAGATCTACCGCTAAATTTAAAAAGAAAGTCATGGATTGCTGCATACTTCCTGTCTCACATATGGCTGCCAAACATGGATCTTCAATAGACAAACAAGGAATAAAATACTAACATGTCAACGTGCAATGGAAAAGTATGCTAAACCTAAAACTAAAAGATAAATGCAAAAACAATGACATTCGCAAGAAAACTAGAGTGATAGATGCATTACATTACGCTCAAAACTGAAGTGGAAATGGGCAGGTCATGTAGCACGATCTACTGATACAAAATGGTCTAAACGGGCGACCATGTGGACAGGACCAACAGGCAAACGCAAACAAGGAAGACCGAAAGAAAAATGGGTCGATAGTTTATATACCTTGTATTAATCTGCAAATATATTTACTCTGTATTTCAATGTATTGAAAATATTCAGATCAAATACGTTCAAATATTATCTTTTGTGACATTGACAAATATGCAAATCTTTTACTCAATATAGACGATGATATAGAAGACGGAGTTATCTAAATTTAATATAAGACTCATATTAAGCTTTGAACGTCTTATTTGTGCGACGGTTCCATTAAATCGCTAGCTTTCAAGTTGAGGAGAGGCAAAAGTTGTTTCTCTCCCAGCCTTGCATGATAATTTGTTTTCTCGTAATTTTTTTTTTTCTTTTATTGCAAACCTTATAAAAATAGAAATACAAAGGGCGGATTTAATGTCTGTCGATATTCTCTAGCAGTCAATCCTGAGTATGGTAAGAATTAGTGTTATATGCAATTTTAAATATTTTGTCTAATTATTTAAAATTGTTTAAGATATTAATAATAATATCTCCTTGTTTCATACGCAATATAAAAAATAATGATAAATATAAGTATTATTATATTAAATTATTCCTCAATTTCGTTTAAATAATTGCGCTTTAATATTTCAATGGTATTTTTTTAATTCCATTTCGCAAATACTTCGTTACCATAATTTATCCTGGTTTGTTTTCCTCTGTCGCCTCTTAAAACACCTTTTTTTATTAAAGAAATAAAAGTCAATAGTTGTTTCGACTTTGTAACAACAAAAACATTGTAACAATAACATTCCGCCTGCCAAGCGTGGTAATTATGGTAAATATCTTCTAATGAGGCAATCTATGGGAGAGGTCATTGTTTATCCGTGGCCTTGCGGTGGGATCTAATGAATGAACTTGCTTATTTCGAGGTATAAGTTGCATCCATTAGTCTTCAGTCAGGTTATTTAATTTTCCGTCTAATATTCGTAGTTTTTGCCACTGTTATCTTATCGTCAAAAGAATATATAAAAGAGGATTTCATTGCGAGGGTATTGATATTTGTCAAAAAGAATGACATTTTAAAGCGTCTTAGCCCGTAAAAAGACTGAGTGTAATTATGTGAATGTGGTCTTGATAAAGGTTCCACCGACCACATACTTTTCGAATGTCCGCGACTCAAGTTCTCCTTGTATGATATTCTTCCCCAAAACATCCTTCGTCCTACTAATTCTACTTGTCTTCTATCTCTCGTGTTCTCCTCATTTGTTCATATTTTATGTGATTTTATATATACTAATACTTTACTAAGAGAATATTCTATTAAGAGAAGCCATAAAGTAAAGAAGAAGAAGAGTCTGAGTGTATACCAGTGCTAGATTTTTTGATGCTTGATTTTTTCATAATTTTCATTACAGTCCAATGCTGAACGCAGTGCTCCCCTAAATATTGTCTCATAGGGTTTTTTTTATTGTTTGCTTGTTATTTTATTATAATGTATTATATTGATGGTATGATTACAAGTTTTCGTATAACTAACAATACTTGGCGTTACATGCTATTTTTAATTTTCCGAAATTAAAGATCCATTAATTTTAACGCACTGAAGAATTGAGAATTAATTTAACAGTTGAATAAACAAGGTACACGCGTCATCCTGACGTCAGGATGTTGTCAAGAGACGGTTGTCAAAATATGTACACAGAGGTACAGAGCAGGTATATATATATATATATATATATATATATATATATATATATATATATATATATATATATATATATATATATATATATATATATATATATATATATATATGTATATTCTGCATCAAAAGCTTTTTCGAATTGATTGAGATACACACGCGGATATGTTTTATTTTTTAATCAATTTAAAAATATTGCATAATTATATTTTATTTTTTGAATGGAAACTTAAATTATTATTAAGATTTTGTAGTTACGTAGCATTCGTTAATATGAAGTAAAAATGAATGTATGAACGTAAACACACACATAAACAGACATGCTTCTAAAAACAGTAGAATCGGACTCTATGGAACAAATCGTGGAGATATGTTTTTTAAATATCAACCCATTGCAACAACTTGCGTTTTCTAAAAAAAAGTTTTAATTCTGTCTGGCATTACAAGTAAAAGTATGGTTCTTAAAAGATTTTCTCGAATTTAAATTTATTGCGGCATGATTAATTTATTTTATGCCAGTTTACATATATATTTTTTTATATAGGATCGGGTGACAAACGAGCACACAGTCCACCTGATGGTAAGTGGTTGCTGTGACCCATAGACATCTACATCTATCTTCAATAAAGAATCAAAATGCAAATGCGTTGTCACCCATGAGGACTAAGATGGAATGCCTCTTTTCAGTAAAAGGGTCTCCGGTTCTCTACACTCACCATACGAAACACAGCAGCGATACTAAAATTCACATTTTGTAAACAGTATATTTACAAAATGTGAATTTTAGTATCAAAGAAACTGCACCAGCGATAGATTTAATACAGAACTTACTCTTCAACTATTCGTTAGTTGTATCTTTGGAAAAGTATTTACTTTCATATTTGTATCTGTGAGGAAGGAAACTTTTAAGATAATAGATCCTTGGCGATTTATTTGTCAGCCAAGGGCCGGGTGGCTAATTGAACACATTCCGACGCTTCAGTTTTGGCGTTTTAGTAATGTATCAACTTTTTTTATATACATATAAATATCATTAGGTAAAGGTAAAAAAAATACTTTCAATAAGAATTATTTGAAATTTATATTGAATAAAAATTATTTTATCCTATTTCATGCCTCTTATTCTTAATAGTTTAATGTAATTTAATTTATTTTATTAATCATTACTAATCAAATTATATATAACTAATTACAAAACATAAATGGAAAATTTCGATTGCAATTTTCTGTTTATGAGGGAAAAATAAAATAAAAAAGATGTTCAAAGAGCGAAAACCTCTCAATTTTCTCGTTAAAGGAGCTCTGCGAATATTCTATGAATCTGGAGCCGTTATGAGCTTGTCATGCTTCGAAATTAAGTGATTCGTATCGTTATTTTGCACAACCTTGTCTCATCAAAGGTTTCTTATCAACGATAGTCTATAATTTACTTTGTTTTTAATGAGTACCTTTCAAGTCTTCGTGTGTACATATTTCAAAAGTTAAATTTTATCTTATAGCGCTGGTACAATATTACAAGTCCAGTAACAATATTGATATTACGAGTTTTAAAGTAGACATTAACATACAAATAAAATATTGAAAATTTGAAAATAATTAAAAACTTTTGTCATATTAATTCATAATATACCTGAATAGTGTGGAAAATTTACTGTTTCATTAATTATATGACAATACCCCACCAATTCACAGGAACGATTTTTATACCGTTGACGTCACCAAAGCATATACCATTTTGCTTCTGGGTACTGGATTATAATTATTAAGCCCTCAACGCCGTATGTCAATCGACATGAGTACTTAGTAGTATTGCATATTTTTATTAGTAAGTGGTGACTTATTGAAATCAAATGAAAAATTTCTTGGCCTCTGGAAGATCGTGATACAACTGTCTCGTTTTTACGTCAGATGTAAAACACCCAGAACCCAGTGAGATCCTTATTGGAACTAGCTAGCTTATTGTACTTACAATCGCGCAGGCCTAGCGACCCAAAGAGGATCTTGACCTCCGACATTTTCTGATGCCATCCGTTACGATCCTGCGCCGTAAAAGTAACTACTACCTCAAGATATGAAAACGAACTGACTTTGTTGTATTCAACATTACATATTATAAGTATTATAATATAAAAATACTTATTTTAATTTTACTCTTATCAGTGCTTAAAACTACAAAGTGTTACCGCTGCGTAACTCCTCTGCTAGAAAATAGAGCTTTACAGATGCTAACGGTAGCGCCGAAGTAAATGCCTCATTATTGTCATCATTATCATTACAGCCCATCACAAGTCCATTGCTGAACAAGGCAGTTCACAAAAATGTCACAAAAGACGGTCCTAAACTACCTGCATCCTTCGACTTCCCATCACTTACCAGGTCACCACTCCATTTAGTGGCGGCCGACCTAAATTTCACTTACCAGCATGTGGCTGCCACTTAAAATCTTTCTTCCCATCGGTTGCCAGTTCTTCAAACTATATGGCCAACCCATTGCCATATCAGCTTACTGATCCGTTGAGAAATATCTTTTAATTTAGTTCTATTGCGGATATCCTCATTACTAAGTCTATCACTGAGAAACTCCGAGCACAACCCTCTACATAGCTTGTAGACTGATTTTGAGCTTCCTCATAAGGCCAGCAGCAATGGTAATTTCTTATTTCACCTTAATTTAATGCTGTGATATAACCAACATGATACTCGATACATCTATTGTTCCTTAACTCTGTTAGTCGTATTCTTCTGTTCGTTGCCGCTATTTATCTACTACTGATACTCATTTCGTTGGATCAGAATAACTAAGCGAAAACGGGCAAGTATCAGCAATTGATAAAATAAAAAAATATATAGCATAATTATAAAATAGAGCAACAGAATCATCAGTAAAATATATTTTCAATTTTACAATAAGCAGCTTTAATATTTTAATATAAAATAATTGAATCTGATCATCGATATATATGTACTACGTACTAGATTTGGCATTCCGAACATTCACTATGTTCAAATGAACAGTGTAAAGTAAAAATGACTTTCAATAAGAATTACACATGTAATCTATATTGAATAAAAATTATTCTATTCTATTCTATTCTATTCTACTGTACTGCAATCCGTACACCTTTAGTGTCATTTAGTGTGGCTTCAATATTCATAGCTGCGCTAATAATACGAGATTTCAAATTAAAGTTTAAACCTGATCGTAATTAATAATTCAGTAGTCAAATAAGTAAAATTATTTGTTGTTCAAGTGAATAAATAGGTAATAATATTACAATAGAAAAATAAATTTCTTCATTTATATGCCTCGCTATCTACAATCATAGACTAAAACATGCAGATGTTCCATTACAATACCGAATGTAGGTAAAATATGTATATATATTATGTGTTAAACGTCAATCATTTAAATGTGACGAAGTGAATAATGCTATATCAAAATTAGTGCATTGATTTAATATTAATAATCTACATTTAAACGGAAATAAAACTAAATTTATTAAATTTACAACAACGAATGTTAAAAATCTGGGTACCAATGTGTTTTTAAATGGGAAGAACTGAGCCCTGTTGAATCCACTGTTTTCTTGGCATCACTCTCGACGCAAAGCTTCAGTGGGGCCCCATACATCAAACTAGCAAGTAGACTAAGTTCTGCAGCCTATGCTGTAAAAGATTAGACGTCTCACTAGTGTCGAGACAGCTAGACTAGTTTATTTCAGTTATTTCCATAGCATAATGTCTTATGGGATTTTGCTATGGGGAAATGCGGCTGATTCAGAAACTATTTTTGTTTTACACAACTGACTGACTATGTGACAACACATCTGCATTTAAATTCGCAAACGAAGATAGATGTAGATGTCTATGGGACACTGCAACCACTTACCATCAAGTGGACTGTGTGCTCGTTTGTCACCCTTATTCTATAAAAAAAAATAGTCGTGACAAACGAACCTATACACGTAACTGTAGCGCTAGGTATTCGTACGTTGTTGCCAAAATTTTTGATAGCATCACCGTTTTCTAGGTCAGTTGGTACTTTAAGTCGTGTTTCGTGGCTGTAAATAATTGGGATTTGTGTATTACGCGTTTGTAAAATTTGATTTTTCATATCAATAGTTGCTTCTAACATTTTTAACAAATCAGAGCCAATTACTCCATTGCGTCAACATTATAAATATAAAATTAATGTCTAATGAACTCTTAAATGTTTTTAATAGTGTATGACATCATTATGAACACTTCGTGTGTAAGTACTAATTACTACAAATTATTCATGAAATTTAAAATAGGAAAAATATTCATTGGCTAAAGCGGGACTAATGAAACTTCTAGTGCTTCCAGTATCAATCATGAAGCATACATTAATTTCGGAAATAAAATATTAGGTCAATTATTTATTCCGTTACAATTCAAACGTATCATTTCTCGGGATTGTCTTCTGAGGCTACTTTGTAAAAATGTTCGCATTCGTTATTATTTCTGCTTTGTTCAACAAAAGGTACTATGTTTTCTACGTATAATTCGTTATCATAGTCTTCGTTAAAAAAAAGTTTTGGTACGTAATCAGTTTGATAATAACCATCTTGTATAATTTCATTTACATCATTATTGTATGCATATAATAAATGACTATCGCCATGCTTAACCATGATTGGTCTAAGAGTCTTGTTGAGGTATTCCAAATTTAAAATTATTTTGTGGATTTATATTTGGTTTTGGTATGCCGAAACTAAAATTATTTTGCTGATATAATCCGTTTGGTCGCATAAAATTATTTTGATTTATATTTCCCAACGTAGGATTCATATTAGAAGGTTTAAAATTGTTTTGTGCTCCGAATTTAAAGTTATGGTTAACTGGAGAATGAAAATTGTTTGCAAAAGCGTTTGATTTAAATGCGAATGGATATCTTAAGCCTTCGGAATTATTCGGCGTTGATTTCGATGTTGGTTTATTATTAAGTTTATTTTTATATCTAGTATTATATTGAAATTGGAAACTAACTTCTTCCATAACCACACTAAAGGCATTTTCTAAAGTAAAATTTTTTAGATGCACAATTCAATTAAGTCTTCCGGTAAGTTGTACAAAACACATTAAGACAGATGTTATTATAAAATTACCTCGTTTAGAGCCGGGGCGGCATCAGAGGCAGCTGAACTGAGTAAGTGGCGCAAATATGAGTCTCTGAGAGATGACTACATATTTGTGCCATTTGCTAGAGACTATCGTTCTGTGGGGTCCACGTGCGGTGAAGTTCCTAAAGGAACTCCATCCGCAGCTGGTCGTTGCTGCTGGTGATAAGAGGGCTGGTTCTTTTCTCGCTCAAAGGCTAAGTATAGCCATTCAGGAAACGTAGCCAGCGTTCTTGGCACGATACCGCGGGGAGTAGGATTGTATGATAATTAAGTTACTAGTTTTAGTTTTTATTATAGTTTTAATATTGTATATAATAAAATATTGTATTAATCAAGCAGCAAGTTGAACTTAGAGAAGAGTGCTGCGTGTATGTTGAATTCTATTGCAAAATTCTAAATATGAATTACCAGATTTAATTTATAAATTTTCTAATTCAATCGCAATGCATTTTTCTGATCTAGGATTACCAAAATGTTGTATAAATAAAAATTTTAAACTTTAATAAAAGTGATGCAGCTTTACCGCACAATCTACTTGTTATGCAATAAAATACATATGTAGTTTGTACAGGATTGTTCAATCCATTAAAATTTCTTATAATATATTCACATATTCTTTATATACAAATTCAAAATGCTTTGATCGCCATCAAACATAGGGATCAAGCTCATTAAATCTTTACATATGATTTGAACAGAGGACAAACTCCTCCTTGTTCCATTTTTATTAAAAAATGTTTAATAAACATGTATAAAATATTATCTTAATTTATTTATTTCTTTAATTCAATCACTTTTAAATTATTATCACTTTATTTATATTAAATTCACTTTATTTCTCTTTAAAATAATATTCACTTAATTAATAACTGCCAAGTTTTGTGCAGAAGTCAAAAACTTTCAACAATTTTATTTTAAAAGTTACTATATAGAGCCATTAAGAAACAACCACAGGAAATAACTAGGATGAGACAGGATAGTAAAAAGGTTTACTTACAGTCCGCTCGCTCCTATCTCTACCCGTAGAGCTGCTCTTGTCTGGACAGGGTTTCTTCAGCGCCCGATTTAACTAATTTATTTGGTGGACAAGACCAGTTTGAGTGTACTTGAAATCAGCTGTACTCGCGGATATCGTACCGGCTGCACCAGTTAAGTTTCGGGAGCGGTGCTGAAGCTTTTTAAAAACAACTAAATATGTCTCGATGACATTTATTACCATTTCAACTATTTCATTACAATAATGAATTAAAACTAATTCAGTGCAATACTGACTTTCTTAACTAAGTTATTACATTACTACGATGAGGACTATAATGAATCTTATTCTAAATGCAACGGCTTTTATGGGATGGTCAAAACATGTCTGTTGACTGAAAGTATGACACTACTATGGATTCACCAGCATCAACAATTATATAGTGGAGTCAGCGTCTTCTGTAACGTTACACTTCATAACATATTTTTAGTAATCTAATATCAAAAGTTTAATCGGCACAATTCGTTATTGTAAAATTATGGCTACTTGCAAATATCATGTTTACGAGTAATCTAATATCAAAAGCTTAGTCAGAACAATTTGGGATCAACAGGTTGTTATGATATTAAGGTTACTTCCAGACTGTATAGCTTCGTACTCGTATAACCCTTCTATTCATACTAAATAAAGAGTCCACGAGATCGATATAAATATAAATAAAATGTAGATACTACATCAGGTTACTGTAAAATCAGTAAATCACAGAATTCCGTTTAATGCCACCCGAACTGTTTTCTGCTGAGCTTGTGGTAATGATGAAAGCTCGGGTTAGTAATTACTATTTATATAATGAGGGTCATATTTATCGAACAACTGAATTTCATATCACTTGTTGTGTTTTATATGAAAACATTTAAAATATACGTAGTAATAATAATAAGCACTATGTAATATTTCCCTTTTTTGATATTATTCTTTCTAATAAACATCATTTTATTAGGTATACAAGCTAGGTACTTAACTACCGAATTCGTTCTCTAACACAGGTTAGTTTAAAGCTCAATATTATTTTGCAATCGACTTTGAAATCCAAATTTACCACCAATTTATTAAAAAAATAATTTCTTTATTTATTTCTACCGTCGTTTTCTACCCTTTATCGAGTCTACGACATTTAAAAAATAGAAACTTCGAGTTACGTAATCAAACTAGAGTTTCGTCGTAATACGAACTCTACACAGACAGACGTCATGCAATACAAACTACGTGTCCTAATGTTAAATGGATGTGTAGTCCGACATCTAGATCAATATGCTTGATTAAGAATCGAAATGCACCTTGTTTTCACTTCTGTCGACGAAGATAGAGTCTCGGTATACGGCTATTGACACTTATATTAGCGTTGTGTTTCGTATGATGGTAAAGTTGCTATATTACAATGGTATTCTGTTAGAATTGAGTCCCTTCTCTATCAAGCCGATCACTTTCACTTTGTACATTCTGTGTACTAAATATCGGGAATTTGTCAATAAAACAAAAATACAAATTATTCATCTAAATTTATTTTATCGCCTTCAAAGTAGGCCCCATCGCTTGCAATACAACATCTCCAACGCTTCACCCAGTCTTCCATACATTTTCATAGGCTATTTGCGGTATGGCCTTTAGCTCATTCAGCGAATTTTTGTTATGGCTTCTATCGACTCAAAACGTTTTCCTCGAAGTGGTAATTTTAACTTGGAAATAAAAAAGTCAGACAGGCCATATCAGGTGAATACGGTGCTTGGTCGAGAACTTTTGTTGAATGTTTCGCTAAAACTCTTTCACTATAATGGCTGTGTGTGATGGTGCATTATCATGGTGCAGCATCCATGAGTTGTGTTGCCACAAATCTGGACGTTTTCGGCGGATACTCTCACGCAAACGCTTCATGACGCCTAAATAATATTCTTTATTCACTGTTTCTCCCTTTGGAAGGAATTCGGAGTGAACCACACCACGGTAGTCAAAAAACTGTCAGCATCACCTTGATTTTGGAGCGACTTTGCCGCGGTTTTTGGGTTTCGGCTCGTTTTCGAGACGCCATTCTGAACTATTGGCTTGTTTGCATGTCGTACTCATAAACCCATGTCTCGTCGCCAGTTATTATACGTTTCATAAAGGTCGGATCCGTAGAAGCTCGAAACCATGTCTTCAGCGATATGCTTTCGCTGCGCTCTTTGAACAAAATTGAGCTCTTTTGGAACTAGTCGAGCGGCGACGCGTTTCATGCCTAAAATGTCAATGAGAATGTTGTGGACGGACTTAAAGATATGTTCACCTCACTAGCCAACTCTCTCAGACTCATACGTCGATTTTCGAGCACTAGCTTCTTGATTTTGTCGATGTTTTCTTTGGTCGTAGCGGTTGAAGGTCTACCAGAACGAGGCAAGTCTACTACTACTTCTCGCCTTCTTTAAAGCCTTATACCATTCATAAGCCCTTGTTTTCGATATACACGATTCGCCGTAGGTATTTCGCAACATTTTTAGTGATTCACCATGAAATATCATTCGAAACACAAAATTTAAGGCACTCTTTGTTCAACAATATTTTCCATTGTAAAAATCGCCGATAACTCAAAACTATGACCAACAAAAGTGTAGTTTAAAACAAATTAAATGACAGATCCGCTCAAACTTTGCGCGCTAAATCAGTACAGTGCTACCAACATGCAGTAAAAAATTAGAACGACCTCTTTACGCGGGTCTTTTATTGACATATTCCCGATACTTTTACACAGAGTTGTACTTCGGCTTTAATACAGCTGCAAAGCCAAAAGTTTGGAAAAACTAATTTGCTAACAAATAGGTGAAAGGCTAACCTAGGTGCATTTTCTTAGCCCTCCCGATAAGCGGCTCTCTCCCGATATTAGACTTAAATTATTACAAACTTATAACGGTATTTGAAATAATACACTACATTACATTACACTACTATATTAGGTATATATATATATATATATATGTATATGTGTGTGTGAATATATATATATATATACATATATATATACACATACATATATACACATATGTGTGTGTGTGTGTTATAATACATACACACAGACATAACACATATTTCTACCACTCGACCAAGAAATAAATAGCAAGAAATTATGTGAGTGATGAGAACCGAACACCGTTTTGAGTGATAACGAGGCAGTTCATCTAAGTCCTACCAAAATGCATCTGCATTTTAATTCTTACTCGAGAACACATGTAAATTTCTGTAGGCAATATCATTAGGCTACTGTGTGCTTGAATTTCGCCCTTACTTTCATTTGAAAAAAAAAAAGATATTTTGTCTTTGTTTTCATCGATATACGAGTAGGATAAACCCTTATAAAGTAATACCACAATCCGTGAAGAGTTTAATATATAAATAATTTATCGATATCTTTCAATTTACGTGTGCGATGTGGCGTTAAATGAAATCGGGTAATGTAAACAAAAAACGTAAATTGAAAATAAACTCGTATTTCAAATCTGTCAGACAAAGGACGGACCCTTTTAAAATTATAAAACTCCTTATCAGCCACGTGGTAGAACCATGTTGAAGGTATATTATGATTGTAGCACGAATGGATCAGCTCGACCGGTGAAGGACCACGTTCTCACAGAATACCAGCGTGAAATGATGCTGCTGTGTTTCGTATAGTGGGTCTAGAAAACCGGAGACACTTCTTACTGGAAACGAAGCATTCAACAATGATTCTTCAACGAGGATAAATGAGTGCTTATTTGTCGCCCTTATTCTATAAACAATTATATATTTTAGTTTATTTTATTTTATTTTTAACGCCATATATTGCCACCATAAATATACTTTTTTATACTGTAAGTGAGCATTTTATGTAATTGTAAGTGAATTACTTACTACTGCGTCAATCCCTGCAGTTTCTCTAGTGCTTAGCGATAGAAAGAGAAATGTTTAGATAAGAGTATAGTATCTACCCGGAGAAACTCTTAGGCATCTCAAATACCTGATAAAAAATGATCATCAATTCTTATATAATACTAGCCATCCACCCCGACTTCGGGTGATTTCTGGATCTCGATAACAGTGCCTCCTACCGTGTCAGTAAGTAAATCATTCTGAGGAAATCTGCGGGAGATATTAAAATATTTTAAGACATGTGAAGTCTCCCCACAACACGTATTGTAAAAGCACATCGGTCTCTATTTCCTGTCCTGCCTGTAGGCATACTGAAGTGTATCACAGTCGACGGTCAAAATTTATTCAGATAAAGAAATTGTAAGTTCATTGTTTTATATAGTTCGTACATTTTAAAACCCTTTTTTCAATGAAGGTTCAAATATTTTTAATTTGATTACAATTTGAACACTTTTATCAGCGCAGTTGCTCTGATAAAAGTGTTTAAATTAGAAAAAAATAAGCTCAGCTTAAAGTTATCGTTTTAAAAGCGATGTTCCGTTTTATATTTTATTTTGGTCAACTAATATGCTTTAAACTTATACCCAAAGTAAGTCGTTAAATTTATAAAAGTATTGTAATAAAAATGTTTTATAATTTGTTTTATAATTGTGTTTTGCGTACAAAAAAGTTATTGAGAAAGTTTCTTCGAACTAAAAATATCTCTAAGCCGCGGCGCCACAGTCTTCGCGAATTTTGACATTTGCTGTCAAATAGTTCTAGTTCTCTCTTTCTGTCGTGAAACAAATTTTAGTTTAAACCTTAGACTATATAACTATAACCTACTTTTTAATAAGACTGATAGATATTTTAAGCAATAAGAAGCATTTTTCCCCGCATAAAACGACTTGTGTTATAGTTCAGTTAAAGTTACAGCCTATATACGTCCTACTGCTGGGCACAGATCTCCTCTCATTTCTGAGAGGATTTTTAGGGCAAGGAAGTGTCCTGCCCCAATGCGTGTTGGCGAACTTCATATATTTATTCGAAATATTTTTTTTTCTAATTTCTCAGACATGCAGGTTTCCTCGCGATGTTTTCCTTCACCACCGAGCACGTGGTAAATCAGCACTTAAAATTGCAATTAACAATTTCATTGGTGCTGGCGGGGTTCGAACCCGTAATCAAAAGTAAGAAAGAAAGAAAGTATATTTTGTTTGAAAATTTGAAGATTTATTTTAAGAAATTGAAAAATTCATAAAATAGATGGTCTTTCATGATTATCCTAAATCTAAATAACGTCACATTAATAGATCGTACCCAGACGTAGCCGAGGCGGATCGCTAGTTTAAAATAAAAGTCTTCTTTGTATGTGCTCTTAAACAGAGCTCAGGGTATAAGCGCTAACCTTAAAAGGAGAACGGCAGGCTTGTATGGAATTTCGTACCGCTAAAAATTTCGTGTTTTGGTATATTTTTGTTTTAATTGGCAGTTAGTAGGATAGACAAGTCCTATTTAAATTCTTAGATTTTTAAAACTTGGGAAGAAAAAGTTATAACCAATTTTATTTTTTAAGGTTATGTACTAGTGCACCAATGTAGATTGTTACATATATGCACATAAACATTGTTTTGGTGATAAAGTAAATATTCTAGATTGCTTGATCTTTGTAGTGTTTTACTTACCATTAAGTAGGTAGATTGAGATGAGGATGCAGTCACAAACCACAATCCAAAACAACAGCAAAGAATTGAAAACTGAACTAAACTGAAAGACAGATAATCTTTACCTATCAATAAATAATTGCCATATGAAAAAACAAATATTGATGACGAACATCATTCCTATCATTAAATCGTAAACCATTATGATTTTATGCAACAATTATGCATTCTTGGGTATAATATATAAGTGTTTAATATATATATTGTTATTTCTATTTCTAAATAAATAATTATCATTTCGATATTTGTGTTATTTTACATATGGCAACTTCTAAAAGCATAAATGCGTTTAGTTTACGCTTATATTAAGTTTATTTATTAAAATCTTTTATTGATACTATTAATTAATCCGAGTTCTAAAAATAGAACACTAACATAAAATTAAATGGCTTAGTTACCTTAATATGTGGTACAAATTCTATAACAAAACAACAAAAAGTATGCGGTACAAAATCTGCCGTTCTCCTTTCGTACTAAACGAACAATCCGAGTCGATTGCAGCCGGTAACAATGTTGTTACCTGAAATTTTGTGTGCTGATGTAGCACGTGCTCTGTGTTAAATAAAAACATTGTAAAGAAACTCATATTATTAGAAGCAAACGGCTCACCTGATGGTAAGTGACTATCGCCGCCCATGAACAACTGCAACACCAGGGGAATTTCAAGTGTGTTGCTGGCCTTTTAGAAAGGAGTAAGCTCTTTTCTTAAAGGTCCCTAAGTCGTATCGGTCCGAAAAATAGCCGGTGGTAAACTACTCCACAAAGAGGTCGTACGCGGAAGAAAACTCCTAGTGAAACGTATAGTCGTGGACCGCCAAGCATCCAGATGGTGTGGATGGTATCGGGAGTTTTGCCGCGATGTGCGTTCGTGAAATTTGGCGGCTGGGAGTAATCCGAACAATTCCTCAGAGCACACCCCGTGGTAGATGCGAAATAAAATGCAAAGGGATGCAACATCTCTTCGCAGCGCTAGTGAATCGAGCCGATCGGAAAGGACTCGGTCGTCGACGATTCGAGCCGCTCTGCGTTGGATGCGGTCAAGTGGAAGGAGCTGGCACTGGGGAGCCCCAGCCCAGAGATGGGAACAGTATACCATGTGAGGCCGAACCTGCGCCTTGTAAAGTTGCAGGCAGTGTGCCGGCATGAAACACTGTTCCGCTTTGCTGAGCACGCCAAGCTTTTTAGTGGCCAATTTGGCCTTCTCTTTCAAGTGACCACGAAACTGCACGTCACTCGATATGTCGACGCCGAGGATTCCGATACTGGCTGAGGCAACAAGGGGAGTGCCTTGAAACTGAGGAGATACGACAAAGGGGTTCCTTTTAGCGGTAAACGTGCAAACTTGAGTCTTCTGAGGATTAAACTGGACTAGATTTAGCCACCCCCAATCCGCGACTTTGTTCAGCAAAGACTCGAGTTCGGACACAAGTTTGTTCCGGTACTCGGCGACGTTTTCACGAGAAATATTGGCACGATCGGTGTATAGAGCATCAACAGTGCTGTCATCCGCATAGCAATGAATGTTACCGGTTTGCAACATATCATTGATATGCAAAAGAAACAGCGTTGGTGATAGCACGCAGACTTGTTGAACACCAGCGTTAATAGGCTTGTAATCGGAGCATGCACCGTCTACAATGACCTTGATGCTCCGATCTGCAAGAAAGCTGGTGATCAATAGCACAATTTCTTGGGAAGCCCATAGGAAGGGAGCTTCGAAAGAAGCGCTTTGTGCCAAAGCCGATCGAAGGCATTCGCAATGTCCAAACTAACGGCCAATGCCTCCCCCTTGGACTCTACTGCCTCCGCCCATCTATGAGTCAAGTAGACCAGAAGATCACCAGCAGATCGACCCCGACGAAAACCGTATTGGCGGTCACTAATCAGGTGGTGATCCTCAAGGTACCGCATGATGCTGGCAGTTTATAATGGATTCCATTATTTTGGAGAACAAGGAGGTTTTTTTTTTTTTTTATATGATAGGGTGACAAACGGGCACACAGTCCACCTGATGGTAAGTGGTTGCTGTGACCCATAGACATCTACATCTATCCTCAATAAAGAATCAAAATGCAGATGCGTTGTCACCCGGGAGGACTAAGATGGAATGCCTCTTTTCCAGTAAAAAGGGTCTCCGGTTCTCTACACTCACCATACGAAACACAGCAGCATTAAGCTGCTATTTTACGCTGGTATTCTGTGAGAGCGTGGTCCTTCCCCGGTCGAGCCGACCCATTCGTGCTACAACTATACTACTAATATAGCTGCAGCATGGCTCTACCACGTATAAAGGCCCAGTTACGCCAAATTACACATATTCTTCCTGCACAAAACCTTCTCAGTAATAAATGGAGGACTATATTTAACAGTCGGTTGGAAGCTATTACTTTACTTTTTAACCGACTTCAAGAAATGAGGTTTTCAAACTTTTTATTTGTATGTATGTTAGGCGATATTTTCGCAGATTGTGAACCAATTTTAATTATTCTTTTTTATTCAAAAATTCGACTTTATCCAAGGGTATTCTAACTTACAAAGAAAAAATTTCGAGGCTGCTTCTAAGTCTTGACAATTGTAATACGGAGATATTATAAACTAATAGTTCGAAAATCTTTATAAATAAAAATCAATTGCTGTCCGTTAGTTTCGTTAAAACTCGAAAATGACTCGACTGATTTTATGGAATATTTTTGTGTATATTGGAGTCCTTTGGGTCCCTGGATGGTTAAGATTTACAATTGGACCCGGTAGGTGGCGCTGTTGTCGAGATCCAGAAATCACCCGTGTGAAGCCAGGGCGGATCGCTAGTATTATATAAGAATTGATGATCATGATTTATCAGGTATTTAAGGTTACTATATGCCCAAGAGTCTGTCCGGGTAGATACTATACTCTTACCTAAACATTTCTCTTTCTATCGTTAAGCACCAGAGCAAGTGTAGGGATTGATGCAGAAGTAATTGATTCACTTACAATTAGATAAAATGCTCACTAGCTGTATAAAAAGGTATATTTATGGTGGCAGTATATTGCGTTAAAAATAAAATAAAATAAACTAAAATACATAATTGTCTATGAAATAAGGGTGACAAATAAGCACTCATTTATCCTCGTTGAAGAATCGTTTTTGAATGCTTCGTTTCCAGTAAGAAGTGTCTCCGGTTCTCTAATTTTAAAAATAACGGATTTATATAAATTAGAATTTCAATTTGTATCTAAGTACATTGACTTGCAATGTTTGTAAGAATCTAAAAATATTGCTTGAGATAATATGTTTTTATCTTGTAAAAAATGTTACTTCTTTCTTTCTAATCCATTAGGAAAAAGGCTACGAATAAAAAATTATGTAACTAAATTTGATGTGAAGAGCGGCAAAAGTATCGGAAGATGATAAAATTGAATAAGACTCAATTCTACGGTTCAATTAGATTACTAGCAATGCAAATTTATATGATTGTTCTTATTGAATATCTGAGAAAACATAAACGAACACTAATTGAATTTATATCTAAAACGAATTACATGAAACAAAATATTTTCATTTATAAATGTAAAAATGTTATTCTTAATATCGATAATTTCAAAGGATATTAGAGTAAGCTCAAGGCCTTAGCTCTAGCCATAAATTTCACAAAACACGTGCCATTCAACCCGGGTTGGGATTGATTCCCGCTGGCACCAATGAAATCTTTAACTGTAATTTTTCGTGTTAATTTACCGCGTTCTGTCCAAGCACACTGGAGCAGTACGGTAAACTAATTGCTCCATAACCCATATAGAAATGATAGGAGGGCTATGTCCATAGAAGAAAGTTATAGAACGTATGCAGGCTATAACTTAAGTTTTTTTTATTACAGCGACAGGTGAGCAAACAATCCGCCTGATGGCTACTGCAGAAAGTATTTTAGCCAAGATTTTTTAATAGAATAATGGTGATGAACGAGCAGCAGTCCAGCTGATAGTAAGTGGAAGCCGTGGCCTTTAGACACCACATCTAACCTCGATGATGAATCAAAATGCAGATGCGTTGTCAACTCTGAGGACTAAGATAGAATGCCTCTTTACCGGTGAAAAGAGTATAGATTCGTAGTTAGAATGAAGAGGTATCAGAAATATGGGAATAATTACGATACAAGTAGCCATAACAAACAATTTGTATTATTGCTCAAATTAATGTTGCTTCAAGCTGAAATTTACCTACCACCATCTACAGGCTACGCAATTGGGTATACAACTAATAGCGCAGCGAATAGAACGATTCAAAAAGCACATAAGATCAATAATTTTGTTAATTACCAATCGTACTAATGTCGTTCGTGTTCATAACCCTTACATTACATAGTTCTGTTTGATGTTCCCTTAAGCTCTAATTTGGTTCATGAAAAGTCATTGAATGAAATATGTTTATTAATTGAAAATTAATTAAACTTTGAAAACATTTGGATTTGGAACTTAATACTGCTGTGCTTGGAATGTAAACGTAACGTGACAGTCATCAGGGGTGACAACTTTTCGATTCATAATCGAGGATAGGTGTAGTAGATGTCTATAGCCCACAGCATCATAATTCATAATTCATTTATTTCACGTCACAAAGTAAAAAGTTGTTACAATATATTTACAAAGCATGTGACATCCTGTACGGGCATAGCAATTTAAGACGGAGTTTAAATGTTAAATAATATAGAATTAAATTAAATTACAATATTTACATAATCTATACATTATTATTAATTAATTTATAAAATATCAAACTAAATAATACACATCACAGTCATTTTTCATTTATATAAATAAGATTTAAAATTTTGATGAAAATATTAACAATGTCGAATAAGTAAATAGTATTAATATTTTTTTTTTGTAATTTTTTGTAAATTGATTTATAATTTATCATTAAATTATTCATTTAAATTATAATAGTTTTTTTACAAAAAGCATTTTCTTAAGTACTTACGACACTGGAGGGCTTTTATAGTATTAGGTAAATGGTTGTAAACCCTTATTATAGCCATGTAGTAGGGGCCATTTTTAAATATTGTGAGATGTGGGGTAGGAGCAACCAGATTATAACCACGGTAACGTGCGCCGTATCGATTGGGTCTATCTCCAATTTATTGAAAATAATGAGGATTTTTCATAACAAAGCGGCATAATTCAAAAATGTATATGCACGTTACAGTTAATAAGTTGTATCTAGGGAACAACCTTCGATATGAATCTCTTGGAGCTGCGAATGTGATGATTCTAAGGCAACGTTTATAGAGCATGGATACCGCGTATACCTCGATAGAATTGCCCCAGTATATGATGCCGTATGTTATTCAGGCAGCGGTGTGGATGTGGTACGCAGTAAGCGCGCACTGCTCGTTTGTATTCTTACGTAGCTCTCACATGGCATAGCAAAAGCTGTTCAACTGACTTACTACGCTCTCTACATGATTTTTCCATGAAAAAGTTGAGTCTAATCCATTTAATATCAGCTAGACGGCTGCTCCTTTGTTACCTGCCGTAACTTACGCTTTGAAGGTAATTGCTTGAGTTGATTGATGTCAAAAAATGTTGTTAAAGTATGATCATGGACGTTCAACTGCTGTGTATAACAACGTGAAGAAAACAACAGTCTACTATATGGGTGTTCGAAAGCAACAGAATTGAGGCAGGCAAGAAGCATGGGCAAAAAATGATTGCGTTTTTTTCTCCCAGCAGGGCACTCTCTGCACGACTTGATGAGCAAAAGAGAGTTAACGCTAAGTGGCACACCACTATTTGTTTACCCAGTGTCGTCGAAAAATTAAGGGAAAACGACCAAGAAGTCGCATCACATTGCACAATGACAATGCTTCGATGCATACCGCGGACAATTTAAAAAGAACGGAATTTAAAAAAAAAGAACTACCCCAGGAGGGTACCAGCACCCCTGGTAATGGAGAATCCCTCACTGAGCATCCACGGTCAAGCTACCCTCTTCCTGAGCGTGGGTGCTCAGGCTGCTGCACCATATTCTGGGGGGCAAAATCCGCTCTATACTAACACTGCACGGGCAAACAGAGCAATAAAACCATGGCGACCCCTGCCACGCTATCCGTGGACTTCTGCAACATCAGGGGACTTCACTCGAACCTTAACGCCGTCCTACCATCTAGAGACGGCGAAGCCAGCTTGCTCTTTTGACCGAGACGCAGGTGTCCTCTCCGGCTGATACTTCGTACCTCTCCTACCCGGGGTACAAATTAGAACACTTCTTTGTGCCCCGGGCTGGAGTTGCGTATACGTCAGAGGATATCTGTTCTCGACGCCTCGGCAGTCTTGAAGGTACGGACCTGTCCATCCTATGGCTGTGCGTAGACAGCGACGACCATCCCCGCGTCTACGGGTGCCTGTATAGGTCCCATAGCGGTAATGCCGACACAGACCGACTCATCGACCACGTCCAAATGGCTACAGAACTCTTGCTACAACAGATCCCATCCGTAGAGATCGTGATACTTGGCGATTTTAACGCCCACCACGCTGAATGGCTCGGTTCACGTTTAACCGATCATGCGGGGAGATCTGTTTATGACTTTGCCTTGGCATATGGTCTGACACAACTGGTTACTTCGCCTACGCGGATTCCAGATGTGGAGGATCATACACCTTCCCTGTTGGACCTTCTGCTGACCTCTCATCCGGACGGATATCAGGTTTCCGTCGACGCCCCTCTTGGCTCTTCGGATCATTGTCTGATCCGGAGTGTGGTGCCACTCACGCTCTCCTCGCGGTTGCGTTCTGCAGGTTGCCGCCGTGTTTGGCATTACAGGTCGGCGGATTGGGATGGAATGCGGTCTTTCTTTGCATCCTACCCATGGGGGCGGGTTTGCTTCTCGCCGGATGATCCCAGCGCTGTTGCTGAGTCTGTCACCGATGTGGTGCTACAGGGAATGGAACTATTTATTCCATCATCTGTGGTACCCATCGGTGGCAAATCGCAGCCTTGGTTTGGTCGCTCCTGCTTACTGCGTAATGCAGTCTGCATTACGCAGTAAGCAGGAGTGTTATCAGGCCTGGGCTGAGGCTTCGGCGGCTCGGGATGTAAACACCAGCATGCTTAAAAAGAAGTATAACTTTGCCTCCAGGTCCTTCAAAAGAGTTATTGCCAAGGCAAAGTCAGAGCACATAGGCAGAATTGGCGAGAAAATAGTTCGCCTTCCTTCGGGAACCCGTGCATTCTGGTCTCTCGCCAAGGCTGTCCAAGGGAATTTCTGTAAGCCATCACTACCATCTCTGCACAGGGAGGATGACTCACTGGCCCACGACGCAAAAGAGAAAGCCGACCTTTTAGGCTCCCTTTTTGCGTCCAACTCGACTCTTGATGACAGGGGGAACACACCGCCGACCATCCTGCAGTGTGAGCGCTCTATGCCTGATGTGCGATTCACACAGTGCTCAGTACGCAAAGCACTCCTCTCCCTGAACATCCACAAGTCGAGTGGGTCTGATGGAATCCCGCCAATTGTGCTGAGGACGTGCGCTCCAGAGTTGGCACCGGTTCTAACGCGTCTTTTTCGGTACTCCTACTCCCTAGGCGTTGTCCCGAATTCATGGAAGACAGCTTTCGTGCACCCGATCCCTAAAAAAGGGAACCGCTCTGATCCGTCCAATTACAGGCCTATCGCCATCACCTCCTTGTTCTCGAAAATAATGGAGTCCATTATTAACTGCCAGCTCATGCGGTACCTTGAGGAGCACCAGCTGATTAGTGACTGCCAGTACGGTTTCCGTCGGGTCGCTCAGCTGGTGATCTTCTTGTTTACCTAACACATAGATGGGCACAGGCGATCGAGTCAAGGGGAGGATTAGCCGTTAGTTTGGACATAGCGAAGGCCTTCGATCGGGTCTGGCACAAAGCGCTTCTTTCGAAGCTTCCTTCCTATGGGCTTCCCGAGAAATTGTGCAATTGGATCACCAGTTTTCTGGCTGATCGGAGCATCAAGGTCGTAGTAGACGGTGCGTGCTCCGATTACAAGACTATTAACGCTGGTATTCCACAGGGCTGCGTGCTATCACCAACGCTGTTTCTTCTGCATATCAATGATATATTGCAAACCGGTAACATTCATTGCTATGCGGATGACAGCACTGGTGATGCTCTATACACCGGCCATGCCAATATTTCTCGGGAAAACGTCGCCGAGTACCGGAACAAACTTGTGTCTGAAGTCGAGACTTTGTTGAACAAAGTCTCGGATTGAAACGACTAAATCTAGTCCAGTTCAACCCCCAGAAGACACAAGTTTGCGCGTTTACCGCTAAAAGGAACCCCTTTGTCGCATCTCCTCAGTTTCAAGGCACTCCCCTTGTTGCCTCAGCCAGTATCGGAATCCTCGGCGTTGACATATCGAGTGACGTGCAGTTTCGTGGTCACTTGGAAGAGAAGGCCAAATTAAAAAAAAAAAACAAGACAGTCATTTTTGACTTCTGAAAAGGTGTAACTCGTAACCCAACTCGCACGCAGTCCAGACTTCGCACCATGCGATTTCTTTATTTTCACAAAATCAAAGATTTGATGAGAGGTTTGACATTTACGGAGCCAGAGAGGCCGTGATATCAATCACTAATCAACCAAACGATAAACATGCCCTCAGTGATTCTTATGTTTTGAACGGATGAAAAAGCTTTTAAAATGTCATTTAAAATACTTTGAAAAGTAGTAAATATATTAGTTTACATATAAATTGTTTTATTTATGTGTTACGCAAAACTTTAGTGTAACCCACGTATATAGAGACTAGCTGGCCCGGAACGATGTTCTGTCCTTTTCGTTAGATGAAACTCCAAATGACGGAGTGAGTTCGAATTGAAATAAATTCTAAATTTACTCCGGACTTTTATATTGTTCATAAATCGACCACAGATCCAAACTTTGCGATTTTTTAAATAAAATATATTGTGAATTTATGGATAATAATGTATGCCATTTTCATCCATAAATATAGAATATGTGTGACCTATCGAATATATGTATATGCATAGCTATGAACCATCCTCTCAACAAAAATAATATATTGCTTGAACATGAACTCAATCGGTCAATTCGTTGAGAAGTTCCACGAACTCTCACGATTATATAATACTAACGATCTGCCCCGGCTTCGCACGGGTGATTTCGGGATCTGGACAAGAGCGCCACCTAACGGGTCCAAATGTGAATCTAAACCATCTAGCGACCCATTCAAACACACAAAATTTTCATCAAAATCTGTTGCGTAGTTTAAAAGATCTAAGCGTACAGACGGCGGGAAGCGACTTTGTTTTATACTATTATATAATATAATATAAAGACGCACCGACAATTATATGCTGACAAGCTGACACGGCAGACGTTGTCCTATCCTTTCCGGTAGGTGGCACAATGAGTTTTACTGCTAATTTATTCTGTACTTTTTTACAGTGTAAAAATAAAATTTATTCATAACTGCGTCACCTATTGGGTCCAGATTTTATAATTTTCTATATTAGTACTAAACCAACGTATTTCATTACGAATATGAGCCATTTTCCTTTATAAATAATTTGTTAATAACTAGACTATAATACCACCTATCGGATTTTAGCTTGGTTAATAACAATAACCTTGACTAAACCAATACATTATGTGAATATGACTTCAATCGGACTAGTCGTTTAGAAGTTACACGACCACAAACAGATTACACATAGATAGAATAAATAATAGAAATGAAATATAATAAACATAAATGTTACAATGATAATTTGAATTTCCACTTTATATCACAAGATTTTTTTATAAAAGTAGACGTGCTAAACGATCACTGTCTATTTCATTGTAAGTGCATGCTGTCCATAAAAGCGTTGTCATACTATCTTGAAGACTAAGGTACAAATACAATAGTTTATTACGGTATATAACTAAGTCTAATACAATTTTAAGTAATAGGAGCTTCCTTTTAAGCAATTAATCTTGCTTGTGCTAGGAAGCACGGCTCTTCCGTAGCGAGGTTACACAATAGACTAGAAACCGCCAAATAAATGTATATAAAGACAACAATTTAAATTTTAAAATTTAATAAGGTACACAGCTATCACAAATATAAACAATAATAAAAAATAACCCTACTTACAAAATAACGGTGTAGTGGCGGTGAAAGAATATCCACTACCCCATATCGTCTCGTGGGTGTCGTAAGAGGCGACAGAGGGAAACAAACCAAGAGATGGGCAGCAGCGTCTTCCTGATAACAACTCAAAATACGTACGTGCGTGCGTGCGTGCGTGAGAGCGTGCGTGCGTGGGTGCGTGCATTCATGCGTGCATGCGTGCGTGAGTGCGTGAGTGTGCGCTTGTTTTCGTGAATGCGTGTGTGCGTACGTGCGTGCGTTTATATTTACTCGATTCATTGATTCTATTATATTATAACTTTTTGTCTTTAACCATTCAGTGAGAGCAGATAGAATGCTTCTTTACGAGCATTGAGTTACAATACCTATAGAGTCACAATCTCTAACTGACAATACTCAAAAAATGTCCGAGCGCCGTTCCATATACCTATATATTTTGATATTATATAGTTCAAAATGACATTTGCTCGAATTTAGACGTTAACCTGCTTGTATAATGTTCAAAGTCGCTCGTATGCAATGTCATCATCATTCACTCAAGGGCTTGCGTACGAGCAGGGAACAAGGCATCAGTGGAGACGCTATTTATACTAATATTATTAGGAGTTTATAATAATTGTGAAATATGAGTTTGTGAGTTTATATGTACCTAGGAGAACTAAACAACTGATTTCAAAATTATTACACCAATTTCTTTTAATTTACTTATCATATTAAAAATCATAACACATTTTATAAGATTTTTATATGATAAGTAAATGAAAAATTGTGTAATAATTAATAGTATTAATAGCACTAGTAAACCACTAAGGTTTGTGAATTAGGTACTAAAATGCTAAGTATTAATTACTACTTTAGAATGGACATTTAGAATTTAGGATGGACATAATTATATTATTCAACTGGGTGGAGTCAGGGGCGAGTCAGCTAGTCACACTAATATTATGAAGGGTATGTACGTTTTAGTGTGTATGTTTGTATTTTGTTCGTGCTCTAACAGATCGACGGATTCGGATGAAAATGTAAATAGCTTATACCCTAAATTATCACTTATGCTACCTACTTTTATACCGGGAACACGGGATCACGCGGGTCGCTGATAATTTAAAATAAAACAAAATTAATATTAGGTATAAGCGTTATATTACTTACTTACTTTTAATAACACAACTAAAACTTAACTAACCTAATTACCTTGAAACAATGTTAATTTATTGTAACGTTGCCTTTTACTTTGATTTATTACGACTTACGACCCTTTATATGGCTTGTAGTTTAATTCATTTCGGGCTTTTGCTATAATAACTGTCCATTCAGAGCATCTTATGGGGTTTCGAGGAAAACTAAAAAAAAAACATATTTTAATTATACTTTAAAATAATAAAACTCTTTCGACCTACATTTTGTACGGAAAACTAAAAAATAAAACATTTAACAACATTGTAATATTAGTACATTAAGTTTAAAATCTGTAAAAATATTTATTGTATCAATCCACTCCATAGAACCGTTAGAACATAATTTGCGAGTCACTCGTACGCGTGACTATTTGTTTCTCTTTACTCTTGCATATTTGTCTAACGTGAAAGAGAAACGTTATCGCGGCGCCGCGCGGTCGGCGGTGAGTGTTTTAGTTTGCTAATAAAATGAAAATTATTGAAATTTAAATGAAAACATGCACTGTGGATACATAAATACGTAAATTTGGTATGATACTTACCTAAAATATGAAACACCATCCTTTTTTCGCACGTGTCTGCTGTTATTTGGGCAGGAAATCACCGAACACTTTGGCATCGCGGACGTTGTACGAGGATTGTGGTCGCCTTACAACTAAACAAAAACTCTGCGCACTTCGCAGCGTGCGCCGAGTTTTGGCGCGGACATTTTATTTGTCTGTTTGTGACTCTATAGGTATTGTAACTCAATGTTTACGAGTAAAAAAGGTTTAGTCCTTGTCATTCCCAGCCCCTTATCAAACACTGCATAAATTGCTGCCAATTTTCAATTAAATTCGTTTATATTTGCACAAAGTAGTGCCGGGCTGCAGCGTATTATGGATGCAACTCGATTGGGTCGGTTCGATCGGGGAAAGGCAACGCTCGCACATAATATCGGCGTGAAATAGCAGTATAACCCTTTTACTAGGTACGAGGCGTTCCATCTTAGTATTTAATGGTGACACAGATGTCGGTGTTTATGGGCTACACTATGCACTTGCCATAGTGCAGGTGGACTATGTATGTATCACTCTTATTTTTATAGCAAAGGATTTTAAGCAAAATACTTTTAAACATACGAAATTTCATGTTAATTTATAAATAACTAGCTGGTACCCGGCACGTAGCTGCCGCAGAAGAAATAATTGAAGGAATATCGTTTTAAATTTGGAACACCAATCGATCGATGGTAGAATGGATTAGTTCGACGTTGATCGAGCTGCTTGATAATTCGAGAACCCGCTCCGTATTACCGACCGCTCCCTATTGTCACCCGATTTTATATTTTATAAATTGATTTTCTGTAATTAGTATTCGATTTCGCAATTGGAGGGAGCTTCCATCTTTAAGAGATTTTCAGTATCACTGTAATTCATTCGAAAAACATCCAAAAAACCGCTATTTAAAATGTCGTCTACATGAAATAAGCGATCTCTGGCCTTAAAAAACTGTCGCATCCAGAGTCTTCTGCGTTTGCGTCTTAGTAATAATAATACGAACAAGAGCGTACTGGCCAACAATAACGCGTCCTTTTCTGAATACATTTTGAAAGATACTGATGATGAGCCCACAACCACATCGATTAATTGTCGATCGATGATTGAACATCGTTTTATTGACCAGCACCCGTCGATCAGCTAAAGCTACCACACCAATCGATCGACAATCGATCAATAGCATCGATCGACGATCGATTGATTGGTGTGGTAACACACTTAGGAATGATAATACATTAATTGAAATTTAATGATGCATAACTTTCAAATAAATTTGTCGGTACGATACACGCGCCACCTACTGAAAGTTAATTGTACTATGCCTATAACCTTTGCGCAAGTGCAGGCAATAAGTTGCCAAAGTTTTACCGCGATCTGATGAACGGTATGGCAGCGCATAAAATACGAACAAACAAACATAAATTTTTATATATTAGATATATTTACAAAGTATATTAAAGGCTAGCGACCCATCCCAACTTCGCTTAGGTGGTGTCTATTATTGCTATATTTGTCATCGTTTAGATTTAAGATAATCAAAAGGTGATAAAATAAAAAATAGCCTAGATCACTTTTGGCATTGCTCTCTATCTGTTCGTGAAGTCTTGTCACAATCGGTTTTAGCTATTCCGAAGATTAGCCTGTTCAAATATACCGATAGACAGAAAAAAAATTTAAGAATGGTTATTCATGTCTTAATGGCAATTAAATAACCCCCTGGCCGCCTAGCATGGGCTGGGGACAATAAATTTATCCCCCGATTATATCCACTGACAAGAGATAAAATTATCTTGTCCTTATGCCAAAGCACGGCAACGGGGAGAAGTATATCCCCGTTTGATATAACGAGTAGACATATATCCCCCGTCCGTAGCATGGAGCCAAATTAAAGATAAAAAATTATGCTTTTTTGACATTTGAAAGGGACAATTTTATCCTAGTTCATTGGACGTGGGTTTAAGTTTATATTCATATAAAAAATCTATCTAAGTCTAAGTCTATCTTCCATTTTATCTACTGTGGATATTATATCCACCGGTGTTCCCATGCTCGAAGAGTGGATAAAATCAAGCGAGGGGATAAACATTTTCTCCTTTCCCCGGGGATAAAATTGTCTCCTGCCCATGCTAGCCCTGCTGAGCTCAATAAAGGCAGTTATTTCGCTACGCTATTACGGACAGATACTTCAATTTAATTTATATATAACGAGATATATTTTCGACCTAGATACATTTAGTTTATCAACCAAATTGGCGATATATTTAAGATGGGCTAGATAAAGAGATCCCTAACCGATGAACATGTATGCGTAGGTATATGGATATAAAGGAGAGGTGTGTCACGATCATGTGGAAGCAAAATGGAAGTCCGTAGTCTCTGCCTAACCCCCTGGGTTACACGCGTGGGTGCTTATGTTATTATCTTATAGTATATTTTTCAAGTATAATAAAACTAAGACAAAGAAAACTGAACAAAGAAATTTATTTTTATTTTCCGATAAATATTTTGAATGCGTACAAAATTTGAAATGCTACTACGTGATTAAATGTCTTCCTTGAGATTAAACTCTCGTCAGCAATCGCAAACTACACAATTCTTTTGTGAAAAAGATTTATCGTTTCTTTTCTTACCCTTTTTGTTATTACTGCAAAAAATTAACGCAAAAAAGACGAGTAGGGATTAAAATGTTTTAATAACATATCTTTACGAAAGTTAGAATATATTATCTTATTTTACCACGTTTTTTTAAGTCACTTTCTTATTTGTCTGTCTGTCTGTCTGTCTGTCGTTCCGGGTGGAACCTTGCAACTCAAATTTCGGGCTTTCCCGATGAGTTGAAAACTTGAAATTTTGAACATAGCTCAGAATCGGATGACAATGTAGGAATATGAAAAAACTGGTATATTAATTTTATAGTACAAAATTTAAAAAGAAATCACTTGTTTACTAAATAATCTAAAGAATTTCTATTAACTTCTTATATACAAAAATAACAAACCCTTATAATGAATAAAACTCTAGCCACAGTGAGCGAGCCCGTCCCATATTTCACGCAATCGGCAGTACCCATTTAAAAACAACCAAATTGAAAAGTTACTTGTTGAACATCTAGATGCAAAAATAAAGCTTATAACAAAGTTTTAAAATATTAAATGATATATTTTTTTATAGAAATGGGGGGAACGACCATGCGGCTCACCCGATAGTCAGTGTCGACCGCCACCTGACAACTGCAACGCCAGGGAAATTGCAGGTGCGTTGCCAGCCTGTTAGAAAGGAGTAAGCCCGTTTCTTAAAATTTAAATTACTTAAGGCTAATTAATATTCGTGTGTTTATTATATTTTAATGAAAAAAGTAGTATGGCGGACTTAATGCCTAGGGGCGGGGCGCCACTTACATATAATGTCTATCTCTAAGCAGAGATATGTATACCTATACAGGGTTATTTTTCAAATAGTAGCCAAATTTTAAACTTAAGTTCAAATATATAAATATTGCAGTTTTTGAAAATACGAATAAATAAGGCTTCTACTTTTATTTGAATTTATCCCAAAGTAATTTATAGGCAATAACGTTTTTGCCTACCGATCGTCCCTTGCGAATGTGTGTGTGCGCAGTAAAATCAGTTAAAATAATGCATTACCAAACATTTTGAATTTAAAAGATAAAAAGGACAGAATGCTTGAGATTTTTTAACTAAATTTTCTTCACCATTTGCTTATATTACTTCTTCTGAACCTTCTCTGCAAATTTTGCTGGCTATTGCAAAATAACCCTGTATAAAACGGTGAAGCAAGTAGCAAAAATCTAAAAAGGAAAGAATGACAGATACACTGTAAAATAATATAAATTAAATGAAACCAATTTTTACGGATTTTATCGCGTTTAATTTAACTTTTTAATTCCCGACGTTTCGGGTGCTTTACAGCACCCATGGTCATGGGGGGGACTTAGGTGTTTGACGTTCCGATGTCCTTCACCTTCACCTTCACTTCCACCTTCAGTTTTTGAATATTAATTTTTGGTCCGATCTACGCAGAATGAGCTAACAGTATCTTGAAGTCTTGCAGTGGTATGCTTGGGTTTGAATTTAATTTTATTAATTATAGGATCCCAAGCAGATGGCAGTACCCATCCATCTTCTCTATTGAAATTAGGATGTTTTTTAATTTCAATATATCATCCTTGGTAGGAATCGGTGTTCTTTTGCGAGGATTTGTGGTCTATCAACTATAATGTAATGGCGGGGACGATCTTGAACATGTTTCACACACTGCAGACTTCCCGGAACGTCGGTGCTTCAAGTCAGTTATATGTTATTTTACGCGGGTTTTTATAGATCTTTATGTTTGTCCTATGTAAGAGAGACCACATTCACAATCCAGCTTGTACACTCCTGCATCTTGTAGAGGGATATTACACTTGATGGATGGTAAAAATTGACTAATCTTCTTCGGCGGCTTGAAGTATGTTTTAATAGAAGCTCGCTTCAAAATGTAGCCAACCTTGTCTGTGACTCCTCTGACGTAGGGTAGTACAGCAGGCACACGCTCGACTGTGGCCGGCTTCACTCGGTCACTGTGACGTAGGCGCGGGACCCGAAGCTTGTTGTCTTGCAATACTTGCTCGACGTGGTGAGCTCGGCGGCCAGATGTTTTCTGTCCGCCGAGTATATATATATATATATATATATATATATATATATATATATATATATATATATATATATATATATATATATATATAAACCCATTGATATGATTATTTCACTAAATAATTCTTAAAAAATAATAACAAACGCTTATGACATTTACTTAAATACATATCAATCAATATATTATGATTTAAATCTTATTCATTCATTCACTACAGCCCGTCCACTGCTGAACATAGACCTCCCCCAAGGAATGCCACAAAGCACGGTCCTGAGCCACATGCATTCATCGACTTTCTGCATTTCTTACCAGGTCGTCACTCCATCTATGGGGGGCTGCCCTAAACTTCACCTACCTTTTCGAGCCTGCCACTCGAGAATCTTTCATCGGTTGTCGGTTCTTCGAGCTATAAGGCCAGCCCATTGCCACTTCAGCTTACTAATCCGTTAGGCTATGTCGGTTACTCTGGTTCTACTGCCGTGTACTGGCGATGTAAGAATATCCAGTACCCTATAACTTCCCGTGGGTGTCATAAGAGGTGACAGAGGGAAACTGAGGCAGGAGATGGGCAGCAGCATCTTTCCGATAACAGCAAAATTAAAATAAAAAACTGCGGTTGCCAACCCGCTTGTGTGGCAACTATAGCAAATATCTCCTCATGAGCAACGACACAAATAAACGGCTCCGAGTCCCCGACGGTCCCGTTATTCCTGGCTACGGTGGCGACCATAATAACGGCGGGGCAGGGGGTGCTAAGAATCTCCGGTGAAGATTGTTTTGCCATCTAAGACGACTTGACCTGGCAACATTTAACGCACCCTGAAAACTGACGGGAAGATCCTGAAGCTGGAAGCAGAGATAGACAAGTTGCGCTGGGATATTATAGGGATTATCTGAGGTCCGAAGAGAGGGGAAGGACACGGTAATCCTCGAATCCGGCAACTTGTGCTATGATTTAAATCTATGTGTAATAAAATTAAATTTCTTTCTTAATCTAATTTGTTAAGATGTTGTTGAGGATAATCAATTTTTAAAGTAGATCAAAAGTTATAAAAAATAATAACGTGTGTTAGCGGTTTTAGAGAATAGCTACCTCATGTAGCTGTAGTTTCTGAGAAGAACCTCTATGACAGACAGATAGATAGACAAACAAATATACACCGACGATTCTCAAGTTGTACCTAAGCACAGTACTCAATAATATTAAGACTGTGCTATAAGTGTTCCGTTAACACTTTCACTATTCGATTTTCAGACAAATAGTAAAACAATAGCAATAAACTATATGTAGTACACGGAAGAGCGAATGGGTTAAGCTTAATATTCCAAGAAACACATACAATACAAAAGAAGGGAATATGACACAGTAGGTAACTTTCTTGTAATAAAAGAAAATGAAATGACAGTCAAACATTATTCATAAATCACCACTCCCCGCGTCGCAGTATCGATTGATACGAGTAGTAGACTGTGCTTAATATCGCTCAATCATAATATTTTGTTGGTCTATCGTCTACATGGATTATATGACGCCTTGAGATATTGAGGGTGTAACGATAGAATTACCGAACACCAGTTTGCGTTACGACTATGCAAACGTTATTTACGAGACCCTTGATACCGATATTATTGAGATATTTTTCATTTCATCTTTATTTTTGACATCTAACGTCGTATTCGCAACGTCGTATGTATATATGAACAATATAATATGTAACTTAATAAATTATAAAGGACGAAAAATTTGCTAAAACTATACAGCAATAATACGAATGTTAAAAAAAAAGATTTCAACATATATTTAACAATTACAGCATATGATATAGAAAAAATAATAAAATTAAAACATGCAATTAAAATCAGGGTAAAATTTTTGAATGTAGTCAGTTAAAAAATTAAAACTTGCAAGAAAAGAAAAATTGTGAAAAACATTTATCCCCTACCGAAAACTTTAAATTAAAGGTATTTTTGTTTTATTACTGAGCACGCAGTTAAAGCCTTTTATATGCTATGAAATAAGAATGAGAAACGAGCACACATTCCACCCGACGGTATGTGGAAGTTGAGACCCATAAACAACTCCCACACGAACCCTCGATTAAGGATCAAAATGTATTTTAAGAAACAAAATGTATTTTGATTCTTAATCATGGTCGCCTTTGAGGACTAAAATTTTTCCTCGTTACCAGTAAAAACTGTCTCCAGTTCTCTACGCACCATACGAAACACAACAGAAATAAGCTTTAAGACAATTAAATCTTGTGTCTGAAGTCTTCCTGTCATTTTTGAGGTTTTATATCTGCTTGGGATCCTATAAAAATAAAGCTACAGCTTTTATACATACACCACACAGGCCTTCCCTCATTTCTGAGAGGCCAGTATTATATGTATAAAATTAAAATTAAATCCCGGGGATTCTATACTGATAACATTAAATCTAAACCCAAACATAACATAGCAAGACTTCAAGGAACTACTATGTACTAAATTCATTAAGAATATAAAAATAAGGAAACTAAACGCAATAAAATCCGGAGATATTAGATTAAGTAATTAAGAAATCTTTAGAGAAATATATTTTTCTGAAGATTTTTTAAATTCATACTTTTATTTTTTATTTTCATCTTCGGTTATTACATTAAATTTTAACTAGTGTTTAGGGTAGAATTTTATGAAGTATTTTATTATGTGCACGAAAAATTGTCGCGGACGAAAAGTTTTGTATTCATAAATCTATGGAGAATTCATGTAAGCAGTTGGCGACACCCTCTTTCGTTCTTTTCTTCGGAAACTGAACATTTATTTGATATCTTTAAAGTTTCACTATGATTATTTCTGTATAACACCTAGTAAATATTTAAGAACTATTTATATTATAGAGATAGTTTATTATTTCTTCTTAACTAAGAAAATCATAACCTTTATCGGTACAGAAATTGTTATGGCGATTAAATAAAAAAAAATGGATGTTGTGTAATTCGGTCCGTCCTTACTTCTACATACTTTACTTCGTTGAATGAAATTGGTTTAAATTTTCAATTTCATCGTTTCTTGTCAGATATAAAAATACGAAAAAAGTACACCACCCTAGAAAGGTATACACATACACAAACATCGTTTTAAAACAGTATAATCGGGCTTTAATATGTAAGCTACGCTAAGATGGAGCTTGTGTCTTAAGCCGAACGTCCACCGCAAACTAAACTAACTTAGCTTAACTTAGCTCGCATTGCTGAGCCAGTTTTTCATACATGTGCGTCCACCGCAAACTATGTCACCTAAACTAGGTAAAATAGCCAAACTAAGTCAAACTAACTAAGCGCCAGAGGGGTAAGTTACCTTACCCCTCTGGCGCTTTTCTAGTGTTGTTTTTATTGTTTAGTGTGTGACAGTGTGTGATTATGCGTAGGCAGTGAAACACGTATTAGCAGCATGGAGCTATTTATTGAATACGTCAAACATATCCTTTATTATATAATGGGGAGATAAAAGACTACTTGCGTTCTTATTTTATGAAATGAGCAATAATCAATCTTCTTTTCCTATGATGAATGTAATCCTCCTCTAAACCCTCGTCGTTGCTTTTCTCTTGTTCTTCCATCATGTCTGATTAATTCAACATACCAGCACAAATTGACCACCACTGTACGTCAGTAAATAAGCTAAAACTACGATTTTAGCTTATTTTTCGGTGGACGTGCAATGATTTTCCAGGTTAGCTTAGCTTAGTTCACTGAGTCTAGTTTTCACATAGTTTAGTTCGCGGTGGACGTTCGCCTTTAGGAGCAGTTTGCTCTTGCTGTTGACTAGCGGATGGAGGCGATTAGTGATAAATTTGACTCGGTTGCGGACATTGCGAATGTGTTTCGCGAAGGTCATACCGTGGTCGAATGTGACACCTAGGTATTTAACGTTTTTGGTCCTTGATTGCCAGGGGATCTGGTGACCGAATAGGGTGCTCGTATTTTTCGGATTTAAGTTCCGACGAGTGAGAGAAGAGTTCCTTTGAAAGTATATTGCTACACTTCTCTCAGTATTCACTTCGATTCTTTATTCGCGAAGTCATACGTCTAAGCGATCGGCGGCTCTTTGGAGCATCTTTGTGAGAATGAAACCTTCGTCGCCCACTACAATAACAAAATTTCTAATTGTAGTGGGCGACGAAGGGTGCCGTATCAAAGGCGAAGTTGTTTTAATATATACCTCAATTCTAACTTTATCTGTGATCAATCCTAAGGTAACAATTGGAGCTAATAAAAGACTAGCGGAGTCAAAGGCAGCTGAATTGAGTACAAAGCGGAAGTATAAGGAATCTCTGGGAGATTTTTATACGTGGTAGAGCCACGCTGCAGCTATATTATGGTTGTAGCATGAATGGGTCGGCTCGACCGGGGTGGGACCAAACTCTCACAGAATACCAGCGTAAAATAGCAGCTTAATGTTGCTGTGTTTATGCAGCTTAATGGTGAGTGTAAATAACCGGAGACCATTTTTACTGGAAATGAGGCATTCCATCTTAGTCCTCAGGGGTGACAACGCATCTGCATTTTGATTCTCAATTGAATATTAATGTAGATGTCTATGGGTCACAGCATTCACTTATCATCAGGTGGACTGTGTGCTCGTTTGTCAACGTTATTATATTAAAAAAAGATAATGTATCTGTGCGATTAGCTGTAGATATGTGGTGGTCACGCACAGTGAAGTATCTAAAATACTGTGTTTCTTTTCTGTACCTATACGAGTAGCTTATCAAAACATAATTTACAACACAATCAACGGTTTTGGCCCTTTAAGCTAGTATTTTTTAAAGAAAAATAAAAAAATTAAAGGATATTATGTTTTTATTCGTGTTATAAGATTTTTATTATCGCAATCTTTTATGTATGTTATGTAGAGTAAAATATGATTAAATACGTTTAATATGTCGTGTAGTGGTGTCGAAAGAGAATTCATTACCCCATATAACTCCTTGGGTGTCGCAAGAAACGGCAGAGGGGAACCGAAACAGGAGATGGGCAACGGCCAACCTGCCTGCCAAGAATGGCAACTATGGCAATTATCCCACCTATAAACAATCTAAGGCGGAGGCCTATGTTTAACTGTGGACTTTGATAGGCTGTAATAATGACGATGGTTAAAATATGTTTTATTCAAATACCTCTAAATAAAATGTGGAAATTTGCTTAAAATCAAAAACGTATTTAATTTTGCTGGTCATTTAGGTATTAGTACGTCCGCTTTTTGTCTTTGTGGCGTTTGCATGTCTAAAACTTTCTGACATAATAATTTGAAAGGGGAATGCCCAATTTCGGCCATGAGACGCCCAATAATTTGCATTTGTTAAAAAAATACATCTTTTTTTATGGTTATTAATCGCGGTATTCATTTATCCAAAAAAGATTGCAACATGTTTGCACAAAAAAAAAGTACCGAAAAGATAAAAATGAAATTAGGTAAATCCGTAATTCATTAGTTTGGGGATAAAATAAAAAGTGTTGCCAATTACATATCTCGGTAAAAAATCGATTCCCTTTTTTCGATCGATTTTTTTGGTGTCATTATTATAATGCTAATATTATTTTTCGATGATTATTATAATGTTAAGATAATTAAACAAGCGAATTGCTAGTTGATTTACCATGAATTCTTTACATAACAAAAACGCTACTGCACAATTTAACTGTTAAGGCGGATTTATATTTGCCTGACGTGTTGTGTCGTGACGGGCTCTGACGTGATGGCTAGTGTTCACATCTTTATGTTGTGTTCTGACGGCCTCTGACGATATTTTGAATCAATACAGTCATAGCTCTCGGAGAGTTCATACGTTTACAATGTTTTCCCATGAATCATCCGACTCTGATTCAGAGTATGAAGAAGATATTGAATTTTTGGTGCTGGCAACTCTTATAAAAAAGAAATAAAGAAGAAGATATTGGGTTCATCCAGTGAATAATAAAAGAGAGTCTAAAGGCGAGTTTCACTGTCTCGTTAAAGAGATTGAGAACGATGCTCAAAGATTTCATCAGTATTTTAGAAGTTCATTCATTGATTGAAGGGGACATAAAAAAAATACATACGAAGTTTCGTAAACCTATAGGGACAAAAGAAAGACTTGCTGTGTGTTTAAGGTAAGGATTTATTTGTTTTTTTTTTAACATTATTAGTAAAGACAGGTAATCAGTTATCATCAGAAAAGTCTGCATTGCTATAATATGATGAGATGTTATCTTCTTCAAAATTATAAAGTGTTGAGGCCGATTGTTGAGAGTTGATGTTGTCGAGAGTTGGTGTAGCTGGGACTGCTGGAAATGTCGTCATGGATGTGGATGGTTGAATGGGTAGCTGGAGTGGCAGCGGTTGTTGTGTGAGTAACTATCTGGTGAGTCACATTAATTGGTGTTCTAAGAATTTGTGCTTGTGTCTGAAGTTTCCTTATTTCAGCTTGTGATACAGCAGTGTGCAAATCAATTTTATTTTGGTCTGATCTAGTTTCGGAAGTTTTTAACTGCTTTGCTCATGCTCAGAAAAACAAGTCTGTTTCATCCGTCATATTATCCTGCTGCTGCTTTGAATGATGCTTATGGATTCTCAAATCGTGCGAAGACTTCATCATATCATATAGATCCTGTAAGTTTGGTTTTCTAACAGGCTGTTGGGAGTGCGAGGAACTACCAGTATGTGGTGTTGCTGGACGAGAATTGTCTGATTGAGTACTTTCTGAGTGAAATTCTGGAGATTCAGGAGGTGATGAAAGATTTGTTGTTGTCGACCTTGATTCCATAAATAGCTGTAAAAAACTCATTTGTTCTTCATATTTCCATGGCGGGATAAATTGAGCGGCTTGCCCACTTTTTTTAATTTTACGGCGTTTCAATGCGTTGACGTTTTTTTTTTAGGACAGGGTGACAAACGAGCACACAGTCCACCTGATGGTAAGTGGTTGCTGTGACCCATAGACATCTACATTTATCCTCAATAAAGAATCAAAATGCAGATGCGTCGTCACCCGTGAGGACTAAGATGGAATGCCTGTTTTCCAGTAAAATGGGTCTCCGGTTCTCTACACTCACCATACGAAACACAGCAGTGTCAAGCTGCCATTTTACGCTGGTATTCTGTGAGAGCGTGGTCCTTCCCCGGTCGAGCCGACCCATTCGTGCTACAACTATACTACTAATATAGCTGCAGCATGGCTCTACCATATATACAAAATAAATTATCTGTGTTTTTATATTACAGATTTATGGCAACTGGAAATTCTTTTCGATCATTGGGGCTCAATTACCGTATGGGGTTTGCTACAGTAAAGATCATAGTAGAACAAGTATGTAACGCAATTTGGAAGAATTTGGCCCCTATTGTAATGCCCAAGCCTACAGAACAAATGTGGAGAGAGATTGCGAAAGGATTCGAAAATGTATGGCATTTTCCGAATTGTATTGGAGCATTGGATGGAAAACATATTTCTATAATATGTCCAATAAATGCAGGATCCACTTTTTATAATTATAAAAATGAGCACTCTATTGTACTGCTTGCACTTGTTGATGCGCATTACAGATTTATTATGGTAGATGTAGGAGCGTATGGCCGAAATAGTGATGGTGGTTTAATTAAATAAAGCAGTATAGTACGTCGCATCAGAAGCCATCACAACAGATCGCGACACACAAATATAAATCTCACCATACTAAATGTATGAAACCGATACCATTCTGATGCGTCACAACACAACACGTCAGACAAATGTAAATCCGGCTTTATTCTTATCTGTTCTTAAAAATACATTTAAAATAGCATTTAAAACATTTTTTTAAAGGCGTGCAGAACTTAAAGCGCCTCAAAGATTATTCTTTTAATGAAATTATAAATCGAATAAAAAATCGATATCGATTTATCCATTTATCTCTGTTAAGTGGCAACATCGAATCTGACGGATGGGTGTCGTGTCATGTGAAATCACAACTAAATAGTCACAAATCGAATTCGTTTGCGTTTGTGTTATTTTGTTTGTTTTCTTCTGATTTGTTATCTAAGTAACGAATTAGCTTTCTAAATGGACTCCGACAATTCTTCGCACCCTACTGACCACGGCCTGAACATGGATCCCGCTTCCGCTTCTCACGATACCCCCTGCACGAACTTGGACTCGTTATCCACTGTTAACGATGACCCCAGCTTTCACACCGGCCAGAGTTCTTCCCAGCGCTCAGTAACTTATTCAAGAGGACATTTACGCTGTGTCAATTGTGGTTTAAATGTCACGAAAATACGAAGACATTTGTTGGAAATTGCAGAAGTGCGACATCTTATACAACAATGGGTTCGACCACAGCAGGTAAATAGTTGAACCATGTCACCATGTGTCATGTCTTCCTCTGATATAGCTGCAGCATGGCTCTATTACGTATAAAAGTACGGGTATCTATAAGAGTACGGGTGCTGCAAGGTCTGATGATGAGCAGGTAAGTGCTTATCGGTTCTCAGTAACGGTAGTAGTTAGGGTGTCCTAGCTTTCTATGTTTATCTAATTGAGCACGTTACATGTTACATTCTAAAATAAAGTTAAAGTACCCGAAACGTCGGGAATTATAATAAGTAAAAATAAGTTATATTAAACAGTAAAATCGGAAAAATTTGTTTTATTAAATGTCTAGTATTCGTGTAATTAATCATTAAGTACAACATTGTTTCATTTGCAAAATCTAAAAATCTTACTTCTAGTCAAAAATAATTTGATTCTAAATACCGTGAACAGGTAAGTTGGTCATTTATAGGAGTTGGTGTTGATTGTGCTTGTAGGCTTTCTTGAAGTACGCTGATATTTTCGTCTTCCGGTTGTGGTTGGTTATGCAGCTTTTTCTTATCTGCCTTGTTTTTTATTGCCTGTAAAATATATGGTAGATTTTTAATTTTGCAATCGGGAGTTTTGCTGGTTTCTTAATTCCCCGAAAACATAATTAATTACGTGAGTAATAAAACTGTTTTTACAACTGTTTAAACTGTTTTTAGTCTGGTAATAAGCCACACACCACAATAAATCTAAAAGGGTATTTCAACTAGTTAAAATCATGGCATATTTACCCAATCATCTTAGTCTACCTTAGCCCTTTCAAATGAGCCCCAATACCATGGTAGTTAGTAGTGGCATCGCTTAGATCTTTTAACCCACCTTCTAAGTCCACCATCATGAAGGTAAGATCATCACAGTGACCTAGGTTTTTATAAGCTCTTTCAAATGAACTCAAATACCATCGTTCTATCTAGTGTCGTCACTAAGATCCTATACCCACCTTCGGATTGCACCATCAGACAAGTGAGATCATCACAGTCACCTAGGTCTTTATGGGCCCTTTCAAATGAGTTCAAACACGATCGTTCTATGTAGTGCCGTCACTGAGATCCTATACCCACCTTCGGATTGCACTATCAGACAAGTGAGATCATCACAGTGAACTAGGTCTTTGTGAGCCCTTTCAAATGAGTTTAAACACGATCGTTCTATCTAGTGCCGTCACTGAGACCCTATACCCACCTTCGGATTGCACCAACAGAAAGGTCAGATTATAACAGTCACCTAGGTCTTTATGAGCCCTTTCAAATGAGTTCAAACACGATCGTTCGAACTAGAGCCGTCACTGAGATCCTATACCCACCTTCGGATTGCACCATCAGAAAGGTGAGGTTATAAAAGTCACCAAAGTCTTCATTAGCCGTTTGAAATGAGTCGAAACACAGTGGTTCTATGTAGTGCCGTCCCTGAGTTCCTATACCTACCGTCGGATTCTACCATAAGGAAGGTGAAATCATCACAGTCATCTAGGTATTTGCCCTTTCAAATGAGTCCAAACACAATGGTTTTATGGAGTGGCGTCACTGAGATCCTAAACCCACTTTCGGAGTCCACCATCAGGTAGGTCATCACAGTCATCTAGGTCTCCTTGAACCTTTTTGAAAATGAGTCCAAACACGATAGTTTTACGTAGTGGCATCACTGAGATCCTGTACCCACCTTCTGGATCCACCATAAGGAAGGTGACATCGTCACAGTCACCTTGGTCTCCATCCTCCGTCAAACGAAATTCTCTAAATATATAAAATAATATAAAATCTAAGGAGCATAGAAATAATGTAAGTAGCTGTAAGTAGCTACTAAGAAAGTAAGTACTACCAATAATTGAAAAATATATTCATATAGCTTAATTCAGTACATCAGTTACACTAAGAAAAAAATGTTCCACTCTAAATACGGCGGGAGTCTCATATTCGCGTCTCGAATCTCTACGGCAGGGTCGCCATGTAGGCGAATGTCAGGAGATGAGTGAAACAAACGAATGATGATATAAGACTCGCTTCATTGTATTAGTAAATTGGATTATATGTGTGTACTTCTATATACTCTTACTACTACTACAAGACACAAGCGCTTATTATTTCGATCATTTCGATTACGATTTCAATCAAATCGGACGCCATTTTTAAGAGGATTCCCATCAAATCCTCTTTAAGAGAACTTAAATGGATATCAAGTAATTTACAAACGAAGTTTTATGTTCTTACGTCGAAGAAATAAATATATTTTAAATAATGTAAAATTACAATAGAGGTTATACTAGTTTTTTACATTATTTTTCATATCCGCTGTAATATTTCTGAGCATTTCCGTGAAATTCATATTGCATATTAAATAAATTGCCTACCGTGAGAAACGGAAATTATGTTTAGATAGACCTGCGATACATTTACGTCTCGTGTAATGTTCTCTCGTTTTCACCTTATTACTTGAGTATATAAACAAAAATTATAAGACGCAATACGTTATATCTGAAGAAAATTTCTGTTGTATTTCATTACATTATTACTTTAAACTACATTTTGTTAAGTATTCTACCTATTCGGATACGATTATTTTATTTAGGATTCTTAAGCAAAATACAGGAATACTTTAAATATAAGCTTTGCTACTATTTTATGATGTTTGTCACAAGAACATTCCGAATAAAATACAAAAACTAGTTCCGGTCAGATCATACATATATCAACTTTCTACTTCTTCAAAAGTTAAGAAGAAGTAGAAAGTTGATATATATATGTATACATGGTATATATGCACAAAGGTTTAGAATCTAAACCTTTGCGCGCGGTTTCATAATTGCAATGACATGAGTGCCCGTCGTTTGTTTTGTATACAAAACGCGCCACTACGCTACACGCCCTAGTGGACGCTCTTAGAATAATAAAATAATTTTTATTCAATAAAAATTACAATAATACTTTTTGAAAATCATTTATGCTTTACCACTAGTCCAGAAAATGTCTCTGTCCTGGGAAAAACTAGTGAGAAACCCAGAGAGACTTCCTTTTAAACAATAATAAAAGATAAACATAATATGCTGTGCAATTAAATATGAAAACATTTAGAAACAGCATGGCCGCGATGACCTTATTCTCAAGGGTTATTATAAATCATGTTCTCTTTAATTGTATATTATCAAACAGTTTTTGATTAATAAAAACTAAAAATTTTTTGATAGATACAGGTGGGCAGCATAACTTCCTTATTTGTAATGCGCGCCATTCGGTCAGGTGACATAGTAGTGGAGCGCTAGTGGTCTCGTTCGAGAGGGGGGGCTATAAAGTTTAGTCGAGACAGCTCAGTCGCCATAATGCGTTGGAACAGTGAGGAGCGTGCGTTTGCTGTTGAGGCTTACTTTTCGCGCGGATGTTCTGTGATTGCAACTCAGCGCGCCTTTCGAAATCGCTTTAATTTAGCCCCGTTGGCCCTGTTCCAGACCGAAAATCAATTGTTATGTGGGTCACTACGTTTGACAAACTGCAAGTGTGACAAAACGAAGAACTGGAGTCCCTCGGCCCATTAGATCACCTGAGAACATTGAGGCAGTCAGAGCTTCAATGTTGCGATCACCACGGCGTTCTGCGCGCAAACATGCATCTACCCTTGGACTTTCCAGTCGTTCTGTGCGGAGAATTCTCCATGAAGACTTACATTTCCATCCATACAAGATGGCGACTGTACAGGAACTGTCAAAACGTGACTACGATTTGAGAGAACACTTCCAGAACGCCTTATCTCAATCAGGGGCGATTTGCAGTGTGGCCCGATCTCGATTGTCCCTTGTGACTTTTTCTATGGGGTTTTGAAATCCCGTGTTTATGTGAACCGTCCAGGACCCTACAAGATTTAAAGAACAACATCCAGGAAGAAATTGCCAACATAACGCCTGCTCTGCTTCAAAGAGTTATGACAAACACCAGAAATCGGTATACTCAATGTATAGAGAATAAGGGACGTCATCTACCTGATTTGATCTTCAAACTAAATAAAACAAAACTTTAAGTATGTACTTACATTGTAAAACCAAATAAAATTTTTCCGATTCATACAATGTGTTTTATTAGGTTTTAAAAAAGGAAGTTATGCTGCCCACCTGTATAAGTCCTGCATATTTTCTGGGACTTCGTTGTATAAGCATGAATACATTGGCCCATGAAGGAATTCCTGACCTAATTATTAGTACTAGCTTGTGCTTGTTCCTAGTGTTTACAGAATGTTCGCCGCTATTTTTAATAAAACTACCAATACCCAGACTGGATTCGATACTTTTATTAATAATAATAGCAGGTTGGGTGCAATTGCATCTATTAAAGATTCAATAAGTTTGATGGGAATTCCCCACAAATATAAACAGTTTTGAAATATTTTACAATATTTCTTAGAATGCATGTAGGCAGGCAGGTCTCAGGGCGCACTAAATGGTGCTGAACTTAGGTAGGTATGTTTTAAACTAGGTCAAGCGGATTGGCTTTCGCAAATCGGATAATTCACACACGTAGCATATGAGCCCGTAACAGTGCTCGAAATATTTGATTTCGTTAAATTTGAGTGGTCATTTATCGGGTGCAAAAGACTTTTTTAACATATTCCTTTTTCAGTTCCAATGAAATTCACAACGAAGAAAGTAAAGAATTTAAAATTTTTTGGGTCGTCTTTTATGTTCACCTGAAATACAACAAAAATATAAAGTTGTGTACAGCTTTATATTTTTGTTAATTAAAGAAGATAAAAGTAAAAACAACAAAACATTAATTCATTGCCTAAGTTATTTTTTTCTTTGTATTTGCAATGTTTTCAAACACAAAAGAGATCTATATAGCCGAAAGGCTATCACTTGTACAATATATCAAGAAAAAATATTATTCTTAAAATTCGGATGTACTTGTTATTATAGAAAAAAAAAATAGCTTATAATTGTTTCTCTCTATCGATGTTAAATCCGAAATAAAATGTTATTTATTTACATACAAAATACATAAACTATTATGCCTGTCCCTCAGTGGGGTAGGCAGACTACGGACTTCCTTTTGGCACGATACTGACACACCTCTGTCGCTTCTTTGACATCCATATACTCGTACTTACGCATATTTGCTCGTCGGTTAAAAGCACAGTACATCTATGATGAATTTGCTTAGGCTACCACTCCACAAAAACATATTTAAATACTTATACTATTACATAGAACAAAGAATCTTTTGGTGAGTTGTTGTAGTTATAAATAAAAATTTATATGTTATTTGAAGCTTGAAATTACAGGGTGTAATTTCATACTTCAAAAGAAATATTATATAGGTATTTATACGTGAGGTACACTAAATGTTTTGCGCAACTCATAAATAAAATAATATCATCATCATCATCATCACCTTTTCATGAAAATGACATACGCTGTGTATTGTGAATTTAAACGTCCGTGATCATACTTAACGACATTTTTTGCATCAATCTCCTCGAACCCAATTTTATTCCGGGAGAGTTCATACGGAATCAAGTGGGAACAAATTCTTCGAATCATCATCATAGATGATTCGCCGGTTCTCTTCATTTAGTCGTCTGACATTAGCCACATTTATCTCAGTGATCACAGTTGAGGGTCGACCTTCACGAATTTCATCATGTAGAGCAAAGGCCACGAGCAAATTCAGCGTAATAACGCCTTACGGTGCTCAAATGAGATGTTTCCCTCTCAAAAGCATTTTAAAGACGAGAAGAGCAATCTTGCGGTGAGAGTGGACTTTCAATATCATAAAAGTTCTCTATTGGACAAAGGTCTTTTCAAGAATATGCCACGCTGGATAGGCGGGTTGATCAGTTCAGAGCCGTTACCCCATGCCGGCATCACCAGTCTTTGCAATTTATATTTGGTGACTTTGGGTGGCTTTCCTGCTATTTCTCGAGTTAGAGTCAGCAGAGTGTATCGCTTGCATATGAGGTTGACATTTGGAAAAAGTTCGAATATCATGTCTTATACCCCTCATATACCCATAGAAATATTATTTTCAGTTTCGAACGTAAACTAATTTCAACAACTACATAGACATAACTATAATGTATCAAATACTACAGTCGGCACAAAGCGGAAATCTCAATAGTTGAGTTTAATTAATTAAAAGCATTGTTTGCGAATAGATGCGGATTTCACAAACACATTTGTAAAGGCGAGTGCACACAATGGTCCAAATAAACATAATTTAATATTCATGTATTGAATTAACTGCGTAATTTATAAAGCAATCTGTGACATTTTGCTTCGAAGAAAACTCTTCTTGTTCTTCAGGACTTGAAGGTTTACTGCTGTACATAAACTTTTTCTGTTGTAGAAAGGATTTACTTTAGACGTCACATATGTCAGGTGTTTTGAGAATCACAGCACGCTTCGCACCTTCAACGGAAATGGTTATACCGCCATTTATGGGAAGCTATAACATCTTTCTTGCATTTCCCATAGTCTCACGACACATAATGGGGTGATGAATTCCCTTACGCCGCAACCACACGGCAACTTCCATACATATTGGTGATGATTTCTGACCAGTTAAACCATTGTGTAAGATATACTCGTTCTTGATCTGTATTCACCCCTCACTATTTCTATATAATATGTATCCGAAGTAACGCTTGTGTAAGGACGGAATTAGCCTACAATGCACTGCTAAATATAACTCGTGCATTAGTACAAATTTTCGATTGGTATTTGTACTCAGCAGCAGCTTAGTAGGTGTATCCTCACTATTCTGCCATGTAAATATTTATTTTATTAAATTGAAGTGACAAACCTACTTACAGTCCACCTGATATTATGTAGCTACGGCAGCCCATGAGAACCTGCAACCAACTTTAAGTAAAGAAGGCTACCGACGCGTTTGTCACTTCTGAGAACTAAGATGGAATGCCTCACTGTAATTAAATTCCTGTAATTAAACTGGCTCTCTATACCTTTCAGACCGGACCACAGCAATACACGCATTGCTGTTTGGCGGCACAAATAGGTAAAGGGTGGTACCTACCCAGTCCTAGGCAAAAAAGGAGTCCTGTCACCTGTTATTCGCCCTATTAAAAGCATAATATGTATGTGTATAGTTTATATACCTTGTTTTAATCTGCAAATACATTTACTCTGTATTTCAATGTATTGAAAATATTCAGATGAAATACGATCAAATATTATCTTTTGTGACATTGACAAATATGCAAATCTTTTACTCAATATAGACGATGATATAGAAGACGGAGTTATCTAAATTTAATATAAGACTCATATTAAGCTTTGAACTTATTCGTGCGACGGATCCATTAAATCTCTAGCTTTCAAGTTGCGGAGACGCAAAAGTTATTTCTCTCCCAGCCTTGTATGTTTTTGTTTTCTCGTAATTTTTTTTATTTTTCCTTTATTGCAAACCTTATAAAAATATAATTACAAAGGGCGGATTTAATGCCTATTGATATTCTCTAGCAGTCAATCCTAAGTATGGTAAGAATTAGTGTTATATGCAATTTTAAATATTTTGTTTAATTATTTAAAATTGTTTAAGATATTAATAATAATATCTCCTTGTTTCATACGCAATATAAAAAATAATGATAAATATAAGTATTATTATATTAAATTATTCCTCAATTTCTTTTAAATAATTGCGCTTTAATATTTCAATAGTATTTTTTTAATTCCATTCCGCAAATACTTCGTTACCATAATTTATCCTGGTTGGTTTTCCTCTGTCGCCTCTTAAAACACCTTTTTTTATTAAAGAAATAAAAGTCAAAAGTTGTTTGGAGTTTGTAACAACAAAAACATTGTAACAATTACATTCCGCCTGCCAAGCGTGGTAATTATGGTAAATATCTTCTAATTAGGCAATCTATGGGAGGGGCTATTGTTTATCCATGGACTTGTGGTGGGATCTAATGAATGAACTTGCTTATTTCGAGGTATAAGTTGCATCCATTAGTCTTCAGTCAGGTTATTTAATTTTCCGTCTAATATTCGTAGGTTTTGCGACTGTTATCTTATCGTCAAAATAATATAAATATGAGGATTTCACAGTAACCTTCAAAAAAAATTATATGCCTTAGACTATGATGTTTCTACACCAATAATTTAAAGTGTTTTGAATACTTAAAATAATAACTTTATTTAATCAGTTATTTTTTTTTTATAATATATCTCAGAGCTGGACGCAGGCCTCCTCTCATTTCTGATAGGTTATGGAGCAGTTAGTCCTTCGCGCTGCTCCAGTGCGTGCGTGTGCTTAATTTTTTATGCTTTATTTTAGATAGATTAGATAATTTATATTCCATCCATCCATTTCAGCTTATGAAATGCCTAAAAGGATGGGGGATTTTTCAATAGTCGCCACGCTTGGCAGGCGGGTTAGTAACCGCAGTTTTTTTTAATTATTTTGAATTTAGGAAGATGTTGCTGCCCATTTCCTGTTTAATTTCCTTCTGTCGCCTCTTAATAATAATTGATAATAATTTATTGCAGTATAAAAAATCAAAAGAGAACGTATGCTCCTGTTGCTTATTCTAATTTGACACTATAAAATGCCAAGTGCATGAACACGAGTAAGGTAGAGTTTTGCTGTGCAGAATAATACAAAAAACACTTGCCTATGCAAATAAGCTGCTACGAATCGGAACGGACGCAGATGGCAAAATTCAATTTTCACAATGTATTTCGCCTTCCAGTGTTGACAGACAGAAGGCGAACTTATTGCATACGTTTTCTCAAGTTTAGTGAATAATATCCATAATGAATATTGGTTACGTAAGACACCATACGAAACACAGCAGCGTAAAGCTGATATTTCACGCTGGTATTCTGTGAGAGCATGGTCCTTCCCCGGTCGAGCCGACCCATTCGTGCTACAACTATACCAGTAATATAGCTGCAGCATGGCTCTACCACGTAAACATTTGTCACTTCAATTGCATAGAAAAAAACTTTGGTATTAAAAGTATTTAATATAGAATAATACCTTTTCTCAAGCCATCGGAAGAAATTCTTTTTCATGTTAGAATTTCTGCTGTGATCTTATTTCCAAAGTGCTTCTACACGCGTAACTCTTGCTATTTAACGGCGTAAGGAACTTAAGTGCCCCTTAAAAGGTTGTGGAATACATAATTACGTCGACGGTAAACCTTTATAGAGGTAACTTTGATAAATATATTGCAGTATACGAAACTTCGTAGAGTTGCAAAACTTAAATGAGTATATAGAAGTTTCATGGAATAAAACTTAGGGATGTTATAGTTATATTTATTCATCCTAATATATTATGTGTCATACATATCATAACTGGCTTTTTGCCCCAAATACATAATATTTAATTTGTGGTTTTTAGCATCCCACCGTTGGTACCTACAAGGTTCCTTTATAATTTCGTCATCGGTCTGTCATAATGTGTCACATCAATATTGATAAAGTGTTCACGTATATACAAGAAGTTAATGTCTTTATAAAATAAGATTTGAAGGGCAGGTTTTAATAGAAATTTTTTACAAGCTTATATTTTTCGTGCATTAGTGTAAACAAAGGTCGTTATTTTATTTTAATTTTTAAAATGTTTGTGATATTTTTTATTGTATCAAATATTTAGAATGTTGAATAAATATATGAATAGATCATCAGATTCAATAATTTTTATATTAAAATATTAAAAGCCAAGCTTATTGTAAAATTAAAAATATATTTTACTGATGATTCTGTTGCTCTATTTTATAATTATGCTATATTTTTTTATTTTATCAATTGCTGATACTTGCCCGTTTTTCGCTTAGTTATTCTGATCCAACGAAATGAGTATCAGTAGTAGATAAATAGCGGCAACGAACAGAAGAATACGACTAACAGACTATTAAGGGACAATAGATGTATCGGGTATCATGTTGGTTATATCACAGCATTAAATTAAGGTGAAATAAGAAATTACCATTGCTGCTGGCCTTATGAGGAAGCTCAAAGTCAGTCTACAAGCTATGTAGAAGGTTGTGCTCGGAGTTTCTCAGCGTGATAGACTTAGTAATGAGGATATCCGCAATAGAACCAAATTAAAAGATATTTCTCAACGGATCAGTAAGCTGATATGGCAATGGGTTGGCCATATAGTTCGAAGAACTGGCAACCGATGGGAAGAAAGATATTCAAGTGGCAGCCGCGTACTGGTAAGCGAAATAGGCCACCCCGCTAATAGACAGATGAGAAGAAAGGTTCTCAAGTGGCACCCACATGCTGGTAAGTGAAATTTAGGGCGGCCGCCACTAAATGGAGTGGTGACCTGGTAAGTGATGCAGGAAGTCGAAGGATGCATGTAGTTTAGGACCGTCTTTTGTGACATTCTTTGTGAAATGCCTTGTTCAGCAGTGGACTTGTGATGGGCTGTAATGATAATGATGACAATAATGAGGCATTTACTTCGGCGCTACCTTTAGCATCTGTAAAGCTCTGTTTTCTAGCGGAGAAGTTACGCAGCGGTAAAGCTTTGTAATTTTAAGCATTGATAAGATGAGTAAAATTAAAATAAGTATATTTTATATTATAATATTTATAATATGTAATGTTGAATACAACAAAGTCAGTGCGTTTTCATATCTTGAGGTAGTAGTTACTTTTTACGGCGCAGGATCGTAACGAATGGCATCAGAAAATGTCGGAGGTCAAGATCCTCTTTGGGTCGCTAGGCCTGCGCGATTTTAAGTACAATATGCTAGCTAGTTCCAATAAGGATCTCACTGGGTTCTGGGTGTTTTACATCCGACGTAAAAACGAGACAGTTGTATCACGATCTTCAGAGGCCAAGAAATTTTCCATTTAATTTCCATAAGTCACCCCTTACTAATAAAAATATGCAATACTACTAAGTACGCTTGTCGATTGACATACGGCGTTGAGGGCTTAATAATAATAATCCAGGACCCAGAAGCAAAATGGTATAAGCTTTGGTGACGTCAACGGTATAAAAAATTATTCCCTGTGAATTGGTGAGGTATTGTCATATAATTAATGAAACAGTAAATTTTTCACACTATTCAGGTATATTATGAATTAATATGACAAAAGTTTTTAATTATTTTCAAATGTTCAATATTTTATTTGTATGTTAATGTCTACTTTAGAACTCGTAATATCAATATTGTTACTGGACTTGTAATTTTGTACCAGCGCTATAAGATAAAATTTAACTTATGAAATATGTACACACGAAACATAAGTATTGACGAAGACTTGAAAGACACTCATTAAAAACAAAGTAAATTATAGACTATCGTAGATAAGAAACCTTTGATGATACAAGGTTGTGCAAAATAACGATACGTATCACTTAATTTCGAAGCACGACAGGCTCATTACGGCTCCTGATTCATAGAATATTCGCAGAGCTCCTTTAACGAGAAACTTGAGAGGTTTTCGCTCTTTGAACATCTTTTTTATTTTATTTTTTCCTTCATAAACAGAAAGTTTCAATCGAAATTTTCCATTTATGTTTTGTAATTAGTTATATATAATTTGATTAGTAATGATTAATAAAATAAATTAAATTACATTAAACTATTAAGAATAAGAGGCATGAAATAGGATAAAATAATTTTTATTCAATATAAATTTCAAATAATTCTTATTGAAAGTATTTTTTTTACCTTTACCTAATGATATTTATATGTATATAAAAAAATTGATACATTACTAAAACGCCAAAACTGAAGCGTCGGAATGTGTTCAATTAGCCACTCCGGCCCTTGGCTGACAAATATGACGCCATGATTACGTAAGCTTAAAGTAAAGGACAACAATAGACATTCCAGAACTGGTGCGATAAGAACACGAAGATCGAGAGATAATGAAGTGAAATGTAAGTAAAAAAAAACATTAAAATGTGTATGTGAGCTGCCGCATTTTTTTCGGTGGATTTATAGGCATATAACGTATCTATAAAAAATATCAATGCCTTTACCACTGTTACGAAAAAAACCAGCAAGGAACCCAACGGGACATTTTTTCATATCTAGCTGTGTACTGCTTACGGGTTGATGAGGAAAAATACTTAGCCCGAACGGAAGAACTGACAATGGATGGGGACGAAAGGTTATCGAGTGGCAGCCTCTTAGTGGAAAGTGAAACGTAGGGCGGCCTTCACTAAATGGAGTGACGACCTAATAAGACATCCAAGAAGACGATGGATGCAGGCTATTTTTTTTATAGGATAAGGGTGACATGCGAGCACACAGTCCACCTGATGTTAAGTGGTTGCTGTGGCCCATAGACATTTACATCTATTCCCGTTTGCGAATCAAAATGCAGATGCGTTGTCAACCGTGAGGACTAAGATGGAATGCCTCTTTTCCAGTAATAAGGGTCTCCGGTTCTCTACACTCACCATACGAAACACAGCAGCACTAAGCTGCTATTTCACGCTGGTATTCTATGAGAGCGTGGTCCTTCCCCGGTCGATCCGACCCATTCGTGCTACAACTATACAATTAATATTGCTGCAGCATGGCTCTACCACGTAATATATTCAGCTGCGCCTATATTCAGCACTGGACTTGTAAATGGCTGTAATAATAATGATGAAGATGTTGTTGAAAACTTTGATATGTCGATTTCTAACGTGCAGAATTGTCATAACTTTCTTAAAAAATACATTATTTTCTTTTTAAGATAAATAAGACGATAATATTGAAGGTTCAACTCAAGATTAGTGCAAAATGTATATGGCCAGAAGTCATTAATTTATAACAACAACAAAAATAGCCAAAAATTGTGGAGACATGTGGAGTTTATTCGGAACCCTTATATATTCTTAAATTGATTAAAAAATAAAACATATTCGAGTGTGTATCTCAATCAATTCGAAAAAGCTTTTGATGCAGAATATACATATATACTTGCTCTGTACCTCTGTGTACATATTTTGACAACCGTCTCTTGACAACATTCTGACGTCAGGATGGCGCCTGTACCTTGTTTATTCACAGCTGTTAAATTAATTCTCAATTTTTCAGTGCGTTAAAATTAATGGATCTTTAATTTCGGAAAATTAAAAATAGCATGTAACGCCAAGTATTGTTAGTTATACGAAAACTTCTGTAATCATACCATCAATATAATAAATTATAATAAAATAACAAGCAAACAATAAAAAAATCCCCCTATGAGACAATATTTAGGGGAGCACTGCGTTCAGCATTGGACTGTAATGAAAATTATGAAAAAATCAAGCATCAAAAAATCTAGCACTGGTATACACTCAGACTCTTCTTCTTCTTTACTTTATGGCTTCTCTTAATAGAATATTCTCTTAGTAAAATATTAGTATAGATAAAATAACATAAAATGAACAAATGAGGAAAACATGAGAGATAGAAGACAAGTAGAATTAGTAGGACGAAGGATGTTTTGGGGAAGAATATCATACAAGGAGAATTTGAGTCGCGGACATTCGAAAAGTATGTGGTCGTTGGAACCTTCATCAAGATCACATTCACATAATTACACTCAGTCTCTTTACGGGCTAAGACGCTTTAAAGTGTCATTCTTTTTGACAAATATCAATACCCTCGCTATGAAACCCTATTTTATATATTCTTTTGACGATAAGATAACAGTGGCAAAACCTACGAATATTAGACGGAAAATTAAATAACCTGACTGAAGACTAATGGATGCAACTTATACCTCGAAATAAGCAAGTTCATTCATTAGATCCCACCACAAGTCCATGGATAAACAATAGCCCCTCTCATAGATTGCCTAATTAGAAGATATTTACCATAATTACCACGCTTGGCAGGCGGAATGTAATTGTTACAATGTTTTTGTTGTTACAAACTCCAAACAACTTTTGACTTTTATTTCTTTAATAAAAGGTGTTTTAAGAGCGACAGAGGAAAACCAACCAGGATAAATTATGGTAACAAGTATTTGCGGAATGGAATTAAAAATACTATTGAAATATTAAAGCGCAATTATTTAAAAGAAATTGAGGAATAATTTAATATAATAATACTTATATTTATCATTATTTTTTATATTGCGTATGAAACAAGGAGATATTATTATTAATATCTTAAACAATTTTAAATAATTAAACAAAATATTTAAAATTGCATATAACACTAATTCTTACCATACTTAGGATTGACTGCTAGAGAATATCAATAGGCATTAAATCCCCCTTTGTAATTATATTTTTATAAGGTTTGCAATAAAGGAAAAATAAAAAAAATTACGAGAAAACAAAAACATACAAGGCTGGGAGAGAAATAACTTTTGCGTCTCCGCAACTTGAAAGCTAGAGATTTAATGGATCCGTCGCACGAATAAGTTCAAAGCTTAATATGAGTCTTATATTAAATTTAGATAACTCCGTCTTCTATATCATCGTCTATATTGAGTAAAAGATTTGCATATTTGTCAATGTCACAAAAGATAATATTTGATCGTATTTCATCTGAATATTTTCAATACATTGAAATACAGAGTAAATATATTTGCAGATTAAAACAAGGTATATAAAGTATACACATACATATTATGCTTTTAATAGTGCGACTAACAGGTGACAGGACTTCTTTTTTGCCTAGGACTGGGTAAGTACCACCCTTTACCTACCTGTGCCGCCAAACAGCAATGCGTGTATTGCTGTGGTCCGGTCTGAAAGGTATAGAGAGCCAGTTTAATTACAGGAATTTAATTACAGTGAGGCATTCCATCTTAGTTCTCAGAAGAGACAAACGCATCGGTAGCCTTCTTTACTTAAAGTTGGTTGCAGGTTCTCATGGGCTGCCGTAGCTACATAATATCAGGTGGACTGTAAGTAGGTTTGTCACTTCAATTTAATAAAATAAATATTTACATGGCAGAATAGTGAGGATACACCTACTAAGCTGCTGCTGAGTACAAATACCAATCGAAAATTTGTACTAATGCACGAGTTATATTTAGCAGTGCATTGTAGGCTAATTCCGTCCTTACACAAGCGTTACTTCGGATACATATTATATAGAAATAGTGAGGGTGAATACAGATCAAGAACAGTATATCTTACACAATGGTTTAACTGGTCAGAAATCATCACCAATATGTATGGAAGTTGCCGTGTGGTTGCGGCGTAAAGAATTCATCACCCCATTATGTGTCGTGAGACTATGAAATGCAAGAAAGATGTTATAGCTTCCATAAATGGCGGTATAACCATTTCCGTTGAAGGTGCGAAGCGTGCTGTGATTCTCAAAACACCTGACATATGTGACGTCTAAAGTAAATCCTTTCTACAACAGAAAAGTTTATGTACAGCAGTAAACCTTCAAGTCCTGAAGAACAAGAAGTTTTCTTCGAAGCAAAATGTCACAGATTGCTTTATAAATTACGCAGTTAATTCAATACATGAATATTAAATTATGTTTATTTGGACCATTGTGCACTCGCCTTTACAAATGTGTTTGTGAAATCCGCATCTATTCGCGAACAATGCTTTTAATTAATTAAACTCAACTATTGAGATTTCCGCTTGTGCCGACTGTAGTATTTGATACATTATAGTTATGTCTATGTAGTTGTTGAAATTAGTTTACGTTCGAAACTGAAAATAATATTTCTATGGGTATATGGGGGTATAAGACATGATATTCGAACTTTTTCAAATGTCAACCTCATATGCAAGCGATACACTCTGCTGACTCTAACTCGAGAAATAGCAGGAAAGCCACCCAAAGTCACCAAATATAAATTGCAAGACTGGTGATGCCGGCATGGGGTAACGGCTCTGAACTGATCAACCGCCTATCCAGCGTGGCATATTCTTGAAAAGACCTTTGTCCAATAGAGAACTTTTATGATATTGAAAGTCCACTCTCACCGCAAGATTGCTCTTCTCGTCTTTAAAATGCTTTTGAGAGGGAAACATCTCATTTGAGCACCGTAAGGCGTTATTATGCTGAATTTGCTCGTGGCCATGATGAAATTCGTGAAGGTCGACCCTCAACTGCGATCACTGAGATAAATGTGGCTAATGTCAGACGACTAATTGAATAAAACCGGTGAATCACCTATGATGAGGAATCGAAGACTTTGTTGCAACTGGATTCCGTATGAACTCTCCCGGAATAAAATTGGGCTCGAGAAGATTGATGTAAAAAATGTCGTTAAGTATGATCACGAACGTTTAAATTCACAATACACAGCGTATGTCATTTTCATGAAAAGGTGATGATGATGATGATGATATTATTTTATTTATGAGTTGCGCAAAACATTTAGTGTACCTCACGTATAAATACCTATATAATATTTCTTTTGAAGTATGAAATTACACCCTGTAATTTCAAGCTTCAAATAACATATAAATTTTTATTTATAACTACAACAACTCACCAAAAGATTCTTTGTTCTATGTAATAGTATAAGTATTTAAATATGTTTTTGTGGAGTGGTAGCCTAAGCAAATTCATCATAGGTGGACTGTGCTTTTAACCGACGAGCAAATATGCGTACGTACGAGTATATGGATGTCAAAGAAGTGACAGAGGTGTGTCAGCATCGTGCCAAAAGGAAGTCCGTAGTCTGCCTACCCCACTGAGTGACAGGCATAATAGTTTATGTATTTTGTATGTAAATAAATAACATTTTATTTCGGATTTAACATCGATAGAGAAACAATTATAAGCTATTTTTTTTTCTATAATAACAAGTACATCCGAATTTTAAGAATAATATTTTTTTTGATATATTGTACAAGTGATAGCCTTTTTGCTATATATCTCTTTTGTGTTTTCAAACATTGCAAATACAAAGAAAAAAATAACTTAGGCAATGAATTAATGTTTTGTTGTTTTTACTTTTATCTTCTTTAATTAACAAAAATATAAAGCTGTACACAACTTTATATTTTGTTTGTATTCAAGTGAACATAAAAGACGACCCAAAAAATTTTAAATTCTTTACTTTCTTCGTTGTGAATTTCATTGGAACTGAAAAAGGAATATGTTAAAAAAGTCTTTTGCACCCGATAAATGACCACTCAAATTTAACGAAATCAAATATTTCGAGCACTGTTACGGGCTCATATGCTACGTGTGAATTATCCGATTTGCAAAGCCAATCCGCTTGACCTAGTTTAAAACATACCTACCTAAGTTCAGCACCATTTGGTGCGCCCTGAGACCTGCCTGCCTACATGCATTCTAAGAAATATTGTAAAATATTTCAAAACTGTTTATATTTGTGGGGAATTCCCATCAAACTTATTGAATCTTTAATAGATGCAATTGCACCCCAACCTGCTATTATTATTAATAAAAGTATCGAATCCAGTCTGGGTATTGGTAGTTTTATTAAAAATAGCGGCGAACATTCTGTAAACACTAGGAACAAGCACAAGCTAGTACTAATAATTAGGTCAGGAATTCCTTCATGGGCCAATGTATTCATGCTTATACAACGAAGTCCCAGAAAATATGCAGGACTTATATCTATCAAAAAATGTTTAGTTTTTATTAATCAAAAACTGTTTGATAATATACAATTAAAGAGAACATGATTTATAATAACCCTTGAGAATAAGGTCATCGCGGCCATGCTGTTTCTAAATGTTTTCATATTTAATTGCACAGCATATTATGTTTATCTTTTATTATTGTTTAAAAGGAAGTCTCTCTGGGTTTCTCACTAGTTTTTCCCAGGACAGAGACATTTTCTGGACTAGTGGTAAAGCATAAATGATTTTCAAAAAGTATTATTGTAATTTTTATTGAATAAAAATTATTTTATTATTCTAAGAGCGTCCACTAGGGCGTGTAGCGTAGTGGCGCGTTTTGTATACAAAACAAACGACGGGCACTCATGTCATTGCAATTATGAAACCGCGCGCAAAGGTTTAGATTCTAAACCTTTGTGCATATATACCATATATACATATATACCATATATCAACTTTCTACTTCTTCTTAACTTTTGAAGAAGTAGAAAGTTGATATATGTATGATCTGACCGGAACTAGTTTTTGTATTTTATTCGGAATGTTCTTGTGACAAACATCATAAAATAGTAGCAAAGCTTATATTTAAAGTATTCCTGTATTTTGCTTAAGAATCCTAAATAAAATAATCGTATCCGAATAGGTAGAATACTTAACAAAATGTAGTTTAAAGTAATAATGTAATGAAATACAACAGAAATTTTCTTCAGATATAACGTATTGCGTCTTATAATTTTTGTTTATATACTCAAGTAATAAAATTGAAAACGAGAGAACATTACACGAGACGTAAATGTATCGCAGGTCTATCTAAACATAATTTCCTCTTCTCACGGTAGGCAATTTATTTAATATGCAATATGAATTTCACGGAAATGCTCAGAAATATTACAGCGGATATGAAAAATAATGTAAAAAATTAGTATAACCTCTATTGTAATTTTACATTATTTAAAATATATTTATTTCTTCGACGTAAGAACATAAAACTTCGTTTGTAAATTACTTGATATCCATTTAAGTTCTCTTAAAGAGGATTTGATGGGAATCCTCTTAAAAATGGCGTCCGATTTGATTGAAATCGTAATCGAAATGATCGAAATAATAAGCGCTTGTGTCTTGTAGTAGTAGTAAGAGTATATAGAAGTACACACATATAATCCAATTTACTAATACAATGAAGCGAGTCTTATATCATCATTCGTTTGTTTCACTCATCTCCTGACATTCGCCCTACATGGCGACCCTGCCGTAGAGATTCGAGACGCGAATATGAGACTCCCCGCCGTATTTAGAGTGGAACATTTTTTTTCTTAGTGTAACTGATGTACTGAATTAAGCTATGGCGAATATATTTTTCAATTATTGGTAAGTACTTACTTTCTTAGTAGCTACTTACAGCTACTTACATTATTTCTATGCTCCTTAGATTTTATATTATTTTATATATTTAGAGAATTTCGTTTGACGGAGGATGGAGACCAAGGTGACTGTGACGATGTCACCTTCCTTATGGTGGATCCAGAAGGTGGGTACAGGATCTCAGTGATGCCACTACGTAAAACTATCGTGTTTGGACTCATTTTCAAAAAGGTTCAAGGAGACCTAGATGACTGTGATGACCTACCTGATGGTGGACTCCGAAAGTGGGCTTAGGATCTCAGTGACGCCACTCCATAAAACCATTGTGTTTGGACTCATTTGAAAGGGCAAATACCTAGATGACTGTGATGATTTCACCTTCCTTATGGTAGAATCCGACGGTAGGTATAGGAACTCAGGGACGGCACTACATAGAACCACTGTGTTTCGACTCATTTCAAACGGCTCATGAAGACTTTGGTAACTGTTGTAACCTCACCTTTCTGATGGTGCAATCCGAAGGTGGGTATAGGATCTCAGTGACGGCTCTAGTTAGAACGATCGTGTTTGAACTCATTTGAAAGGGCTCATAAAGACCTAGGTGACTGTTATAATCTGACCTTTCTGTTGGTGCAATCCGAAGGTGGGTATAGGGTCTCAGTGACGGCACTAGATAGAACGATCGTGTTTAAACTCATTTGAAAGGGCTCACAAAGACCTAGGTGACTGTGATGATCTCACTTGTCTGATGGTGCAATCCGAAGGTGGGGTATAGGATCTTAGTGACGACACTAGATAGAACGATCGTATTTGAGTTCATTTGAAAGAGCTTATAAAAACCTAGGTCACTGTGATGATCTTACCTTCATGATGGTGGACTTAGAAGGTGGGTTAAAAGATCTAAGCGATGCCACTACGAACTACCATGGTATTGGGGCTCATTTGAAAGGGCTAAGGTAGACTAAGATGATTGGGTAAATATGCCATGATTTTAACTAGTTGAAATACCCTTTTAGATTTATTGTGGTGTGTGGCTTATTACCAGACTAAAAACAGTTTAAACAGTTGTAAAAACAGTTTTATTACTCACGTAATTAATTATGTTTTCGGGGAATTAAGAAACCAGCAAAACTCCCGATTGCAAAATTAAAAATCTACCATATATTTTACAGGCAATAAAAAACAAGGCAGATAAGAAAAAGCTGCATAACCAACCACAACCGGAAGACGAAAATATCAGCGTACTTCAAGAAAGCCTACAAGCACAATCAACACCAACTCCTATAAATGACCAACTTACCTGTTCACGGTATTTAGAATCAAATTATTTTTGACTAGAAGTAAGATTTTTAGATTTTGCAAATGAAACAATGTTGTACTTAATGATTAATTACACGAATACTAGACATTTAATAAAACAAATTTTTCCGATTTTATTGTTTAATATAACTTATTTTTACTTATTATAATTCCCGACGGTTCGGGTACTTTAACTTTATTTTAGAATGTAACATGTAACGTGCTCAATTAGATAAACATAGAAAGCTAGGACACCCTAACTACTACCGTTACTGAGAACCGATAAGCACTTACCTGCTCATCATCAGACCTTGCAGCACCCGTACTCTTATAGATACCCGTACTTTTATACGTAATAGAGCCATGCTGCAGCTATATTAATAGTATAGTTGTAGCACGAATGGGTCGGCTCGACCGGGGAAGGACCACGCTCTCACAGAATACCAGCGTAAAATAGCAGCTTAATGCTGCTGTGTTTCGTATGGTGAGTGTAGAGAACCGGAGACCCTTTTTACTGGAAAAGAGGCATTCTATCTTAGTCCTCACGGCTGACAACGCATCTGCATTTAAATTCGTAAACGAAGATAGATGTAGATGTCTGTGGGCACAGCAACCGCTTACCATCAGGTGGACTGTGTGGTCGTTTGTCACCCTTATTCTATAAAAAGAAAAAGATAACTTATGAAACCTAAGCAATCCTTACTATTTTCATTACTAAGGTCTTATAGCAAGAAGTAGGCAAGGTACATTATTAAGGCATTTCAAAATTAATAGGAATTATTGTAATGAACTCCTACTAGACTCAAAGGAACAAGATGTATTAGTTGCGGGACCAAATCTTCAAGGTTATCGTACATTGCCTGACGGGCAATGTAATACCCTTAAACTGATCAGTTCAACTGATCAGTTTAACTAACCGTTTGAGTCGAACTTTTTTGGCTTACATCCGTTTGAACTGATCAGTCAGTGTGTGTCGGCCATAAGGTTTGATGGACAACGTTAAAAATAATAACGTTCGGCGCGAAACGAAATTGATCAATTATTAACATTGACACATCATAGGACCTTAACAGTCAGGCAGGTTCATCATTGTTGAAATGTTTATTTTGCGTAAACGTTACAGAGTTTATATAAGAGTATGATCACAATAAGCAGACAAGAGTGACATTAAATATCTTCTTAAATGTGTTTGTAGAATTAAAATACATATACGAAATAGAACTTATAATGATAAAGGAATGGTTCTTTTACGTAGTAGAGACATGCTGCAGTTATATAATGGTTGTAGCACGAATGGGTCGACCCGACCGGGAAAGCACTACGCTCTCACAGAATACCAGCGTGAAATAGCAACTTTTGTATGGTGAGTGTAGAGATCCGGAGACCCTTTTTACTGGAAACGAATACTTTCCTTCTTAAACCTCAGGAGTGACAACGCATCAGCATTTTGATTCTTAATCGAGAGTAGATGTCTATGGGCCACAGCTTTCACTTACCTACCATCACATGGACAGTGTGTGTGAAATTTTTAATTTGACAACATCTAGTCATTGTTTATGGGCATTCCGCGAAATCTGCATCTGTTAAGCTTCGGGTGTACGCTTATTAAGGTAATTTAGGCCAACATAGTCGATTTTCATAAGAAGTGAATTCAACGTCATAGGCGTCTCTTCTGTAATTTTACCTCATGCTCTCCAATACTGCTGCGGTTGTACTCGTTATGAATATGATCTTCCCTGTAAATCCATACATCCGAAATGAATGAGAGTTCCAGGTGTTGGTAACCGATAGGAAAGTAAAAAAACATTTTTATGCGTTTATGTTGCGACAGTACTTAAAAAACCATTGTCATAACTTCGGTGCTATTCGTAAAATGAAGCCAAGCTAAGCCATTTATGTAGATTGAAAGAATATTATATTTTTTAAAGCTCCTAGTTTGAGGCGTATTTATTGTAACAGGGAGAAACAACAGGTTAACAAAATATAACAGTCTAAACTATAATAACTGTTCCTGTTCCACGAGCAACCAATGTTCAAAAGCATGTCTTGGAACAAGCTCTTTTATTTTGCTTAGGAACGACACCTAAGATGAAAAGAGGTTGAATCTGTAACGCCTGTTCTCGTTAGATGCCTGTTTTCACACTCAGACAACCCAAATAGAAATAACCTTTTTTATTCAATACTAGCTGTTACCCGCGGCTTCGCCCGCATGGTCACTGGGAAATGAACTATCCATTGCTTTTTGAATTGAAAGAAAACTGAGTTTTATAGATTTGTCAGAGATGCAGCCATTAAAATTTCCTTTTTTGAGCAAAATTGATTCGTCAGCCTATTTAAATGTTTTGAAACGCAGCGTATAGGAAAGCATGAAAATAGCCTGTTTATTCCAAATGGAAATGGGACATTTTTAATTAAAACTGAGCATAATTATCCGTCAGGGATGCAGACTTTTGAAAAGAAACTGAGCTAAATTGATTCGTCAGAGATGCAGTTTTCTGAATTGAAGGAAACTGAGCCAAATAAAGATCCGTCAGAGATGCAGCCTTTTGAGTTGAAAGGAAACTGAGCTTAATAGGTCCGTTAAAGGTGCAGCATTTGGAATTGAAAAGAAACTGAGCTAAATAGAAATTTTGAATTGAAAGGAAGATCTGTAGAATTCTGATTAAATGATTGTGGAATTTCGGAAAACAAACTAACTGAACACTATTTTAAGACGAAACTGTACACAATGTTATATGTTTTCCATTCAGGGAAAGAATGTGGAGATTCTGGGCATTTGACACACGCGAACATGCTACATACAGCTGACCATGAGAAGCACGGTTTTTCTAAGTTGACCCCGCTACCTGTAACGTTTGTCCTTGCGCTTTATTAATTGTCATTGCAAAACTGAGCTTAATAGGAACTGCAACCTTTTGAATTGAAAGGAAGATCTGTAGGAATTATAGGGATCCGTGGTATAATAACATTTTCACCTTTTCCTACGCCTGTCAAAATTGTAGCACCGATTATGTTCCGTCAAGATGTGTCACACGCAGCCTTGTCCGTTACATACCCGGGAGCATCTTAATTTCGCATTAGCATGACTGGGACGCCTAATTTTAATTGAATTTAGAAACTCTACGGGATATGAAGTGCTCTGTTCTGTGTCCATAACTGTGTCTACTGACAAATACTCTATTATTTCTCCTGCTACTTCGCTTAATATATCTGAATTTATTTTGTTAACGCTCTCATTTTTGGTGCAAGAATCGCCCATTCACATAACCATTTGTCTTCATGCATGTTGTTCGTTAAATCTGAATAAATGCTCGCAATTAATTCGGAATGACTCTGTACTAAATTACAAAAATCTCTCGTCAATTTAACGCAGCCCTCAGCATCCGTTTCCAACCGCCCATCGCCAATTTTTAAAAGTGTGTCAGCATAGTTTCCAGAATTGATATCATTATACAAATGCACTCTCATATTCGTAGTTAAACTGAATTTTGTCACATTGTTCCATAAAATAGACGACTTGAGGCATGCTTTAACTTCATCTGCAGGTGTGCCCTTTTGAATGACAGGTAAAGTTTGGCAAAAGTCACCAGCCAGTAAAACCACCATTCCTCCCATTACATCGGTATTGCTGCGCAAATCCTGGAACTTTCGTCCCACACTAAAAGTTTGCATTGTCGTAGCATTATACCTCGTGCACTATTTTTGCTAAAGTTGCAGATCGGCGATTCTTCCTGGGCTAGATTTAGAGGGAGTTTAAAACAGAATGTGCAGTGCGGCCCCTTAGCAGCGTGGCAGCTATACCGGAGGAAGCTACAGCCACAGCAATGTTTTATCTTTCCGTACTTGCGCTAATAATAAATTTAACAAAAATGTCTTCCCAGTTCCTCCAGGGCATCTAAAAGAAAAGTGCACCATTTCCAGATTCAATTTGTCCTAATACTTTGTCGAAAACTCGTTTTTGTTCGGGAAGCAAGCGGGGTACAAATTCGGCTACTTGCTGCTGCAAAGCTGGTATATCGTAGTTTGTTTCACGTATGATTTCATCACTTAGTTCATTTTCAGTTTGTTCGCTGAGGGCTTATCATTACAAAGTTGCTTAATTTTTGCCTACCATTGCCATTACTTTATCTTCAATTTTTCCAAGTGCTTCATTATAAATGTGTTCATTGTATGTCATGTTCGCGTGTCTGCTGTAACCTTCATAAAATATCTTCCGCCATGTACTCTTTATATTTGTCCCACAATTTATGTGCATTAGATAGCCCGCAAAATGATATGAGAGTTGCACAAAGATCCTAATTTTGGCTGGAGACTGGCACTGCACAGCTTCCTCCATGGTTTCATCCCAGTGATTATCGTTTTCTAAAGATGCAGAGCTTCACGTGCTTCTCTATAAGTTGCGCAGTCCTGACCGTTGACAGTTTAAGGTCTTTATATCCTGTAGGACCCCGAACATAGTGCAGCAGCAATCGTAAACAGAAACATTCAAAATTAGTTACATGGACGGTATACACGACCAAGGGCATCTGATGACTTTACACCGGGCCAATTTGCAACAGGCGCGCCTTGAATACAGCGTTCCACTCCTTCCTAGATGTGCTCCAAGTATAATAGCGGGGTTTCAGAATATAACAACGTTTTTGCAAAGGGTCGGTTTGACAAAGTTGAAAGAAGGCTGTTAGTGTAGTTTTGGCAGTGATGCAATTCTTTCTTGAAATTTCTTTCGATGAAATATACACGCTCTCCATTTTCTAAGTGCACAGCAAGGTGAGTAACTGTTGGGTGCCTTTCGTGTAAAGGGAAGCCAAGGAGACGCCACGCTGCCTCGTTACTGCTGACATAACGCCCTGCTTGAAAGGTCTGTACTTCATTAACGGGATTTGCCTCACCTTCACTCCTGAGATTAAATATTGCTTGGTCGCTTCCTTTATTTATGTACTTACAGATATACTTGGTTGCGCGGACAGAGCTACATGCTTCTACATTAATGTGGGCATTAAACATTTTACATAGAATGGGCGAATACGGGACAATCCAGCTGTTATCTAAGGTTTCGAACGCTCCAGAGCGAGATTTGATTGTAAATTTCCTGCCACCATCTTCGGGAGCCCTGCGTCTATATAAAGGGTAGCCATTGTCATTGTGCACTGTTTCTTTTAATAGCTGTTTAGGGAATTACAATTTCTCTAAAACGAAAATTTTCCCTTTGTTAATTACATACATTAATTTTTGTACTTTTAATCTAAATACTCTAGCAACTAAATCGTGTCTGTCAGTACTTTTTTGGCCCGGCATTAGCTCCTCGGTTATTTCTTTCCATTTGGGATTGCAAGTAAAAGTAACAAAAAGATCAGGTCTTCCGTAAGTTCGTACATAGGCGAATGCGTCTTGTGTGTACTCATGTAGGTAGCGGAGACTGTTAACGAATGATGAGGCAGAATTATCATTTACCTAAATCTCTGGGGTTTACATTGGCGTCGCTAGAAACTGCATCTTGTAAATGTATATAATTCTCAACGCGCAGCTTTTTGATTTAAAGATATATAACGGAGACGTTCACTTTCTACCTTCACATACATGTAAAGGTAGAAAGTGAACGTCTCGTACTCTACCAAAAATTGATGAAATAATTGTCTACACCGGGCTAAGAGGTTAAAATCATTTTCTCGCAACATCATATGATACGCATAAAAATCCATACATGATACTTTTTTGTTCGGAGTAGGCTCCTTTGTGACCGGGTTAATGAGTGGAATTTGAAAATGATAACCCTCTTGTCCTTTGCAATAAATCAATGGGCAATAAATTAAATTGCAGAGCGTCATAAAACTTGTGTGTATCGGCTACCCGTTGCAACGTATCATCACGTGCTCGCAAGACAATGTCTCGTGAAGAAAATTGATCACCACTAATTACGGCTGCTATTTCGTTTATCAAAGGTGCATTGTAGCGCCTTTCATGCTCTCCTCGAGGGGTCCGATCTGCGTGAATGACGACTTTATAATCCTCTTCAGGTAGGTTTTCTAAAGCAGTTTTAAATGTTTTCACTAAAATGTTACGTTCATGCAAGAATCTTTGAATTTTGAACACTGTGTCTCTCTCAACTCCCTGGATAAATTGGCAGCGACGGTCTACCTCAATTTCTTCGTCACCCATAAAATATACTTGTAAAAATTTATGCTGTTCGTTTTCAGCTGGAAAAAGTGAACCTATTCTATGATAAATTTGCCCTTGCACCATAAATGTAGGCGAAAATCCCGGCATTATTATTTCGGTCAACTCGAAGGACGTCATTTGAAAGCATGAGTTATATTTTCGGATCCTGTTTAAAAGCGCCGTGACTCATTAGCATCATATAAAAGAGAGTTTTCAAAGGTTCTTCTGGTTCCCAAAGTAACGGAAGAGACACTTTGCCATTGGAACAGCACATGCCTGCGGTCTCATCTTTCCATTTTAAAGCGCTGCAAAATCGACACGCCTCGTCCATCAGTCCGATAACAACTAATCTGTGATTTTTATATTCAATCAACGGATTATAATTGAATGCTGCGTCATTAAAAACCGACCAATTGTTTCTTTGAAAATTTTGTCGACGTTCAGCTTGGAGCTGTGCATTTGCATCTCTTCGCGCCTGTGTCTGTTCTGGTGTTTCAGATGCCCTTATAGTAGATTGACGTTCAGCTTGCTCAATGAGTCTGTGTTAAGTTTCATCAGGTGTTTCCGCGGCTCTTAAGGCGGCCTGACGTTCCGCTTGTTCGAATAGCCTTTGCTGACTTTGAGCAGGTGTTTCAGTAGCTCTTAAAGTAGATTGACGCTCTGCCTGTTCAAGACGCCTTTGCTGACTTTGATCAGGTGTTTCAGTAGCTCTTAAAGTAGCTTGACGCTCTGCCTGTTCAAGACGCCTTCGCTGACTTTGAGCTGGTGTTTCAGTAGCTCTTAAAGTAGCTTGACGCTCTGCTTGGAACCTTCGCTGACTTTGAGAAGGTGTTTCAGAAGCTCTTAAAGTAGCTTGACGCTCTGCCTGTTTTAGACGCCTTTCCTGACTTTGAGAAGGTGTTTCGGAAGCTCTTAAAGCAACCTGACGCTCTGTCTGTTCAAGACGCCTTTGCTGACGTTGAGAAGGTGTCTCAGATGCTCCAAAAGCAGCCTGACGCTCTGCCTGTTCTTGCCTTCTCAGTTCAGCATCTTCTAAAGATTCTAGCGATCGAGCTAATCTTTTCGCTTGTCTTTGAGAAGATACTCTTGAAAGGCTGGACTTACGTTTGCGAGGCATTATGAGTAAGAAAAACCTATTTATAAAAACGTTAAAATACCTAAAAGGAATTAAATTTCCTTTAAATATTTTTAAAGCAAATCCAAAATATCTAAAAGGATTAAATATTCCTTTTAAATATTTTTTAAAATCAAAACAACAAAACTAATTCAAGACACAATACGAATCCGAAAACGATAGCCAAAAAAAATCGAATCAACTTAAACCAAATCACAAAACAAATTGCAGAAAACCGAAATCGAAAGCAGTAGTCAATATAAATATAACCAACGAAAAAAGAAGTAAGTGTATAGGTACCGTATACACTATCTATACTATTAATATTCCTTTGAAATATTGTTAAACAACCTAAAACAACGAAAACCAATTCACGATTGTAAATAAGCAAAATCCAAAATCAAAGCCAGAGTCTAAATATGTATAAAGGAATACCAACCAAATCAACAAAACCGATCCAAGAAAATACACAAATCCGAAAATGAAAGCCAATATAAATCTGACGGCGCGTTTAATTATTTCGAAGATTATGTAAGAGTGAATGTCAACCGGATATGCAAAACGCCATCTGTTGAAGTAATCGGTTGTCATTCGCTCTGACGCAACACCAAGGGCTAGTGTAAAAAGAAAGAGGGAACGACGAGGCAATTCGCATCGAGACGGCAAGCTGTTCACATCGCGAATAAGCGTTACGTTCTTGGTGGAGTGTTTAACTATTGAATACCTCTAATAATTTTTTCATAATACCCTAATTACAATTTGTGTGAACTACATCTTTTAATTCTCCTTGCCCGATTACCCTCGTCTAATTAGGGTCAAGTATGGATCCAGAGGATATAGCAGACCACCCTGACGTCCCTTTATCAGAAGTGGGATCCGAAGGGCATTCACAAGGAGAAGATAGCAATGCGCACGCGGCATCGTCGCACAATTTACTGCGCAATATGGAGGCCTTATTATCTCGCCTCTTGAAGACTCCATCGTCCACCGAAGATACAAACCGCATGACAACGCAACTAGTGCGGTTTGACCCAGACGAAAAAGACGTGGACATAGAAGGTTGGTGCAGGATAACGGAAATTATAGTAGTGAATAGTAGGAAACTAGACGGTGCGGAACTTTTGCTAGCGCTTACGCACGCTCTGAGAGGACGGGCGGCCAAATGTTTGACCAAATTGCAAACTTCACAGTTAACATGGATGCAAATAAAGGAATTACTCCTTGCAAAATTTGGGAAACCGATGCTACCGCAAGACTACTTTGACGAGATATTAAGATTTCAACTCGGTACGAAGGAAACTGCAAGTGATGCTGCGACGCGTGTCTGGGGGATGATAGAGCATATCCCTCGCACCGAAATGTCAGAAGATGTCATCACGGGGTTTGTAGCTTCTGTGCTATGCCAAAAAGATGGTATTATACGACGAGAGCTGCAATCTTGTAATGTTTCTACCAGAGCTCAGTTGTTACGGGTTCTCAACGGTATTTCATCAAAACGAAAACACGAAGGACAAGAGATCAACGAGACAGAAGTAAAAAGAAGCCGCTACAATGAACCACGCTTTACTGGAACGTGTCATCGGTGTGGTATATCAGGTCATCGAGCCTTGGAGTGTCGCAAACGCCGCGAAGAGCCTGTTACTAGAGCAACTACGACAGCTGAGCAGCATGTGAAGATGCAAGTCCATCCGCGTCCTGTCACTTGTTATGTTTGTGGTCAACAAGGGCACGTCGCATCAGCGTGTCCAGATCGCAAGAGGAGCAACGAGAAACCGGCTGTCAGCAATGTCCACCTGTGCGAGCGGAAGCCGGCAATCGGCACCTTTACTACGTCCATGGGTGAGCTCGTTTCTTTTCTCTTCGATAGTGGTTCCGCCTGTCCATTCCTGACTTCCGACTTGGCTAGTAGGCTACCGGGTACAATGCGTAACGAACTCGTATATCTCGCGGGTATTGGAGATGATAATGTAGTGAAATGTGATTCGCAGATTCTTAGCCCCATCAATGTTGAAGGCATTCAATTAGATATGTTGTTTCATGTAGTTCCCAACGCCGCTATTAGTGAACCGGTTATTATAGGTAGGGATATTTTAGACAAGAGTGTCAATGTCGAGATTAGTAACGATCGTATTCATTTCTCGTTACGTAGGGAGGTTGGTATTGTAGGAAAATCGAGTCAATATGATTTTACTAACATTGATACAGATTTACAAGGTGAGCACAGGGTAGCCCTCATTAGGTTATTACAACAATACCGCGAATTCTTCATAGACGGCATACCAAAACGTCGCGTCTCTACAGGTTTCATGCGAATAGAGTTAGTTGACCCAAATAAAACTGTTCAGCGGCGTCCTTATAGGTTGTCACCGGCGGAAAAGGAAATAGTTAGGGATAAAATAAGACATCTTTTAGAAGCGGGAGTCATTCGTGAGAGCACGTCACCCTTTGCCAGTCCGATACTACTCGTTAAAAAGAAAGATAACTCTGATAGAATGTGTGTAGACTATCGCGAGCTTAATGCTAATACCCGACCAGAACATTACCCGTTACCGATAATTGACGAACAGATAGATCGACTTCACGGTGCTCGTTATTTTTCGTCTTTGGACATGGCATCAGGCTATCACCAGATTCCGATAGATCCCGAGGGCGACAACATAGCTCGTACAGCTTTCGTGACCCCCGAGGGGCAATATGAGTTTCTTGCCATGCCCTTTGGCCTAAGAAGTGCAGCGTCAGTATATCAAAGGTGCATTAACAAAGCTTTAGGTTCGCTTAAGGATACGGTGGCATTAGCATACATGGATGACATCCTCTGTTATTCTGATGACGTCACGCGAGGCCTTGAACGTTTAAACCTTACACTACAAGCTCTATGTGAAGCGGGTTTTTCTTTAAACATTAATAAGTGTAAATTCATGAAAAACCAAGTAGACTTCCTAGGTTATGTCGTAAAATCAGGTCAAGTAACTCCCAATCCTAGGAAGGTACAAGCACTAACAGACGTACCCGCCCCGCGCACAGCCAGTCAAGTTCGTCAATTTTTAGGTCTCGCATCTTATTTTCGGCGTTTTATTCCGAATTATACCCGCTTAGTAGGTCCTTTATACCCCCTAACAAAACTAAGAGGCCCAATAACCTGGACGGGCCAACATAGTGAGATCCACAAAACCATAGTTAGCATATTGACATCAGAGCCGGTATTGACGATCTTTGACCCCAAATCCCAGTGAGCTTCATACAGACGCGAGCTCAGAAGGTACGGTGCAATACAAATTCAGCGACATAATAATCTGCCACATGTGATATCCTACTTTAGCCGTCGGACAACCGAAACCGAATCGCGTTACCATTCCTACGAACTTGAAACCTTGGCGGTGGTCCGAGCGGTCGAGCATTTTAGACATTATCTGTATGGACAGCACTTCTCAGTTTTCACGGACTGTAATTCTCTTAAGGCGTCAAAGTCTAAAACCGATCTTACACCCCGAGTATACCGATGGTGGGCCTTCCTCCAGGCTTATGATTTTGACATAGTCTACAAGCAAGGAAGTAGCATGGAACACGCCGATTTCCTCTCCAGAAATCCACTCGATGAACCTACGAACTATCGATACCAATCCGTCCAAGAAAAACAAGTCTGTCAATTCGTTGAACTTCATCAGGGTTGGCTGACTGTCGAACAAAAGAGGGATAGCGAAATACAGGACCTAATTAACAAGCACAACAACAAAGAACTTCCTGAAGCCGTTGCCCATACCTACGATATTCGAAAAGGGATACTTTATAGGAAAATTGAGGGTAACAAATTGTACGCGCTCCTCACTTGGACTTTAATCAACCACGTCCATACAGAGATTAAGCACCTAGGCACTGAAAAGACGCTAAACAAACTTTACGAGCAATATTGGTTCCCACAAATGTCAAAGCTAGTGCGCAAATTTGTAGATTCTTGTATAGTATGCAAAGCTTCGAAGGGCCCGTCAAGCGCTACCCAGATAAGACTTCATCCGATTCCTAAAGTTTCCACTCCTTGGCATACCGTACACATTGATATCACGGGTAAACTCAGTGGAAAAAGCGATCGCAAAGAATATTCATCGGTTATTATCGATTCCTTCACCAAATATATTCTTCTTGAATATACCCCCTCTTTAGATTCAGTAAGTGCTATTAAAGCTCTAAAAAAAGCGGTTTGCCTTTTTGGATCACCTAAACGCGTTATAGCTGACCAAGGAGATGCTATATAAGTGCCGAGTTTAGAAATTTGTAGGGACCATTCCATAGACCTTCATCTCATTGCAACAGGATCTAGTAGAACAAACGGCCAGGTAGAGCGCGTAATGCGCACTCTGAAAAGCATTCTCACCATAGTTGAGAACGACCGAACAAAACTTGGCGAGATGAGCTTATAGGGTGCAGTTAGCTCTAAACAGTACGCGGTCTAGGGTAACTGGATATTCACCCACAGAACTAATGTTTGGAATAAAAGCTCAATCCTTAGGTATGTCAAAAATTGTATTAAGTTCCGAACCCGAACCCCGATCAGACTTAGACACCATCAGACGTAACGCTGCTGACAACATTGCGAAAGCAGCTTCAGCAGAAGTAGAACGGTTCAATCGAGGCAAAGCAGTCGTGAAGCCATTCCCTATAGGCGAGTATGTTTTTATAAGAAACAACGAGCGCAATCAGACAAAACTTCATAAAAAATTCAAAGGTCCATTTTTAATTACTAAGGTGTTAGAAAATGATAGGTATGAGCTGAAAAACATTGATGGGTCTAATAGGACTTACAAATATGCTCACGAAAATCTTCGTTTAGTACCCGGGGGCTATGACGGTCTGGTAGAGATTGCTACCTCGTTAATTAATAATGATGAGGAGGAGTTCGTGACGGCGGGGCAGAGCCACATCAACAGTACTCTAACATCAGATGATGATAGTGACACAATATCGGTGTCCAGCGGTCGTACTGAAACTACAAGCTCAGCAACCCTATCAGCATCAGAGCGCGAGGAACTTTAAGGTTAGTAATGTCAGTTGTGAGAATTAATAGATGCTATTAAACTGTCTAAGGTGTCGTCATATGAGATGACGTGTGAAGAGCCAGTTGTCCGGTCCATGTTGTCATATGAGATGACGACTGGTCGAAGGGACGCTGTCACTCTGAGTTAGGTGTCGTCATATGAGATGACGGGTAGAGAGCCAGTTGTCCGGTCCACGTTGTCATATGAGATGATGAATGGTCGAAGGGACGCTGCCGCTCTGTGAGCTAGCTAGTCAAGGGCTAGGTTGTCCGGTCCAAGTCACCATAGGAGATGATGGTTGGTCGAAAGGACGCCTTAGCCAGTGTTAGTTTGCATGAGGTCAAACGTAATCGCCTTGCGTGTATGTGTATGGGCTCCTAAATGTCCAAAGATAGGGACAGTGTACCTATTCATGTCAGGATAGGACGAGCGAATGAAAGTGGTAATCCCAGCGGGTTTTATTTTCCTATTGTTACAGAATAACTCTACACCAAAAGCAGCACGAGGACGTGCTAATGTCAGTCCGGCCGTGACGGCGCGTTTAATTATTTCGAAGATTATGTAAGAGTGAATGTCAACCGGATATGCAAAACGCCATCTGTTGAAGTAATCGGTTGTCATTCGCTCTGACCTACCTGAGCTAGTGTAAAAGAAAGAGGGAACGACGAGGCAATTCGCATCGAGACGGCAAGCTGTTCACATCACGAATAAGCGCTACGTTCTTGGTGGAGTGTTTAACTATTGAATACCTCTAATAATTTTGTCATAATACCCTAATTACATTTTGTGTGAACTACATCTTTTAATTCTCCTTGCCCGATTACCCTCGTCTAATTAGGGTCAAGTATGGATCCAGAGGATATAGCAGACCACCCTGACGTCCCTTTAAATCCATTTATAATATTAGAATGGATTCAACCTTAACCAAATCACAAAGCAAATAACAAACAACCGAAATAGAAAGCAGGTAGTCGAATAAGCTATGAAATAGAAACAATTTAAGCGTATAGGTACCGTATGCACTATAAGTTGACGCGCGGCTCAACGGCGGGAGTTAAGTTCATGTCAGGAAACATTTCGTTACCGCGTTTTAAAAACCTAGTAACGACATCTAGCGGAATCAATTTAAACTATGTAAACGTTAGTTAATAAGAACTCTCAAAAAATATTTTTTTCTTATAATTTTGCACAATTTTTCTTATTGTAATACCGATTCATTCATAACCACATATAAGAACTGTATTCATTTCCGTTCAATAAATATTACTAAGGCTTATTAATAAGGCTTACTAAGAACTGTTTCTACCATTGTTAAGTTATAGTTAGGGGGAAAGCGTGACAGGTGGTGATAGTATTTCTGATCCATACTTATAATCACGCCTGTAACCCTTGCGGGGTGGGCAGAGCATCAACGGATTACTTAATATCGTCTGCGAAGTTATCGCCTATTCTGTGAATTACGATGCACCAAAACGTTTGAAGAAAATCAGCTGGTGAATTTTATGTTTTTATCGCTCTCTTCCCGGTCCTACGTGGAAAATACAGATCCATACATTTTTATCTTAATTTTGGTAAAAGACATAATAATCCAGATATTCTGACCTTCTGTGTTCGTCCATCGTACCGTCGTCCGTCTTGTAGAATTACGGTGGCGCCACCTAGCTGAATTTAATTTTGCAACATATTCGATTTTCCCACGGAATGATATGTTTTCCGGTGAAAAAAGTAGCCTATGTCACTCTACAGCCACCGAACTATCCCCATACAAATAATCATGCCATGCCGACGCTCTGTTGCGACGTGAAAGAAGGACAAACTTGTGCAACATATTCGATTTTCCCACGGGAATGAGATGTTTTTCCGCGGAAAAAAGTAGCCTATGTCACTCTACAGCCACCGAACTATCCCCATACAAAAAATCATGCCATGCCGACGCTTTGTTGCGACGTGAAAGAAGGACAAACAAACAAACAAACAAACACACTTTCGCATTTATAATATTATAGTATGGAAGTATGGATATGGATAGATTATAAATATTGCTTATTGAAAGTTACTCTTATGTTTAATTTACCACTGGTTCAGAAAATACCTCTGTCTTAGGAAGAACCAGCAGGAAACTCAGCGGAACTTTTTTTCTTAAATAAGAACAGTTTACAGTCATTAAAGCTACACAATAATTAACAACACAAAACAATTTTAAATAGCATGATAGCGATCACCTCATTCCCGGGGGTTATTATTACCCATAAATTCCTTAATATTATAATAAGTTTTAAGCTTGGCGGATGTCACATTTTGTTGTAAGAGCGTATATCAAGAATGAACTACTGACTCTGTGGAGTCGAGAAACTGGTACTACTAGCCAGTATCTGTTCGTAGTATTTACAGAATGAATATCACTTAGTTAAAACTACTTATATTTTTGTGTACAAACATATACAAATATCCAAACCTTACCAAAAGCTTAGTTAAATCTATACAAATAATAAGTGATGGAATGTTTATGTGCAAAGTCCAGACATTATTTATACCAAAAAATTAAAGCTAACTAATATTATATTATACAACATTGTAAATGTATTCGACCAGTTTTTTTATAGCCTGTGGTCGAAATTATCTTTAATTGTGGTACAATTTGGCAGTAAGCTTAAAGAATACACAGCAAAAGCAACAGAAACAGGATGGAACAGATGTAGCAGGAGCACATCATAGCACAGTTTAAGGACAGTTTCTATCGAAACTTGTTGCGAGGTAACTGATAAGAAAATGGAACAGGTTTCTACTCTATCTCAATGTTTGCCATCTGTGTCACTAAAATCTCTTTATGCAGACCATGCATGGACTTGTTAATTTTCACGTCTTTAATATAATAGATCACCATCATCATCATCATCATCATTACAGGACTTAACAAGTAAGCTGCTGAAAATATTCTTCACCGAAATGCCATAAACACGATCCAGGACCACTTGCAGCCATTGATTTCCTGCAAGTCTTAACAGGTCATCACTCCATCTAGTAGAGATCTACCGTAAGCTTCACTAACTGGTGTAGGGCTGCCACTCGAGAAACTTTCTTTCCCTTCAGTTGTCGGTTCTTTGATCTATATGGCTAGCCGATTACCTCCTTAGTTCACTGATTTGTCTCGAATCGATCAAAGAATACTAGATTGAAATAGCAGCTTAAGGGCTAGTTCACACCGAGACGCGACGCGACGCGTCGATGGTTGAAGAGGCCAGTGGTTTCGTACCGCGCAGCATGGCGCCGCGAGACGCATCGAGACGTCGCGAGGCGCATCGTGAAGTCGCTGGCAGCGCACAGCTTTTGTACGCTGCGCCTACCGTTGATGCGTTGCGCTACGTCGCGAGGCATCTTTAGGCGCAGCGCGGCGTAGCGCGACGCCGCGGGGCATTTTAAAATTATCTCAATAAAATGTGTATCTTTTCGTATAGTAAATAAAGTTATATTTTTACTATCGTAAAAAGAGAATTTAGTTATAATTTTCACTATCTTAAAAAGAGCGCGCTGCGTCACGTCGCGTCACGTCTCGTTGTGAGCTGACCCTAATGCTGCAGTGTTTCTTATGGTGAGTATGATGAGAACTGGAGATCCTTTTTAATGGAAACGAGGCATTCCATTTTAGTTCTTAGGGGTAACAACGCATTTGCACTGCATTTTGATTCTTAATCGATAAAAGATAAAGATGTCTATGGACCACAGCATCCACATACCATCAGCTAGACTGTATGCTCCTTTGTCACACATATTCTATAAAAAAAATATCTTAAAAATGTATCATAATTTAAAAAAATATCTGTAAAACAAATCCCACTTTACTTTTATATGACGTGGGACGTGTATGAATTATTTTACAGTTCTACTTAGCCATACATCTCTGTATATTATTTAAGATAATGATTTTCATTTATTTTAGATTCGGTATATACTTCTGCCTATATCACATTTCATTATTTAAAATAGTTTGTAACCATTTATATTGTAAAGTTTTAGGTTTCTTGCTGGTTCTTCCCAGGACAGAGGTTTTTTTCCGAACCAGTGCTAAAAAATAAAAAAATGATTTTCAATAAGAATTACATGTAATCAATATTGAATAAAAATCTTCTCTTCTATTCTATTCTATTCTAACAATTCTCGTTTAAATGCACATGAATTATATTTTCCTATGCAATACCAAATACCTATTCCCTGGGTTGACTATAAGAAAATGCGGAAATTTGGAAGCCAATAAGGTAAATGAAATAATCTGTAAATAAAAAAGTACTACGACAATTTGGGCAGGTATACACTGGCTCTTAAAATAATTGGGAGTTGCTTAAATTCTGTTAATGTAGCAAAGGTAATTTTACTAATGGAAATATGGACTAAAGCGGGAAAACTAATTGGTAAAAATTCTGCCCGCGTACGTTTTGTTAATGAAGAGAGAAATAAAGATAAATATTAAATTTTGAAATGCCTAATTATATTATAGGTGTGTTGATATACTTTTACATATCTAGTATATTAAATTTCTAAAGTAATTAAAGCAATTGACAACTCCTTGATGGGCCTCCACGAAGCCACTACCACACGTATACCACAGGGTTTACATAATATGGTACACATGTGGTAGTGGCTGATGACAGTAGTGGTAGTGACACATGTGGACATGCTCTTTATGTGTTTCAGTGTTTTTCAAAACTTTTTGTGTCTTTTTTATTATGGAACATGTCTCAGTCCCTCCGCTGAGCACGCCAAGTTTTTAAGAGACCAATTTATCCTTCTCTTCCAATTGAATGCGAAACTAGACGTCACTCGTCTATATGTCGATGGCGAGGATTCCGATGCTGGCTGAGGCAGCAAAGGGAATATTTCAGGTTATTCACCCTGAAATTGAGAAGATACGACAAAGTTCTTTTAGCAGTATATGTGCAAACCAATGCCTTCTAAGGGTTAAACTGAACTAGATTTAGTCATCTCCAATACGAGACTTTGTTTAACAAAGACTCGACATCGATCGCGAAGTTTGTTCTAGTACACGATGACGTGTTCTCGTAAAATATTGGCACGGTCGGTGAAAAAATATCACCTGATATTATTGACCATGCTGATATTATTTTTGTATTATACTTTTACTGTTGTGTAACTATTTTCAAATGTTTAACGGTGATTGTTGTGATACTTTCATTGCTAAAAAGGTTACAAAAAGCCACCACGACCCTATTAATGAACATTTTACTACATTCGAGATAAAAAATATAGTGCACTTTATTTTATTCGTCATTTATGCGATTTAATGTGTTCGTTTGCTGCTTGAAAGTTAAAAATATAATAAAAGCTCATGATTCCTTGGCTCACGAGCGCCATTGCGTATATATCAGTTGCAATTGACTAATAATTTACTAAGTTTATAGGTTTAATACAGAGTTATAATATGAAAGCCGTCTGTGCCTTGAAATAAAATAGGGTACCATCAGGTAAAATATATAAAACTCGCACACATCATCGTCGCTTAATTTACTGATGGACGTAACTGACTATATTTCTTCTGTGCGTGTGTTTGTTTCGGAATTCCTACTAAACGGCTAAATCGATTTTGATGAAATTTTTATTTGTATTTAAGTGGGCTCCTGAATGATTTAGATTCACAATTGGATCCGGTAGGTGGCGCTGTTGTCATGATGAAACCCGGGGCGGATCGCTAGTATTTAATAAATAACACACACAACCGACAGTTTCCCAACAAAATTTCGAACCTACGTTGCGCAATATATGTTTAATGTGTTTTATAGTTTATGTAGGTTGATTAAAAATATGAATACATTGTTAACATTTTAATTCTATTTGGAAACTTTTATTGCCCTCATTCGATATATGACAGTGATTAAAATAGCAGCAATTACGTTATTGTTTATAGCTGTATTTGTAGCATTATTTGAACATTTTCACCAATATACATATTTGGAAATTACTCCAACACAAATTCGACAAAACATTACTAAGTCTATCAAATCTTTAATAGTTTTAAATGGCTCCTCTACTCTTGATATTGTGCACTAATTATATTATGTTACGAAAATGATTTTTATGATATACAGCTGGTATAATTTATTAGTCGCTATTATATAACACACGGGTGTAATGGATACTTTAATATGACTTTATTATAATATAACTTATAAGTAATAAAATCGATTCTTTAAGGGACTTCTTTGCTTGGGTTCTGTATACCATAGATTGGGACGTAAAACAAAGAAAAAATTATCGTTTTTCTGATGTTTACGGACAAGCTTCTGATGACCAAATCATGGCAAAAAAATAATCCATCTAAATATCGAAAACCCCACTTTAACCTTAAAAACATTTTTAATAAAACCATATATCCAATTATTTAAAAAAAGAAAACTGGCACTAAAATTAAAATTGTCCCATCTTTGACGGCATTCCTTTTTTATTAATGTCTGATCTAATTATCGTTTTCGAAAGGTTAATTAATTTCGTTTAAAATGAATAAAGTATTTTATTTCATCAGTGATCTAAACTACTTTCATTTTATATTCATCTATCACACCGACCATTTTTTAATTGGAAACCATATCAACTTAGCTTCTACCTACAAACAAACGCACAACACGTACAGGTATATTTGATACTGAACGGGTATATTGATTTTTTTTTTATAGAAGAGGGGGCAAACGAGTATGAGGCTCATCTGATGGTGACTACCGCCGCCCATGAACACCAGGGGAATTGCAGGTGCGTTGCCGGCCTTAAATAAAGGAGTAAGTCCTTTTCTTGAAGGTACCTAAATCGTATCGGTCCAGAAAAATCGCCGGTGGTAAACTATTCCACAAAGAGGTTATACGAGGAAGAAAAGTCCTAGTCTAACGCATAGTGGTGGACCGCCAAGCATTCAGATGGTGGGGATGGGATCGTGAGTTTTGTCGTGATGAGCGTTCGTGAAATTTGGCAGCTGTATTTAATCCAAACAATTCCTCAGAGCACTCCCCGTGGTAGATGCAATAGAAAATGCAAATGGATGCAACAACCTTCGCAGTGTCAGTGAATCGAGAGCAAAAAAAATATTGTGAAGTGGAAACGTCTTTAGAATCGTTGTGATTTTAAACTCGATGAAACGAAAAAGCGACACTAAAAAGAGACAAACATATACATCTATAGAATTTGGCCTGCGAGAGAATGAGATACAGTACAGATATACAGAATACATTAAACTGTGTTTAATATTATCTCGGTATTCTCTTTGTGCGGTGCTTTGTAGCCTTTTATGAAGGTTTCAATTCTACCGCGTGTGAATTGCACACAATTAAATAATGATGTTTTTTATGGCTCCGTGGCGCAGTGGCTTAGCAATGAGTTGCTGCGCTGGGGCCGCGGATTCGAATCCCGCACGGAACAAGTATTTGTATGGCCTGCAAATAATTGTTCCGGGTCTGGATGTTTGGCCTTGTGCAATTTATGTTTGTAAACTGCTTCCACGATACAGGAGAAAATCCTAGTTTGGGGGTAATGTTTTTTTAAACCAATGAGAATGAGAAAACACTTATTATAAACTAGTGCTGACTACAATCCCACCTGGTGGTAAGTGGTGATGAAGACCTAGATGGTAAATCGCACTGTCTTAGCGTAACAAAAGCCTATTCATTCTTGCCTTGAAGACGCCCAGATTGTATTCCAATGGAAAGACAGACGCCGGCAAATAATTGAAAATGAAAAATTGAATAAAACTAGTTTTACGGATTATATCGCGTTTAATTAACTTATTTTTTATTAATTCCCGACGTTTCGGGTGCTTTACAGCACCCATGGTCACGGGGGACTGAGGTGATTGACGTCCCGATGTCAGAGTTAATCCGGAGTACCTTCAGCTTTTTTAATTATTAATTTTGGTCCGATCTACGATTTAATATTCCGATCCCGAAACGTCGGGAATTAAACGCGATATAATCCGTAAAAGTAGTTTTATTCAATGTGTAGTGTTCGCGTAAATATAAGAAATCATTATGAAAATGAAAAATATATTTTTATTTCAAATATTATTTATATAGTAATTATCTAAAGAAAAATGAACACACGTACATTATACATTATACGCGGTAGATCCACGCTGCAGCTATATAAGCTGTAGCACAAATGTCGTCGTCGGCTCTCACAGAATAACAGCGTAGAGTAGCAGCTTAATGCTGCTGTGTTTTGCATGGTGAGAGTACCGCAGACCCTTTTTAATGGAAACCGAGGCATTTCATTTTAGTCCTCAAGGGTGACAAAGCATCTGCATTTTGATTCTTAATTAAAGATAAATGTAGATGTCTATGGCCACAGCATCCACTTACAATCAGGGCCCACCTGATTGTAAGTGGATGATCTGTGCTCGTTTGTTACCCTTATTCAAAAAAAATACCTGCAATAAATACTTTACCAAAAATTATAAAACCAGAAATTTTGATATCTGAAGTCCTTTATTATATGAATTATTAAAACTTTTTAAAGACTACCTCGATTTATCTTTGGTCAATTTATTTTACTCTCCTGTAAAACTAAGTTTTAGTCCTAATTCGGCTTCGAAATGAGACAGCCGGCTGTTATTTTAACAAAAACAAAATACTAATACACATACCACCAAAAATTCGTAAGTCACAGAGTATTAGCGTCAACGGGAAAAATTTTTGTATAATATTTTATATAACGGTAGACGCTTGTGTATTTGGAATATAATCAGGGTAAATAAAACACCAAAGAATATATGTGTCCTTATTTGCATTTAGGGGAAATATATTTCTACTTTTGGGTTTTTATCCTTTTCACAAATCTTATTGTATATAAATATAACGCAAAATATTAATTTTATTATTTACACTTCATGGCTTACAACTCAATACGCTAAAACAAAGGGTCAATCGTGAGCATATTGAGAAAATTAAATATTTGTTTGTTAGCTATTAACACTTGAATAAATGCAAAATATCGTGCATACTCTTAAAAAGCAACAAAAAATATTTTTACGCGGGTTTCACTTAAAATTGTTCTCGATATTGTAAATTGGCGTTATTGTTAACACAATACATTATAACTATAGTACGTGAGGGTAATATGGTCATCCGGTTAATATGGTCACGTTCTTATAACTCAAAACTACAGCCTCGTTGGCATGGATGGCTCTGTCCTACGATAGCTCTTCATCAGTCAACCAAATAATAAAGGGACAAAAAGGCGCTGCTTTATCGACGCCATTTTGACAGTTGACTTTATAGTAAATATTTTAGTCGATTTTAGTATTGTGTAGTGTAGTAAATTATTTTTAAGTTAATTTTTCGAAGTGTTTCTAATTTCCAAACCTTGTTTGCTATTTTTATTTCATATTATATTAGTTATAGTATACGACTTTGTGTTTTTGTCTCCGTCCTCCTGCTAGTTTTGATTTTATAGGACGGCAAAGCTTAAGGTGACCATATTACCCTCACGTATCTTAGTATAAAACATGTAAAAAGATTAAATATTTTATGCTGTAATTGTTTTAATTAAAATATCAATAAAATTAAGCAGTCTCAATAACTCTTTCGGTTATAAATATAGTCAAAACGGAAATATTTCAATAAAAATAGAACCTCTGCTCTGACCTTACATGATGGCTGTACGTATATCACAATCTTATCTATTTTTTTTTCAACTACGATTCGACTACGAATTCTTTTGCTGAAGTACAATAAACCTAAACGACCTCTTAGTTGTACGACATCTGTGCATTTACAATCACATTCTCGTGAATAATTTCTTCTTAGATTTTTGAACTATTTTGTTGTATTTTGATCTTCAGAAATATCAATCTCTAAGCTTGTGCAATTGTAAAACAAGCTCTACTTTCGCCAATTGGTCCTGGTAAGTGCGTACTCATTTAATGAGATCTCGTGCGTACATACTTTAGTGTCTATTGAAGCAAGTTCAAAGTGCTTTGTTGCTCTGTCTTCGCCAATGAACTTGCCGCTTGACAAACTTGAAAGGTACGACTTCAAATTAATCCAACACTCCAGAGTAGCGGACTTGGTTCATCTTACCATCATAATCCAGAATAATATTAATAAAGGCATCTGAATAGTCTCCTTTCTGGACCGTTCCACTTTGTTGCTTTTTATTCTTTACTATATTCTGTTTCAGTCACATTTTTTTTCTTACTGCCTTCCTGACGAAGTAAGTTTTCTATTGTGTCATTTCATCGTAAAAAAAATAGTTAATACTTTCAAAAGTTTAAATGCTTTACAAAACTGTTGTGACTTGTGATGTACGTCTCTAAAATTTGAGAGGCCCATGACCTACGACTATACTATGGGCTGGGATAGAATAAAAAGATTTTTTTCTTATTAAAGTAACCAACAGTGAAATAAAACATGAACTTATGAATATTATTACGGAATTCAGACAATTCTATTTTCTTAACGTCGTAAGACCGTGAAGAAACTCTGTGTTATATGGGGAATATAATAAAGTGTACCATTAAGTGCCTACCTTTCTCATTATTCATTTTTATTCTTCTTTATTACGGTTATACTTTATTGTCATTACTATAATATATGTATGTACTTCTAAGGTTAAGGTAATCGTAGAGGATATTTCTTCTTACTTTCCCTCACGTTCACTTACAAAAACAAGGTAGACATTAAAGTAATTTAAAATATCCGAGATAAAGCTAAAATGCAGGCAGCATGCTGCAGGCAATGAACGCAAATAAGCTGCAGGTGTACAAAAGAGGGATCTTGAATACAACTTTATATTCCATGTCAAAATTACCTTATTAGTTTTCCGAATTCAGATTGTCTTCTAAACTGTTAATATTATCATAAATTTAAATTTAGCATTGAAATACGAGGAGTGTGAATGTTGAATTAATATGGAAGTAAACCGGCAAAGTTTAGTTTTTGATTAAGGGGATTAAATTTATAGGGATTATCTAAATAGGTAATTCAACAACAATTTCCGTACGATATTTATTTAAAACATAATTTGGGATAAGCGCTTTAAACTTGCTGTTTCCAAAGGGATCATTCAGAAAATTACAATAAATTTTAAATAGTGGAATATATTTTTATATTAATCCAAAATAATAGAAGGATACGAAAATTGTGATGTTTCAAGCTATGCATGCAAGGTGATGCATTCTTGACAAAATCTGTTTCCAGCAGAGAATAAAAATGGGTCTTTAAATTCGAAGAATATAAAATAGAAAATAATTAATAAAATATAGTAGCTGGTTGTTTTCTCGTCCAAGGGCTAAGTATAGATAGCCATTCAGCGAGAAAACGCAGCCAGCGTTATTGTGACACTGTTATTGCGGAAGGTAGGAATTTTTATTTATGTATTCTTAAAAAATCGTTACCCACACTAGGATTTTCACCTGTATCGTGGAGGCAGTTTACAAACATAAATTGCACAAGGACAAACATCCAGACCCGGAACAATTATTTGTATTCCATACAAATACTTGTTCCGTGCGGGAATCAATAATATAGTTTTTTTTACTGTGATAAATATTGTATATTTTTAACGTTCAAAGTCTGAAAGTTTACTTGTATTGTCATCAGCTCAAACAGAGGGATTCGTAAACGAAAGAACAAACATTTCACATACACATTATATATTATCATAAAATAATCCAATATCAAAGTGTATACTTAATATCATAGCAAATAAGTTCACATGTACTACACTTTTAGTCTTTCAATAATTAAATAACAACTCTGCCCTTTATTTCTTACAAGTTACTTCTTTGAACCCTCGAACCAGTATGCCCTTCTCTTACGAGTGTTAGCTTCACTCTCTAAAATCCCCTCCACTCGTTTAGTATGCATTCGAATGAATTAGCGAATGTATGATTGAATGATTAAATATTTCTGGGTTGCCATTGTATAAGTAACTACCACGAATAAGCAGAATAAATGCCGACTTATTTAGGGTTGCCAGACAGAAGCTAACAGCTCGGCCATCCTGTTCCGAGTGCGTCCTCGCACTTAAATAAATTTATAATTATGCACATGACATTCTCAATTCACTAAAGTCTCGTGAATAAAAAAGACATTCTCAACAAAAATAATTAAAAAAATATTTATAATTCTATTATTATATACATAATATATTGCAAACAAATTTAACATATTTTATATAAAAGAAAACTGGTATGCCTTTATATATCTCACAATATGTGCAAACTATGTTTATATAAACTTGTAGTTACATAATTGAAAATATTTAAATTTAATTCAAACAAATTAATTGCTATTATGTTTCTTTATAATCAATATACTGAACAATTTGTGTTCTTATATATTTTAATCTTATTTACTCCTGTTTTACAGATAAGCTTTAATAAATCATACATGGTATGAAAAACAATATTAATTTTCTAAATCATTATTACTATGGTTATCTTCATTATCACCACTAGACAAATCTCTAGAGAAATTCATCCAAATCAACAGCAATTACAGCCTCGCAACGACGGCCTTTTTTGCAAGTCAGTGGAGTGTGTTCTATTAAATATATCGTTGGGCAGCACTTTTACTACCTACGCGATAAGGTCCTTGATACTTAGTCACTAATTTTTGGGATTTACCATCATGGGGCACCTGCTTCTCAACTCTGATTAAATCACCTGACCTATAAGTTTTCATAGGTGTCCTATACTTATTAAATATAGTAATGTATTTTAACTGTTGTGCTTTTTTATGTTCTCTCTGGCCCTATCTCATAAATGAGCTAACTTTTCAGTCTATTTTTGTAGTGGTGTCAGCAACAATAAAATGCAATAATGCCTCACTACTACTGGTGACATTAAATCCAAACAACAATTTGAAGGGGCTTTTCCTTGTGGTTTTATGGATAGTTGTGTTAATACCAATTGTTAATGACAAATGTTTTTATCCTAAGATCTATCGTCTTCATTATGGCGGTTATGGCATATATGGAATTATGGATGTCGATAGAGCGTCAAGTATAGTTCCGTTGAAGCGTTCAACATGTCCATTTGCCCTAGGTATTGCTACGGCGTTAACGATGCCTTATACCATATGAGGAAATAAAACTCTTTAAAAGATCTTGCTCATAAAACTTATCCCCTTGTCAGTTGTGAGACGAGAAGGTACTCCAAAGTAACTGATATGTTCTTTGATTACACGTACGCTAGTCAGAGACTTAAGTGTTTTTAACATCCGTTATGTTTACAAACTTAGTAAAACTGTCAACTAAAACAAATAAATAACAATTCCCCTTTCTACTTATAATAAAATGTCCTAAATAGTAGGCGCGTACAGTGTAAAAGGGTGTACTGGCTTTTTCAATGGCTTGCAATTCACCTTCACGCTTACCACCCGGAGCTTAGTGGTGCGCACATTCCAGGCAAAACTGTAAATACTTTTTGACAATACACCCTATTTTTGGGAACCAGACCATCTTATTTCATCACCGAGCCGACGATATGGATGTTTGTCCTTGTGAAATTTATGTATGTAAACTGCCTCCTACGATACAGGAGAAAATCTTAGTGTGGAGGTAACGTTTTATAAACAAAACAAAAAGAAAGACACACTTCCGTTCTTTAATTTGTAGGATATCCATGACTGTCTTAGTGCTAAAATGCTTAAGAATTTCTTTGATTTTTAAACACTTCATCCGCGTCTTGCACGGTGGCAATCAAAATTCTCATCAGAACTTTTGACTGCTAGTATGTCTAGAATATGGGCCTCGGTTATAGGTCCCTCAACAGAATTGGGACTTAACGCGTCAACATGCGCCATACGAGCGTCAGTACGATAATAGTGTACAATCATTTTCTTGAATCATGATCCATCAACGTGCAACCCGCGGAATAAGATTGCGTATAACTAACGTAGTTCACAAGGCACTACAGTCGGTATAAATTACAAACGTTATCCCTCATAAGTATACGCGGAATATATATAACGGTAGTAGTACCGCTAGCGTCTCTAACTTATAAGGAGTGAAATTTGCACTCGTCACAATTTTTTTATAAATCCATAGAACCCAGATATACCCAAAATTTATGTAATTAGTGTCGATTCTTAGGCGTTGGAAATTTTGATATAGCCCCCATTTTCCTTACTTCCAGGTCGAATGCCCTTAAAGTTCACCTCGAAGCCTAATAAATCTAAATTATTCATCAAAAGTTACACTTACTGAGTCTAAGCGTTAATCCGCCTTGTTTAAATAGTCGTAAAACTTCTTCTAGTCGTACCAACTCTTCTTTTACATGTGTACATGGAATTGGAATGACTGTAAACTAATGTAAATATCATCCATGTAAACTATTGCATATTTGATCATACGAATACATTTATTAGGGCTTTCGCCACAAATAATCAAATCATCAGGATTAAATGAATAAAATACATCAAACAACAATCGAGAATTGGCACTGAATCGGAATATTTACAATCAAGAGATCGAGAACGTAGATTATCTTTGGAAATGGTTATATCACCTTTCGACACGTTATCTCATTCTCATTACAGCCCTTCACAAGTCCACTGCTGAACATAGGCCTCCCCCTCGGAATGCCACAAAGCACGGTCCCGAGCCACCTGCATCCATTGACTTCCTGCAAGTCTTACCAGGTCGTCACTCCATCTAGTGGGGGGACGCCCTACACTTCGCCTGCCGGTACGAGGCTGCCACTCGAGAACCTTTCTTCCCCAACGCTTGTCGGTTCTTCGAGCTATATGGCCGGCCCATTGCCACTTCAGCTTACTAATCCTTTGGGCTATGTCGATTACTCTGGTTCTACTTCGGATATCCTGCGACACGTTATATGCTAATAAAAATCCACTCTATTTTTGATAGTGTATTTGCCCGGAAGAAGGTAATATTCTTTACCGTCCCTCCTAAGTGATCCCCGCACGCTCACGCTTCCATCAAACATCGGTTTTATGGATATATTTTATTCAACGGATATTAAACTGAAAGGGTTATTAATAACAGTAACATAATGAATTATATGACTATTTTTCTCCTCAAAAATTAATTTAGAAGAAGTTTTGGTTATCACAATATCTGGTAGTTCTGTAAACGTATGTCCTAAAAGAACAAGGTAACTTAAAACGTAAACATCTACTGTATATATGTCAATATATGCAGTAGATGTTACTTCGGCAGCCACTACGCCCATAGCGTAAACAAGATTAGCCCCAATCTCTCCAAGTACTGCGAGGGACATTTGAAAACTTTGTATCAAGATTTAATTCCTTAGCCTTGCTCATCCGAATGAGTGAGCATTAGTTTCCCAAATCAACGTAACACGTTAATTTCGTATCATTAATTTTAACATTCAAAACGTATTTATCATTAGGATTTTTGGAAACAGAGCTCGGATACCTGTTTTTCATTCTTATCTTTGTTTAGAAATTCAGTCTTATTAGGATCAATGGAATTTTTATTTCGGAAGTAACTAGAAGATTGATGTACAAATTTATCGCATAAATTACATTTAATTAAAGGTCTTATATTCGAATTAGACGGCACAGTTTTAGTAAATGTAAACCATTTGCGTGTCACGTCCATTCCTGTTTTGAGCCACTTTTACAGTACGTAAATATTTTGAAACCTGTTCGGGTTTCTCCCACTTGTGACCCGATCATCAATCTACCCCATACAAAATTCAATCTACCGCTTGCCTTCCATATATTTTACATCTGTTTAATAAATGTATTTTCGCGTAATAACAGTGCTCCAACGACTCACCATATTTGACAGGTTTGCTTAGCTTTTCCATCAAAAATTCAGCATAGTCTTCAAACAAGAAATGATTGAAGCAGTTTTTTTCCTTTCATCCCATGTGAGCAACAGCGATGGTAGGCCTTGGTATCAGATCTTAACTACTTAGCCTACAAGTTTTGGTAAAGCATAATGTATGATTTCTCTCTCTTCCCACCCTTAAATTGATCCATTCTATGGATCCATACCAGCACTGTTTGCTCCTTGGTCATGGTGTCGAATTCGGATATAACATTTGTGTTAAATGACAGTTTAGGCTTTTCTGAACTTTTAATGTGATTTAAAATTGTCAAAAACTTATCAAGAATAAGGTTAGTATCAGATTTTATTTACTTATTGCTATTATTAAAGATAACTGACTCACTGCTGAAACTACTGCTCCGGTACGTCCTCCTCAAATTGTGCTTTTCATTCTGATCGTATCTTCTCTGATGTCTTCGCGCGCTTCTATGGAGCTATCCGAATTAGTCACATAGTCACGTTGTCTCTTTCGTCTTTCATCCTTCCGTGTTGTTTTGTTCCTTCTTCCCAAATTCCTTATATTCATATTTTTGTAGTGTTCTTTGACCCTCTAACCTGGGCTCTCCTTCACCCTCAAACACGGGTAGTCCCCTGCTCTCTAACCTGAGCATCCTCTGGCCCTCTAACCTGGACTCACCTTGACCCTCAAACCTGGGTGAGTATTTCATTGGTCAGCGGCCCTTCCCCTCGACCGAGTCCAATCTTATCCATTGTATTCGTATCTGAAACTTCCAATATAATAGCTTAAAATATATTCATCGATATCAATTCAACGTCATGGATTAATTCATCATAAATTATTACTTCGTACGCATTTTATCAAAACTTCAACGGTCGTATTCGAATTACACAAAATTTAAAAACTTGGATGTAAACATAATTCCACATTTCTTTATTAATTTATAAGTAGGTAGTAACTCCTTACAGGTAAAGCACAAAGAAGAGGGGAAAAAGTTATCTAATCCTTTGAAAGAAAAGAATAGGGAAAAATAATGACAATTTAACTTCTTTCTTTTCCCCGCTATATTTCTGCGACTACTTTGATATAATTGACGCATTTCAACATTTTTTTAAATAAAATATCGTATTCTTTAAATATCGTAATCTTTAAAAAATTATCTCGTATATAAAAAAAAGGACTATGAGGATAGTACCAAGCTTATTTCTTAATTATAGAGTTTGGTGAAACTAATAAATACCCTTATTCTAAAAAAACAAAAACAAAAGCAGAATTAAATAATAATTCGTTTTTAATTTAGCTTTTCTGGAAAGATGAAAATAAATTCTGTATTGTATTCTATATTACGAAAGTAAGTGGCAAAATAAATAAGCGATTAAATGTAAACGCAAATGCATTATTTCAATTTAAGCTTTTCTTTTACAAAACAAAAAAAAATTGTGTGGGTAAATAATAAATAATAAACGGCTTCAATATAAAAGGCTAGGGTCTCCGATAAAACTAATAATTCTCTAAATTTACATAAAGACAGCAGTATAAAATTTAATTTTTGATATAATGACAATGACGAAGTCTTACTGCTTTTCGAAAATGATGAAATAAAAATGAGCAGTAAGTAAGTTAAAATTCTCTAACGATCCCACTTCTGAACTGTTGTCATCAGCTCAAACACAGGGATTCGTAAAAGAAAGAACAAACATTTCACATACACATCATATAAAGGGGTATAGTATTAATATCATAATATATCAAAGGGTATAGTACTTAATATCATAATAGTTCACATATACTTACACTTTTAGTCTTCTAATAATTAAATGACAACTACTTCTGCGCTTTATTGCTTACAAGTTACTTCTTCTAACCCTCGAACCAGTATGCCCTTCTCTTACGAGTGTTAGCTTCACTCTCTAAAATCCCCTCCACTCGTTTATTATGCATTCGAATGAATTACCGAATCTATGATTGAATGATTAAATAATTCTGGGTTGCCATTGTATAAGTAACTACCACGAATAAGCAGAATAAATGCCGACTTATTTAGGGTTGCCAGACAGAAGCTAACAGCTCGGCCATCCTGTTCCGAGTGCGTCCTCGCACTTAAATAAATTTATAATTATGCACATGACATTCCCAATTCTCAAAGTCTCGTGAATAAAAAGAGACATTCTCAACAAAAATAATTAAAAACTATTTATAATTCTATTGTTATATACATAATATATTGCAAGCAAATTTAACATGTTTTATATAAAAGAAAACTGGTATGCCTTTATATATCTCACAATATGTGCAAACTATATTTATATAAATGAATTACCGAATCTATGATTGAATGATTAAATGATTAAATAATTCTGGGTTGCCATTGTATAAGTAACTATCACGAATAAGCAGAATAAATACCAACTTATTTAGAGTTGCCAGACAGAAGCTAACACTTGTATTAATTTCTTTAAGCAATACCCTCACATCAGGAATTTCTCATATCTTTTGGAGCCCTTACATAATGTAAATTACACAAAGACAAACACTTTAGACGTGAAACTAAGCCATTTAAATACTCGTATTCGGCGTTGGAATATAAACTGCAGCCCACAGCACTGAAACGATTAATTAACTATACAGAAGGTACATAAGAAGTTTATATGGTATAATAATGTTTAAAAATTTCGGTCGTTATTTGATGCCTTTGACCGCAATAATGAGTTAGAAAGATAAATTCAAACTATTTTCAATAATAGCTGTTACGGCCCGCTTACTGCTAAAGAGGCATTTCATCTTAACCCCCAGGGGTGGCAACGCATCCTCATTTTGATTCTATGTCAGGAATAAATATAGATGTTTAAAGCCCACAATAATTACTTATCATCAGGTGGACTTTGTGCTCGTTTATCACCCATAATCGAATATTATTTAATATTCTGATAGATCATACATTCACTGATGTTAAAAATCATGTTTTTGAAGAAAACCGTCCAGCGGAATTTATATTATTTCTATATCATTCGAGCGATTTTTTAAGGTGTAGAGTCATGTTGCAGCTATATTATAGTGGTAGCACGAATGGGTCAGCAGACCGGGGAAAGACAGAGGCCCTTTTTACTGGATACGAGGCATTCATTCTTAGTACTCAGGGTTGACAACCCATCTGCATTTTGATTATTAATCGAGGATAGATGAAGATGTCTCTATGGGCCACAGCATCCACTTACCACCAGGTGCGCTGTGTGATCGCTAGTCATCCTTATTATATATATATATAAAAGCAATGAAATTTGACTAATCCCAGTACGAATAGAAGTCGGTAATTGGAGGTTAGACTTTATTAAATTAAATTTTTTAATCCTTTTTATGACTGCAACATGTATAATTAACGAATCATTACGTAATGTTCAAAAGTATAACAAGTACTACGCTGACTTGTATATTTTCAACCTATCCAAGAGTTTAAAAAAAAGTAGTTGATAAAACATTGTGTAATCTATATTGGCCTTAGAGCAATATATTATTATGTATTGTAAATACGATAAAAACGCTGCATGATTACCTATATAAATAAAATAAATAAAATAAATTATAAAACTTGTAGCGATGAAAACCTCTCGGCGCAAAATATGTCGAGTAGTGAGAGTAAAGAAGGTGTAGTAGTATTTCCCAGTAAAATTTTATAACTTATTTCGTGACAATTTTCTATGAGAGCTCCGGTGTTGTCGTGGAGGCAGTAACTATTATTCCGTTGTGGACGCTTTTCCTTAATATTTAAGCTAAACGCTGTTAAATGTTCAGTGTTTTTGACATCCTACCAAACACAAAATACAACTTTTTGAGTTTTTTTTTTTATAGAATAAGGGTGACAAACGAGCACACAGTCCACCCGATGGTAAGTAGTTGCTATGGCCCATAGACATCTACATCTATCTTCGTTTGCGAATTTAAATGCAGATGCGTTGTCAGCCGTGAGGAACTTAACATAGAATGCCTCTTTTCCAGTAAAAAGGGTCTCCGGTTCTCTACAATCACCATACGAAACACAGCAGCATTAAGCTGCTATTTTATGCTGGTAACTAACGGATTCATAAACAAAAAGCAATATAATAAAATATAAATATGAATTAGTGAGCATGTAATATTTTTCAATCGTTCATTCATTACAGCCTATTAAAGTCTACTACTAAACATAGGCCTGCCCTTAGATTGCCTCAAAAAGGGGATATTTGCCATAGTTGCCCTGTTTGGCAGGTGGGTTGGCAACCGCAGTTTCTTATTTTCTAGTTGTCATTACGACAACGCTGCTGGCCATCTCCTGATTTCTTTCCGTCTGTCACCTCTTACGTCACCCACATGATGACACGGTGTAGTGGATATAGGTACTTACACCGCCACTACATTTGTAGGCATGTAAATTTTACGGATGAAAAATTGAAATGGTGCTAACAAGCAAGTACGGAATTGCTACCTAATGTCGGTGATGCTATCACAGCTCATGGATATCTGCAACCAACTTCAAACAAAGAATGTGTTCTCACACCAAAGGACTAAGACATTGAGTATGGTATGAAATAAGATTGAATGACAGTTTGTGCGTCTCTCACTTTCATTTAAAAAAATTTCAAGAATATGTCCTTCAACAAAGTCACTTTACAGTACCTTCTTAGATCTGTGCCTCGAATTAGGATAATTATTGATTTTAGTTTTATTTTTAAAAAAATCTATAAGATAAAATAATTTCGCACCTCCTTTGAGTGAGGAGGATAGTTAAAGTGATCACGATTCAGCTATTTTCATCAAAATCTTTATTAAAATATATTTGAATTAATAAGTTAATCTACTTATATAAGTAGGTTTCGATGTATATATATAATGAATTATATTATTTAAACTTGCCATCAATATTAATGGCTAGTTTTGGTGTAACGTTTCCTAAGTAATTGAGTTAGATTAGGCCATTATCACCCGCCACTTGATACAATTAACTAGAGAATAGATCTAATCCCATGTGACGTAAATTATTTGCGGCTCAAAGTGTCCAACTCAAATCTCGTGCGATATTTGTAACACTGCTCGTATTCAAGCAATTTGATTTATTTTCTAATTGGAATAAAAATAAAAAGGTTATTTTTGAAAATGTTTGATTAAATGGCTTAAAAAACGCTATCAAACAATTTTAGTAAAAATTTACTGATCCAATAATACATTGTGTCAGAAGTTATCATTACACTCGTATTATACTTCCGTACGTTGTGTGGAGGCAAAGTCACAAATGCTATGATCCCAATTTTTATTACGTAATTGGAAGTATTAAATAAAAACAACATGTAGCATAAGCACAACAGTTGGTAAACTGCCTGCCAAGTGTAGGAAGTAGGTCAATTACCTCCTATGATAATAATTTATTTCTGCAAGATTGATCGTTAGAAAAAGTTTTTTAAGTTATAATAGCAACTAGTTATCCTACTTTGAGATCGTTTAAATGACAGGTTAAACTAAAAAAAGTGAAAAATAAACAAAAAAATTATCATTTATTTATTTGTTTTATAATATAAATATATTATATTTATAATTAGTTATACTCATCCCTTCCTAGAATAAAAGAGGTAGTGGGTGGAAAATAAAAAGAGATAAGTGAGCGTTCAACTCGAAGCCCCCACTATATTAAAAACTTCAAAGTGATTCCGACAGTCATTCGATCGGTTATCTAGGTTGTGATTATTCCACTAGACCTAGAGCTACCAAAGGAGAACATTCTGCGGTGAATTTGACTAGTGTACATTGCGATATAAAGTGTTGATGTTGGTTAGCACACTTAATCTATTTTTGTGTTATAATGTAAGAGAGTAACGTGATGTCTATCGCGTTATTTATAATAGGTCGGGGAAAAAGTTTATTTTTTCTTGGAGGATAGATGTGAATATCTATAAGCCATACTAATCACTTACAATCAGGTGAACTGTGTGCTTGTTTGTTTTCTTAAAAAAAACTTTATTGAGAAGAATGACAAAATAACGTTTATAACATTGTAATAAAAGGTAATGTCGTAAAAATTCAGGCTCGAAATTGGATTGCTCATACAAAATTCAGGTAAACATAAAAAGGTACAAAAAGGTCTCGCGGAAAATAAAGGGCTGAATAGAATTCAGAAGTCAAAACTATTTATTTTTAAGTTATAACTTACGTTTCGCCAATATTCTGGCTACGCCACTGGGTGACTAGACTAAGAATGTTTAGTTTTAGTTATGTTATATTATTAAAATATATTTGATAAATACACGACAATGGTGGGTGGAGGTCATTATCTCCTTGATCATTTTTTTTAGTGATTAGTGTTGTTTTTCAACCCCCAACGAAAACAGAGGGGTGTTATATGTTTGTAGTGTGTATACATGTATCGTATACATGTATATGCGGCATCATAGCTCCTGAACGGATGAACCAATTTTGATTAAGTTTTTATTTTTGATTTAAAGGTGCCTTAATCGAAAGTGTTATTAGCTACGTTCCAAGAAAATCTGTTCAGCCGTTTGAAGATCATCCGCTCTTTTTATTTCGGGGTTTTGAACATTTTTAATTTTGTTTATGTTTACCCAGGCGTTCGTCTCGATAATTTTCTTAGGATTGTGATTTCAAACGTAACGTGGGACGGTCCCTGCCTAAATAGAACGACAATATGTGTAAAGTGGATCATAGTAACTGAACGTATAAAACCAAAATTTGGGGATAATGGTGCGCCTAAGGGGAGGGTTATTTCCTGCATTGAATTTTCGCAGGCTGATTTTCATCACCATCATCATAATTACAACCTACCGATCGTCCAATACTGAACATTAAGCCACCCTGATAGATTCATTCGTGAGCTATTTGAATACATTATATCATCAGTCTGTCACTTTCTTTATGTACAGGAAGTCGCTTTACATTATGTTTGCCGTTTTAAGGCTACTAGTTAAGAATCTCTCTTCCCTATCAGCGTGGTATCCTCGAGTTATATTTTGCAACTTTATCCTACTGATTCGTCGGAATGTATTCATAACTCTTGTCCTACATCGAATATTTTTTTTAAAATTAATACTAAAACATTATGTTATTAGAGACGTTTCAAATGTTTTATCTACATCAAAATTGCAATCATAAAACAAAATACGAAAATGAAAATGTTTATGGTTAAATTTTACAGTTTGAAACGTAATTCAACATAAAGTATCTTCAAAGCGATACTTGCATTTATAAAGTCTGATCTTAAAGCTGCTTTAATGCAACTTCCAAGACACTAAATTCAATAGTGACAGCTTGTGAAAGAAAGAAGCATTACATTGAAATTGTTTAAATACAAAATGCTGAAGTGAATTCCTTTAAAGAAATGTTGAGTAAAATTCTTTCATTAGTCTCGGAGTATCGATTTTTCATGTTTTCTGAAAAGGCAATTTCGTATCAAACGTGCTTCGATCTAGATAGTATAAAAATCTTGGATAAAAATACTTGATCTTTTTAAAACTGTATGAAAAGCGTAATATCAGTCATGCCAAAATACTTAATATCATTTGTATACAAAGAGACTTGAAGGTTTAAATATTTAAATGTTTTTGTTTGTATATATTTCAACGGGAGACGACCTGAGGGAGACTTATGTTCAGCAAAGAGAGAGAAAAAGAGCCTACTCCTTTTTAAAAGGCCGGCAACGCATCTGCAATTCCCCTGGTGTTGCAGTTGTTCATGGGCGGCGGTAGTCACTTACCATCAGGTGAGCCGCATGCTCGTTTGCCCCCTCTCCTATAAAAAAAAGCAACGGACCCGAGTGAGAAGGGCTGTGATGAATGAATGAATTGTATTATATTAGGTCCTTACATATGAAATTGGCGTTTTGTAACGGGAGGAATATAAAGTCAATTTTTTTTGTAAAATATATTTAATTAATCAAAGTATGCACCATTGTTATCTATGCACTTTTACCATCTCATAGGTAGTTCATTGATCCCTTTACTAAAAAAACCATGGGGGCGAGAATCAATAAACTCTTTGAAGGCGGTTTGGACTGCCGCATCGGAGTTGAATTTTTTTCCTTGTAAGATGTTGTCCAAATTCCGGAAAAAATGGTAATCTGTTGGAGCAAGGTTCGGGGAGTACGGTGGATGTCGCAGACATTCCAATTGTAGCTCATCTAACTTAGTGGTTGTTTGTTGTGCAGTTGTGCATCTAACTTAGTGGTCTTGCGTTGTCGTGAAGCAGCAGTGGCCTAGAGCGATTGACCAATCTCGGTTGTTTAGCAGTTAGTTCTTCCTTCATGGTTTGCAGTTGCTGACAATAGATATCTGCCGTAATCGTTTGGCCAGATTTTAGAAAGCTGTAGAGAACGACACCGGCGCTAGTCCACCAAACACTCACAAGTAACTTTTTCTTTAGGGGAGTCATTTTTCGTTTAGGGCAGGATTTGGCTGGGTCTCCAGAGTTCAGCCATTGCGACAAGCGCTTCCGATTATCGTAGAGTATCCACTTTTCATCACAAGTAATGATTCGATTTAAAATCCCTTCATTATTGTGTCGGTTGAACAAAGTAACACATCAGTCGACGCGTGTTTGCAAGTTCGATTCACTCAATTCATGAGGTACCCATCGTTCAAGTTTTTTTACTTTCCCGATTTGCTTCAAGTGGATTAATACAGTTTTATCACTTACCCCGAAGCCTGCAGCTATCTCTGAAGTGCTTTGTGATGGATCCGCTTCCACAATAGCCTTTAATTCTTAATTTTCCACTTTGGTCTCCGGCCGTCCACGGGGTTGGTTCTGAAGGTCGAAATTTCCAGAACGAAAACGTTGAAACCAAAAACATACCATTCTTTCTTTTACGACTCCAGCACCGTACACATCATTAATCCTTCCAGCTGTTTCTGCAGCACTGGCGCCACGCTAGAACTCGTACTCGTAAATATACCGATATTTCATGTTTTCCATTGTAATAAGCGACGCCAAATAATAAAATAATAAGAAAAAAAACAAATGAATGACTGTTTTCAAAACCAGCTAAATGAATTTATAAATTTGAATTTGGAATTCTTAACCGAAAAGGAGATATTTCAGATCAAAGTGGTCAGTACGACAAAACGCTAATTTCATATGTAGGGACCTAATATTAGTATTTGCTTATGTTGGTATATAGGTATTTTATGTATTAAAATGTACACACTGTGTTTTCCTTTTTTTAATATATTTTCCTCTATGGGACGGCTGGAATATATTGCAATATAATAAGAAATAATATACTCATTGTATATTTCTGTGTCTTTTTGTTTTTTTTATAGCATAGAGGTGACAAACGAGCACACAGTCCACCTGATGGTAAATAGTTGCTGTGGCTTATAGACATCTACTTCTATCCTCGACTGCGAATCAAAATGCAGATGCGTTATCACCCGTGAGGACTAAGATGGAATGCCTCGTTTCCAGTAAAATGGGTCTCCGGTTCTCTACACTCACCATACGAAACACAGCAGCGTTATTTTACGCTGTTATTCTGTGAGAGCGTGGTCCTTCCCCGGTTGACGTGCTACAACTATACTACTAATATAGCTACAGCATGGCTGGCATGGCTGCAGTCATATCATTAGGTATTGTGACCACAAATTTTTCAATTTTACAGTGCCCTTTTTACTAACGTGGTCTTAAATAAACGTGCTATTAATCGCAGTCACAAATCAAGCAGAAAAAAAAGGTTGCTAGGTTAGTTAAAATTAACGTAGTTTCTTTTAGTCGTAGTTGAAAAATAAGATCACCAAAAATATACCGTACTATCCTAGGCAATTTACTTCAAAAGATGGCCTAGATTTCAAAATAATATAATACGTATCACTTTTCATCCTTATAAAATAAAATAAATTTGATTTTCAGAAATAAGACCTACAATCAAAACAGTTTCACACCTACACGACAATACATTTTCATCTATTAAATATTGAATTCAACGAGTGCAAATGTGACAAAAAATGTTTTTGATGAAACAGATAATGACGCCATTTCATGTGAGTTAGAGCGAGACAGGTAGAGATGCTATTTGATGAGTACGAAATTATGTTAGATTGGATTTAAAAAAAGCAATTCTATCAATAAATTAGCAGACAAAGTATAATGTGAAACAAAGTTTTTAATAAAATATTTTATTTTAAGTTATAAAACAAGTTCAAATTGTTTGCCTTCAGCATCAATGCAGGCTCTACATCTTTTTAAAAGAGGTCGCTTTACGAATCTTCCGTATCTTTTTAAATTAATTTCTGCTGCAGCTGCTCTAACTTTCTGGCGTAGTTCGGCTATGTTTTAAATAGGTTTTGCATAAATTTTGTCTTTTATGCAACCCCTGTAAAAAACATCAAGAGGATTTAGATCTGGAGAGTGAGGTGGCCACGCAATAGTACCAAGACGGCCAATTCATTTATCAGGAAATTCATTATTTAGATAGTCCCGTACAGGACGTGCATAATGCGCTGGGCAACCATCTTGTTGAAACCCCATTCTTCGAAGTATGTTGAGCAGTACATCTTTTAACAAGTGTTACAAATCGTTTTCGAGGAAATTCAAATAATTCTCACCATTCAAGGTCTCCGGTAATTCAAAAGGGCCAATAATTTGACCGTTTTATTATTTTAGTCCACAAATTAATTTTAAATTGGTATTGCGATCGGTCCTCTTGCATTAAGTGTGGCTTTTCAATATGCCAACCACGAACATTATGAATGTTGAATTAACCATCTCTTTTGAATGTTGTTTCATCGGTCCATAATATTTTATCCAAAAATTGCGGATCTCCACTACGTTTTTTCTAAGAGAGTAGTCACGTGGTAGTAAATTCTGTACTTGTCTCACATGATAGGGGTGGTATGTATGACGTTACAAAATTCGATGCACGACAGTTTTAGGTACACCTATACTTTCCTGCATCGCACGTACTGAAGTACTGGGGTCGTCTTAAATTTCATTCAAAAATACGTCATCGTAGTCCCCTCGAAGTTTTCCACCAAGTTTTCGAACACCAGGTAGTCGTCCCTCAGAATATGCTTGATGTACATGGACGAAAACGCGGTGATCCGGATGACGTTCAGCATTCAGGTTTTATCGATAAAGGTACCCTTTTTCGATAAAGCCTGACTACGGCACTAGCGATACATTCACATTCTCCGTAGATTAGGTGCATGTTCGTATATTCTTCAGCTGAGTAGAGATAAAGCATGATTAGGATTACCCGAAGTAGCGTAGAAAACACAAATAACTGGTTTTATAATGGCTGCAGAGTTTGCAAAACACAATATTCAGGTGTCACAATCACAAGTCTAGAAGAAAGCCAGGTCAGTAAACAAAAAAGAATCAAGTCCAATTCCACAAAGCCAAAATTTTTAGTACGGAAACGGGAGCAATACAAATACCAAAGATGCCCGTTAAATAAATGAGTATAGCACATTCTGACCATTAAAAGACAAACAACCGCCAAAGTGTCACCATCTGTTTCAGCCAATCACATCAAATAGCATCTCAACATGTCTCGCTCTAACTCACATGAAATGGCGTCATTATCTGTTTTATTCAAAAACATTTCTGTCTCATTTGCACTTGTTCAATTCAATATTTAATAGATGAAAATGTATTGTGGGGTAAGGTGTGGAACTGTTTTTATTTTAGGTCTTATTTCAGAAAATCAAATAAATTTTATTTTTAAGGATGAAAAGTGATACGTATTATATCATTTTGAAACCTAGGATAAATGGGCCATCTTTTGTATTAATTTTCCTAGGGTAGTACAGTATGTTTTTTTAATGAAGATACAAAGTTAGGTGATCTAATTTTTTCGACTACGACTAAGAGAATCTGAGTTAATTTTAACTAACCTAGCAAATTTTCTTGCTTGATTTATGACTGCGATTAATAACATGTATAATTAACACCACGTTAGTGAAAAAAATCCCTGTAAAATTGAGAAATTTGTGGTCACAATACCTAATGATATGATTTAAGGTGTCGATTTTCCTCATTTTCATAAATTTGTCAGTTATAACTTAACTAACTGATGTGGATTTAATTTTTATTTTTCCCGGGGCTGGTATGACCCCCCCTCTCGCCCCGTGTCCGCTTGACGTTGAGTTTTGGGACACGTTGTATAGGCATTATGTGGCCCATAGAACTAATAATTTTCCTTCTCTGTCTAATATGGCTATGGAAGTGCTTTGTGCAATATCGGTCATACCTACTTACCGCCACGACTACTCTATTTCTTTCGTTCAAACAGATACTCGTAGTTCCAAACTTCGTACAGATGTAACTACTCAGCCATATCTTCAGTTCGCTACATGAGTGAATTAATTGGGAGCTGAATATACTGATGTAAAAAAATCTCTGCACTACTAAATTTTGAGCAGCATAGATGTAGCGAAATCTCTCTCAACAACACACAACAACTCAAAACTAATGAAAAGTTTACCATGTACTTAATTTAAACATAATATATAAAACCATTTATACTAGCCAAGATTGTATAGGAAACGTGTGTTGAGCTCATTCTTAAACTGTTCTGAAACTTAATTTTTTTAATTGAATATTTAAGGATCAAATTGATCAATATCTGTAATATGACTATGGAAGTGCAGGATATTCTGACACTGGTGTAATTTTACGAGATGATGGAAGACTTACGAGAAGATTTACCAGGAAAAAGGATCTTTGGTTCTCTACACTCACCGTGTGAACTACAACAGGTGAGTAGCGGAGTGTAGTCCTACTCCGGACGAGCCGGCCCATTCGTGCTGCGGCCACAATCAAACAAGTCGAAGGTACGAGTATAAGTAAAAATTTAAAAATATTTACTTATATATTTTAATTACTTAAATCCCATCTCCGTCTAAAGATAGCTGGGATTCCCGTCAAACTTTTATCTGTATGCAAATAAAAAATAACAAAGGACTCAATAGATTATAATAAAATAACAGTGTAGTACTCATAAATAAAACTGTAACAACCTTTTGATTCATGCGAGTCAAACTATCGCAAAATATTACTCAGCGCTCACCTGTTGTTGGAGCAATATCGATCCTGGGCAGCCCGAGGCTTTTATGCGTCACAAGCTATGAATAATATTTTTGAATATGCTTTATGGAAATATGTTATTTTTCAAACTGTGTATTGCTTTATAACATTATTTTATGTGAACGAAATAATTTAAATCGGAGCACTACATATATGGATTTATTCAAAAATTTTACTTTTCCTCATATCTTAACAGAGGGAATGAGTTCGTCCTGGTGTTTCCCATCATAAATTTTTCCGAAACCCACGGGACGAGATTGGTTTTATGTCACTACAACAAGGCTTTTAAATACATTACGATAATGATATTGTGACGGCCAATTATTATTATTAATAAATAATAATGATTTTTTTTATAAAGTCATTTAAAAATATCATAGAAGTAATAGTTCAAACAATTAAAATGCATTTATAATTGTTTGACCATGGCCATAGGTGTTGTAAAATACTCGAAACGTGGGGAATATTAAATAAATTAATATACGCGATAAAATCCGTAAAAACTAGTTTTATTTAAATGCATTTATAAGTTAAAATACATTTATTTCGAACATTAAGTGAAGTAAATGCTTAATATTGTCTTTAAAAATTCATAGATTTATTAAAACTGTTTAAAATATGCAAATTGTATTAAATAATAGAAATGCAAGTCGATTTTATTACAATAATAAAGACAAATAAAATTTATAATATAATTGTGAAATTGGTCAAAAAATCGGTTAGGGAGTTCATATTAAAACGTGGACTCGCTAACCGATATGTCATAGGCATATCATCTCCATGTCTTAGTGCAATAGCTTTATGATGCGTGGATTTTTGGATACTGGCGTCCTAGCAGCGTGCTACTATGATACGTTGGTGCTATTTTTATATAACAACAATACCAATATGGTTGCCTTAGTCGACAGGGATCATGTAGGTGTGTTGTGAGGGGGCGCCATCCGTATGATAGTTGCATTGATGCTTACTACTATTTGCCGTATTGCGTTTTGTGATGGACGGACAGATCTTGTGAATCGTGTGGTGATTTTATAGGGGGGGGGGGGGCTTAGGACGGTGTAAGCCCGACGATAGTCATTGCGATAGGCATTGCGTCTCTGCGATGGTTATTTGGCGGGTCGCTATTCCTAATGGCGCTTTGTACGTCTTGGTTTGACTCACACCTAAGTAGCTTTGCCCAAATCCGTTCCCACTATGACGGGGCTACATACAGTCTGGCCTCTATAATGTTTTATATACTCGTAACAACATAATAAAGTATCTCTGTAAATTTCTCACCTTTGAATGATTGAAGTGGATGTGTATGAGATAAATATGATCGAAAATGCATTTACAAAAACCCTTTGTGATTTTAACCCGCCAGTTATTTTGCTGTGGACTACGGTCCAAACTCCAACGTCCCTCTCGGGTGGAGCGCGTTGGGTGGTTGGCGCTCACCGCACACGGCTTTAGCTTAAAATAATTATAAGGTACTATAACCTACGGTAAGGCCAACAGCTTTTGATCGCTCAGGTGAATTTTTATTCTTCCAAGTGACACCTGAAAAGAACTAAGTTACTAAACAAACACAGCGTAAAAATGGGTCCTAACTAAGACGATCATGCCATAAATATTACAAACGGCCTATAACTACACCATAAGATAGATCCTTGAGATAAATCAATATATTTGTTTATCTGGTCACGTAAATTTTAATGTGTTAACAAGCGGCCATTTTACATACAATATAATATAGTATGTGGTGGGGGGGAGCGTTACAATATAATATAAAAAATAAACTAAATAAACGATAACATATAAATAAATAATATAGAATTACCTCTAAGAAAAAATTACTCCAAACAAAACTAAAACATTCGATCAAGCTTAAAATTACTCAGATTAAAACTAAAAATAAAAAACGATCAAGTGCAAAATTACTCTGAACAAACCTAAAACAATTTATCAAGTATAAAATTACTCGGGTTAAAACAAAAAAAAATATTATCAAGTGCAAAATTAGTCGGAGCAAAACTAAAAAATCGATCAAGTGCAAAATTACTTGGAACAATGCTTAAAAAAACGATTAAGTATACTTCGGCACGATTTTATTGGTGATTGATTTTTACGCGGAAATATTATTATCTAGTTTTTGAGAAGTTATTTTTTAAAGTTTCGTGGTTTGTTGGAGTTATAAGCGAGAAACATAATATTATTTATTGCCTAGTAAAAACAACAGGAAATATAATAGAAAGAGATATAAAAAATTCAGATGTAACAACGGTAACAATTATCTCTTTTAAAAAAAATCATTTTATAAAAATTGAATATTCGAATAAGAAAAAAACGTGCGCGCTGCAGTTATATATTATCGTTGTAGCACCAATACGTCAGCTCAAGCGGAGAAGGACCACGCTCTCACAGAATACCAGCGTGAAAAAACAGCGTAATACTGATGCGCTTTCGTATGATGAGTATAGAGAGCCGGAGACCCTTTTTACTAAAAACGAGGCGCTCCAACTTAGTCCTCAGGGTGAAAACGCATTTTGAAGTTTGATTCTTAATCAAGGATAGATGTAGATGTCTATGTGCCACAGTATCCACTTACTATCAGACAGACTGTGCTAGTTTGTCAACTTTGTTCTATTAAAAAAATTGGCTCGATAAAAAAATCATAAAGATACACGTTTAAATAATGATTATGTGTCTTAATCAATCATTACTTAAACAGTATCTTTCGGGGACTGCAAAATGAAACCGAGTGCAAGTTATATAAAATAAAAAGGCTTATTATTTTAGGTCATATTGAGGACATATTTTATAAATTAGTTTTTATTTTTATCCGACGTAAACATAAAATCGAACAGTTAAAATGTTTACGCCCGCCAAGACATATTTAAGGTAGGACATACGTTGTTTTTGCTAAAACACTCTCCTCTCATCTTTAACGCTGCTTTTCGTCGCCGATCGCCGAGATGGTTATACTTACATATTCTGTGGTTATACTGCAAAATATTGAAAGCTAAAAAATATTACTAGCGTTTTTATAGTTATGACACCCACGAGAAGAAATAGGATGATAGTAGGATGGATGTTTCAACTTTACTTACCCAGTAAAAGCAAAGCTTTATTGCCATTTCCTTTTAAAAAAATAGTTCGATTTTACACCGTACGTCAATTACCTAGTAGATATACAAAATACGTAAACCAACGAACCTGTGAGTTTTGGTATTTTGTTAAAAGCACAACATTTCCTCTTTTCATTCTGAAATTTTCACGTTTTTGTTGTTAACGGGTACGGTAGCTTTTTAAAAGAATAGAACGAATTTTTATAGCTCAAAAAAATCGGCTTGTTGCAGACCATACATGTTGTAATGCGAGAGAAAAAGAGTTTTTGTCTTTATGTAATTATATTAATATAAATTTAAATTTGTTAAGGTTGCCAATGCCAACGTATCAGCTGCTTTCTTTGTTTATAGTTGACTGCAATGTACATGCATGAACTGATGTACAAGTTATGTATGGAGTGCATACCACTAAAATAAGCGCTTGCCCTAGCATCACTTTTACCGTTTTTAAAATTAGCTAGGAAGAAATCATTACAATGATTCTTTTTAATCATAATTTTTTAAGTTCCGCGTCTTCCGTTCAAATTTTGCTAGGGTAGGCCTAATAAAGCAATATTGTTCCTCTTTTTATTTAAATAAGCCTAAAATTGACAATACTATAATATGTTTTTGATTGCCTGTAGTAATTATGCTCGCAATAAATCCGCTGTGGTAAAGGTCTGTCAATGCCTAGCAATAGCACTGTCCTAATCCACACTACAGCAAACATTTTTGTAATCCTTGAATCTTTTTCACTACGTGGTAGTACTCCTTTTCTGATTTCCAGTCGTATGGGTAGGTATCGTTCACTTACCTATTATTGCCACCAAGCAGCAATGCTTGCCCTGCTGTGTTCCGGATATGCCAAAAAAATTTATAGCTTCCGATAGATGACGGTATAATAGATACACTCTCTATTCCATCACGGAGGGACAGCAATCCTAAACGACCAGAGAGAGATCAAGCACAAGACCAACGGCTTTAAGTGCTTTTCGAGGCACGGGGTAAAACACAACCAACTTTCGGATTCCAAGCTGCCACTGATTTTTTTCTGACAGAAATTGGAACCCGAGACCTCATGACCAGCAGTTGCACTTAACGAACGAGACACTGTTGATGAATGATGATGATGATGATGATGATGATGATGGTGTTATTATAATATTTTTTAATACGCAACCCAAGATATTTTTCTTTTACATGAAATAATTCCTCTTTAATCTTGTTCCATTTGCTTATTTAAAGCAAAATATGAAAGGAAATAAATACAAGCAGGAAAACCTTTTTTCATTACATTTCTTTTTTTCATTAATTCTTCAGTTCAATTACTTGTCACGTGATCGACGATGAAATAATATCTTGAGAAAACCTATACGGTTGAGAATTGGAGAGGACCGTCTATCTGCACTAAAGTCGGGAGCGGACTCTTCCCCGCTCGTGAATCTGTTTAGCAGATTTTTCTTTTGAGATATGACCTGTGCTTTGCCCTGAAATAGTACTTTGTTTTTGCTGTACTCCACGTTTGAAATTGAGTAATTTTAATCGATGATGTTTAAAATTAACATGAACTGCTTCTACTCCTTATAATATTATTATAAAACCTTATAATATTATTATAAAATAATATTACTATAAAATAATAGTATTATAAGGTTTAATAATAAGGTTTTATAATAATATTATAAGGCCGCTCCGTTTGGGCTTGCCTAGCCCAATACGGATGCGCGTTGTTGGACTGTGGCGGGAGTGGTATCCCCTCCCGTCGCAGCGGGAGAGGAGTGTCGTTATTGCGAGGCGCCGCTCAGCCTTTCCTCCGCGGTCGAAACTTGGGTTGGCGGTGGAGTTATAGGCCAGATCCGCCGAGCAAGTCCAAGTCAAGTCCTCCGAGAAGTCAGGAAAGCTGGTGCTTCCTTGCCTTCGCGTTCGAGGAGGGGAGGGGTGGAGAGTGCGTCGCAGGTGGAGTATAGGTCGCGAAGAAAGATGCGCCTTGTGTTCTGGGGCGCCTTACCTGATAAGGAGACGGGGGAGCCATGGGGCTGCGGATGTGTGCGAAAGCGTTACCGTGGCCCTGTCAATATGTGATGAAGGTGAAACACCATTAGGTTTTATTCGGTGCGAGTCCGAAATAACCCCCTCGTAGCCCCCGCGAGGCGGGTAGGCGTAGGCATTTAGCCTTGTAAAAAAAGGGAACTCTTACCAATTTTGTTACGGCAACAAACTGTTGCAAAAAGTTGGTAAGTATTACGACAACGCGTTCTAGTGGATTCCTTAACAAAGTTTATTAATTAAAGCACTACAGGTGAATCTATTATGGCACGATAAAAATGTAACGCAGAAGATATAAAATATTGACTTAGTACAAAAAAAACACTTATTATAAACTATATTTTAATAAAGAAATTTACGTTTTGTAGGTACAATGAAAATCGAACTAGGGTTGCATGCGTACTTTGAAAATGTAAAGCGCTTAGCCTGAGCTTAGAACGTTATATACGTAAAATTCTTAGTTGGAATTTCTTCTAATGCTCGACACTACACGGCACACAATATATATATTTTTACACATCAATATTAAAGGTAAAAGGTTAAATGGTAGCAACTATACAAATTTAAAAGTGTGTTATCACAATGACAGAAGGTTTATTTTTCAATTGTGTTTACTTCATGATGTATTACTTTGTATCTCAGCTTAATAGTAGCACGTTTTGGTACTTATGCCTTCTCTACATTGTATAAGATATTTATAACAAAGTTCTTTGCAAGAAACTCGCTTGTTTTATTTTGGAAAAATAGAAAGGTACAAGAATAGGAATGATATAATGGGCTTCAAGCGATATGGATGTATAAAATATAAAATCGCTAATACAAGATAAAGTGCTTATTTTTTTATAAAATTTAAGTAAGAACTTTGAGACCACCTGATAAGTGGCTACTGCAGTCCATGGACACCTGCCGCCAACTTCAAACTAAGAAGGCTACAAATGTATTACCACCTCTCTGAGGACTAAGATGGAATTCCTCACAGCTTATACTGCCTCTCTATGCCCTTCAGACCGGAACACATTAGTGCAAGCGCTGTTATTTGGCGGCAGAAATAGTTAACAGAGTGTTACCTAGTACCTACCTTACCTACCTATTATAATTCATAGCTGCCAATTCTTTTTTCTACATTAAGACAATATTTAAGACAATATTTTTCTATAGTAAGAGCCATGGTAGTTCAGGGGCTAAGCTCTCACTGTAAATTTCACAGTACGCGAGCAACTCGGTTTCGAACCCCCTCAGCACCATTGAAATTGTTTTATGTAATTTTAAGCGCTCGGCGGTTAGGGAAAACATCGTAAGGAAGCCGGCATATCTGAGAATATATTCCTACTTATTTCACCGGGTTCTATGGTAACTCCTGCAATGTTCGGGTTGCATGTACTTCTTTGGAATTCCTTGCTCGATGATATTAGAAAAGCGCCTATCAAATGCTCTTTCAAAAAGTTGGTTTGCGACCATCTACTGAGGAATCATTAGAAATACAATATTGTTAATAATATATATAAAATGTCGTATATAAGAAATCTTTCATTTATTTTTTATATCAAGTTTTTTTATTCACTCTCAAAACAAATGATATGATAATATTAGAGTTAAAAAAACTTAAAAAATACGCATTGATGATGATCTGTGCTGCTAGGTCATACTCATGAAATTATTGTAGGTATAGTCCTCGGTTCTCCGTCTACATAATTTCAGATTATAAAGACGTCCGGAATTGGATGAAAACTGAAAAATTCCATTACGTTCATACATAAATATTGGTAAATATCATTAAAGCATATTAAAAAGAAGAAATTTTCGTCGTTGGTATAGTTTAGAAATTACATACTTACTTAATATTCCACATAAAATTTTAACTTTAGAATATCCTTTAATAAATATTAGTATCATAACTAACAAACAGTGCAATGGCACCAGATTGCGAAAAAAATGTTAAAAAAAATTATCCTTGAATGCACGACCTTCAGTATCTAGGTATTGACCCGAACAGACCGTCTTTGATCCCTTAAATGTCAATGATTATTCTCATCAGACGTATGACATGACCACAAACTAACTAGAAACACTCATGCGTGACTTGACAAAGGAATAAACAATCCATGTCCCTCTGCCACGGGTACTGAATGCCCCTAGAATGCCTTTTATATCAGTTTAATAATAGCTTAAAAATAGCTCATCTTACTATTTTATGGAAACTAAAACACTTCTAACGCTTAAAATCAAACTTATCTATTAAGTTAACACGATCATAATCATGGTTGATTTTATTTTAAATAATTAACATCACTAAAAAATCAAAATATTAAATTACCAAATTTAAAATCAGAAAATTCTAATTAAAATTAGGGCAGCCCTTGGAACAGAGTATTTCTAATTAAGCGAACCTCGTCGACAGCCAGATTAATCAATTTGTAGCATAAATATAAATGAAACTCAGCACATGAAATATTTCGAAGCTCGACATTTGCTTCTCAAAATAAGAAAGATTTAGCTTGTGACCTTTGTAAATTTAGTACTATATGTTATACGAGTATAATAGCTATACTGCTAATTAACAGAAACAATTAAGACGTATAAATTTATAAAGAACTTACTAGTGACTAAATTTAATTGAGATAAGCACTTGCATAAAACATCGTAGTAGTTTAATCCCAATGCATGCCTGATAACTGCAATGTCAGATGCTGATTTACCACGTGCCCGACGGCGAAGAAAACATCGTGAAAAGTGAGTATGTTTAGTAGAGTAAGTAATAATTTTCAATAAGTTTAAAATAAAAAAATAGTGATTAACATAAAAAAATAATTTTATTGTAAAAAAAGGTGGGGTGCTTTTTCAGATAATATTATGATGACGCTAATTTTACAAATATCCACAAAAATATATACAACATATACACAATACCTACTTTTTAGTTCGGCTATCTACAAAAGCGTGTTTTTTTAGTTTTTTTTTAAACTATTATGTATTTTCTATCTTTTAGTGCGGCTAACTACAAAAGCGTGTTTTTTTTTTTGGAACGAAGTTCTTTTACGCCGTTTACAGTAGATTGAACTGGCAGAAATCGTAGTTGTTTTATGGATTATTCGCAAATCCTGAGTATCCTGGCAAGAATAATAGAACAAACTATTAAAATTATAGCATTGTCATCGGTTCTCGATAAGTGTGCGAAGTTTCAAATTATTCCGACGTTTTGAAGGTGATGAAAATCACATTCAAAAATTCCGTTACATAGATACATACCAAGCTAATAAAAGCGTGTTAAAAATGTTTCAAGAATATGTGAAATCCACCAAGACACATGGATGCAGTGTAGTGGTCCGTCCCTGCTCCAAAATACTCTAGAAAAAAGAGGTCTGTGCCCAGACGTGGGATGAAAATTAGTGTAGGGTAAAAGCCGGATAGTTGCCTCAGACGGATACATGCCCCGGTTTTGAATACACTATGTTAGGAATATAAGTTGTGTTAGCGCTTGACTACAATAAGAAGTAACCCCCCGCAGGCCTCAGTGCCGCGTAAGCCATCGGAGTAGGCCCAAGTTTTTTGTCCATGTGAGCGAAAATCTTCCGCGGCGAAACTTTGACAGGCGTTGAAATTATTTTGGTAAGTAATTTTTATTGAATATTTTTATTACTGATCGTCTTTTCGCCCGTGTAGTGGCGGGTAAGAATACTCACTACTCCATATCTTCCCGTGGGTGTCGTAAGAGGCGACAGAGGCAAATTGAGGCAAAGGATGGGCAGCAGCATCTTCCTGATAACAGCAAAACAACAATAAAAAATTACGGTTGCCAACTCGCTCGCCAAGCGTGGCAACTATGGCAATATACCCCCCATGATAGTAACGAAGAGACGGCCCTCAGTCCCCGGCGGCCCCGCTATTCCTGGCTACGGTGGCGACCATGGTAACGGCGGTGCAAGGGGTGCTAAGAATCTCCTGTGGAGGTTCGGTTGCCACCTACGACGACTCGACCTGGCAACTTATAACGCACGTACCCTGAGGACTGACGAGAAGATCCTGGAGTTGGAAGAAGAGATAGACAAGTTGCGCTGGAATATTATAAGATTATCTGAGGTCCGAAGAGAGGGGGAGGACATGGTAATCCTCGAATCTGGCAACTTGTTCTATCACCGGGAGGGCGACCATCTGTCCCAAGGAGGTGTCGGATTTATCGTCCACAAGTCTCTCGTTAACAACGTTGTAGAGATTCGGAGTGTGTCGACGAGGGTTGCGTATCTTATACTCAGAATCACCAAACGGTATTTGCTGAAAGTCATACAGGTTTACGCACCAACCTCGGCACACCCCGATGAGGAGGTGGAGAAAATGTATGAGGATATCTCTAGAGCCATGCATTCCTTCAAAACCCACTATACGGTGTTAATGGGAGACTTCAACGCAAAACTAAGCACAAGAGAGTACGGTGAGCTGAAAGAAGGGAAATTCGGAATAGGGCAACAAAACCCAAGGGGCCAGCAGCTGGCCGACTTCATGGAGAAAGAGGGACTCTTTATGATGAACTCTTTCTTCCAGAAGCGGCCCCACAGGAAGTGGACCTGGTCGAGCCCCGACGGTTCGACAAAAAATGAGATTGACTTCATTATGATGACCAGGCGACAACTGTTCAGTGATGTCTCAGTGATCGCGAGGGTGAAAACCGGCAGCGATCACCGAATGGTGAGAGGCACACTGAACCTAAACGTTAAGTTGGAGAGGTCACGTCTAATGAAGTCAACGCTCCGTCCCCCTCGTGCTCTAATCCAAAGTCCCGAAACCTTTCAGCTGGAGCTACGAAATCGTTTTCAGTGCCTAAGAAGATTGCAATGCAGTGGACGATATGAATGAGAAGCTTGTGGAAACTGTCCATGCGGTCGGAGCTAAGTTTTGCAAGACCCGCCGCAGAAGAACACAAAAACTCTGCGATCACACTCTTAATCTCATAGCTGTTAGACGGGATATGAAGCTGCAGTCTTCAGTAGATTTGACAGAATACAGGCAACTGAACAGAGAGATCTCCAAACGCCTGCGGCGGGACTTACGCAACTTTAATACTGCTCGTATTGAAGAAGCAATCGAGCGGAACCAGGGCTCCAAAGTCTTTGCTAGTGATCTATCTGCCAGAAAGAGCCAACTGTCGAAGCTGAAGACTGAGTGTGGCAGCGTCGATTTTGAGTGAGATTGAGAGGTTCTATGGGCAGCTGTACACATCATCGTTGAAGCCACACGCAAGTGTGAGTAACGATCCAAGAGCCAGTCTTATCCGACACTATACAGATGATATCCCGGACGTCAGTCTGAGCGAGATTAGAATGGCTCTCCAGCACCTTAAAAACGGCAAGAACCTAGGCGAGGATGGAATCACAGCGGAGCTTCTGAAAGCGGGTGGAAAACCGGTACTTGAAGTCCTTCAGAAGCCCTTAAATTCCGTCCTACATGGTGGCATTACACCGGAGGCGTGAAGCAGAAGTGCGGTGGTCTTGTTCTTCAAGAAAGGCGACAACGCTCTCTTGAAGAACTACAGACCGATTTCCCTTCTGAGCCGCGTCTACGTACTGTTTTCGAGAGTTATTACGAATCGTCTCGCACGCAGACTCGACGACTTCCAGCCTCCCGAACAAGCCGGTTTCCGAAAAGGCTTTAGCACCATAGACCACATACAACCGCATACCCTTCGGCAAATTGTACAGAAGTCCGAGGAGTACAATTTGCCACTATGTCTGGCATATATGGACTATGAGAAAGCCTTTGATTCCGTCGAAATTTGGGCGGTGCTGCAGTCCCTTCAGCGGTGCCAAGTTGACTGTCGATATATCGAAGTGCTGAAGTGCTTGTACAGTAGGGCTACGATGGCTATCCGAGTACAGAACCAGAGTACGAAACCTATCCAACTGCAGAAAGGTGTAAGACAGGGTGACGTTATATCCCCGAAACTCTTCACCGCTGCATTGGAAGACGTTTTCAAGCTTCTGGACTGGAAAGGATACGGTATTAACATCAATGGCGAGTACACCACTCACCTTCGATTTGCTGACGATATAGTCCTTATGGCAGAATCGCTGGAGGACCTAAGCACTATGCTCAATGACCTCAATAGTGCCTCCCAACGGATAGGTCTTAAGATGAACATGGACAAAACAAAGATCATGTTTAATGTCCATGTCACACCTATGCCGGTAGTTGTTGGGAGCACTAAGCTCGAAGTTGTTGACGAGTATGTTTACCTGGGACAAATAGTCCGACTAGGTAAGTCCAACTTCGACCGAGAGGTCAATTGACGGATTTAACTCGGCTGGGCAGCGTTCGGGAAATGACGTCACATCTTCTCGTCAGGTATACCTCAAAACTTGAAAGCGAGGTTGTAAAACCAGTGCGTGTTGCCAGTGATGACCTACGGAACTGAGACGTGGTCCTTCACTGCTGGCCGGATGAGGAAGCTCAAGGTCGCTCAGCGAGCTATGGAGAGGGCTACGCTCGGAGTCTCACTGCGTGATAAACTTAGAAATGAGGATATCCGCAGTAGAACCAGAGTGACCGACATAGCCCAACGGATTAGTAAGCTGAAGTGGCAATGGGCCGGCCATATAGCTCGAAGAACCGACAACCGATGGGGAAAAAAGGTTCTCGAGTGGCGGCCTCATACCGGCAGGCGAAGTGTAGGGCGTCCCCCCACTAGATGGAGTGACGACCTGGTAAGACATGCAGGAAGTCGATGGATGCAGGTGGCTCAGGACCGTGCTTTGTGGCATTCTTTGGGGGAGGCCTATGTTTAGCAGTGGACTTGTGATGGGCTGTAATGATGAAATGATGATGATCGTCTTTTCAGTCAACTTTTTGTTTCTTTGCTTGCATTAGAGTTTAAATTAGATTGTTTAGTCTGTTTTATTGCTTAATTGTTTTTATTTATTTTGTAAATGAAAAGGGCAAGTATCCGCAACAAAAAGTATAGTCGCCCTACTTTCTTTCGCGGATAGTTGACCCTAGTGTGACTATGAATTCTTTAACGAGCAAAGGCAGATTTTTTTCTTTTCATGTTTTTACCAATTTACTGTGACTATAACTTGGTTTAAACAAAATAAATTCTTATCTGTTTTATATATTCATTCTAGGTGAGCAAAATGCCTCGCAAGTATAAGCGAAAACCAGGCGTGGTGTCATGCCACATCAGCTGGACAGAAGAGAGCTTAGCACTTTAAGATAAATGTTAATATTTTACTAATAACTTACATAACTTTAAGTTTGAATTATATTTTTTGTATTTTAAAACATTAAAACTGAAAAATATTTAATAATGTTAATTAATATTTTAAGTTGTACTTATTAAAAGATCTCAGTTAATTATAAAGACTGATAAATAAATAATAAAGATTACTTAAATTAATATAAATTTGTTTCTATCCAAAATAAAAATATATCGAGGTGACTATCCCCGCACGAGGCAAGTATCCCTGAAGCATTTTCTACGCTAGGCTACTACACGCCACCATAGGCAACTATCCGTTTTTTAAGAGGTCCAATAAAACAGGATTTATTCAAAACCATTCTTACTTTGTTTACAAAAATAGGCTATTATAAAAGATAAAACACCTATGTTTTGAGATACATATTGCATAACTTTCAGCAAGTAAATATTTTTTTTAAATAGAGCTTTTTTAAAAAGTGGGGCAACTATCCGGCTTTTACCCTATGTTACTTTAAATGGCTTCACTTACCATTTGATGTAATTTTTATTATATGTAGACTGTCTTCAAGGTCTTGTTAACGTAATTAATCTCAGAAAATGAACTTTTTTTCAAACGGGATAATGAAAAATGAAATTATTGCTTAAATTTTCTCTTCTTAATATTGATCAGGCTGTTTTGGTTCACAGTTTTTCACGGACCCACTTTATTGGAAGATAGATTTGCAAAAATCGCTTAGTAGCCTAATCCAAGCCACGTATGACAAAAGGTGACAAAGCGAACTTATAAGAATCATTACGGCAAATAATACACTATATAAAATATTGTATGCAACTAAAATTTCAATAAGGAAAAGGAATAACGTGTACTAGAAAATAATTTTTACTACTACAATTTAATTTATTTTGTAGAGAACAATTTCCTAAGAGGATTTGAATTTAATACGATTTATTTTCGTTCTGAGCAAAATTCTGATAAGAGTACATTATTGAAATGTATTAAAAGTAATGATGCCTACTTTGTTTTTATATAAGTTTATTAACATTTTAATAATGTTTTATAATTGTTGGCATAAATCTTGTTAACAAAATAAATATTATTAAAGGTGGAACTTCCCGACACTATTTGTGATCGCGTATTTGGTTTATTTGATCGAAAGCGGCAATGTGTAAAAGAGCTATTGAGCTATTCATCTTTTATCTGCTTTTTGCACGAAAAGGTACTAGAAAACAACACTAATCTAAGAATTTATTTACCACTAACTTGGTAATAATAGCATATAAATTCCTTAACACAAATAGTCTGTAATTAAATATATATATATATATATATATATATATATATATATATATATATATATATGTAATAATCTTTGACTACTAGCAAACACGCGTTTCCACTATCTTGACAGTGTCAGGCAAACATTAAAGACTAAAAATAGATTTTGTTTGCTTTTATAATAAGATTTTTATACAAATTTTTAACATGACCGATAATTTCTCAACAATTCGGTATTAATGTTAATTTTAAGGTGTCGTTTTTATAGTTTTAACTTATAATGTCCTCCAGATCGAACTTCGGCCACGGCGGCCAGCCCTAACGGAGACTAGCCATCGGCTTTGGACAGGATTATAGTGCAAAGTGTAAGCGCAAGCACAGTTGCACTCTCTATTCCCTCACTCTCATAGTCCGATGGGACGGTGAACCGACACGACTGGAGAGAGATCAGGCACAGGACCAACGACTTTACGTGCTTTCCGAAGCAGGAGTCAGGAAGTTGGTAGTGTCTCAACCCTGACACCGCAAACTTCCTGACTCCGGGCAGCTACTGAGAATTTCTTGACGGAAAAATTCAATAACTGATTTTTTGGCCCTACTGGGATTCGAACCCAGGACCTCATGATCAACAGTTGCGCTTACAACCGCTAGACCAACAAGGCATTCTTTAACGACGAAAACGAGCAGTTTTTGATTTATACTGGTTATTTAAAACAACGATTCAAATTATTTTTGTTTTCAAAACAAAATAAATGTTTAACTTTGTCTAGCATAGAAAAAGTAATAATTAATATATATCTTCAAATATATCTCCAAATGAAACTGTATATACCTTACTTTATGTTAGTTTTATGTCAGTATATATATATATATACTGACATAAAACCAGCGTAAAATAGCAGCTTAACACTGCTGTGTTTCGTATGGTGAGTGTAGAGAACCGGAGACCCTTTTTACTGGAAAAGAGGTATTCCATCTTAGTCCTCACGGGTGACAACGCATCTGCATTTTGATTCTTTATTGAAGACAGATGTAGATGTCTATGGGTCACAGCAACCACTTACCATCAGGTGGACTGTGTGCTCGTTTGTCACCCTATCCTATAAAAAAAAAATATATATATATATATATATATATATATATATCACTACACATCCCAATGGGGCTGCCAAATTCGCTTTCGAAGTTTTAGCGGCACCCACGGACACATCACATAAACTTTTATTTTATATGTTGGGATTACTCCCATACTAGGATTTTCTTCCGTATCGTCGAGGCAGTTTACATACATAAATTGCACACGGACAAATATCCAGACCCGGAACAATTATTTGTAGACCATACAAATACATGTTCTGTGCGGGATTCAAACCCGCGGCCTTCAGCGCCGCAACTTAATGCTAAGCCACTGTGCCGTGAATCCGTCAAAGATGTTTAAATTACAAAAATTTTCTTATTTACTTACATATTTATATAATTTCAATTTAGTAATGGGCTGCTAAAAACCGTATAAAAAACACTACATTACGATGTTAATTTTACTTCGACACGCGACACCTCCCGTGTAAACGAAATTCACACCTATCTACTCTTAAAATATTGGCTTATCATATTTAGTATCATATTTAAATTGGCTTTAAGCATCTTTAGTAACCATTTACTTATTATATTTTGGAAAGCGTGTGCAGGAATTACTGATTATATGATCTAATAATCATCTATCTCTCTCCTGCTTTTCACTAGAGTAACCATGAGGATTTGGATTTCCCTATGATAAAAGTGCGCTTTACCAACTTCGGCTACATCACACATCAGATTTACACTTACTACCTGGTGAGACGGTAATGAAGCACTTGCTTGTAATAAGTATGCTAAATTACTCTCTGGGGTTGTTTCACCACTAATTCATGAAAAAGTTTATTGAGAAATAAATGTATTTTTGGAACGAAGTTCCTTATCGGACGGTACGAATTTGACGGATGGGGGCTAGGCGAGAAAAAGTGTAAGATTTTTCCGTCACGACCCCCTTTCTATAGTGCGAGCGAAATGGAATAATATCCATCTCCCTCACACTTTTTCTTATCTTGCCATGAAAGAAATATTATTTTAAATGACGTTTCATTTTAATAGACGCTAGTAATTCATTTATTTGTATTTGTTAATCTACGTAACGTACGTACGTTACTACTACGTACGTATAATACGTTTATCAATAATAATATACTACGAAAGGAACTTCGTTCCAACCGAGACTTCCACGACACTCACGCATGTTTTTTATTTTTATTTTTTAGTTTTTTAATAAGTAGAAAACAAAATGATAAACGGTTTTATATAAACTAATAAACAGCTACTAATATATTTCTTTGTCTATGAACCAATTCAACTACATCTAGAAACACGGTAGAGTGAGTCAAGTTCGGAAAAAAACCGATTAGTAGATTTATTTATTATTAGAGATTATTAGACACCGGTAGTGTTTAATATTACACGAACCATTTCGAGCTATTTTCGACCTTCCATTATATTAAAAACTCTTAACACACTTACAATTTTGAATTTCTATTAAGGTCTCATGAATATATAGAATAATGAATTTCATGAATAAAACGAAAAAAAAAGAGCACCATTTTTATCTCTTACTTACTCAGTCATCAAAAACCTAGACAGATTCTAGGTGATTTAGAAAATTGGAATTCGACATTAAGATAAATCAAGAGGCATATACACAGAAAAACATCTGAAAACTAAAATTATCGATATTCAAAAAAAATAACAGTGAATCGTAAACGCAATATACATGGTTAGATATTAAATTTTTCAAGCTACAAATTCAATATCAAAGAATGTAAATGACTTTCCTTTAAATCAATTGAAGATCGTTGTACATTTCTATAGCAACAATGCTTCTTTTTGTATATAATATATCATTGTATGTAATTCTTATAGAAAGTCATTTTTTTACTTTTGGGAGTACCACTGGTTCCAAGAAGAAGAACCAGCAAGAAACCCAGCGGGACTTTTTTAAATAGTTAGGCTAAAATGAGTGACCTCTGTGTTTGAGCACACAGCTTGTTCAGAAGTGAATGTGTGATTTTACACTATTATTATTATTAATTTTTTAAACATTTAACCTTAAATTTACTGCCTTTTAAATAGAAGAAATCGATCTCGTGACGGTAAGTGCACCTGCGCCTGCTGTCAACTTCAAGCAAAGAAGACGACAGATGCGTTGTCACTTCTGAGGACTAAGACGAAATGCCTCACAGCCTGTAATTCTACTGGCTCTCTATACCATTCAGACCAGCCATATTTGGCCACAGAAATAGGTAACCGGGTGGTACCTACCCAGACGGAGCCCTCGGCAGAAAAGGAGTCCTACCATCCTGTAAATATCTTTGAATATCAAAAACATAAAATTAACCCCACACGAAACATTTTCTTGTATTATTGAAGCGTTTAATATACATAAATTGCACACTCATGGGTTTATATGCGTGTGAATAAAAATTCTACACACGCGTGTGCATTGCTGCACACAAAATCTGCTGGATCAATTATTTTTAAGCTATGTAAATACTATTTTCGTGCGATTTCACCGCGCGGTCTCAGTCAAACGCTTGGCCACTGCGTTAGTAGTAGCTGTCTGTAACGTTATCTAACGTCAAATCGAAATTAAATATTCTTTTTGATACTTACTTTGAGTACAAATGTCTAGAGAAGGGAAAATCTTCGCGTGTTCCGAAGTATTAATATTCAGAGATATGTAAAATTTATTAGCATGTAATGAATCGGCATAACGAATCACGCTCCACTTGGTTCTATATGGAAATTCGTCTATTGAATCGGCAAAATATCGTGATTACAGTTGTACCTACACGCGATATTTTTTTTTAAATATACTTGTCGTAGATTGTCGTAATAGTTATTTCATGAGAAAATACGTAGCACGTACATTAATTTGAAGTATTACAAGTATTACAGTACAAACAAGTAGAAAAAAATTGACATTTTATGTTGAAGTTTTGAGTTTATTCCCTTAAAGATTAGGTTTAAGTTCTAGATGGTGACCCCTTTTGTGCATAGGGATCATTTTAGGTAGGTACTATTCTGGGTGCTACCACTGGGTGTAGCCACGAAGGCTGTGGCGGGAGCGAAGCGCAGCGCAGCTCCCACCACAGCCTTCTAACTTAAATCAACTTAATGGATTTCTGGGTGCTCAAATATTACTGGGCGGTAAAAAAAATAACCACGAAGGCTGTGGCAGGAGTTTCTGTGCAGCACTTTCAGGAGGTCAAGGTCAAGGTGTCATTTTAAAACAAAATGTGGTACAAAAAAGTGCACATACAAAGTTGCTGGAAAGAAATGTCATTCGAAGTGTCATGGTAGTTTATCCTGCTCAAATGAATAGAATTTAGATATTAAGTATACAATAAAGTTACTAGAATTATCATATTTTTTAGTTTTTTTTATTTAACGACCCTACTATTCGGTAAACCCTAGCTATTCGGGCTTTACCCAAGGAACATAGATAATCCTAAGTGTACCCGGGTAAATCTAGGTTTACTCACTCTTTTAAGTTAACCGTAACATATACTCGTATGTACAAAGATACGTACGTCATATTCCGAGAGCGGCTAACCCAAAAACTAAACGTCAATAGTACTTAAGAAGGTTCCTTTGGAACCCTCTTTCGAATTCCGGCAAATTGATTGAGAACTTAATTAAATAAAGTTATGCTGCTTATTGTATAATAATATTATAAGGTTTTATAATAATATTATAAGGAGTGGGAGGAGTTCATGCCAATTTTAAACATAATTGATAAAATTACTCAATTTCAAACGTAGAGTACAGCAAAAACAATGTACTATTTCAGGGCAAAGCACAGATCATATCTCAAAAGAAAAATCTGCTAAACAGATTCACGAGCGGGGAAGAGTCCGCTCCCTACTTTAGTGCAGATAGACGGTCTACTCCAATTCTCAAACGTATAGGTTTTCTCAAGATATTTTTTCATCACCGTTCAATTACTTATTAATTGAACTGAAGAAATAAAATAAAAAGAAATGTAATGGAAAAAGGTTTTCCTGCTTTTATTTATAAAAAATAAATAAAAATAAAAATTCCTTTATTTTCAAGTCTTATTACAAAGATTTGTCGAGTTTTCCCTTTAAGTAGTCATAGACACTTGTGTTGGGAATAACTCGCTACTTCCTTACGGTTGGCTAAATAAGACTATGTAAACTATGTATATTATATCTAGAAGGTTAGAATGATTAAAATGCATAATGGTTTGGTTTAATTTAAATTGCAGCTCTAGCGGCGTGATGAACTATGTTCATGTAAGCGTGTATGTTAGTATAAATATACGTTAGTGAGTGTATATATGTTAGTATGTGTCTGTGCATACTAATGTGTGAGTGATTGTGTGTGTGTATGTGTATGTGTGAATGTGTGTGTGAGTGTGTGCATGCATGTGTGTACATGTGTGTGTGCACGTGGTGTGTGAATGTGTGTATGTATGTGTGTATGCGGGCGCGTGTTTGTGTTTGAGTGTGCGTGTGTGTGTGTATATGTCGGTCACCTGTAAACCCTACGGATAAGGTTCCTTGGGATTCCGCATACAGGTACCGACATTAAGTTTAACCGAAGTTTTAACTAATTCTTATGAAAAGTTTTTCAACATCTTCATAACTAAGCGAGTCCAACCATTCTATTAAAGTTTTCCTGCAAGTGTAAGATAACATGGGGTATATTTTAAGTATTTTACTTACTTTATTGTATATATGGGCGGACTGACCATTATATTGTCTTCTGGCGAAAGCAGTACGTGCAGCAGTGACGGGGTCAACGACATCCTTCTTTCTTTTATGACTCAGGTCGACATAAGGCAGAGATTTGTGGCACGTTAAGATGAGATTCAGAACATAGAGTTTTCGGAATGTGAGTAGGCCACTCATTCTATATAGTGTATAAGTGGGAAAACGATAAGGTTTGGAGTAGATGACTTTGATAAGCGATCTCTGAGCTCTTTAGAGTGCAAGGAAGTGAGTTTTGTCTGCTCTTCCCCAAATCGAGATACAGTAGGTGAGCACCGATTGGGCTAGGTCACATAGATTCGGTTATTAAGTTTGTTGCTCATTACCTGCCTAGTGATTTGAATACCCATATGAGTTTCCTAGTGCTGTTTGTTAAGAGTTTCAAATGATAGTGCCAGCTAAGTCGTTGGTCCAGCATTATACCTAGGTATTTAGTTTGGCAGACTTTTTCAATAGTAGGATAGACGCAAATCAGGTTACCAGGGTTAGAACAAGTGTGGATTTTTATGGCAAAGTTATGGTCAGGTTGGGATTTGCTAGAAGGAGTTGATTAATCCCCTCTCAGTAATTGCTTGGACAGTATCCCAGGTGCTACCACTAAAAACGAGCGCAGTGTCATCCGCGTAGGAGTACATTCTGCCCCCGACATCCCGTAGATTAAATAGATCATTTATGTATATTAAAAAGAGAGTCGGGCCCAGAACACTACACAGCGGGACTCCAAAACTAGCCGTGGATTTATCACTGTGTAAATTATTTATATTTACATCCTGAGTTCTGTCCTGTAGGTAACTTTTAAAAAACATGAGTGGAGTATCCCTAATACCTATGCATTTTAGCCTGTGTATAGGAACAGACACAGAGACGGTGTCGAAAGTCTTTTTTAAGTCCAAAAAACTTTAAGACATTTGCTGCCATTGTCCACTTCATCAACTCTAGTAGAAGTGAGATCAAGAATAGCAACTTGAGTTGAAAGACCCTTTCTAACATATTGAGAATTTGATAGTATTTATTTCCTTTCATATTTTGCTTTAAATAAGCAAATGGAACAAGATTAAAGAGGAATTATTACATGTAAAAGAAAAATTTCTTGAGTTGCGTATTAAAAAAAATATTGTAATAACACCATCATCATAATCATCATCATCATCATTCATCAACATTGTCTCGTTGGTTAAGTGCGACTACTGGTCATGAGGTCTCGGGTTCGAATTTCTGTAAGAAAAAAATCAGTGGCAGCTTGGAATTCGAAAGTTGGTCTTGTTTTACCCCGTGCCTCGGAAAGCACGTAAAGCCGTTGGTCTTGTGCTAATTTTGCACTTGATCGTTTTTTATTTTTAGTTTTAATCTGAGTAATTTTAAACTTGATCGAATTATTTAGTTTTGTTCCGAGTAATTTTTTCTTAGAGATAATTCTATATTATTTATTTATATACATAAATACATACATAAACACTCACGCCTGTCACCCAGAGGGGTAGGCAGAGACTACGGACTTCCACTTGGCACGATCCTGGCACACCTCTCTCGCCTCCTTTACATCCATATCTACGCATACACGCTCGTCGGTTAAGGGTACCTAATCTGGCCCATTTCAATATATCGCCAATTTGGTCGATAAACCTTCGTCTAGGGCGTCCTTTCCGACTCTGCTGTTCACTTCTGCAGCATAAATTTGCTTTGTCACTCTTTCTTCGTTCATCCTTTCTACATGACCAAACCACCGAAGCATTCCTTTCTTAATCCTGGTCACAACGTCATCTTGCAAACCACACTTTTCTCTTATCACACTATTTCTCACCCTGTCATTCAGATTCATCCCTAGCATACTCCTTAATGACCGCATTTCTACAGCATTTATTCTACTCTCATGCTTCTTCTGCCAGACCCAACTTTCACTACCATACATTAAAGTAGGGACTAACACAGCATTGTGAATTGCCAAACGTGCCTTTTTTGACACATTCTGACTCTTCACAATAGCGTGTAGAGCCCCATTCACTCTATTTCCTGCGTTCACTGTCGTTCTATATCCTTATCATATCTACCATCCCTACTAAATAAACATCCCAAATATACAAACTCATCCATTTGCTCAATCAACTCCTTCTATTCTTATTTCACATAACGTTTTACTTTCTTCTCTTTCAAAACCATCACTTTCGTCTTACTTGCGTTCACTTTCATACCTCTTTCTTTTAATGATCGGTTCATTAAAGTAACCATCATTTGCAACTCGGCCGCCGACGATGCAAATATGACTTGATCATCGGCGTACAAAAGGCATTTGACGGTTAACTCACCCATTCTCAACCCACATTCTTCAACTTTCAAAGTTTGCAAACAACTGTCCATAAATAGGTTAAACAGCCAGGGGGAAGCTACACAGCCCTGTCTGACACCTTTTTGGATGCCAAACCAGTCCGAGTAGACCTGTTGATCCTGACACAAGCACTAGAGTCCCTATAAAGAGACTTCAATGCCTGTATCAAACCAGCGCTCAAACCAAATGAGTTAAGTGTTTGCCATAACACATTCCTGTCCACTCTGTCATAAGCCTTTTCCAAGTCCATGAAAGCACAAAAAACTTTCTGGTTTTTGGCCAAAAACTTCTCCGCAATCATGCGCATGGAAAATACTTGATCCGTACACCCATTCCTTTCTAAATCCAGCTTGCACATCCCAAATTTTTCCATCAGTTTCTTCCATAACTCTTTCAATTAACACCTTAGTATACAGTTTACCCACAATGCTAAGCAAGCTGATACCACGGTAGTTTTTACAGTCCTGCTGTGACCCTTTTCCCTTATATATTGGGACTATAACGGCTTTGCACCAGTCTTCCGGTACCCGCTTCAGTTCCCAACATAAATTAAACAAGGTGTACAGCAGGCCTGCCACCACTCCCTCTCCAGCCCTTAGCATTTCGAGTGATACTCTATCATATCCGGCTGCCTTACCTGCTTTCATGCTTTTCATTGCTTTCATTATTTCATCTACACTTATCTCCCTACCTCTCTCCACTTCATTCGAAATTTCTTTTTCACTTAATTCAGACGACCCTTCACTCATAAACACGCTTTTTTTTATATGTTATTTATTTATATGTTATCGTTTATTTAGTTTATTTTTTATATCATATTGTAACGTTTATATTATATTGTATTACATACAATATAATAGTGGCCGTTTGTTAACACATTAAAATTTACGTGACCAGATAAACAAATATATTGATCTATCTCAAGGATCTATCTTATGGTGTAGTTATAGGCCGTTTGTAATATTTATGGCGTGATCGTCTTAGTAAGGACCCATTTTTACGCTGTGTTTGTTTAGTAACTTAGTTCTTTTCAGGTGTCACTTGGAAGAATAAAAATTCACCTGAGCAATCAAAAGCCATTGGTAGTATCTTACAATAATTTTAAGCTAAAGCTGTGTGCGGTGAGCGCCACCACCTGCCAGACCGCTACTTCTGCAGACGTGATGTAAGTGTAAGGCATCACCACCGATTGCATGATCAGCACGGCTTCTAGCCGCCGAGCGTGTCATGAGTCTACTGCTCACCTCAAGGGAGTGGGGTCCCATGTAGAGCGGCTTTCGGCCGAATCCTTGAGAGTCTCCTCCCTTATAGCTACCACCTCCATGAGGTCGACACATATGCTCCACCAACCAATACAACGGCAGATATAGCCAAAAAGCAGCAAGTTAATATAATAATAATAATTCGCCATCAGAGAGGGTTTTCGTACATGACGTGGAGTAAGTATATGCATTTTTGCTCATGTTTGTCTCATCCACGAACAAGTTGCCTTCAATCATTCAAAGGTGGGAAATTTACAGAGATACTTTATTATGTTTTTATATAAAACATTATGGAGGCCAGACAGTATGCAGCCCCGTCATGGAGGGACCGGCTTTGGGCAAAGCTACTTAGGTGTGACTCAAACCAAGACATAGAATGCACCATTAAAAATAGCGACCCCCCAAATTACCATTGCAGAGACGCAATGCTGCAAAACGCAAAAATACGACTATCGTCGGGCTTACACCGTCCTAAGGCCCCCCCATACAATCCCAGCAGACATCACAATATGCGTCGAATCAGGCGTAGCGCATCCGCAGATCCATCATAAAACGCAATACCGCAGGTAGTAGTTAGCATCAATGCAACTATCCTATACACACATGACCCGACTATCGACTATATTGGTATTGTTATTATATAAAAATAGCACCAACGTATCATAGTAGCACGCTACTAGGACACCAGTATCCAAAAATCCACGCATCATAAAGCTATTGCACTAAGATCATATGCCTATGACATATCGGTTAGCGAGTTCAAGTTTTCCTCGGTTACATTGTGCAACAGTACTTTGGTAGTCAGCCACATGGCCACCACTTATATATGTATAACTACAGGTATGTATCTCCGGCAACGCCCTTATAAAAGCAATCGTTACATGAACAAGCTCAAGCAATACAAGAACACGCTCCAACATTACAAAAACACGCTCAATTACTTAAAAATTTTTGGCCAATTTCCCAATTATATTATAAATGTTATTTATCTTTATTATTGTAATAAAATCGACTTGTATTTCTATTATTTAATACATTTTGCATATTTCAAACAGTTTTAATAAATTTATGAATTTTTAAAGACAATATTAAGCATTTACTTCACTTAATGTTCGAAATGAATGTATTTTAACTTATAAATGCATTTAAATAAAACTAGTTTTTACGGATTTTATCACGTATATTAACTTATTTTATATTCCCGACGTTTCGAGCACCCATGGTCATGATCAAACAATTATAAATGCATTTTAAATGTTTGAACTTCTATGATATTTTAAATGACTTTATAAAGAAATTCCTTATTATTTATTAGTATTAATAATTGGCCGTCACAATATCATTATCGTAATGTATTTAAAAGCCTTGTTGTAGTGACATAAAACCAATCTCTTCCCGTGGATGTCGTAAAAATTGATCATGCGAAACACCAGGACGAACTCAATCCTTCTATTGAGACATGAGGAAAAGTAAAAATTTTGAATAAATCCATACATGTAGTGTAGGCTACGTATGTTTTTAAACGTTATTATATGTGTATTAAAATAATTTATTATTTTAATTTATTATATTTATTTAAATTAATTTATCTATGTGTATTAATGTAACGTTATCATTACCATAGCATTATTGCTCCGAATTAAATTATTTCGCTCATATAAAATAATGTTATAAAGCAATAAAGAGTTTAAAAAATAACATATTTCCATAAAGCATATATCAAAAATATTATTCACAGCTTGTGACGCATAAAAGCCTCGGGCTGCCCAGGATCGATATTGCTCCAACAACAGGTGAGCGCTGAGTAATATTTTGCGATAGTTTGACTCGCATGAATCAAAAGGTTGTTACAGTTTTATTTATGAGTACTACACTGTTATTTTAATTAACATGTTATTTGAAATAAATATAATATTCTCTTTTGAGTCCTTTGTTATTTTTTATTTGCATACAGGTAAAATTTGACGGGAATCCCAGCTATATTTAGACAGAGAAGGGATTTAAGTAAGTAAAATATTCGAATTGTTTAAATGTGGCCGCAACACGAATGGGTCAGCTCGACCGGAGTAGACATTACATTAGTGTACACAATCTTGGATAGTATAAATGGTTTTTATATATTATGTTTAAATTAAATACATGGTAAACTTTTCATTAGGTTTGCGTAGTTAAGCATAAAATCGCTCAAAGGGATTTCGCTACATCTATGCTTGATATTGCTCAAAGTTTAGCAGTGCAGAGATTTACATTAGTAAATTCAGCTCCCAATGAAGTTACTCATGTAGCGAACTGAAGATACGGATGATTAGTTACATCTGTTCGAAGTTTGGAACTACGAGTATCTGTTTGAACGAAAGAAATAGAGTCATCGTGGCGGATAGTAGGTATGACCGATGTTGCACAAAGCACTTCCATAGCCATATTAGATAGAGAAAGAAAATTATTAGTTCTGTGGGCCACATAATGCCTATACAACGTGTCCCAAAACTCAACGTCAAGCGGACACGGGGCGAGAGGGGAGGTCATACTAGCCCCGGGTAAAACAAAAAATAAATCCATATCAGTTAGTTCATTTATAACTGACAAATTTATGAAAATGAGGAAAATCGACACCTTAAATCATATCATTAGGTATTGTGACCACAAATTTCTCAATTTTACAGGGATTTTTTCACTCACGTGGTGTTAATTATACATGTTATTAATCGCAGTCACAAATCAAGCAAGAAAATTTGCTAGGTTAGTTAAAATTAACTCAGATTCTCTTAGTCGTAGTTGAAAAAATTAGATCACCTAACTTACTTCAAAAGATTACTTAAGTAAGTAAGATTACTTTATTCTATAAAAAAAAGGTAAGCGCTGTCAAAAATATCATAGTATAATAGTCTAATCCCAATGCATACAGTTATCATGCATGCATTGGGATTAGATGCTGATTTACCACGTACCCAACGACGAAGAAAACATCGTTATAAGTAAGTATGTTTGATAAAATGTTTCAAGAATATGTGAAATCCACCAACACATATAGGGCATTGTAGTGGTACTTTTCTGCTCCAAAATACTCAAAAATAACAGGTCTGTGCTCTGACATGGGACGCAAATTAGAGTATACTCGCCATGACGAAAGTTACGAAGAGACGGCCCCCAATCCCCGGCGGCCCCGCTATTCCTGGCTACGGTTGCGACTATGGTAACGGCGGGGCAGGGGTGCTAAGAATATCCGGTGTAGGTTCGGTTGCCACCTAAGACGACTTGACCTGGCAACATACAACGCACGCCCCCTGAGGACTGACGAGAAGATCCTGGACCTGAAAGAAGAGATAGACAAGTTGAGCTGGGATATTATAGGATTATCTGAGGTCCGAAGAGAGGGGCGGACACGGTAATCCTCGAATCCGGCAACTTGTTCTATCACCGGGAGGGCGACCATCTGTCCCAAGGAGGTGTCGGATTTATCGTCCACAAGTCTCTCGTTAACAACGTTGTAAAGATTGTGAGTGTGTCGACGAGGGTTGCGTACTTTATACTCAGAATCACCAAACGGTATTCGTTGAAGGTCATACAGGTTTACGCACCAACCTCGTCACATCCCGAGAGGAGGTGGATGAAATGTATGAGGATATCTCTAAAGGCATGCATTCCTCCAAAACCCACTATACAGTGTTAATGGGAGACTTCAACGCAAAACTAGGCACAAGAGAGAACGGTGAGCTGAATGTAGGGAAATTCAGAATAGGGCAACGGGACCCAAGGGGCCAGCAGCTGGCCAACCTCATGGAGAAAGAGGGACCCCTTATGATGAACTTTTTCTTCCAGAAACGGCCCCACAGGAAATGGACCTGGTCGAGCCCCGACGGTTTGACAAAAAATGAGATTGACTTCATTATGACGCCTAGACGGCAACTGTTTAGTGATGTCTCAGTGATCGCGAGGGTGAACACTGGTGGCGATCACCGAATGATTAGAGGCACTCTGAACCCAAACGTTAAGTTGGAGCGTCTCGTTTAATGCAGTCAACGCTCCGTTCCCCTCGTGCTCTAATCCAAAGTCCCAAAACCTTTCAGCTCGAGTTACAAATCCGTTTTCAGTGCCTAGAAGATTGCAATGCAGTGGGCGATATGAATGACAAGCTCGTGGAAACTGTCCATGCGGTCGGAGCTAAGTTCTGCAAGACCCGCCGCAGAAGAACACAAAACCTCTCCGATCACACTCTTAATCTCATGGCTGTTAGACGGGAAATGAAGCTGCAGTCTTCAGCAGATTTGACAGCATACAGGCAAATTTTTTATACGTGGTAGAGCCATGCTGCAGCTATATTAGTAGTATAGTTGTAGCACGAATGGGTCGGCTCGACCGGGGAAGGACCACGCTCTCACAGAATACCAGCATAAAATAGCAGCTTAACACTGCTGTGTTTCGTATGGTGAGTGTAGAGAACCGGAGATCCTTTTTGCTGGAAAAGAGGCATTCCATCTTAGTCCTCCCAGGTGACAACGCATCTGCATTTTGATTCTTTATTGAGTATAGATGTAGATATCTATGGGTCACAGCAACCACTTACCATCAGGTGGACTGTGTGTTCGTTTGTCACCTTATCCTATAAAAAAAACTGAACAAACAGATCTCCAAATGCATGCGGCGGGACTTACGCAACTTCAATACAGCTCGTATTGAAGAAGCGATCGAGCGGAACCAAGGCTCCAAAATCTTTGCCAGAGATCTGTCTGCCAAAAAAAGCCAACTGTCAAAGCTGAAGACCGAGTGTGGCAGCATCGTTTCCGGGACACCTGAGATTTTGAGTGAGATTGAGAGGTTATATGAAGAAAAAGCGCCCTGAACTGCTTTATTCGCATGCGCTGGCGTAATGGTTAGTGGTACGTGAATACAATGTTCTACAAAAGTTTAGGCCTTGGTATCATATGCCTATCTCTTATACATAAGCCACAATAAGGTATTTTGTGACAAAAAAATTATTAAATATTAAAAAGTGATTTGTGAGCGTTATCATTAGGCATGGTATATTAATCCTTACTAACGAAGTTACTACAGCATCAAGACAATTTTATGGAGATAAACTTTGCTACTTATAGCATGTTATTTGGACATGTAGTTAAAGAGATAATGAAAAATTAAAATAGTTCAACATTCGGCTCGGCGCGCGAACGATACATAAGCCTAGCCGATCGATGAGAACCGAGAGAAACCGATAGTGAACGCCAGTGCGCGAGGTGTTATAACGTATAGGTGTAAGCGAGGTGTTCACGTGCCATTACATTTACCACGTGCTCGGCGGTGAAGGAAAATATCGTGAGGAAATCTGCATGTTTGAGAAACAAAAAAAATATTTCAAATGACATGTGAAGTCCGCCAATAAGCATTAGGGTAGCGCGGTGGACACTTCCTTGCCCTAAAACCCTCTCAGAAGTGAGACGCCTGTGCCCAGCAGTGGGACGTATTAGGTAAGGTCCAAAACTTTTTGGCCTACCCACATTAGCTTAATCAAAGATACAAACTTTCATGTCATTAAATTACTGGACATTTCGTCACCTACCCACAAAAAAAAATTTTAAATTATTTTATTTGTTTATTAATGTCGATTAAAAATTCGAAATCCATAAAATCGAGTAAAAAGCTGTGATAAAATTTTGACAAAAGAGACAACTGGGAAGATACTGGCGGAAATCAAACGTGCTTCCCCTTCGTACTTCACCGTAAAATAATTGGCGAAACAAGTTTGGGAAGAGAATCAATTGATGATGAATCACGCCCAGGACAACCATCCAGGGCCATTACGGATGAAAACACAAAATTTGTGGAGAAGACTTAAGGCAAGACAGACGACTAAAGACTAAAGAATTTGCAGTTATGACGGGACTTACAAAAACAACAGTGCTTAGAATCCTACATAAACATTTGGGTATGAATAAGGTCAGTGATAGGTGGGTCCCAAAACTTCTTTCCGCTATTCAAAACCAAGAACGAGTGAAGTGTTGTACTCAGTTTTTATCCCTTTGTGAAGGCCGACAGAAAGAAGTTTTGGATTAAATTGTTACAGGTGATAAAAACTTGGTTCCTTATATTTATCCTCTGTCAAAAAAGGAATCGATGGAGTGGCGTCGTCCGAGCTCAACGTGGCCAAAAAAGCAAAGTGACTCAATCTCAGAAAAAGGTTATGGCCAAAATCTTGTTGGATTCCGATGGAATTTCAATGGTGGATTTTAAAGAACGCAACACAACAGTAACAGGCGATTACTATGCTTCCTTGCTTGCTGCTTGCGTTGTTGCTTCATGACAATGCTCCGGTACACACATCGGGTGTTTCCAAGGCTGCCATTAAAGAATGCGGTTTCACTAAGCACGACCATCCACCATATAACCCCGACTTGGCCCCTATTATATAATTAATTCTTAAAATTGAATGAAATGAAGTGAAGTCAGCAGTTTTGCCACATTTTGAGGGCAAAATTCAGACTATTTTTTAAGGCTATAGAAAAGTTAGTTAAGCGCTGTGAAAAGTATATTAATAAAGGGAGATTATATCTAAAAATAATTATAGTGGTTTGAGATTTATGATTCATTTTATAGGTCAAGCCAAAAACTTTTGGACCTTACTATAGGCTGTAACTTTAACTTTAATTTTAAGCAAGGTGTCATGTCGCACGGCTCAGACGCGTGATATACGCGGGTGAAACCGCGTGACACAGCTAGTGTGATATTAATATAAATTTAAATGTGTTAAGGTAAGAAATATTCTTTTCACACTAAAATGAACTTTTGAGTGTGTAAAGAATGCCAACGCAACAACTACTTTCCTTATTCATAGTTTACTGCAGAGTTCATGTGTGAACTGGTGTAAGTACTAGTTACATATGTACATACCACTAATATTGGCGCTTTTCCTAACATCACTTTTACCGTTTTGAAAATTAGCCAGGAGGAGATCATAATAATCTGAAAAAAACGTGTGTGTGTACTTATGTACGCACGTAAGAAGTTATACTTTAGCGTAACAAAACAAAAATAACAAAAATAAAACACGTTTTATAGATTCATATATATTTGAATATTAATGTGACCTACCTTGAATATACTCGTAGTTATCAGTTCTCACGAAAACTTGACAGTTGACAGACAATTACCAACTGAAGTTGTCGCTTTTAGGTGTCGGTGTGCGCACGCATTGCAACAACTTCATGGTGTCGTTTTTATCTGTCGGTGTGCGCACGCATCGTAAAAGTTCACTCTCATAATTTTTCTCAAACACGCCAAAAGAAGTATAACTTCAAAAATTAGAACTTTGCTAGTGTAGGTATCAATATAGACTTATAAGGCAATGCCTTCACTACCTCATATCTCAAACACATTAAAATCATCAGAGATTAATATCCGTCTTGGCTTTCGATGCGAAGTTATTTCCTACTCAAGGAAGGAAAGGAATTTTGTTCCTTTTTTTAAATATAAGCCTCACATTGTCAACACCATAATATTAACTACCTCATGTCTCAAACACATTGAAATCACCAGAGATTAATATCCGTCTTGGCTTCCGATGCGAAGTTATTTCCTACTCGAGGAAGAAAGCAATTTTGTTCCTTTTTTCAAATATAAGCCTCACATTGTCAACACCACATTATTTTTTTTGAGTTTTAAAGGCCTGTACTAATTGTAATTTTATTAGACTGAAAAATACATTTTACTAGCTTTTGTTTGCATTTAATTCGCTCTGATAAAATTCTGTCTATGCCTAGCACTAGGACAACATTATTATGTGTCCTATTCCACATTACTATACACGTTTTTGTAAAACGAGAATCTTTTACATTAGGTGATAGTTATCTTTTTTTGCCTTGGAGTCGTCTGGGTAGATATCACTCGCTTACCTATTTATGCCTCGAAGCAGCATTGCGTGCACTGATGTGTTCCGGAGATGCCAAAATGATTTTATGACTTCCGGCACATGGCAGTATAACCGTCTCATTTACACCAAGCGTAAAACATAAAAACGGGAAAAATATCAAAGGTGTGAAACGTCTGGTACTGAGTTAATCAATCCGCCTGCCAAGCATGACGATTAAGGCAAATCCTCTCTACAAGGGCAGGGGTTCACATCCAGCAGTGAACTTTTACTGGCTGGTGAATAAGAAGAAGAAGGATACTATACTAAAGTGACAACTGGGTCCATTTGGCCAGAAGGCCAAGTAAAGTAAAGTTACAGCCTATATGTCCCTATTTTATTTATTGCCCAGCAAAGGCCTCCCCTCATTCTTGAGAGGGTTTTAAAGCAAGGAAGTGTCCGCCGCGCTTCCCCAATGCGTCTTGGCGGTTTCCTCACGATGTTTTCCTTCACCGCCGAGCACGTAGTAAATCAGCACTTAAAATTGCAATTAACAATCAGAAGACCATAATAAAAACCAAAAATTGCCGGACCTCAGATGGGTCGTTTTGTACAATGCTTCAAGACAATTATAATTGATGATGAAATGAAGTATAGTTACAGTCTAAATACTCGTATCTCCCACCACCAAGCACAGTCTTCCTCCTTTGTTTCGGAGAGGGTTATGAACAAATTAGTCCGCCGGGCTGCTCCAGTGCGTTGTGACTGAATTCACATGTCCACGATATATTTTATTCCGAAATATATAATTGAAAATTACAATTAACAATTTAATTTAAGCCAGATAGAATCGAAGCCGGATTACTTGCATTCTATACAATAAGCGAGTGCTTAGCATAGGCTAGCTACCCGTGGTAGCTCATAGGAGCTACCACGATGATAATAATATCCTCCAAATCGAATTTCAGCTACGTTGGCCTGTCTCAACGGAGACTAGCCATCTGAGCAGGACGGGTTTCTAGTGCACGACTGTAACCCGAGGGACGGCAATCCGAAACGACCGGGGAGATATCAGGCGCAGGACCAACGGCTTTACGTGCTTTCCGATACAGGGGGTGGAACACAACCATCTTCCAGATTTCAAGCTACTACTGATATTTTTTCTGGCAGAAAAACCCAATAACTGATTTTGCTCAGACCCGGGATTCGAACCCGAGGCCTCTGGACCAGCAGTCGCGCTTAACCAACGAGAAAGTCAACGATTAATGATGATGATAATAATGGTGTTATTATAATAATTTTGTAAGTTTTTAATCTTGTTCCATTTGCTCAAAATATGAAAAATAAATAAAAGCAGGAAAACCTATTTCCATAACATATTACAATTCTTTTTTTATTTATTTACTGAGTTCAATTATTGATCACGTGATCGGCGATGAAAAAATATCTTGAGAAAACCTATACGTTTGAGAATTGGAGAGGACCGTCTATATGAACTAAAGTAGGTAGCGGACTCTTCCCCGCTCGTGAATGTTTTAGCAGATTTTCTTTTGAGATATGACCTGGGCTTTGCCCTGAAATAGTACTTTATTTTGCTGTACTCTACCTTTTTGAATTGAGTAATTTTAATCGATAATGTTTAAAATTGGCATGAATAGAAATCTCCTTATAAAAATATTATTTAATAAGCAGCATAACTTTATTTAATTAAGATTCCAATCAATTTGCCGGAATTTGAAAGAGGGTTCTATAGAAACCTTCTTAAGTACTATTGACGTTTAGTTTTTGGGTCAGCCGCTCTCGGAATGTGACGTACATATCTATGTCTATATATACGAGTCAGTAAAATTGGAAGTAGGTTGCATTTTAAAAAAAAGTTTAAGTCTATCTGCATAAAGCTTTCTCAATAAATGGATTCGATTGTGCGACATCCAAAAACAAAAACGAATTAGAATAATAATAGCGCAGAGGCTATGCGTTTGGTTGTGGCGCTAAAGAGCTACGGATTCCAATCAGGACGAAACATATAATAATGCCATAAAATATAATCCTGAGCCACCTGCATACATCGACTACCTACGTGTTCAATCAAATCGTCACTCCGTTTAGTGGGAGGCCGCCTAACACAAGGCTGCTACACAAGAACCATTCTTCCTCATTGTTTGTCGGTACTTCGAGAGTCGGCTATATAAGCCGGTCCATTGTCACTTTAACTTACTGATTCGCTGGGCTACGTTCTCAATAATTCTTGTACTCCTGCGAATGTCTTCGATACGGATCTTATCCCGCAGAGGAATTTCGAGCATAGCTTATTCCATCGCACTGGGTGGCTTTAAGCTCTCTCATATCCCTTAAACGCATGGCGTAGTATGCAGCCTACATTACAGTATATTGGCTGTATGTTTAAAAAGTTTTGCCTAGTTAAAAAAATCGATGTTCATTGAGAACAAACTCATTTTTTTTTAGAGTGGTACCCCAGATCATTACTTTAAATTAATAAATTAAATACTTTATATTAATGATAAATAAAGGTTCTGAGAAATATCGTATAAGAGGATTTGACGTAGATTTCCAAACGCAGTCCAGTCGATTTGAATTCATCGGTTGATCTCTTGATCAAAGTTGGACTTACCTAAACGGACATCTTGTTCCAGGTGTAAATACTCGTCAAAAGTTTCGAGCGTAGTGTTCCCAACAACTACTGGTATAGTGGAGGTGGACGTGAGACATGTTTTATTCCTTGTCACTACTGAAATATTTGAGCATAGTACTAAGGTCCTCCAGGGATTCTGTCATAATGAAAATATCGTAGGACAATCGAAGGACATATATATACAGAGAGATCTACTTATATTAAAGCCTAAATTCATTCTCGCTAAAGAATTAGACTATAGAACAATCATCTTCGCGTAATAACATGAAATGCGTAATTTAACTACACGAAACACAAAAGAGCTACAATTTTAAACCGAATATGCGTAATGTCAGTTAATAATAACGCACACAGTTTCACAAGGGGTAGATGATCCGACGTATAACCTTAAGGTATGTCGATATGGGATAGGGTTATATTTCGATATGCCACCACAGGTAAATCATTCAAACTAAACCGAGATTTCACAGACTAGTGATGAGGATTTTGTGCTCACTAACACGCCTGGCTGCCTGGTGAGTATGGAGACAATTTTTTTCTCATAATGCATAATCAACTGACGCATTTTTTGCAAAGAGTATTTCGTACAATTGACTTTAAGTCCCTGTTGTTAACCATTAACTCACCACTGATAGCTGGTTTAATTGATGCAAATTTCATAAAATATCTTTAAATTTTGAGGTCGCCAGAGTTTTTTTTAACTATTCTAATCTAGTGCTTGACTACTATCCCACCTCATGGTAAGTGACGACTGGTGTTTGACTACTATTTTGAGGATAGTATTTTTAAAGCAATGCCTGAGAGGTAATATATGTGAAGTTTTTTTAACTGACTTCTAGTGCGTTCACTGGCCTCTAGTATCAAGTTTAAACTAACATTAATTTACACTCAATGTTACCTAATAAAAGCTATATTTATTTTTAAATAATTTCAAAAATTTGTGTTTATTAGTGGACGCTGACATGAAGGATTATTATCGGCATAATAGATTATAATTCTTATTTTATATTAGCAGATTATAATTCTTAGTTTGAATTTGTATGTGTATGTACATAAAGATTATATTATACATTATATACCCATCAATCGTTTTGATCTAGATCAATATAGCATGATACCACCATGAAATTTCGACTTAGTATAGCATATTTTGCTCGTAAACTATAATTTTATTATTGTTATTCATAATTTTATATAAAATTATATTTAAATTTATAATTTTGTACATAATGTTGATAGTATTTATTGAATTGAACAAAAAAACAAACAAACCTACCAAAACAAACCAGCTAAACCCATATAAATTCTAACAGTATAAGGAGATATTATTATTCCTATATCAAACGTGAGAGCTTAAAAGCATTGCCTGGTTTCTGGGGCTCCATGGGATCAATAATAACTCCCCTCAACAGGTGCGCCGACTGGTTAGCACGGCCGTAATAGTTCAATAATGGACTTACATATAGACGACATTATAATTATGAATGACGTAGGTAATTTACTACTAAAAGATGTATTTATATAGTTATAATACAATGAAATATAACAATGATACAGTTATTGATAACTGCGACCGATAATTGTTATATCGCATTAATTGTTACAGTATTATATTGTAATTCAATAGTACTGTAAAACATTTTGTATGAATTTCATTTCTAGACAATATTAATTTTACAATGACGCATAATTATTGATTTTTATATATGACCTCTTTACTTAGGTTCACTGCGCTGTTCTTTAGTCACTGGCCTGTCTTTACTTATATTATAAACTACAAAGAAGGCATTGAAGTATGCGTGATGCTGTGAAACGATGACTCCTGAGTCCCTCAGTCTCAGCAGTCAGCAGTGAACCTGTGATCGGCTATAACGATGATGATGATGATGATGATGATGATGATGATGAAGTAAATGTGTCTTAGGAGAGTAGAATTAATTGGAGAAGAGTAGAGTTAATATTTTCTAAAACATTTGAATTTGGAAAACACTGCATTACAACAAACATGCACTCCAAATAAGCAAATAAGATTTTATTTTTTCAGGAGTAAGTATGACAGACGATCACGCATTCTACCTGATGATAAATGGATGCTGTGACATATAACTTAAAAAAAAATCAAAAAAAAGTTTTACGGGTTATCTTCCCTCACACTACGAAACAAAACAGCAGCATTTTACGGTGGTATTTTGTGCCAGGGCGATCTTTTCCCGGTCGAGCCGACATTTTCGTGATACAGCCAAAATTACTACATTCATTCATTGCAGCCTATAAAAAAGCCACAAATGAACATAGAACTCCCCCTTAGATTGCCTCATAGGGGAGATTTTGATAAAGCTACCATGCTTGGCAAGCGGCTTAATAATCGCTATTTTTTTATTATTTTCAATTGTTATCAGGAAAATTCTGGCAATATCCTGTTTCAGTGTACCTCTGTCGCCTCTTGCGACACCTACGGAATGATATAAGATAATAGATATTCTTACGCTACCACTACAAAGCGAGCTATAGCGTGGTTTTAATTACTAACAGCTTAAATATTATATTGCAGTTGCGTTTAACATCATAGGATGCTTCATAATCTGTCTAGCAGACGTGTTAGTGTGTAATGTCAGTAATAGTCTACTGTAATGTAACAATCTATATATATTATCTTAGCACAAGAAAATCTTATTTGAAAAACTATATAAAGGAATTAAATTTGTGTACAATGACAATCGAACTCGGGTTGTTAGCGTACAATGAAATTTATGACTATGGCACTTAATCTGAGCTCAAGTTGGGCACCAATTAAATGTTGAATTATAATAGAAAGTGCTGATTAACAAAGTGTGGTGGTGAAGGAAAACATCGCGCGTAAACATGCATGTCCGGGAAATTTTTTTTTAAGATTACAAATATTAAAAATTCATTCCGGCATTTTATGATTAAACTTAAAGTCCAATTAAATAAGATAACTTATATTATCTTTTTATCGTTTTTATTTTAATTATGCAATAATAACAAATTAATGTCAGAGTTTTGCGATGCATCCACTAAAAACAAAACAAGGAAAACTCTCTGACGCACATAAATCGTCAACTAGAATAAAAAGCAAAATACCAATGCGATTTAACAAAATTGAAAACGGTTTTTTCCGCTCAGGTCTGAATAATTTCAATTTAAATCTTCTTTTCAAGAACACATAAATAAACCGCAGAAACATATGGGCAATATGTCAAATGTAAGATTTTTAATTTATGGGCATCATAATCTGAATTGTATGTTGATTTATATTCGTTTTATATAATCACCACCTACCGTTTATCCAATGTCGACCCGAATGGGAACTATTATTGTATTCGTGCCAAAATATTATAAGTTATTATAATATTATTAAAGTATTACGTTACGTACACTACACCGGATACTATAGTAATATTTTATATACAAACTCGCAAAAATTATAAATGCTACGAAAATATTACACTGATGAATGTACAATTTAAATCTTTCAAAGCAAATTTTTACAGCGTCTGTAAAGTTGTTTGTCATAAATATCCAAAAAGTTTGACTTACATAGAAACAACTATTTCAAATAATATTAAATTTATTTTTTATTTTTGATACTTTAGTAAATTCGAAATTATAAAATAAGCAATTTTCATTCTATGTTTGTAAATAATCTTCGATTCAATGTTCCTAAGCTTTGAATGATAAAACTAATCTAACCCAACGAACAGCTCACAACCCTTTTATACCTACGTTGATCTTTTGTTTTAACCCCTCTTCACAATGGAGGTAAAGCGTGTGTATTTTTTGCCTTAGTTTCAGCCTCAGTGCAGAAGTTTCTTTAAGTGTAACGTCACCGAAGGTCACCGATTAAATTAGGTTTTACTATATACTCGTACTTCTATGTGTTTAAAATAATATGAGTGAAATTTTCTTGGTTCTGTTTTTAACATATACGTCCATATACTTCGTAGCTGCTACAACAGATGGGGAAGCATGTCATGTCATGTCAAGTGGCAGCCACGTACCGGTAAACTACCTGGTACGGGATGCAGGAATTCGATAGATGCCCATCTACGCAGGACAGGATTATAGTGCCCGATTATATGCGCAAGCACAGTTGCACTTTCTGTTCCCTCACCATCATAATCTGATGAGACGGCAATCAGACACGACTGGAGAGACATTACGCAGGACCAACGGCTGCCGGCTGAAATACTGCCAACATCCTAACTCCGGGCTGCTACAGAGAATTTCTTAACAGAAAATCCCAATAGCTAATTTTAATATCTTGATTATAGCGACACCTGTCGGGACCTAGCTAGAAGTCGTTCAGAAGTTACACGACCACTAAGAGACCACCAATGATTATATTTTTTTTCTTTGGTCCATGACTCGTGCGGTTATACTTTACCAGTGTCAAGTAAAAAAATGTTTATAAATTAAAATATTAGTTTTTAAATATATTTTCTTTGATAAACCTCTTCAGAATACGCTGATGGGTCATACTGCGAAATTTTTAGTAGATTTTAACGACAGCTTATCGCAGTGGATAGTCGATGACTATAGTCTCACATAATACCAGCGTAAAATAGCAGCTCATTGCCACTGTAATTCGTATAGTGATTGTAGAGAACCGGGGACCCTTTTTACTGGAAACGAGGCATTCCATCTTAGACCTCAGGGGTGACAACGCATCTGCATTTTGATTCTTAATCGAGGATTGAAGTAGATGTCTATGGGCCACAGCATCCACTTAACATCAGGTGGACTGTGTGCTTGTTCTTCACCCTTATTATATAAAAAATTGTATCTCAAGTTGTAAAGGCGACTAAGTTCACAAAATATCTTAAGGTTTACATCAACATCGGATCACTTGTATCTTCATTTCCACTAACGGTTCACAGACGCATACACATCACGTTTACATATCAAAATCTACTTCAAATCGTTATTTAAACAATAAAACCGGGTAACAATCCGCCGGTGGTCTAGTTCCCGCCAACACTCTTTTATTCTCTTAAATTCTTATCCTAAAATTGATCGTAACGAATGAATAGTAACTACCTTTTAGTGATTTCAATTCTTATTTAATAAAATGTTATATTATATCCATCATATTACCTATGTAGGTTGACATCAATAAAATGAATGAGGAAACTTCAACGTAGTCGCCTTTAGTTCGCGAAGTTATTTAATTTTGAGTGACGTGCTGGAAATACTGTCGAAATAGATAGGAGTGTAAACTTTTAGAATGTTAAGCTCTCATAATTCGGCCCCGACAAAGGTACAGGCGGGATAAATACGAAAACGTTTAAATGTTTCATAATAACAACAAATTGTTTGCGACGTCACGTTTCACGTTTTAGTTTCACCATAAAATAACAGTAACGCTGGGCTGGTGTTCTATTTCAAAGTAACAAACTATAAAGTTATATTTGTGTTATATTCTTATAACAAGATTTAAAGTAACAGAGAGGTCGTTGACCAAAGTAAGTACAAAATATTGAAAGAAAGCCTATATGAATATATTTTTATGTATTCTCCCTTTTGATAGACTTTCATTTCCCCTTTCTTTCCTTATCATGTTCTTCACAGTATAAATCGGTATATTACGGTACACATTGCTCTTAAGAAAATATATGTATTATGTCTTTTGAAATATTTAAAATTATGGATGTGAATGTTCAATGCCGTCAAAGGTAAATGACATAATTTAACCGGCGTGAAATAGCAACATAATACTGTTTTGTTTCGAATGGTTGAGTGACGTGGCCCGGAGATTCTTTTCACATGTATTTACGAGGTTTTCTATCTTAGCTCTCAGACGTGACAAGCTGAGAGCTGAGCTGAGGATATACGTAGGCATCTATGGAATACAGAATTCTATTCAACTGTGTGATCATTTGTAACACTAACTGCTTTTTCTGTAGGAAAAAACTAAACTTATTTTTATAAAACTAAAGTGACTTACAGTCACCCTGATAGTGAGTGGCTACTGCAGTTTATGGACGCCTGCACCAAACATCCAACAAACAAGGATACAGATACACAGCTGACTGCCTTTCACTACTATTTGGCTGCAGAAGTAGATGGAGGGTATTACCTACCTTTAATGATCCCTAGGCAGAAAAGGAGTCACCATCTAGAACTCAAACCTAATCTTAAAGGGTATAAACTCAAAACTTCATCAAAAAATGTCAAATTCCGTGTACTTGTTTGTACTGTAATACTTTTAATACTTCAAATTAATGTACGTGCTACGCATTTTCTCATGAAATAACTACTGCGACAATCTACCTATACACCACGATAGCATTAAGATAATATTCAGTATATTTAAAAAAAAACATCGCGTGTAGGTGAAATTGTAATCACGATATTTTGCCGATCCAATAGACGCCTTTCCATATAGAAGCAAGTGGAGCGTGATTCGTTATGCCGGTTCATTACATGCTAATAAATTTTACATATCTCTGAATATTAATACTTCGGAACATGCGAGGATTTTCCCTTCTCTAGGCATTTGTACTCAAAGTAAGTATCAAAAAGAATATTTAATTTCGATTTGACGTTAGATAACGTTACAGACCAAGCGTTTGACTGAGACCACGCGGGATTTCACCACGAAAATAGTATTTACATAGCTTAAAAATAATTGATCCAGCAGATTTTGTGGGTTTATATGCGTGTGCAATTTATGTATATTAAACGCTTCAATAATACAAGAAAATGTTTCGTGTGGGGTTAATTTTATTTTTTTGATATTCAAAGATATTTACTGGATGGTAGGACTCCTTTTCTGCCTAGGGCTCCGTCTGGGTAAGTACCACCTCGTCACCTATTTCTGTGGCCAAAAATGGCCGGTCTGAATGGTATAGAGCCAGTATAATTACAGGCTGTGAGGCATTTCATCTTAGTCCTCAGAAGTGACAACGCATCTGTCGTCTTCTTTGCTTGAAGTTGACTGCAGGTCCGACAGTATTATCCGACACTATTTCGATGATATTTCGGACGTCAGTCTGAGCGAGATTAGAATGGCTCTCCTGCACCTCAAAAACGGCAAGTCCTTGGGCGAGAATAGAATTACAGCGGAGTTTCTTAAAGCGGGTGGAAAACCGGTACTTGAAGTCCTTTAGAAGCTCTTTAATTCCGTCCTCCATGCTGACACTACTCCGGAAGCGTGGAGCAGAAACGCGGTGGTCTTGTTCTTCAAGAAAGGCGACCACGCTCTCTTGAAGAACTACAGACCGATTTCCCTTCTGAGCCGCGTCTACGTGCTGTTTTCGAGAGTCATTACGAATCGTCTCGCACGCAAACTCAACAACTTCCAGCCTCCCAAACAAGCCGTTTTCCGAAAAGGCTTTAGCACCATATACTACATACATACCCTTCGGCAAATTGTACAGAAGACTGAAAAGTACAAACTGCCACTTTGTCTTGTGTATGTGGACTATGAGAAAGCCTTTGATTCCGTCGAAATTTGGGCGGTGCTGCAGTCCCTTCAGCGGTGCCAAGTAGACTGTCGGTATATCGAAGTGCTGAAGTGTTTGTACAGTAGGGCTACGATGGCTATTCGAGGACAGGACCAGAGTACGAAACCTATCCAACTGCAGAGAGGTGTAAGACAGGGTAACGTAATATCCCCGAAACTCTTCACCGCTTCACGGATAGGTCTTAAGATGAACATGGACAAAACAAAAATCATGTTTAACGTCCATGTCATACCCATGCCGGTAGTTCTTGGGAGCACTAAGCTCGTAGTTGTTGACGAGTATGTTTACCTGGGACAAATAGTCCGATTACGTGAGTCTAAATTCGACCGAGAGGTCAATCGACAGACTGAACTCGGCTGGGCAACGTTCGGGAGATTACGACACATATTTTCGTCAGCCGTACCTCAAAACCTCAAAACTTGATTGTACAAACAGTGCGTGTTGCCAGTGATGACCTATGGATCTGAGACGTGATCCTTCACTGCTGGCCGTATTATGAAGTTCAAAGTCGCTCAGCGACCTATGGATAGGGCTATGCTCGGCATTTCTCTGCGTGATAGACTTAAAAACGAGGATATCCACAGTAAAACCAGAGTAACCGACAAAGCCGATAGCGATTAGTAAGCTGAAGTGACAATGGGCCGGTCATATAGCTCAAGAACCGACAACCGATGGGGAAGAAAGTTTCTCGAGTGGCAGCCTCGTACCAGCAGGCGAAGTGTAGGGCGTCCCCCCACTAGATGGAATGACGACTTGGTAAGACATGCAGGAAGTCAATGGATACAGGTGGCTCGGGATCGTGCTTTGTGGCATTCCTTGTGGGAGGCCTATGTTTAGCAGTAGACTTGTGAAGGGCTGTAGTGATGATGATGATGAATCTATAGAACGCGCGAAACTGATAATGCAAAGCCCTAGCTACGTGTATTTTGGTAAAAATGACTTTAACTATTTGATATTGTAGAATCGGTAGGTGTGAATTTCGTTTAGATCAAAGGCGTCGCGTGTCAAAGTAAAATTAACCGCGTAATGTATTGTTTTTTACACGGTTTTTAGCAACATACCATTACTATATTGAAAGTATATAAATATGTAAATAACAATACTTTTAGCTTAAGGGGCTTATGAAATTAATATAGTTTCTTATATGTTTTTACTCAAAATTATTACAGCCTATCAAATTCGTCCTCTGCTGAAAACAGGTTTTGATATAATAATAGTTGTTTTTAAACGTTCCGGGAAAACACCTTGCTCAAACAATCTATTTACAAGTGTAAACATAAGCATTTTATGATTAAACTTAAAGTCCAATTAAATAAGATAACTTATATTATCTTTTTATCGTTTTTATTTTAATTATGCAATAATAACAAATTAATGTCAGAGTTTTGCGATGCATCCACTAAAAACAAAACAAGGAAAACTCTCTGAAGCACATAAATCGTCAACTAGAATAAAAAGCAAAATACCAATGCGATTTAACAAAATTGAAAACGGTTTTTTCCGCTCAGGTCTGAATAATGTCAAATTAAATCTTCTTTTCAAGAACACATAAATAAACCGCAAGAACATATGGGCAATATGTCAAATGTAAGATTTTTAATTTATGGGCATCATAATCTGAATTGTATGTTGACATATATTCTTTTTATATAATCACCACCTACTGTTTATCCCATGTTGAACCGAATGGGAACTATTATTGTATTCGTGCCAAATATTATAAGTTATTATAATATTATCAAAGTTTTACGTTACGTACACTACACCGGATACTATAGTATCTAAGGTCAAAATGTTTGAGGAGAATCGCTGCTCTGATTTGGATGCCCGACGTGATGAACTCAAAACACGCCCACCTTGTGCGATATATAACTATAATTTCTGTAATGGTGTGCTCAACTGCCCGCATTGCGCGCGAATATTTGTAAATAAAATCGGCTACGTTAGCCATGCACGAGCACACGAACGACAGGATCGGAGTTGAAGAGGTCGCCGTGGCCGAAATCGGTCGAGGATTATTATTATTATATACTTGTATACACAAACTCGCAAAAATTATAAATGCTACGAAAATATTACACTGATGAATGTACAATTTAAATCTTTCAAAGCAAATTTTTACAGCGTCTGTAAAGTTGTTTGTCATAAATATCCAAAAAGTTTGACTTACATAGAAACAACTATTTCAAATAATATTAAATTTATTTTTTGTTTTTGATACTTTAGTAAATTCGAAATTATAAAATAAGCAATTTTCATTCTATGTTTGTAAATAATCTTCGATTCAATGTTCCTAAGCTTTGAATGATAAAACTAATCTAACCCAACGAACAGCTCACAACCCTTTTATACCTACGTTGATCTTTTGTTTTAACCCCTCTTCACAATGGAGGTAAACCGTGTGTATTTTTTGCGTTAGTTTCAGCCTCAGTGCAGAAGTTTCTTTAAGAGTAACGTCACCGAAGGTCACCGATTAAATTAGGTTTTACATATATTCGTACTTCTATGTGTTTAAGATAATATGAGTGAAATTTTCTTGGTTCTGTTTTTGACATATACGTCCATATACTTCGTAGCTGCTACAACGGATGGGGAAGCAAGCTTGTCAAGTGGCAGCCACGTACTGGTGAACTACCTGGTAAAGGATGCAGGAAGTCGATAGATGCCCATCTACGCAGGACAGGATTATAGTGCCCTATTGTATGCGCAAGCACAGTTGCACTTTCTATTCCCTCACCATCATAATCTGATGAGACGGCAATCAGACAAGACTGGAGAGACATTACGCGCAGGACCAACGGCTGCCGGCTGAAATCTGCCAACTTCCTAACTCCGGGCTGCTACAGAGAATTTCTTAACAGAAAACCCCTATAGCTAATTTTAGTATCTTGACTATAGCGACACCTGTCGGAACCTAGCTAGAAGTCGTTCAGAAGTTACACGACCACTAAGAGACCACCAATGATTATATTTTTTCTTTGGTCCATGACTCGTGCGGTTATACTTTACCAGTGTCAAGTAAAAACTGTTTATAAATTAAAATATTAGTTTTTATAAATATATTTTCTTTGATAAACCTCTTCAGAATACGCTGATGGGTCATTCTGCGAAATTTTTGGGGACATTTTGACGACAGCTTATCGCAGTGGATAGTCGATGACAATAGTCTCACATTATACCAGCGTAAAATAGCAGCTCATTGCTACTGTAATTCGTATAGTGATTGTAGAGAACCGGGGACCCTTTTTACTGGAAACGAGGCGTTCTGCATTTTGATTCTTAATCGAGGATCGAGGTAGATGTCTATGGGCCACAGCATCCACTTAACATCAGGTGGACTGTGTGCTTGTTCTTCACCCTTATTATATAAAAGTAGTATCTCAAATTGTAATGGCGCTTTAGTGCACACAATATCTTAAGGTTTACATCAACATCGGATCACTTGTATCTTCATTTCCACTAACGGTTCACAGACGCATACACATCACGTTTACATATCAAAATCTACTTCAAATCGTTATTTAAACAATAAAACCGGGTAACAATCCGCCGGTGGTCTAGTTCCCGCCAACACTCTTTTATTCTGTAAAATTCTTATCCTAAAATTGATCGTAACGAATGAATAGTAACTACCTTTTACTGATTTCAATTCTTATTTAATAAAATGTTATATTATATCCATCATATTACCTATGTAGGTTGACATCAATAAAATGAATGAGGAAACTTCAACGTAGTCGCATTTAGTTCGCGAAGTTATTTAATTTTGAGTGACGTGCTGGAAATACTGTCGAAATAGATAGGAGTGTAAACTTTTATAGAATGTTAAGCTCTTATAATTCGGCCCCGACAAAGGTACAGGCGGGATAAATACGAAAACGTTTAAATGTTTCATAATAACAACAAATTGTTCGCGACGTCACGTTTCACGTTTTAGTTTCACCATAAAAAACAGTAACGCTGTGCTGGTGTTCTATTTCAAAGTAACAGATTAAAAAGTTATATTTGTGTTATATTCTTATAACAATATTTAAAGTAACAGAGAGGTCATTGGCCAAAGTAAGTACAAAATATTGAAAGAAATCCTATATGAATATATTTTTATGTTTCTTCCTTTTGATAGACTTTCATTTTCCCCTTCTTTCCTTATAATGTTCTTCACAGTTTAAATCGATATATTACGGTACACATGGCTCTTAAGAAAATATATGAAATTGGCGTTTTGCACGGGAGGAATATAAAGTCATTTTTTTTGTAAAATATATTTAATTGATCAAAGTATGCACCGTTGTTATCTATGCACTTTTGCCATCTCATAGGTAGTTCATTGATCCCTTTACTAAAAAAACCATGGGGGCGAGAATCAATAAACTCTTTGAAGGCGGTTTGGACTACCGCATCGGAGTTGAATTTTTTTCCTTGTAAGAAGTTGTCCAAATTCTAGAAAAAATGGTAATCTGTTGGAGCAAGGTCCGAGGAGTATGGTGGATGTCGCAGACATTCCAATTGTAGCTCATCTAACTTAGTGGTTGTTTGTTGTGCAGTGTGTGGTCTTGCGTTGTCGTGAAGCAGCAGTGGCCTAGAGCGATTGACCAATCTCGGTTGTTTAGCAGCTAGTTCTTCCTTCATTATTGTGTCGGTTGAGCAAAGTAACACAGCAGTCGACGCGTGTTTGCAAGTTCGATTCACTCAATTCATGAGGTACCCATCGTTCAAGTTTTTTTACTTTCCCGATTTGCTTCAAGTGGATTAATATAGTTTTATCACTTACCCCGAAGCCTGTAGCTATCTCTGAAGTGCTTTGTGATGGATCCGCTTCCACAATAGCCTTTAATTCTTCATTTTCCACTTTGGTCTCCGGCCGTCAACGGGGTTGGTTCTGATGGCCGAAATTTCCAGAACGTACCGTGTTTTCTTTTGCGACTTTTCTTCAAGCTGTTTCTGCAGCACTGGTGCCACGGTAGAACTCGTACTCGTAAATATATCGATACTTCATGTTTTCCATTGTGCGGTAATAAACGACGCCAAAGAAAAAAATAATGAGGAAAAAACAAATGAATGATTGTTTTCAAAACTGAAATGTACCAGCTAAATGAATTTATAAATTTGAATTTGGAATTCTTAACCAAAGAGGAGGAGATATTTCAGATCAAAGTGGTCAGTACGACAAAACGCTAATTTCATATGTAAGGACCTAATATGTAAAATTAGTCCCGCTCTGCTGAACACGCCAAGCTTTTTAAAGGACAATTTGGCCTTCTCTTGCAAGTGACCACGAAACTGCACGTCACTCGATATGTCGACGCCGAGGATTCCGATACTGGCTGAGGCAACAAGGGGAGTGCCTTGAAACTGAGAAGATACGACAAAGGGGTTCTTTTTAGCGGTAAACGCGCAAATTTGTGTCTTCTGAGGATTAAATTAAACTAGATTTAGTCTCCCCAATCCGAGACTTTGTTCAGCAAAGACTCGACTTCAGACACAAGTTTGTTCCGGTACTCGGTGACGTTTTCCCGAGAAATATTGGAACGGCCAGTGTATAGAGCATCACCAGTGCTGTCATCCACCGGTTTGCAACATATCATTGGTATGCAGAAGAAACAGCGTTGGTGATAGCACGCAGCCTTGTGGAACACCAGCGTTAATAGGCTTGTAATCGGAGCATGCACCGTCTACTACGAGCTTGATGCTCCGATCAGCCAGAAAACTGGTGATCCAATTGCACAATTTCTCGGGAAGCCCATAGGAAGGAAGCTTCGAAAGAAGCGCTTTGTGCCAGACCTGATTGAAGGCCTTCGCTATGTCGCGGTACTGCGGTGTCGATAATTGATCCCTATTTAGTGTAAGTTATAGAGATCGGAAGTAGGTTTAAGGTGCAATGCATGTCTAAAACACGGCGTCTCCATCATAACAATGCAAAGAGATCCGAAAACAAATTTTATTATCAACAATTTTTATTGTTAATTTACTACGTTCTCAATGCTACAGGAAAACTTATAAAAAACTATAAAACTTAAAGTTAAAGTACAGCCTATATACGTCCCACAGCTGGACACAGGCCTCCACTCATTTCTGAGAGGGTTTTAGGGCAAGGAGCCGCCGCGCTGCCCCAATGCGTGTTGGCGAACTTCACATGTCTTCGAAATATTTTTTTTTGCTTATTTCTGATACATGCAGGTTTCCTCACGATGTTTTCCTTCACCGCCGAGCAGATCTTACACACTTTTTTCTTTTCACAGGTATTTACGAGGTTTTTATCTTAGCTCTCAGACGTGACAAGATGAGAGCTGAGGTACTGAGGATAGACGTAGGCATCTATGGAATACAGCATTCTATTCAACTGTGTGATCATTTGTAACACTAACTCCTTTTTCTGTAAGAAAAAAACTAAACTTATTTTTATAAAACTAAAGTGACAAAACGACTTACAGTCACCCTGATAGTGAGTGGCTTTTGGCTAGTTCATGGACACATGCACCAAACATCCAACAAAGAAGGACATAGATACACAGCCGACTGCCTTTCTCTACTATTTGGCTGCAGAAATAGGTGATACCTACCTTAAATGATCCCTAGGCAGAAAAGGAGTCATCATCTAGAACTCAAACCTAATCTTTAAGGGAATAAACTCAAAACTTCAACAAAAATGTCAAATTCTGTGTACTTGTTTGTACTGTAATACTTCCAATTAATGTAGGTATCTGCTACGCATTTTCTATGTAATTTTACGTAACTAAGTTATAATTAATTAATATGGAATTCACTTCTCTTCTAATATTATTTCTTTTTTAATATGTCGATGTTCCAATCTCCACATAAAATTACCCTTTTTTATTATTATATGTAATATTGTGTAACAAAAGTCTAAGTTTGTCGAAAAATAGATTAACGTTTGAGTTTGGTATACGATAAATACAGACAATAATAATAATACAGTAGTCCAAAAGTTCTATACCACAACATTGAAAATAGTGAGTGCAAGCTAATCCTTAGCAATTGATATCGAAGCCCAATTTAGATGGTTTTTTAGGAGTATGCACGTTTTTTATATAGGATAAGGGTGACAAGCGAGCACACACTCCGCCTGATGTTCCGCCTAGTGGCTGCTGTAGCCCATAGACATCTACATCTATCCTCGTTTGCGAATCAAAATGCAGATGCGATGTCAGCCGTGAGGACTAATATGGAATGCCTCTTTTCCAGTAAAAAGGGTCTCCGGTTCTCTACACTCACCATACGAAACACAGCAGCATTAAGCTGCTATTTTACGCTGGTATTCTGTGAGAGCGTGGTCCTTCCCCGGTCGAGCCGACCCATTCGAGCCACAACTATATCTACAATTAGTATAGCTGCAGCATGGCCTTACCACGTTTAAAACCACCACGACTTTGTTGTTTCACAATTTTTTTGTTTGTTTGCGACAATTTTAGATTACTTTCAGTTCCTCGTTTTATGAACGTTTCACTAGGTACTCTAATTCAACTACTGTTAACTCGAACATTTCTAATTTACCTAGTATTCCTGTTATGTTTTGATGGAAAAGACTGACCGAAGTTATTTTTACATTGAAATGAAGTTATTTTTATTCACGACTTTTATTTGAGCCGGAGAAGAATTTATCTTGACTGTAATTCTTTTTGTAGGAGTAGCTTATTTTTTCTTTTTCGTGTATTCATTCATTTATAAATGGAAAGTAGAACGGTATAGTGCCCTTTTGTGATATTAGTTTGTTACCTATAAATTTTGGACACCGATTTTTTATAATATTTCTTACCGCTGCAGACGACAAGTATTTTTAGCATAGCATTGCGAATATATTATTAGATTAACTTCCTTGCAAATATGGTGTAAATATTCGTTTTTGTTTTTCAACCAATGCGATTTTGTATAAATAAACTTACAGTTTGAAACATTTTTAGATACCTATATTACAAATCAAATTTTAACTTATAAACGTTTGAGAAGTTATTATTATTAATACCGATTATTATTATATTAATATATTCTGAGCGTTTTTATTTAACTGTAGTAACGTATGTCATTAGGTGGCTTGGATTGGGCTACTAAGCGATTTTAGCAAACCTTTTTTACAATAATGTCCAACTGTGAACTAAAACAGACTGATCAATATGAAGAAGAAAATTTAATTAATAATTTTATTTTTCTGAGATTAATTACGTTAACAAGACCTTGAAAATAGTCTACCTAAAATAAAAATTACATCTAATGGTAAGTAAAGTAATTTAAAATATTATACTCTAATTTGCGTCCCATGTCTGAGCACAGACCTGTTATTTTTGAGTGTTTTAGAGCAGAAAAGGACCACTACACTGCCCCATATGTGTTGGTGGATTTCACATATTCTTGAAACATTTTTACTTTATCAAACATACTTACTTCTCACGATGTTTTCTTCGTCGTTGGGTTCGTTGTAAATCAGCATCTGACAATGCAGTTATCATGCATTGTCAGATGATATCATGATTAGACTACTATACTGTGATATTTTTGCCAGCGCTTATCTTGTTTTTTATAGAATAAGGATTGACAAACGAGCACACAGTCCACCTGATGGTAAGTGGATGCTGCGGCCCATAGACATCTACATTTATCCCCGATTAAGAATCAAAATGCAGATGCGTTGTCACCTTTGAGGACTAATATGGAATGCCTCGTATCCAGTAAAAAGGGTCTCCGGTTCTCTACACTCACCATACGAAACACAGCAGAATTGAGCTGCTATGTTACGCTGGTATTCTGTGAGAGCATGGTCCTTCCTCGTTCGAGCTGACCCATTCGAGCTACAACCATAATATAGCTGTAGCATGGCTCTACCACGTTTTAAATTATCTCTTTATTGAATTTAGTCATCAGTCTGAGATCCAAGTGAAACAAACGTTAAATACAGAATTTCTTTATGGATTTAAACGTCTTAATATTCCTGTTCATTGGCAGTATAGCTATTATTATAATATGTAGAAGCAAACTTTAGAATTTTCATATTTTACAAAAGCAGATGTTGAGCTTCAAAATATTTCGTGTACTGAGTTTTATTTCAATTTGTGCTACTAATTGATTAATCTGGCTGTCGACGAGGTTCGCACCTTAATTGTAAATACTCAGTTTCACGGGCTGCCCTAATTTTAATTAGAAAATTCTCATTTTAAATTTGCTAATTGAATATTTTGATTTTTTACTGACGTTCATTATTTAAAATAAAATTGACCAATATGATTGTGATTGCATTGACCTAATAGACAGATTCAACTTTAATTGTCGAAGTAGATAAACAAGTAACACAAGCTATTTTAAACTGATGTAAAAGGCATTCCAGTACCCGTGGAACAGAACAATAGATTGTTTACTCATCTGTCATGTTACGCGTAAGTGTTTCTAGTTAGTTTGTTGTCATGTCTATACGTCTGATGAGAATAAAATTGACATTCAAGGGATAAAGGACGGTCTCTTCGGGTCAATACCTCGATACTGAAGTTCGTGCATTCAAGGAGAATATTTTTTGTTCAATTGCACTGTTTGTTGATGTACTAATATTTTTAAAGGTTTTTGTAAAGTTTTTAAAAAATTATGTTGAATATTAGTATTTAATTCCTAAATTATACGACCAAACTTTCTTTTTTCACGTTTTTATTAGTTTGACCTGTATGCATGTATGAATTTTTAAATCCATATCAGAACGTCTGTATAATCTGAAATTATACAGAAAAGAACCGATGACAATACAATAATTTCATGGTTATGATCTAGTGTTCTTATCAGGATTAGCACAGCTCACGATCAATGCGTATTAAGTTTCTTTATAACGGCTCCGTGGCGCAGTGGCGCAATGAGCGCTCTAATTGCTGCGCTGGGGGCCGCGGGTTCGAATCCCGCACGGAACAAGTATTTGTATGGCCTACAAATAATTGTTCCGGGTCTGGATGTTTGTCCTTGTGCAATTTGTGTTTGAAAACTGCCTCCACGATACAGGAGAAAATCCTAGTGTGGGGGTAACGTTTTAAAAAATAACAAAAAAAATTGAGTATTAATTTAAAAAAAATGATATAATATTATGTAAGTTATCTTTACTTTTTTGACTAACTTTTTAAAGGCATATGATATTATAGATGTTTTTAATAATATTAGAGTAGCCAAGAGTCCACCTGATGCTAAGTGATAACTGCAGCCCCAGAACCAATTACAAACAAAGAAGGCCATAGATGTACTCTCACCCTCAGAGTGCCTCACAGCTTGTATTAATCTGGCCTTCTTATCTATGAGAACAGTGCCATCCCTAATGAACTCCTTGAAAGGAAAGGAGCTTATTAAACACCAATACAACTCTTGTCTCCTAAAATTAAGTTCAGCGTACTGCCTTTAAGCAAACGAGAGGCATAGGGCAACCACGGCAGTGCAGTTAAACCTTATTTAAGAACTTCAAAAGCCAAGGTATGTTCTATTGCTTCTAATAGACTCGTGCAAGAAAATCTACTAAAAATTTTGCACATTATGTGAGCAATTTCATTATCCGTACCATTTAAACAATTCAACGTTGAAATTATTTAATTAGGTTTTTTTCATTCCACACACATTTTTCTTGTCCTGTGTAATCATGAAAAAATCTGTACATATAACTAAATTGTAAACAGTTTTTGTCAGTTGGTATGTGCATTAGTGCACGCTAATCTCCACAGTGGCTAGAGACCAATTTGGTCGTGGATTTCAATGATATTTTGAGCTAAGCTGGGCTAGCATTTAGCGTTTAGTTAATTCAAATTGGTTGACAAATAAAAAAGATATATCAATTTTAAAGCGACATTAACGCGCGCTCGGCTTGCCGCGTGCACAAGTTGGAAGAAAAAGTTCTGTTCGGCTATCTTATCAGCGTACGCTGACCAAACGATTGAACGAACGTTAAAACATATATCACTTATAATTAAATCCTTCTAAAAATAGGAGAAGATAAATGAGATGGGCAGTTGTCATTGTCCCTTTAGTTTTTTAAGTGATTTCCATTTGTAATATTCATATTGTTGTCTTGGTTGGTATTGGTTGTGTCCCATCGCGAATTTCAAAAATTGCAGCTTGCAGTCGGCTCATATTATACTAAGGTTATCAAAAACCGCAGGATTAGTAGCTGACAGTGGCTGTAATGGATTTCAGTGTCAGCTGGTTTTCGCACGGTCAGCTCTGCGTGGCTCTGTCGCATGTTAGCAACTCAAGAAATTGTTTTGTTAACAACTGCTTGATCATTAATGGTTGTACGTCCATTATTTATCTTTATTGCATTCCTTATAACAAAGGAATACAAACAACGGACTTAATGCCATGAGGCAGTGATGAGAATTCGACGTATGTGTAGCAATATAGAATAAAAAACAAAATAAAATGATAATTAACTTCTTAATTTATACATTTCACTAATAAATAAACTACATATATATACATATTTATACCCATATGTAATTAGTACACACAAATAACTATTATATACGTCTGTTTAGCATTACGTATAACATGGATGATTCATGTAAGGAGCGTTGTCTTTAATAGATTATTACGAACCAACTTTTTTAAAGTATACTTATTGGGTGCTTTTCTGATGTCATCAGGCTATGAATTCCAAAGAGGTGTTGCTTAAAATGTGAAGGAGTTACCATAGAACTCGGTGAAGTAAACAAAAATACAGTTTTTTTTGTTGAAAGAAGAACGTAAAACCCTATCATGAGATGAGAAGAGATAGTGAAATTTACTCTTAAGATAAGAAGGCGAAGATGAATCATTTAATGTGGAAAAAGAACAAGCACTATTCTGGAATAGTACCTCTACCGGATCGTGTCTTAAGGAGTTATCCTTAAGATACTTCAATTCGATCAAAGATCATAACAATCCGTTGGTTACTGAGGCGGGCTCGTACTTCCCAGAGAGGGATGCTGCCCCTCACAGGAGACGTCCTAAGAACGTTCTTATTGATCCCGACGACGAGATCACTTCCATAAATAGGTCGATCCCGCCCACTCCCTCCACAGGAGAGGGAATCCGTATATCTAACACTATCACACACACGCATTCAGACACTACACTGGTACAGAACACTAAGGCACACCGCGTTCGCCGGCGAACGCGAGGTCACAGACACACCCCGTACACGAGGTTCAGTACCCGTGATACGGGGCGTTTTTAGTTTTGAGACCCATCTCCCACATTGCGATAGTGGTTCAAGCCGAGGTTCGTACCTCCTTCTGAGGGGCCTTTGAATCACATCGACGATTTTTATAAAAAAATAAGCAAATTATCTTGCATTAGCGATTTTTTATATTTTATACATCCATATCACTTGAAGCCCAATGTATTATTCCTATTCTTGTATCTTTATATTTTTCCATAATAAAACACGCGAGTTTCTTGGAAGAAACTTTGTTATAAACATCTTATACAATGTAGAGAAGGCATAAGTGCCAAAAAGTGCTACTATTAAGCTGAGATACAAAGTAATACATCATGAAGTTAACACACTTGAAAAATTTACCTTCTGTCATTGTGATAACACACTTCTAAATTTAAATAGTTGCTATTATTTAACCTTTTGCCTTCAATATTGATGTCTAAAAATATATGTATATATTATGTACGGTGTAGTTGCGAGCATTAGGAGAAATTGCAACTAAGAATTTCATTGATGACAAAATTCTAAGCTCAGGCTAAGCGCTTTACATAAATTTCAAAGTACGCATGCAACCCCAGTTCGATTTTCATTGTACAAAACTTAAATTTCTTTATTGAAATATAGTTTATGATAAGTGTTTTTTTTTTGTACTAATGCAGTATTTTTTATCTTCTGCGTTACATTTTCATCGTGCAGTATTATGATGCATCCTTAAATGTTAAACGCGATATTATATACACAATAGTACACGGATTAAGTACATGAAGCAATAATATTTGTGCCATAATAAATATGCCTGAAGTGCCTTAATTAATAAACTTTGTTAAGGAATCCACTTGAATGCGTTGTCGTAATACGTGCCAACTTTTTGCAACAGCTTGTTGCCGTAACAAAATTGGTAAACGTTCCCTTTTTCTACATAGGGATATGCCTACGCATACACGCCTAGCGGGGGCTACGAGGGGTTACGTCGAACTCGCACGGACTAAAACCCAATGGTGTTTCACCTTCACCGCATATTGGCAGGGCCACGGTAACGCTTTCGCATCCCCGGAGTCACGGAAGATAGGGCAAGTGGCACATCGTCATACCAATACTACTCGTTCCCCGCGACTACACCTCGGCTGTGACGAAGTTGGGGGGGGAGGAAACCAAATACCGCTACAGTCCACCAACGCGTATGCGTAGTGGTCTAGGCAAGACCACTCGGAGCGGCCACCTCGGGCCGGCCTTACACCTTGGGCCGGCCCATTAAGTTCTTTTTTGTTCACCTTGGGTGACCAAGCCACGACAAGGCAGGAACCCGTTTTGACGGTGGGGAGTGGTTATAAACGTTCCCTGCTGAACCAAATTGTCATTCCAACAACACAGACCTACGTAGAAATTGTAATATTATGCCTTATAATCCTTGGTTAAAAGTAATTCGGCCTGGAGGCGCTTTTTAATGAAATAAAATGTTCATTATTGACGACTACGACTACGACTACGACTTTTATTTTTGCAGTCCCCAATAAAGTAGTATAGCGCGGGCGCGTGCAATATTCGCGAGAGATATTATATGATGAGGTAAGTATGTTTACATTTTCCACCGTATTCGAATTGTGAGCGACAGCAGAATTAACCTTACTATCGTTAACAGCACGGTCGTTAATCGAATGCGAGCTATATGCATTAGAGTTAAGTGACTGCACCTCTGAATAATCTATCTGTTTATACGTATTGCTACTACGAAAAGCAGTATTAATGCCATTAAGGTACGAATTTAAATGAATTAATGAGTGGTGGCGGCGCAGTACATACTCTTACGCTTCGATTTGCAAAACAAAGTTGAGTGCTTGTCACTAAAACAATTAATACGACAATTGTTTTGTTTAACAAAATCGTAACGTTGTTGCGTATCTAATTTTAGAAAGCGTAGACAAATATACAAGTGTTCATGATCATTTGATTTACAAAGGATACATGAATACAAACGAACTGTATTAATAAAGGTTTTACTAATTTTATTTGAAAGCGAATTGTTTCGATTGTTAATGTTTGTAGACAAAGTATGCGAATTATTAAATGTATGACCTATAGTCCTATTTTGTTCGTATAAAAATTGTACTAAAGAGACATGTGTTGGTATGTTAATATTGCGACAAGACATTTCAAATGACTTAACAGTCTCAGGATCTAATTTTCTAAGTGCAATATTTAAAAACAAAAAATCAGCTAAGTCATCAATATTTAATTGCTTTAGAGCAGTATTTCTCAAAGTGGGCGATAACGCCCCCTTGTGGGCGTTGGAGAACTAGAGGGGGCCGTTAAGGGGCCCAGAAAAAAATGCGGTTTAGGGGGGCGATGGTTGATTTGTAATTTTATTTGGACACTTTATATATTAAAATTTATTAAAATTAAAACCTACCTACTACTCAATATCGAATAATTAGTTTATATTTCTGCTTTGTATGATGGTATATAAACTAGAAATACTTAACACAGATTTCGTAGGATAGCCCGTACGCCGTACGCAATCAAGTTGTAACAAGTTTTTGTTAAATAACACTATTGATGCAATTCGGTAGCAATCGGCTGGTTCATCGACACTTGTCTTAACTTTCTCAGTACGATTGAGCGTCGAAAGAGATAAAAGAGTTTGTGCGTGTTTGTCTTATTCCTGTCGGTGCGTACTGTATTTAAATCCTATATAAAAGCTCGCAATAATTTTTATATTTTAGTAGTGGTTTCGCGCGCAATCTTTAAACTAGTATTTAAGTTCAACACTTTATTTACATATTTGTAAAAGCAAAGCCATGTTGAAAGCAAAAAAGAAGAGACGACAATATAGTGCAGAATATATTAAATATGGATTCATAGAAAATTCGACAAATCTATCTTTGCCTTTGTGCCTTCTTTGTTCAAAAACATTTTCAAACGAAGCGATGAATCCTTCAAGACTTCAATATACGAGTATTATTTATATTATTATCTTATCTAAGAAGGACAAAAATGAAGCCTATTTTCAAGACCTGGAAAAGAAGCATAATGCTCAGCCAAGTGTATCAAAACTTTTTTCGGTGGCTGCTAAGCAAGACGATGACGGACTTCGAGCTTTATACAATATCTCTTTGTTAATTGCTCAAACAGGTAAACCACACACCATCAGAGAAACTTTAATTTTGCCGGCAATAAAAGAAGTTATAGCTACTGTGCTCCATAAATCGGCGGCAGACATAATTCGAAAAATCCCTCCAAAATCCAAAGACGAATTGATGAAATGGCTGAAAACATTGAAGAGGCATTGTGCAATAATCTGAAGACTAGTCAATTTTCAATTCAGTTGGATGAGTCCACTTTACCAACTAATGAAGCATTGTTGCTGTATTACGTGAGATTTATTAAAGATGAAAAAATGTGTCAAGATCTATTATTTGCTAGAAATTTAGAGACAGACACAAGAAGAAACCATATTTAAAACACTGGAAAAGTTTTGTGATGAAAAAGGAATTCCCTTGAAGAGTATTATATCAGCTGCTACAAATGGTGCTCCAGCTATGACGTGGTGTCAATAAGACTTCATAGCGTACTTAAAAAAAAATCCAGATGTGCTTGCTGTACATTGCGTTATACATCGACAACATTTGGTTGCTAGAAATTTAAGTGAACGACTGTTTCAATCATTGCAAAATGTCATCAGAGCAGTCAATAAAATCCGAAACAACTCTTTAAATGACAGATTGTTTAATCAGCTTTGTATTACTAATAATGAAGATTTCAACCGATTGATCTTTCACACATAAGTGCGTTAGCTATCAAAAGGAAATTGTCTGACTCGATTTTACAATCTGTTTGACTCTGTCTGAGTTCTTGGAAAACAAAGACACAGAATTGCGCGACAACCTCATCACATCAAAGAATGATATCGCATACCTGACAGACCTTTATAAATTGCTTAATGATATGAATCTCCCACTTCAAGGCGATGACTTGAACTTAATAAAAAGAAAAAATGTCGTCGCTGCTTTCGTAGCCAAGCTGCTCTTACACAAGAAGAATATCGGCAGACGTGAGTTCCATAATTTTCCCAATTTATCAGTATCCTGCAACAACGACGACAAAGTCTACTGCCAACATTTTGAAAATCTCCACAGTGATTTCATTGAAAGATTCCAGGACATTTTTAAATTGGAAATACCAGACTTGGTGTTAGATCCCTTTTCAAATGTCAACATAACAGTATCACCCCAACTGAAAGAAGAACTTATAGAACTGACAACGAACGAGTTCGAAATTCAAAAATGGCTACCAAGAATTTTGGCTACAAAAGTCAATCCCGCAGTTGTACCCTGGATTGTGGTCGATCGTTCAACGATTTTTGATAGCATTCCCATCTTCATATTTGTGTGAACGTGAATTTAGTGCTGTGACAACGCTGCTTACTAAAAAAAAATCGTTTGCATGTTACTTACGATGCGACTTACGACTGTTTTTGAGTAAAATCGAACCCGATATCAACAAACTTATTAAAAATCATCAAATTCATCCATCTCATTAGATTAGTTTTAAAACTAAAATTGATTACTTATCTATATTGTTTCTTTTAATTTGATTAAAATATATTCTTAATATTATAAAGTTGCGTTTTAATTGCTCTCACTGGTAATAATGTCTAGTTTAGAATGTAAGTTTAAACACCAGAACCGCCTAATATAGCACACCATAACTAAAATAATTAAAGTAATGAAATTGTGGTTTTTAAGTTTTAGGAGTGTATAAAAAATTGGGGGCCCTGAAAAATAATTGATTTTAAAAGGTGGCGGTAAAAGAAATAAGTTCGATAATCTCTGCTTTAGAGCATTAATTGAAGCGTCAAATTGATCCATAAAATTATGGTATCCGGTTGTTGTGTTTGCGTTCACTTGTTTTAAGTTTGATATTTGGTTAATAGATGCTAGGGAACGTTCGTCATTATATCTACGTATTAACGCATTCCAAATAATAGAATAATTTTCTGCGGTAGGCGATAAGCCGGCACAGACCGACAACGCTTTGTCACTTAATTTGTTTACTGAATAATAAACACGTTCGGCATCGATTAACTGCAAATTATCGTAAATTAATGTCTTAAATTGTTGATAAAACATGGACCATTGACCTATGTCACCGTTAAATGACATTGCTTCAATTGGCGGTAATGAAGTTTTTTATTTAGTAGGAAATCTACTTTCTAACGTAACAGTGAAAGGCGATGTAGATAATTTCGTAACTTGACACTTAATACGGCTATATAAATCTTCAAATGAGTTTCAAGTGTTATAATCTATGTCTGCGTTAGGGTTTGATTATAAATTTTTAACATTATAATTATCTAGAACTTCTTGAAATTCACTACGTAATTGTTCAATATTCGAAGCAGCACTAAGAATTAAATGAAACTAATTTTTACGGATTATATCGCGTTTAATTTTAACTTTTTAATTCCCGACGTTTCGGGTGCTTTACAGCACCCATGGTCACGGGGGGGACTGCGGTGTTTGACGTCCGATGTCATAGTTAGCCCGGCTACCTTCAGTTTTTTAATACTAATTTTTGGTTCGATCTACGCAGAATGAGCTTACAGTATCTTGAAGTCTAGCAGTGGTATACTTGGGTTTGTATTTAATTTTATTAATTATAGGATCCCAAGCAGATGGCAGCACCCATCCATCTTCTCTATTGAAATTAGGATGTTTTTTAATTTCAATAGCCTCGCGAATCATCCTTGGTAGGAATAGGTTTTCTTTCGAGGATTTGTGGTCTATCAAAATCTAATGTAATGGCGGGGACGATCTTGAACATGTTCACAAACTGCAGACTTCCCGATACGTCGGTGCTTCAACATCAAAAAACGGACTTGAAGCACCGACGTATCGGGTTTAATATTAACTTAATTAAAAAGTTAAAATTAAACGCGATATAAGAAATATAAGAAAGCACTAAGAAATAAATTCTGCTCGTCCAAAGAATTAAATGCATTCTTTGAGGTCTCGTAAATGTGTTGTAAGCGTTCATAAATATAATTACGCTTAACGATAATAATCTTAAACTAACTTCTTCATCCGAAAGCAGTTTAGATTTTTTTGCTTCTCGTCGTCATTTTTAATAAACAAAATGTGAACTAAAATGATTGTGATAATTGACGGTAAACAAACAAAATGCGGACTAAAATTATTGTGCTAAGAGTAGGTAGAATGTGAAACGTTTAGCAACCAAGCTATTGTTGCAAATTTTTTGTAATATATAAGAAATCGATATAATAAAGGATTGCTTCTCCAGGCTGAAAGGTTAAATTATTAATTAATCGCGGTCGAAGTGACCAAAATGGTTAAAAGTAATTCGGCCTGGAGGTCCAAAAATTATGGATATAATTAATTATCCCGGCCTGGATGAGGCAACCTATAGATTGTGTGATGCGATGATTTTACGTAGATTATGGACTGTATATCTTATTTCGCGATACTACAAATGTCCCTAAATTCGGGCTACAGGAATGGATGGAGGAAGACATGTGCACTCACCTGGACCTCCTATGAGCTGCCTCGTGGCTCCTTGAGCTGCGTTGCATGTTGGTTGGATGACGGCTGTCTTCCCAAATAACTTTCACTGATTTACACGAAATATTGCGTTATTGCAAATGTCTATACGATTGCTGTTTTCTTGTACAGTTCAATATCTATATTATACCACGGCGCGAGGTGATGAAGCGAGATACATTCAGTCAAAAAAGTATCGGGAATGGATGATTTGTTTATGGTTCCAAATTATTATTATTTTGTTGTTGTTGTTAGATTGGAGCAACTATTTTCCATTTTGGCGCGGAGTTTGAGTTACATCTGTTATTTAGATTAAATACAGTGCTGTTTTTAGTTATATCATATCTAGTGTGTATTGCGAATTTCACAATGGACAAAAACATCGAACAAAGAATTTGTCTTAAATTTTGCATCGCCAATGAAATTTCGTGTTCGGAGTCACTGAAAATATTACAGAAGGCTTACGGTGAATCGACTTTATCAAAAACACGCGCTTATGTGTGGTACAAAGCGTTTAAAAGCCGTCGAGATGTGATGGAAGATTTTTTATAGAATAAGGGCACACAGTCTACCTGATGGTAAGTGGATGCTGTGGCCCATAGACATCTACATTTATCCTCAATTAAGAATCAAAATGCAGATGCGTTGTCACCCCTGAGGACTGAGATGGAATGCCTCGTTTCCAGTAAAAAGGATCACCGGTTCTCTACACTCACCATACGAAACACAAGCAGCATTAAGCTGCTATTTTACGTTGGTATTCTGTGAGAGCGTGGTGCTACCCCGGTCAAGCCGACCCATTCGTGCTGTAACCACAATATAGCTGCAGCATGGCTCTACCACGTAAACAACTGAACAAACTGAAACATCGCAAAAGTGAAGGAAATAGTGACTGAACTCATTCGAGTTTGAGAGAGATAGCCGCCGAACTTTCTATGTCTCACGAGTCGATCCGTACCATTTTAAATAATCACTTGGGTATGAAACATGTTACCGCTCGGCTAGTCCCAAAAGATCTAAATTTTCTCCAAAATCTCAATCACATAAGAGTCGCTGAGGACATGCTAGAACGAGTCGATTCCACCCAACATTCATGAAACGCATTGTTACTTGTGACGAGACGTGGGTTTACGAGTTTGACATGCAAACTAGTCAACAAGTTTCGGAGTGGCTCCTTCCAACTGAACCGAAACCGAAAAAACCACGCCAAAGTCGATCAAAAGTCAAAGTCATGTTGACTGTTTTCTTTGACTATCGCGGTATTGTGCACTCGAAATTCTTGCCGGGAGGTCAAACGGTAAATAAAGAATATTATTTGAGAGAAAGAATATCGTTTCTGAAGGAGCATACTTTAAAGGTGATAAAATAAACTTGGATGAATAACTAACATTTTGTGTATTATTGATCTTTTCCCGGTACTTTCTTGACTGAATTATTTAAAATACATTACGCTGATATAAATAGAATTAAAAAATTTATTTAATTAAACTTAACTCCCTGTTTCAGGCAAAGAAATAAATTCAGTTAAGTGTACATGAAAAAGATTTAGTTTAACGACAGCAGATCTAACACAATTTCGGAATTTTATCAGGAAAGTTACGTGCTACTGCTGAACGACTTGAGAGAATTTGTTTCGTTTTATGTACATTAGCAATCGCACGGCCTTTAGATCCAAGGAAATTAAATTGCGTACTGTTTGTAAATGATATGACATTTTGATGGGTTCCTTTATGAAAGTCTCTCGAGAAAATTGAATCCTAATTATATTTTTGTAGCTATGGCGCGTAAAAGATTGATATAACAATAAAGAGTTTTATATTCCAAGATCCCAGGGCCACCAGACGTCACTTATTTTCATTTTGATATATTTGAAGACTTATTTTATTATATTTCTTATTTCTGACGAACGAAATGAGTAAGATTGAATAGTGTAGTGTAGATGTACTATGATCGCATGCCTAGCTACCTGCTAGCTTGGCCAGACGGTCAAGCTAGCAGGTAGTATATATAATATAAATGGATTTTTAAAACGTTTTACAAGAAGGCAGACTGATCCAATGGGTCCATCATCCCCTAGACCCAATTTTAATGCCTCTGTGGGTATGAGCGCGAGGGCATTATCCACGCACATGAGCTTGAGTGAGACATGTATTAGTATTATATTGATCTCTCTCTCGCTCTTGCTGTTGAGGGCACAAAATAAAGGGCTCCATACCGAGCTCTGGAAAATCCTTCACTGTAGGAACGAGGAAAATGGGTTACAAGTAACCTTTTCTCTGGACGACCGAACGGCGGAAGCTCTCCAGGTGGCAGGCGGCAGAGTAGTCCTTGGCTTTAAAATGATAACTTTTAAGGTCAGGGGAGGCTCTGACGCGGCAAAGGAGCCTGAACTCCAATCCCCCAGCCCTCTACCTCGCGGGGTGTGACTGGAACGTCATCAGCGAGAGTGACTGAGACCCAAGGCGCTGATCTCGCCTCGGTCCGAGGGCCTGCGCTGGTGTCGGCCAGGGGTAAGGGGAATAGAGGTGGGAGCGGTAGCCCAAAAGGTACGGCGGGGGTCAAGAGCGCCAGTAAAGGACGTCTTCATCCTAAGCAGTTGAAAATGACCCCTGCCTCCCCACGCCTATAAATGCCTAAACCCCAAGGTGAAGGTTCTCCAGGCAAATCTTCACCATGCAGCAGCTGCTTCTGCCGTGGTGGAGGTTTGCTTTGCAGAGGACAACATCTACCGCGCCCTCATACAAGAGCCTTGGGTGAACAACGGTCAAGTTCTGGGATTGTCGGCTGCCGGTAAGATCCTAGTCAATACTAAAGGCAGTAGACCCAGAGCTTGTATAATCTACAATAAAAATATTGAACTTTTAGCTGTTCCAGTGTATTGTCATGTCGACCTGGTCACAGCTTTCATAAATCTCAAGGGATGCACAGGCGCCAGAGTAATCATTTGCTCAGCCTATCTTCCCGGAGAGAACCCAGATCCTGCCATCGAGCTAGAACGAGTGGCGGAGTTCGCCCGAAAGCACAACGCCGAACTTGTGGTGGGATGTGATGCTAATGCTCACCACATAGCATGGGGAAGCACTAACATCAACGAAAGAGGTGAGTTACTTTATGACTTTCTCATATCCAATCGCCTGGTAAATCTAAACTTAGGGTGTACACCAACCTTTGTAACGCGTGCTAGGCAAGAAGTGTTAGATATAACCTTTGCTACCAATAACATATCCAGGCGGATAACTGACTGGCATGTTAGTAGTGAAAATTCGATGTCTTATGCATGATCTCAGATATCATGCGTCAACTATATACTTTTGATAAAAAGTATACAGTGAAACTACCCTCCAGAGAAGGCTGGCTGAATGGACAGGTCATTTGTGAGGTCGGTAGCCTTATTGGTATACCAATGGGTCAAAAATGGGCCTCGACGTAGACTTTGGAATTTATGGGGAACGCCCCAAATTCAAACTTAGTATGAATTTGGGTAGATTCACCTCTATCTTCCAGGCAGAAATTTTCGCCATACCTCAGTGTGCAGAAATCAATTTGCAAAAACCATTTTTTTTTCTTTTTTTTTACATGGGGAAATGCCTACGGATACCCGCCTCGCGGGGGCAAGGACGGGTTATGTCGGACTTGCACCCTACTAAAACTCCATGGTGTTCCACCTTCGTGGCATATTGGCAGGGCCACGGGAACGCTTTCGCACACATCCGCGACCCACCAGCGCCGGCCGCCCCATGGCAGCCCCTCCTCGGGGGAGGACCTCTCCTCCCATTTCTCCTTCTCAGGTAAGGCGCACCAGGAACACAAGGCACGCCCCCCTCCACGGCCTCCAACTCCACCTGCGTAACGGGCCGAGTCCGATACGCGGAGGCAATGGGGCCAGGAAATTCGAGCGCTCAGTAGCACCCGCTTTCGTGACCCCAGCGGCGGATCTGGTCTCTGGCTCCGCCGCCAACCAAGTTTCGGCCGCGGAGGGTAGGGAGAGCGGCGCCTCGTAATACCGACACTCCTCTCTCCCCGCGGCCCCACCACCACCGCATCAACGGTGTGGCCGCGTCAGAGTCACAGAGGATAGGGCGAGTGGCGCATCGCCATCCCAACACTCCTCTTCCTCCACGACTCCACCACGGCTGCAGCGGTAGGGGGAGAGGACATCCCTCTCGCCACAGCCCACCGACATACATCCGAAGTGGGCTCGCCAAGCCCACTCGGAGTGGCCACCTCGGGCCGGCCCTACACCACGGGCCAGCCAAGGGGTTCCTCTTTGTTCACCGCGGGTGACAAAGCCACGGCTACTAAGCCCACCCGCCACGACAAGGCGGAAACCCGTTCGGGGGGGTCACACAGCGATACGTCAAGACATTTCGTCTATGTTACGTTGAAATTCAGCGCCGAAACCGAATCTACCCAAAGACAAAGTGTTGAATAACCTACGCAATAAACCAGAACTCACGATTCTCCGCGCAGATAGGGGAAATGCCACGGTAGTCATGGATACGTCACATTATAATTCTAAAATACAAGAACTTTTTCGTATGTAAGCACTTAAAAAGGTTAAAAACGACCCAACAAATAACACACTTAAAACAACCAGTGACCTCATAAAGAAACACTCCGAAAAATTAAATCTGGACGTAAAATCGATAATACCTACGTTTGCCGAACCACCGAAGTTGTATGGGTTACCAAAAATAAACAAGCCCAATGCGTCCCATAGTGAGCCAAATTGATTCACCAACTTACAGATTGGCTCAACACTTAGCGAAAATACTCTCACCGCTCAGGGGACATACGAGAGCACACACAAAGGATTCCTACCATTTAGTCGGCGAGATTAGAGACCTACATCTGGCAGACAATGAAACTATGGTCAGTTTTGATGTGCAGTTTCTATTCACATGCTTACCTGTTGAAGACTGCATCTCAATTGTAACTAGAAGGCTGGAGGAAAACAACATGCCCGTAGAATATGCAGTATTACTCAGACACTGCCTTACATCTGGCTACCTATTGTAGAAGGAAGAGTTCTACAAGCAAGTAGATGGTTTGGCGATGGGATCACCTGTATCTCCCATCGTCGCCGATATATTTATGGAAGACTTTGAGGAGAAAGCCCTGCTTACTTCTCCCGTAAATCCAAGATTCTACAAGCGGTACGTAGACGACACTTTCACAATTCTACCTTTAAATAAAGTAACTGCATTTTTAGACCATCTTAACTCCATAAATTCTAAAATTCAGTTCACAATGGAGTTAGAGGCAAACAATTCTTTAGCTTTTCTAGATGTGTTAGTAATTCAGAATCCTGATAACACCTTGACCCATACTGTGTATAAAAAAAAGACCCATACAGATAGATATTTATACGATTCTCATCAACAACCTTCACAGTTAGCTAACGAGGGTAAATCTTTGTTTCAGAGAGCACGAGGGATATGTGACAGTAAACACCTGGCCGCCGAGCTCCAACACGTCAAGCAAGTTTTACACGACAACAAGCTTCGGGTACCGCGCCTATGTCACAGTGAACGAGTGAAGCCGGCCACAGTCGAGCGAATGCCTTCTGTACTGCCATATGTCAGAGGTGTCACTGACAAGATTGGCTACATCTTGAAGCGTGCTTCCATTAAAACATACTTCAAGTCGCCGAAGAAGATTAGTCAGTTTTTACCATCAGTCAAGTGTAATGTCCCTCTGCAAGATGCAGGAGTGTACAAGCTTGATTGTGAATGTGGTCTCTCTTATTTAGGACAAACTAAAAGATCAATAAAAACCCGCATTAAAGAACACATAGCTGATGTGAAGAATCGACGCTCCGCGAAGTCTGCAGTCTGTGAACACGTACAGGATCGCCCCCGTCACTACATTAGATTTGAAAGACCACAAATCCTCGCTAAAGAACACCGATTCCTTCCAAGGATGATTCGCGAGGCTATTGAGATCAAAGAACATCCTAATTTCAATAAAGAAGATGGCTGGGTGCTACCATCTGCTTGGGATTCTATAATTAATAAAATAAAATCCCAACCCAAGCATACAACTGCAAGACTTCAAGATACTGTAGACCGGAACAAAAATTAATAATTTTAATCTGGAGGTAGCCGTGGTTAATAATGACATTGGGACGTCAAACAACTCAATCTAAGTCTAAATAATGCGCTGATGGATATCGGTTCTGCAGTATTCACATTCGGTCAAGCTTACGTGGCACTTTCGAGAGTTACAAGTCTGGGCGGCTTACATCTAATTAATGTCAACTTTGGAAGTATTAAAGCGCAGGAATCCTCAATTTGTGAATACAATAGACTAAGAAGCATTTACCGTCCAGACTTGTCAAAAATTGTAACATCAAAGCCTCCGAGAAAAACCCACAGGGACAGGGAGTGGACTTTGAGAAAAACTGTGGCTGAAGCTCAAGAAGTAGTACCGGAAAAGAAAAAGAGGAAGACTACCTACAAAAATAAGAAATTAAAAGGCTTTAAAAAATCCGTTGTTGGTATTCAAGAAGTAGAAGGTACCGTAAAAGAAAAAAAGTAGGACTATCTACAAAAAGAAAAATGAGATGCCATCAAAACATAACATAAAAAAAAAACAAAACTACAGATTGATGTTGTCGAATGAAACGTCAATCTTCTTATTTCTATTTGAAGTGAGTCTGGCAAATGACAAAGATATTGATCATACAGTTAAAATTATAAATGTTATCTAATATCGTGAAATATCGATTAATTGGCATAAAATAATCGATGTAATCGATTATTTCAATTTAAAATTAATCAATCGAGTATCAAAAATTTATAAAGCGAATATTCGATCTTTCGATTAATTGAATCGATATCGAACATCTTTGGCGCAGGAATTACATGCTTTCATTACTCCCTCTCATTTCCATTATGACGACTAGACGCCAACTGTTCAGTGATGTCTCAGTGATCGCGAGGGTGAAAACTGGTAGCGATCACCGAATGGTTAGAGGCACACTGAACCTAAACGTTAAGTTGGAGAGGTGTCGTCTAATGAAGTCAACGCTCCGTCCCCTCGTAATCCAAAGTCCGAAACCTTTCAGCTCGAGTTACAAAACCGTTTTCAGTGCCTGAAGATTGCAATGCAGTGGACGATATGAATGACAAGCTCGTGAAACTGTCCATGCGGTCGGAGCTAAGTTTTGTAAGACCCGCCGCAGAAGAACACAAAACTCTCCGATCACATCTTAATCTCATGGCTGTTAGACGGGAAATGAAGCTGCAATCTTCAGTAGATTTGATAGCATACAGGCAACTGAACAGACAGATCTCCAAATGCATGCGGCGGGACTTGCGCAACTTCAATACAGCTCGTATTGAAGAAGCGATCGAGCGGAACCAGGGCTCCAAAGTCTTTGCCAGAGATCTGTCTGCCAGAAAGAGCCAACTGTCGAAGCTGAAGACCGAGTGTGGCAGCGTCGTTTCCGGGACACCTGAGATTTTGAGTGAGATTGAGAGGTTCTATGGGCAGCTGTACACATCATCGTTGGAGCCACACGCAAGTGTGGTAACGATCAAGGCGAGTCTTATCCGACACTATTCCGATGATATCCCGGACGTCAGTCTGAGCGAGATTAGAATGGCTCTCCAGCACCTTAAAACGGCAAGGCCCCAGGCGAGGATGGAATTACAGCGGAGCTTCTAAGCGGGTGGAAAACCGGTGCTGAAATCCTTCAGAAGCTCTTTAATTCCGTCCTACATGGTGCACCACAGGCATGGAGCAGGTGGGTGGTCTTGTTCTTCAAGAAAGGCGACAACGCTCTCTTGAAGAACTACAGACCGATTTCCTTCTGAGCCGCGTCTACGTGCTGTTTTCGGTGTTGAATCGTCTCGCACGCAGACTCGACGACTTCCAGCCTCCCGAACAAGCCGGTTTCCGAAAAGGCTTTAGCACCATAGACCACATACATGCCCTTCTGCAAATTGTACGAAGTCCGAGGGTACAATTTGCCACTATGTCTGGCGTATGTGGACTGAGAAAGCCTTTGATTCCGTCGAAATTTGGGCGGTGCTGCGGTCCCTTCAACGGTGCCAAGTTGACTGTCGGTATATCGAAGTGCTGAAGTGCTTGTACAGTAGGGCCACGATGGCTATCAGGTACAGAACCAGAGTACAAAACCTATCCAACTGCAGAGAGGTGTAAGACAGGGTGACGTTATATCCCGAAACTCTTCACCGCTGCATTGGAGACGTTTTCAAGCTTCTGGACTGGAAAGGATACGGCATTAACATCAATGGCGAGTACATCACTCACTTTCGATTTGCCGATGATATAGTCCTTATGGCAGAATCGCTGGAGGACCTAAGCACTATGCTCAATGACCTCAATAGTGCCTCCCAACGGATGGGTCTTAAGATGAACATGGACAAAACAAAGATCATGTTTAATGTCCATGTCACACCTATGCCGGTAGTTGTTGGGAGCACTAAGCTCGAAATTGTTGACGAATATGTTTACCTGGGACAAATAGTCCGACTAGGTAAGTCCAACTTCCACCGAGAGGTCAATCGACGGATTCAACTCGGCTGGGCAGCGTTCGGGAATTGCAGCATCTTCTCGTCAGGTATACCTCAAAACTTGAAAACGAGGCTGTACAACCAGTGCGTGTTGCCAGTGATGACCTACGGAACTGAGACGTGGTCCTTCACTGCTGGCCGGATGAGGAAGCTCAAGGTCGCTCAGCGAGCTATGGAGAGGGCTATGCTCGGGGTGTCACTGCGTGATAAACTTAGAAATGAGGATATCCGCAGTAGAGAAATGACCGACATATTAACAGATTAGTGGCTGAAGTGGCAATGGGCCGGCCATATAGCTCGAAGAACCGACAACCGATGGGGAAAAAAGGTTCTCGAGTGGCGGCCTCGTGCCGGCGGACGAAGTGTGGGGTGTCCCCTCACTAGATGGAGTGACGACCTGGTGAGACATGCAGGAAGTCGATGGATGCAGGTGGCTCAGCAGTGGACTTGTGAAGGGCTGTAATGATGATGATGATGATGATTTCCACCATCGGACAACCAGGCGGTCGGTGGGTCTTTACCTCATTGTTGTCGATATTCCACGCATTAAAACCAAGCGGTTTACTTCGTCGTTTGTAATGCGTACAGCAAAGGAGTGGAAAAATTTGCCGGCATCTGTTTTTCTATCCTAATACAATCTGGGCACCTTCAAGGAAAGATTGAATAAGCTTTTGTTACGCTAAGACAATGCGATTTACCATCTAGGGCTTCATTACCACTTACCACCAGGCCAGTGCTGACCACAATCCCTAAATAAGTTAAAAAAACTCTATACCAGCTAAGCCGGAACAACTGGTGTCAAAATAGGAGAGAAGATCGTGCTCACACATCTCCTAATCAGACGGTCTCCTTATGAGAAAATGAGCTTTATCACCTGTTAAAATGCATATAAAAAGTAATGAAAGGTATAATAAAAGCAATATTTTAAATGACTCAAGAAAATTCGTGGAAAATTTTCGGGTAATTTTCAACCGTGCGTGGTAGTGTCGGTTGTGAAGTTACCTATAAGCCTACAGCGTGGAATTTAATTAAAAACAGAAACCGTCATCGATCGACCTCTTTCACGACACGTCTGCAACAGCGATTAATTAATCAAACATACGGCTGTCGTCCGTGGTACCCTACTTTTTAATTTTTTATGTTTGTTTCAACTCCTTTTTGTATTTAATGTTTAAGGATAGAACATTTTGTTCAATATTTCTCTTCTTTAATATTCATTTATTCATTACAGCCTAACAAAAGTCCATTGCTGAACATAGGCCTCTCCCATAGATTGACTAATGAGGAAAGATTTTGCCAAAGTTGCCAAGTGTTGGCTGGTTAGTGACCGCAGTTTTTTTTATTATTTTGAGTTGTTGTCCAGAAGACGCTGCTGCACATTACCTGTTTTATTTTCTCTCTGTCGCCTATTACGACACCCACAATAGGAAACGGGGTAGTAGACATCCTTACGCCGAAACTACACAGCATTCTAAATATTCTTCTTGAAGGATGCTTATGGATTTTTCTTACGCCTCATGTTACATGAGCCATTATACCTCATTTTGTAGAACATGCCATGCAGTAGACTTCATGTAAGTCCAACTCACGTTTTGTATATTATGTAAAACGTTAACTAGACTCTGTGGACTCCTTTTCTGTACAGGAGTTCGTGTAGGTACGTTCCATCCTTTTAACTTTTTCTGTTGCCGAATAGAAGTGCTTGCACTGCTATGTTCCAGTCTGAAAGATATGAAAGGTACTTAGAGCTCGTAACTTGCAATATAATTACAGAATGTGAGTAATGCTATCTTAGTCCTCAAAAGTGATAAAGTATCTGTAGGCTTCTCTGTTTGAAGTTTGCTGCAGTATATATAGACCGCAGAAGCCACTTCCCATCAGGTGGACTGTAAGTTCGTTTGTCACTTGTTTCATAAAAAGAAACCGAAGCATACATACAAATCACCTTTAAGTGAAAATCTAATAGAATGATATATTATAAACTTTACGGTCAAAAGCACCATTGCCACATGTTTGGGCGAATAAATACGCTATATAAATTGGTCTACAATCTACAAATCTTATAATAGCTCTACAATTTCAAGTATTCATAAAATGATCGGGTTCATTTTCTTTTCCAATTTAATGAAAACACTATATTTCTGACTCGAATCCATTGTAATAACTTCATTGCTATTTCTGCTTACTCTTCTTCAGAATCGTCTCGTAAATGTCTGAATTTTTTTTATAAAACTAAAATGACAAACTAACTTACAGTTCACCAAGCTGCAGGCAACTTAAAACAGAGAAGGCTAGTCACTTCTGAGCAATAAGATGGAATGCCTTACAGTCTGTAATTATACTGGCTCTCTCTACCCTTTAGACCGGAACACATTAGTGCAAGCACTAATATTTGGAAGCAGAAATACTCGTAGTCAAGAGGGTGATACCTAGTACCTACCTACCTATTATATTTCATAGCTGCCAATACTTTTCTTTATAGAATATGGTTGACAAACGAGCACACAGTCCACCTGATGGTAAGTGGATGCTGTGGCCCATAGACATCTACATTTATCCTCAATTAAAAATCAAAATGCAGATGCGTTGTCAACCCTGAGGACTGAGATAGAATGCCTCGTTTCTAGTAAAAAGGGTATCCGGTTGTCTGCAATCACCATACGAAACACAGCAGAATTAAGCTGCTATTTTACGCTGGTATTCTGTGAGAGCGTGGTGTTTCCCCAGTCGAGCCGACCCATACGTGCTGCAACCACAATATAGCTGCAGCATCGCTCTACCACATAAACTATTTCTACATTATTAACTAAAATAGTAATAAGAGCTCAGGGGCTAAGCTCTCGGTACGCGAGCAACTCGGCTTCGATTCCCACCTGTATCAATGAAATTGTTAATTGCAATTTTAACTGCTCAAAATAGGAAAGAGGGTGATACCTACTCAGACGGACTCCTAGGCAGGAAAGGAGTCCTATTACTAGTAAAAGGAATTTCCACAACCAACACGAATTAGAGGCGATTTTCAACCGCTGTACCAGATTACCCTTGGCTCTGCTCACCGTCGCCGGTGGTCTATTTTACATCCATCTGTCATTTCACGATGACGCCATTTATATTGAAGTTATTATTATATTTCATATCTTAACAATTTATACAATAATTAACAAAGTTACAGCGACAGTTCTTAATTAAAAACAAAACTAGAATTTCAAAATTCGAGTTGAGCGACAGCAATCTAATCTAATAATATATAATAATCTAAGTGATTGCTTTTTTAATATTTATTAAATGGTTAAGCGAACTTACCTTAAGTGAAGTTCAACCATAATTATACAAAGCTCCTTGTCCGAGACGTTCTTTACAACATGTAGTACGTCGTATTTTATACCAGTACCATCACAGTTATCCAAGCTCCTAAAAAAAATTTTGGAGCGGCAGAATGTATGTACAACACTATATCCCCCTATACGTCAAATTCAATGTCATTATGTTTAAAGCAAGGTATTAGATGAGCAACCCTAACCCAGGGAGGGTTTGGCTGTTAGTAGCGTCTCGGACAAGGAGCTTCGTATAATTATGGTTGAACTTCACTTAAGGTAAGTTCGTTTAACCATTTAATTATACTCTCTCCTTGTCCGAGATGTTCTTTACAACATGTAGATATTTGAAGCCAGGGTTACGAATTATAATACCAATGAATGGAAAAATTTGCAATTTTCCTTATTTTATATAAAAAAAATTGAAGGTATTATATGTATATTACATATTTGATTTAATAACATAAAATAAATTATCTTTATTGTATAACAATTCCATATACACGTAAGGCCACCTTGATTGCAGCAGAAGTGGCCCGTAGAAGAAATATAATTGTGAAAAAACACAATAATCTGGAATATCTGTTCCCGTTTAATTTAAGTAAATTTTAATTTAACATCTTATAACTTGAGAAATGCTTTTCTATTCTAAATGGGTTTTTGTGAGTTAATGTTAAATTTATCAATATCTTGTGTTATGCTTTCTATTAATTATTCACAGGAAAGGCTTAAGCTTCTCTCATTTATTTTTTCCCATGCAATCGCTGTTGAAGTGAAATTCTACCTTATATCTTAACTATACCTCTGAACTCCACTTGGAATAAATGTAATATTTATGAAGGACAATATTTAATAAATTTTATGACCTGTGACTCATCACAGCTAAGCTTGTTACTAGTTTTGTAAATTTTTGTAATCTCAAATCTTTATTGCAACATTTTGATGTTAATAATATAAAACTAACTTATTAAGTCTATGTTTATAACAAAATCCAAAGTAAAAAATCACAAAAGCCCAGTAAGGAATTACATTAAACTTACTGCAAAATTGGTACTATAGAAATAATAATTTTATAATTTATAGTATTTGACGAAGGAGAGTTCACTATGTATGAGTATGAATTTTAGAGTGCCATACTTTTACAAAATGCTTCACTAATAGTACCTATGATGTGTGTGAGATGCCTATGAGCTGATAGTAACATGTGAAATAGTAGTGTATGATTCTCTGTAAAGTGGTGTTAATAATTTGTTATTTTATTCAAAATGAACAAATTTATTTAAAATAAACACCAAATTTATTTTAAATAAATTTGGTGGACAACCAAAAAACCTATGGTTCTATAAACTTAATTTTTTGACAGCATATTAACAGCATAGTAACTAGTGGAAATGCATAGAAGAATCACCCCCAATCTAATATAACTGCCATGGTTTCTGGGTCATACCTGCAGAAAACGATTGTTCTGTGTAATAGTATTATTATTTCTCCGTACAAATTGATCAATTTTTAGTTTTGACACCGTTTTATGATCTTGTTGAATACACTTGAAAGACTTCTTATAACTATTCTTTGTTAACTTGGCTGAGTTTCAGATCGATATATAATTTCCAATATTTTTCATTTAATCGATAGAATTGAATCCTCAATAATTAATGAAAGAGAACCCTCTCTATCTTGTTAATGTATAAAGCAGTGGTTTTATCAACTCTGAGTAAAATTGTACACCATAAGTATTACTTATTTGTAGTAAGCATTATTCAAAATATCTATATTATTGTTTTGTTTTAAAGGTTTTGTATTGTGTTCTACAATTTTCTAAATTATAAGCATATACTACTTTCATATCAATAATAATATGTAATTTCCTCACAATGAAGGACTAAAACCCAAAAAATTGTCTCAGGTCCAATTTCTTCTTTCCACCCAGTTGAGAAGTGTCCATTTTTATATCAAAAAACTTTATGCTTTTTAATAATTTTATTATTTGCAATATTATTCACTACCATCTAAGATCAGAAACTTGCAACTGAATATAATATATTTCCTTCCATACACATTATTATGTACATATTAGTTAAAAACACAACATTATTAACCTTATATTACTGATAGCAACCTAAATGGCTTATGCACAAATATAGAGTAGCTATTCATATCACAATTATGTGTATAAGTATTTTTCCATAATTTCCTTTTACAGCAAATTAATTTGTTGCTAACATCTTTTGGTAATCTATTTTATGCATCTGTCAGACATAACTCTATTGTATGTATGTTTACCATAGTTATTTTACTATATGAAGGTAATAATAACCTGGTAGGTATGAAACTCTACATAAAATAACTGAACCATTTTTACTATGTACTTAACATATAACTTATATTTTAACTTGTCATAAACTTTAAATACCTTATAATAGTAAAATTGTTTACTATAATCATTTTGAAATTTCTTTTTAATTGTTCAATGTACAATTGTTTTAAGTAGTGAATTTTGTAAGTTTTATATTTTCCCAAAATATATTTTATGTACCGCTGTAAATATTGATGCATTTGCACCTCATTATTATATTTAAAACCTAATGATGCTAAACACTGCTTTCTTTCTTGTAACTTAGGTTATACTGAGCTACATAATACAGCTCGGATGCAACAATGTGTCTTTGTTTAAATTTAATTCATTAATCATGGTATGGCTAGAATGTGCCTAACAGTACAAAATTGCTCCATAGGCTAATTTTTTGATTTCAATTACTTTCTTTTTAAATAGTTTTATTACATCAATAATAATAATTCGGTGTTTACTTTCTGTTACCGAGTTTTTTAATTATAGTTTGTTAATTTCTTAAAATTTACATTAAAACTAAGGTCATGAAAAATTTACAGGCTAACTGTTGTCTTTTTATTATTCTTTTAATAATTTAAGAAAATTATTGTAATTCCATCTGATGGTGGACAATATTATTTGTGTTTTGCAGACATGCCAAAATTGGTTTCATAAGCTCCGTATAGAGCCAAGTAAATCCCAAGAGGATATAATTAAAATAATAGCTTATATTCAATCTTTCAGATTTTTCTAAACAGTTAGATTAAAATGTATAATCTTTTAAGACTATTTAAACCTGTAACCTCTTGATATTCAATATCACATCTTTTCTTACTTCCATGTCATATTATCCATCCATCCGTCGCAGCCTATAAGTCCACTGCGGAACATAGGCCTCCCCCCCCCCCTTCGACACAGAAGGTGGATGAATATTATGTAACTTTTTTAAAAGTGTCTACATAATAATATGTAATAATATACTGTCTTTAAATTTTAACATGTATCTATAAATCTCATAATTTGTTTGGGAATTACAATTTTAAGGACTAGTAAACTGACTCTCACCTTGAGCAACAGGGTAGTTTCGTCCCAAAACTCAGTTATTATTTCTTACTTGTTCTGCCAATTTTTAAGGGTCCTCAAAGTTTTACATAACCTTAATAAAACCATAAGTTAAGTTTATTAATAGCACTTATTTCTTTCCCAAACAGAATTTTCTGATAAAATAATGAAAAGTTTAGTTGCAATCTCAGGGTATATAATTTCGGGACCTGCTGCCCCTTTTAGATGTTTTGGTATGATGGAATATAATTTGCTATCTTTATGCCCAGCGATCATGTGGGGGTTCTCTTATGTTGACAATTTTTGGACTTCTTTTTGACGAACCCCCTTGACCCTGAGACTTTGTGATATTTTTACTATATAATGACTATGATAAATGGCGACTGCCAAACTAATGCTCAAAAGACGAATTGAACACGAAAGTAAGAAAAAACATATTAAATATATCACTCCAATTTCTCAACGTATTTCTATATATATCTCAATCTACATTTATTGGTTGGAAATACCTATTTATTATTTCATATTATACGAGTGACGATGTTATGGTATTAAAGCTTAATAGTGGATTTTCATTGATAATTAATCATACTTGTTATTAAGTGTTTCGATACACAGTAAATCTGACTTTATTAATAAGTGATTTTTTAGATTTTTACACGTACCTCCGAAACAAGATGATTCTTGTTTACCTTTAATCAGTTTGCTCCATTTTGAATATCTTCTTTTCCCAAAGTATAACTAATATTACCTCGCAAGCATGTAATAAATACAGTTGTGGTAGGTTTTGGATACAAAACATTTAATATTACACAACATATTTGATTTTTATAACAAAATTTATAAAAACACACCGTGACGGCTGGCACAAAAAAACGTAATGACATTGCATTTGACGTACAGGGGGATATAGTGTTGTACATACATTCTGCCGTTCCAAAATTTTTTTTAGGAGCTTGGATAACTGTGATGGTACTGGTATAAAATATGGCGTACTACATGTTGTAAAGAACGTCTCGGACAAGGAGAGAGTATAATGAAAAATCAAACGTCAGTTTGCAAATAAGTAACATCCAGTTTACACATGCATCAATGATGCCCTAGAATATTTATATATTCTAGGGCATCATTCATCACTTAGGTCCATTCACCATCACGTGAAATTGTAGTTATGCACTGGCATATTTTAACTAAAAAAACTATTAAACAGCAACGTGTATTTTATTGTACACATTTATTCACAGAAAAGGACAGAGTTTATATTCCAAGCAATATAAGGCAATTTCCCACAAATTGGAGACATTTGGATGAATAATAAAGTTAACAAGTAATCCATCTCAATACTGTTTAGGAAATATAAATCCCTTAAGCCATAGGCCGAAGAATATACAATAAATTTACTAAGGTATTTAGAAAGCTGAGAAAATGCGTTAGTAAAGTAAAGTCACAAGTCTACACTAGATAGTTACAGCAAGTTCTTTTTTTTTCAAATTTGTAAGCTCCCTAATATTATGTGCCTAATCTGTAGCACTATTAAATAATGTGTTATTTAGCACAAGCATTTTCAGCTAAATTTGTACCAGAGTAGTGGTTAGTGGTTATTAATTCGTGAGTCGTGCTAATAGCATTTCATATAACCCAGCTATTCACTCAAAAGCTAGGTCGTATCATAAATATTGATTTGAAATGGAATTCAAACCTATAACTTACAATCTATTACGCAAATATACTGAAGCTATTTGTTTTTTTTTTTTAATGAAATATTTTAAGTTAATATATTGTTTCCAGTTTACATTTTTAACATTTAAGGGAAATTTAAGTGGAAAAAAATATTTTAGCAAGTAGCAATGTAATTTCAAAAGCTTAGTTTTCCAAATAAAAATTCAAGTATGAGAATGAGATAAAAACGATTTAATCTGCACAAAGTTTTCAAATTACTTCAGTATATCTTTCAAAGTCAAATCAATTTGCAGAATCTTAAATACCTTTTATTACAGAATTATCAAGTACAAAATTTATATTGATTAAAAGCAGAGAATTTAATTTTATTGTAGATTCAAAGGTAAGGATAATGATATCGATAGGTAAGCGGGATCGATTTATAATCAAGTTACGAGTATTAGCGAAAAGGGAATCAGTTAGGGTCACTTTGTATACCCGAAAATTTTATTCGTTTACTACTTGCGAAAATTCTATATAGCTTTTTATACTTTTCTAGGAATCAATATTGCTGGTTCAATCGATAATGGCGATGTCGTTATTTTGAGGTCAAAACAAAAAACACGAATTAGAGAATCCAGGTTTCGAATTCCAGCCAGAGCCAACACTTGTTAGAAGAAAATGTTAGTTTTTCCTATGTCTGACAAGCAAGTTATGCAATTCCTCCATTTTGCAAACTGCAAACGTTGCCCCAATAAATCCGCATAATTGTAATCAAACATAGAAGTCAATTTAACTGTTCACCACAATAATTGAATGCAACTATTTGTATCAAGTAAATGGTCAAGGGCATGCAGTGCGTACTGATCCGAATCCTTATGTCTGTTGTGAGTAACAACATTTTACAACTTGCTAAACAACATCAATAACGTGATACAGTTACAAAGAAAAATCTCTATCATACACTCAGGTTATCAGGTTATTTCATAAGTATTCCGTTTTGACCCTTAACAACGAGTCCGTGGACGACCTGAGCCTAAAGGCGATAGTGACAAATTGAATTCTGTAGTGCAAGCAGATTCATTTTCAGAGCCAGCAACATGTTTTAAAACTATAGTTAAAATTAAGTTGTTGAAGTAGATAAAACGATAGTTAAGTAAATCTAATCTTGATAAAATTTTTCGATACGGCATACAAATATTTAAATCTAAATCGAATTAGCAATTGAAGTAAAAATTGATACCGTATAATAAATCTGAATCTGGTGTCAAAGTTGATGGACCCAGCCAGCCAAACAGGCAACCAAACCATGTTTCAAGCGCAAATTGAGTCAAAGGAATCCTTTACAAGGCTGTTCGATGGACCTGTGCTGGTCGACAGCATATGCAATTCCTAAATATTACTGGGAAATGTGAACATAAACATAGTTGCTGTGTTCCGATCTGAAGGATATAGAGTCAGTATAATTACAGGTAGTGAGGCATTCCATCGTAGTCCTCAGAGGTGCCAATGCAATCTGTAGCACTTACTGCAGTAGCCACTTACCATCAGGTGGACGGTAAGTTCGTTTATACCCCAGAATTAGTGAATTAAAATGGCAAAAATATGTAAGCATATATGAAGTAATATATACAGTGACAGTAGGTTTTTTTTTATAGTATCGGATGACAAACGAGCACACAGTCCACCTGATGGTAAGTGGTTGCTGTGATCCATAGACATCTACATCTATCCTCATAAAGAATCGAAATGCAGATGCGTTGTCACCCGTGAGGACTAAGATAGAATGCCTCTTTTCCAGTAAAAAGTGTCTCCGGTTCTCTACACTCACCATACGAAACACAGCAGTGTTAAGTTGCTATTTTACGCTGGTATTCTGTGAGAGCGTGGTCCTTCCCCGGTTGAGCCGACCCATTCGTGCTACAACTATACTATTAATATAGCTGCAGCATGGCTCTACCACGTACAAAATGGCTGGAATGGTCATTAGGCTAACATCTACTTAATCCTATCGTTCTAGTTGATCCTGTCAGGCTTAGAAAAAACTATTTCTAAAATCGGGTTTGGTCGGTAACAAAAATATCACAAAACTGTAGAAAATTTATTTTGATATGTGAACCAAATGTACTAAATTATAATAAATGCAAACGACAGTTTTATTAGAAACTTTTTTTGTCATGTTCTTCTCAATAAAATTCTAGTATGTCTACCTTGTAATAATTGTTCAATCGGTTGGAAAATCAACCAAGTAGAATCTACCTACGTACGAACAGCTCCCTTACATTGCTTAAATTTTATTACTTTCAGAAATCATCGTATATGCGATTAAATGATGTTAAACTTTGGTCCACGCCTTTTTTATTGTTTTATTTAAGAGCAAAAAGTTTAGACTTTATGACAACACTTTACATTCTCTATTTAGCTCATTTGATATCTTAAGACACTAAATATGCCAGACCTGAAATACCGACCTTTCTCTTTTTTTGACAACGTTTCACTGTCATTTATCCTATTATTTTGCAAGCATGACAATAATTCTGTTCTTCAATTTGCAACGGACGATCTCTATGGTGATTATGATGCATCTAGAACAATATACCACTGCTTAGATTGTTTTTTAATAATATATATTTAAATTTTATTATTAAAGATACATTTTAGAAGAATTCTTGCAAACAGAACAAAAACTTTTCGCAATCCTTTAAGGGTCGTTATCAAACCTAGGATGCAATCTTCTTAAATCTAGAAGTGATAAATATCTTTTAAATAGATATTAATTGTACACTAATTGAGTAAACAGATACTCAGATAAGTCAGGTATTTTGATATCGCAATAATTAATAATGCTTAGTGCATTAATAATATTAATTTCGCATTCTTAAGTACACAATGAATTTCAGAAATATTTTGGCTTGTATATACTTCTGTGTCAGATTCTATGTCTCCCCTTAAGCTATTCGTCGAATTTTTGCAAATTATATCTCAATCGTTAGGTCATCAAATAAAACACAAATTTATATAAATTATATGAAGGGTATTAATTAGTACATTAAAATGTATATCAATTTTATATGAAATTTATTTGATATTTGTTAACAATAGATCATCCTCGTAGCTGTCGGGTTGTTTTTAAGGGTCGTTATAAAATCTAGGGGGCGTTTTAAATCTTCTTAATTAATTGTAAACTTTTATTGAGTATTAAAACTTTTCTTACTTACTTAAGTATTTGATACAGTAATAATTATTAGTTTTTTAATTATTAGGTTATGGCCCGCCAACCACCGAGAGGATGAGGATGGAATTTCGAATTCAGTGAAACTCAGCAGCAGCACTCCCCGAGGGTCAGCTGACACCCGAGTGTGAAAGCCAGTGGATCATGCCGATCGGAAAAAACTTGGTCTTCGACGAATCGGGTCACTCTTCGTTGAATGCGGTCAAGTGGAAGGTGCTGACACTGGGGTGCCCTGGCCCAGAGATGAGAACAGTATTCCATTACAGAGGCGAACCTGCGCATTGTAAACCTTCTGGCAACCGCAATCTGGCATGAAAGACCGTCCATATCTACTGAGCACCAAGCTTTTTAGTTGACAGTTTTGCCTTCCCTTTCAAGTGACTGCAGAACTGTACGTCTCTCTAAATGTCGATGCCACCGATTCCGATGCTGGCTGAGACATTACGACAAGGGGGTTATTTTAGCGGTAATCCCGCAAACCTGTGTCTTTTAGGGATTAAATGGTCTTAGCCGGCCCAATCAGAAACTTTATTTAATAAAGACACACGTTAATAATAATAATAATATCATTTTTACCATTCCTTATGACGAGAACCTCGTGAAAGCCGAAACAGATAAGCAGACAAAATAGCTGGACCTGGCTCATGAGGTGACCGACATGTGGGGTGGTTTGCCGACCGAAATTATTCATGTGGTCGTTTCTGCGAACGGGCTAATCCTAGTCAGCCTCTCAGGTCATCTGAGGCGACTGGGACTCCGTAACGGACCGCTCCGGACTCAGATACAGAAGGCGGTGCTCCTCGATACTTGATCTTTCCCTTTCTTCCTAACCCTCGGCCGTTTGGTCTCGCCTGCCGAGGGCTTCCATCTCGTTGGGTTTATATTTATTTATGTATGTATTTTATTTTATTGATATTTATATACATTTATCATTTTCATTTACATTTGTACAACCCAACCAGATGAGAAAACTATATAGATACCCCACCATAATAATAATAACAATAGAATTGAAAGTAGAATAGAAAAATATCGTTTAGAAATTGGAAGATTAACATAATAGGAAATATAAATCAGAGAATATTGAAGACTGTAGAAGAAATAAAGATCAAATATAAAACACACTCTCAACACGTAGAATCCAACACGGAGACACAACATTTTCTCGACACTCAAACAAAAATTAAGCGCGCTCTCAAACAGACTAAGAAGATATTTGACATGTACTAAACGTAAACAACAAAATGCAACCTTTTTAAACCATGAAAAACAGTTTTACAGAACTTTAGGTCAAGATCAACAAATTTATACTACACAATCTGCTCAATTCCCATCACCACCACACTTACAATTAATACAATTTTGGGCAGGCCTTTGGGAAAACCCAATAGTACATAATAGTAAAACCGATTGGTTAGACAAAACAACAAACATAGCAAATATTAAACAAATGGATTTTGAAAACATCACTGTAGATACATTCATTCAAGTCATCAAACGCACACAAAATTGGAAAGCACTGGGTACCGATAATATACATAATTATTGGTACAAAAAGCTCACATGCACACATCCATTTATACACAAACATTTTTGTCAATTAATACATTCTCTACAAGATATGCCAACATTCGTAACAAATGGTCTTACTTACATGCTTCCAAATACTGACCTATAACATGCTTACAAACGATATACAAGATTATTACAGGATGCTCTAGTGAAATGATTTACACACACCTTGATCAACAAAATATTCTCGCAGAACAGCAAAAGTGCTGCAGAAAAAATAGTCAAGGATGTAAAGAACAGTTGACAATAGATGCAATAGCCATGAAACAAGCACACAATAAAAATAGAAATATTCATGTAATGTACATTGATTATAAAAAGGCATTTGATTCTGTCCCTCATAGTTGGTTAATTTACGTACTAAAACATTATAAAATTCATCCCAGTCTGATATCATTTTTAAATGCAGCCATGCTTCAGTGGAAAACGAAACTAAAATAAATTAATAACAGCCCCTTAACTACAGAGCCAATAAAAATACAAAGAGGTATATTTCAGGGAGACGCACTTAGTCCGTTATGGTTTTGTATAGCCCTTAACCCGTTAGCAGAATTACTCAATAACACTAATGTAGGTTTTAAATTAAAATATAATAACTCATATCACATTCTATTACACTCCCTTTACATGGACGACATAAAAATGTATGCAACCAATAAAACGGAACTTACACAACTAGCAGACTTAACACAGTATTTTCTACAAATGTAAAAATGGAATTTGGTGTAGATAAATGCAAAGTGCATTCTATCATTCGCGGGAAATCAATGAACAATACATATATTCTCGATACAAGTGAACAAATGGAGCCCATGGACGAACATAGCACATATAAATACTAGGGTTTCATCAGTCTAAACAGATACATCAAAAACAAGCAAAATTAGATTTAACTAAAAAAAAACTAAAATTAAAATAAACCAAATATTAAGAACTCAACCAAATTCACGCAATAGTATAAAAGCCATAAATACTTACGCAATACCGGTGCTCATCCTATTTCTTAGGGATAATAAATTGGTCCCAGAGTGATTTAGTTAAACTTCAACGCACAATTAATACACTTATGACAGCGAACAGAAAACAGCACCCCAGATCATGTACACAACGTCTCACATTTACACGTCTAGATGGCAGAAGAGGCATCATCGATATACAAAATTTACACAACAATCTAATAGACAAATTACGCAAATATTTTTATGTAAAATCTGAACATTCGCAACTCCACAAATATATTACAGATATTGATAAAAGACTAACTCTCCTTAACTTAAATGACAGAAATTTTCAGCCAAGGATAATAAGTAAACAACAAAAATAGATTTGTGGTCACAAAGGTCTCTGCATGGTAGGCACCTTGTCGATCTCAATCAAGCACATGTCGACAGGCAAGCATCAAACGAGTGGCTACGTCGCGGAGAGCTCTTCCCAGAGACGGAGGCTTTTGTGATTACTATTCAGGATCAAGTGATTGATACTCGTAACTATCAAAAACACATAATTCGTATTCCCAACCCACCCACTGACTTATGTAGACGATGTCACAATAGCTCAGAAACGATTGAACACATTGCCGGAGCATGTAAATCTATAGTTCAAACAGACTACAAACATAGACATGACCAAGTTGCTGATTGCAGCAACTTGGTCATGTCTATGTTTGTGAGCTAGGTTTTGGTGGATAATTGTATCCACCAAAACCTAGCTCACAAACATTCATTCATATAAAAAAAATCGCTTATTACAAATATAATCCCAGCACTATTTTAGAAAGTAATTCTGTTAAATTATATTGGGACAGAACAATTATAACAGACAAGAATATACATTACAATAGATCGGACATAACAATAATAGACAAAATTAAAAAATCACTTTTTATAATAGACATAGCAGTTTGCAACACACACAACCTCATTATTACACATTCTGAGAAAATTACAAAGTATGTAGACCTGGCTATTGAAATAAAAAGACAATGTCAAGTAAACTCCGTACAAATCGTTCCCATCATCATATCCACAACTGGTGTAGTTCCAAAGACCCTTCAAACCAGACTCAATATGCTCCAAATGCCCAAATCCACTATTACACTTATACAAAAAGCAGTCCTACTTAACATCTGTCGTCTTACACGAAAATTCCTCAACTCCTCATCATCATCATCATTGTAGGTCTTTTCTTCTTCCTGCGGGCACACTTGGTCAAGGCCCGTGTGTCCGTTTTTTCTACCCCTTTAATACGCAGGGGAAAAAAAAACCTTTAACAAATATAATAATAATAATACAAAGGCGTAGGAAAGTGACGACCCCATCGCCCGCTGACGTAACAGTTAAGTGACAAAACTGCTACGTCGCCGCAGTCAGTCAGCACCTTGTCAAGCGGTGTTAGCGCCGTGCCTCGGCAAAATTGAGGTAACATAGGCCCGTTTGGCCCCATCATGAAACGGCGCCGGGTCTGGGCGTCTCCCGTTAACTGACGCCCATAAAATGGATGATGGCACAAAGAGAAACGCTGGACGCGACAGCATGCGAGCCGCCAGCTAAGCGCGAGGGGCTGCACGATCACCTCGTATCCCCTTGTACCCATCGTCCCCACCAGATGGCTTGGCAGGGTCCTCCTGGACTCAGCAAACGGCATCCGCCACTGGTGGAGTACGCCGCATGCGATGGATAATTGAAATTAATAAGAACGCATTGCAGGCGTATTTTAGGGCGAAAGGGGAGAAGTTGGAGGTTTCGCGTACCGGGCTAGGATGCATCGGCTGTTTCCTGAGCTGGAGCCATCTACTACCGTCACCGTGGCTCCGTGACGGACCACTCCAGGTTCAAATGCAGAAGACGGTGCTCCTCGATACCGCCCGCATCGTCCGCCGGTTTCTTTCCCTTTCCCCCTTACAATCGGCCGTTTGGTCTCCCCTGCCGAGGGCTTCCCTCTGGTTGGGCTTTTACCTATTTATGTTTTATTTATTTATGTTAGTATATTTAATATATATTCATGTATACTTATCATTTCCTCTTATATATTTATTCAGCCCAACTAGATGAAAATACTTTATAAATACCCCAATAATAATACCTTTTTATTTAAGAACTAGCTTCTGCCCGCAACTTCGTCCGCGAGGAGTTCGGTTATATCACGCCCATGTATGAAAAAGAGTCTGCTGGTACAAGCCACAATTATAACTGGATGTCGCGGGCAAAAGCTAGTAAACTACAAAACTTCTTTATACACCACATTTTTTGCTAATTTATTACTGTGTGCCAAAATTATCAGACTACTGGGGAGCTTACGCGTGAGCAAGCCACATGGAATTGCCCGTGTGAAAGACAATTTTCTCTCAAGTCTATACCTACTCTATATATACTAAATTTTAATGTCTGCCCTAGTGATTTGTTTATGGTCATTGCAAAGCAGACTTTATTCGTTTGAATTCAAAGGGAAGACCATTCGGGATCAAGGGAATTCTTGGTACAAATACAGTTTCCCCTTGCGCACATCCAATTATAATTGTGGCTTCCACTACATTGCGATGTAACGGTTTTACTTTTAGTCTGGTTCCGTTGCACAGTTGAGGAGGTATTGAATTTCGCAACAACATAACAGGAGTGCCCACGCGCAGAATAAGCTTATGATGTGGTAGACCCGATGGTTTCATTGAATTAAGAAATTCGACAGGGTAGTTAATTGCATCATCTGTGTTTGACCACAGAATCTATTGACGTGTACATCATTTCTTCCCCCTCAAATGACGTTAACAGTATATCGTTAATTGCCGCTGCTTGGTCGTTTTTCGGGGTTAGTATGGCACGTTCACACAACCATTCCATTGGCTTATCGTGGATATGAGCAATATCTGGGTAAATTTTGGATATTAACTTCTGTCACGTAAATACAACTGTGCACAAATTATCAGGGATGGTTATCATTCCGTCATTTATCGGGTAATCACCGTTGCCAATTTCAAGTAGGAGATTCGCAAATCCACCAGTAGACTATTTTTCTCCTAAGTGTACCCGCATATTTTTCGAGAACTTGAGGATTTTAATTAGAGGCCATAAAGTGGATCTCTTAAGACACGCCTTAACTTCATCTACTCTAGTTTCTTTTGGCACTACTGGTAGAGTCTGTCTAAAATCTCCAGCCAGCAAAATCGTTACACCACCCATTATTTCCTCTTATATCCTGTAGAGTTCTGTTTAAAGCCTCTACGCCACCCTTATGAGCCATGGTTATTTCATCCCACACTATTATTTTCGTATGTTTTAATATTTCAGCAAAATTACTTTATTTCGATATATTAAAAATGGGAGTATCAGCTGTTGTTAAATTGAGTGGTAACTTGATGGTAGCATGAGCAATTCGCCCACCCTCAAGCAGTGTAGCTGCGATCCCAGAAGAAGCCACAGCCAAAGCAATTCCGCGAGTACTTCTAACTTTTGCTAATTGCAAATTTATGAGGAATGTTTTGCCTGTTCCATGGGGAGCATCTAAAAAGAATATTCCACCCTCATTTGATTCAGTTTTTGTGTTAATTGGATTGTAAACTGCTTTTTGTATGTCATTCAGTGATTCTTCATTATTTTTAACTGTGTTTTCTAATGATGCTAAGTCGTAACTTGTCTCTTTAAGAAACTCTCTATTTTCAAATTGTTGTTCTTTGCTTGACTGAGGTAACCCATACTTTTTTAGTAGCCGACCACCCAACGCTAATACGGCATCTTATATTACCGAAAGGCATTTGTTAAATACCACATCTGTTATGTGCTCTACATCCACATCTCCCTGTCTTTCTAATTGCCTTTTAAAATCTTCAGATAGGTATTCTTTGAATTTCTCCCAAAGGCTTAAAGGGTCTGATACTTGGCAGAACACTAAAATAATCGTAAAAAGATCCCGAATCATTTGCGGTGAACAAATGCTGATCATCTTTAAGCAAGCCGAGGAGAGCTTTGCACGCTGATTGAAACGAGGAATACAGATGACCATCTACAGTTTTTAACGCTTCAAACGAAATTAGACCCCGGATCTCATGAAGAAGCATGTGAAGGTGATAGCATTCTGTATTGTTCGGATGCACAGTATAAACCCTGCCCAGAACGTGCTCTTTTTTGACCCCTGGCCAGCCTTCAGCGTTTGCTCCTCTCTTTCCTCTTTGGAACTTTCTTTTATCCCAAACGTAATATGCAGGTACTTCAAGGTAGAGCAATGTTTTTGCAAAGTTATTTACTTTACACAAATCGAAAAAGGATAGGAGTGTGGTTGTTGGAGGACTATTCACTCTTTCACTCAGATTTTGCTCATTAAAATAAACCCTTTGCCCATTTTCCAAATGAAAAGCGAGGTGGACTACGGGAGGGAAACGCTCATGAATGGGAAATTTAAGGATTCGCCAAACTGCCTCTGATGAACTTATATATCTTCCACTTGTGTAGGTTTTAACTTCATCCTTCTCATTCTCTGAAGCAAACGATGCCTGATCTGAAACTTTATTTACGTATTTACAGACGTATTTTATTGATTTCACCGAATGACAATATTCCACATTTAAGTGAGCGTTAAATGTTTTTAATAATACTGGATTATAAGGGACAACCCAGCAATTATCTATGGTTGTGCCTTTGATATCAATAGAGAACCCACCGACATCTAGTAACCATCTTCTACTGCGGATAACCGTCTTCACCAGTTTGAGTTTCCTTATGAGAGCCCTGGGGTATCGTTTACTGCACATGTTATATTTCATACATGGTGACTTTCGCTTTAAAGTTCCACATGGACCATGTATCATATTACATTTAACGATTTCGTGAAGCTCTGGGTCACGTTTGGGATCCGGTACTTCAGCATAAATTATAGTGTCGATTTAATCCGGAGTAATACGTTTGTGAAGCCATAAAATAATATGAATATGTGGAACTCTCTATTGCCATTCCGTTGAGTACACATAGCATCGCACTTCACTAAATATTTTGCCCTTTGTCAATAAGTTCATGATCTTTTTCACCTTTAGTCGAAACACCCTCGAAATTATATCGTGTCTATCATGAGATTGTTGACCTTGAAGCAATTGCTCTTTTATCTCATCCCAGCGAGAATTGCATGTGAAACTGATAAAAAGATCAGGCCGGCCGTAATTCCTAACATAGCGTCCTGTGTTCTTTCTTGCATATACCTAGGTCCCCCCGTAAAAGATGATGGAAGGACAACCATTTGTCCTAGTTGGTTGGCTTCTGCGTCTTGTCGTCGAATAGCATCTTTTAAATGAAAGTAACTATCAGCACGTAATTTGGCTTGATTATTTTTGATATAATTTAATCTCTCTGTTTTTATTTTGGAGTATTCATCCGCCAAATATTGACTAAAAAGGGCACGATAGTTGACTAAATAGTTATCTTCTCCTTCTTTAATCATTATTCTATACGAATAGAAACTTGCAGAAGAGACAGTTTTATTAAGCGGCAACTTAGTTGTGGGATTGCTATGTGGTATGTTGATTGAATACCCATCATCCCCCCAGCAAAACATCAATGGATACTGTAGCGCATCATATGCTCGATGTATCTCACTAATACGCTGAAGTGAATTACTTCTGCTCTCGAGGATGATGTCTGTTCGATCAAATTGTTGATCCACTAACACTAAAGCCACTTCATTTGTAGTTGGTGCTTTGTACCTACCTCTATGTTCTTCTGGTGGTTTTTTATCAGTATGTATGACAACTTTGTATGACTCTGAAGGAGAGGCTTTATCAATGGCACTTTTCAGATCTTTTATGTACGGGTTCACTTGATGCAGCATATTCTGCAAATGTTTGATTAAATTTAGCTTTCTTCTCTTCAAATGGTACTTCTTCTTCCAATCAAATGGTAGACCTGGCCTTGTACTTTAAAAGTCGGTGAAAAACCATCTGCTGTTACCTGTTTACCACCAAAGGAAGTTATCTGGAAACAAGCATTATATTTACGAATATTACCCATAAAATGGTCATGATCTGGGTGTAGATCATTAATCAAACTAAAGAGTGCAAGTTGCTCTTTTCCAGCGCTGCAACACATACCAGGTGTCTCATCCCTCCATTTCAGCGCATTGCACCACTTACACTTGTATGTCATAGAAACCAAGGCTACACTGCTGTCAGTTCTATAAGCAATATCAAGGTCATACTCCATAGCGGAATGGACCTTGTTTTTCCATAAACGCAGTGTAATGTTTTCCTCATACCGTGACTGAATTGCTCTATGCACTTGTGGATTCGCAGTTTGGTAATTTGCAACAGCTTGCCTGTGTACATCGGGATTTTTTTTTTCTGATAAGGGGACACAGCTTTACGATTTGAATCCGATTTGTTCTGCCTATATCTTTCTTGTGCATTATTTAATTGACTTTTTCTTGTGTAATTATAAAATCTCTACCTTCGCTTATTTTTCTTTTTTTGGTGTAATTTTGTGCAATTTTTTTGTACAAATCTTCTTATCTATTTTATTCTCTGTTTTTGTGCAATAAAGGTATATTCTATTCTATTCTAATAAATTAAGTTTAAAATATTTATCAATATCATTTACGTTATTTACGACCCAAAAAGCTTAAAAATGACACCCAAGTCACCCAACCCATGATGATTTGTACATACAAACATACATCCATCCATCCTTCCATCCATGTTGGTTTCAAACCATAATCGATGCTATTTTCGTAATTAACGTTCCAAAAAGCCATAAAAAAACCACACCACATTAACATTTCAACCACATCGCACCCCCACAGGGGATGATGGTAGGTATTTCCCGTCTGCTACCTTGGATTTTGAAATAGTTGTTGTATTCGTAATCAGCGACCCGATAAACCATAAAAACGATACCTATGTTGATTTTGAAAATTTGTCACCCCTTTTCCACCTTTTAGGAATTAAATTATGAAAGAGCCTGAAACACTTGTTTACTCATTTATTGATAGGAGTACTCCTGTGAAGTTTCGAATAAAATAGTTTAACTAATCTTGTTTTCCCATACAAACTTTCAACCCCTTTTTCACCCCCTTAGGGGTTGAATTTTCAAAAACCCTAGGACACGTAATTGTTTATTTCTAATTGTTAACCTAAAAACAAAGTTTCAGATTTATAGCTCTAAAAATGACGGACTTCCATACAAAATTTTAACCCTTTTTTCACCCCCTTAGGGGGCGAATTTTCAAAAATCATTACAACTGTCTGTTTGCCAAATTTCAGCGAAATCCGTTCAGTAGTTTCGGCTGTGCGTTGATAGATGAGTCAGTCAGGTTTGCCTTTTATACGAGTATATAGATTCATTCCATATAATATGTTAGTTACCAAATATTAAGTCTTAAAAACTACGGCGAGTAATGGTGTATCACTGGCAGAACTCCAGTGTTTGGCATAAATACCGTCTAAGCAATTTACAACAGTTTCCAAGTGACTATTAGTACTATCCGTATTCACGTCATTAGGCATGCTATCCGCTTACGTATAATCGCATGAAAACTATCCGTGCGCTACGAATGCGAACATCTCCGATGCACTACAAAAGCGAGGCAGCCCCAACAGTGCCAGCAATACATACTGAGGCTTGGCCAACATGTAAAGCCAGCAATACATGTTGGCCAAGCCTCAGCCAACGCGAGCGTAGGCAAATTGTTACAAGGCGAGTGCCACAGTCTACATGTTGGTCAAGTTTGAATGAGTGAACATACTGACATGGCCAACTAACACGTGGACACGAATTGTCGAGTGCTGGCGAGCGCCTTTGATTTGTGCAGAAAAACCGACCCTGTTCCGAAGTGAGACGAGCCGTGGCGAGCAATCTAAAAGAGATCCAAAAGGGAGTGGTGGCCAGCTATGCAAGCGACGACGAGCAATGGTGAGGCTATGCAAATGTTCTGTCCATATGTTGGTACTCGCCTTCCCTCGGCCAACATGTATAGCCGGCTTATCAGCCAACGCCCTTCGTTCTCCTTTCAAATCTAAGTCAGCATATTGCCAGGATCTCTACACGGGCGGTCTGTGGATTAAGTATGCCAAAAAATCGTTAAACACCCTGCGAGTCCAGTACAATAACGTTTTCAGGATGATGTTGGCACTTCCCCGCTTCTGTAGTGGCTCTGGCATGTTTGCACAGACCTGAACTGACGGGGTTCATGCCGTAGTTCGGAAAAAAGTAGCATCGCTGATTGGAAGGATACGGAGAAGTGACAACAGCATCCTGAGAATGGCGGCAGATGATCTCATGCGCCTATTGTGAGGCATTTGGTGCGAACGATGACTCATACAGTGAATGGTAATTCTTCTAGGTGTCGACCGCACGGAGTGCCTCTTAGGTACATGACAAATTAAAATTTAATTTAGTCTAATTTTATTTTGATTTGATTTGATTTAATTTGATTAATTTGATTTACTTTGATTTAATTTAATTCTAATATAATTTAGTTGAATTTTTTCAAAATACTCACTTTGGATCTTTGTTGTCTGAAAATAAATGAATTTGAATTAAGTCATCGCTTAGTGATCCATTGACCCAATACCCTAGATACTTAAATTTTGCAACCTGTTTTAGCGGAGTTCCCATTAATTTCGACTTCGGAATGGACAAGTATGTTTTCCTCCCGGCTTTAAATACAATGAATTCGCTTTTTCTTGCGTTATACCTAAGACCGTGCGCTTCTGCATATCGCTCACAAACAGCGAGCAGTTTCCTAAGAGCGCTTATCGAGGTGCTCAGATAGTAATTCTAATATTATTGATCGAGGAGCTTAGTAGCAGCCGAACCGAGTGCTACTAAGCTCCTCGATCAGCCTGTTCATGTACAGGTTGAAAAGACTTGGCGAAGTAAGACCACCTTGTCATACACCACACTCCAGCCAGCACTTGCCGGATAATGATCCCGCCCACCTAACATAATTTAAATAGATTATTATAAGCTCTATTGGAAGATCAGCTTCTGTAGCCATTTTCCCCGTAATTTTTCATAGAGATTAGAATAAAAGCCTTAGTTAAGTTAAAAAACAGGCATAGACTGGGGATTTTCTATAAGTACGAGTAGGTATAGTACTGTACGGTATTTTGAGGCAAAGGATTGCAGTTTCAGTAGATAACCCAGCTCTAAAACCAAACTATTTACGTTTATTACGTGCCGTCCAAGCAGGCCGTCCAGTATTTTCGCTATAATGGTAGCCAGTGAAATAGGTCATCAACTAGATACATCACCATTCTTAATTTTAACAATAGGAACTACCAAGGTCATCATAACATTATCTGACAGGTGTGAATGCCCAAAACATAATGAGAAGAATAAAGCCAGAACTCGAGGCTCTATACTATGTGAGTCATGTCCAGGTTACTTTCTCCTAGTCATACATTTTATGACGGACGTTACCTCGCAAAACGTACATGATAGACCTCTTCAGATTTATATGCATTTATATTTTGTTGCGATATTAATGTTTTAGTGAAGATTCAGCTTAAAAACTATTTTAAATAATTTTTCAATATGCGCAGGCTCACTAATGCCGTCCACGCTCACAGGTGGCCAGGTCTTGCACTTAAGTTATTGGTCATTTTTCAAAAAATATAAAATTTTTTGAAGAGTGGTAAGATGCATTAATGTCCATGATAATTTTATCTTTATTGTCTCAGGACAGAATTTTTAAAACAAAACTGAGGTGATGTCAGCACCACTTCAGTTTTGTTTTAAAAATCTTTCGTTTTACGCGCACCTCATTATAAATTGGACCATAATATGATTTACCATAGTTTACCCAATTTAGAAACGCAAGTCTGGCTTTCCTTTGAGTACTGCCAACATGTTTGTGCCATCCTGTTGCATTTTTTTTGCAAATTAAACATTTTTACTCTCTGCTGAGGTTTCTGTCATAATATACATACACACATAAAATACATTTATGTTTTCTATCTACACATAACTTATCACTACATTTTCTTAATTCTATCGCAAATTATATATGTACTAATCTCTTTTCACAACATTTAGTGTACCTTGATATTTGGTCCAGGTTTCGCTCTCCCTATATTACCTTATGTTTGTTTGTGACTTATAAATTATAAAGCATCGAGTATGAAACATATCATTGATATGCAGAAGGAACAGGGTAGGCGATAGCACGCAACCTTGTGTAACACCAGTATTCACAGGCTTGGAGGTCGACTACGACATTAATACTCCGAACTCCGAACTCTTAATACTCCGTGAAATTGAGCAATGAATTAACAGATTAGTAGTAAATAATATACGTAACAATTTCAGTATCCGGAATTAGATTTAACACAATTTATTTTATCGATCACAATAGTTTTAATAATATTAAATAAATATAATCAGTTTTTATTTATTATATTTATGCAGTGTACCCGTAAAGTAACATTAATAAAGACTTAATCAACATTAATAATATGTGAGGTAATCAAAGTAAAAAAGAGCAGCCATTTGGACCACATTTAGTCAAAAGGGTATATGGACAATTTTGAAAAAAATTATAGATGGTTAGTCCATCACCTACATAATCACAAACCTAATATCACATTAATCGCCTTTTACGAAATTCTAGGTAAGTAGCACAGCCATGACATTCTTTTTTGTTATTAGTCTCATAAAAACTGTTTTTTTTAATTCTTTTAATTAAATATATATATATATTAATTTACTTTGTTTAAATTGTACTATCATTATATAAAAAAAACTGTCCTCAATATCTTCAGCATTTTGAATTCAGATTTAAATATTGACTTTTTTTTTCTAAAAGTGTATATGTTGTAGGCCCTGCGGTCTTTACAACTTCATCGCAATAGACTCGTAAGCAGGAATTTCGAGCTTTTGAGTACGCCTATTCTTTTTTTTTTTTTATAGGATAAGGGTGACAAACGAGCACACAGTCCACCTGATGGTAAGTGGTTGCTGCGGCCCATAGACATCTACATCTATCCTCTATTAGAAATCAAAATGCAGATGCGTTGTCACCCGTGAGGACTAAGATGGAATGCCTCATTTCCAGTAAAAAGGGTCTCCGGTTCTCTACACTCACCATACGAAACACAGCAGCGTTAAGCTGCTATTTTACGCTGGTATTCTGTGAGAGCGTGGTCCTTCCCCGGTCGAGCCGACCCATTCGTGCTACAACTATACAATTAATATAGCTACAGCTTGGCTCTACCACATATAAAATATTCTGCCTACGGTGACGCGACGCGAAGCGCCTTTGCTCATGGTTTTTGAGTGATGCTCCCCAAGCTAGGAGGGGTCTCGATGTGATTCAGAAGGAGGTACGAACCTCGGCTTGAATCACTATCGGAATAAGGAAAAGGGGTCGCGAACTAAAAAAATCACGGGTATTGAACCTTGTATATGGCGAATGTCTGTGACCTCGTGTTCGCCGGCGAACGCGGTGTGCCCTAGTATTCTCAACTACTAATACAAACATAGTTGAGAATACTAGGGCACTAGTTTCAAAGACGTTTAGGAGGGATGTGGGCAAAGGAAACACCCGCGAAACGAAAACTTATCATTTACTTCTATAAAAATTCTGAAATACGTAAAAAAATTATAAAGTTAAATCACAAATGCTTGAATTTCATAGCTAAAAACAATAGGTAACGATTTTAAATTTAAAATCTCCCTAAATCCAGTAAGACTTATCCGATATCGAATACACATGCTCAACATTACGATGCGCCATTTTAATTCTAAACCCGTGAGTACTTTGGTCGTATTTTTTATGACCCAATAACAAACTCTACATCCCCAACAAAGCATTTTACAACGATCGTATATATGGCTTAACAGGGAATTCAATTTCTCAATGATAGAGTTATTTAAAGTAATGGAATGTAAAAAGGATTCTGCCACCAAAGAAATATGATTGATGTGCGCCGCCTGTATGAACAGGCGGCGCACATCAATCATTAAGTATTAACTTGCGATTGATTAACACCACTCCGCTTTTGAACTGATTGACGCCCGAGCACCGGCTGTCATTAGACTATGCAAGCCACTGTTAATAAGCTAAGAAATGTGTATACGACAAGAAATATAATACTCTTTACCGAGAGGTCTACGTCAAATACGGAAAGTATAATATTTACCGTATATCACGAATTATATAAAATACATTGAATATTTTGACAAAATATAATATGTATTATAGTATATCTGTAGAAACTCTTCTAAAACACTCCAATATTAATTGTACTAAACATTAAATAGTTGCTACTTGCAACGGAGCGATTGGTTGATTCAATTGCAACCGAAACCATGCTCAGATTCTTGACACGCACCCATGCATACATCTTTGTTCTTTCTTTCTTTAACAGCCCGTATGCTTCCACTGCTGAACTCACACATGCACCTTAAACCATATTATTGGTTGCACATGACTTTACATACTTATAGTGTGTATGAGAGCGTGTTCTTGTGTTTTGACTTTGTTTCGGCGTGGCTTGAAATGTATTCAGCTTACTGCCTATCATTCTTTGTTGGTCTAAGCTTGCAGTAATAAAAGTTAATTAAGTATTTTACTCAGAATCGGCTCTTAAACTAGAAAATACTTATTTTACAATTATATACATAGAAACGCATTAACATCTCACCAAGAATCAATAAAGCTTTATTATTTAGCTGTAGCTTTATTATTCTTCTTTATCTCCTGAAAGTTGTAAAAAGGATTGCCTTAATCGCCACGCTCGGCAGGCGGATTGGCGATCACTGTGCTCGGTGTCTTGCACCTTTAATGTTGCTCCCCATCACCGGTCTAGGTGTGTCTGGGTGTGTTACGTATCAAACAATATAGTTATACCGCCATCTATCGGAAGAAACCATCTCGAAACATACACTCATAATATAACTGTTCCTGTAGTGCTATTCCTTTGCACCCCGTGTAGTGGCGGTGTAAGAATATCCACTATAAATAGATATGGATCTTCACCTGGGTGTCGTAAGAGGCGACAGAGGCAAACTGAGGCAGAAGATGGGCAGCAGCATCTTTCTGATAACAGCAACACTACAATAAAAACTACGGTTGCTAACCCGCTTGTCAAGCGTGGCAAAATTCTCCAATGGGCAACGACGCATAGAAAAGGCCCCCAGTCCGAGGCGGCCACACTATTCCTGGCTACGGTGGTAAACATGGTAAGGGCGTGGCAGGGGTGCTAATAATCTCCGATGGAGATTCGATTGCCACCTACGACGACCCGTCCTGGCAACATATAACGCACACACCCTGAGAACTGACGAGAACATCCTATAACTAGAAGAAGAGATGGACAAGTTAGACTGGGCTATTAAAGGATTATCTGAGGTCCGAAGGGAGGGGGAGGACACGGTAATCCTCGAATCCGGCAACTTGTTCTATCATCGGGAGGGCGACATCTGTCCCAAAAAGGTGTCGGATTTACCGTCACAAGTCTCTCGTAAACAACGTTATCAATATTGGAAGTGTGTCGACGAGGGTAGCGTACCTTATACTTAGAATCACCAAACGGTATTCGTTGAAGGTCATATAGGCTTACACAACAACTTCAACATATTTCGATAAGGAGTTCAGAGAGAAGAAGACATCTCTAGAGCATTCCTCCAAAACCCACTATACAATGTTAATGGGAGATTTCAACGCAAAACTAGCCACAAGAGAGAACGGTGAGCTGAAGGTAGAAATCCGGGATAAGGCAACGGAACCCAAGGTGCCAGCAGTTGGCCGACTTCATGAAGAAAGAGGGACTCTTTACGATGAACTCTTTCTTCCAGAAGGGGCCCCACAGAAAGTGGACCTAGTCGAACCCCGACGGTTGAACAAAATATGAGATTGACTTCATTATGTTGACTAGACGGCAATTGTGTGTCTCAACAGTGATGTCTCTAGTGATGGCGAGGTGAAACTGGCAGCGATCACCGAATGATGAGAGGCACACGGAACCTAAACATTAGGTTGGAGAAGTCACGTCTAATGAAGTCAACACTCCATTTTCTTTTCTTTTCTTTTATAGTTGAGGGGGTAAACGAGCATGCGGCTTACCTAATGGTAAGTGACTACCGTCGCCCATGAACAACTGCAACACCAGGGGAGTTTCAGGTGCGTTGCCGGCCTTTTAAATAGGCGTCAGCTCTTTTCTTGAAGGTCCTTAAGTCGTATCGGTTCGGAAAAATAAAAACGGTAAGTCCGGTAAACAATTCCACAGAGAGGTTTGTACGAGGACAAAAACTCCTAATAAAACATGCAGTGGCGAACTGCCAAGTATCCAGTGTTTGTGGATGGTATCGTGAGTTTTGACGCGATGTGCGTTCGCGAAGTCTGGCGACTGGAATTAATCCGAACAATTCCTCATAGAAAATGCAGTGATGCAACATCCTTTCGCAGTGCCAATGAATCGAGACCATCAGAAAGAACTCGGTCGCCGACGATTCGAGCCCCTGCGCTGGATGCGGTCAAGTGGAAGGAACTGCCACTGGGGTGCCCCGAACCAGAGATGAGAACAGTATTCCATGTGAGTCCGAACAATTCAATACTTTGTACAAGAAAGTCTCGACTTCAGACACAAGTTCGTTCCGGTACTCGGCGACGTTTTCCCGAGAAATATCGGCACGGCTGGTGTATAAAGCATTACCAGTGCTGTTGTCCGCATAGCAATAAAAGTTATCGGTTTGCAACATATCATTGTGCAAAAGAAACTGCGTTGGTGATAGCACGCAGCCTTGTGGAACACCAGCGTTAATAGGCTTGTAATCGGAGCATTCACCGTCTACTACAACCTTGATGCTCCAATCAGCAAGGAAACTGGTGATCCAATTGCACAATTTCTCGGGAAGCTCATAGGAAGGGAGCTTCGAAAGAAGCGCTTTGTGCTAAACCTGATCGAAGGCCTTCGCTATGTCCAAACTAACAGCCAATGCCCCCCTCCCCTGGAGTCTACTGTCTCCACCCATCTATGAGTCAGGTAGATCAGAAGATCACCAGCTGATTGAACCCGACGAAAACCGTATTAGCAGTCACTAATTAGTTGGTTATCCTCAAGGTACCTCGTGCTCTAATCCAGAGTCACACCTTAATCTCATGGCTGTTAGACGGGAAGTCAGTCTTCAGGACTTTACTTCAGGATTTGACTGCATATAGGCAACTGAACAGACAGATATCCAAATGTATGTAGCGGGACTTACGAAACTTTAATACAGCTCATATTGAAGAAGTGATCATGCGGAACCAGGGCTTCAAAGTCTTTGTCGTAGATCTGTCTGCCAGAAAGAGCCAACTGTCGAAGCTGAGTACCGAATGTGGTAGCATAGTTTCCGGGACAGCTGAGATTTATAGTGAGATTAAGAGGTTCTACGGGCAACTGTACACATCATCGTTGGAGCCACAAGTTTGAGTAAATTAAAATGGCTCTCGGGCACCTTAAAAACGGCAATGCCCCGGGCGAGGATGGAACTACAGCGGAGCTTCTGAAAGCGAGTGTACCCAGTACTTAAAGTCCTTCAGAAGCTATTCAATTTCATCCTCAGTGGTGGCACTACTCCGGAGACGTGGAGCAGCAGTGCAGTGGTCTTGTTCTTCAAGAAAGGCGACAATTCTCTGTTGAAAATCTACAGTCCGATTTCCCTTCTTAGCCGCGTCTACGTGCTGCTTTCGAGGGTCATTACGAATCGTCTCGCATGCAGACTCGATGACTTCCAGCCTCTCGAACAAGCAAGTTTCCGAAAAGGCTTTAGCACCATAGATCACATACATACCCTTTGACGAATTGTATAGAAGACCTAAGAGTACAATCTGCCATTCTGTATGTGGACTATGATAAAGCCTTTGCTTTGATTTATGAATCTGAGACGTGACAGCTGGCGGTATGAGGAAGCTCAAAGTCGTTTAGCGAGATATAGAGAGAGCTATACTCGGGATTTCTCTACGTGATAAACTTAAAAATGAGGATATCCGCAGTAGAACCAGAGTAACCGACATAGCCCAACGGATTAATAAGCTGAAGTGGCAATGGGTCGGCCATATAGCTCGAAGAACCGACAACCGATAGGAAAGAATATTTCGTGAGTGGCAGCCTCGTAGCGGTAGGCGAAGTGTAGGGCGGCCCCCTACTAGATGGAGTGATGACCTGGTAAGACATGCAGGACGTCAATGAATGCAGGTGGCTCAGGACCGTGCTCTGCTGCATTCCTTGGGGTGGCCTATCTTCAGCAGTGGATTTATGAAGGGCTGTAATGAGTAGTGCTATTCCTTTATCTACGACCACTAGACTAACAAGGCAGGCCACGCGATTGCTTATCATAAAGTCCCTCATCCCGGGTCGGGCCAAAATCAGTTAATGGATTTTCCGTCAAGAAATTCTCAGTAGCAGCCCAGAGACAGGAATTTGGCGGTGTTCCATTCACTCCCGTGCCTCGCAAAGCACGTTAAGCCGTTGGTCCTGCGCCTGATCTCTCTCCGGTCGTATCTAATTACCGTCCCATCGTATCATGAGAGTGAGGGAATAGAGAGAGCACCTGTGCGTTAACATACACTTGGGCACTATTATCCAGTCCTGCGCAGTAGACTAGTCTTCTGTGAAGACTGGCCGCCATGACCGAAATTCGGTCTGGATGACATTATCCCTTTATTTATCTACTCTGAGATTACGTAGGCTGATTCATCATTGAATCGTAACGTATTTAATCATATTATTTTAATAGCAGTTGGTAAGTGTCCACCGCCGCGCATGAATATTGCCAACGCACAAAGAAATAACATAAAGTAAAGTTACAGCCTATATACGTCCTACAGCTAGACACAGCCCTGCTCTCACTTCTGAGAGGGTTTTAGGGCAAGGAAGTGTCCGCCGCGCTGCCTCAATGCATGTTGCCGGACTTCACATATCTTTGAAAAAAAAATTCTCTGGCAACAATAAAACCCACACTTATGTAATTCTTATTCAGCCATCAGTAAACATCTGTAACCTTCAAAACAATATGGGTTTTTGTAACACTGAAGTAAACGAACCTACAGTTCACCTGATGGTAGGTGGCTATTGCAGCCATGGACTACCCGCAGTCAACTTTCGAAAAAAAAAAGATTAAAGATACGTCGTCACCTCTGAAGACTAAGATGAAATGCCTTACAGCCTGTAATAATACTGGCTCTCTATACTCTTCAGGCCATAACACAAAACACTGTTATTAGGCGGCAGAAATATCTTAAAAGATTCTACTTATCTGCACTCCTAGGCAACTCATAGCCTCATGCAAAAAAGGAGTCCTGCCAATGTAAATGGGTTCACGATTTTTCATCACCGTGCATACTTTAGTTTGATATATTTAATTGTTTCCATCGCATTATTACGACCTTAAGGCATAAAAACCCTTAGATTTTTGTTACTTCTTATAGAAAATAAAAGCGTACTACAAAGAACTAAAAAGAATAAAATATATTTGATATAAAGAATTTAAACATTAAAACTTCATTCCCTATTTTGGCACCCTTAGGAGCGGCATTTTTTTCCAAATTTATATGTATAAGAACACCCCTAAAGTATAACTTATTTAATAAAGAAGAATCATGAAAATCGGTTTAAAATTGATGAAGAAAAAAGAACATATAGTTGAATTGAGAACATCCTCCATTTTCTGAAGTCGGCTAAAATAATAAAATAATCTAATAAATATACATACTAATAAATCACACATACGCATGATGGTAAATAATATTTTTGTCAAAAGGGTAAATGAAATGAATCGTTTAACGTCGTATTATTTATTTCGTCTTTGTTCCAGCCGCCCGGTACAGATACGAGCGGCGTATACTCTTTACGTTTAGTACACGTAGTAACGCTACATTACCAAATTTTCGAAATACTGATATTATCTGACAGGCCAATGACCTCGCAACGCAAACAAACAGCAGCGGCAACCCTGAGAGATGGGCCCTTTTGCAATTATTATAAATCTATAAATAATGAACACCTAATACATAATACATATATGACACGTGGAAAGTACTTAGGAAGTAAACAAAGGCTATTTACATCGAAATATCCGATTAAAAAATTAGAATTGTTATCTGAAAAATATTTTATTATTGCTCTAAATATGATACTAACTAAACCGTCCAATTGAATTGAACGGTTTTTTGGAGATTATAGACGAACTTTTTGCAAAAATCTAATTGTTCAAAACCAACAAAATATTCTCAAACTCATAATCCATAATGAAGCTGCACATTTTTAAACATTTAAATCTTAATCAACAACCGATACTCTTTGGTTAACAAACATTTTAAACACCAAGTATATGTAAATTAATTATTTACAAAACCTAATACAATAAACTCTAATCTCTACCAATAAAATTGTCTATACAAGGTATATGAAACACATGTTTTTTACTATTATGTATATTATGTCACAAAGTAATATATAATTATCAAAAACTTTACGAATAATTTTGTTGAAGTACAGTCATTATTTTACTTTCAAAAGCGATGTTTATACCATTCATAAACATAGTTTTTCTGTATATAGGTTATAAGCTTTTAGATCTTTAAGACCAAATGTTTGAAATTTATATGGACATAATTTCGGATTTTAAACGTTTTAAATATATATCTACATTATAGGGCATCTGCAAGGATGATCTCCCTTGGCTGCCGCTACATTAAGCCAACTGAAGCCGTGCGCCGTAGTCACTACACACTACTACCGCTAAACGCGGTCCGGTTACTCACTGTCGAGCGACACTTCAAGTTCGTCATATTTATATCTATGTATACTATGATTGTGGTTTATATTGTTGGGTTTGTGTTACGATTCTTATAGATTATTTTTCCCATACAACCCTGTTTTGATTTTTATGAGTGAATGTTGTTATGAAAATACAAAACAGTTTTTTTTTAAATTACCCACTTTACCTTTCACTATAAAGAACGACAATAATTATTTAGTAATTTTTATCCAACACAAATAAAAACAAATATTTATTTAATACAAAAGTCACAGACAAATTACACTAAATAAATTACTAAATAAGATTTTAATGTAAGCCAAGCTAATATTACAATAGATTAAAAATAAATAAATAAATTAGTTTTAATTAAACATACGTAATTTTTTTATGATTTGCTTTGTATTTGATGGATTATTATATAAACCAAAACTACCAGTTCCCAACAATACAAACTAATGCACTATTTTTATACACTTTTAGTAGGCGTTATCGTTTAATTTAAAATTCATTACATAATTTTAAAATTTACAGCTAAAACCATATTGTCATTGATTGTCAACCTTCAGATGAAATATTTAATGTATATATTTTCGTGCATGAATTCCTCGTTATAAACGATCAATGAAGATTTTTTTTCAGAATAATATTGTTACTGGATACAAAACTATTCAAGTTAATTACGTCATTTAATCCATCGTGCGTATAGTAAGAGGCATTTTTAGCTTCTACATTTCAACCTCTCATTGTTTCTATAAAAATCTTAAAATCATTTAAACCAAATTTCACACATAATAATACACAATGAACAATATTTTTAATTATTTTTGTAATCTGTCAATAGTGTTCAAAATGTTATAAAAATTCCATTCTGTAATTTTTATAACATTTTGGATACTATTGACATAGAGAACTACGGCTACATTTTATCCAAACGCTTTTTGCAGTGTGGGCAGTGTAGGCAATTATTTCTATTTTTTTATAGAATAAGGGTGACAAACAAGCACACAGTCCACCTGATGGTAAGTGGTTGCTGCGGCCCACAGACATCTACACCTATCCTCGATTACAAACCAAAATTCAGATGCGTGGTCACCCGTGGGGACTGAGATGGAATGCCTCGTTTCCAGTAAAAAAGGTCTCCGGTTCTCTACACTCGCCATACGAAACACAGCAGCGTTAAGCTGCTATTTTACGTTGGTATTCAAATTAAGAAATTATTTCAAATTAAGACTTCAAATTAAGAAGTTCACAAAAAATGCGTTGTCACTTCTGAGGGCTAAGAAATATATAAGGAATACCTTCTACTCAGTACTGCCTCTCTATATACAGATCAGAATACAGCAGTGCACGCACTGTTATAATAATGTACGTGGGTGATACCTACCTAGAATGAATCCTAGGCAGAAAAGGAGTCCTATCAACTAGTAACACAATTTGTTTGGGTAGCCTTTTATTTCTTAAATATTTAATATTCACTTGTTTTTACTACGCTGACATCCATTAAGCGTTTTGATACACTATAATTATCATCTATTTTGCACACATTACACAAATAAAAGCAAATCTTCAACTTACTTAACAATACGCACGGGATAAATGACTGATGTTTAATAGTTTTATAGCATTAATTTAAATTTAATTTATTCCATATTTATGTAATATTGTTGCATGACTGTATCGTTCAACGTTCATATTTAACATAGAAAATACATCTAAATACATCATTCATTAACATCCTACCACTACATATTATATTCCTCTTGCAAAAAGTTGTTTTATATAATCATATGAATTTATTTTATAAATTGATATTAACATCGTTATTTATTTTCAGTTATTATAGAAAAGCTAATGTATAGCATGGTAAATAAGTAACAACGGTGCATTAAGTAGATTTTAGGATAAAAAGTTATGTCGCATCACTCACGACCTGACAAAAGGAATTCGTGAACGAACATTATTCATTTCATAACAGGCGAGGTTCAAAACAAGTTGTAGTAAGTTCTGGACCATATGGAACGCTTTGTATGGATGACGCTGAAAATCAGTTACATGATAACTTTTTTCTTAAGTTAGGTATATAGATAGGTCACAAAGTGAGCCAACAATGTATATTTACTACCGTGGAAGCAACATACATTCAAAGCTCCCCATATAATCCCACCTTAATTATTCAGTATCACAAACGAGAAATAGGTAAAACAGTAAAGTATCAAAAACATTGTGTCCCATATCAGTCGTGTTATTTGTGCAATGCTATTATAATAATTAACAGTTATTAACAAAACTTCGCCTTGAAGTGTAGCTCAAAAGTCGCATGTAACCAAACAGCCTCCGGCAGACATATAAACAAGTGTATTACATTACTTTCTCTATATAAAATGGACCAATCATGGCAGTGACAGTGGAATCAGTGCTGTTATTGGTCAATTTCTACCACCCTTATATGTCTAGCAGACGCGTTCATATGAACTGATATGCTATTAATGAATTTCGAAGATGTTTCTTCTATTATCGTAATTAGTAGACTCCATTATCTTGTCGATTCTTGAATAGATGGGTGTAACATAATACAACAAATTGACGGCTAAGGAGCAATTTCAATTGGTTATAATACATTATTTTTAATTTTAATTATTTATATTTTTATTTTGTGATACAGACGAACATAATATCTCAATGCGCGCGGATGAAATCAGTTAAAATCATGTTATATTTTAAATCTGTACATTTAAAATAATCTCAATACATTGAAATACAAACTCTATGGTATGGGACAGGTTGTGCCCATTGGATCATAAAAACATCGTTTGAGCTAAAGGTCACCGCGTTACATTGTCGCTGTGATATCACAATTAGCACAATTTCTTAAAATGTGCTATGTCGATTATAGTTCATTAAAATGTTTTAGGTTTTAATGAAATTGTCATATATTTTAATTTGCAATTAGGAAAATTCTTTATGATTTTTTAAAAAGTTATTTATTATATTAAGTAAAGAAGTACCTAACAATTTAAAATATAAATTAAGTATTCCTTGTTTTATAAAGTTTATGCTTTAATGCTTAAGGTAGATATAAAACTTAATTTAATTCAGTATAAAATTTATTCCAGATTGATATTAGGATATTTTTGTCGTTATTTTTATCACGTGTAGGTATATAAAAACACTATGTAGTATTGGATACCCGATTACGACAAGATATAGACAAAATATCGGAGCCTAGTAACTAGTGGGTACGTAAGTAGTTCTCAATTTTATGTTCGACTTCCGAAAATAGCAAATCGACCTTGAGATTGTGACCGGTCCCAACAAAAATTCCATTCCTTCATAGAATTAGCGACTCGTAAAGATGCTTTACTAAAACTATTTTAGTTTAATATACCGTTATACAATTATAGTTATAAATTTAATAATGATCAAGGATTATTTGGAACATTTAACTTTCACCAAACCAGCTTGCATTTATTTGCTTGTCGACGCTTACAAATCACGTAATCGCTCGTTCTACGACGGATGTCCACCGTGTTTTGTAAATGGTACGAGCTACTTTGATATGGTCTCAGTCTCAAGACAGTCCGTACGTCTGATCTATATTACAATCTCCCTACTCGAGCTACTGACTTGTGTCCACTATCGACACTCAATGAACGTCCCAAAAGAAACTTCATAATGTGTATTGAATGTGAGTGATCGTCACCAGACAATTGTTAGAAGATTTGTGTGTCGAATGTGTACGCAAGCCTCTGATATGTGGGATGATGTGTGTAGCGCTCCGGGCCGTCCGTCGATGCCCCGCCCGAATGGTACAAAACTGGAGCGTACCTACAGATAAGTTTATTATATACAATGTACAATACAATATGATAAACGCTATAGATGCTAAGGGCGGGACGCCGACGGTCGGCGAGGCTAACGCCTCGCGCGTCAGTAGGTAAACATTCTCACAATAATATACACCGTAACTCGCTCTACCTATATAACAAATTTTCTCGAACGCGCACCACGCTCGATAAACAACATAATATACAGCAGAATCGTAGCACTCTTTCGATTCAATAAAAAAATTGACTAGAAAATTTCAATTTGCTATGAGCACTATGTGTGCGTGGATGGCGTGGAGAATATGTCGGTGGCACGCCAAGCCTCTGCCTCCTCCTCTGCGTCGTACTGCTGCAGGAACGGGTTCGTGGAACTGTATCGAGGGCTAATACCACCGTTAGTACCACTCGAGTTCAAAGTTACCGCCAAACCGGCAGATGTGCCCGGGATAGCAGAGCGGGGTGACTCGCGTGGTGTAGTTTCCCGTGGAGTCGTTTCCCTGGGAGTAAGGTCACGAGGAGTTAAGTCCCGTGGGGTACTCTCCCGGGTAGTGCGCGGAGAGTCGCGAGGAGAGGCGCGAGGTGAGTTTCTTGGCGACACACGCGGTGAAATTGCTCGCTCTGGCTGCCGCAAAATTGACGACACGGAACCACCATGTTTGATTGTATCAGCTGGACTATGACTCCCAGAGCTGCTACTGGGAGAACCGGGAGATGAGACTGTCACCTGGCGGGAGCGAGGTGGAGCGGGCAGAGGGCCGCGCTGCGGCGACTGCGGACGATATTGGCCGCCCCTGACTGATGAGAGAACCTGGCAACAGACGAAATCAAAAGTTAACTAAGTAAAACAAACGTTAGAGAAGAAGCTTATTATAATTTAAAAATGCTTTTAAAATAAATTTGTAAGAATAAAGTACTAACATGTGCGGGCGGCGATCGGTCGGCTCCGGGCCGAGCCGAGAGAGCTGGCGGCGGAGATGCTGCTGATGCTGCCGCTTGAGGCCGATATGGACTGGCTGAGGGCAGAACTCGGCCTATTGATAAATAAACTGCTATTTATTTTACTTTGTCATAATCAATATACATTTCGTTTGGCCAAGGTACACACGGCTTTAAAATACTTACACACTCTGGTCTTGAATATTCCATATTATTGTAATGATTTGGTTAGAATGACGCAGTATTCTCAATCACACAATTTTGCGAATCAAAAGACGATAATACACAATAAACGCTTATTGTATGTCCGGAATACATTAACCACGTAAGGACATAATTTTAAGTATTGTCGAGTCATTGCATGATGGTGGAGCTTTATAACTACTTGATCATCATCATCATCAGCCTGCGCCAGTCCCCTGGTAGACATAGGCATCTCATAAAGCGCGCCACTTAGCCCGGTCTTCGGCTCCACGCATCCAATTGCGAGTTAGGGGCGTCCTACAATACGTAGCTACTTCACCATCATCATCATTACAGCATTTCACAAGTCCACCACTGAACATAGGCCTCCCCCAAGGAATGCCACAAAGAACGCTTCCGAGCCATCTGCATGCATATTACTTGTAACGGCAAAAATACTCAACATAGTAAAATATAGAGGAAGAGAAGAAGGTTAGAAAAACTATTTAATGTAATTTATATAGTATTTTAACTAATATGTTTTATGTTTCTCATACAAGTATACTGTATATTAAACTCAGAAATTAAGAGTTTTGCGTCTTGAAGTAGATCGTTTAAAGGTTGCTTTAGGAAATTATATGTGTCACCCCGTGTAGTGGCGGTAAGAACACCCACTACCCCATATCTTCACGGGAAGAAACGGGTAGTGGGCCTCTTACGACACCCACGGGGGTGTCGTAAGAGGCGACAGAGCGAAACTGACGCAGAAGATGGGCAGCAGCTTCTTTCTGATAACAGCAAAACAACAATAAAAAACTGCGGTTGCCAACCCGCTCGCCAAGCGTGGCAACTATGGTAATATACCCCTCCAATGAATAAAGTTACGAAGAGACGGCCCCGTCCCCGGCGGCCCCGCTATTCCTGGCTACGGTGGCGACCATGGTAACGGCGGGGCAGGGGGTGCTAAGAATCTCCGGTGGAGGTTCGGTTGCCACCTAAGGCGACTCGACCTGACCAGAGTACGAAACCTATCCAACTGCAGACAGGTGTAAGACAGGGTGAAGTTCCCTGTCTTACACCTCTCTGAATCCCCGAAACTCTTCAACGCTGAATTGGAAGACGTTTTCAAGCTACTGGACTGGAAAGGATACTGTATTAACATCAACGGCGAGTACATCACTCACCTTCGATTTGACGACGATATAGTCCTTATGGCAGAATCGCTGGAGGACCTAAGCACTATGCTCAATGACCTCAATAGTGCCTCCCAACGGATAGGTCTTAAGATGAACATGGATAAAACAAAGATCATGTATAATGTCCATGCCACACCTATGCCGGTAGTTGTTGGGAGCACTAAGCTCGAAGTTGTTGCCGAGTATGTTTACCTGGGACAAATAGTCCAACTAGGAAATTCCAACTAGGTAACAAACAAATATGGGACAAATAGTCTGACTAGGTAAGTCAAACTTCGACCGAGAGGTCAATCGACGGGTTCAACTCGGCTGAGCAGCGTTCGGGAAATTACGGCACATCTTCTCGTTAGATATACCTCAAAACTTGAAAACGAGATTGTACAACCAGTGCGTGTTGCCAGTGATGACCTATGGATCTGAGACGTGGTCCTTCACTGCTGGCCATATGAGGAAGCTCAAGGTCGCTCAGCGAGCTATGAAGAGGGCTATGCTCTGGGTTTCTCTGCGTGATAAACTTCGAAATGAGGATATCCGCAGTAGAACCAGAGTGACTGATATAGCCCAACGAATTAGTAAGCTGAAGTGGCAATGGGCCGGCCATATAGCTCGAAGAACCGACAACCGATGGGGAAAAAAGGTTCTCGAGTGGCGGCCTCGTGCCGGCGGACGAAGTGTGGGGTGTCCCCTCACTAGATGGAGTGACGACCTGGTGAGACATGCAGGAAGTCGATGGATGCAGGTGGCTCGGGACCGTGCTTTGTGGTATTCTTTGGGGGAGGCCTATGTTCGGCAGTGGACTTGTGAAGAGCTATAATGATGATGATGATGATGATTAGGAAATTATGTAGTATATAAACATTATTTAAAATATGTGTTCTGAATCTTAAATAGTTCACAACACGTTTTCATTCATGGTCGTACATATACGAGTATGTATGTATATATGAGTACGTATGAAAGGTCGCACTGCAGGGTACGGGATTACTTGTACAAGTTGCTCCAAATTTAAAGCGGCTAAATTAAATTTACAGCATTTATTTTAAAATAAATGTTATTTAAATTATCAAACCTTGGGGGAGGGTGACTGAGCCCGCTGACGATACACTGACTCTGTTTCCACGCGGCCCGGTTGCTGGCTCGCCGCGCCGAACTGTCTACAAACATACATGCGTTAAGGTACCGCTTAGCCTTTATTTAAGTTAAAGCATTTAATGGCGTTAATTTAAGGTGATATTTAATAATGTCCAAATATAGTACATATATATTTTAATTTTTTAAATACACGCGCCAAAAAATGAATAATTAAAAAAAAAACAAAAACCCAATTGCAAAAAAGACAATTTAAAAGTAATACACTAAAAAGACCGAAACAAGATTGAGAATAGAAAACAAAATGAAAATACTTATACTTTAATACTTAAATAACTATAAAGAATTATTTTTCCAAGTGACCACGATACTGCACGTCATTCAATATAAATAGTACGATACTGGCTGAGGCAACAAAGGAAGTGCCCTGAAACTGAGGAGATACGACAAAGGGGTTCTTTTTAGCGGTAAACGCGCAAACTTGTATCATCGGGGGTTTGAACTGGACTAGATTTAGTCGCCCCCAATCCGTGACTTTGTTCAACAAAGACTCGACTTCAGTCACAAGTTTGTTCCGGTACTCGGCGACGTTCTCCCGAGAAATATTGGCACGGCCGGTGTATAAAGCATCACCAGTACTGTCATCCGCATGGCAGTGAATGTTACCGGTTTGCAACATATCATCGGTATGCAGAAGAAACAGCACTGGCCATATCTTAATATGTATGGCATATTTATTTTTATTAACTTTTGAACATAATTTAATTTCCTAAATAAATGAGTTCAGGTTAGGTTGCGCATGGTTGAGTGAGTAACGCGATCGAAGAAGGTAAATATACGTATACGCGCATAGCATCGAGCGCGTAGTGTGCTTGACACTCGAGTGAACTGACTCGAGTAAATCAAATAATAAAACGTACCTAGTACAGCGGAGTGAGCCATGCCACAGCCACAGAATAGTATAACAGTACTGTGTAACATGACCGCGTAACGCGTATGCGTAACCATGTTTAGCATTTGTTTTTTATCTTGGGGGATGCTTAATAAAAAACCACCCTGGGTGCCAACCCACGCTACGCTGCCACTGACCTCAGCTAGTCTTCTGGGCACGCTACCAACAGACGACGGTGATTTAGCGAATGTTTTTACTAAAATTAAGCTTTTTATTCATATTAAGTGTATAATTATGTAAATTGCAATTTATTTTTTGTATAATATATTAATTAGAAGATTACTGTTTACAGTGTTAGCTAATAACATTATCTCAGCGTAAGCTAATTTTATCGTTTTCATGCTAAACCGTCTAAACTTAAGTTGGACTTCAACTTACAGGGTAAAAATGTGAAACAAATGCAAAAAAAAGATCTAAGATATGATTTGAATTGTTTATTTTATTTTATAAGCAATAACTAAAACTACACTCCACTTGATGTAGCTAGTCGATGGATACGGGTGTGTTCATGGCGTGGGGAAGGCCTGTGTTGTTGATACAAGCAGTGGACTTGTGAATGTTAATGTTTACAGTGGATAATGATGACAAACTACTTGGTTAAACTTAGCTCTATTCTATTTATTCATGGCTAAAACTTGATGTAGCCGGTTACTTTAGATTATGGTGCGGCTGGGAAAAGCCGTGAATATTTATTATATTAATTACTCGATTAACGATGAAAAGTTTATTTGAAATGAACATTATGTCGAACAATTAGCCTAAGAACAAAATTAACCTAAGTTTAACCGGATATTCTATAATTGAATTATTTACTAAGATTAACCGTAACATTTTTAATAGAATAAGGGTGACAAATTAGCACACAGTCCCCCTGAATGTAAATGGATGCTGTGGCCTATAGAACTTTACATTTATCCTCAAACAAGTAATCAAAATTCAGATGCGTTGTCACCCTGAGGACTGAGATAGAATGCCTCGTTTCCAGTAAAAGGGTCTCCGGTTCTCTACAATCACCATACGAAACACAGCCGTATTACGCTGCTATTTTACGCTGGTATTCTGTGAGAGCATGGTCCTACCCCCGGTCGAATCGACCTATTCGTGTTACAACCATAATATAGCTGCAGCATGGCTCTACAGCGTAAAACTTACCTCTCTTCGATGTATTAATGAACATGTATGATGATGGTCAATAGTAATGATTTTTTAAAATGTTTTAAGCCAGTGCTTGACTACCTTCTCACTGGTAAGTTGTGGTGCAGCCGAAGATGGTAAAGCGCACTGACTTGCTTTACAAAAGCCGATTCACTGTGCCTTTAAGACACCCATATTATAATTGGATGGAAACACAGATGCTGGCAATTATTCCACTACTTTGCTATATGCATTATGAACGATAAAGCAAACCGTTTGATTCGAATGTGATATGTCGACATCAAAGGGGTGGACCAGCCGAGTGTCTAGTGGTCCGAATGATAATACTAAACTTCATATAACACATGTAGATTTAAATGTGTAACCGGACAAAACGATAAAAATAAGTTTCACTTTATAATAATATATAAAATGTTACTCAACAAAAATCTTATGGTAATTAAGTATAGCGAGGTTAATAAGTACAAGCAAATTAAAGGAAACTGTGTTCTATATTTGCTTGTGAAATGAACTATAGTGCGTCCGAGTGCGTTTTGTTGAGTGAACGTATGTATGATGTATTAAAAAATCTATTAAAGTGCTGCATTACTACGTGAGCTTTATTAAAAAATATGCACATATTAGATCGAAATTTACAAAAATTTGTCCACCGCCAAGTTCAAAAACTTTATTAAACAAAGATTTTATGAACAAATGGTTACTTTAATTTTAAGAAATTTATGAAGGATGAGGTGATTACTACCAAGCTATTTCTAATAAGATTTGTGTGGTCAATTGTGTAACATAATTCATGATTGTTAACTCTTCTTTTTTAATGTCCCGCTGGGTTTCTTGCTGGTTCTTACTAGGAGCCTCCTATTTTAGGTTTCCTATTCCTAGGTATTTTCCGAACCAGTGGTAAATTATACATAAGAATGACATTTATTATGTATTATTTATAATCCATATTGAATTTAAAATAAACTATTTCTATTTTTATTTCTACGCCGGAACAGTGGCATTAGAAATGACATTACCTGAACGCTTGGGTACTGGCCATATTTGCAGTAAACACTGAAGTACATGAATTGGTCTTTGATAATCTATTTCGTTAGAAGCTTGAGAATGAAGCATGAGCGGCGGTGCGAGCGCCACAGCAAGATGTTGCGGAGACATCTTGTTGCGATCTTGTGCGGCAACCACGAGAGCTAAATGAACAGTATACGAAAAATGGAATTAATAAAATTCTATTTAGGAATTCACAATACTTGATTGTATAAAGATAATTTAAAAAAACTAAATAACTTAATAGCAACTTTGCAATTGTCAGCTTTATTAAGCATATCTGTTACTATTTAAGTCCATTCATCCATTCCGTTAAAAGCCCACAGGTGAACAAAGGCCTCCCCATAGATTGCTTCATATGGAGGATTTTACCATAGTTGCTTGGAAGGCAGATTGGCAAGCGCATTTTTTTATTGGAACGAAGTTCCTTATCGGACGGTACGAATTTGGCGGATGGGGGCTAGGCGAGAAAAAGTGTAAGATTTTTCCGTCACGACCCCTTCTGACGTAGTGTAGACGGCCTTGGCAGCTATAAGGAAGCGAAATGGAATAATATCCATCTCCCTCGCACTTTTTCTTATCTTGCCATGAAAGAAATATTATTTTATTTTAAATGACGCTTCATTTTATAGACGCTAGTAATTCATTTATTTGTATTTGTTAATCAATAATATAATACGTTTATCAATAATAATATAATACGAAAGGAACTTCGTTCCAACCGAGTGTTCCACGACACTCACGCATGTTTTTTATTTTGAATTTTTATCAGGAAAATGCTACTGCCTATCTTCTGTTTAAGTTTCTCTCTCGCCTCTCTCTCTCTCTCACACATCTTTCTCTCTCTCTCTGTTCCATGGGGCAACCGCAACTCAGATAGGTTTAAGAAAAACTTTAAATTCTCATTTTGTAGACCGACACCCGGTTTCTTCTAACGACTTAAAAAGTATTGACGTTACTGTTGGTATTAGTCCACAAAAATATAATTATTAAACCAATATTGTTATTACCTAAATGATCGAGAAGGAAGACCAAAGTCGCACGTGCAGCTCGAGGCAGGCATTCGACTATCGATGCCATCAAGCGTGCGTTACCCTCTCGATCATCCGGCAAACATACACCTAAAAGAAAATTTCATATATGAATATGGTAAAACTTTAACTTTAAAACAGTGTGAATGAAACTTATATCAATATCAATTGTTAGTTAAATTGCTATAAGATTTACTTTAATGTGTTTGCATTTCATTTTTAATTTAAAACTAACCAAGAGCATCCAATGTCATCTGGAATAAACAGCGACTGAACAGGGGTTGTGGCAGCTCTCTGAGGTAATCTTTCAAAAGGCCTGTAATGACATTTATGTCAGGAACTGAATCTGGAGTAAGTTCGACTCCTCGAGCATTTCTTTCAAACGCTTCTCGCAAAATACGCTTTTTACTTGCTGCTCCACACAATCTGTATAAACCTGAAAATAAAAAAATATTGATTCAACTGCAATTTATGACCAAATGTATTTCAAAAACTTTAGAGGGTTTAGTTGCAAACATTAAATAGGTTAATAAGTATCTAGTTTGAAATTATAGAATCATTTTTTTGTACTTTATTTCCTTCTTATTATCTACTACCGAAGACTTAACAACACACAGTTTGTAGTTTAAGACTAACCTATGATATCCAGGCCACGGCGTTCAATTTCCTCAACACAACGGCGCACAATGAGAGGCACTGGAGGTGCGTGGGAAGGTCGCACCTCGCGCGATACAACCGCCTCCAGCTCTGCGCCAAACAGAGGAGGAGGAGAGAGACGGGCGGGCGTAGGACGACGGCGGAATAGCTCCTGGGGCTCAGTATGGCGTAATCGTACGTATAATGTACCACGGGGCTCCATCTGTAAAATATTTTTATTTATAAAATTTTCTTACATACAAGACCTGCGATTTTCTAGGAATATATATTATATGAATAAGTAAACAAATGGAGTGGCGATGGACCGGCCATATAACTCGAACTTCAATCCTTGCAGGAAGCGACAACCGATAATAGAAAAAGATTCTAGAATGTCAGCCCCGTACCAGTATGTAAGTAAATAAGCGAGTATAATAATCGCCTCACACTCACTTACCTTCTTGCTGGAGTGTAGATGGTTCAGGGCCGTGTGCTTTGATATACCTTTGGGGGAGACCTGTGTTCAGCAGTTGACTTATGATAAACTGTAATGATGAAGATGATGGTTATGATGATGTATGCTAATAAGAGTTATCTACGAGTAAGCACAATAGTAATGTCCTCCAGACCGAATTTCGGTCACGGTGGCCAGCCTTAATGGAGACAACCATATGCCGAGGTACGGGGGTGAAACACCGCCAACTTCCTGACACCGGCAGAGAATTTCTTGACAAAAAACCCAATATTTGATTTTGGCCCGACGCGGGATTCAAACCCGGTATCTCATGATCAGCAGTCACGCTTATAACCACTAGACCAACGAGGTAGTCGAGGAATATGGACACTGAAAGTGTTTATAAAACGCTTATATTGACTACTTACCCTTATTGCTAGTTGATGCGAGGCGATCGTGTAAGTAAGTCTGGTAGAATAACAACACCCCGGTAGCAGAGCTTGTGCCTGTGTTGTGGATCCCAGGAATACACCAATACATCGAGCTGTCTATTATCCACTAACTCCAATTCAAATGATTCGTCCCAGTCGAATTGTAGCTCTCCAGTACGAACCTGACAAATTAAAAACGGTGTTGCAAATTCATTAGAAATATTTTCTAGGTTAAGTAGGATTCCTTTTGTACCTATGCGTCCGTCTAAGTAGGTAACAACCTCGTATCTATTCCTAGCATTAAATAATAGTGCCTGTGCACTGCTATGTTTTGTTCTGAAGAGTATAGAAAACCAGCATAACAAAACCAGTATATACAGGCTGTGAGGCATTCCATCTTAGTCCTCAGAGGTGAGCCGTTTTGGTTTGAAGTTGGCCGCAAGTGACCATGGGCTGCTGTAACCACTTATCATCAGATTGTATCACTACTTAGCATAAGTGGTTCGTATGTCACTTTAGTTTTATTAAATAAAAATACATATGCTTTGAAAACTGCTTTTAATTAGGTTCAGCAATTTATGCATACTATTTTTTATTGATTCTGAATTTTAAAAAAATAAGGCTCGTCAAACAACAATTAAGACTCGGTATTATTTATTGTGGGCAGAACTTATGTCTATCCATGGTCACAAGCCGACCTCTTCTCTTTTTGAGAGGGTCAAACGACGCTCTGCTCGAGTTCGTGTTAGCCTCAGAGTATACATAAGCAAGCTATGTATACTATACTCTAATGTGGTAGCTGACAAAATTGTATGCCCTCGATTTTTATTTAATTTCTCAGGCATGCAGAAGACTGCAATATAATAGTAAATATACTATTATATTTTTTTATCCCGTTGAATACGTGTTAAATCAACATTCAAATTTAATTAATTATTTTTATGTTGATTTACCACGTCTTCAATTAACAATTTTTTGATACCGGCAAGGGTCGAATTCAGATTGCTAACGTATAATAAAGTAAACGGAATGCGTTTAGCTCCTGATCCCCTGGCTCTTACTTTGAATTTAGAAGCAATTCGATATTGCGCAGCGTAAGCTTTAATTAATTTTTAATTATTAATTAATAATTTTTTCAAGGTTGCTTGAAAATGATTAGCGAGGAATTTATGTAAAACCCACAAATGTGGCTTAGTTTTATAATAAACAAATAAAACCAATAGGATCGCTTCATCTCGATTCAGGTAGAAAAGAGTTCAATGAATCAATTTCAAGCTGTGACGAGAGGCATACCCATACAAGCGAGGGTTATGGATGGTGTAGCTGTACATGATACGGAGCAGAGTTAAGTGTTAACGTAGGTTATGAACACTTATGATATGTTGACGTGGTAGAGCCACTAGTATATTATGGTTATAGCACGAATGGGTCGGCTCGACCGGGGAAGGACCACGCCCTCACAGAATACCAGCGTAAAATATCAGTGTTTAGTGGTGAGTGTAGACAACCGTAGACCCTCTTTACTCAAACGAGACATTCCATCTTAGTCCTCAGGGGTGACAACGCATCTGCCTTTTGATTCTTAATGAAGATAAATGTAGATATCTATAATGAAGATAAATGTAGATGTTTATGACACACAGCATCCACTTACCATAAGGTGGACTGTGTGCTTGCTTGTTACCCTTATTCTATAAAAAAAACTACGCCGCGCTTTCTTACACCATCTGTCCAATCCTCCCAAGGTAAGGCACCATTGAAAAATCATATGGCAAGGAGGGGAGTTCGGCGGGCGTGACAAATAAATCCTCTGGTTGTACAGTGGCGAGAATAATGGCTTCTTATTGTATTTAATAAACAACACGACCCGCTGACGAAGGGCCTCCACCCAGATGTTACACTTAGCATTGGTGGGAAAAGGCAGCTTTACTGACTTAAGTTAAAAAAATCATACTTGCAGTTTTCCTATTATTATACTTACCACCGTTCGCGCCTTATGAACTCGATCACATTCAAGTACACAATATAGATCTCTGGGAGTGACAGGTGGTTGGATTGGCGCAAGCGGTCCTGACGGCGGGGAAGCGGGAGACGAGCCTGAGGGTGTCGGTCGCAGACCCCGTCCTGACAGCAAGTGCATCCATAGCATCCCCGAAACACCACCAGATAGTCGAGATAATCCAGTCATTGATGAAGACAAACCTCCGCTTCCCGGTTTATCTACTTTATATTTTATGAAGTCTGAAAAAAAAATGGATTTTGTTTTTAATCAATTTTTTTTATCAAAACCTTGTAGATAGAGTGAGTAAATAAATAAAGTTTCTCCGTCTTTTCAGAGCGTAAGAGTTCACTCCTAGACCACGCGTTGCGCGTGGTAGAGAGAAATTTTTAATATTTATGCCTGGCAGACCGATTATCGACCGCTCGTGGCACCAGACATCTCGCTGTTACCCGTCGCCGGCCTCGTTATTTTACGTATGACATAAACGTGATAGTTATACCACTAACCGGAAGCCATAAGTTTTTCCGGCAATTCCCATAGTCGTCTCTTACAACACTCCCACCGCAAGCCGCCACCACATGGCAAAAAATAAATTTATCAGTTATGGAAAGAAATTTATCCAAAATATAATAAAGAGTTTTTGATATTATTCAACACTGGGCCTTAATAATTTGCACTAATTTCGGAAAATATTTTTAGTTTATTGTCATCACTAACCATTTACATTAAAATCCAAAATACGCTGGTGGCGGGAGCCAGGTGTTGGCACTGGACTGGGATTAGGACAGTTGAACCTCGATCCAAGCTCTAAAAGCTGTCGCACGCGACGCGTTGATGGTGATCCAGTTGGGCCTAGTTGTTGTGATGAAAGCGACCGTGCAGGTAAATGACGCGGTCGCTCCATTCTACGTCCAGCTAGCCCAAGAGTTGAGCCGAAACGGCTGCCGCTTTCCATCTGTTATGAAAAATATAAATGTACTTTTTTACGTTTATATACAGAAGCTTATTTGCAAACTTCATTGCGAGTTTTAGGGGGCGATTTGAAAATAAGCGCACTGCGTTGTTCCCCAATAATTTTTAATTTGTCGGCGAGACATGGTTTACGAAAGCATCCTTACGAAAACTCCTTAGAAAATTGGTTTCTTAATCGCACCATAGTTAAAAAAGGCTTCCGCAACTGATGATGTGTGGATGCTGTGGCCCATAGACACCTAATACATTATTCTCGTTTAAGAATCAGAATGTATATTATGCTTTGTATACTGTTTGAACTAAGACAGAATGCCTCATTAACAGTAAAAAGGGTATCCCTTAGAGTATAAATAAGAAAGCTATAGGGCGCGTATCGCTCATTGCCCATTATGCCAAGCGTCAGCAGGTGTTCTATAGATACTGATACATAGATAAGGCGGTTGAATAGTGATTGACAAACAAGATTTAAGTCCATGCGTTATTGTACTTAAGTTATTAGTTTAAATCAGGTAAGTATTTAGTAAATAATAAGTAGGTGGGTAATTATAAGGTAGGTTTTAGCAGAATAACGCCGCCCTTGCCATTTCGAGACTGTTCATACGCGTGCTTACTGTTCATACTTGCTAACGCGCGCTCTATAGTTTGCTTATAAATACTCTAAGGGTATCCGGTTCTTGTCATTCGCCATATACAACACTGCGTTTGTTTCTATTTCACGCCAGTATTCTGGGCGAGAATGATCCTTCCCCGTTTGAGCCGACCCGCTCGTGCTGCAGCGTGTCTCTGCTACGTTTATAATTTTAAGTACTATGTTACCACGTGCTTAGCGTTTATGAAAAACATTATGAGGAGACATGTGTCTGAGAAATAATAAATATTTCGAGGAGATATTTCGAATATGTGCGAACGAGGGCAACGCGTGGGACGTACGAGTATACAGGCTGCTTATTCTAATATAATTTGCCACATTCCCTTTCGTTACTTTTATTCGAAAAGAAAAATCAAAAACTTGTTTTGTTGGTCATTACTGGCTTATGTTTATATATATAATTCTTCTGTCCATGTGTACGTGACTGAACTCCTCCTAAACGGCTGGACCGATTTTGATGAAATTTTGTGCGTATGATTAAGTTTATTCGAGAAAGGTTTAGATTCACAATTGGGCTCTGCAGGTGGTGCTGTTGTCGAGATCCAGAAATCACCCGTGCGAAGTTGGGGCGGATCGCTAGTAATTTATATAAAAGTGACAAGAAAAATATTACAACAATTGAATTTTAATTCGGCTTCAAAAACGGAGAAGATTCTCGATTTGACCGAATGTTAGTCTTTGTATGTTACGTGATATCTTTGTCAATTGTGAACCTGTGGTTTTGTGATTGTTGTGTATTTCATACAAATTTGGAGAAAATATTACACCCTAATGGGCCAGAATAGGGTATAAAGTTTTAATGTAACTATTTATACGAAATTGAGAGTATATACGCCTTTGTACACTCAAAAGGTTAAAAAAACTTTTAATAAAAGAAAAGCCGACTTTAAAGAAATAAAAACAATAAAATAATTTCGCATTCTGAAGCTGGAGCATTATTTCTCCTATAGACTATGTTTTAGCACTGACTTAAGAATGTGAAATTATTTTTTTTTTATTCTTTTGAGTTACTTAAAGTCGTGTCTTCTTTTTATTAAAAGTTAATTGACAGTATTTTAAGTTTTATTTCATAGCAATGGATTTATCTTAAAATTAAACCAACCTCGAGTGCTGCGGCGGTAGTGGCGTCGTGATCATTTTCGACCATTTCAATCTGCCTGAATATTTCATTGCTCACACCCGACACCTGAAATATAAGTCAAACTAGGAGTCAAAGTTTAGCTCCGCGTTCTACCCTCAAAAACTATTTCGAGGCGAAGAAAATATTTTTACTGGATTTACACGGCATAAACATGCTTTTATATAAATGTTTTAAGTTGGTTTGACTGGCTCCGATGTTCAGAAACCAAAGCAATAATCTAGTAAAAAAATAAATGGGATACAGAAAAGGATATTTGAACTGTTTCCCGATAAACAAGGTCAATATTTTAGTATTTTTAGAGTCCACTACTGGACTTCCTTTCCAAGAAAGTGCCAGCTGGCAAGCTTTATTGAGAAAGGAAGGTTTTCCAATATTCATCACGCTTGGCAGGCGCGCTGCAACTTAACACTAATATCAGATACATTGGTTTAGCCTTTTTGGATGGATTTTCCAGAGCCTCGTTCGTCAATAATCAAATTGCACCGCGTGTAGTTGAAATTGGCATTTAAAGAAAAAGTTAGCTTACTACCTTTTTTTCTAAATGTGTGTTATATTCATCTCATCACTGCAAATCAACACAAGTCTTTAGCCGAATATTGGTCTATCCATAAGTCTGATGCTATTATGTGAACAAATGTTATTGGATAAATCTACATAACATCTTACATAATATGCAGATTTGCCCAGTAACGTTTGTAAATATACATCTGAAAGATATTACATGTCATGTAAGGCAAAATATAAGATATTTTTCTGCATATATCAATCGCATACACTCTGCCGATTGTCGCAACTCGTACGGCCAACTGTTGAACAAAACTCCATCCAGGGTGACGGGAAACATCATTAAATACTATTGCGAGGGTGCGTCTTTGTATTAACACACCCGCACTGTATGGTGCAAAGTATGCCTACTTGCACATTTTTGAAAAATTTATCTAGGTTTTTACGATATATGTTCATGAAGTATTTGACCATGGAAGAAGGGCAAGGCGTTCAGACCGGGGAGAAACCAATGCTCTGTGCGGTAACACGGAGCCTAATCTATATATTCAGAGTCGTTTGGAAACTTCAATAGTGCGATTTAGGCTTCGGTAAGTTTACGCTTAGCATGACGACAGCGCCGCTACGGATAACCCATCACCCCATGTTGGAGTTGTCTTAAGAGGCGACTATGAAACATTGCCAGAAAATCTAATGACTTCCAATAGATGGCGGTATAGCTATCTCGTTTATATCAGTCGTAAAATAAGAGACGAGCGACAGCGTCAAAAGTCCTAGATGTCTGATACTGCGATCGTAAATCCGCCTGTCAAGCGTGATAATTAAGGCAAGCCAGCCCTACAACGGTAGAGATCCATGTCCTACAGTGGACTTTTCGGCCAAAATAAGCGGAAAAATAGTCATATGGTTATGAAACACTTGAGGAAATCATAAGATATTAATAGTGCTACTTCCACTTTACCATATCAGATTTCATACATTGCATTTCATTAAAAACCTTACGTTAATTCTTCCTTAACGTTATTCCTCAAATTTCGAAAAATCTAATCTACTGTTAATACTACCCATATATGCTGAGCTTTTCTCTTAAATCGGGAAATTTTTTAAATACATAAATTTTACACAGACCAACATCCAAACCCGGGACAGACTATACTAACACTTGTTTCGGACGGGATTCGGGATCTGGGCCTATCAAAAGCCAAAAATATAGGCCTCCCCATAGATTACCTCATGGGGGAATATGTGCCATAGTTGCCACGCTTGGCAGGCGGGTTTGCAACCGCACTTATTATTATTTTGAGGTAATATAAAAAAACTACTACTGCATCAGTCTCCTGTTTCAGTTTCCCTCTGTCTCTCACCACCACCCACGGGATAATATGTGATAATGGATTCTATTACGCCGCCGGTACAGGGTTGACGCGTGTTTCTAAGACATTGATATAAATTAGTGCGTTTTACCATCTTCGGCTGGATCATCACTTACAATCAGGTGGGATAGTGGTCAAGTACTGGCTTATAATAGTAAAAAACATGAAGTACAGGGTGGACGCATGTTTCTTAGAACATGGAGTCTATTTCATGTATTGTATTTGGCTTAAAATACCTTTCGGAAGTCTGGCTGCAGCACGCAGGGCGGGGCGTGGTTGGCGCGCGGCGGCTGCGGCGGGCCGGGCGGTGCGCGGCCCGGCGACGCCGTCAGGTCCGGCGCCGCGCGCCCGTTCTCCTGCCAAACCAAAATTGGGTACATAAAATTAAAATGGAACTTTTACAATATCTATATATAAATACGTAAAGAGAAAAGTTGGTACCCGTTTTTAAGCATATTACGCGCACGGAGGAGTTTGAGATTTGACATAGTTAAAGTTTATATGGAGGAGTGCAGAAAACTAAAATTTAAATATAATATGTGTTACAAAGACATTAAATTAAATTAAACGTTAAATGTTTACGTTCTCACTGCCAAAGTCAAACACATAATAGCCTGTAGTCAAACAGTCGCACATAGTAAAGATTGTCACCCTTAGAGTATAAACATACATACATATATTTTTCGCTAAAGAATTTTTAAATGTTACTAACAAAAAATTACTAACAGATTGACAGAATGAGCTGTGAATTTTGTGTGATTTCAAATGTTCCTTTTTCAATAGTTTGTGGAGTGCACGTCAAGGCAAAAAAGCGTTTATTTTATATTTTGTATGTGCATATTAATTAAATGTAACGATTTACGCTCGAATTTTGGCCACTAGTTATTATTAATGTCTAACAACAAACATACGAACTGTAATGTGCTTAATTACTTAGTACTTTATTCAAAAAGCAATAAACACCCTAATGGTTTTAATATTGCATCTTAATTATTTATACTTTCGGAGCATTATTACTGTTTGATCTAGTTGTATCCAACCTCCTCAACGGTAACGATTATTCATTTCATTGTAAAAAGTAGGTCGAGGACTCAAGATTGCATCTCTATAAAACCAATATGATACACCCTGTAATAAAGCTTGCATGTCTGACAGCTTTATTTACAGTGAATATCAAAGAATAAAACTCTTGAGAATAAATAAAATGCTATTTGTATATTCATGCTTAAGTTTAAAATTCCAATCAAATGTTATTTATGTACGTCACAGTTACAAAATGGCCGTACAGTGGTGGCGCAAGAGATTCCACTACTGTCTGGATTGTGAGAAAAAAGAGGCAAACGAAACAGGAGATGAGCGGCAGCGTCTTCCTGATAAAAACTCAAAATAAAAAAAATTGCGGTTGTTAGCCATTGGCAAGTTATGGGAACGGACTATATTCAGCAGTGGACTTTTGATAGGCTTTAACTAATAATGGATGGATGGACACTTACAATATATATAATATAAAAAAATATATAATATAATATCATATAGCTTCCGTCATGTGGTGACATAACCGTACTGTTTAAGCAACAACGGGAAGCAGCGTCAGATGTATTGTAGATGTCTATGCGCCACAGCATCCACTTCCCATCATGTGGACTGTGTGTTTGTTTGTCACCATTCCATACATCAATCCATTACCTACAGCCTATAAAAGTCCACTGCTGAACATAGGTCTCCCTCATATATTGCATCATAGGTCGGATTTTGTCACTATTATTCTATAAAAAAATTTAATAGTCAGCTTACGAAACACGGCGGCGGCATACCGTCGTACTAACGCAGGCCTTCGTTCCCCATTAAGACGCATAGTGCAATCATATAATGATTATTTTAGGGATATTGATATTTTTACTGCCTAACATTTATGCTTTAATAAATATATTAAGAATAAATTACAAATTTTATATTTAATTCGTACTAGATTCTTTTATACTGTTTAATAGTTATGTTTTTTTTTGTGATAGTAACTTTTCTCTTCAACTCGTTACTTATTGTTTATACTAATATGTAGTGTACGGTGTTGAATGTACATAATACACTATTCTCATTTTTAATAATACTTTTATAAATACCTTAGTACATTTGTTTGTATATCTTTAATATATAAAATAAAATAAAATAAATACCGGCATGCGGAACTAGCCACTAGATGGAGTGTCGACCTGGTAACACATGCAAGTCTATGTTCAGCAATAGGCTTGTAAAGCATTGTAATAATGAATGATAATATTATAGTACTCGTAACTTCTTTTTTATCACGTCATTGTTGCAAAAGATTTCAGGTATCTATTTTAATTGTTACAATTGATTTAAATTATTTCGTGACAGTTTATTCTTTTGGTGTAATGCGTTATTCCTTGTGTCCTTTCCGTATCATAAAGCAGAAAAAAAAACCATTGGAATATTGCAAGCTAACCCTTTTCATTCAGGAGTTATTACTCGACAAACGTAACTCCACCCGTTTATTTCCGTCCCGCTCAGCTATCGACGGAGGCAAATTCCAGCATCTTATTTTCTTTCCGGTTTCGAATCAATCTGGATGGAGTACTTTTTGCTATAACAAATCAAAAACTAATATATTAGATTCGTGTACTAACTTCGCTTCTTAAAATATTTAACTTAGAGATATTGAATAATTTTCTTCATATAATTATCATCATACCATTCAAAAATATACCTAATCCTCGGTCATATCGGCTTCGGCGTTATACCACAATCGCACTAGGATTTACAATTACAAAACCTAGACATCTTTGACGTGTAGCAAGGTGAGTTTGACAACGCTAGATAGCTGGAATGGGGATAGAAGAACTCACAACTCATTACTTTGACGCTGATTCTTTCATCACCCGTTTGTGTATTTGCATCTGCTATAACATAATCGAGATAGACAATGATTCTACCGTCATCTAGAAGATGTCCTTTGTCATATACGAGCGACATCTCTACCGTGTGCCAGCCAAACTAAACCTGAAAAGTTTAGAAGTTAAATGTTGGCAGATATCAAAATCAATTGCTACCTATCAACAGAATTTGAACAATTTTCAATAGCCAATAAGGTTTTCACTGATCATTAATGTTTCCAATCTAAATAGTTCCGAGTATTAATTGACCATTTTTTTTAAAACTGTGTAAAGATATTTCTGCTTATCTTAGAGTATACATAAGCAAACTTATGTTTACCCTAAGCTACGTATAGATTCTTTAGATCTAATTCTGTATAAAATAGCAATTATATCTACATTTTTATAGAAGTACGGGTGACAAATGAGCACACACTATCCAATTAATGGATAGTACTGTGGCCCATGGACACTTACATCTATCCTCGAGGGCTAAAATGGAATGCCTCATGATTAGATAAATCGTATTCAGTTCGCGTCACTCATCGTAAGAAACCATAATAAATCTGTAGCGTAGCTCACCACGTAAAGGTTAAAACAAAATTCGCAATGATGTTACATAACGAATTATTAAAAAAATGTCCAATACGATTACGATTCCTAAAACTCTTATGTACGTTGGGTCTAGACAAAGTCATGAAATGAGCATTTTGTTTCTGAGCGAATGCGTGATAATTTGGCGGTCGATCGAGTGCGGAGACGACAGGAGGCAGTAAACGAGGTTGGGGGCCCTGACCTAGTTTCTAACACCCCCACGACCCCTTTCGCGTACGCATGAGGTCACTGTACTGCAGCTGCAAGTCCCCAAATACCGCAGAGGTGAGTGTTCTTACGCCTTTAAAAAGCTCTCGCTTGTCCGGCGGTTCTGGTTTCATCCATTCTTCTGATTATAGTCATGTAGCGCACATCTCATTAAAAAGGGTGATATTATATGGCTTAGACTAACTATAGTTAAAAAAATTAAAGTGGGTCATATATAATCCAGCAATGCATTTGAATAATATTTTTGTTACAGTGAATACAATGTACAGTTGCAAAATTAAAACAACAGTACACAAGGTAGTGAAATAATATACATTTATGTCTTTTTTCAATAGGAGACCATACATTTTATTGAAATAATAAACACAACATTTTATATTGTTTTGATATTAGGCGCTATTTTATTTTTGCTAAGGCCTACTTTCCATTATTATATGGATATTATTAAATGGGTTCATATCTTATGGATCAAAAAGCCTATTCAATTTCAATTTTAGTGTTTCTTGGGCATTATGACTGATGACGATGTTCTGACAAAAAATGGAGTCAGATAAATTTCTTCTAATATCGACCTGAGCAAAATTCCTTAATCCGTATTAACAATCAATGAAATAACCGTCGGGTAATGGCCCGCCCTCCCTAAGAATGAGGCAACTATGTATTTTTCTTGGCTTCTTCCTTTCTTTTCTTTGGTTGGCAAATCTTCAAAGGAAATAATATAAGTATGCAAATTTCCTTTTATCTTAAAGTTCTTAAGAATTGATATATTCTCTCAACATCTGCGATGATGCCAAAGTATTCAAGTGGCATCCGTTGTACTTTTCCAGCATTTCGCGGTACCAAACTATGCGACAGCGCTTGTATCTTTAATTAAATTAAGTTAATATGACGCATCCAGTAAACATTAAACTTCTTAGCGCTTAAATATTCGTGTAAGATTTTTGGTATTTATCTCCCACCAATTAAACTAATGGTTAAGCTTGTTACTTTTGCCAGTCCAAAATCGTGTCATTCTAGAATAGTCAAAGAACAGAAAAGGGCGTAGTTCGAACCCTAAGTAACGCTTATTTACATGTACGACTGATATGTTTTTCGATTAACACCTGTGCAAAATGAGTTAAAACGTTATTTTTTAAGTTAAATGATTAGTCAAATTTCCTCTATAATGGATCAAGGGACACAGTGGACTTGTGGCGAGTGGAAGGAAAAGGGGAGATCTTCCGCCGGGCAAGGTGTGCTGCCCGGGGAGCGGCCAACGCTCCGAGTGGTAGTTCGGAGCTATTCTATATATATATATACTGTTTTTAATTCGGAACTTTGATAGCGCGATTTAGGCTTCGATATATTTCGCTTGTGGCGCGACGACAGCACCGCCACATCACCCTCTGCTCAGACCGGAGGTCGATGGTGCAGTCCGATTGCCGGTGCGTCCTTAATGCCGGTGGGGAATGCATGCTGTGTGCGTAAGGGCAAGTGACGCCGGGCGATCGATATGCCGGTGTATAATGCATGCCATACTACGCACTGGCAAGTGATGCCGGTGAGAACAATGTGCCGGAGCAAGTGCCAGAAGTCTGCCTTATAAATTTGCGGTGAGTCGAGATGAAGACAAGTTGGACTGGCTTGCAGGAGCTGAAGACTGCAGAAGACGATTCTTGGGAGTGAATGGTAGGGGTTCTTGAGGATAATGACGAAGGCTTGAAGTTGTAGTTTTCCGAAGGTTGTTGCTTGCGTGTTCATATCACGTCGGTTAGTCACCACTGTGGCGGGTGGAAGGAAAGGAGATCTCCCGCCGGGCAGGTGTGCTGCCCGAGGGCAGCCAACGCTCAGTGGTAGTTCGGGCTATTCTATATATATATACTGTTTTAATTCGGAACTTTGATAGCGCGATTTAGGCTTCGATATATTTCGCTTGTGGCGCGACGACAGCACCGCCACATCACCCTCTGCTCAGACCGGAGGTCGATGGTGCAGTCCGATTGCCGGTGCGTCCTTAATGCCGGTGGGGAATGCATGCTGTGCGTAAGGGCAAGTGACGCCGGGCGATCGATATGCCGGTGTATAATGCATGCCATACTACGCACTGGCAAGTGATGCCGGTGAGAACAATGTGCCGGAGCAAGTGCCAGAAGTCTGCCTTATAAATTTGCGGTGAGTCGAGATGAAGACAAGTTGGACTGGCTTGCAGGAGCTGAAGACTGCAGAAGACGATTCTTGGGAGTGAATGGTAGGGGTTCTTGAGGATAATGACGAAGGCTTGAAGTTGTAGTTTTCCGAAGGTTGTTGCTTGCGTGTTCATATCACGTCGGTTAGTCACCACTGTGGCGGGTGGAAGGAAAAGGGGAGATCTCCCGCCGGGCAAGGTGTGCTGCCCGGGGAGCGGCCAACGCTCCGAGTGGTAGTTCGGAGCTATTCTATATAATATACTGTTTTTAATTCGGAACTTTGATAGCGCGATTTAGGCTTCGATGTATTTCGCTTCTGGCGCGACGACAGCGCCGCCACAGACTCAGGGGCAACGATGCAATAGACGAACTGGCCAGGGTAGGATCGGTCCTAGTCGCCATAGGATCGATACCGAACATACCGATTCCCGTTGGGAACGTTCGTTCCCTGGTACGTAAGCACTGTACCAATCAATATGTTCAGATTAGCCAAGGTTTTAATGAGACGAAACAAACCACAAATCAACGAGTGCTATTACAGGGCACGGCTCTTTTAACAAACCGTTATTTACTATAGGAGTTACAGATAGTTACTTGTGCAGGGCATGTATGAGGAAGGAGAAAACGGTGAGATCACTCCCCGAAGTTGGTGGCAACATCAAAATACTACTTAACTTCTTCGAGGATATTTCATAGCTCGAATAATCGATATTCCTGCCCACACGCAAAATACCCGCCCGTCGTAAACCAAACTAAACTAATAAACTAGTCAAGTTTCTTGCTGATCTGAATAGGTTAAACACCATTTGTGTTTTTATAAAAGTATCTTCCACTTATATTTTAATTTTAGTTCTTTCTTAAATTTTTTAGACTAGTATTTTGAGATAAACTAGTCTTAAAATAATATTGCTTTATTTTATGTTCTTCTTTATTTAACCATTAACTGAGCATTACGTAAAAATGTATTTGATTGCCGATTTATAATATAATAGCTCGATGCACTTGCACAAGTTAGGAAGAGAACCTTTGAATAGATTAGGCAACATTTAAAAAAATATTATAATATTGAATGTGAAAGTTAATCACCAAAATTCTGCGTACAAAAACAATTACTTAGTTTGAAGGTCCCTCTTACATTCAGACTCCGGTAAGTATTTCCTAGTGTAGTGGTAAAAGTCATGTTGATTGCAGTGTTATACTAACATGGCTCTAAAAAACTAATACTAGATCAGAATTAGCACTGATTCATAAATATTTTTAACAAACAAATCTCTTCTAAATTGCTAGAATTAGCAGTAATTGACTCGCTAGGGCAATATATCACAGCTTGCAATAGAAAGCACTTGTTAAATTCAATCAATTCCATCATTTGTATCAGCTATTTCAGCTGGTTAATTTCTATTGTTCAACAACACTTATGTTGTGAAATGGGAGATTTCCGTACGCCGCAACCACATGACATTTGACGTAATTTCTATTGTTATTTCTGTCCAGGTTAAATATTAACATAAGCCTTCGCAATAGTCATATTTGGGAGGCGGGTTTTTCTATTCTTGTCTTTTGTGTTCGGCCATTTTGAATGTCTCATTCCAATTTTTCAAAAAAAATTGTTTGTTATATTTCTCAACGACCGCAATAGAAATTATCTTCGACCCCCACCACAAATTAATTACAATAAAATTTAGATGTTTGTCTGTAATATCGAAATAACTAGCTTCTTTTAAGGTCAGGGGGTTATTTGAATGCGATTATAAAGTCATTAATAACCATTATTTAAACTTTTGTCAGTCTGTCTATTCGGGTTAATCTTCGGAATGGCTGAACCTATTTTGACGTAGCTTCACAAACAAATAGAGAGAATTGTCAGGAGTGATCTAGGCTATATGTTATACAAATAATAATAATGCAATAATTATTTCAAGAAATCTAAAAACTGATAAAATAAATGGTTCTTGTAATACAAGATATAAATAATGTGTTATACAAAACTTTTTTGGATTGCAATTTAATTTAAAAAGGTCCTTACAATTTATCCGTCATCTCTTAAAGTTTTGATGCAAAATCTTTTTTTTTTATTTCAATGTCTTTTTACAACAAACCTACAAGTATTATGAGATAAGGTGATTAGATCTGTTTTACGTAAAATTACTAAACAATAATACGACCCCCCACTAGATGGCATGACGATCAGGTAAGACATGCAAGAAGTCGATGGATGCAGGTGGCTCAGGACCGTGCTTTGTGGCATTACTTGGGAGAGACCTATGTTCAGCAGTGGACTTGTGAAGGGCTGTAATGATACGTAAAATTATTAGATCTTCAGTTTATATTTTGAACATTTTCCGATGACGCACATAGCTTTCGAGATAATGATGAATAACGGAATTTAAAGTAGTTATTCGTTAATTGTACTATTTGTCGAAGACCATAAATTTGCAAGTGTTCTACGCGGAAGTCGCGGGTGAAAATTAGTTGTTAAATAAAAATGGAAAAAGGCAAGTATTTAAATCTTTTATTCCATCATAAGTGACCCGTCCAACAATTTCGTTCAAACAGCAATAACCTAAAAGACTGAAAGATTTGTATCCAGCAACCTCATATTTTCAATTTCCTAACGTCATATGTGACCAACCAGCCAACCACGTAACGGATTAAATTTTGCCGTGATGTCGTGTTTCATTTTGTCTGTTTATTTAATATCCCGAACTGTGACGTCACGTAGTGCAATGGATATAGGTGAGATAATAGACTTCACTGTAGTAATCACACAATATCGCTGACGGGATGGCATTAGAAGCCTTTGGAACTAAACACAAGGATTATATAGGCTTATTACTTTTTGTATAAAGAGAATTGGTACGGGCTTACATTTAGGTTAGCGCAAATGCAGTTGAAAAAAATATCGTTTTAGTATTATTAAAGTATTTGATATTTTATGAACTATTAAGTAATTGAATTATTTATCTAAGCCGATGTGAATAATTTGTGATGTGAAATTTTTTACTGTAGGTGTTTTCAATTTAAAATTTTAAAGAAAATTATAAACTATACACTCATAGTGAGTTTAATTTTCGGAACACTATACTGAGATCTGTGGAGCCAAAAGCTGCCATAAGCAGTATTAAATATTTTAAATAAAGGTTATTCTGGAATACTTCACACACATGGTAAAATAATGATTCTAATGGCAGCACGTATAAGTCGGCTTTTTATAGAATAAAGGTGACAAACGAGCTCACAGTCCACCTCATGGTAAGTGGAAGCTATAGTCAATAGACATCTACACCTATCCTCGATTGCGGATCAAAATGCATATGCGTTTTCACCCCTGACTAAAATGAAATATTTCTTTTTCACCCGATCGAGTCGATCCATTCGTGCTACCACGTTCTACCACGGCTCTACCGGAGAAAAACCACGCTCTTGCAGAATACCAGCGTAAAATAGGCACTTAATGCTGCTCTGTTTCGTATGGTTGTTAAAGAGAACCAGAGAAGAACCTCATTACCAGTAAAAAGGATTTCACTGGTATCGAGGCATTCTATCTTAGTCCTTGGGGCTGTCAACGCGTCTACATTTTGATTCTTAATAGATGATAGATATGGGTGTCTATCCACTTACCATTATGTCATCCATTATTATATTTTTTCACCCTTATTCTATGAAAATACTAAGTTAATTTATTTTTATCATATTTAAGATTTTCGTCGCAATGTTTTGTCTTCACCACCGTACACGTGCTAAATCAGCATATAAAATAGCAAGAATCAATTTCACTGGTGCTGACGGTGATCGAACTTACTACATTTGTTTTATATTATTAGGAAGACAAACAGTATAACACTTTAATATATACATCTAATTTAACAGCTAAACACTATTTGTAAGTCTTCGCATATATTTAGGAAAATTCTTTGATCCATCTAAGTACCAAAAAATAATAATAACGAAGGAAAAAAGATCACTTGTAAAAGCGTTTTAAAACTTATGTAGAAATACTTTGAAAATAATGTAGGTAAGTACATTGACCTATACATGGGATACACCACCCACTCAATAGTCACTGATGCTTAGTTACGTCCTAGAATCTCCGCGAGATACATACTGAACACCTATTAACATCAAGTGCACCCTAGACTGTCAGGAAATTTTTATTAATATTAGTCTTATTATATTCCATCCACGTACAAAGAAGAAGACCCTGACCTAACACAATATCATGAAAGTTATTGAAATGTAGGGCGGGCATCTATATTTTTATTCTACTTTTTATTAATAAGATTTCCTCTTATCGTCTTGTTACCACTGATTCTACACTTGTAATATTTACGCAAAGAGTTTGCACTCCCGCTAGCTTTCTCTAATACTCCGATATTCTATGGTATTATTCTTTGATTCTTTCTAATCATCCACCGATAAAGAAATACCAAAATATATCTTGGATCTAAAACTTGATATATTGAAACAATTACATCATATTATAATGACGCCCAAAAAGAAACTGTCTTTTTGGGCAACTTTAAATTTACAAGACACCATACGTCTAGATAGGGTCGGGAACATGGCATTTAAATAATATGCTTACTCTGCATACTGCTTGAAAAATATTCTCATAATAAACGTGTAAGCCCCAGCTTGATAGACGCCACTGAAATCTCTAATTTTTAAATGTCAATTTACAATGTGTTCGACGATGAAGGAAAACATTATGAGGTGGTTGCCACATGTTTCAGAAATTTTAATATTTCGAAGACATGATGTAATGTAAGACGGCTGTTGTCCACACGATCCCTAAAAAAGGCGACCGCTCAGACCCGTCTAACTACAGGCCTATCGCCATCACCTCCTTGTTCTCCAAAATAATGGAATCCAATATAAACTGCCATCTCATGTGGTACCTTGAGGATCACCAGCCGATTAGTGACCGCCAATACGGATTTCGTCGGGGTCGATCAGCTGGTGATCTTCTGGTCTACCTGACTCATAGATGGGCGGAAGCAGTAGAATCCAAGGGGGAGACATTGGCTGTTTGTTTGGACTTTGCGAAGGCCTTCGATCGGGTTTGGCACAAAGCGATTCTTTCGAAGCTCCATTCCTATGGGCTTCCCGAGAAATTGTGCAATTGGATCACCAGCTTTAATAATAATGCTGGTGTTCCACAAGGCTGCGTGCTATCACCAACGCTGTTTCTTCTGCATATCAATGATATGTTGCGAAGCGGTAACATTCATTGCTATACGGATGACAGCACTGGTGATGCTCTATACACCGGCCGTGCCAATATTTCTGGGGAAAACGTCGCCGAGTACAAGAACAAACTTATGTCTGAAGTCGAGTCTTTTCTGATCAAAGTCTCGGATTGGGGGCGACTAAATCTAGTCCAGTTTAATCCTCAGAAGACACAAGTTTGCGCGTTAACCGCTAAAAAGAACCCCATTGTCGTATCTCCTCAGTTTCAAGGCACTCCCCTTGTTGCCTCAGCCAGTATCGGAATCTTCGGCGTCGACATATCGAGTGACGTGCAGTTTCGTGGTCACTTGGAAGATAAGGCCAAATTAACCTCTAAAAAGCTTGGCGTGCTCAGCAAAGTGGGACAGTATTTCATGCCGGCACACCGCCTGCACCTTTACAAGGCGCAGGTTCGGCCTCACATGGAATACTGTTCCCATCTCTGGGCTGGGGCTCCCCAGTGCCAGCTCCTTCCATTTGACCGCATCCAGCACAGAGCGGCTCGAATCATCGACGACCGAGTCCTTTCCGATCGGCTCGATTCACTGGCGCTGCGAAGAGATGTTGCATCCCTTTGCATTTACCACGGGGAGTGCTCTGAGGAATTGTTCGAATTAATCCCAGCCGCCAAATTTCACGAACTTATATCGCGGCAAAACTCCCGACACCATCCACACCATCTGGATGCTTGGCGGTCCACCACTATACGTTTCACCAGGTGTTTTCTTCCGCGTACGACCTCTCTGTGGAATAATTTACCACCGGCGATTTTTCCGGACCGATACGACTTAGGGACCTTCAAAAAAAGAGCTTACTCCTTTTTAAAAGGCCGGCAACGCACATGCAATTCCCCTGGTGTTGCAGTTGTTCATGGGCGGCGGTAGTCACTTACCATCTGGTGAGCCGTATGCTCGTTTGCCCCCTCTCCTATGAAAAAAATGTCCACCAACGCGCTGGGGCTGTGCGGCGAGCTCTTCCTTGCCCTAAAACCCATTCAGAAATGGAAGGAAGACCAGCAGATCGACGCATAAAGTCTATTCTTTTGATTTTTTATGTTTACTTCTAATGTTTTATTAAACTTGATGTATGACTTTATATTAAGTTTTAAATGATTCTTACATTTCCAAACTTAATTTCATTTATACTACTTAAAACAAGTGGTAAAATTAAAAAATTTGTACAACCGACTTCAATATAAATTATTAAGGATAACTCAAAAACTACCGGTCACACCTTGATCAAATTTATATAGGACCACATGTAAAGCACCAGCTTTGAAATAATAAAAGGATCATCGAAATCGGTTCACCTAGAAAAAAAAAAAAGTTATGAGGTAATACATAAAGTCGAATTGAGTGGTTTATATAATAGTAATAGTTTATTAAATAGAATCTTGTAGTTTTTAGTGATGATCAAGTGATTGATTTCAAAAATATTTTGTCCTTTATTTCACGCTTCTGTCAAAAACAATAAAAACCAATAAATAAAATAACGGAGTCAATACTGCCTTAACCGGCAATAATAATTTTAAAAATTTATTATAAATTATTATAATTTTAAATTAATTATTTTTCTTCTATTATATTTTAAAAATAATACATACAAAAACGAGACTGAAAGACAAAGAAATGTGTCGATTGATATTTCAAATACGTGAACTTTTGAATTTTGAACCGTTAATAGTTAAATCAGCACCAGTCTCATTAACGGTCTACATAAATTTAAAAAAAAAAACAAGAGCCCAAGACGAAGTACTTAAAAAGACGCTCGGGGGGCGGCAGGTCGATGGGCGGTCTACGTCTGATCGATACGCTAGTACAACCGCTTCAATGGATTGCGCGCGCAACGAGCGTTACGTAACGCGCAACGCCGACACCTGTTGCTTAATACTACCACCCAGTTATAACACAACTAAATGGTAAAGCGAGCTGAGATTCTTCATACAGTTATTTCGGCATACCAATGTATTTCAGTCGGATATTCGGTGTCATTGGACTGGGGCAACCTTCGACGCTGCACTCAAGGGTGCATAGTAGTGGCTAGTGGTGTGTAGAGGGATGATAATGATCTTCGTTAGCGTTATTGGACGCCTAAATACTGTTTTGAACACGGAATTGGCGAGCAATGCTGCAAATAGTTACTATAGGTACTTACGCACGGTTTATGCTTATAATCGTTCAATGCAGCTGCCGCTTTGTAGTTGCGTTGTCCGTACGATTCTCAATGGAGTTATTCACGCAAAGGATTAACAGCTAGCTACTAACCACTAACATTAACACTTTGACTAACTTACCTACCTTACAAAAGTTTCTGTTTTGCTGAAGATAGTTTATATGGTGTAAATGTTGTGTCTAAAAAACTAAAAGTTGAACCCCTTTTAAAACATACATATTTTATAGCCTTGTTAAAATAAAAACACACAAAAGATAAACAATCTAAGGGGGAGGCCTATGTTTAGCAGTGCAGTTGTGTCGTTTTGATAGGATGTAATACATAGGTAAATAAATACCGAGACCGAAACTCAAAGCCTGGTGATGTGAAGAAGCAACACTGGTACGAGTGTATCGGTGATGCGTTTATCAACTCGCATTTCTAATAAGTCAAAGGACAAGTCTTTCAAGTTATGCATGCCAGTTGACATATTCTTAAAAAGACCTATGTCCAGTAGTAATATAAAAAAGAGTGTTAAAGAATAAGAAAGACTAGAAGAAGAATAAAATGTGTGCTCTAATACTAATCACTGCACCTAGCCGTGCCAACGTTGAACGTATTAAAAGTTGCAACAAGCCCAGGATTACAAAATTACCGAGCCTCGTGCAAGCAAAGTCAAATTTTATTAGTTAACAAAATACTATCAAAGTATGTAAAGCAACATGAAAGTAATGAATTTTCGTTTTTTGTTTCTCTTGACAAAAAAATATATGAAAAAAATATAATGTAAATGATTTATTCATAGCATAACAAGTGGAGTTATGTTTCAGATTTTATTATATTCGTAAGTGTAGTTCGTGACAGCAAGCATACTACAAACCAATCTGTGAAAAATCTTACTATACAATTTTAGAAAAAAATATATATAAAGGCATTAAATAAAACTATTTTTACGCGTTGGTATTGTAGCGGGAAGTGTGCAGTTTGAGACGGCCATTACATCAGATTTGATAGACCACAAATCCTCGTGAAAGAAAATCGATTCCTACCAAGGATGATGGCTATTCAAATTAAAAAACATTCTAATTTCAATAAAGAAGGAAGCTGGATACTACCACATGCTTAGGATCCTGTAATCAAAAAAATCAAAACTAAGCCCAAACATACCACTACTAGACTTCAAGACAAAGTAAGCTCATTCTGCGTAGATCGGGCCAAAAGTAATAATTAAAATGCTGAAGGTACTCCAGGTTAACTTTGACATCGGGACGTAAAACACCTCAGTCTCTCCGTGACCACGGGTGCCGCAAAGCACCCGAAAAGTCATGAATTAAAAATAAGTAAAATTAAACGCGATGAATTCCATAAAAATTGTTTTATTCAATGCGTAGTGTTCGCGTAAATATAAGAAATCATTATAGATAAAAGCATCCATAAGTACACTATATCTTTATAGGGAAACATAATCGGTACCTATATAATGGATAAAGCCACGAGAAGGTATTGCATTTGCATTCAGAAATTTCCTAATAGTCACCAACCAAATCAACCCGTTCGTTCATTCGCCGCTGTATTACTACCTATTTTCGTCGGATAATACAGTTCCACATATAAAATGGAAAATTTTGATTCCTCCTGATTGGTCCAATAGTAAATAAATAAATAAATAAATAAAATAGCCTTTATTTCTACTACAATACAAACTTGGCATATGATTAATCTAGATTATAATAATATAATATAATTAATATGTTTTTTTGTTATATGTATATTTATGTATGTATATATATGACTTAATTAATAATAGTAGTAGTCGCCTCTGCGGCGTAGGCCTCTCCTAAACCTTTCCTTATATCTCTTTCCCGAGCCACTCGCATCCATAGGGGTCCACATCTCTGATTAAAAATGTCTCTCCACCTTTTACTTGGTCTCCCTTTTTTCTTTTCCTGTCTCTTGGTATCCATTCTGTTAGACGTTTGGTCCATCTGTTATTATTCATCCTACAGATGTGTCCTGCCCAGTGCCACTTGAGTAGTCTTATTCTTTTTCTTACATCTATTATTTTTGTCTTCTTCCTGATGTTGACGTAGTTAACCTTATCTGATAGTTTTAGACCAAGCATGCTTCTTTCCATTTTGCGTTGACAGATAGCAATTCTTTCTTCGTCTTCTTTTCTCAGTGACCACGTCTGGCAACCATATGTCAGGCATGGCAATATCGCTACTTCGTAGAGTTTTTCTTTATATTTATATTGATATCCTTATTTTTCACTATTTCTCTCAATACCCAATATTTCTTCCAGGCTAGACTTATCCTTCCTTCTATTTATTTTTCTGTATTGTTTACGAATGACACTAGCTGTCCTAAATATACATACTCTTTTACATATTAAATTTTTTCATTTGCTATTATAATATCCCGAGGTACTCCGTTGGTTAAAATCTTAGTTTTCATCGTGTTCATTGACAGTCCCACCTATTTACTTTCCATTGCTAGTTCGAACACCATACTCTCCAATTCGGTAGCGCTTTCTGCGAAGACCACTATGTACGTCCGAGAAGCGCAAGTGGTTCAGTAGTTCTCCATCTACCCGTATTCCCTTCTTTTTCCCATTTAGACGTCTGAAAATAGATTCGAGCACCGCTGAAAACAACTTCGGGGAGAGAGGGTCTCCCTGCCTTACTCATTTTTGTATGGGGAATTCTGTACCTTCACGTTCTTGGCGCACTTTGGCGAGACATTTTGTATATATACTCTTGATTAAGTTAATATATTTCTGATTGACGCCTTGTTGTGTAAGTGATGTCCCTATAGCTTCGAAGTGTAAAGAATCGAATGCTTTTGTGTAGTCTATAAAACACAATATATAACGTCTTCCCATATTCCATTGCTTTTTCAATTAGTTTGGTTATAACTTGTATGTGATCTACAGTCGAGTAGTTTTTGCGGAAACCTATTTGTTATCCTATTTAATATGATCTTTGAAAAAATGTTATATAAATTTGACATGAGACTGATTGGTCTATAGTTCCCTAGATCTCTTCTATCTCCTTTTTTAAATAGCAGTATGATTGTAGATTTTGACCATTGATCCGGTGTGGTTTCGATTCTGAGTATGTTATTGAACAATCTTTGAAGAGGTTCCAAAAGTGTAGCGGTTAGCGTTTTAAGAACTTCGTTAGCAATGTTGTCACTTCCTGGGGTCTTGTCGTTTTTTTGAGATTTTATTGCGTGTTCGATTTCTGATCTGAGAATGATTCGTGTTTCTGTGTTTTTATTCACTCTATTATACTCGTCTGGTTTGTCACATAAGAGGGAGCATCTGCCATCTGTGGTAGAATAGAGCTTTTTATAGAATTGTGTGGCTTCGTTTATGATATCAGGACGTCTTGATTGCACAAATCCCTGTTTGTTCCTCAGTTTTCCTCTTCACTCTGTCTTGTCGCTCAACTCTTTATAGGCTTTACGTAGAGCCCCTGTTTTACCTATGAATTTTTCGAATGTTCTTTGTCGTATTGTTCTTTTTTGTTGGGTAATATTTCTGTTAATTTTTTTGCTTATTCTTATTATTTCACATTTTAATTCTTTTGTTCCTTTCTTCGTGTATAACTCTTTTCTCTGTTCTAAGAGATCTTTTGTTTCTTCGTTTATATATCTGTTTACATGTTTCTTTTTCCGTGGCAGCTGTTTCAGAAACTCTTGTAACTCTTGTTCTAGCTTGTCATATTGGTTTTGTACCACTGCCTGTGTACTAACAGCTTCTATAAATTTATTTCTCCAGTAGCTAGCGTTTTCTTCTGAAATATCTAGTGATATGTTAATGTAAATGGCAGAATTTATTTTCCTTCTTTTTGATTTTGGGGCCAAGGATAGTTCACATCTAATCATCCTGTGATCAGAATTGAAGTTTAAGTTTTTTATTATATCGAAATTCTTTATATTGGTCGGTTGGTTTGTTAGTATGTAGTCAATCTCGTTAAGATGTTGACTATTTAGGGATCGCCATGTCCATTTTTTGTGTGGTTTGCATGGAGACATGCTTTTCATGAAGTAGTAATCATTTTCGACTGCAAATTCTACTAATCTCTGACCGTGTGTGCTTCTTTTTCCGTGTGCGTATTGTCCAATATTATTTCCTTCATTTTTTGAGCTTTCCCAATTCTTGCATTGAAATCTCCAAGTAAAATTATATTTTTTGTGTGGATAGTGTCCAAGGCGGATTGCATTGTTGTATAAAAATGTTATATATCTTCTTTATTGCATTGCTCTGTGGGGGCGTATGATTGGACGAGTGACCAAGTAGAGTTATCAGATGTTTGTATTTTAAGTAACGCCACTCGATTCGAGAAACTTTTTATATTCACTATATTATTCTTTAAATGTTTTTTAATCAAGAATCCCACTCCATTTCTTCCGTTCGTCCCAGATGTATGAAATAGGATAAAATCGGTGTGTCCTCTATTGCTTCTTTTTCTCTTCTTGTTTCACATAAGCCTATAATATCCCATTTTATTGACATAACAGCGTATCTTAGTTCCTCTATTTTGCTGTCCGATAATAAGGTCCTTACATTGATACTTGCTATGTAGAGATTTTGTGGTTTTTGTTTTTTGTTTAGGTTTTTATTGTTAATCTAGTTATGCAACCACAAGACCATAGGGTTGTTACGGTTCGGATTTAGAGGGGCTGCATAAGCATTAGACAGTATCCAGTAACTGTAGAGTCAGCGCTTTTGGTTGCATGAGATCAGGAGAGCTCATGGGAGCGGCCACTTCGTTCTGACATCGACTTCTGTCAAGACGTATTAATTAAGTAGTTATAATTTTAATTGTATTAAGAAATAAATAGATTTTAAATAGTTTTAAAAATCATTTTACGTTCGTAATCTTGACTGGCGCAGCCGGTAGGATCGTCACACTTCGGTAGCGTTGCGTCCTTTCGAATTCGATATAAAACTCTGTCGTAATCGGAGGTCCGCGGCGCGAAGAAAACCGAGACGATCCTCGAACCAAAGAAATTTGTCAAGGAAGCGGAGCTGATCCTGAACCATGAGAGCAGCTGGCGGCTGGTGAGTAGAACTTTTCACCATCCTTTCCACTACCTCGACGTTCTGTTATCTTGAGATCGAACTTCTCTCATTTTAACGTATTCTGTTAAATAGTTTAAAATTAAATAAATAATTGTATGTAATAAACAATTTAAGTTTTATTTTTATAATTTGCAAATTATAAACAAATTATAGTTTTACAAAGAAATAGTTTTATTACATATACATTTTATTTCTTAATAATTTCGTGTGATATTTAGGTTTTTTACATTTCATTTTATTTTATTGTTGTGTGTAAATTAATACATAATTATGGAGAATATCAGACTTATCCCGGTGAAATGATTAAAATCATCCCTACGTTTGATGGAGATAAACGTCATTTAAATCTATTTTTAAGAATGTGAATATGTTAAGCTAAATTTACTGGCACGACGGAACAGAATTTGTACGTGATGAATACAATAACAAGCCGCCTTATCGGCAATGCAGCTGCATTAGTCGGGGAGCGCGATGATATCGAAACGTGGGATGAGTTTAAGCAATTATTAATTCAGCATTTTGGAGACTCGCGTAGTGAGGAGTTTAAATATCGAACTTGAGACTTAAGAATTAAACCCGGAGAAAGTTATTTAGATTTTGCTGTCGAATTCAATCTTTGAGATCAATTTTAATAGGCAAAGTTAATCGGTTGTCTGACTCAAATATGCGCTGTAGTAAAAGGCCATTTATGAAAATACATCATTAAACGTTTTCCTGTACAATTTACGGAACATTTAGTTCGAGTAGTGCGTCTAAAGGCTCCAAATTCATTAGAGGATGCGCTCTCCACTGTATTAGAAGAAGTTAACTTCCATAGTCAGTACCAAATGAGAAACAAAATGTCTGGATCTAATCTCGCATCTCATTCACAATCGCATAACGCATCCCCATTATTTAAATTCAATAATAATACTCAACCTCAACATTTTCTAGTTTTAAGCCTATGCCAATGAACCAACCACCTAGATATAATTTTGGCATCCCACCGAATAAGCAGGTGCAGATGCTTCCACCAAGGTCAGCAGCGACAATTTAACATTGGAAATTATTATCGACCACCACAACCTAATAATAACCAAATGAAATTCGGATATCGTCCACCTCAATTTGGCTATAGACCCAGGCCTTCAGCCCTTACCTTCGATGCGTCCTCAACAGTTCGGTATGCAACAGCGATACAACAACAATAATAATGTCCTCAGCATAACCAACCGCGAATTAATACAGATGTGTCGATGCGCACAGCACCTGTAGCACGACCGCAGCAAGGTTTTAGGTTAAACGAATTAGAATTAAATGAGAATGACTATGACGACATGTATTACTACGAAAACCCAGATTATTTCGATCAATATCCTAATGACGCTTCTTACTATTACCCGAATATCAATCTGAAGAAACTGTAACCGCGGAAACGGAGACCAACGGCAAACACAAATGACATTAAGACGACAGAAAATATTGAAAATTTTCGCATAAACGCCTCAGCCAAACCCTGAAACCATAGAACTAAATTGTGACTCTAATTTAAAATTACCTTATATATATATCCCCGAGTTAGATTCCAAATTTATGCTGGACACCGGTAGCACACGTTCATTTATAAGCCCACGCAAAGCATACCAATATTTTAAAACGACATTTTAATGACCCTTCGAGGTCATTAGTACACATGCTACAAGTAGCCATAATCAGGTCATAGTTATTCCGTTACACCTACATTTAAAAGCCCGAATATCATAAGTTCTATATATATAATGTAGATTCGCGTTATGATGGCCTCATAGGTAATGACTTATTAAAACAATTAGAGGCTGTCATCGATTTAAAGCGTCATATACTTTCGACAAAACTTACAAGTATCCCTATTATACATAATTTTGAAAATCACATTTTATTTTACCTCCTAGATCGGAATTACGTGTTAAACTACCAACCGATGTACATTCAGGCGAAGCCATATTAAATTATAAGCAGTTTTGTGAAGGGTTAGAATGCCAAGTGCTATTGTGACGTGCAATAACGGATATGCTTCCACAGTTATCCAAAATACTCTCGAACAGGAAATGACCCTGACCGTGACACGACCTTTCCAAACTGAGACTTTTAATGACAGTGAGAAAACCTAGTTAACCCTTGTAGATAAAACTGATACCGACATTGACCAACTCCTATTAAAATTTAGGTAAATTAAGACTAGAACACATGAATGAGGAAGAGCGTAAAGCTATTTTGCGCTCTGTACGGAATACAAAGACATCTTTACTGTGACAAATTGCCCTTGACGTTCACCAATCAAGTGAAACATTTTATCCGTACCGTTAATGAAGACCCATTTATACTAAAGCGTACAGACAACCACCTGCTCAAGCTCAGAAATAAAGAGGCAAGTAGAGAAACTCTTGAAGACAATGTCATTCAAGAATCTTTCTCCTTGGAGTGCCCCAGTTCATTTAGTACCAAAAAGGTCGACGCGTCTGGGAACGTAAATTTCGTATGGTGATCGACTATAGGCGACTTAACGAAGTGACTATAGGAGACAAATATCCTCTACCAAATATAAACGACATATTTGATAAATTAGGCAAATGCATACTTCTCGACCTTAGATCTTGCAAGCGGTTATCATCAAATTGAAGTCAACGAAAGTGACCGACAAAAACTGCGTTTAGTACTGAGTTTGGCCATTATGAGTTCTAAGGATGCCGTTCGGCTTAAAGACAGCACCGGCAACCTTCCAACGCGCAATGGACAACATTCTAAGAGGCCTGCAAGGATCCACTGTTTAGTCTACTTAGATGACATAATTGTGGCATCTCAAAGTCTCCAAGAACATATTGAAAAGTTACGCATGATTTTGACAGACTACGACAGACTAACCTCAAGGTGCAACTTGATAAATCTGAGTTTTGCGGAAAGAAGTCCTCTACCTAGGTCACAGTATTACCAAAATGGACTTAAACCGAACGACGACAAAGTAAAAGCAATAATTAATTACCCACTTCCGAAAACTACCACTGAAATAAAAAGTTTCTTAGGACTCATAGGTTATTACTGTCGTTTCATTAGATTTGCGAAATAACTCAACCCTAACTTCCTGCTTGAAGAAAAGAAATAAAATTGTTATCGACAAATCATATATAGAAGCATTTGAGAAATGCAAAGAATTACTTATTAATGCACCTCTTTACAATACCCAGACCCATCTAAACCCTACATACTAACAACAGATGCGTCATCTGTCGCATTAGGCGCCGTGTTGTCACAAGGCAATTGGTTCAAAACCAGTCGCATATGCCAGTCGCACCAAGTGACACTGAAACAAAGTATAGCACAATCGAACGTGAACTCCTAGCCATTATATGGGCAGTTAAATATTTCCGACCTTATCTGTACGGACAAAATTTTACGTATATACTGATCACCGACCTCTTGCCTGGCTCTATGCACTCAAAGAACCAAATAGTAAATTAACAAGATGGCGACTACGTTTACAAGAATTTGATTTTGAGGTAATCTAAAATGGAAAGCAGAACACTAACGCTGACGCCCTATCTCGTATCAAACTAAACGCATTAGATTCCGACGATGACAATGATTCGATGCAAGTGAACGTATCCGATACAGACAAAAACCTTAAAACTATGTAGACAGCTTGACCGACGAAATTTACCGCATAGCAAAACTTAACAAACCAAATGAGAACCTGATACAATAACTGTGTCTGACCTATCAGCTACTCTTTCAGCATCTGATCCAATAGACTTAACCGAACAAACTTATCCTGTACCATCTATTAGCACAGAAACAGTACACTCAGCTTTAGAATTAGAATCAACAGGTATACCTATATTGAGGAAGTTGTAGATACTAAACCCAATCAAATACTTATATTCACTTGGTTTAGGAATGAAATGCAGGTCAAAGATATTTCAAATAAAAGCACAAAATTTTAGAAGTTTTCACCTATAAATAACGAAAACTTAATTAAACAATTTTTAAAAGAGTATGTAAAACCAAAGATTAAATATTTCATTTACTTTGAGGACGAATCACATAGAAAACAATTTTCCAAAATTATCATAGAACTATTTAAAAAGGGCACTGTAGAATTCTTCGAGTGTACAGAGCGTGTCGTATATGTAGAAGACGAGGCCGAACAGAGGAAATAATTTAAAACATCACGAGGGTAAAACATGTCACCGTGGTATAAAGGAAACCATGGTAAGCATACGTAGGAACTACTTTTGGGATAATATGCAGGAAACGGTTTCGGCTGTAATTAATAATTGCCATACCTGCAAAATTTCAAAATATGACAGAAAACCAATTAAACCGGTTTTGCAACTAACACAGACCCAGCATTCTCCTTTTCAGGAAGTTTTCATAGATCTTTTTTCTATAGAAAACAAATATTTTCTTACCTTAATCGATGCTTTTAGTAAATTAGGTCAAGCATTTGAAATCTCAAATAGATCCACACCTGAGGGTTCGAGCCCTTATAAAGTACTTTTCATTCTATGGCGTACCTAAAAGATAACTTGCGATCCTGGAAAAGAGTTTAACAATGAGCTAATGAGAACTTACAAATATGTATAAAATAGACCTTCACATCACAACACCCAATAATCCTAATTCCACAGGTATTATAGAACGTTTTCATTCGACAATAATTGAAATATATCGTATTGCTAAGTATGAGCAGAAATTTACAGATGCAGCTTCTATATGACTTACGCTATAATGGCTTATAACCACACAATACATTCAACTACTGGTTTAACTCCGTTTGAAGTCTGCTTTGGGCACACTGATTCTGGAAAGGTTTTTGATAACGATTTCGATAGGGCCTATACCCAACAGCTGTTAAAAGACCACCAAAACGCACTAAATATTTATATAAGTACATTTCGATCGAATGATTGAACAAAAGGAAAAGGCTAGGAACGGAAAGGAGGAGAAACAAAGGTAGTACTCAACAAAGGGCAAATAGCGTGTAAAGGACATCAATATTAGGAAAAGTAAGGACAAACCTAGGTACAGGAAAGCTGTTATTCAAGGTCCTGAAGAACGTAATATCGTTCCGTTAAAATAGGTGAACGGGATACAAAGGTCCCTATTAAAATTTCAAACGACCTCCACAGGTGTGCGTGGTCATCCTGACTATGGCTCACATACTTTGGACCCGCAGTCTTCAACTTCAAAAATTGACAGCAACCCGCCTGCTTCCTGTAAAGAAAGTTTTTAGGCAAACAAGCAGGTGGCTTATAGTTAAAGAAGTGAACTTATTAGGAATTAAGGAAAATTTAGATTTTATTATTAAGTTTAAAGATTTTAGTAGATTAGTTGATATTAATAAACCATATGCTTATGAATTCCAAGCCATGAAGACCCAAGCTGACTATTCTTGCGATTTAACTATTGAAAAATTTAAGCAACTTGTACCATCCAATAGATTTAAAGAGGTCTCATAGACCCCTAGGATCAGTTTAAAGCAATCACCGGCAATTTAGATCACGAAGATGCTCTTAGATACGATTCCGTTATATCTAAGTTAAAGAACAACCAATTAAGCATTGATAGTAAAATCACCGTTGTTCTAAAATGCTGAATAGCATTGGTAGTACAGAAACTTTACATGAAAATGAACTAATATTAGATGAACGCTTAAGAATTGAACGAATAGTAAAATACATTGCTACCAAAGAAAATAATTCAATTTATAACACGTATATTTTAGGCATGTAATATGTTTATTAGTAACTTTCAGTATTTACCTTAAACTTAGTGAAATAGAAACTGCTTTAGCTTCAGTAAAGTTTCAGTATTACACCAATCAATTATTAATTCATCTGAACTGTTAGTGATACTTAATGATATTGCCAAAGTCGATAACCTAGTGTACCCTGTAAATGTAGAGAATTTAGTGAAAATTGAAAGAACTATTGTTATAAAAGCTTACATGAAAGCAAACCAGATTACGTACTTGATGGAAGTTCCACTTACTGATAGTTTTAATTACAATTATTACAAATTATACCCATTACCTGTATTCGATGCACTTAGAAACAGAACGTCTGTAATAATTCCCAAGTATCCTTACATTTTGGTGAAAGGTTCACAATACTTACCGGTCTCCCGGCCGTGCACCGAGATAGCGGCGGATGAATTCCTGCATGAGCTCAACATGGTATCTATCCTAGAAACACATGTGCTGAACAACTGATGAAATTCCAAAACAATCTCACACTATGCGAACCTCGGCTCGTTGATCTTGAGGATGTCAAAATCCAGTCTATCGGCCCTGTAAATTGGATTATATACGCCAACCATAGAATAATATTAACAAATAAATGCCAGGATGACATAACTAAAGAATCGCTTTTGGGCACATACATCATAAAAATTAGTGAGTTGTGAGACCTTCATAGATAATTATAAATTGTTGCACCGCCTATACTTTGCTAAGGAACTGGGCTATAGAGTGACCCCAGTATTAAACTTACAAGACTGGATCACCTGAACCTGACGGATACTGGAGCAGTTAACCTGAAAGGCTTAGCCTTAGACGACCTGAAACATCTAGCATACGTGTTGAACCAAAATCTTAAATTCAGTGGCAGTGAATATAGTGATCAAAGTGATAATAGTGTGATAAGGGTCAGAGGTGTTAGCTTAGCTACTTTATTACTGTATGTCATTTTACCTATTGTTATTTTCCTTAGTGTTTTAAGAAAATGTAAAAGTAATTTAGTTAATAGATGGCGGAATCATCGGACAACAGCTGAAAACACTGCAGCCGATAATTCCGCTCTTGGAGAGGAGGAGTTATGCAACCACAAGACCATAGGGTTGTTACGGTTCGGATTTAGAGGGGCTGCATAAGCATTAGACAGTATCCAGTAACTGTAGAGTCAGCGCTTTTGGTTGCATGAGAGATCAGGAGAGCTCATGGGGCGGCCACTTCGTTCTGACATCGACTTCTGTCAAGACGTATTAATTAAGTAGTTATAATTTTAATTGTAATTAAGAAATAAATAGATTTTAAATAGTTTTTAAAAATCATTTTACGTTCCCGTAATCTTGACTATCTTGTTTGATTGCTTTTTATTGTGATTTAGGAGATGGTGGTCTGACTCTCAACGGTGACCAGCCGGCTTGGGGAAGGTAAAGAGGTTGCAGAGGTGCTAATAAATTTTTTGAAATATCTTCCACATTTACAGTTGGTATTGCGCGATTGTTGAGATTCAGCTGCGACAGGCGTAGGAAGCTGGTTATGGTATGTGACTTATTTCTTTTAGGTACTTGTTTTGTCCTTTCATTATCGTTTTCTTTTGCAGCTTCTTTCTCTGTTTCTTCAGGCGATTTAGACATAAAACGTTTGTTTATGTTTCTTTCTGTGACTATGTACTTCAGATTCACGTGATTTTAGTGTCACAATTTTGTCGCAGCGTAAAGCCACTCTTTTTCTTGACTCTTTCTCGCGTTTAAGGTCTTCTTGTAACTCTCTCCGTTTTTGTAACACGCTAGGTGGAAAGTCTTCTTTCAGGTAAATATTTGTACCCTCTAGTGATTTTTTCTTTTTAAGTATCTCTATTCTCCTGCTTGTTGTTGTTATTGTGACAACCACTGGTCTGACTTTTCCTGATTTTTTTCCCCATCCTATTTACGTGTTTGACTTCCCATTTCTGGCAAGGTATTTCCATCTCGTTGTTAATGATATCCAAAACTATGGAGAGTAAATTTTCACACTCCTTTTCTTTTTCTTCGATCCCAAAGAATATAATGTTTTTTCTTCTGAGCTGTTTATCTAACATTTCTATGGTTTTTTTGTTGTTGTTCAATTTTCGTTTCCAACTGTTTAGTTTTATTTTCAAAAATAATAAATTTTTCGTCTATGTTATTATTTATAGATTTTTTGATATTTAGCTCCATCTCTTTCATTTCTTGCTTGTTTTTTGATATGTCGTCTTGTATATTTTGTAAATTTTTTAAGACTTCTTCCATTGTAAACGTAATAAGCACGCCCTCTATTAGAATTGCAACAAAATGTTTGGTATTAATTGCTTGCGCATGATTTGAGTCGTATCTTATAGGTAGTTTTGTTGTTTGCCGATAGATGGCGCTATTGTGAGTATTTTGATGGCAATGATTTTTAATATTTTCCTAAGAGTAATTTGAGGTTATATTATAAACAAGATTTTTCAAAACAGATTTTTTTACCTTTATTCCTTTCTTGGATTTTAAACAATTGGTTTAGCTGTTGACCTTGTGTGTTGGTTTCTTCAATATTTCACAGTAAAAGCGTCTAACTTTAAGTTTAGTTGTCGGCGGTTTTTCGGATATTTGTACGTGAATATCAAATTTGTGAAGCACATAACATTTGTCCGATAAATTCACAACTTATTTCAGGTATTTATAGCTACTACACTTCGATTTACAATCTTTTATATTTAGTAAAGCACAATTATATAGCAGAGCCGATGTAAACACGAGCACAGTGGCGACCTATCTCCAATAATAAGTGAATAACAATTAAAAAACAATAACTTAAAATGCAATACGTCTTCTTCAAGCGAATTCTTCAAGCCAGCACAGCTTAACATTTTTCAAGCGTACTCGTAGTTTTGATATAATTATCGTCATATGTAGCCAACGCGGTAGAGCCATGCTGCAACTTTATTATGCTTGTAGCACAAATGGGTCGGATCGACTGAGGAAGGACCACGCTTTCACAGAATACCTACGTAAAATAGCAGCTTAATGTTGCTGTGTTTCGTATGGTGAGTGTAGAGAACCGGAGACCCTTTTTACTGGAAACGAGGCACTCTATCTTAGTACTGAAGAGTGTCAATGCATTTTGATTATTAGTCGCGGATAGATCTAAAAGTCTATGGGCCAGCTGGTGCCCGTTTGAAAAGCTAATTCTATAAAAAAATTACACTTCGATTATGTGGATGAATCTAATCACGTTACGTTTAATTTGTACGAAATACATTTTATATAATATCTTAATTTTCATACCGCTTACTGCATACAATTGACATGAGAAAAAGAAATTTAAGGTAGTGTTCTGTCACTTGGTTAGGTGAAGTTAGAACTCCTTACTAAAAAGTCACGAAATACGACTCAATAAATAATACCTATAATATTTAGTAATCAATTGTAAGTTTTTAAATTACCTATTTAATAATGTAATTATATTTTATTGTTAATAATTATTCTTATATCGCTTGCGGAACATACCACGTGTTATTTGTATTTTGTGAATGGCATTCTTTTGAAAATATTTTTAGTCTCGTAACTATTTAAACACCTAATATAATTATTATTTTAAAATTTTAACGTCATAAAATTAAAAAACATGCGTGAGTGTCGTGGAACACTCGGTTGGAACGAAGTTCCTCTCGTATTATATTATTATTGATAAACGTATTATATTATTGATTAACAAATACAAATAAATGAATTACTAGCGTCTATAAAATGAAGCGTCATTTAAAATAAAATAATATTTCTTTCATGGTAAGAAGAAGAAGTGCGAGGGAGATGGATATTATTCCATTTCGCTTCCTTATAGCTGCCAAGGCCGTCTACACTACGTCAGAAGGGGTCGTGACGGAAAAATCTTACACTTCCTATTTCTGCCGTCAAGTATGTGTGTACTGTTGTGTTCCGGCTTGAAAGGTATGAGCCAGTATAATTACAGGACATGAGGCATTTAATCTTAGCCTCCAGAGGTGACAATACACCTGTAGCCTCGTTCATTTGAAGTTGGTTGCAAGTGTTTATGGGCTGCAGTAGTCACTTACCATCAAATGATGTGGTAGAGCCATGCTCTTACAGAATACCAGCGTAAAATAGCAGCTTTATGCTGCTGTGTTTCGTATGGTGAGTTCTACACTCATCCGGAGAGCCTTTTTACTGGAAACGAGGCATTCCATCTTAGGCGTCAGGAGTGGCAACGCATCTGCAGTTTGATTCTTAATCCCTCGATAAGGACAGACAGAATGTAGATGTCTTTGGGTCACATCCACTTACTATCAGGTAGACAGTTGGCTCCTTTGTAAGCCTTATTCTATAAAAAATGGACAGTGCAAGTTCGTTTGTCACTTCAATTATAAAAAAATAACTAAAAACCGGGATCCACATCGAAAAAAATATAACAGGTTTAATAAATTTGAACTAAATAAAAGCATTATTTAGTTCAAATTTATTAAACCTGTTAGAATAAGCCGACTGAATGAAATAAACAAATAAAAGACTTAATTAAGACTAAAAGTACAAAAAGCACAATTCACCCGTTAAAACGTTTTGTCGAATTTAACACCTAGCCCCCATTCGTCAAATCTGTACCGTCCGATAAGGAGCTTCGTTCCAATAATGTATTAAGGTTAAAAAAATATTTCATTCGATGAATTTTATAGTTCAAATTTAACACTTATCAAACACATATTTATAAATATTACCATACGCCTTTTTGGTTTCAAAATTGTATAATTATCTTGTAACTTATATTCTAAACTGATAGATTCATACGAATATGTGCACTCGAATGCAAAAGCTAACACAATACTTTAAAAGAACTACGTCGAAATAATAATTCCTGCAAACGATGACTTGCCAGCCTATCTTCCATGGAACACAAAGAATCTCCTTTAAAAACACGCATGAATGAAATAGCAACTACCGCATTCCCTTTGAAACATTATTCAGCACAGTCAGTTAAGCAATAACAACCTTTCAAGAAACAAAGAGCAAAAATTTAAATGACATAAAATACGATACATACAAATATAGAATTATTTTGTTGTGTATCGTACACATCAATCCTTTAAATCGTTTTGATGTTTTTAATTAAGCCTTAATTTAGTAAACTCTGATTTTTTAAACTTATTTTAAAACTGTACATACGTCGTATTTAAGAGTATAGAGTATACGAATATATAAGAAAACTTTAATTCATTAGTATTATATATATATATATATATATATATATAATACTAATGAGTATAATATATTATATATACGATAAGCAGAATATTTTTATTGTAAAAATGGAAAAGTATTCTGTGAACAAAGATTACGCAAAACCTAAGTTGCACAAAAACAATAATATATCAACATACTCTATAACATTCAATATGTATGTTCAATAATACAAAGGGGAATGAAGCCACGTCAAGGCTAGGGGATGTCTAGACAAGTGGCATTTAAGCTGGAGCCAGTGAAGATTAGCTACGAACTAACTTGTCATTTGCATTGCACTTGTGATCTTAAAAAAATCATACTTTGTTTCCGCTAATAAAGTATAGATTATATTAAGAACTTTAATATCTGAAAACATATTTGTCACTTTTATATTAAATTACACACTTTTTATTACATCTTTGGTTTAGTTTTAAATTTTTCGTCATGTATATATTTCGAAAGGTTTTTTTTCGTGCGGACATTCGAAGTTGAACGATTGGACGATAGTGTAATTCTAGCATATATTTTCCAGCGTGTTGAATGGTTCGACCAATGTCTGCGTCGGCATAAAATCGACACTGTAACAAGCGCGATTAAGCCGTAGTCCAATAAAGCTGTCTGTCCGCTCTACACTCCCTCGGGCCTTCTCTTATTTCTAAGAGGGTTTCAGGGCAGGGAAGAATCCGCTACGCTGCCCCAATGCCTAGGCAGACTTCACATGTACCCTCATTATTTTAATTTCCCGGCTGTGCATGTTTCCATACTATATTCTTCTTCGCCGGCAAGCACCTGATATATCTGCACTTATAAATGCAAAATGCATTTGCCATTTTCATTACAAGAAACTTATACTTTAATGACTAGTTACATAATGTTTTCTTATATTTACGCGAAGACTACACATTTAAATGAAACTAATTTTTACGGATTCTATCGCGTTTAATTTAACTTTGTTAATTAATTCCCGACGTCTCGGGTGCTTTACAGCACCCATGGTCACGGGGGGGACTGAGGTGTTTGACGTCTCGATGTCATAGTTAGCCCGGCTACCTTCAGTTTTTGAATATTAATTTTTGGTCCGATCTACACAGAATGACCTTACAGTATCTTGTATGTTTTTTAATTTCAATAACCTCGCGAATCATCCTTGGTAGGAATCGGTGTTCTTTTGCGAGGATTTGTGGTCTATCAAATCTAATGTAATGGCGGGGACGATCTTGAACATGTTCACAAACCGCAGACTTCCCGATACGTCGGTGCTTCAAGTCACCTATATGTTCTTTTACACTAGTTACAGTTATAAAGTAAGTATTATTTATATATTTATGATACGGCAATGTACTCAATTACATAGTTTATTGAGTTAGACGTAACAATCTTCGCGAGAAGCGATGTCGCCGACATTATTGCGAGCGGCTCGGGAATTAATTGCATGCCTATCCAATTTGCAATTAGCTGCAGTAAATAAAATGTTTACGATAGACACGTAAAGATTTCACTTAAATCAGTCGTGCTTTACTTTGCCTTTTTAAAATTTTTGCAAACGAAGAATAAGTACGTTTTTATGGGCAGTAACTATTCCCATATTATATTTTATGTGTGTTCATAATAATAATAATGTGCACCAGACCAAATATCGCTCACGACGGTCAATCTCAACGAAGAATAGTCATCTGAGCAAGACAAGATTATACTCCGATGGGGCGGTAATCTGACACGACCGGAAAGAGATCAGTCGCAGGACCCACGGCTTTACGTACTTTCCGACTCGGGGCTGCTACTGAAAATTTCTTAACAGAAAAACTCAATAAATGATTTTCTGCCCGACCCTGGATTCAAACCCGGGACCTCATGATCAGAAATCACGTTAACGACACTATACCAACTAGGCAGTCTAAATGTGTTATTAACAATATTATTGACAGACCAAGATCTCTGGTCTGATCAATTTAAGCCAAGATATAAATACGCTTATGTTATCAGAAGCTTTCATTTGCACATGATATATTATAGTATTTTTCTGTAAGTAAATACATGATATTTTCAGCCATTTAAGTTCAATATTTGACATATCTTTACCTTGCCATCTAGTGCCTTTCAAAAAACGCATTAGTTCTCAAACATTCCTTGGAACATCTCCCTATAGCATACTAGGTAGGCTGATTGGCGTCCGTGATAAATCACAATGGTAATTGTGTAATAGTAAAGGAATTAATAAAATACTGCTTTCAATCGCCTTCCCGTGCGTTTTGGGTTAACTATTTTCAATATACTACTATTTGTCTACCACAGGCTTTGCCTCGATCACTTCTTGTTAGCAGGGTACATCACGCGCAGGTGAGGTTGGCAATCGCAGAAAGTTTTTAAAATCCCAAGCCCACGGTAGCCGATAATCCCAGGTATACGATAATTGCAAAATATTTATGGTACATTACTTTTATTACTATACATTAAAATTTGGGATAAAAGAAATAGGTATTTGTTGTCTAGGTAATTCTAATCTTTCTACAATATTTCGCTCTATATTTGACTCAAAATTCCTACAATATTTGACTCAAAATTTTAAGATCTTCGACGTTAAAGTATCTGATACCAACTCTAAAGTTAACTTCCTAGGTTTTATAAGGAATTTAATTAACGCAGATAACTCAGAACTTAAGAATCTTCCCCTTACCGCTACATATCGCTAGTAGGACTGACGTGAAGTTATTCGTCCCACAGCGTCATGATCATTGTTGTTGATCATGAAAGTTGTATTATAAATAAAAGTTTTAAAGCTATCAGATATTCATTGATTAACATACTATAACCTTTACGGCAAACTACTACATATTCTTGAAAGCCAACATTGTCTTCTTATGTACATACATATACTTCAACTTTCTATGAATTATATGTACTATGTAACACAATAATAGTCACTTTCTTTCACCCATTCAATACAATAAATTTTCAAGATAATAATAAATCGTCATCTTTTGTACAAAAATTATTATTAAGATCGTAATCTTCAAGCCCATGTATTGATCAAATCATTTGGTATATTTTAAATCTAAACAAGTGAAGCAATGTTAATCTTACAGTATTAATCAATTAATAATATATTGAGTAAAGATCTGAATAGCTATCTAAAAAAAATTTTAATCATTTTGGATTTAGTGGCACTAACTTTTACACCTGTATTTTTTAATTCTTTTTAAATTCTTCGACGTTTGCTTTATCCATTTTAACATTAATTTTTACACTTGTCTAACAATTTAACTTTCCTTCCATGAGATCTGTCAAATATTTCATCTCATACCAATGTGATATCACGCTGGTGGCAGAAAAAATTATGTAAGTCCTCATTGGCTCATTAAATTGATAATGAAAATTTCCATATTTCAAATAAGATTTATACTTATTTTGAAACCGTCATTTATATCACTGTGCTAATTTATTCATAAATCTAGAACGCTTTCGGTCTCAATATCGGAATAATCTAACATTTCAAGGCCCATTTGTCTAGACTGGCGTCTGACCGACTTCAAATCCCATTACATTACTGACATATGACAGAGATGACATAAATTGGACAACCATTTAAGCGACTGATTGCGAGTTTCAGAATTATTGACAACCTCACTAATTTATCAGTAGTGTTTACGTTACACTTATTAACGTCAAACTAAAATTCGGTGTTTAAATAACACGCAGGTAGGTAGAATATATATGATAGAACAGATAAATAAAATTCTGTATAAGTTCAAAATTGTGAGCGACAGCTATTATTAAAAATTATTTTTTATAAGGTTCACAATACATAACCGAATTTCCCAAATAAAGCCTCAAGATTTTGTTAAAACTTTTAACAGATTCTTAGGCTAAGACTATGTGCTAAGTGTTGAAATTCAGCTACAAAATATAAAAAATGTTTACTAGGTGCTTGGACTGCTTTTCTGCCTGTGAGTCTTTCTGGCTACCACATTCACACTTTTACTGCTTCGTTAGTCTAGTGGACTGCTGATCATATGGTTCAGAGTTCGCATCCCGGTACGAGACAAAATTAGTCATTGGGTTTTTCTAATCAGAAATTCTCAGTAGCAACCCAGTCGGGAAGTAGGCGGCGTTTCATCCCCGTGCCTCGGAAAACACGTAAAGCCGTTGGTCCTGCGCCTGATCCCTCTCTTTTCGCGTCGGATTTGTGTGGAACTATTATAGTATGAGTCTCACTCTCCTCACTATATGCTTGTTTACGTTGAGATTCCTCGCCGTGAACGAAATTCAGTCTCGAGGATATTAAAAATGTTTGCCGTTTTGTTTAGTCTGGTGGGTATGGATAGCCAGTATAATTACAAAAGCGGTGAAGCATTCCTCCATATTCCTCAGAGGTAACGGTGCATTTCAAAGCCTTTACTGTTTGAAGTTGGTTGCAGGCGTTCATGGACTTCAGTAACCACTAAGCTTAGGCCACTTTTACATTAAAAAAGAATTTAACGATATTCCATTTTTAATTACTTTTTTATTATTTATGCCATCCCGTTACCGTTACAGCCTAATAAACTCTACTGCTTATTATAGGCCTCCCCCATAGATTGCCTCATAGGGGGGATATTTGCCATAGTCGCCACGCTTGACAAGCGGGTTGGCAATCGCTGTTTTTTATTTTTAGCCGTTAATAGGAAAACACCGACGGAATAATAGGATGTAATATAAATTCTTACACCGCCTACAATTGCAAAATAAAAGATATGACCTCTAAATTCCCCTATAAAATAAAATAACAAAAGATATTCTACTTCTAAGAAAAGTTACAACAATAAACATCTTGCCGGTTCACTATGGTAAACTGTTCACTGAATTTCAGGCGTAATCCTATAAACATAATATGCCAATTTTATTCACGATTTTCTTTATAAGTGGCTTCTTTGACACAAACGAAATTTAAGCCGTCTGACTAAATATTTCGAAAAGTTTGAAGCAAATCCAGCGTCGTTGTAACATACATTACAGAAAGCTTTCAAGATGATATTTCTTTAATTTGTGTCTATTTTGATGCTTATATTTTGTTATAAACTAGCTTATGCTTGCGTCTCCGCCCGCGTGGAAACACGCCTTTATGTTCATTTTCTTGCAGTAGTATTCTGTCTGTCTTGTAGAAGTATTCTGTCTGGTTTGAAACCATGATATGGTCTATCTATATGAATTCAATCAACCTCTTTTAGCCGTTTACACGTGATTGAGCAACAAGCATCCAAACATGATTACAATATATAATATACATAAAATCAAAAGTTTTTGATTAAAAAAAAGTGTGTCTTTAGAAAATTGGTGTGGCATAAGAGCTAAGACTATAAGGAAAAGGCCCAGAAGCTCTTTGCGGCATCCGATAGAAGGCAATTTAACCGTCTTATGTTTATATCAGATGTAAAATCCCAAGTACTGTCGAAAGTATGAGACGCGTGGTGACTATGACAAATCATCTCTATTGTGGGAGAGAGCTATGAGCAAGCAGTGAACTGTTGACGATTCGATAAGGAGATTTAAAACAAAATTAAATTAAAAAATTAATATACGGTTTTTCATATTTCTACATTGTCATACGATTCTGAGCTATGTTCAAAACTTTAAGTCTCTATCTCATCGGGAATTGCTCGAAATTTGAGCTGCAAGATTCCACCCGGAACGACAGACAGACAGACGGACAAACAAGAAAGTGACTTAATAAAAACGTGGTAAATACGTATTAAAAGAGGAACAATCTTTAAAATGCGTGAGAAATAAAGATGAAAATTATTAAATCTTTATTTATTTTAAACTGTAAACTCATTCCAAATTTTATTCCATAATTAAACGTACCTTGTTCTAGAAATTCCAGTCTTTATTTACACCTTTACAAAGGCTTAGTGAGTCAGCGACTCGTTTCACTCATTGTTTCTACATAAAGGATGATTTCAACCCCTGTCGACGGCTAATAAAAGAAAGATCGGTAAACTTTAGGAATTCCAAAAAAGCATTAATCTTACAAGCCCTAAAATTATTCTTCTCTAATTATACTGTCGTTCTGCTTCACGATGAAATCTGAATATTTGGAAAATTGTCCCGTTCAAAATTCAAATTTTTTGTATACACCTTTCTTTTTATAGAATAAGGGTGATAAACGAGCACACATTCGACCTGATGGTAAATGTATGCTGTGACCCATAGACATCTACATTTACCCTCAATTAAGAATCAAAATGCAAATGCGTTGTCACCCCTGAGGACTAAGATGGAATGCCTCGTTTCCAGTAAAAAGTAGTAAAAGTAAAAGTATATCCAAACGTCGAAATTCGAATTGCTAATGGCGGCCAGTCTCAATGAAGACTAACAATCCGCGCAAGACAGGATTATAGTGCATGAATGTGTGAGCAAGCACAGGTGCACTTTCTATTCCCTCATTCCCCGATGGGACGGCAATTCGACACGACCGGAGAGATCAGGCGCAGGAAAAATGGGCTATACGTGCTTTCCGAGGCACGCCGTGAAACTCCGGCTAAATCCTGACTCCGGGCTACTACTGACAATTTCTTGGCAAAAATACCAAATAACAAACTTTTTGGCCCAATACAGGATTAGGACACAGAACTTCATGAACAGCAGTCGTGCCAACGATCAACGTAGCAGCCAATAATTAACAAGTGTTGTCGAATCAGCAATACAAGAACTTAATATTCATAACAAAATGTTCTCAATAATCTTGAGCGCCTTCTTAATAACTGCATCAGGTTTATTTTTGCCTTCGAAAATATGACCATATCTCTCAATTTCGTACTCATCTTAAATGGCTAACTATCCGAGTAAGGGTACTTCGCTCTTCAAATAATCGAAGATGTAAGTTCCACTCCATTTTACAGGTTTTATTGGCAATTGTTTTACTGTTCAGGCTACACTACTCTGGAACTCCTTACCTGAAGATATTAGGAAAGCACTAAATAACCAAGCCTTCAACAGATTGGTTCAGGAACATCTTTAAAAAACAACGTCGTCTGTATAACGTCAATTAGTACTGCTTCCTTTATCCAGATATATTATGTATGTATATACGTATATACACACATATATATATATATATATAACTGCTGCAGCTATATTAATAGTATAGTTGTAGCACGAATGGGTCGGCTCGACCGGGGAAGGGCCACGCTCTCACAGAATACCAACATAAAATAGCAGCTTAATGCTCCTGTGTTTCGTATGGTGAGTGTAGAGAACCGGAGACCCATTTTACTGGAAACGAGGGATTCCATCTTAGTCCACACGGGTGACAACGCATATGCATTTAAATTCGCAAACGATGATAGATGTAGACGTCTATGGGCCACAGCAACCACATATATATATATGGTAAGTGTATGTATATATATATATATATATATATATATATATATATATATACACTTACCTGAACTGAACCTGAACAATTTGGCATTTTTGTAGGACATCAATTCAGCCGCGCAACTAGATTTAGTTTAGTGAGCAGTGCGGTTGCTACTAGTTTTATTGTCCGCATATATTATCCTCTGTCAAAGTATATACTTATACTTTGACAGAACGCCTGCGTATGGCTACTCCCCTCCAGTCCGCCACCTAGGTGGACCGTGTGGCTATGTATGCGACACGATCGTTAACTTTACAAAAAATCATCTGAATTCTAATTTCAAGTAAATTATATTTTAACAGTTTCCCTGTCCGCGAAGCAGACACAATAGTTAAACAATCAAATTGTTCATATATGATTCATGAGACAGAAAATGGTTAAAGCTGTTTCATTTATTTTTCTAAAGTTTGAAAACCTCTTTAGGTATCTAGTCATTCTTTATTATAACGGGACAATAATCGCTAAAATAAATAGGTCCATTTTTCTCCTTAAATAAACTAAGTCGGTACCGAGTGGTACGTACGACCTGAACTGGCTCCCGTGTTCAATTTTCAAGCTTTAATATTGTATTGCAGTTATTAATAGTTCGCTTATTGCTTCTTTTATTACAAGTAACATAAATAACAAGTTACCCCCACACTAGCAATTTCTACTGTATTTCCTGTGTCTCCTCTATCTATATTTACATACACAACTTGCACACTTTGCTAGGTGGTAGGATTATTTTCGGTCTAGGGTTTAGGTAGGATTCAGTTGTAGGATTCTGTTCAGCCGCCGAATAGTAGAAGGGTATACAGAGCTAGTATAATTACAGACTTTTAGGCTTAAAGTTGGTATCTAGTACCTAAACACTCAATATCATAAAAAATAAAATTTTGTGGGGTATCAAACTCTCCTTCCAGTGTTGCAGGCTAACACTGCTTTCCCGAGCCGTCAAAAATCTCATATGTAATCAATTTTTGAATAATTTAACGATAAACTCACACGCATTGTTTTCAAAAGATATGGATATTTTAAACATGGTAGAGCCACACCATAGCTACACTAAAATATCTATGTCTGCAATACGAACATGTCGGCCTCCCGCGAAAGGACGCGCTCAACACCAGTATCAATACCACTAATTGCCGTGTTTTCTAATGTATATACAGAGAGACGAAACCCCTTTTACTGATAATGAGGCATTTCATCTTAGTGTTCAGGAGAGACTACGCATTTTCATTATTCTTCTGTGATACATGTAAGTGTCTATGTGGCACAGCAAATACTCAACATAAGGTGTTGTATTGTTTCGTATGGTAAGTGATAAGAACCGCAAATGCAGTGTGCTTACCAAGTCTAAATACGCATATTTTCGAATAAATTTGTAAAAATTTTCAGAGGTACTCGCAGTGTTAGATACATGAAGACAATCATAACATATCGAATATTTGCACAAATGTTGACTCCAGCTGAGATTCAAATCCAAAATCCGGCTTTTCTAGGAAATAACCCTAAAAATTTACATTACATTAGGTATATTTGTGTTGCATACAATTTTTTTATAGGATAAGGGTGACAAACAAGCACACAGTCCAGCTGATGGTAAGTGGTTACTGTGGCCCATAGACATCTACAACTATCCTCGATTACGAATCAAAATTCAGATGCGTTGTCACCCGTGAGGACTAAGATGGAATGCCTCGTTTCCAGTAAAAAGAATCGCCGGTTATCTACACTCACCATACGAAACACAGCAGCGTTAAGCTGCTATTTTACGCTGGTATTCTGTAAGAGCGTGGTCCTTCCCCCGGTCGAACCGATCCATTCGTGCTACAACTATACCAGTAATATAGCTGCAACATGGCTCTACCACATAAAAAAGGGGCGGTGTCATTTATAGTAATAAAATTGTTGTATAATTTAAATTAAATTAAACATAATACATTATCATATTTTACTAGAAGTCGATACACAAGACTAACACTAAGTGACGCATGTGTATTAATTTATTATTAAACATACATAAACCTAAATTTATGTATATTATATGAAAATCATGATTTTTCTATTAATAGAAATATCGACACATAAAATTATTTTATTAACTTTCGTTTACACTTCATAGATTTTATCTGTTCTAAGTTTCATCAAAATCGGAAAGTTAGTTTCAAAGGCTGACCCGACTAAGATCTTATAGAGCTACGCCCACTTTACTTCGCTCAGCAGGCTCCGCTTCGTTCCTTTTGTCAGTGAAAGTGGCCACAGATATGAAAATCTATGCGCCGTTTACACTACAAAGATTATCTGTGCTAAGTTTCATCGAATTCGGACAATAAGTGAAAGATAACAATAAAAAATTGCATTAGAGTCGGGGTAAGAACACTACGGTACACTCTGCCCCAATAATAAATTCAAAAATGATTTAATATGCAATTTTTCCGCTCCTAGCCTTATGAATCTACTGATCGACAAAAGCTTCTTCCAAGTATTTCCAAGTTAGATGGTAAGTGGCTACTACAGCTAACTTTAAAAGAAAACTACAGATACATAGTCACGTCTAAGGACTGCAATGGAATGCCTCATGGCATGTATTTAACCTAGCTTTCTATACACTGCAGACTGGAACACAGCAGTGGAAGCACTGCTAATGAGAGCATCCACGGTCACCAGGGCGGCGCCACTAGAAAGTGAGGTATAATATTTGACAGATTTCATAGCGGGGTTAATTTGTTCGGAATTAATTTCGGGGTTAATTTCTTCATAAGTTAATTTGTTCGGAAAATGTAAAAGTTATTGTTTCTTTCTGTACTATTAGCTATATTTTATATCAATAACATTAAAAATAAATAAACCAAACCACAGATATTCATAAAAGTAAAAAATTAAAAAAAAAAGTTAAAAATGTGCATAAATTAAAGAGCAAACCACTGACGCATTGTTTTGTGTATTAATATAATACTCTAGAAACTGATAAACTTTCATTAAAAAACAACTTCGCAATTAAATTACATTGTGTAACAAAAAACTTTACCTCAGTGTCAACTAGCGACATTTGTTGAGCAGAAAATTATTAGCCCTCACTGGCGAATTTCGTAGGTACATAAAATGCTCGTTCAATAAATCCCCGAAATTGAAGAAGAATAATAATATAATATAATACGAGAGGCGTATTGCGTTAGCTTTTCTACTGTAGAATATTTTTCGATACCGATAAACTATAGGTCACCGATAGGTCACTCAATATTGACACAAGGAACTTTTTAGCGCATTTTATGCGTTATACCTATGAAATCCAGCTGGTGTACGTAATCTCGTGACGTGAGTCACAGTAGGTATTCTACGTATTTAGCGTCGGGATTCGTCAACTGCCGCGCGATGCTTTGTTTAACCTCGTCTACTTTTATTCCAACGCTCTAGACGAGGTGATTAATCTAAAAAAAACCTACGCAACGCAATAACTAAAATTTGTATTAAAAAAATCTTAGTATGCTGTCGTATTTTACCGGTAAATAATTTTTTTTGGTAACTACATTTAGGTCAATATGCTTGCTCTTCCACTACTCTACTATAGCCTACAAATAGGCTTTTTATTTAAAACTACCGGACTAAATGAATAACTAGGTCAGTTCAATCATTCTACGCCACGCAGTAACATAGACCTACTATTGTCCAACCCTAAGCCTGCTGTTTTCTACACAAAATTTTTATTATTATTTTTGAGCCCGCAGCGCTAGCATGCATTTTAAAAAGGTACATTATGTAAATTGTAGTCATAATCAAACATTTTTCAATATAAACTGGATATAAGTAATAATAAATGTAACTTTAATAAAAGATAATTTTACTATTACTTATAATCATATTCATAACAAAGTAAATTACGGATCAGTTAGCTGAAGTGGTAATGGGCCGGCCATAAAGCTCGATGAACCGACAAAAAAACCGAGAAGAAAGGTTCTCGAGTGGCAGCCACGTACTGGTAAGCGCAGTGTAGAGTGATCCCCAAGTAGATTAAATTAAACACCTGATGAAACACGTAGGCAGTCTATGGATGCGGGTGGCTCAGGACCGTACTTTGTGGCAATTTATGTAGAAGACCTATGTTCAGCAGTGGACTTGTGATGCGCTGTAGTAATAGTAGTAAATTACTAAAAGAACTTAAAAGAATGAAATATTTTTCACATTCTGAAGTTGGTACTAAGCCATAGCGAAATTATGAAAAATATTATTATTAAATTACACAATTCTGAAAGATTGTGAAATATCATAATCTCAATGTCGCCTAAATAGTTACATTAATAACTTCATCCCCTATTTTGCCACCCTTAGCAATGGAATTTTTTCAAAGTTTATATGAAACCCTTGAAGCATGTAACCTATTTAATAAAAAATGAATCTTGGTCCCTTGGGAGAGAGGTAAAGCCCTAGTGTGGGATGCTATATGCTATACTTGCGTAGACACTTTAGCAGCCTCTCATCTCAGGGGTACCTCGTTTAGATCCGGGGTGGCATCATAGGCTAAACTGAGTTAGTGGCGCAAGTATGAGTCTCTGAGAGATGACTACATATTTGCCTTTTTCAAATTTGATAGTTGAAGTTCAATTTTGCTTTTAGTCGAGCGATGTTTAAGGATCAGAAGTAGGTATAGCGTGACGTGTAAAGGACCTAAGAATTTTAGGATGCATCTTGCGCAAAGTGGGAACGATAAATAAATTGTTCTTTTAAGCAGTTACCATCATGATCAATTTATTACTGGAAAACATTGACATACAAATTATAGACAATATTATAGGACTGATGGTGCAAAGATCTCCTCATGTCAGTAGCCGTCATTTTAAATGGACAATCATGTCCTGTTATTTTCCACGCCACGTGGCGACGGAATTAAAAGATTATCAACACACTTAACCGCGTGGCGGTCGTAGCATGCGACTATAATATGTGCGAGAGGACTTGTTGTTGTCGATAGATCGTTACATCTATGTAACGTTTACGTAAAACCATACCGGCGACGGAGAGCAGTGTTCTGACTGCCAAACGACCATTATGGAAGGCAAATCCTGTCTATAAGGTCGGGGAAAAGTTTCTTCGTATTATATAGAAATTAAGACATTTATTTTCGAAGTTAAATTACATTTAATTACAATATATATGTGCCAATTTGTTCGATAGCTTGTGGAGCTTGACTTCCCTTTGACCATGATATTTTTCGCACGTCCTTGTCGTAGGTACAATTTTCATCACCAGTTATCAATCTTTTCAAAAATGGTTCGTTTTTATTACGTTTTAATAGAGAATCGCAAATGAATCCACGATTCTTTAGGTTTCTTTCAGTCAGTTCGTGTGGTACCAAAATATCGAGCTTTTTTGTGTAGCCAGACTTTTTCAAATGGGTAAAAACTGTATTGTGGTCAATGCTGAAGTCCCCAGCTATGTTGTAGCTACTAAAATGCCGATATTGCTCCACTTTTCCAAAAATGGCATCGACTTTATCCGTATGAAGGCGAAAAAAGAGTTCCAATTATTTGTATCAGAAAAAAACTTACTCATTACATAAATATCGCAATCTTATATAGCCTTTCCTTTTTGTGTGTAGTGATGGTTACATCATAGATATTCTGGGCTTATCCTGCCAACAACTTCAGACGGATATTATAAATTATGAATTTGGTGATGAATCCAGTTCATTAAGGCAATATTTTGAATCTGGAGATGTATTCATCCTAGATAGAGGCTTTAGGGATTCATTGCCCCTTTTACAACCTTGTGGTTATCAGGTTCATGTACCTTTGTCTCCAGCAGATGGTGAATCTTAGTAAACGACAAGAGATGCTAATAAGTCCAGAGCCGTGACTATGTGTCGATGGGTAGTAGAGGTGGTGAATGCATTTTTAAAAGTGAATTTAAATTATTTCACCAAAATTATTTTAACAGGGCTTCTACACATTTGATGATAGACTTTGCTGTTGCTGCTGCTCTAATTAATAAATTCCACACAAAAATAAGGGACAGGGATGATGCAGCTCAAATACTAGAAATAGTTCATAAGAATATGGAGACAAATAATGATTTATCTGAGTATGTTAGGGAACACAATCTAAATAGAGCTAGGGCAGACTTTCAAATCAATCAATCGGGTCTCAATTAGCGAAGATATCGTGTGACATACTCGTACATACAAAAAAAAATTATCGGATTGTGAACCACCTCCTTTTTTTAAGTTGGCTCTAAACATTTTTCCTCAAGGAATTCCGAGTTATATAGGAGACTGAGTCCAGCTAAGAATTCCGTTCCTTCGTTGTACGCCGCAGAAAATGCTTTATACACGTCTCGGGTAGGTACGTAACTACCGAAGAATTCAAGTGCATTGGTAATGATAATCTAATAAATGTGGTAGTAATGGTAAGTGTTTATTAGTCACTCAGAAATAATAAGTATATAATACTCCTAATGTCTGAATATTTTATTTATTTACTAAAACGATTTTGAGTATTACGTTTTCGCAAATCTCGAACATCCTCTCCGAATATCATTTTGAAATAACGTGTTGTTATGTGAATTCGGCTTTACTTGTTTGTAAATAAAGTTCATTTTGCAATATTTCAGTCAAAGTCTCATTAGGCCGCCTACAAGCTTCGACCCCAGACAGTCACGCCCATTCGAAGTCTACACTGTGTGAATAGGTTTAATGATACGAAGATCGTTAATTTACTTCTAAGTGATTTAAATTTCCCCAATAGACTAATTAAAATGTATGAGAAAGGACAAAAACAATTTGATTTGATTCTTTTATAGAGTCGGTTAAGGACGTGTTAACTGTTAAAAAATGCTGTAAAAAATTAACTTAACTGTAATAAAATGCTGTTTTCAAATCCTAGACATTATAATCTATTTATAATGTCTATATATTTATATAATAATATTGTCTGTATATTATTAATTCTATGTGCGTTTTTTTTTGTTCAGCCAACAAGAAATATGACAGAATTAAGGATTAATTTCTTTAACATGAAATATTATTTTGACCAAATTCTAAATTCGATATGCAACTAATATAATAAATATAATAATTTTAATAAGCGGTAGAGTCACGCTGCTACTCATATATTATGGTTGTAACACTAATGGGTCGGCTCCACCGGTGAAGGACCACGCTTTTACAGAATACGAGCGTAAAACAGTAGAATTATGATGTGTTTCGTATGATGAGTATAGGGAACCGGAGACCTTTAATACTGGTAACGAGGCAATTTGCCCTCAGGGGTGACAATGCATAAGCATTTTGATTCTAATCGAAGATAGATGTAGATGACCAAAGGCCGCAGCATCCACTTTATCGCCCTTATTCTATGAAAAAAAAAACATGTAGTCCTTTAATGCATTGAGGTAGCACAGCTGACTTCCTCCTTCCCCTTAAATCCTTTGAGAAAATACAAAGGGACCTGGCCCAGAATTTCAAGTCACACAGTCCTGAGCTACCTGCATCCATCGACTTGCATGTCTTACCAGGTCCATCTAATGAGAGCTCCGTAACAGTAAGCGAATCAACTTTTAATCTTATTAATTCAATTTAAATATATATTACCATAACGTTTAATCAATCAAATCAATTTCTTATGTAAAATATTAGAAAATTCATATCAATCAATAGGGTTTTATATGAAATGATCACAGGTTCAAAATAATGAATATATATCGTATTGTGATTTTTCGCGGTAATCGAATATTCGTTATTATTTGAAACACTCTATATCAACATAAAATAACTCAAATAATTTTTATTTTTGTGAAACGTATACTTAGTAGAAATTATATTCTAGATTAACTTTAAAAAATAAAGAAAGTTAGATAATATATGATATTTAATACTGGTAAGTGCTAAGCCATATATCATCTTGAATGTTGGTTAAAGTGTACAAATGACGCATAGAGACAAGAAACAAAACGCTCCGTCTTAGCACAATGATTCTCCTAACACTTTGTCACCTCATCCCTACCCCGTCTCGTTGAATCGCCCCCCTTATACGCCTATCTACGTCTGTGAGCGGCGTCTAATGAGAAGCGTTGAAACCTAAAATTTAGTGCCTTCTCGAACTCGGTAGAACTCTAGAGTGTCTAAAAAGAAACGCCGCCACTTCAAAGTGGAGCATTAAAGCACGACGCCCCAAATAACAAATATCGACTTTATCGACGGAGCGATAAGTAAGGCAGTACTTACGTACGATTGCAGGCTGCTATACGCTGGAGAGCAAAATGGCGGTATTGATAGAATTTTCACGATTCCTCTATTAAAAGCGCTTTTGATATCGACAGTAACCTGATTTAACGATTGTTAAAAACATAAAAGGAACGACAAAGTTTTATTATTTTTATCTTGATAAAAACTGAAAGAGTAAGACATTTTATATTTAACATAACTAATTAAGTGTACTTGCCGTAGAGTGGCGGCGTAAGAGACACACAATCCCATAGTTGTCGTAAGAGGTTATAGAGTGAAGAGGAAACAGGAGGTAGGCAGCAGCATCTTCGTGATCACAATTCAATAATAATGAATGTTTTTAAAACATTTACAAAAGTTACTATGGCGTTCGTAGCTCCTTCTACGCACTTCGTAGGTACTTCGTAGCACTATGACAACAGTCACAAACTCCTATATATAAAGATATTGATTGAACATTTTCAAAGCTACCAATATAATTATAACGTCATTCAGTTCATTATAAAGCCATTGAAAAGGTGAAATAAATTATTCAACAAAAATCAATATCGCTCTATCTCAATCTGAAATCAGTTATTTATTTTTGTAATATCGTGTCGGTCGATTGAAGTACTTGCAATTATTATACCATTATTTGTTCAATATGAAAACCCCAGAGCCCTTTTCATAACACTATATTTGCATTTGAAATACCGTTTTGAATCGATATCTATCAAAAACAAAAACTATTATATTATTGTTGTTCAAAATGTTAAAAGTGAGCATTTTCGTAGAAAATGTAGCACATCACCCACGTTATACTACGACATGCTACGGCGTAATAAAACAGCTCACTTATTAATTTGTCTTGTACATGGCTCAAAAATCTTAGCGAAAGCACAAAAAAATTATTATTCTTACTTTTGGAAATTAAATAATCCAATACTGTATGAATTTTTTACAATGGAAATAAATATATACCAAAATTATTATACTCTCTACTACTCACCGTGGTATAGACCCAAGAACATTGGTGGCGTTTATTGGAAAAATAAATATCAACATAACGTAATTATAGTATGTTTAATGTTAAGTCTCTAAAACTTCATCAGACCGTAAATGTACACTGCTGGACATGATCACCTCTCCTATTGTAAGGAGCTTATTACTACTTATCGCCACGTTTTGCAGTGGTCTTGGCAATCATAGTAACAGGCGTTTGGCGTTTCGTTACTTCGCTTTGTTGTCTTTCACCGATTTGCGTGTTTCACCATTCATTTACGCCGTTAGATCTTTCTGGCATTACCCTCTAGTCTAGTCGCCTCTTATATATAACACCCACGCGTAATATTTAAGCGACGTAAGAAAATCCATCAAGATAGGATATCGTCCCATGGGCATCTTAGTTTATTAAAATAATGATAATATAAAGTATTAATAAGAAAAAAGGTTTCTAAAACTCAATTACTAAAAATCTCGAATAGTGATATGATTTTTGATTTGATAAAGAAGTGCAAAATAAAGAAAAATTCCATACTAACAACAACGTAAAGAAAAATAAGCTTCTTTGTTTAGGTACTGGAACGCCGCCTAATGAAGTAAATAAAACAAGAAAAAGCAAAGCTTTTTCTTGTTTTAATTCTAAAGTGAAATTTATAATTATTATTTAATTAGTAAGAAAATGTAGAATACAATAAATATTACGTTTTGTGTTAATTATCTACGTATTAAGCTTATGCAATGTACTATTTTTATAAAATATTTTATTCTAAATATTTGTTATATCCATTATTACTTTTTTATTAAATATTTTATGATACTTTTTTATAACTTTATAACTAATTTGTAATATATAGTAAGTAGTTAAATCGTTATTATAATTGATTAATCGACACCTTCATTAATAAATTACTATGCCACATCTTTTTTTATAGAATAAGGGTGACAAACGAGCACACAGTCCACCTCATGGTAAGTAGATGCTGTGGCACATAGACATCTACATCTACCCTCGATTAGGAATCAAAATGGAGATGCGTTGCCACCCCTGAGGACAAAGATGGAATGCCTCGTTTCTAGTAAAAAGGGTATCCGGTTCTCTACACTCACCATACGAAACATAGCAGTATTAAGCTGATATTTCACTCTGGCATTTTGTGCGTGGTCCTTCCCCGGTCGAGCCGACTCATTCGTGCTACAACCATAACATAGCTGCAACATGGCTCTACCACGTATTCCATCACTTCCACTCCATGTGCGTATGCGTTCCAATGACATTAAGTTTTCATTATTTAAAATTATACAACTATTACACGTACGAGTAATTTATAGCTATTCTCATGCAATCCCATAAAATAATCATATCTCATAAAAATATTTCAATTGGCAAAAGTGTCCAATATTATATAAGTTCTTTAAAATGTATTTATTTAAATTTAGTAAAAAATTATCAATACAATTTAGTTTTCAAATTCAAACCTTTCCATAATATACGAGTCCTAGCAAAATACTCTATTACTTTTTGTAAATAGCACATCTCATATATATATATATATACTTGAGATATATTACATATATATGTATATATCATACATTATTATATATACATATATATAATAATGTATGATTAATTTATGTAAAATTTTAATTGCGTTATAGATAATTTATTTAATTTACAAATAAATAATTTTTATCTATAAATACGTTCACTTGTTCGCGTTTACAAGTACGCAAGTAGCACAAGTGCAGTAAACGCACTTATCACATTTCCGAGTAAATGATATTTCGAGGACGTCACTATGAACTACTCCCATATTGAATGACATCAGTTGTAGGCGGACACTGCTTAAAACCTTTTAGTGTATAGCATTACCTCGATATTTTTTATTGTAATAAGGGTAACAAACAAGCACAAAGTCCACCAATGATAAGTGTTTGCTGTGATCCATAGGCCTAGACAGGAGACTTATTTTACTTGTAACGAGACATTATATCTTGGATCTCAGGTGGTCATTTTGATTCTTACAGGAGGATAGGTGCAAATGGATCACAACATCCACTTACGATCATATGGAATATGCACTCGTTTGTCATTTTCACAAGTTCACTGGTGAACAAATGTCTCCCCCAAGAAATATCATACAGCACGGTCCTGAGCCACCTGTATCCATGAGTTTCTAAGTCGTCACTTCAACTTGTGCGGTGCCTCGATACACTTCGATTACCGGTACAAGGCTGCCACGAAATTTTCTTTTCCATCACTTGTCATGGCACCTGAGCAATACGTGACGAGAAGACGTGTTATAATAACCCAAAATCTGCCGAGCCGAGGGCTGTCGATCCTCTCGATCAAAGTTGGATTTTCTTCGTCGAGTAATTTTTTCGATGCAGCCATGATGAGTTTCAGAGATATAACATCACGCTTACTTGTATTATAAAAAGAACATAAAAAGTAATTAAAAATTTCGCTAATATAGGCATGAAAACTTTATAAAATACAGTATTGAAATATAAAACATAAAAGATTTATTAATTATATCATAATTATTAATTATTAATAATAATCATTATTATTAATAATTAATAATTATAAAAATATAATTCTATGACATAATGTAACCAAAATCGTACATGTACATACTGTCTACACAAACCGCCACTGTTCATAAGACGTTCCTTAAACTCCTTTATTACTCTTACTCAAACAAACCCAGTAAATATTTCAAACTTGAACCTGATATTAGCGGCTTGAAGTTTGCTGTCTGTCGGCAAGAACTATCACGTTTTCGCATTCATAAACGTACTTAATAACTCATTGTGTGAAAGGCTGTGATTATTGTGAATCTTGAACCACGCCCAGTACGCGCGAGAAATTTAATGATGTTACAGGCGCCAAGGGAGTGTAATGATTATGGTTTAGTATTGCTTTCCAGCCGGCTATCAAAATGTGAAGTCTCTAATTTAAGTATATTTTTAGCGATGGTGTCATCAGCGTTTCATCCAGTTCATTGCGTTTTAAAGCATTTTATATAAGATTTGTAAATTATATATATGTAGTTATGAAGCATTTTTTTCATAAACTATATTATGCCACATATATCACCAATACTAATATTGGCGACTTAAGAGAAATGGGATAGCCGCAGTAGAACCAGAGTAACCGAAATACCCAAACGGATTAGTAAGCTGAAGTGGCAATGGGCCAACCATATAACTCGAAGAACCGACAACCGATGGGGAAGAAAGGTTTGTGTTGGGCGGCACCCCACTAGATGGAGTGACGACCTGTGAACTGTGACCGGTGTGAGTCAGGACCATGCTTTATGGCATTCCTTGGGGGAGGCCTATGTTCAGCAGTGGACTTGTGGAGGACTATTATGATGAAGAGAAATCAACCTAATTAAAAAAAGAGCAGAAAATTTTCATTACTTCTGATTAGTGTAGTTATAGTGGTTTTACCATCTCCTTTACGCCAGACATAAACTACCAAGACTGGCTATAGCGTCAATAATGCGTGACGTCTTGTACTGCAATCACCAATACGCGTGCCAAGCGTGGATTATGACAAATGCTTTCTATCAGAGGTCAATGTCCAGCAGTAAGTTTTTACGGGTTGATGAAGAAGTAGAAAAAGAAGATAACGCCATATAAAATTAGGAAGTTTTAAAATCAATTTTTATCCGACTGCCCTGAGGGTAATATTTTTCAAGCGCATGTATGTCTATGTATGTATAATATATATGTACTATTTCATTGATACCCTGTGCAGCTTAGACTTGATGGATTTTAACATATTATGTGGTGTGGTTAGATTGATATTAGTTGTAGGAGACATAAGGTATATTTGAATTTTTCACTTTTCGGTAGACTTTTACGAAGTCTTGTTTTTTTAATTACTCAATTTTAATTTTAATAATTCAACAATTGGACTTATTTTTAAAATATAGTTTCAAAAAAAATACGCCATAACAGTAAATATTTTTAATTATTTTACTTTATTTTTGTTATTTTAAATTCTATCAATTACAACTACGTAACAAATAGGTCTAAACTGAAATACTTTAAAGCTTTAACATAGTTGACTATTGCCTGTTAATTTATTTTACAATAAAGTTACAAGATTTTACGGAGAGAGATCAACACTTACAAGGATTAGTTTTTCTTAAATTACATACACTCGCAAATCGTGTCTTGATTTGTATTATTATGTTGTGTTTTATTTATTTTCATTTTATTTCAAATATAATATACAAATGTTCAGTCCGATATTTAAATAATATGTGTAAACCAAATCAGTCCTTGAAGTCTGCGTTTTTCTGTTTACTTTGCAATATATTTGCTCTTATTTAAGACTTAACATTTTTAAATAATCAATTTACACCCATTTTTACTTACAGAACACTTATTTTATTTTAACTTACTTTACTTACTCCGTAAGTTTATGGAAAAATGTCAAGTGTTATTAAATAATAATAAGTCTTTCTAGTAAAGTAAAAGTAAAAAGTTATTAAATTGATTCTTGAAGGGTTATATTTATGTTACATTAATTGAAAAAACATATCCACAGATAATAAGCTATTGTATTTAATTGATTTTTGGCGGTAGAAAAATGTTTAAGATTGGTACCTATGAAGACTAACTTCTAGACAGAACCTGGTCCCACTATCTAAAGAGTTATTTTTAGACACGACATTTGCCAATAAGATTTTAGCTTATTTTTTATTATTTATTCATTTTTATTAATTCACACGTATTCTTACAATCTTATATCATTTTACACTTAATAGTGACTGTCCGCTTATTCCGCCGCATACGCAAGCAACGGAAAGCGATAAATCGTGACGCTACACCAAGCGATGTGTTTTATCTTATTAAATTGTTGCTTTCACGTAGGCCACATAGGCCACTTGTAATGAAAGTAGAATATAAATTTTAAGAAAAAAAAACATTCCATGTTGCCGCGGTGCGGTCTAAGAATTTTCATCGCATCAACATTTTTTATGGATGCCGAAAAGGAAATTCAGAAGGTTATCAAAAAAATTGCGGTAAATTTTACATGGAGCAACGTACTACGTTCAGCTCTAGCTTTTACGTACAACGTACGTAAAAGCTGGAGCTTCTTTCCATTTTAACTGGTGAATGGAGAATAGAATAGAATTTTTTTTTTCGATATATATCATCATCATCATCATGAGCTTGCGGCAGTCCACTGCTGGACATAGGCCTCTCCCAAGGCGCACCACTTAGCCCGATCTTCGGCTACGTGCATCCAGTTTCTACCAGACACCTTGCGCAGATCGTCGCTCCATCTGGTCAGGGGGCGTCCCACACTACTTTTGCCTAGACGCGGTCTCCACTCCATAACACGTCCACTCCACCGGTTGTCACCTCTGCGAAAGACGTAGCCAGCCCATTGCTATTCCAGTTTACAAACACGGAAGGCTATGTCAGTAATCTTGGTTCTCCGGCGGATTTCTTCATTTCGAATTTTATCTACCAGAGAAACTCCTAGCATAGCTCTTTCCATCGCTCACTGAGCGACTTTGAGCTTGTGGAGTAGCCGTATCGTCAGTGTCCACGTTTCGGCACCGTAAGTGAGTACGGGCAGGACGCACTGGTTGAAGACTTTTGTCTTCAGACTTTGCGGTATGGGTGACGAGAAAACCCGACAGAGCTTTCTAAATGCTGCCCAGCCTAACTGAATCCTCCGATCGGCTTCCTTCTCGAAGTTATTCTTACCTAGTTGCAATATCTACCCGAGGTAGGTATATTCCTGGACAACTTCGAAAATTTCACCATCAACAGTAATTGGAACTGGCATGACGTGATCGTTGAACATAACTTTCGTCTTATTCAGATTCATACACAGACCAAAACGTCGGGAGGATTCATTCAGTCTGTTCAGCATGTCCTGAAGTTCTTGCAGCGATTCTGCCATGACGACGATATCATCAGCAAAGCGTAAGTGTGAGATGTACTCACCGTTTACGTTAATGCCGCGTCCTTTCCAGTCTAGCGTCTTAAAAACATCCTCCAGTGCATTTGTAAACAGTTTAGGGGATATAACATCCCCCTGTCTCACTCCGCGATACAACTGGATTGGTTTTGTTTGACTGCCCTGTACTTGGACGGACATCGTACTGGTATTGTAAAGACATCTCAGCACTTCGATGTACCGCCAGTCAATTTGGCACCGCTGCAAAGAATCCAGAACAGGCCAAGTTTCGATGGAGTCAAAGGCTTTCTGATAGTCCACAAATGCAAGACACAGGAGCTGATTATACTCTGTTGTCTTCTGTATTATTTGCCGTACTGTGTGAATGTGGTCTATAGTGCCAAATCCTCCTCGAAACCCAGCCTGTTCCGCAGGCTAAAAGTCGTCGAGTCTTCGCGCAAGTCGATTTGTGATGACCCTTGAAAACAACTTATAGACGTGGCTCATAAGCGAGATGGGTCGATAATTTTTCAGCATAGTCTTGTCAATTTCTTGTGAAACAAGACTGTAATGCTTTTGCGCCACGTCAATATATATCACATGTATGTAATTCTTATTGAAAGTCATTTTTGGAACGAAATTCTTTATCGGACGGTACGGATTTGGCGGATGGGGCTAGGTGACAAAAAGTGTAAGATTTTTCCATCACGACCACTTCTGATGTAGTGTAGACGGCCTTGGCGGCTATAAGGAAGCGAGATAGAATAATATCCATGTCCCTCGCACTTTTTCTTATCTTACCATGAAAGAAATATTATTTTATTTTAAATGACGCTTCATTTTAATAGACGCTAGTAATTCATTTATTTGTATTTGTTAATCAATAATATAAAACGTTTATCAATAATAATATACTACGAAAGGAACTTCGTTCCAACCGAGTGCTCAACGACACTCACGAATGTTTTTTACTTTACCACTGGTTTGGAAAAAAACCTCTGTCCTGGGAAGAACCAGCAAGAAACCCAGCGGGACTTTTTTTTTAAAGTAAATTTTACATGAATACAAACTATTGAAAACTAGTGAATGAAACGTGTTACTATATTTCATATCTTTAAGGGGTATTCTAAATTATCTTCATACAAAGCTTGCATCTTAAAATCCGTCCTTCTAAATTTGTACTTTTCATTTAGATAGAACTTCTGAAAATAGTAGGTAATAATACTGCTATTCGTAAATTGATTGGAGGTGGTACAAACTAGGTGAAAAGTTCAGCAGTTTGCTTATAAATAGGTGACTGGCTTCCGATTGAATTCTATCCCCACGTTATATCACGATTGACCCACATTTCGTTTTACACGTGTTTGTAAATTGCTATACTTAAATATTATAATTTTTAATGTAGTGACGAACCGTAGGCAATCAGAGGTGGCAATACATTTTTTTTCTTTTATAAAAATACTAACCGTGCCGTTAACTTTATTATAATAATAATGTCCTCCAAACCGAATTTCGGTCACGGCGCCCTGTCTCAAAGAAGACTAGCCATCTGCGCAGAATAGGATTATAGTACCCGAGTGTATGTGCAGAGGTGCACTCTCTATGTACCCGAGTGTATGTGCAAAGGTGCACTCTCTATTTCCCTCACTCTCATAGTCTGATGGGACGGTTATCCGACACGACCGCAGAGATCAGGCGCAGGACCAATGACTTTACATGTTATTCGAAGCACGGGGGTGAAACACCGCCAATTTCCTGACTCCCGAGCTGCTACTGAGAAATTTCTAACAGAAAAACCTAATAACTGATTTTGGCCTGACCCGACCACATGAGCATGAGTAACCACAACACATTAGAGTGTAACAAACCAGGAAATGGGCAACAGCGTCTTCCTAATAACAACTAAAAAATAAAAAAACTACGGTCGTCAAGCCCCCTGCCAAGCGTGGCAACTATAGAAAATATTCTGCCAATCTGTGGGAAGCCTATGTTCAGCAGTGGACTTTGATAGGCTGTAATAAAGGAATGAATGAATGAATATTAAACAGCCGTACTACGCCTCACTGGTAAACACAAGTTTCCTCTCATTTCTGAGTGGGTTTCTGGAGCAAAGAATAGTCAGCTATGCTGCCCCAATATATATTGGTGGACTTCAGGTGTCCTCAAAACATTTTTTTTTAATTTCTTGTCCATGCAAGCACTGAGCACGTCGTAAATTAGAACTTAGGGCTGTTATTTTTTTTTTCATTAGTATCACAATGTTCTTGGAGTGGTGAAAATGAACTCAACTTGCTCGCATATTGTAGAATTTTAGAGCGAGCGCTTATCTCCTGAGGCCCCCTGGCTCAAGAAGATATGGTATAAATATGGTATAATATAAAGCTTAAAGAAATCTATTCATAATGACTACTAACATCGTACTTCCTGTGCATATCTTTTTTATATTTTGTGCCTATAATTAAGTGGGGAGAAATTCACTAGGCTGCAACAATGCCGCTATGATTTAACATGCCCTCAAAACCTTTATTCCTCATCACGAACTTAGATTGTTTATGTACTATAAAATTGAAACCGAGTGCCTGACCTCATGGTTACCATGGCTCACAGGAATTAATATTATAAGAAAGTAAGCCGCGGCCATACGAATATACTCTCCTTTTTAAGAGTCATTGTATCGATAAGAAAAAATCTAGCAATTACAGATACTAGAGAAAGTCATTAGATGGCCATGTAACAGCATCTGCAACATTATCTTAATTGCATATCACAATTCCACGCCAGAACATAGGGACACATGAATAATGAAACCGACTCTTTACTCATGTGATAGGGATCCCCTTTCCCATCTAATGCACGGGATTCGACAACCGTCATTTTTTATCGGATGTTCAGGTTTTCAAATTTTTCTGCCCATTTTCTGTTGCTTCTTTTTACTTAATTATTTTAATAAAAGACCTATATTATAGTAGAAATACTGATTACATATCTCAAATACAATAATGTCGCAAAAAAAAATTTGCTCTTTTTAGCGAGCGAACACTTTTGGTTATCTTTGGCGGTACGATACTTATTATAATTTAACGTGTATTAAATAGAATATATGGGCTTTTTTACTAGATTTCGATATGTGAATGCAATGGTAAATAATCTTGAAAAAAATCAAAATATCGTTGGAGCCCAACATGACTCTGGTAGGTGATAGAGCGTTGCTGCACCGTATTATAGCTGCAGCACGGGTAGGCTAGACCGGGGAAGGATCACGTTCGCACAAAATGCCAGCGTAAAATAGCAGCATAATGTTGACGTGTTTCTGAAGATGAATGACAAGAACCACCAAGACAAATGATTTGATGACAATGCATCCGCATTCTGACTCGTAGTCGAGGCTGTCCGTGAATCCACTTATTGTCTTAATATGTGGATTGTGTACTCCTTTATCACCATTAAAGCTATTATTCGTCAAAATCCATTAAAGCTGTTATTCGTAGACTGAGGAGACGTTATAATTTTGAATTTGTAAAATAAAACAGGTAAAATCAATTGTTATTTTAATCAAATAGCAAATATGTTTGTTCGTGCATGTACCGCGTAAGTTTAAGGTTCACGTTATGTGATCTCTGAGAACGAGTGTCATCTTATAACATTCATAACTTAAAATATGCATTTTTAAAGATGCTGTCCTCTTAGCGCATGTTAAAACGTCCACAAGATGGCGAGTGATGCTTCAGGGGCGATAAAGAGTGTCGTTAACCTAACCTGCTACGTACGTTCTACGAATTCACAAATACATTTTAATGACATAAACTTCTATTGAAATAATAAATATGTACAAGCATTCCCGTTTTGAAATATAGACGCAATTTAAAGCAAAACCTTATATTGCTGCCACAGAATGTTGCTCTTACTATATGACGATTTAGTACACTCATTCATTGGTCTCTTTTTTAATTAATAAATTGATAACACATAAGTATTAAATATGGGACTTTGACTGACAGCGTGAAGCTACCGAACATTATGCACAATCATGGTAAATGGTTATGATAATGCAACATTAATAGCTTTTCATGACGATTATGAATTTTTTCAAGATCTAAGTTACCAGGACAACTAAAGAGCCTAGGAGTTAGAGGCCATAGCGGACGGGGTCGTCGAACGGCGACGGCGTCCGGGCCGGGAGGGGCGACGGTTTCGGCGCGTGCTATCGATCGGATCGCATACCTTCCTGCGGCCGCAGCAGAGCATCCTCCGAGCGCGCGACTGTCCGCCCGGCGAAGTTTTCAACCTGGCTAGTTTGCGCCACTGCATGGGGACAGGTTAGCGCGGCGCCTGAGGAAGCGGCCGCGAGGCCGGCTGCACGCGCATCGCGGGCGCCGCCGGGCCGTAAAACGCGGCCGGAGCGCGCGAGCCTTACTCGCGAAGTGCCCGCCGTTCGCTCGCGCCTGCGCACTACCCTACGCCTTACGCCCTCCACACTCCCCTTACTCCCAGCGATTAATAATTCCGGCTACGCTGCCAGTGCGTATGTGGGTTAGTTTTTTGGCGATCGATGCGATTATTCGGTGCGAGCCGCTTCCGCTGAGGTGCAACCGAGTTGCGAGACGACCTATTAATCGCCTTCCAACATCGATAAGCCCAATATTAAATGGCATACTCGTATTAGAACACTCTAAACCTTTATTGAAAGTTCGTTTAGCGAACCCGAACAGGTGGCCAATTATAATAAACTATGTAGGTACAAACTTTTTATAAATTGACCGTGATTTTTTTATTAATTGCATCTTTAGTAATCAATTTTAAATTCATCAAATTATGAGATGTTTGTGAATAAAAAATTGTTTTACATGAAATACGAAAATAGTCACTACACGTAAATGGACAGGATTTATTTCTGATCACATATGAACAAATATTATGACATTTATCTGTGAAAGCTAATATACAAGGATGTATCTCATAACCATAACCCATGGAAATGAGGTGATCGCTACCAATCTATTTCTAATTTGTTTTGTATTGTTAATCGTGTAACATAATATATAATTGTAAGCTGTTATTTTTTTTAAAGTCCCGCTGGGTTTCTTGCTGGCTCTTCCCAGGACAGAGGTTTTAGTCCGAACCATTGGTAAACTAAACAAAAAAGTGGCTTTCAATAAGCATTACTATAATCTATATTGAATAAAATAGTTTCTGTTTCATAACGCGCTCGCTTATAGCGCACGTCATACACCTTACTAGTACTACAACACGTGGCACATCATTATTGCGAACTGTACAAAAAAACTGCGTTCTTTCGTGGATTAATCATACATAGAATATTGTCTTTAGCCGTGTTGTTTGCATTATTGTTATACAATAACTATTAAATATGAAGTTAAATGCATTCAAATTATCATGAATTTCAGATTTACGGTCTTGTAAGTGCAATACATTCCTTGGGGAGGTCTCTGTATTTTTTAACAGAATAAGGGTGACAAACGAGCACACAGTCCACCTGATTGTAAGTGAATGCCGTGACATATAGACATCTACAAATATCCTCTATAAAGAATCAAAATGCATATGGGTTACCACCCCTGAGGACTAAGATGGAATGCCACCATTCCTAATATAAAGGTTCTCCGGTTCCCTACACTCACTATACGAAACACAGCAGCATTAAGTTGCTATTTTACGCCGGTATACTTTGAGAACGTAGTCTTTCCCTGGTAGAGCCGACCCATTCTTGCTACAACCATAACATAGTTGCAACATGGCTCTACCACGCAAAAATGTGTTCACAAAAATATGTGTATGATAGGCTGTAATGATTATGAAGAAATGCAATGCCACTATTCCTAGATTCACACTCGAAACTGTATATTTTTAGTTCTTAGAGGGAAACCTGTTATTTTTTAGACTTTTGACTACATGTATCTTTAAACTTATAAAATTAAAATAAATAACAGTTACTTTAATTTAAAGTTTCACTCTCAATAAGCAGCTTTTGCGGCACTCTGGCATTCCCTATGTTCTAACTTTCCTTCACCGCACAAAAACCCCGTCAAAACCACATTTAGGAGGGTCGCAAGCTTTGCTGATACTTTATAAGACTCAGATGCGGTAACAAGGCCGTAAATTGACGAAATTTCCTCGGGCGTTCTTCATACGTGCATATTCGTAATTTGTATTTTAAAGGCATTTCGTAAAACGAATGGACAGGTGAATTAATGATACAAACAGGAAATATATTGTTTTTTTTATAGAATAAGGGTGACAAACGAGCACACAGTCCACCTGATGGTAAGTGGTTGCTGTAGTCCATAGACATCTACATCTATCTTCGTTTGCGAATTAAAATGCAGATGCTTTGTCAGCCGTGAGGACTAAGATGGAATGCCTCTTTTCCAGTAAAAAGGGTCTCCGGTTCTCTACACTCACCATACGAAACACAGCAGCATTAAGCTGCTATTTTACGCTGGTATTCTGTGAGAGCGTGGTCCTTCCCCGGTCGAGCCGACCCATTCGTGCTACAACTATACTATTAATATAGCTGCAGGATGGCTCTACCACATATAATGATATGAAAAATAAAGTAAATAAACCCATAAATTATCATTAAAATAAGCAACTCGACTGCGGTGATTCGTCTCAATGCGCTTTAAGTGGTTGAACAAAAATTATTCTTCACACTCGACTTCTGCACCATTCCATTCCACTACATTTTATTCCATTCCACTCCATTCCATTCCATTCTATTCTATTCCTGCTACTACTATATACTGCTGTGCGCTTGTAAAACTCTTTACCACTTTAAACTTAACTTGTACTAAATCTCTTCCTTTTAAAAAAATCTTGTTTAAACGTACTACATTAATACAGAAATTCCTTTACTTTTCGTTTTATACTTTGACCCATATCATTGCGTAATATAGCTTTGTTTCTACTCCTCCTACTTTATTGTATGATTACATTAGTTCTCTACACAAAGATGATTTTGTGTGATACGCCTGTTGTATAATGTTTGATAATATACCTTTGCATGTATTCTGTGTTTTGTGTACATTGTTCAATAAAAAAACACATACATACTTATACCCAAAACATAATCCTCCTTTGGGATTAGTCGAGTAAACGATAGACGAATATTCTATATCTGTTTTATGGGTATATTACATAAATCCTGATATTCTCAGGGTCAGCCATAGCGACAACTTCTGATGAATATCAGAATCGGAAGGTATCAAAATAAATGCGCAGGTTATATAGTAACGCCAAAAATTTGGGCCCTAATTCAAAGACAAAAAACCTAACACAGATGGGAGCGTTGATCTTCTTAGATCGTATTTATCCATTTGCGATCCTCAAACAGCATCAAGTTGTTGTATGACCCTACTACGTCTTCATCTTCTTCTTCATAAGCCATAAAAGTCCACTACTTGACATGGGCCTCACCCGTTGTGGGGAGAATTTGCCTTAAACGTCATGCTTTGCAGGTGTATTGGCGATCGCAGTTACAGACGTCTCGCACCTTGACGCTGTTCCCCATCGAAAGAGCTGGAAGAGGCCTATGTGTCACAGGACACGCTGACCACTATCCGATGTGCTAGATTACAAGTTAAAACAATTAGCTACTATGTTAAAAATAATTATGATGTATTAGTATCAACATTAAAGTCTTAATAAAAAAAAGCATAGTCCACCGAATCAGCAAAGAGAATCGTCGATGATTTCAGATTTTTTATATAAATAAGAAATTAGTAAAATTAACTAGCTAGGTATTTACAGAAATATTTTTTTTAATTTTATCTATCCTTAATATCAAATAGTACTTTTTGTTAAACTATTTGATGGTTGATCTCAAGAGGAACTGAGTTACTACTACTTGACGCATAGAAAACAATTTTGGGGTCGCCACTTATTGAAGTAAAACAGTAGGCAGGAAATCTTCAGTGCCTAACCACAATGAAGCTTTGAAGAACCCTTAACATGAGAGTTCGAAATTACATTAAGTTTTTTAACATCTACATACACTGTAGTTATCTTTACATAATGTTTTATCTTAAAACCTATTTAATTATACAGATAGTACTACTTAAAATATTTGCCCATATTCTCCACGTTAGACTATCGGGCAGGTGAGCGCAGAATCAATACACTCCCACAGATAATGTTGCTTTCCATCAACAGTCTATAAAATTTGAGTTCAGCATTTTTAGATTGATCAAAAAGCAAGGTATACGTGCGGTATACCGTATACCTTGCCTTTATCGCGTGTATACGCACGCACGCACGCACGAACACACGCATGCACGCACGCACGGTCGTTTTGACTTTTGGCGTTGATTTCGTTGTATTGTGTAGTTTATCAATATAGATTATATGCTGCCTTCTTATATTAATATCTTATTTTGGGTTATAAAATATTTTCATAATGAAAAACAAAACGCTGATTAGTAGTAATGACTAAATATCTAGGAGAATACAGCCCTGAGAATAATTAAATATAGTGAAATTTATACGAAGAGAAAAAATAATAATTATTCACTCAAAATTTCGTCCCGTTGGTGTCCTAAAAGTGATGTTGTGATTTTCGAAACATGGCGGTATGATCACTTCGTTTAAGCTAAACATAAAATATCCAGACCGACGACGGGAAGTAGTGTCAATATGCGAGACGTCTGGTACTACGATCGTCAATCTACTTACCAAGCGTGACGATTAAAGCAAATCATCCATACAACGGGAGAGGCCCTTGTCCTTTAAAAACAGAGAACATATATTCACTACGTATGGAAAAGAAACCAAATTAAATATGTTTTACCTTTTACTCTCAATAACAAAAGGAGTGTCAAAATGCAGTTGCGCTATCACCCCTGAAGGCTTAGGTGAGGTGCGTCGTTACCTGCAGGCACCGTCATTCAGCTTTCGAAATACAGCAGCATATGTCGATTGATGCAGGCTGCTCAGAACCATGCTTTGTGGTATTCTTTGGGGGAGGCCTATGCTCAACAGTAAACTTGTAAAGGACTATAATGTATTTTACATCTTTAAAATTAACGTGCTATATTTTTCGTCTCCATACTGCTACATAAGTGCTGAAGGTCCTAATTTATATTTTATTTTTATATTTTTACAAGTATTTATTTTTAGATGGGTGGATAAAATAAAGGTTTTTCATTCATTTTTTATTTCAGGTCAAGCCGCCTGACGTGAGATACACACGGTAAACACTATATTTGTGACATTAACCTTTAAAACGCTAAAATAAAAATCTTGGAATGAATTACGGAAGCATGCGTAGCGCGCGACGCGATAAGCACTCGACGGTGCTGGGCAAAGAGTACGTAATTATTATGGGCTTTAATGCAATCGACACGCAAAGTATGCTTTTATTAACACGTTAACAAAGCGTCGACACGCTAAGCGTGTTTTTAATTATTTCTATAAATGTAAGGAACTGTTTTCACACTCACATAATAACTGCATTTGACTGCTTCGTTGTTCTAGTGGTCGTAAACGCGACTGTTGATCATGATGTCCCGGGTTAGAATTCCGGGTCGGGCCAAAAAACATTAGTCATTGAGTTTTCCTGTCAAGAAATTTTCAGTAGCAGTCCGGAGTCAAGAAGTTGGCGATGTTTCACTTATATAGTAACAAGGGTGACAAACGAGCACACAGTCCACCTGATGGTAAGTGGATATTGTGACCTATAGACATCTGAATTTATCCTCGATTAAAAATCAATATGCAGATACGACTGGACGAGATAGGACTGAGATGGAATGTCTCGTTTCCAGTAAAAAGGGTTTCCGGTTCCCTACACTCACCATACAAAATTAATGTTTTCTAAAAGTGAAAACGTCAAATAAGCACACAGTCCGCCCGATGGTATTTTTGCGTTACATGGGTACACGTAGGTGGTCACTCTGGCTCTACAGCTACACCCATTCTTAATAAATAAAAAATGGATGTTGCACTCAAAATAAGCACACAGTCCGCCCGATGGTATTTTCGCGTTACATAGGTACGCGTAGGTGGTCACTCTGGCTCTACAGCTACACCCATTCTTAATGAATAAAAAATGGATGTTGCACTCAAAACAAGCACACAGTCCGCTTGATGGTATTTTCGCGTTACATAGGTACGTGTAGGTGGTCACTCTGGTTTCACAGCTACACCCATTCTTAATGAATAAAAATGGATGTTGCACTCAAAATAAGCACACAGTCCGCCTGATGGTATTTTCGTGTTATATAGGTCCGCGTAGGTGGTCACTCTGGCTCTACAGCTACACCCATTCTTAATAAATAAAAAATGGATGTTGCACTCAAAATAAGCACACAGTCCGCCCGATGGTATTTTCGCGTTACATAGGTACGCGTAGGTGGTCACTCTGGCTCTACAGCTACACCCATTCTTAATGAATAAAAAATGGATGTTGCACTCACAATAAGCACACAGTCCGCCCGATGGTATTTTCGCGTTACATAGGTACGCGTAGGTGGTCACTCTGGCTCTACAGCTACACCCATTCTTAATGAATAAAAAATGGATGTTGCACTCAAAATAAGCACACAGTCCGCCCGATGGTATTTTCGTGTTATATAGGTCCGCGTAGGTGGTCACTCTGGCTCTACAGCTACACCCATTCTTAATGAATAAAAAATGGATGTTGCACTCAAAATAAGCACACAGTCCGCCCGATGGTATTTTCGTGTTATATAGGTCCGCGTAGGTGGTCACTCTGGCTCTACAGCTACACCCATTCTTAATGAATAAAAAATGGATGTTGCACTCAAAATAAGCACACAGTCCGCCCGATGATATTTTCGCGTTACATAGGTACGCGTAGGTGGTCACTCAGGCTCTACAGCTACACGCATTCTTAATGAATAAAAAATGGATGTTGCACTCAAAATGCATTTGGTGATTAATTGTAATTTTGAGTTTTTGTGTAAAAAGTACTTTTAACTTTAATGAAAATTTTAATTCATCATCAATTAAGTTTCAAATGAAACTGATTTGGAGACGATATCATGATTTCTTCTCGAGATATGCATGATGAAAAAGATCACTAACGTACAAAGGAAACATTATTTTATAAACAACTAGCGATCCGCCCAGGCTCCGCGTGGGTGATTTGTGGATCTCGACAACAGCACCAACTACCGGGTTCAATTGTGAATCTAAACCATTCAGGGACCCACTAAAATTTCATCAAAATCGGTCCAGCCGATTAGGAGTTTAGTGACAACAAACACACGTACAAAAGAATTCCGAGTTTATATAAAGATAGAATTGGACTCTATGGACTTCAAAACGTGGAGATATATTAAATACAGAAGAAATTTAAACTAACCCAAAATATTTGCTTTGCCTTTTCGCTTTTGTCATTTATAACTAACTATATTTAAAACTAAGGATCGCGATCATGGCATGTATTCCCAACTGTGATAGAATTAAGAAATTTGTAGTTTGTATTAATCAGTTAACCTTTGAGCCTTTTCCAAACATTTTTCTTTTTTATCAGCCCTTAAAGGCTCAATGTTGGAAATAGGCCTCTGCTATAATAGGTAGTCGCTTGGCAGGCATATTACCAATTTCAGTACTTAACACTACAAGTTTGAAATTGAGATGATGAGAAAACAAATTATTGCAATGATTAACAATACCCAACCTCGTAAGAAACTTCCAAACTTTGTATGCTTACGATTAACGTCACAGGATTCTTTTCTGTTAATTTAATGCTTGACATAATTTTTTTGAAAAATGTTCAGGTTTATTATTAAAATTAAAAGTAACATTTGTTTTTCAACACTAGGGGTCTCACCTAGTGTGATACATTCATTACCTGCATCATTTTTGGGTCTCATGGATTGGAGAGCAATAATTACTTAACCTTAGAAAATATAAAAGCGGTAAGTATTCCTTAATAACAATAAATAAAACAAATAAACAATAAAATAAAAAAGGTATATGTTATAAAAAATAATATATTACATAATGATTTACAAGAAAGTAAGCAAATCTGCATAAAACAAAGCCGTGAGTTCTTAATTTCGAAATAGCGTGGTGTCCCCCACCTGAATTGATTAGGGCAATTTGGTAGAATATTTTTATTTTCGTTTCTCCCTGAGGCTACGACATGACGAATGCGTTTCATAGTACCCGCCTACCTATAAAATGTTGAGTAAGGTGAGCTAGGATTGACACGTTTTAATTTAATTAAAAAGACGAGTATTTTGGCAGGCGTGCGTCCTGCTGTGTTAAGTTTAGACGGCACCCATCTTGAACAACGCATAGAAGTTGGTATTGAATGAAGGTTTACATTACTACTGATCCATTATTTAGTTTTCGCTCAAGCTGTACTATATAGTTTCGTCGCTTTTATCAAAAGTTTATCAAGTGCAAGAACATTTTCAGAATTTTTCTTAAATTTTATGGGACTACACCCGAAGTATAGCTCATTTAATGAAAAGAATCATTTAAGTCAGTGAACGTACAAAAAAAATACACGCGTCGAATATAGAACCTCCTCCTTTTTGAACTCAGTTAAAAACAATTTATGCACATTTTCTGAAATTTAAGGAGATCAAATTAAAACAGGCTTTTTGTTAAACGATTTCAACTCGGTTTGAATTTTAAGGTTTTTCAAAAACATTGAAATGCCTTTAAGGTAATTGTTGACCTCTCGGTAACGCAGTCTGAGAAGCCTAGAAAAAGTAATTTGCTATCAATTCATTCATTCAATTGCTATATTACTCATTCATCATTACAGCCCATCATAAGTCAACTGCTAAACACAGGCCTTCTCCAAGGAATGGCACAAAGCACGATCCCAAGCCACCTGCATCCATTGACTTCCTGCATGTCTTACCAGGTCGTCACTCTATCTAGTGGGGGGACGCCCTACACTTCACCTACCGGTACGAGGCTGCCACTCGACAACCTTTCTTCCCCATCGGTTGTCGGTTCTTCGAGCTATATGGCCCGCCCATTGCCACTTCAGCTTACTAATCCGTTGGGCTGTGTCGGTTACTCTGGTTCCACTGCGGATATCCTCGTTTTTAAGTCTATCACGCAGAGAAACCCCGAGCATAGCCCTCTCCATAGCTTGCTGAGCGACCTTGAGCTTCCTCATACGGCCAGCAGTGAAGGACCACGTTTCAGATCCATAGGTCATCACTGGCAACACGCACTGGTTGAACAATTTTGTTTAGAGGTTTTGAGGTATTCCTGACGAGAAGATGTGTCGTAGTCGGACTATTTGTCCCAGGTAAACCATACGAGTACTCGTCAACAACTTCGAGCTTAATGCTCCCAACAATCACCGGCATAGGTGTGACATGGACGTTACACATAACTTTTTTTTTGTCCATATTCATCTTAAAACCTATCCGTTGGGAGACACTATTGAGGTCATTGAGCATAGTGCTTAGGTCCTCCAGCGATTCTGCCATAAGGACTATATCGTCTGCAAATCGAAGGTGAGTGATGTACTCGCCATTGCCGTGAATACCGTATCCTTTCCAGTCCAGTAGCTTGAAAACGTCTTCTAATGCAGCGGTGAAGAGTTTCGGGGATATAACATCACCCTGTCTTACACCTCTTTGCAGTTGGATAGGTTTCGTAATCTGGTTCTGTACTCGGATAGTCATCGTAGCCCTACTGTACAAACACTTCAGCATTTCGACATACCGATAGACATAGTAGCAAATTGTACTCCTCGGTCTTCTGTACAATTTGCCGAAGGGTATGTGTGTGGTATATGGTGCTAAAGCCTTTTCGGAAACCGGCTTGTTCAGGAGGCTGGAAGTCGTCGTGTCTACGTGCAAGACGATTCCTAATGACTCTCGAAAACAGCACGTAGACGCTGCTCAGAAAGGAAAACGGTCTGTAGTTCTTCAAGAGAGCATTGTCGCCTTTCTTGAAGAACAAGACCACCGCACTTCTACTCCACGCCTCCGGAGTAGTGCCGCCATGGAGGACGGAATTAAACAGCTTCTGAAGGACTTCAAGTACCGGTTTTCCACCCGCTTTCAGAAGCTCCGCTGTAATTCCATTCTCGCCCGGGGACTTGCCGTTCTTAAAGTGCTGGAGAGTTATTCTAATCTCGCTCAGACTGACGTCCGAGATATCTTCGGAATAGTGTCGTATAAGACTTGCTCTTGGACTTTTACTCACACTTGCGTGTGGCTCCAACGATGACGTGTACAACTGCCCATAGAACCTCTCAATCTCACTCTAAACCTCAGATGTCCCGGAAACGATGCTGCCACATTCGGTCTTCAGCTTCAACAGTTGGCTCTTTCTGGCAGACAGATCTCTGGCAAAGACTTTGGAGCCCTAGTTCCGCTCGATCGCTTCTTCAATACGAGCAGTATTAAAGTTGCGTAAGTCCCGCCACATGCATTTGGAGATCTGTTTGTTCAGTTGCCTGTATGCTGTCAAATCTGCTGAAGACTGCAGCTTCATTTCTCGTCTAAAAGCCATGAAATTAAGAGTGTGATCGGAGAGTTTTTGTGTTCTTCTGAGGCTGTTCCTCGTCGACACACTCGCAATCTTTACTACGTTGTTAACGATAATAATAACTTGAGTAACGATAACTTGTGGACGATAAATTCGACACCTCCTTGGGACAAATGGTCGCCCTCCCGATGATAAAACAAGTTGCCGGATTCGAGGATTACCATGTCCTCCCCCTCTCTTCGGACCTCAGATAATCCTATAATATCTCAGCGAAACTTGTCTATCTATTCTTCCAGCTCCAAGATCTTCTCGTCAGTCCTCAGTGTGCGTGCGTTGTATGTTGCCAGGTCGAGACGTCTTAGGTGGCAACCGAACCTCCACCGGAGATTCTTAGCACCCACTGCCCCGCCGTTACCATGGTCGCCACCATAACCAGGAATAGCGGGGCCACCGGGGACTGGAGGCCGTTTATTTGTGTCGTTGCACAAGGGGGGTATATTGCCATAGTTTCCACGCTTGGCGAGCGAGTTGGCAACCGCAGTTTTTTTTATTGTAATTTGCTGTTATCAGAAAGATGCTGCTGCCCATCTTCTGTCTCAGTTTCCCTCAGTCGCCTCTTACGACACCCACGGGAAGAGACGGGGTAGTGGGTATTCTTACCCGAAACTACACACACCATATTAATCATTAGCTATATATAAATATATATTACAAGGGGATTATTACTCGTTCGTATTATTTTAAGTATTTAAGCAGCCACGTAGCGGTAAGCGAAGTGTAGGACGACTCCCCACTAGATGTAGTGACGACCTGGTAAGAGATGCAGGAAATCGATGGATGCAGGTGGCTCAGGACCGTGCTTTGTAGCATTCCTTGGGAAGACCTATGTTCACCAGGGGTACTTGTGATGGGCTATAATGATGATTATGATCATTATTATTTTGAGATATTACAAGTCTCTTCAATACTCTAAAATATGGTGTCATTTAAATTGAATTTAAAACTACGGTGGTGAGAGTAAATTAATAATAAATTAAAAGATTATCCATTACGGCACCACTTAACACGAATACGGTCAAGTAGTACTTCTTGTACTATTACTTATTTTGTGGTCGTACTAGCGGGTAACGGTGCTGCGTTAATCGGAGATGGTTTATTCCACTTTTCCAATCAAATGTCCCACTGGTGGGACAAAGTGGACTCTTTAAAATGTGTTCGTCTACTTTTCCCCACTAATCGTTTCTTGGTGGTACAAATTACACTGTTATAATAAACCTCGTTCACTTTTCCCCACTAGGCTGGCATAAGCAAATTCTAAGATTTTGAAATTTTTTTCAGATATTTTTATGATGACGCTAATTTTACAAATAAAAATGATTTTTTTTATGTTAATCACTATTTTATTATTTTAAACTTATTGAAAATTATTTTCTACATTTTTTTGTTATCTACAAAAGCGTGTTTTTTAAACTATTATTTATTTTGTGTTTTTAGTACGGATAACTACAAAAGCGTGTTTTTTTGGAACGAAGTACTTTTACGCGGCTTTCAGTCGATTGAACCGGTAGAAATCGTAGTAGTTTTATGAATTATTCGCAAATATGAGATTCCTGGCAAAGATAATGGGACAAACTATTTAAATTATTGCATTGTCATCGGTCCTTGATAAGTGTGCGAAGTTTCAAATCAATCCGACGTTTTGAAGGAGATGAAAATCACATTAAAATATTCCGTTACATAGATACATCATACCAAGCTAATAAAAGCGTGTTAAAAAAGACAAATCATCAATATTAAATAATTGTAACCAATATCAGTCATAGATTTGCATATTGTTTATAACATTTTTGGAGTTGTCTACAGAAATCCCAGACAACGTTAATAAAAGATTTACTTACATAATATCTGAAATCACAGATGTTTCAAAATATAACCTCTTAAAAAGACAGATATACAACGATATACAGGCCAAGAAGAATAAATGACGGAATATTTGTTGCAAATATTGAAATATTAAATAAGTAAAATAAAACATTTGGGTATAAAATAACAAATAAATTGTTTTCATATCAGATTTATAATAATTAAACCTATGAAAATGTATAAAAGCACAGATTTACAAAAAAATTCAAAACAAATTACACAAAAAATATTACCAAAATAAAGCGTAGATTTCCAAAATCGTTTATAAAATTTTAGGACTTATCGAATTTTAGGATGTCATTTATACATCTTGGACTGTATATCGGTGTATATCTGTCTTTTTAAGAGGTTATATTATGATGGCACGTTTAGATTATCGGACTAGCAACTCGCCGAATAACTCCCAGAGTTATTCGTGGACGAGTACGACGCGTTTACATATTTGTTTGTATTTGTTTAACGTGGATCTTTTAAACACGGATGACGTACGTCTCGTTGCTACGACTTTATATCTACTTAATATTTATAGACTCACAAATATTTATTTTTATGAATATTTATTTAAAACCGATTTCTAGGATCCCATATCATGGGTTCTCCTTGATAAAGTTCTTTTGGTTTTTTTTTTGCATTATGTTACCGATTTTCTCCTCTATCGTGGAGGCAGTTTACAAACATAAATTGCACAAGGACAAACATCCAGACCCAGAACAATTATTTGTAGACCATACAAATACTTGTTCCATGCGGGATTCGAACCCGCGGCGCACTGCACAGCAACTCATTGCTAAGCCACTGCGCCACGGAGCCGTCAATTAAAAAATATATATAAAAAAGTGGATTCGTTACTCCAATCCATCACAGTAGATAAGTATTTTTCTTATTATTATTTTTTTATTATTTTATAAGAAAAATAATAACCACCTGCGACAAAGTTTACGAGTCAAGCGAATAATGACAAGTATGTAAACACCGGAACGAATACACACGAGCATTTCTTTGACTCGTGTTAAAAACCGACATCGAGTGAAGAATAAGCGAATCTAAACGATGCATGAAACATCTGTGATTTCAAATATTATGTAAGTAAATTTTTATTAATATTTCTATAGATAAATCCAAAATGTTGTAAACAATATGTAAATCTATGACTTATATTGATTACAATTATTTAATATTGATGATTTGTCTTTTTCTTTCTTCAAAATCATAGAATTTGCTTATACCAGCCCTAGTGGAGAAAAGTAGACGAGGTTCATTATAACAGTGTAACTTGTCCCACCAAGTGGACTTTTACGTGGTAGAGCCATGCTGCAGCTATATTAATAGTATAGTTGTAGCACGAATGGGTCGGCTCGACCGGGAAGGACCACGCTCTCACAGAATACCAGCGTAAAATAGCAGCAATGCTGCTGTGTTTCGTATGGTGAGTGTAGAGAACCGGAGACCCTTTTATTGAAAAGAGGCATTCTATTCTATCTTATTCCTCACGGCTGGCTGAAACGAAGATAGATGTAGATGTCTATGGGCCACAGCAACCACTTACCATCAGCTGGACTGTGTGCTCGTTTGTCACCCTTATTTAATAAAAAAAAACGATTAGTGGGGAAAAGTAGACGAACACATTTTAAAGAGTCACTTTGTCCCACCAGTGGAACATTGGTGGGAAAAGAGGAATAAACAGGGTGATAAAAGTGGAATAAACAAGGAATAAACCGCGGTGAGTGCCACGGTCGCACGCGAAGGAGCCCGCGAAGGAAATCACGGCGCGGTATCTCGTGTAACGCAGAGTGGGGTGCATATGACGTAGCGATATGTTTGCCATACCTTTTGAGCGGTGAGTAGGTACTCAAAACAGTAATACTAAAGCGTGTACTTGTCATGCACGGCGAAAGTTCACCCTGCTGCGGCACAACAGCCGCAACCCGCGGACTCTTTTATTAGGTACGTTAGTACGAATTATCTACGTGTTATAAAAAATCAATTGCTGTCCGTTAAAACTCGAAACTGGCTCGAACGATTCTAATGAAATTTTCTGTATGTGTTTGAATCCCTGGGTGGTTTAGATTCACAATTATCCCTGGTAGGTGGAGCTGTTGTCGAGATCCAGAAATCACCCGTGCGAAACCGGGGCGGATCGCTAGTAAATAATAATTATTAAAACTCTGGGTGTTTGTCAATGTGCAATTTATGTATGTAAAATGTCTCCTCGATACCTAGAGGAAAAATTCCTGTTGTGGCGTAATTATTAAAAAATATTAGTCAAGTCAAAATATTAAGTAGCAGTGGCTAAGTATTATGATAATTGCCACTTTACTTTAAAAATCATGTAGCAAACATTTTTATTTTAACATCGACATTTATTTAGTAGCATAGAACAGGGAGACTTCCGTAGCCCTGGTGGTACGCCACGAAGACGGTACAGAATTGGGGTTTAATCGGTGCAAGTCCGATATAATTCGACGTTGTTCCTACAAAAAGGGTGTGCAAAAATGCTATGCATCCTGCTAATGTCCGATAAGGCTTAAATTGGAAAGAGACTGGTCATCTGGTAGAGCGAAGATGCTGTCTCAGTGCTTACCAATCCGACGCTAAAGATGTCCAAGAGTGGACGTAAAAGACTGTTGGATTACTGACTAGTGAATTCACTCAAAGTGCAACAAAACGGGTCAATATCTTCAGCAATTCTATTATGAGAGTTTGCGTTCGCGTTAAAGGAACCTTTCTAGTAAATTGGTAAAGGCGACCGACACGGACAGCAGCCGCGGCCGCTGCTGTTTCCATATGAACCTGTCTGGAAAACATAGTCCATTCCCCAGCAGCAGCATCTTTTTGATAACAGCAATACTACAATAAAAATACTGAGTTTACCAACCCGCTTGCTAGACCTGGCATCTATGGCAAACATCTCCCCATGAGCAACGACATAAAGTAACGGCCCCTAGTCCCCGGTGGCCCCGCTATTCCTAGCTACGGTGGCGACCATGGTAAGGGCGGGGCTGCGGGTGCTAAGAATCTCCGGTGGAGTTTCGGTTAAGACGACTAGACCTAGCAACATTCAACACACGCACCCTGAGGACTCACGAGAAGATCCTGGAGCTGGAAGGAGAGATAGACAAGTTGTGCTGGGATATTATAGGATTATTTGAGATCCAAAGAGAGGGGAAGGACACGGTAACCACCGAATCCGGCAACTTGTTCTGTCACCGGGAGGGCGACCATCTGTCCCAAGGAGGTGACAGATTTATCTTCCACAAGTCTCTCTTTAACATCATCATCATCATCATTACAGCCCTTCACAAGTCCACTGCTGAACATAGGCCTCCCCAAGGAATGCCACAAGCACGGTCCTGAGCCACCCGCATCCATCGACTTCCTGCATGTCTTACCAGGTCGTCACTCCATCTAGTGGGGACGCCCTACACTATCCGCCGGTACAGGCCGCCACTCGAGAACCTTTTTCCCCATCGGTTGTCGGTTCTTCGAGCTATGGCCGGCCCATTGCCACTTCAGCTTACTAATCTGTTGGGCTATGTCGGTCACTCTGGTTCTACTGCGGATATCCTCATTTCTAAGTTTATCACGCAGCGAGACCCAGCATAGCCCTCTCCATAGCTCGCTGAGCGACCTTGAGCTTCCTCATCCGGCCAGCAGTGAAGGACCACGTCTCAGTTCCGTAGGTCATCACTGGCAACGCACTGGTTGTACAGCCTCGTTTTCAAGTTTTGAGGTATGACGAGAAGATGTGCCGTAATTTCCCGAACGCTGCCCAGCCGAGTTGAATCCGTCGATTGACCTCTCGGTCGAAGTTGGACTTACCTAGTCGGACTATTTGTCCCAGGTAAACATATTCGTCAACAACTTCGAGCTTAGTCTCCCAACAACTACCGGCATAGGTGTGACATGGACATTAAACATGATCTTTGTTTTGTCCATGTTCATCTTAAGACCTATCCGTTGGGAGGCACTATGAGGTCATTGAGCATAGTGTTAGGTCCTCCAGCGATTCTGCCATAAGGACTATATCATCGGCAAATCGAAGGTGAGTGATGTACTCGCCATTGATGTTAATGCCGTATCCTTTCCAGTCCAGAAGCTTGAAAACGTCTTCCAATGCAGCGGTGAAGAGTTTCGGGATATAACGTCACCCTGTCTTACACCTCTCTGCAGTTGGATGGGTTTTGTACTCTGGTTCTGTACTCGGATAGCCATCGTGGCCCTACAAGCACTTCAGCACTTCGATATACCGACAGTCAACTTGGCACCGCTGAAGGGACTGCAGCACCGCCAAATTTCGACGGAATCAAAGGCTTTCTCATAGTCCACATACGCCAGACATGGTGGCAAATGTACCCTCGGACTTCTGTACAATTTGCCGAAGAAGTATGTATGGTCTATGGTGCTAAAGCCTTTTCGGCTCAGCTTGTTCGGGAGGCTGGAAGTCGTCGAGTCTGCGTGCGAGACGATTCGTAATGACTCTCGAAAACAGCACGTAGACGCGGCTCAGAAGGAAATCGGTCTGTGGTTCTTCAAGAGCGTTGTCGCCTTTCTTGAAGAACAAGACCACCGCACTTCTGCTCCACGCCTCCGGTGTAGTGCCACCATGAGGACGGAATTGTGGTCAGCACTGTCCGTGAACTGTGTGAGCAGTATCTCATACGAGCACTGCAACTTTATAGGATTCTAGTGCTTGTGTAAGGATAAACGGGGCATACACTGAATGGTTTAATATCGAAAAGGTGTTAGACCGGGATGTGTAGCGTCACCGTGGCTGTTTAATCTGTTCATGGACAATTGCTTGAAAGATTTAAAAGAGAATGAAAGTGGGTTGAGAATGAATGAGTTACTCGTCAAATGTTTTCTCTATGCTGATGACCAAGTACTACTTATGTCTCGGCCGAGGAGTTGCAGGAGATGGTAACTGCTATAAGTGGAGCTTTTGTTAGAAAGGGAATGAAGATGAATGTAAAGAAAACGAAAGTGATGGTGTTTGAAAGAGATGAGGCAGTGACAGACTGCAATATCGTGATTGGAGATGAACAAATTAAACAGGTGAAGGAGTTTCTGGGTTCAAAGTTTACAAGAGATAGAAAGTGTGAGAGTGATATCGAAAGAAGAGTGAATGCAGGAAACATGGTGAATGGAGCTTTGCACTCCTTTATGAGCAGTCGGAAGTTGTCTAACAAGGCTCGTTTGGCTGTGCATGAGGGGGTGTTGGTTCCGACACTCATGTACGGAAGTGAAAGTTGGATATGGCAGAAGAAACTTGAAAGCAGAATAAATGCAGTTGAGATGAGAGCGTTAAGAAGTATGATAGGAGTCAAATTGAGTGACAGGATAAGAAATAGTGAGATAAGAAAACGTTGTGATTTGAAAGAAGATGTAGTGACAAAAATTGAGAAAGGTATGCTGAGATGGTTTGGCCATGTCGAGAGAATGAATGAAGAACGATTGACGAAAAAAGTGTATAAGGCGAGTGTGAATGAAAGTGTTGGAAGGGGTAGACCTAGGAGGACGTTTCTTGACCAAATCAGGGACGTCTTGAAAAAAGGCCAGGTCAAGAGTACCCTAAACCGAAGAGCATGTATGAAGGGAATAATGAAAGTGGACGAAGCGAAACAAGTATGTAAGGATCGTAGCAAGTGGAAAGAAGTGGTCTCTGCCTACCCCTACGGGAAAGAGGCGTGATTATATGTATGTATGTATGTATGTAAACACCGGAACGAATACACACGAGCATTTCTTTGACTCGTGTTAAAAAACCGACATCGAGTGAAGAATAGGCGAATACTCAGGCCGAGCAGCGAGAACATCCGAACAAGGCGTTTACATATTCGTACTCGTGCATACTCGTCTCTAAGACTCGTCTGTGCTCGGCGAGTATCTAAACGATGCATGAAACATCTGTGATTTCAGATATTATGTAAGTAAATCTTTTATTAACTGTGATTTCTATAGATAAATCCAAAAATGTTGTAAACAATATGTAAATCTATGACTTATATTGATTACAATTATTTAATATTGATGATTTGTCTTTTTTGTTTCAAACACACTTCAAAATCATAGAATTTGCTTATGCCAGCCCTAGTGGAGAAAAGTAGACGAGGTTCATTATAACAGTGTAACTTGTCCCACCAAGTGGACTTTTTACGTGGTAGAGCCATATTAATAGTATAGTTGTAGCACGAATGGGTCGGCTCGACCGGGGAAGGACCACGCTCTCACAGAATATCAGCGTGAAATAGCAGCTTAATGCTGCTGTTTCGTATGGTGAGTGTAGAGAACCGGAGACCCGTTTTACTGGAAAAGAGGCATTCTATTCTATCTTAGTCCTCACGGCTGACAACGCATCTGCATTGAAATTCGCAAACGAAGATAGATGTAGATGTCTATGGGCCACAGCAACCACTTACCATCAGCTGGACTGTGTGCTCGTTTGTCACTCCTATTCTATAAAAAAAACGATTATTGGAAAAATCAGACGAACACATTTTAAAAAGTGGAATAAACCGCGTGATAAAAGTGGAATAAACAAGGAATAAACCGCGGTGAGTGCCGCGGTCGCACGCGAAGGAGCCCGCGAAGGAAATCACGGCGCGGTATCTCGTGTAACGCAGAGTGGGGTGCATATGACGTAGCGATATGTTCGCCATACCTTTTGAGCGGTGAGTAGGTACTCAAAACAGTAATACTAAAGCGTGTACTTGTCATGCACGGCGAAAGTTCACCCTGCTGCGGCACAACAGCCGCAACCCGCGGACTCTTTTATTAGGTACGTTAGTACGAATTATCTACGTGTTATAAAAAATCAATTGCTGTCCGTTAAAACTCGAAACTGGCTCGAACGATTCGGTCTTCAGCTTCGACAGTTGGCTCTTTCTGGCAGACAGATCTCTGGCAAAGACTTTGAGCCCTGGTTCCGCTCGATCGCTTCTTCAATACGAGCTGTATTGAAGTTGCGCAATCCCCGCATGCATTTGGAGATCTGTCTGTTCAGTTGCCTGTATGCTATCAAATCTACTGAAGATTGCAGCTTCATTTCCCGTCTAACAGCCATGAGATTAAGAGTGTGATCGGAGAGTTTTTGTGTTCTTCTGCGGCGGGTCTTACAAAACTTAGCTCCGACCGCATGGACAGTTTCCACGAGCTTGTCATTCATATCGTCCACTGCATTGCAATCTTCTAGGCACTGAAAACGGTTTTGTAACTCGAGCTGAAAGGTTTCGGGACTTTGGATTAGAGCACGAGGGGACGGGCGTTAACTTCATTAGACGACACCTCTCCAACTTAACGTTTAGGTTCAGTGTGCCTCTAACCATTCGGTGATCGCTACCAGTTTTCACCCTCGCGATCACTGAGACATCACTGAACAGTTGGCGTCTAGTCGTCATAATGAAGTCAATCTCATTTTTGTCGAACCGTCGGGGCTCGACCAGGTCCACTTCCTGTGGGGCCGCTTCTGGAAGAAAGAGTTCATCATAAAGTCCTCTTTCTCCATGAAGTCGGCCAGCTGCTAACCTTGGTTCCGTTGCTAATCCGAATTTCCCTACTTTCAGCTCACCGTTCTCTCTTGTGCCTAGCTTTGCGTTGAAGTCTCCATTAACACCGTATAGTGGGTTTTAGAGAATGCATGGCTCTAGAGATATCCTCATACATTTCCTCCACCTCCTCATCGGGGTGTGCCGAAGTTGGTGCGTAAACCTGTATGACCTTCAGCGAATACCGTTTGGTGATTCTGAGTATAAGGTACGCAACCCTCGTCGACACACTCCCAATCTTACAACGTTGTTAACGAGACACTTGTGGACGATAAATCCGACACCTCCTTGGGACAGATGGTCGCCCTCCGGTGATAGAACAAGTTGCCGGATTCGAGGATTACAGTGTCCTCCCCTCTCTTCGGACCTCGGATAATCCTATAATATTCCAGCGCAACTTGTCTATCTCTTCTTCCAGCTCCAGGATCTTCTCGTCAGTCCTCAGAGTGCGTGCGTTATAAGTTGCCAGGTCGAGTCGTCGTGGTGGCAACCGAACCTCCACCGGAGATTCTTAGCACCCCTGCCCCGCCGTTACCATGGTCGCCACCGTAGCCAGGAATAGCGGGGCCGCCGAGACTGGGGGCCGTTTCTTCGTCACTTTCTTCATTGGGGATATTGCCGTAGTTGCCACGCTTGGCGAGCGGGTTGGCAACCGCAGTTTTATTATTTGCTGTTATCAGAAAGATGCTGCTGCCCATCTTCTGCCTCAGTTTCCTCTGTCGCCTCTTACGACACCCACGGGAAGATATGGGGTAGTGGGTATTCTAACCCGCCACTACACGGGATCAACTCTCTTTAACAACGATGTTAAAATTAGGAGTGTGTCGACGAGAGTTGTGTACCTTATACTCAGAATCACCCCCACGTGGACCTGGTCAAGCCCCGACGGTTCAACAAAAAATTAGATTGACTTCATTATGACGACCAAGCTACAACTGTTCAGTGATGTCTCAGTGATCGCGAGGGTTGAAACTAGAAGCGATCACCGAATGGTAAGAGGCACATTGAACCTTAATGTAAGTTCGAGAGGTCACGTCTAATGGTGTCAACGCTCCATACCCCTCGTGCTCTAATCCATAGCCCTGAAAACTTTCAGCTCTAATTACAAAACCATTTTCAGTGCCTAAAAAGTTCACCATCGGACACAGAGCTAGTCAAAAACGTCTCTGTCAAGGCGATAATGTCAAGATTAGCTTGAGTCACATTATTATGAAAATCCTTATTTTTAAGCGCAAACCACGAACATTTTTATAGCACTGAATTATTTTCATAAACTGTTGACGCTTATTGCTGCGTATTATTTTCTTTGGTACGAAAGTTCTGGCGCCAAGGTTTAACCCAAATATCCTCTGCCCAATGCGCCGGTGACATAACACTTTCAGCTCGCTTGGCCGGAACTCCCAGCTTAAACGACGAGTTTCGTCCACGTGATTTCAACGCTTCCACAGTGCAAACGTCATTTCCACATATAGAAGTAAGATGAGCCCGCACCTGTTCGACAGCGTCCTGTACATAATACAAGTGCAGGTATCTTCACCTCTCTGCAGCGCGCAAAGGCGTCACTGCTGTACCTCGAAGCACTCCAGGTAACGAAGCTCTCAATCTTTTAGTCTTTTTCACTTCCACCCATTCCCCTGCCTGATCCACATTCACGTTCATGGCCCACCTATGACGTTAGTTGTTGAGAACACTATGCTCTAGTTGTATCTTTACTTGGAACAAATAGTCGGACTAGGTAAGTCCAACTTCAATAGAGGTCAATCGACGGATTGAACTCGACTGGGCAGCATTCGGGAGATTACGACACATCTTCTCGTCAGGTATACCTCAAAACTTGAAAACAAGATTGTACAACCAGTGCGTGTTGCCAGTGCTGACTTATGAATCTGAGAAGTGGTCCTTAACTGCTGGCCGTATGCGGAAGGTCAAGGTCGCTCAGCGAGCTACGGAGAGGGCTATACTCGGGATTTCTCTGTGTGATAAACTTAGAAATAATGAGGATATCCGCAGTAGAGCCAGAGTAACCGACATAGCCCAACGGATTAGTAAGCTAAAGTGGCAATGGGCCGGCCATATAGCTTGAAGAACCGACAACCGATTGGGAAGAATGGTTCTCGAGTAGCAGTCTCGTACCGGTAGGCGAAAAGTAGAGTGGCCCCCACTAGATGAAGTGACGACCTGGTAAGACATGCCTGAAGGCACCTGGAAGTCGAAAGATGCAGGTGACTCAGGACCGTGCTTATGCCTATGTTCAGCAGTGGACTTGTGAAGGGCTGTAATGATGATGATGATGATGTTGATGATGATGTATTATATAATCATACACAAGGTGTTGATCGCTTTTATATCCGTGAACCCGTGAACTGTACGAAGAATAAATCCCAAATTTGTATACGCTCTTTTTAGAAGTAGTAGAGAATGTGTTCCCTAAACGATAATAATAATCACACTCACTATTAAGCCGAACGCCTAGATCTTTAACTTCTTTAACTCTAACCATTGGCGCACTACACACCACGTATTAGTATATACAATGGGTGTGCGCTTTCTTCCAGGTATCGTGTGCGGTTCGATTCGGGGCGGGGGCCCCGAATGTCTTGTATTGTAACCCCCCGAGTAGGACGATGACTCGGAAGTGGTCCCGAAGCATCGTGATAGTACAGCGAGGGTGCTGGGGCATCAAGTACTGCCCCGGGGACTTGCTTTCAATATATCAAAGCGAGAGAGGGGCTCCGAACAGAAATCCCTCGAACTTGACCCCTCGTGTACGCTGATGGTGACCACCATGGGGTTTAAGCCGGTAGGAGTCCGGCATAACCTTTCTGTTGCCCCCGCAGCTGAAGGTATCCATGAGAGTTTCCTCACGAAAAATAAAATTAAGTGACGACCTGGTAGTAAAACGCAGGAAGTCGATGAAAGCAGGTGGCTCAGAACCGTGTTTTGTGGCAATTTTTGGGGGAGACTTATGTCTGACTCTGTTGATATCATTGTCTGTCTGTCATCTTGTTACTTAGTGGCTGTCCCGCAACCAGGAAATTTGTATCCAGGAAGTAAAACGCTAAGATTATTAATTTATCTATTAATGTATGACAAAAATCCCTAAATCGTCACAGGAAACAAAAACTATTTATTAGTTTTAGAGGTTTACCCATAAAAATGCTATTTTGTTGAACTGGCCACTTTGAACTGATTTGTAACCCACAATATATAAACTCTTCTCATCAACCATATTGCATAGAATAGCACCAGAAATTTATCAAAACCAACCAATAAAACAGGCAGGCTTCCGACCACAGTACTCCACAATAGACCACATACATGCCATAGAACAAATATGTTGGAATATTCAGTTTAACAAACCACTTTACATAGCATTTGTGGACTATTCCAAAGCGTTCGACTGCATAACACACTCATCTAAATGGAATGCGTTAAGAAGTAATAAAAAAATATATTAATATCTTAAAGAACATTTACTCCTAGAGTATAAGATGAGTAAAATTAAAAAGACTAGAAGAGTTCACAATTAGAAAGGGTGTGAGACAGAGAGACCCCCTCTCTCCCAAACTGCTCATAGCTTTTCCCAAACTGTTTACTGTGTGGGAATTCAAACATATAATAATAATAATAAAGCAGAAAGGAAAATTATTAGGCATTACCTATATCGTAAGAGTGGAATTTGAAAAATAAAGATATGTTCCCCGGCAGCACACGCCGTTATGACCTCCACCTCTATTACGTTTCGCTGCAGAGTCGAGTGCCATACCATAACTTTGGTGGGTTCAGGTTTCTTAATAGTATTACAAGTTTGTGAAGTAAAAGCTGGGGCGCAGACCCCGTGTTTAAAAATTCGACATGATAATGACAGCCCGCTTACCTTCAGTTTTTGAATGTTAATTTTGGTCGACATCGGGACGTCAAACACCTCAGTCCCCCCCCCCGTGACCATGGGTGCTGTAAAGCACCCGAAACGACGGGAATTAAAAAGTTAAACTAAACGCGATAAAATCCGTAAAAAATAGTTTCATTTAATGAAAATGACAACTTTATGATGCAACCTTCAACGGCGTCTGGTCTGTCCACATGCGAACTCACGCGTGTACTTTGATATAGTTATGTACTATAATATATGTATGTATACTTTATACGCCTACTTTTCGCGTTCATTTTATTTAAAACTGACTTAACAAACAAACTTACAGTTCACCTAATGATAAGGGTTCGAATCCCAAGTCAGGCAAAAATCAGTTAATGAATTTTCTGTCAAGAAATTCTCAATAGCAGCCCAGAGTAAGGAAGTAACTGGCGGTATTTCATCCCCGTGCCTCCGAAAGCACGTAAAGTCGTTAGTCTTGCACCTGATCTCTCTCCGCTCGCGTCGGATTGCTGTCCCATCCAACGAGTGAAGGAATAAAGCGTGCACCCGTCCTTGTGCACACTCGGACACTATCATCCTGTGCTGAGCAGATGGCTGGTCTTCGTTGAGATCGACCACAATTTGGTCTGCTTATATAATTAGAATCATTTCGAGTGGGCACTGTTTCGAAATTGCCTAGGAGGGACATTTTTGAAAAATAATCCACCAGGATATAATTATGACATAGCCCCTTCAGGACTATTTTGGAGATTACTTACAGAAAAAGCAGTGGCATAAAATTGGAATACAGTTATTAAAAAATAATCCAATAAACGTTGAAAAATTTAATAAAAGCATAACATAAAAAACATAATGTAATTTTAAAAGCTAAATTAATGAGGGCTAATAATCTTCCGCTCACCAGATGTCGCTAGTTGACACTGAGGTGAAGTTTTGTTACACAATGTCATTTAATTGAGAAGTTAGTTTTAAATAAAAGTTTATCAGTTATTAAAGTATTATATTAATACAATGCCTGTGTTTTACTCATTAATTTTTGTGAAAATTTTTAACTCTTTTTTTTCTACTTTTATGAATATCTTTGGTTTGGTTCATTATTTCTTAATCTAATTAATATAAAATACAACCAATAGCTCATTTTTAAGTGTCGCCGCCCTGGTGGCAGAAAGAGTCGTGGATACCCTCATTAAATGGAACATTGTTTAAGCTTATTTGCAATGGATTTAACAATACTTTTACTTCTAAAACATTCTCCTTGAACAGTCGGAAGCCATTCAATGAATGGGCGACAGTAGAATCCATAAAACGACAAAGGTTATATGATCTTTACCATGAAAGGTCATATAATCCTAGCGTCGAATTTAGGAATATGTAAAAAATATTCAAAATATTTAAAAGTGTGCTCCACTGCAAAGTCTTTGCATTAGAGCAACAAAATTAAGACGGCTTCTAATAAAATTAAAATGACATGGAGTATAATTAAAAGCGAAACTGGTAAGGTCAACTTTCGCAATTCAAACTACCAGTTAAGTGTTAACAACAAATTGACTGAATCAGATCAGGACGTTGCAATGGTTTTGAGAAATATTTTACTGATATTCCGATCTTAACCACTAAATCACTGAATTCTAATTCTACCGTTGCCGAATCATTACTTAAACAAAATGTAAATGCGTGTACAAAGAATTTTAAATTTCATAAAGTATCATCAAAGATGTTATAAAATATTTTAAAACTATTGATATTAAGAAAACTGCGGATCTGTGGGGATTTCCGTTAAAGTTATTGCGTCTATAATAGATACAATCGCGCCTCATCCAGCTATTATTTTAATACTAGTATCGAATCTGGTGTGTTTCCTGATTTAATGAAGCATAGTAAAGTAATACCTTTATTTAAATCTGGTAGTACATTAGTCCCCGCCAATTTTAGACCTATTTCTGTCTGACTACCAACACGTAAGATTTTTGAAAAATTATTCTTGATCAAATGTTAAATTTCTTTAATATAATTTACTTCATAAAATCAATTTGGTTTCACAAGGGTCGCTCGACAACTGATGCCGGTGTTGAGCTGATTAAATATATCTTTAATGCATGGGAGAATTCACAGGATGCTTTGGGTATATTCTGTCCTATCCAAGGCCTTCGATTGTGTTCACCATGAAACATTAATCAGGAAACTTCAACACTACAGTGTAAGAAGTGATGCTCTTAAATTAATTATTTCATATTTAAGTAACAGAAAGTTGTCATTAACAGTATGAGCTCTTCCGGGTCGATGGTACAAATGATTGAGATTGAGGCACGCCCAAGGCTCAATTCTCGGCCACTTTCTGTTTCTTGTATACATTAATGACTTACCTTACATAGTAAGGGATAACTATGATATAGTATTATTTGCTGATGACACGTCTTTAATTTTCAAATTAAGACGACAATTAATAAAATATGACGAAGTAAATAATGCTATATCGAAATTAGTAAATTGGTTCAATGTTAATAATTAGCATTTAAATGGCACTAAAACGAAATGTATAAAATTCATGACTCCAAATGTCTAATAATTAAATACTAATGTGATTTTAAATGGGAGGAACTGAATCTTGTAGATACCACAATTTTTCTTGGAATCACACTAAACGCGAAGCTTCAATGGAGCCTCCATATATCAAAACTAGCAAGCAGACTTAGTTCTGCAGCATATGCTGTAAAAAGATTAGAAATCTTTTATTTTGCTATGGGGAGACGCAGCTGACACTGAAATTATATTTGTTTTACAGAAGAGGCCATAAGAGCAATTTATGATTTAAAGCCTTAAGAGTCGATGCGACAAAATTTAAGGAAATTAATACATTAACTTTAGCCTCTCAATACATTTATGAAAATGTAATATACGTACACAAAATAAAAGTAGTTTTACAAAAATAAGTGATATTCATTCTGTAAATACTAGGAACAGACACAAGTTAGTAGTACCAGTTACTCGACTCCACCGAGTCAGTAATTCATTCTTGGGGCGATGTATACGCTTTTACAACAAAATCCCAGAAAATATGCAAAATTTGACCTGCTCAAAGTTCAAAAACTTTATTAAACAAAGTTTGTATAAAAAGGGTTATTATAATATTAAGGAATTTATGGATGATAATAACCCCTGGGAATGAGGTGATTGCTACCAAGCTATTTCTAATTTGTTTTGTGTTGTTAATTGTGTAACATACATGATTGTAAGCTGTTATTTAAAAAAAAAGTCCCGCTGGGTTTCTTGCTGGTTCTTCCCAGGACAGAGGTTTTTTTTCGAACCAGTGGTAATTAAACAAAAGAGTGACTTTCAGTAAGTATTATTTATAATCTATATTGAATAAAAAAGTTTCTGTTTCTGTTTCAAATGACAACTCATGTAAGATGATTTCAAAATCAAAAATATGTTTAATATTTTATAACTTTAGGTTTATGTTTACTACATTGTGTATTTACAAAATTATACATAAAATGTTTGGAGTTTACATTATTTCAAGTATTTGAGACTTCTTTTCTTTGACGTAGCTGTGCCCAAGGATCCTGTAGCATGGAAGGATGAAGGTAAGCATCAATATTACTTTTGTTGTCTCTTCCATAACTGCTATTGCTATCACTCTGAAAAAAACATATCTTATAACAATAAAGCATATAAAACATATAACATTATGTAAAATACCATAAAATCATATATCGTCGTTGCAAATTTAAAATCTCCCATGTGAAAAAGTAACTTATCGAGAAAAACGCAAAAACTTTCCCCTGAAAAATTTTCTATGAAAACATTTTAGTTCCATTGCTTATTTAGTAGAAACTAGAAATTGAAATGTAAATGAAGAGGAAATGTTTTGTATTAATAATTAAAGCTGACGATAAAGCCTATTTAATTATTTTTTTACACATGGTAGATTTTGATTGCAAGATTTTTGTCACATAGTAGTTTTCGAAAGGACATTAATTAAAATAAAAGTTAATATTTTTGTTGTGTTTAATAAATCAATTAGGTATTGACCTTTCATATTTTGACAAAATACAAATTTAAGATATTTTATACTTAACTAATAATATAATAATAAAAAATTCTTGGGATGAATGAAATTGAATCATAAAATGGATGTTAATTATTATCAATTACAATTCTGTTGGACGATATGAATGACAAGCTCGTGAAAACTGTCCATGCGGTCGGATAAGTTCTGCAAGACCCGCCGCAGAAGAACACAAAACTCTTCGATCACTCTTAATCTCATGGCTGTTAGACGGGAAATGAAGCTGCAGTCTTCAACAGATTTGACAGCGTACAGGCGACTAAACAGACAAATCTCCAAATGCATGCGGCGGGACTTACGCAACTTCAATACAGCTCGTATTGAAGAAGCGATCGAGCGGAACCAAAGCTCAAAGTCTTTGCCAGAGATTTGTCTGCCAGAAAGAGCCAACTGTCGAAGCTGAAGACCGAATGTGCAGTATGGAATTACAGCGGGCTTCTGAAAGCAGGTGCAATACCGGTACTTGAAGTCCTTCAGAAGCTTAATTCGTCCTCCACCATCCATGGTGGAGGACGGAATCAACTCCACGCCTCCGGTGTAGTCCTCCAGGACTACACCGAGGCGTGGAGCAGAAGTGTGGTGGTCTTGTTCTTCAAGAAAGGCGACAACGCTCTCTTTAAGAAGTACAGACTGATTTCCTTCCGAGCCGCGTCTACGTGCTGATTTCGAGAGCCATTACGAATCGTCTCGCATGCAGACTCGACGACTTCAAGCCTCCCGAACAAGCCGGTTTCCGAAAAGGCTATAGCACCATAGACCACATACATACCCTTCAGCAAATTGTACAGAAGTCCGAGGAGTACAATTTGCCACTACATCTGGCGTATGTGGACTATGAAAGCTTTGATTCCGTCGAAATTTGGGCGGTGCTGCAGTCCCTTCAGCGATGCCAAGTTGACTGTCGGTATATCAAAGTGCTGAAGTGTTTGTACAGTAGGGCTGCGATGGCTATCCGAGTACAGAACCAGAGTATGAAACCTATCCAACTGCAGAGAGGTGTAAGGGTGACGTTATATCCCCGAAACTCTTCAACTCGGCTGGGCAGCGTTCGGGAAATTACGGCATCTTCTCGTCATGTATACCTCAAAACTTGAAAACGACACTGTACAACCACAGTGCCGGTGATGACCTATGAAACTGAAACGTGGTCCTTCATTGCTCGCCGTATGAGGAAGCTCAAGTTTCTCTGCGTGATAAACTTAGAAATAAGGATATCGGTGATATAGCCCAACGGATTAGTAAGCTGAAGTGGCAATGGGCCGCTCATATAGCTCGAAGAACCGACAACCGATGGGGAAAAAAGGATCTCGAATGGCGGCCTCGTACCGGCGGGCGAAGTGTAGGGCGTCCCCCCACTAGATGGAGTGACGACTTGGTAAGATATGCAGGAAGTCTATGGATGCAAGTGGCTCAGGACCGTGCTTTGTGGCATTCCTTGGGGAAGTAATGATGGGCTGTAATGATGAACTCATGTTTTAACACTAAATTTACCATTAGGTGTCCTAGGTATCCCCGATGAATACTTTTCAGATATAATTAACATTATACTATCACAATCTCTTATTAAGTAACAACTTAACAACTCTAGTATAATAGAAAAACTGATGGTCTGTGTTAGCGCGCGACAAGTTGTAGCTGCACTGATGTCAAATGACGTGTAGCCTTGCCTCTATTTATTACCCATCTTACCATAATGCGTGAATGATGTAACATTGTGCTCTCTATCTAGAAATAGACGCAAATTTGGCAGAACGAAGCGTCGAGTACCACATAGGAGATTACAGGTTTTGAAAAATAACTGTTGTTAAAACATCCTATGTGTGCATCAGGCACATAGGAGATTTTGGTGAACAACTAAATACGGGCTAACACTTGAGATATTTTATAAATGAGACGTCCTTCAGTGAAGCAATAAGATATTCACATAGGAGTTTTTACAAACGGCAGCTATTCAAAATAGCTTTTAAAATCTGTAAATCTCATTTCAAAGAAAATGACACATAGGAGATTTTAGATTTACAAGGACTAAATAGTAATTTACAGGTCAATCAACTTGGGGTTTCGTTACATCTGATGTTTTTGTAGCTAAGGTAAGATGAGCAACATACCTAGTTAATTAAAATATTATGATGTTCACATTTGTTTTAAGAAAGTTTACAGGCCTTAAAATGTTCATTTTCTGCAGTAATTTATTACACATTGTAAAATGTATCTCACATAAATCTGTCCATCTGTATGCTAAATTTTATCTAATTTAAATGATATATAAATGTATAAATGTATGTATGAATGAGCTGTGGTAGCTTAGGGCTAAGCTCTTGCTGTAAATTACCAATGAAATAGTTAATTACAATTTAGTACTGATTTACCACATGCTTAGCAGTGAAAAAACTACATTACATAAATTTAAAAATGTTTGAAGTCATAGAATCTGCCAACACACACTGGGGCAGCTCAGTGGACATTTACTTGCTCTAAAACCTTCAGAAATGAGAGGTTCAACCTCAGTAGTAGGATGTCTAAAGGCTGTAACTTTACTATTTAACTATTTACATATGATTGAGTAACAAACATAAAAATATCTTCACAAACATATGAATAGAAAGTTATTTCCAGCAATTGATAAATAAATTATATTATATTTTGTTAAAAAAATTATTTTTTAAAACTGATAGAAAACCAGAATAAATAAAATGTAGGTTGCAATGATATTCGCATAACATCTATTTTCACCTTTAGGAGACAGGTGTATTTCATTAATGTGGTAAGATACATATACATATACATAAACACTCACGCCTGTCACCCAGAGGGGTAGGCAGAGACTACGGACTTCCACTTGGCACGATCCTGGCACACCTCTCTCGCCTCCTTTACATCCATATATCTACGCACACGCCGTCGGTTAAGGGTACTCCTAATCTGGCCCATTTCAATATATCGCCAATTTGGTCGATAAACCTTCGTCTAGGGCGTCCTTTCCGACTCTGCTGCTCACTTCTGCAGCATAAATTTGCTTTGTCACTCTTTCTTCGTTCATCCTTTCTACATGACCAAACCACAAGCATTCCTTTCTTAATCCTGGTCACAACGTCATCTTGCAAACCACACTTTCTCTTATCACACTATTTCTCACCCTGTCATTCAGATTCAGCCCTAGCATACTCCTTAATGACCGCATTTCTACAGCATTTATTCTACTCGTGCTTCTTCTGCCAGACCCAACTTTCACTACCATACATTAAAGTAGGGACTAACACAGCATTGTGAATTGCCAACGTGCCTTTTTGACACATTCTGACTCTTCACAATAGCGTGTAGAGCCCCATTCACTCTATTTCCTGCGTTCACTCGTCGTTCTATATCCTTATCATATCTACCATCCCTACTAAATAAACATCCCAAATATACAAACTCATCCACTTGCTCAATCAACTCCCTTCTATTCTTATTTCACATAACGTTTTACTTTCTTCTCTTTCAAAACCATCACTTTCGTCTTACTTATGCTCACTTTCATACCTCTTTCTTTAATGATCGGTTCATTAAAGTAACCATCATTTGCAACTCGGCCGACGATGCAAATATGACTTGATCATCGGCGTACAAAAGGCATTTGACGGTTAACTCACCCATTCTCAACCCACATTCTTCAACTTTCAAGTGGTAAGAATTTATAAATATATTAATAAATAATATATGTGGTGCCATTTCTGCACTTATATTATGGTTGTAGCATAAATGTGTCTGCACAACTGGGGTAGGCCCATACTCTTAGAGAATATCAGAGTAAAATAGCAGCTTAATGCCGCTGTGTAGTCTTGTGTAGTTCGCGGATGATGAACGAATAGGAAACGTATCTTGGCACTGTACTAGAAGAAACGTTTCCAAATTCTGATTGTTAGTCGGTCAAACAGTTCTTTTCGTGCACCTACACTCGCAAGACGCCAACACCAAACCGTGCGTGTGAACGACGCACGCAAACAGAACAGAATCGGTTAGTACTCATTCAAGGTAGACATGGCGTTAAATAAAATATTCGATATAAGTTTAATTTTATAGCAAATAATTATTACAATGCTTATTTTTAGACATGTGAAGCCTAAATTTTTACGTAATATATCAAAAGAATACATGTATTGATGTTTTAAGGAATATTTTCATTCGAATAACATTGCTTAGTAAACCACCATCTACTCCATTCTACAGGTATTAAAGTCATTTTATTGAACAGTTGACTCTCAAAGGATGCTAGATGGCATAAATACGCTAATTTAATATAAAATTATAAATCAGTAAGGTAAGAAAAAAGTTTATTTTGAATGAACTGAAATATGATAATTTTATTCATTATGGTAAATAATATTTATTTAATAAATTTGTTAATTTTTTTAACTGTTTATTTTAACAGTTAAAAGATATATTAACCATCTTTAATTCAAGGACAAGAGCCGATGAATGCCTCTCTATAGCTAGCAACCCAAATCACCTAATTAGTTTACAACAAATCCTTGCTCTCTGCTTAGCCTTTTACCATACTATGCAGAGGCCAATAAATTTATTTAAATTTTTTTATTATGATTTATGTAAATATTTCATTGCAATACATAAAAATGGTATAATATTATCTTTATGCTATTGACTAGAATGACAGTCCTAAGCCTGTTCAAGTATGAAGGGAAATCAAATATTATGTCAAATTTTAAGTTAATAATATTTTTTATCAAACAACGTTACGACTCGAGCAAATATCGACCGACTGAGACTGACTGCATTAACCTGTTATTGTATCTATCAGTCTGACTGTTGACTGATTCAGTCAGTGACTGACTGAGATAACCATTCCATACAGATAGATACATTTTAAACAGGTTAGCAGTACTGATGACCGAATAGAACTAATAGAACTAAGAGACCGAACTAGTTCACTACCGTAATGAACTAGTATGGAGCAATCTTTAAAATGACCGAGCAGGCGCAAGACTATTGCTGTGTTATGTATTGTGAGTGTAGAAAACCAGAGACCCTTTTTACTGGAAATGAGGCATATCAGGGGTCACACATCTAAATTTTGATTTATAATTGATGATAAGTGTAGATGTTGTCTATGGGCCACAGTATCCACTTACCATCAGGTGAACTGTGTGCCCTTTTGTCACCGTTATTATATATATAAAAATATTATCTTGGTATTACTATTGAGATGACCGAACTACGAACTATGATAATATTTAAGCTTTAATTCGAAGACCGGTATCACCAAGAGATCAGTTACATATAACATAATTTAATCCAACTATGAAAACAACTTATATTTTTACCCTACTTACTGACAAGCAGACACAAAGTATGGCTAAAATTTATATTTATATTTAAAGAAAAACTTAATCTACTAAATAAGATGCACATTTCAATACCCCAAAACTACTCTGCGGTGAGTTATTACCCCATCTGTTGTTATAATTGTGACCACGTCTTCTTTGATAGTTTTGATGACGATTATTTTGAAAACTGTTTTGATTTTGAATTCTTCCAGGCCACCTTTCGTGGACAGGCGTACTATAATTCAAAGGTATGAAGTCGTCGGACATGGTATTAAAATTAAGCTATATTTTGATTGTTGGCGTATTTTAACACGTACAATGCAATAATAATCTTGATGATTGTAATATTAAAGAATAATTTAAAAAAAAACACCAATCACCACGTTTAAAATAAATATAAACAGTCCAGCAGTAACTAGCTTGCTACATATCTATTTAATGCACAGATTACTGTATACCAGTCAAAGAGTATAGTAACTGTCCTATACAGGATACCAGTTAATGTGGACAAATGACAATATCAATAAATAAAGCATAGATAAATAGATTTTTTTTTGGAATTTATGGCCTGGTATCTAGACCTTTAGGCCAAGTCTTAGGTATTTTTATTCGGTTTATTATAATTTTCTTCATAGTACACTGCTTCACAATAGATATGTAGCAAGCAAGTGATTATATTCTTTTTTTTAAACTGGCTTTACGGCTCTGGGTTCTAGCTCTTCTGAACCTGATTATATTCTCTTTCACTGCTTTCACAGACTAATATTTTTATTTTTCTTTCTAGGATAGGGTGACCACGGAATATAAAAAACAAGAGGCAGCCCAAAGTGGGCGGGGCAGGCAAGTCAGAATTAGTGACAGCAGAGCGTAATTGACTGTTAGTCGCAGGCTCAAATTGTTGCGGGCTGACGGATCGCTGCTTAAGTGATATATACGAAAATATGCCGCTTTGGGAAATATTGGAGTGCAAAACGAAAGTAAAAGAAAATATTTTGAATGGAGGTGTTTCGTACCAAAGGCACGTGTAATTTTTCTTTTTGGATAGAAACTTGACTAAACATGGACAAAATATCAAATTGCCTTTATTACAAGTAATATTCAACCTTATTTCGTTATACTAAGGTTTATCTGTAAATATATTTTGAATAAAAATAGCTGCGATAGTGTTGTGACTACGCCGATATTAAAGTTTTCGATAACATTTTATCACAGTCCTGTTCATTCACTAACATATTAATGAAACTATACGAAATTATAGGGTGATACCCTATGAATGTACTTTAGTGCCAGAGAAGTAAGTAGTTTAGTGATACTCACGACTTTTGTAAAGAAGCTGAAATAAAAGTGATATTAATATCATGATCTACATTAGTATCTGAATTAATTATCGTCTAAACTTTAATATTAAAGTGTGAAAACGATAATTTTTAACAAATATGTGTTATTTTAATGACAATAAACAATTGCAAAGTTATTGCTTTTATTATTTTCCACGTTTCCATTTCATAAATGATAATTTAGCTAACAATCAATAAATTTCCATTCAAGACAATTAATTATATGCCGGCTGTATGAATTACAGGTATACATAATACATCAAGACAATTTCCAATAAATTTTGCAATTTTTCTCATTTTATCATTTTTTTTCAATTCTGTTTCTTCAGACAATACATTTCATATACATGATAATAATCATATACTGAATATCGATATAAGCCAGATCACTTTCAGGGAGAGTAACTACATCACTAACATCATTCACGTAGCAGTATAGGTTAGGTAGGGCAATGTCAACGTTATATCTATTATCATTGTGTCTATAATAGTGTGAATTTATTATTGCGACATCTAACGTTAAACTAAATTTGCACATTAATTATAGAAACTTCGTGGTGAAAAGTAATGATCTCTATTTTTAGAACATATGGTTCGTACTCAAGTGAATGGTGAGTAACATAATGCCTTTCTTTTATTTTTAATAGCCAATCACGCGAAAATTATTAAAATGGTACACAATTGTCGGTACACATTTCTATCTTGCGTATGTGTGAGTTTGGCCACAGTGGTTCTGCTACAAATTATGCGTTTTGCTACTTCCTCTTGTTTTTATATTCCGTGAGGGTGACAAACGAGCACAGTCCACCTGATGGTAAGTGGTTGCTGTGACCCATAGACATCTACATTTATCCTCAATAAAGAATCAAAATGCACATGCGTCGTCACCCGTGAGGCCTAAGATGGAATGCCTCTTTTCAGTAAAATGGGTCTCGGTTCTCTACACTCACCATACGAAACACAGCAGTGTCAAGCTGCCATTTTACGCTGGTATTCTGTGAGAGCATGGTCCTTCCTCGGTCGAGCCGACCCATTCGTGCTACAACTATACTACTAATATAGCTGCAGCATGGCTCTACCATGTATAAATATGATACTTATAGTCCAAGAGCTGGCGACAAATTTTGGGAAGGTACTTTTGGCAAGTTGAAATTGTGAAAAATATAATTTCGTCAATAGGGTTATATTGATTTTTTTACCATGTAAAATAAATCAATAAAATATATTTTATGATAGATTTTGTAAAAGTAAACGAAAATATTGATTTCTATTTATAAAATGCATTATAAACATTATATTTCAATTTTAAGATCTTTTATATGTGCCTTAAATCTGTAAAACGCTCTCCGCCATATAAGATACCGTCGTGACGTCACTGGTGAAGAGAACTAGCTAATGTGCTGTTTTATTTCGAAACTTTTCAAGTTATCATTACGATTGTTGAGTTTTATTCCGAATTTTATTGAAAAGGCGTTATGAAAGACCGATTCGTAAAAGCAGAAAGTACTAATCTTTATTCTATTAATACGAATTCGTTTAACAGAACCGATGATCTTATATTGTGTGTAATTTTCCATGTCATTTTCCAGCTAAAACATGCAATAATCTTTATGACATTTGAAATCAAAGTAAGATTATTACTTCGCTTCTAGCACTAATCTTACAGATATTATAATTAGTAATATTTAAATCTCCAAAAATATTTTATTAAATTTCCCAAAAAATTTACTTTTGGCAACCTCAAATTTTAATCACGTATTTATTGAATAATTTTAATAATACCTGCAAATCGCCAGACAAATTTAGCGATTTTAAACAATTCCCAGACGTGAATAAAGTTTACAAATGAATATGACAAAAAAGTCTAATACACAGCCATAAGTACGAGAAGGAAAGCTTATCAAGGCATGCCGGCAGCTGATGGGGACCCAAGCTCCTCGCGCTGTGATTGGTTATTGAGAAACCGCGTGTTTCCAGTATAGTTCCGGCTCTGCGATCACACCAGAGTATTTTGTGTGAGGGCAAACGCAGCATCGTGAAAAATTATCTAGGGTTTTATATATTTTTAAAGATTTTAAAATTAAATACTTGTTTTGGGATTTAGCATGTATGTGTGGCGGCGCTGTCGTCACGCCACAAGCGAAATACATCGAAGCCTAAATCGCGCTATCAAAGTTCCGAATTAAAAACAGTATATACACAATAGCTCGAACTACCACTCGGGCGTTGGCCGCTCGGGCAGAACACCTTGCCCGGCGGAGATCTCCCTTTTCCTCGGCCAGTGGTGACCAACCGACGTGATATGAACACGCAACCAACAGCCTTCGGAAAACTACCTTCAAACCCTCGTCATCGTTCTCAACTACCCCATTCATTCGCTCCCGAGCAAATATTCAGTCTTCACATCCTGCAAGCCGTCTTAGCTTTACAAAGGTTCATCGCAGCACTATAATAATGCTTCCTGTTCCTTCTCTCTCTCTGCGCTACAGTGTTCAGCACGGCTCTGAGCCTTACTGCTCGCCTCTGCTTCACGGCACTCTCGCAGATTACTTGCCTTCTTCTCGACTCACCGCAGACTACAAGGCAATTCCTGGCACTTGCATTCGTCGACATCTAGACTGCACTATCGACCTCCGGTCTGAGCAGGGGTGATGTGGCGGCGCTGTCGTCACGCCACAAAGAAATCGAAGCCTAAATCGCTATCAAAGTTCCGAATTAAAAACAGTATATATACAATAGCTCGAACTACCACTCGGGCGTTGGCCGCTCGGGCAGAACACCTTGCCCGGCGGAGATCTCCTTTCCTTCCACCCGCCACAGTGTGTAGCTGCGTTGCTCGACGGGACTATATAAGTGATGCAGACCGACGCGTGCGCGTAATCGGCGAGCGGCGGCGGCGTGGGACACATCTCCGGAACAGCAAGAAGAAGCGAAGCTGCGGCGTTGAAGAAACGGCTCGAAAATGGTCGACGGATTCATGAAGAAAGCCGGCGTGTGAAGACGATGCGGCGCACATTGCAGAACACCTTGCCCGGCGGGGACTGTGGCCGGTGGAAGGAAGGAAGATCTCCCGCCGGGCAAGGTAATCGGCCTGGGAGCGGCTAACGCTCCATGTGGTAGTTCGGAGCTATTGTATATATATGTTTTAATTCGGAACTTTGATAGCGTGATTTAGGCTTCGATGTATTTTGGCTTGTGGCGCGACGACAGCGCGCCACATCACCCCCTGCTCAGACCGGAGGTCGATGGTGCAGTCTAGATGTCGACGAATGTGCAAGTGCCAGGAATTGCCTTGTAGTCTGCGGTGAGTCGAGAAGAAGGCAAGTAATCTGCGAGAGTGCCGTGAAGCAGAGGCGAGCAGTAAGGCTCAGAGCCGTGCGAACACTGTAGCGCAGAGTAGCTTGAAGGAACAGGAAGCATTATTATAGTGCTGCGATGAACCTTTGTAAAGCTAGATGGCTTGCAGGATGTGAAGACTGAATATTTGCTCGGGAGCGAATGAATGGGGTACTTGAGAACGATGACGAGGATTTGAAGGTAGTTTCGAAGGCTGTTGGTTGCGTGTTCATATCACGTCGGGGTCACCACTGTGGCCGGTGGAAGAAAGGAAGATCTCCCGCCGGGCAAGGTAATCGGCCTGGGAGCGGCTAACGCTCCATGTGGTAGTTCGGAGCTATTGTATATATGTTTTAATTCGGAACTTTGATAGCGTGATTTAGGCTTCGATGTATTTTGGCTTGTGGCGCGACGACAGCGCCGCCACATATGTATGCGCATATATGACCATGTAAATATCTGTGTATATAGTTTGAATTGTTTTAGATCAGTGCTGTAATAATTTGTATAATAGCTATTAATTTTAACCTCGTAAGGCTTAGGCTTGTCAAAAAATATGTTTTAATAATTACCGCCCCATGTTCTTAAGAAAGGACAATATATATATAAAGTGTTTTACTCAAATAATATAATTTATGAGGTTTTAGTTCAATTTAAAAGTCAAATATCTCGTTTTTGAAATAACCGCAAACGCTCTGCCAGACTCGCGGGACTGGATTTGCCAATTGACGAAATTATATTTTTTCACAATTTCAACTTTCCAACAGGACCTTCCCAAAATTCGTCACGAGCTCTCCGACTATTACGCATTTCTCTTTGTAAACAAGCACAGCACAGACCACTCTTATCTATGGCACAGACTAATATGATGCTTACCATAGACTTAGAATACATTGGCGTATAGACGACCTGACAGCCCAAAAACGCGTGACTTATTTTGATTTGTCATTGTGTGCGTTAACTAGTGATGTACATTTTACTTACAAGGACTATCGAAAAATGATTGTTAAGGCAGCGGTAAAAAGATTTAATAAAAATTGTTTAGTGCACGAAATTGAATAACTTCAAAAATTAACTGAATTTTTACCATGATACTTCTAAAATAATTAAAAAATATTCATATAACATGTTCCTGAGAATAAGCTCAGCCTACCTGCCTTTTGTTGGATTTTAATTCAAATGTATAAAATCCCAGGTGACTCTACCGATAAACTCAAAAAACTCCCAAGAATCAGATCGGAAAGTTGTATTTTCGAGCTATGATCTTTGGAAAAAATATTTACTGCCATGGACAGTTTCCCCAGAATTTCTTTTTAACATATTGTTAATATAAATAGGTAGATACTTAACTAAGTATATACCTATATACTTAACTATGTATATTTTATATATTTTATAAAATGTTTTGATGAGGAAATAAAAACGGGGACACGGAGTACATGATGGCTGCTTTATTTTCATGTAAGTATTACTTTGATAATTACAAACATTTAATAATTAATAAGTTAATACATTATATAAGTTTATTTTAACATTCGACTTAAATATGAATGTAAACTTAATAATTTAAGTAAGGAAACTTCTAGGAATCTGTTAAATAAGATTGCTCTGTTTAAGGGCCAATATGTTTATGAGGCTTCATCATGCTTCATGTTTATATTCTTTCATCTGTCCCTGAAAAATATAAAATAATAATATACTTATTATCATTTTAGCTGCATAAATTTTAAAACATAATGATCTTAACAGAGTAAAGTGCACCAAGTGTCTGAGCACTCTCTATTCTCTCAATCTCGGTATGTTAAGAAAATGGTCACTCATTCATGGACTGACCGCGGCAATTGCAACTTAATCTCGCAGATATATTGATCCGCTCAGCTATTACTTAACCACGAGTTCCTTTTCTCTACGACTAACGCTGTAGGCGATGAACCACGCTATTTAAGCCCTCGGCACAATGTCGTCGGCCATCAAGCATGAATCAGGCATCGAGCGTTGTGAGTATCAAATACTATGGAATTTATACTATAGCCAGAGTAAATAATCTAAGACTATAGCGTCTCATGCGCGGGCGTCTTCTAGTGGCGCTTCAGGAGTATTAATAAATATCTATACCTAAGTACGCTAAAAGTTTTATCATTGTGACTTGGGAATATAATCCGAACCTCCGCTCAACCCGTTGGAAACCATGAGTATTGTACTAGTGTGACCGTGAGGCTGTGCGGTTGGTTAAGTAAGGTTATACATTTATTTTGGTTGATAAATAGATACTTACTTGAGGACATAATGGCTTAAAGAGGATAATCTCAAGATTTATTTTTATTTTTAATGTACTACAGTTTTATAATGTATAAAAATCTGTCTCTATTTTTATCTAAAGTTTTGAAAGTTAAATTTTTGAATCTTATTATAACAATATTATAATTACTGGTACAAATAATGTAGAAATTACTACTTTTAATAAAGTTGTTTTTATTCTACTTATTCTTTTATATACTTCTCAAGAAAATGTTTGCTGCCAATTGTTGAGTTCTTCTTTGGATTCCAACCAACCCATCCAATTAACCTTAACAATTTTTTCTAATTGTAGAATCTGTTTGACAAACGGCGAAATAAAATTACATTTTAGAACGCAAACCGAGTATTTATTTTCTTGTTGTGTGGGCAAGTCTATCGATTCATTATAAACATTCAAGATAAATATCGACATTAATTTTGATATAGTTGAGTCAATCCCAGCGTACTTGTAAAATATTTTGGATAAAATGTATTTACCAAATTCATGCAAATTATCAACAACGTGATTTTTCTTTGCAAAATATCAAAAGTAACAAAATAATTGAAAATATTCTATATTTTAAACAGTATATGTATAACATAAATTTTAACCAGAAATAAACGCGTCATACCATTGACGACGTCTTGAGAATTTACCAGTGAAATGTGCAATTATCAGGATTATTTCTATTACTAACACCACAGTCACTCATAGAACAAATAACCATTTTGGAAAAAAGTTACTTACTAAAATAACCACTAATACATTCTAAAAATTACAAAATAGCTATCTTACAAAAGAGCTTATTTCTTGCGTGCCGACTTGTGTCGACCTGTCATTCAAAATCGGTTACAGAGTCATGAGATTTGGTATCCTTTTCTATCTTGCATTTTGCCATAGAATTTTCTCCTCCCTTGCACACTATGTCGGTCTATACTAGCTTGCTACATATTTATTTATCTATGGTCTATACGCCAGTATATTCTAAGTCTATGATGCTTACGCACAGACACAGACTAGAGTTGTTCAAAACGACTATAAATCAATAGCACGCTACAGACTATAAACTATAAATTTCTAGCGCTATTAAATACGCTGTGTTATAGCGCGATATTCATAAGCGTGTGGGAGGCTGGCAAGTGCGTAAAGATTTGCAGCACGCTATATCTCGTAGCACGTTACATTACATGTCGTTCGTTGGATAGACCGCGTGCTATATAAAATATTATTTCGTAATAAGTTGCATTTCAGACTAAAATGAAATAAGGCAGTAAAAAAAATGAACACTGTCTATAATCAATGTAAACGTTATTTTAACATTAATTTAAATTATAAATCAATTAAAGGTATATTTAAAAGTTTATTGATTTTATATACAAAAATCAACTATTTACATACACTTTTGAATCTATATTTTATTTGCATTTAAAACATTAGTTAAAATACTTTTGTAGCAGACAACCGTATCCTTCGATCACTTATAAATATACAGTATACACTAACTAACCAACGTGTAATACTAAATACGGTCGCGCGCGATGAACAGCGTGCTGCCAGATCAAATTTGCGTCACACGTCCACTCCCAACAGCGCGCACGTGACAGCTAGATGCCAGCGCTGCTGCTGGAGCTAGTTGCCGCTATCTGGCGGCATATGAATATCTATTCATAGCGCCAAGCGCCATAGCGCCATAGCACCATGGTGGCTGCCGCAGCACGCGCTATGCGCTATGGAAAGATAGCGCGCTACAATATGACGCTATGCGCTATATTAACCACCATTGGCACAGACAGCAGACACCAACATAGACTAACTAGTAGATTCTACCGAATATCATATTAGTCTGTGACAGTATCATAACTAGAGATGGGTCAAGTCGAGTTAACTCGAGTTGCGCTTAACTCGAGTTAACTTGACTTCGATCTCCCTAACTCGAGTTTCGGCTGGCTGTAACCAGCGAAAAGTAAGAGCGCGCTTTCGTTCGTTTTATGCACGCTCAAAGCTACACCCAAAATAATTTGTTATTTAAAATTTTGTAATAGGTGGGCTATTTAGAAATATTTTGACTGTGATTATTAAACTATTAATAGCTATCTTAAAACTAGACTGATATTATTTTGTGAAGACTTCTATATAGCTCGCTAGTTTTGTTGTTTAATATCATCATCATCATTACAGACCTTCACAAGTCCACACTTTGCCTACCGGTACGAGGCTGCCACTGAGAACCTTTCTTCTCCATCGGTTGTCGGTTCTTCGAGCTATATGGCCAGCCCATTACCACTTCAGCTTACTAATCCGCTGGGTTATGTCGGTTACTCTGGTTCTACTGCAGATATCATCGTTTTTAAGTCTATCACGAAGAGAAACCCCAAACATAGCCTTCTCCACAGCTCGCTGAGCAACCTCGAGCTTCCTCATACGGCCAGAAGTGAAGGACCACGTCTCAGATCCATAAGTCATCACTGGTAACACGCACTGGTGGTATTATTTTGTTTTCAGGTTTTGAGGTATGCCTGACGAGAAAATGTGTCGTGATCTCCCGAAAGCTGCTCAGCCGAGTTGAATTCGTCGATTGACCTCTAGATTTAAGTTGGACTTACCTAGTCGGACTATTTGTCCCAGGTAAACGTACTCGTCAACAACTTCAAGCTTAGTGCTCTAAACAACTACCGGCATGGGTGTGACATGGATGTTACACATGACTTGAACTTTGTTTTGTCCATGTTCATCCTAAGACCTATCCGTTGGGAGACACTATTAATGTCATTAGCACAGTGCTTAGGTCTTCCAGTGATTCTGCCATAAGGACTATATCGTCATTGATGTTAATACCGTATCCTTTCCAGTCCAGTAGCTTGAAAATGTCTTCCAAAGCAGCGATGAAGTTTCGGGGATATTACGCCACCCTGTCTTACACCTCTTTGCAGTTGGATAGTTTTCGTACTCTGGTTCTGTACTAGGATAGCCATCGTAGCCCTACTGCACAAACACTTCAGCACTTCGATATACCGACAGTCAAATTGGCACCGCTGAAGGGACTGTAGCACCGTCCAAATTTGGAGGGAACCAAAGGCTTTCTCATAGTACCACATACGCAAGGAAAAGTGGCTTTAGCTTTTAGTTACTTACTATAACTAAAATTAAAACCAAAAATACAGTATATGATAATATACCTTTTCTAATATAAATATACCTAAATATACCTTTTTATTTTATTCCTACCTACTAAGTTTAGTAATGGTAGTTGTCCCAACCCACCAAAGAGTTAAAAAGAGAAAACAAATTTATAAAAAAATAATTTACTCCGTTTCGTACTGCTAACTCAAGTTGCGTAACTCAAGTTTAATTCGAGTTGCGTGAGTTTCAACTCGAGTTAACTCGGGTCGTAATTTTTCCGAGTTGGCATCTATGATCGTAACCATAGATAGACTTAGGATAGTAAAGACGACCATAGACTTAGAATATACTGGCGTATAGACGGACATAGTGTGCAAGAGAGAAGAAAATTCCTTATGGAAAAAATGCAAGATAGAAAAGGATATCAAATCTCATGACTCTGTAACCGATTATGAATCACAGGTGGGCACAAGTCGGCACGCAAGAAATAAGCTCCTAGATATTTTGTATTTTTAGATTTTAATAGTGTTAATGTTTATAATTCATATTTTTCCAAAATGGTTACACGTTCCGTGAGTGACTGTGGTGTCAATAATACTAATAATCCTGATGGTTGCACATATCACAGGTAATTCGCATGACGTCGTTACTGCTACGACGCCTCTATTTTTGGATATATTTATGTTATATATACTGTTTAAAATATGGAATATTTTCAATTATTTTATTAATTTTGATATTTCGCAAAGAAAAAGTTACGTTGTTGATAATTTGTATGAATTTGGTGAATTCATTTTTAAAACAAAATATTTTACATATACGCTGAGATTGACTCAACTATATCAAAATTAATGTCGATATTTATCTTGAATGTTTATAAAGAATAGGTAGACTTGCCCTCACAACAAGAAGAAAAATGAAAATAAATGCTCGGTTTGTGTTCTAAAAATGTAATTTTATTTTGCTATTTGTCAAACAGATACACTCCGGATTCTACAATTAGAAAAAAATTGGTTAAGGTTAATTGGGATGGTTAGTTGGAATCCCAAGAAGAACTAAACAATTTGCAGCAAACATTTTCTTGAGAAGTATAAAAGAAAAGTAGATTTTTTTAATTAAAAGAAGCCATTTCTATATTATTTGTACCAGTAAGTATAATATTGTTATAGAAAAAATAAGACTAGTGATGCCTCCGTTGGGTCCAATTATCGCCCAATATCTTTGGCTACTGTAATTGCAAAGGTGCTGGACGGTTTGATTGACCAGCAACTCAGCCAACACATTCACCTACATGAGGCTCAGTTTGGTTTCAAGCCAGGGCTTTCAACTGAAACTGTCATGCTGCGGCTCAAGCATACTGTCCAGTATTACACTACGCGAAAACGCCGGTTTATGCGTGTTTTTGGACTTGTCGAAGGCGTTTGACCTGGTTTCGTACAACGTTTTATGGGATAAGCAACCAGGAAATTAGCACACCTAAGGAAGTAATTAACCTTTTCAAATATTGGTATCTCAACCAAATCAACTGTGTAAAGTAGGCTGGTTCATATTCGTCGGAGTACAGGTTGGAGTGCGGAGTGAGGCAGGGCGGCCTTAGCTCCCCTCAACTCTTCAACCTGTACGTCAACGGTCTGATCGTTGAGCTCAGTGATGCCGGAGTCACCTGCTCAATCGACGGTCATTTTGTTAATAATATAAGCTATGCCGACGACATGGTTTTGCTGAGCCCATCGATCAGGGCCCTCAATACGCTAGTGGGCATCTATGAAAGGTACGCGGCGGCTCGTGGTCTCAGATATAATTCTAAAAAGAACGAACTATTCGTTTTAAAGGGTGAAAATAAATAAACCTAAGTCTGTTCCTTATGTTAGACTTGGAGGAGTTACACTGAGTAGAGTCACCAAATTCAGATATCTGGGACACTGGGTCGCCGAGGATCTCTCTGACGATTATGATGTTGAACGAGAACGTAGAGCGTTGGCAGTGAGGTGCAATATGCTTGCCCGCAGGTTTGCTAGGTGTACGAATGAAGTTAAGATAACATTATTCAAAGCTTACTGTCAGACATTCTACACCTGCAGTCTGTGGACAAAGTGTACTCGCCGAACTCTCAATGCGCTGCGTATTCAATACAACAATGGATTCAGGATGTTGTTGGGGCTGCCACGCTTTTGCAGCGCATCACGTATGTTTGCCGAGGCACGCGTGGACAGCTTTGCAACAATATTACGCAAAAGAATAGCCTCCCTGATGCGTCGCGTGCGAGACAGCACTAACAGCCTCCTGGCTTCCATATATGGAAGGCAAGATTGCCCTGTGATGAGGCACTGGAATACAGTGCATATGGGTTCCAGGCCCAATATGTTTAATAATAAATGATAATTTTGGTAATGTATAATAATTTGTATTCTGTAAATTTACTAACCCCTAGTTTTAAGTGTACTAACAAAATGCGTGTAATTATCTGAATAATTAATAAATAAATAAATAAATAAAATATAATAAGACTTCAAAATTTTACTAAACCATTTTTTTAATATTTTACCACTTCATAACAATAATTTTTCGATAGTCCTTATAAGTAAAATGTATATCACTAACTAACGCACACAATGACAAATCAAAATTGGTTACACATTTTGGGCTGTCACGTCGTCTATAGGCCAGTATATTCTAAGCCTATGTAGACGACCATAGTGCTAGATAGAAAAGTATAGCAAATCTCATGATTTTGTAACCGATTTTGAATGACAGGTCGGCAAAAGAAAAATGTCACGTTTTGATAATTTGCATGAATTTGGTAAATACATTTTATACAAAATATTTTACATGTACGCTAGGGATTGACTCAAATATATCAAAATTAATGTCGATATTTATCTTGAATGCTTATAATGAATCGATAGACTTGCCCACACAACAAGAAGAGGAATGAAAATAAATGCTCGGTTTGTGTTCTAAAATGTAATTTTATTTTGCTGTTTGTTAAACAGATTCACTATGGATTCTACAATTAGAAAAAAAATGGTTAAGGTTAATTGGGATGGTTAGTTGAATTCAAAGAAGAACTCAACAATTTGCAGCAAACATTTTCTTGAGAAGTATAAAAAACAGTAGAATTTTTTTTATTAAAAGAGCCATTTCTATATTATTTGTACCAGTAAGTATAATATTGTTATAATAAGACTTCAAAATTTTACTTCAAAACTTTAGGTAAAAATAGAGATAGATTTTATATATTACAAAATTGTAGTACATTCAAGAAAAAAATTGGTTGCCTGTAAAGTCGGTATACGGGCGAAAGTTTTACGTGACAACGACTTTGAGTGGTAAAATAATTTTATTATGTCTGTCTCTCTCGCTCTTAGGCGGGCTAACCATGCCCGAGTGGAAGGACGCGTGCCTCTCACTCGCTCTCATTGTGAGCGCATAACGTGAGCAGGCGTAACGCAGTTTCTTGAAGTGTCACCCGGCAAACCAATTTATAAGACGTTGTCACGTCAAAAATCTTGAGATTATCCTATTTAAGCCATTATGAATCCAACTAAGTATCTATTTATCAACCGAAAAATGTATAACACTACACCACCCGCACCTCACGGTCACACTAGTACAATATTTATAGTATCACGCTATTTTCCCCAAGGGTTGAGCGCAACTTCGGATTATATTCCCAAGTCACAATGATAAACTTTGAGTGTAGTTAAGTATAAATATTTAGTAATGCTCCTGAAGCGCCTCTAGACGCCCGCACATGAGACACGCGGTTCAGTGTGCCAGGATAGTAAAATTCCATAGTATTTGATACTCACAACGCTCGATGCCCGTCAACAGTGTGCCGAAGGCTTGATAGCGTGGTTCATTGCCTACAGCGTTAGTTGTAGAGAAGAGAACTCATGGTTAAGTAACAGCTACGCGCATCAACATATCTGCGAGATTAAGCTGCACTTGCCGCGGTCAGGCCATGGATGGGTGACCGTTTTCTTAAGATACCGAGATTAAGATAATAGAGAGTGCATCTGTATCCTCTGACACTTGGTGCACTTTAGTATCTCATGCGTATTTGGCTAATTGTCTCTGTTAAGATCATTATGTTTTTAAAACTCATGCAGCTAAAATGATAATAAGTTTATTATTACTTTATATTTTCAGGACAGATGAAAGAGAGTAGCCTCATCGTATGTTAATCGTGACATAACCCTCCACCTTTGAAATCAAAGATCAAGTAAGTGATGAACTAACACCAAGAAAAAAAATGTATTATGTCCTCCGTGTCTCCGGTTTTATTTCACCAGCAAAATATTTCAAGATGATTACTTCAAACAAATTAATTACGGTTACTTATTGGCCATTAAACAGAACAATCTTATTTAACTGATTCTTACAAGTTTTCTTACTTAAATTTAAGTTTACATTCATATTTAAGTCGAACGTTAAAATAAAGTTCTATAATGTATTTAATTATTAATTATTAAATGTTTGTTATTATTAAAAGTAATATTTATATGAAAAATAAAGCAGCCATTATGTACTCCGTGTCCCCATTTTATTTCACCAGCAAAACATTTTATAAAATATATGAAATATAAATAGCATAACATAACATAACATAAACACTCACGCCTGTCACTCAGAGGGTAGGCAGAGACTATGGACTTCCATTTGCCACGATCCTGACACACCTCTCTCTACTCTTCCACATCCATATACCTACGCATACACGCTCGTCGGTTAAGGGTACTCTTAATTTGGCCCATTTTCAATATATATTCTATTATAATATGTTCGATCTGATTCTTGGGAAAATTGTTTAAGTTTATTTGGTAGACTCACCTCTTCAGAGATTATCAGGATTTTGTACATTTTGAATTAAAATCCAATAAAACGCAGAGTAGGTGCTTTAACTTAGTCTCAGGAACATGTTATATGAATATGTTTTAATTAAGAATATGTTTATTTTAGAATATGTTAAAAATTCAGTTAATTTTTGATGTTATTCAGTATTTCATGCACTAAAGTATTTTTAAATCTTTTACCGCTTTCTTAACAATCATTTTCGATAGTCCTTGTAAGTAGAATGTACATCACTAGCTAACGCACACAATGACAAATCAAAATTTGTCACGCGTTTTCAGGCTGTCAGGTCGTCTATACGCCAATATGTTCTAAGTCTATGATCGTAACTGTTCTATAGAAAACAGACACTCTGTCTCATAGACTTAGGATAGTAATAGACGGACATAGTGTGCAGGGAGAAGGAAATTCCTTATGGCAATATAGCAAAATAGAAAAGGATAGAAAATCTCATGACTCTGTAACCGATTTTGATATTTTGTAATTTTCTACCTGTACGAGCTGCTGTGCTGTACAATCTTAGAAGTTGATAGAAATGATAAAGGCTTGAACTGGTTATGTAATTTATTCTGATATTATTGATAGTGAGTACAATGCGCGACGGCGAATGATTGCGTACTGAATGGATGAGAATGAAAAATGATACAATATGGTAAAAATGCTTAAGTGCAAAAATGTGCGGTTTGTAAAGACCGTACATGCTGCGGGGAGAGAGAGAGAGAACAGATGATGATTGATAGGCGATTACAAATTGATACTAATTGATAACGATGATTATACTATAAAAATTAGCTTATAAATTTCAATTAAAACTTATAAATTTCACACTTCACTACACTGCACTAAGATCACTAAAACGTTTGCAAACTGTAGTTTGTTGTTACCTTCACTTTCCCTGCTTCTTGATGGTAAGTATTTCTTCATAAAAATACTTTCTTGTATGTGCTTTATAATAATGTATTTTGCTTGTTTGATTTCAGGTGCAGTTAGATACGGCGTCTTCGGTTTGGAATTCGACACCGCCCGCAATACCCAGGTAAGTATACGCGTCACTCGCGTCATACAGCTATGTTTGTTTATCAACGCTTCGATTACGTCAGAGCTGTGACGTTGAATAGTGACGTTGGTTTGCATTGCTTTCTTCACTTCTTGATTCGTAGTGTATGTTTTGTGGTGGTTTCTTTTGATATGTTTTCAGCCATGATGGGCCTTGCCACCACAAGGGATGATTTTGAGGATTGCTGTTGATACCCACGGCTGGCGCAGTCTGCTGGATTATCAGTCGACTTGACATACTGCCAACAGTCCGCAGGTATGATTTCTTTGATTTGTTGTACACGGTTGGCGACGAATGGCTTCCAGCGATTGATGTCGCCTTGGATCCAGCCGAGCACAGCTGTTGAGTCTGACCAGCCGAAGGTCTTGATGTTTTGCTCTGATAGACTGTGTTTGACTGTCTGCATGAGTCTTGATAATAAGTGAGGTTCTAATTTCGGCAATGATATGATTTTTGATGTCGGAACTAGTTTGATTTTGCTGCTATCAAAACTACTGCTTGTTCACCTTGTTTCTTGCTCTTGATTTTGCTGTAGATAACACAAGCGTAGGCGTTCTGAGGAATCGCAGAACCCGTGTAGCTCAATGTCGTCGTTCTCATAACTTTGAAGCCATCTTGGTACTTGGATTTGATTGATGCCTTCGAGGTCATGTTTGATCTTAGACCACTCTTCTTCAATGCTTAGTGGAGTTGGTCATCCCTTCAAATCTTCTTTCCAGACTGATTGGAATAAGAGTTTCAATCTTGTTGTTACAGGACAGACCAACCGGCCGGGTCGAAAACCTTTGAGATGTCTGAAAGTAGTGACCTTTTGAGGCTGGTTTGTCTGTTGATGTGTTGATTTTGAGCTCAAAAGTGAAGACGTCCTTCTGGGGTTCAGCGCAGTCCCAGGGTCTTTGTTGATTCTTTCTGCTTGAAATCACCACAATTTGATGATTGCTATCTGTGTCTGATCCTGCTGCTTGTGCTCATTGCTGTTTGAGCACCACCTTCGTAGATTAAACCCCCTGATCTGAGTAGGTTGATCAGATCTGTTTTAATTTTAGAGCAGCTGGGATGCTGTGCTGACCGCTAAAGACATCGTCCATGAAAAGTCTCTTCAACACCTTAGCTGCTTCAGGGAAATGCTGTCCTTCGTCGCGTGCTAATTGCTTTAGTGTGTTGCCAGGAACGGCGCTTTTCGTCCGTACGTCACAGTTAATAGTTCGTATTCTTGAAGTGGCTGATTTGATGATTCACGCCATATGATTTTTGTAGATGTTTGTCGTTATTATGCAGAGGATCGCTCGAAACATTTTTCGATGTCTGCAGTGAAGGCGACCTTATACTGTCTCCAACTTATGATCAATGATAGTAAGTCTGCTTGCAGATTGGGTCCGTGTACATCAAGTCGTTTAGGCTGTAGCCTGATGACGTCTTTGATGACGCGTTAAATACGACGCGTAATGCGGTTGTAAGCGATTCGGCGCGCTGTACACAATGATGTGGCAGGTAGCAACTCGTTGCCGGGATCGTGTTACTGTTACGAGTACATTGCTGCATATGTTCTAATTCAATGTATTCGCGCATAAAGTTTTTATACATTGCTGCGGTCTTCGTTTTTGGCGAATTTCTTTTCCAGCTGATAAAGTTGTGCCACGGCCTTCTGCTTTGATCACCCAGCTTTTCTTCGAAGCCTGGTTTCATGGGCAGACGTACAACATATCGACCGTCTTCTCGTCGTGTTGTTGTGTTGTTATAATGCTCCAAGCAGTATTGATCCTCGGATGATATTGTTATTTGTTGTCTGCTATGTCTTCGATTGTCCAAAACCTCTGAATATTTTGTAAATCGTGCAGAACAACATTACACTGATAAGACTTCAGGTTGCCGCAGATGATCCAACCGAGTCGTGATTGCTGAACAATCGGTTGATTTTCATCTTTCTGATGATTCCACTCATGATGATGTTCAGTAGATGTTCGCACCCAGTAATATGTCTATGGGACGGCTGATATTGAAGTCTGGATCAGCAAGCCGTATGCCTTCAAGACGTTTCCATGACGGTTTGTCAAGGATCTGTTCGGTAGATTGTTTACCAAACTTTTCATGATGATGACGTCAGTATTGAATGTGTATTCTGAATTCATAGATGATGCTGTTATAGTGATGATACCTTTGCAGTTATTTTCCTTTGTTAATCCGAAAATAATACCCTTGCAACGTTGTCGTGGAAGGCCAAGTCTTTGAGCGGCATTTTCGCTTATAAGTGATGTTTGTGACCCTTGATCAATCAGCGCTCGCATCGTCAGATAGCTTCCATCAGCTGATAGCACCTTGATTTGGGCTGTTGCCAGGAGGATTTCGGCGACGTTTTCTTGTGAAACATGTACGTTTCTTTGCTGTGTAACTCTTTTGTTGCTGTCTCGCTCGCTCGCGTTGATATTTGATGCGTATGCTTCGTGCAATAAAGTATTGTGACCGCATTTGCAATGTGCGCATCTTTGTCGGAAAAACAGTCCTTGCCTTTATGATCAAAAGACAGTTTTCGCATAAATTCAATTTTGCCACTGTTTTCGTTTTAATTCTGGTGTCTGACCTAGAAACGATTTACAGTGGAAAATTCCATGTGTTCATTGCACAATGGACACGTGTATTTATTCCTTGCTAACGATTTCAATGACTTCACATTTGTATGATTGATAAATGCTTTGTTGATGCACAGGTATGCCTTGGAATATTGAGCTTTTTTGGAATCTTGATAGGTAGCTTGCTGATTGCTCCGCGGCGCTTCTTGCTTGCGTCGAGACGATTCTAATGCTGTGAATCGCATTTCCAAAAAAGTTAGAAATCCTGATAGCGTAGGCAATTCCCTCGGATCTTCAAGATATTCGAAGTAGTCATTGTGTGTATCAGTGTCCAATTTCTGCATCAACAAATGTACCACCAAAGGATCCCAACTTGATGTATTCACGCCTAAGTTTTTTACGGCACTTAGACACTCTTTTGTGGTGTCGTGCAATTTTTTCAGGGCAAATGATGATTGGTGTTGTATTGTTGGCAAGCCAAAAAGCGTGTTCATGTGAGAACTAAAAATCAATCGTTTGTTGTTATACCGATGATTCAGAATTTCCCAGCATGTTTCATAGTTTTGGAACTAATATTTAGATGTTGTATTAGTTTCTCGGCTTCTCCTTGACCTTGCTTTTTAAATGTTGCATTTTTGCACATTTGAAATGAATTATTCTTGTGGATCATTTCCATGAAGAGATCTTTGAAAGATGACCACTGCTGATAGTTGCCGCTGAACGTAGGGATTTCCATTTTTGGCGTAGAATGCTTTTGATGAGATACGGACCACATCTTGCTGTTGATTGATTTTTTGATCTTTTGTAGCTGTCTTCGAACATGTAGGTATGTTTTCGTACTGCACATCTTCTGTGGTAAGCTCGCTGTCGATCTCCCAGTGTAAGGTCCACGGCATTCCAGCGAAGTTGTAAGTCACGTAAGCTGTCCTCGAGCTCCCACTTTTCGGTAAGTAACTCGAGATTAGTGGCATTGATTGCTCGTTCTAGTGCTTTAAAATTGCTTTTTTGTTTCCGGTACATCTCGTCAAGTTTGCTGTGGTTACCTCTGTCTACTCGGCTGGTGCTGGCCTGACCTGATGGGGACGCTGTTGCAGCCGTTGATGGTGGACGCCAATCTGTAGTCACGCCGGCTAAAGGGTAGCAGGTCTCAGAACTGACTTCTTTTCTTGATCAGTAGATAGTGTTGCTGGATAATTCTCCGACAGTCGGTGTAATATGACTTTGCTTTTTCGAAGTGATTTTCCAAGAAATAAGTCTTGGTCCACTCACACAACGACATGATTGACTTGGAACTCTCTCAGTACTGATCCAGAGTCTCTAGTCGCCTTGATATGTAAGATGGGGTTTTCTTTCAGCTCCATCTTTCTTGAAGTTGGTGAATAACTGCTCCATTGCTTGAAGAAGTTGTTGCTGAGTTGATAGTAAATCTTCCATTTTTTTGATTAATGGACGATTTGATTGATAATCCGGTGACGGATGCTTCCGAGTCACAGGTGATGCTGTTGCTAAGTGCTCCGGTATCCTAATGCAATATATGCGCCTTCTCAATCTCGTCGGTGAGACCGCTTGTGGGAGGCCGACTCGACCGATTCGCTATTGCACCAGACACAGAAACACAAAGACAAAAATGTTTTCGTGAGTGATGGCGTGATGTTTACCAATCACTGCTGCTGGTGATGATGTATGCGGTAGCAGAAATTGTTCACTGCGCAATAGCTTTTAAAATAACTTAGCGTTTTGCTAAGTGAGGCATACGTGGGCGGCACTAAACGGGCGAAACGAAGTCACGTTGTCGAACCGCGTGGTCCCGCTTTTCTCTTACCGGCACTAGATCAATGCTCGAAGGACCATTAAGATGTACGAGCTGCTGTGCTGTACAATCTTAGAGTTGATAGAAATGATAAAGGCTTGAACTGGTTATGTAATTTATTCTGATATTATTGATAGTGAGTACAATGCGCGACGGCGAATGATTGCGTACTGAATGGATGAGAATGAAAATGATACAATATGGTAAAAATGCTTAAGTGCAAAATGTGCGGTTTGTAAAGACCGTACACTACCGACTTCAAAAAGTGGAGGTACTCAATTCGACTGTATGTTTTATGTGTGTTAGTTACCTCATAACTTTTTCTGGGTTAACCGATTTCGATGATTCTTTTTATTTGAAAGCTGGTAATTCTCATGTGGTCCCATGTAAATTTGATCATGTCTCATTAATAGTTTTGAGTTATTCTGCATAATTTATATTGAAGTCAGTTGTACAAAATTATTATTATTGTTATATTGTTAATATTTATTATTTTTAATTATTACTTTATATTGTTACGAGCTTGGGGTTCGAGACAATTAAAACTGCCGAGTGAATTACCAAAATTGACACTTTAATTACAGAATACTAATTACAACTTAAAACACACTAATAATACAACACATTGTACTACTTATCACTTTAGTTCGCAGTTGTATCGCTTCAAGTATTCACTTGTATCGCCAATTTAATACTGACTCGGTCGCGTTTTTTGCGCCCAATGCAAAGCACCCTCCGGAAGCGGGAGGAGGTGGTGAATGCTCTAAGCATACCACGCAGCCGGCTGCGTGGTTATGTGAGACTCACTGTCTAACCTAACTACCTAAGTGCCTACCCACTAAACACCACCTTGGGACGGCTTTGGCCATAGTGGCCTTACTGCCGAATCGGACGCGACCTCTTTAGGGAAAAGAGGCGCACTCGGTCATGGTTATACCAGCCTTATATAGGGCCTCGGATGGTTTCCAGAACCTTCTACTGTAGAAATATCTAGAATGTTCGAGTACATATCGGTCCCGATTGACTAGTTGTCGATAGTTCTAGAAATTTCTTCCATGGAAATTTCTATAAGGATCTTGACTCTCCTAGTTCTGCTACTCGATACTAGGGCGCTAGTGGTAACCGGTTTTGCCATGTACCAGACATTAATAGTGGCGCGCACTGCCCCTCCTAAGATATGCTCGTCCTGAGCATTATTGGCCCCATAATAACGCGCCAGTCAATCCACATGGGCGATCTTAGGAATACCTCTTGCATCTTTCTGTATCCGATAGGTTACGTCATTGATCCTTGTCACAATCGGTACGGTCCATCCCATTTAGCTTGAAGCTTAGGAGATTTCCTTTGCTGCGAACTGGACTGTGCAACCACACTAGTGAACCTTCGTCGAACCCTTTGTTGTTCATTTTGCGGTCATATCGGGTTTTCATCTTTTCAGACATTTGCTGGCCCGATTGTCTGACGTGCTCATAAATGTCATTCATTTTATTCCGCAAGTCATTTGCGTAATCGGTTATACTGTGGGGCATCAGGTGGTAGTGGTGAAGTAATTCCGGTGATCAGGTCTGCAGGCAGCCGTAATTCTCTTCAAAGTTTGCAAAGCTGGTGTCACTGATGTACTTTCGAACAGCGCTTCGATATGACAACAAAAACGGTTGTATGTGCGTGTCCCAGTCTCACTGCCGATTTTCCACAACTTTTGCTAGGTACCTCTCCAATGTCTGATTAAATCGTTCTAACATTCCATCAGATTGTGGGTGGTAAGAGTTGTTCTTGTTTATAGTACCCATAACTCGGCAAGTTTCCTGGAATATTTGAGACTCAAAATTCCTTCCTTGATCGCTGTGAATCTCTAAAGGTACTCCAAAACGACAGAAGACTTCATGAACTAGTTTATCTGCAACTGTTGAAGCTTCTTGATTTGGAATGGTGAAGACTTCTGTCCACTTAGTGAAGTAATCCATTACAACCATGAAATACTTGTTACCACTTTCACTTGCCGGAAACGGCCCCATAACGTCAAGGCTGTCCTCTCCCATGGTGCACCAACATTGTACAATTTCAATGCACCTCCACTACAGTCTGAGGTCCCTTTAAAGCCGCACAACTTGTACATTTGCGACACCAGTCCTCGACATAGTCACGACAGTGGACCCAGAAACTTTCTCGGATCTTCAGTAGAATTCGTTTAACTCCCAGATGACCTCCTGAACAACCATTATGGTACAGCTGTAGAACATCCGGTACTTTAACTTTAGGGACAACCATTAGCAAATGACAACTGTCTTCCCAACCATTTTCCCATTTACGGCACAGGACTCCATCCTGAGTCAACAAGCTGTACCATTGGGCCCAATAGCTTTTCGTGATCGAACTCATCGCTGAGACGTTGCTCCACCTGGGCTTAGGAGCACTGGCCTTCGTCCATTCTAGAATCGGCTTGATGTCCGAATCTTCCTACTGTGCATGTAGTAGGCTGTCCTTCCACTCATTGTTGAGCTGGTCTCTCCTGAGCATCCTCACAGATACCACTTCCTTACCCTCTTGCCTAGTATAATGCAATCTTCAGGACAAGGTCTTCTTGACAATGCATCTGCGTCACAAAGTCGTATTTATTAATATGTTCAACTTGTCCTTCTGGATTTTTGAACTGCAATAGCCATTTCAGTGCGGCATGGTCAGTTCGTAAGTGAAATTTCCGCCCCAGAAAATATTTGCTAAAATGCTGCAACGACTTTACCACAGCAAGCAATTCCCGTCTTGTGACACAATAGTTCCTTTCCGGCTTTGACAACGACTTGCTGAAATACGCTATCACAACCTCTTGATCACCATTCCGTTGAGACAACACACCGCCAAGTCCTATATCACTTGCGTCTGTGTCAACTATAAATTTCTTGCCCGCATCAGGGTACGCCAAAACAGGGTTTTTCACAGACGGGCCTTGATCTCCTGGAATGCGATATCGCAACTTTCATCCCAGCAAATGTCGCTTCTCCTCGGTTAACTTGTGCAGAGGTTTGGCTATATCTGCAAAGTTCTTCACAAATCGCCGATAATAGGAGCACAAACCCAAAATGCTCTAACCTACGTCTTGTCTTTGGAACCGGCCCATCCTTGACAGCGACAATTATCTCTGGATCCGTGCGGATACCTTCTTCCGACACAACATACCCCAAAAAGCTAACACCCGTTTGAATAGTGAACATTTCTTCGGACTCAACTTGAGGTTTGCACTCTGGATCTTCATGAGCACGCGTTCAGGTTTTGAAGGTGTTCCTCAAACGTACAGCCTACGATGATGATGTCATCCAAGTAGACTAGACAGGCACCGCCAATTAGCCCAGTAAGTACAAGTTCCATCAACCTTTCAAACGTTGCTGGAGCATTGCACAATCAAACGGCATAACTTTAAACCACAGACCCTTTCCTGTCGAGAATGCAGTTTTCTTCTTGTCCTTAGGGTCAATTTAAACCTGCCAGTAGCCACTTTTCAGGTCCAGCGTGGTAAAACACTTTACGCCTGTAAGCATGTCCAGCGTGTCATCAATTCTTGGTAAGGGATAGCTGTCCCTCTTCTTAACGTCGTTCAGACGACGGTAGTCAACACAAAACCGCATGCTGCCGTCCTTCTTCTTTACCAGCACCACAGGTGAACACCATGGACTAGATGAAGGTTCAATAACACCATCCTTCACCATTCCCTCAATCATGGTTTCCACTTCCTTTTCACGTGCTACCGGCAATCTTCTTGGCCGCTGACGGATAGGCAATTCTTCTCCTGTGTTTATTTTGTGTTGAACTAAGCCAGTCTTTCCTATGTCAGCATCGTTTGACGAGAAAACATCGGCGTACTTGAGTAACAACTTCTTCGCCTTGACCATTTCATTCGGGGAGAGAACGCTGCGACAGTCTTCTAAAAGTGTGGTCACTCTCGTTTGTGCATCCTTGCTGGGGGTCCCAGTCGATAGATATTGGCACCGATGCAACCAATCTACTTCCTCACAAGTACCAACCAATGTGCTTTTTTCTATAATCTGTTCCTGATCACAAAAGTTCAGCACACGTACTCCTGAGATGTCGGTAGTTCTGACCAAAGTTCGAGTCACTTTCCATGGAAGGTCATTGTCTACCCTTTCCACAGTACACAACGATGAGCTTGCCCAGGATTCGAGGAAGACTAACCGGCACAATCGTTTCCGAACTTGGCGGCAGAACAATCTTCTTAGGGCTGTACACATTCCTGGTAACGTCCCTTCCACGAAAAGCTCCTCTTGTCCACATTTCAAAACACCTTGCTTAACGTCGATCTGACAACAATTCTTCCTCATAAAGTCTAGGCCCATTATGATGACATTATGCAGGTAGATCATGTTGCCTAGCTTCAACTCCATCTCCTTCTCCATGGACGGGTATGCACTGACTCCATGGCAGAAAATCTTTTGTTCAAAAATACAATTTTCCGATCTGATTCTTGGGGAAAATTGTTTAACTTTATTTATTAAACTCACCTCTTCAGAGATTATTGTGATTTTGTACATTTTAAATTGAAATCCAACAAAAGGCAGGTAGCTGCAGCTTGTTCCAGGAACATATTATATGAATATTTTTAATTATATTAGAATATCATGTTAAAATTCAGTAAATTTTTGAAGTTATTCAGTTTTGTGCTCTAAACTAGTTTTCTAAATATTTTTACCGCTTTCTTAATTATTTTCGATAGTCCTTGTAACACACACAATGACAAATCAAAATTTGTCACGCGTTTTTGCGCTGTCAGGTTGTCTATACGCCAGTATTCTAATGCGCCTTATTCACAGTCCATCTTGACGCACGTTCACTCAAGGCCGCGGTGCTGGTGCGGTTGACGCTTTAAACGTCTTATACACGGTCCATCTTGACGTACGTCCGCCAAGGTCATGCACCGTGTATAAGACGTTTTACGCTTAGACGCTTTTATCTATGCTCTGTCTGGTATAAATATTGTATTATCCATGACATACACCCAGACCCGCCCAGACCACATGAGTAAAGAACCGTACAGAGGCAAAGCTTCTAAGGAGCTGTAAAATTTTGACATATTTTGGTAGGGTTGGCACAGGAGGATAAAATTATATAACAAAACGTTTATCAGCTTTTATTATATACTTAAGATACAATATTTTTTGAAAACTACTTTTCTAAATATTTTACTTTTATAATTTGTGTTCTTCAACAATTTGTTGTGCCTATTAATTAAATGGTAAATTATAATCTAATGTAAAGTTTTTTTTAAATAATCTATTAGAAAGCACTCATGGCATAACAAATATACAATCTTGCACGCGTTTTATAATAGTTCAATACCAATATTTACAATATTTCTTTCGACATCAAAATATTCGCGAAATTTTGTTCAAGCAATTCATACATTAATTTCAGATACATTCTCTCATTGGATGGAACTCGCATAAGCACCGTCGTTTGTTGGCAAATTGAGTGTTGGAAAAGCATTTCCAAATAAATATTTTACAGTTCTTTTTTGAAAATAAATACAGAATTTTTCAAAGTGATCCTCACAGATTATATGTTGTTGCCTTTTTTTATATAATCAAAAAGTTTTAAAAGGAGATCTTCTCGTCCGACAGCTTTTTACCACTTTTGTCGTCTGAAATTATAATAAAAAATTGTGTGTGTCAGCTCCGACGCACGACTGGAGTTTACTCCTTACGAACGATTATTTGTTTATATAAAGTAGTACAGCCGAGAGTACTCTGTGCTGGGGGCTGCGCAAGATAAGATGCGCACGACATTACGTAGTCATGGAAACATGAATACATAACGTAACGCATGACGTAACATTTTATTTTACTCCCCATAAATTTTCATACTTCGGGCTTATATATGAAATCGATTCTTAAGGAGTAAAGTCCAAAACATGAACCTATGTTTTAATTTAAAACGTAATTATTCAATTATAAACATTATAAAATAAGTATTCAATAACTTATAGGTAATTAGGTACTTTTACGTTTTCTTTCAATGTTGAGATATATGTATGAGGTATCTATCTGCTACATTAAAAATAATAAATTATAGTTTAGTTACTACTTACCTAGAGTCATTGGGATAGTTAAAATGATATATTTTATTTGTTCCATTATTGTTCATACAAACAGTACAGTAAATCATATTTACACTTTTTATATTTCATTTGTTACGTATAATAATTCTTTGAAAAATAAAATTTGACACTTATTATTCTTTACATAACCTGAATTTGAGCACTGGCCGAGCCGGTTTAGAGCAGTTTCTCTCTGTACGTGACGAGCCGCCAGTGCTCACACAACGCGTCTAGTTTGTAGTAGTGTAACTATCATAGTGCGGTTGTATGAAGCTTTGCTTCTGTACGGTACAGTTTCTTTACTCATGTGCCCAGACATCGAATTCTATTTTTTACTAAGATTTCTGGTATGGATGCTTGTCTTTTAAGCCATGTGAAGACATTATCTCAGTAACAAGTTAGTGTAATCATTTGTGGTACACTGCTTCACAATATGTTGATGAGTCACTTTGCGTAGTTTTGACGGCTACTTGAGCCAGCAGAGTTGGCGATAGTATCTCAAGGTGCCTATGCAGACAGACAGCTTATATTGAGATTCACATCACCATCAGGGCACTTGTTTCACCGTTTTCACTAATAGTTTACATGCGCAGACATTTAATGCACAAAATCGCACCACTTTAACATATTAAACCACATATCAAACCACTTCAAACCATTATTTAAAGAATAATACAACTTTCTGATCCAAATCTTGGGGAAAATTGTTTATTTTATGGGAGACTGGCTCTCCAGAGATTATTGGTATATTATACATTTTGTATTAAAATCCAACAAAAGGCAGACTGGTTCAATTTATTCCCTTCTTATGCTTTTAAATAAATAAAAAATGTAATCATTCATTTTGGAAGTATCATGGTAAAAACCAGGTAATTTTGAAGTCATTCAGTTTCGTGCACTAAACTAATTTTGTTTAACCTTTGACCCTTCCTGTAACACTTCCATTGGGGGCATCCACGATTTTTCTACCACCAGGTGGCAATTTGTTCTAAAAATATAAAGGTTAATATTTCTTTCTGTGCTATTAGTTATAACTTATATTAATAAGATAAATAAACCATATCACAGACATTCATAAAAAGTAAAAAATAAAAAGGGTCAAAAATATGCAAAAATTAAAAAGCAAACCAGTGCGGCATTGTTTTGTGGTATTAATAAATTACCTAGCAACTGATAAACTTTTATTTAAAACTTACTTCTCAATAAATGACATTGTGTAGCAAAACAATTCACCTCAGTGTCAACTAGCGACATCTGGTGAGCGGAAGATTACCTATTTAGTTCTCATTGCAATACTGTGGTCGCACTCATAAAGCAACACAGGCCACCGACGTACCGGACGGAAGCCATACGCAGGCGTTCCCCTGTGCCAAAGTATAAGTCCATTTATGACACGGCGCGGCGGCCCGGTGTTTACAATAAAACTAGTTGCAACCGCACTGCTCACTAGACTAAATTTAGTTGCGCGACTGAATCGATGTCCTACAAATATGACAAATTGTTCAGTTTTTAGCTGCAAGAAGAGATCTGCCACGTCAAATTTACAAAAAGACGGCGTTAACTTTCATATATATGTAATTCTTTATAATATTAGTACTACTTATTTCTTTTTAATCTTAAAAATTACAATAATTACAGTCCACAGTTGCAATAGTAACGGTCGTGTTGTTTCGGATTTATTTCCAACCACGGGCACTCGCCCTCATACAATATGCGGTTCGATTGAGCGATTGATCTGAGTCTGTATCCGAGTTGTTGCTGTCATTTTTGATAAACCAGTTTGTAAATAGTTATCGATAAAATGACCAAATGGCATTTAAGGTCTATATCTACAGCCATGTCTCTTGTGCATATAATAATTTTTGATATTATGTTTTCTGATTTATTTAATATATATTGTGACCTTTACTATAATATAGTTTAATTTTAAAATTGCATCAAATTAAATATAATAATACTTACGGTATTAATACATTAAATTAAAATTACTAAGTGTGAACTTCGACCATATTGTTTTTTATTTATTTATTGCAGGTTTCCAAAGATCAGATTTTAAAGGATACATGGAGTACTTTTGTAATAACAGGCTTACCTGGTTTCCCACAAGAAACAGTGTCATTTACTCAGATCATTTCCAGATATCTGACTTTCAAGTGATGGCAAACAATAGAAGCCGATTGGTCGAGGGCACCAAGCCAACTTTAATACCACACTGTATTATTGTTCCGTAAGCTTTTTACATCATGGAGAAGGCAAACTAGCGTACAGTCAACCTGATGGTAAGTAAACTGTGGCCCATGGACATTTACGATCTCAAGGCCAACAAACCGCTACAGATTGCAAATGCGTCGCCAACCCTGAGGACTAAGATGTAATGCCCCGTGCCACCCGTAAAATGTTGAATATGTAGTATAGTGTAGTATGTGGTTAGTCATAGTTGTGAGATGAAGCTCAGATTTCTCCACTTCAAAAAATGTACAATGTTAAATCTAATTTTCCAGAGCCATCAATTATCATTTACTCTACCAGATGACAGACTATCATCTTACGATGCCATTAGTGCCACTCTCACTATTCCTGATTCGTTGACATCTGCATGTACAACATCAACTCCTCCACGTGCGAGTTTCCTTTTAATAGTTTACTGTAGATAATATGTTTGATTAAACTAATGGGTACATACATATTTATCACATAGTAATTTCTATTATTTTATTTAGTACGTTGCATAGAAAGATGATAACATAACAGCATAATATAGGCTATTTATTTTCAGGCTTTTCAAAGGAAACATCTGAAAATTACAATTCGATTCCACCACCATTGCACTTATATCAAGAAAAGAAAAATGCAGCAACACCTATATTATCAGAAAAAATATTAAAAGGCTCCAAGCTAAACCTCTTCTTTTTAGAAAAAGTTGCTATAGTCTTTGCGTTATAGCATCTGTTATATATAGTAGGTCACTAGAACGTAACTTGCGTGCGTTTGCAAGATTACGACAACATTTTTAACTATGAGGAAATGGCACTGAATTTTTAAATATTTTTTCTATTCTGTGTCTACTAAATATCATTAACTTCAAAATGTCACCTAATATAGTTTTTATAACTAATAAAGTTATTTACAAAAACTATATTACTATATTAAAGTTTCATTTAATATTAACTATATTAAAGGTTCATTTATTCTACTTCCGTGCGCAGTCACATATTATGCATACTAGCGGTAATTTTTTATAACTGCTAGAGATGTGCCTTATAATCAAACGTAAAACTGTCAAGCGAATATAATCGCTAAAAATAAGTAAGATAATTCTATTTTATATGTGTGGTGCAATACCGTCGTATTTATGTATACTAAATTTAAGTGACTTACGATTCATGTACCACAATAAAAAATGGTAAAATTAAGAAAAGGAATTAGATAATTTTAAATTTATTCAGCCATTTTGTGGATCTCGCTTAAAGTAATATCAAAGGCGAATGACTAGCCATCATTCATGATTTTTCGTTTTCTCTCACCGAGTAATGCCGGCCGCTCAGCCACGCTATGCATCAACGTCGTCAATTCGACTATTATTTATTATTTAATTCTTTTAGTGGTAATAAGTACATTCCCTAATTTGCTGCGCTTTAGATAAGTACATTTAGTAATGTTCGCGACGGCCAAATAGTGTTAAAAACGAAGTGATTAAAGACAATATTTATTAAAAGTGAAATTACTGACAAAACTAAATGAAAAGTGTATTAATATAGTTTTACAACATATTTATAACCTTAATATGTTAGTATAGAACATCGAATTTGATAATAGTTAAGAAAATATCTCTTATTATATACAAAGAAAAGTCGACCAATCAGAGCGCGACGTATTGTAGAAGTTTTAATTAACTGCGTAAGGCCGGCCACATACATACGGAATTCCGATCGGAATATCGAAACGGAATCGAAACGGAATTCCGTGAACACATCACACACATATGTTTATTTCCGTTCGGAATAACAAGGGTCAGTTGAGAAAGGTTAGCCATTGAGTCTAGACAGCGAATAACGACGACGATTTTATGATAGCGATTCCATTGTTGCTGTATCATTGTTACTGGGTGCATCCCTTATCACCCTAAGCTTGCAATATAGTCAATATTATGTAAAAGATCTATCTATCCAAAGATATGTTTTAAATATGGATGTCTCTAAACTCTTTCGACAATTTATTAAATAAAATAAGATGAAAGGTTACGAAAAGCTATACACCTGTAAGATTAAATATAAAAACATACATAAACACACCTACTCACTTCGGTCGTGCGACGAACACTGAGCGCGTTCCGTACGGAATTTACGTATGTGTTGCGACTCGTACAAAATCTATGGAAGACTTGCGTTCGGAGCGGCTTTTTTCCGTTCGGGATTCCGAACGCACAGGCGGTCATACGGAATCTCAAATCGGAGAAAATTCCGTACGGAAAAATACCGTACGTGTGTGGCAGGTCATAGATTTTATATGGACTTGCTGCGTTCGGAATCTCGAATCGGAATATCGAAACGGAATCCCGAAACGGAATTCCGTATGTATGTGGCCGGCCTAATAGTTGATCCCGAAAATGATGGAAATAATTTTTATGTTCTGGAAGAATTATAAATATAATATTGAATTAGATTAAAATTTATAAACTAAGGAAGTAAAAGAATATTTAGCGTAATTAAACTTATTTCCTTTTTATAGTGAAATTAAAGAATTAATGTACCCAAATATTATGAAAATTCGGGACATTTTGTTTAATAACTTTTTATAATGTTAATATATTAAAAACCTATAGGGTATACTAATAAAAGACTAAATTGCCGATTTAATAATATATAGTACATTAGTGTAGGAATTGACCATGTATGAATAAAATTATAATTTATGACAATTGTGTAGTGAAAATGTTATGCAATAAAGAAGCAAAACGGACAATGGCAAGCGGCTCACTTTAAAGTAACGCTCAAGTCTACCTTAGGGCTCAGGACCCAGTAACGTTGTAGTGTGAACTACAACGTTACTGGAGTCGTAACTGAACTAGTAAGAAGCAGCAGTAACTAGTAGTAGCTGAAGTGACTAGTAGCAGAATATAGTGAATAGTGAATAGTAGCTAGCAACATAGTAACTGATATTCGCAGTTACATATTTAAAAGTGATAGCTAGTTGCATAAAGTGGTAACTGATATTTGCAGTTACATATTTGGAAGTGATAACTAATTGCATAAAGTGGTAACTGATATTCAGTTACATATTTGAAAGTGATAGCTAATCGCATAACGTGGTAACTGATATTCGCAGTTACAAGTGAAAGTAATAACTATACTAGAATTATTTTGTCCGTGCAGTTTGGGTCATAAATCATCGGAGTATTTCGCCTCTCTCCACTCACGGGCCTTAGGGGCGAGCATATTGATGCGCATTATTGTGGTCGATAAGCGTTATCGATAGTGTATTTAGTTTTGTCAATGAAATTTAAAATGAAACAAATGACTCATAACATAATAATGTCGCACCATCCTTTGTACGTTTTCACGCTACTGGACTGGAAAGGATACGGTATTAACATCAATGGCGAGTACATCACTCACCTTCGATTTGCCGACGATATAGTCCTTATGGCAGAATCGCTGGAGGACCTAAGCACTATGCTCAATGACCTCAATAGTGTCTCCCAACGGATAGGTCTCAAGATGAACATGGACAAAACAAAAATCATGTTTAATGTCCATGTCACACCTATGCCGGTAGTTGTTGGGAGCACTAAGCTCAGTTGTTGACGAATATGTTTACCTGGGACAAATAGTCCGACTAGGTAAGTCCAACTTCGACCGAGAGGTCAATCGACGGATTCAACTCGGCTGGGCAGCGTTCGGGAGATTACGACCCATCTTCTCGTCAGGCATACCTCAAAACCTCAAAACTAAATTGTTTAACCAGTGCGTGTTGCCAGTGATGACATACGGAACTGAGACGTGGTCCTTCACTGCTGGCCGTATGAGGAAGCTCAAGGTCGCTCAGCGAGCTATGGAGAGGTCTATGCTCGGGGTTTCTCTGCGTGATAAACTTAGAAATGAGGATATCCGCAGTAGAACCAGAGTAACCGACATAGCCCAAAGGATTAGTAAGCTGAAGTGGCAATGGGCCGGCCATATAGCTCGAAGAACCGACAACCGATGGGGAAGAAAGGTTCTCGAGTGGCAGCCTCGTACCGGCAGGCGAGTGTAGGGCGTCCCCACTAGATGGAGTGACGACCTGGTAAGACATGCAGGAAGTCAATGGATGCAGGTGGCTCGGGACCGTGCTTTGTGGCATTCCGTGGGGGAGGCCTATGTTCAGCAGTGGACTTGTGAAGGGCTGTAATGATGATGATGATCCTTTGTATACCGCACCGCCGCCGTGTACCTGCCTTCGATGATTCATTTGTTGTTATCGATAATGGCGTTGCGCCCGCGCAACATGCTCACCGCCCTAGCCGGGCTGAGGCCGAGCTATGATTTATGACCCCAACTGCAGGGACAAAATAATTTTACTATAGTTGTATAACGTGGTAACTGATATTTGCAGTTACACAAGTGATAGAAATAGCTATTTTAGTTGATAATAGCAGCTAGTCAGACAGTGTTGATAAAACCAGCTACTACTAATAAATATTTGATACTATCATAATGATTTGAAGAAATCTTTGAAATATATAGTGACCAACTGATAGTGAACAACCGTAGTTGAACAACCGTATTCAACAACCGTGGTCAATAACCAATAGTCAGAAGATTTCCGCCGAACTGTTGAGCAGTCGAACCGCTGGTCACAATACAATGGCACTGTCTTGCCATTTGTAATCTATTTCGTGCATTTTGATTTAACCTCAGTCCACAGTACCCCAGCTGCACCCACAAAGACGGCTGTAGAAGTATCCTCCGGAACCTATAGGTGTAGGACGTGAGTGACTCGCAGAGTATCTCTGTCGACATTTACTCCGGAGAGTTTCGCAAAAAATAATTATAAAACACATTGCGCATTTTTAAATATATATATAAGAAATCATCACATTGCGCATTGTGTCAAAGAGACTTTAGTATAACTCATGGCGGCCAGAATGGCTATAAAAATCTGTTTTTTTTTTAATTAGATTTGTAAACCAAATTCTTGATTATTTTTACCTTCTGTCCCATTATTTGATCTACTGGGCCTGGCAACATTTATACACACTTATAGCGAAAGGAGCTAGCACTCGTATCTTGAAACGCTGCAGGGTGCAGGTGTAGTCAACGCCTTAATAGAAATCACAGGTGCTCAAAGTCATTTTATTTCTTTTAATGTTAAGAAAAATGTTGCAATTAACATAAAATTAAAGATCATTTTTATTTTCAAATTAATACATAGTATAATATGTAACTATAAAGTCATAATTTGTATTAAACTGTGACTAAAATTTACATGCATTGTAATTTATTCATATAGAAATATATATTCCGGTTATAATTTTTATTGTTAGCTAATCGATAATTTTTACTTTGCTTTGTGTATCGTTAATCGCCTTTTTTAAATCGATTTAATATTATTCCATCTCTAAACACGCTAAATTGTTGAAAAAAATAAAAGACTATAGGTTGAAAAAAATTCTTCAGAATCTGAATGAAAAATCTTTGATAGATAAATAAAGACGGATGGTTATTGAAAAAATTGGCGTTGAAGAAACCGAACTTATATTATAGTATTAACTTATAAACGTATAAACTTAGTTATTAGTATTAACTTATAATATTAAGCGTCAACTTAAGAAAAAAATGTAAAAGTGGGAAGCTCTCACAAGCTAAGTATTCACCACAACTGTGATGTTTTACTTTAACTCTCTATAGTCTATACTGTTACAAGAATTTCTTTCTTAATGAAAAAAGCGAACCCACAAAAATGTTTCGTTACATATATATACAAAACTAATCTATTTTAAGAACCGGTGATAGATGAAACTATCACTGGTTTTTAAAATTATTAAAACATTTAGTTTACTACTTAAATAAATGATAGGTAATTATACTATACTAGTAATAAATAAAGTCCTATCTGTATGCAACTTGTTAATGTAGTTTCGTCACTTCATTATACACTGTTATAACACAGAATATATCTATGTGTGTGTGAAATTGTCAATGTATTATTTTAATTTTTATGTTTGATTTTCGTAGTGACAGACGATTATTTTGTTTGGGAGTCTGAGAAAGTGTGCGTGGCGCAGATTTCCCGCAAAAATGACAGACAGTTTGGTATCGGAAAATAACCCTATGGCTTCTCCCTCCTGTGTTGCTCTCTGGGTCGCACTGAAATAGTTTATCGAAAGCCCTTATAGGTAAAATATACATCACTAGTTAACGCACCAATGACAAATCAAAATATGTCACGCGTTTTCTGGCTGTCAGGTCGTCTATACGCACCGTAGACAGAGAATCCAATAGACAGCGTGATGTGTTTTATTTAATTTTCAAAACAAAGGACGAATATATCATATTAGCACTTACAAGAAAGAGATATAGCTACTATATTGTTGTCCTTATTCCCGTACCCGTTTGGCATTAAATTTAGTGGCAGACACTGCAACTGTCATGGAGTGTTTCAATGTTTATTATTTTGTTTAAAAATTTATTTGCAAATAAAACTCGATAATTGTACGTTTTAAGTTAAAAATTATTTGATTTTATACCATATCATAGTGTCGTACAGTGTTATGGGCTGTAAAAGCCGCAGTGAACGAAAAATTGAAGGCATTACATTTCCCGCGTAAGTAAACTTATTTCATGAATATGTATTTAAATAACTTTCTGAATCACGATTTACATGGAAGTATTAATTAAAGCGATGTTCACGGTCATTTTTCTATAAATTATAATGATATTATCATTATTAGCGATATTATAACCTCAAACCTATGTTGCCAGCTAAAGTTTATAATTACCCGAGGTACGACCTCATCGCTTACAATTACAGCGAGAGTACCTAATGTATTATACTACATATTTACCATTGTGTTAATATACCTGTGCTTATTATGTCATTCAAATTTATTCATCTTGATGTTTTTTTATTTAACAGTTTCCCAATTGATTCGGAAATAAAAACAAAATGAGTTTTAGCAACCGGTAAGAAGAACTGGGAGCCTACTAAATACTCTCGACTTTGCTCCAGGCACTTTGAAAGGAATTTATTAGTCCGAAAAAGGACAAGAACTGAATTGTTTCGTAATGCTGTCCCAACACTTTATACGATAAAGGTTTGTGTGCTTAAATATGGTCGTATTTTAAATCTTCTAACTGTGTCTTTTTTATGTAGTAGATGTTTAAATAAAGTGTGTAAGTATAATATGATGGACTATGATAGGATAAAAGGGAATTTAAAGACATCATTTCTTTTACACCGAATACATAGAAGTAAAATTGAAAAATGTAACACAACCTGAGCCTGATGATTTAGTGATGGAACAACCAAATACGGTACGTCTTTAATTTTCATTGCCTTGCTAACTAAACACTAGTACTAGTAGTATTAGTAAATAAGAATACTAGTAGATAATAATTAATATAAAAGTTATAGTTATCATGTAATGACATGCTGTTATATTTTTTTATTGAATGCTAAATAATATTGAAATTATGTGATATTTTTCCAGGGGGACGTTAAAATTACTAAAAATGGGCATAAGATTGATGAGGTAGTTATGGAACTACCAAGCACATTTGCGGTAGGTTTTAAGTTTTTAAAAGATTGTGTTGTGTTGTGCCGCTTACAAAAACTGGTGGTACCTAACTGTCATACAAGTGGACTAAGGGATTAAATACTAAAACCAGAGACTAAACAGTAGCGTATGTTATCTTTACCTTTAAATTTGTATATGTAAAAGAAGCTGAACTACTCACTGACTGATTAGCTGACATTACGCACAGCATTATTTGTCGTTGTTTTTGAGAGCCATTGGTTTCCTTGTTTACATTTTGTATTTTGCTTTGCTGAGTATGGTATATGGTGGTGACATGTAACATTATGAACACAATTGAAAATCTCTTGATTGCGATCAATAACGGCCGCTAATATTTTTAATGGATTAAAACATTTTATCTTTCTGTTTCAGGCACTGGGTACGCCAAGAAGTCTTACCAAGAGATTGAAACAGCAGCAAAATCTGTCGGAGAAGAGGATGAGAATGGTGCACGCTCAAAGTGGCAAATCTGGACTAAATTCTTGAAGAGTTTAAGGCCAAAGCTCTTGTGAACGAAGGATAGCAATCTACTTAACTCGATCGATCCCATCAATAAAGATTTCCTTATATTGACAATCACAGAATGCTTCTCATTAAAGCTGTTGCTTTAAGATATTTTGAAATAAGAATACATCAAACCTAAATTAGTTTTATTTCAAGGACAATTATAATTAAATTGGAATTACCAATACCTATAAGTGTAAGTAATTATTATGATTATCTTAATAAATAAATATGTCTTAATATTTGTTATTAATATTACCTATTTGTTTCATTTGCTTTAATTATCCTATCCTAATACATGTGAATAAAGTGGCCTAGAATTACAGACGTTCGCTTCATAAACAAAATCACCCTATTTTGTGGGTAACATTGCCAAAATGGCAGCACTGTGATGAGTGAATGAAAGGCAGAGGTTTTTGTTTTTTTATGAAACTTGATCGGCGGCGGTTTGCTGCTCCTGTATTATTGTTTGAATAATGGTTTGAAGTGGATTTTGATATGTAAAAGTGGTGCGATTTTATGTATTAAGTGTCTGCATGTGAACTATTAGTGAAACGGTGATACAAGTGCTCTGATGGTGATGTGATTCTCAAGATAAGGTGTCTATCTGCTTAGGCGCCTTGAGATACCATCGCCAACTGTCAGCTGTCTGCTGACCAAGTTACCGTCAAAATCTCCCAAGGGCTGCACAATGACGCATCAACATATTGTGAAGCAGTGTACTATGAAGAAAATTATAATAAACCGAATAAAAATACCTAAGACTTGGCGTAAGGTCTAGATACCAGGCCATAAACTCCAAAAAATTAAAGGCAGAATAGCGGTTACGCGACCCCGCCGTCTATTAGATTCTTTTTTTGTAGTTTATGGCCTGGTATCTAGACCTTTAGGCCAAAATGTATTAGATTCTCTGTCTACGATACGTACAGACTAATATGATGCTTATCCATTACGCCAGTATATTCTTAGTCTATGGTTGAAAGAATATAGAATCTCTATCTACTGTATCTGTAATGGTACTATGCTCAATTTATATTACTTTCTGTGATTATTATGTTGGGAGAAAAATAAAAAGCTCAGAAGGGCTAGAAACCAGAGCCGTAAAGGCAGTTTAAAAAAAAAAAGAATAAATTGTTTTGAGAAGTGAGAACTGTAGTGTACATTGTTCTTCGGATCGATTGTTCGTTAATCCTGTTTATTGTTTTTGAGTAGATTTTACAGATTTCTGATGCAGTAATGTCATTTTCTATTTCTACTCATTCTTCATTAGTGTAAAACTTATTAAAATGTGGATTGCATCTAAATCTCCTAAACTTGGTGTCGGTAAGTTTGACATTTGTTTTTAATCAAGAATAATGTATCCTGATTTACAGCGGAAATGTTAAAACAAATTGAGAATTCTTTTATATAGTTTGAAAATTAAATTAGTGTACAAATAATTAAGTACCTTACTCTCCCAAAAGTATTGTTACTGTAGTTGTTTGTTGAAATAAAAACAACAAAAACTGAAATTGGCTATTTACAAATTGATATATATATTTTTGGTATATTGGTGTAGTAGACGGCAATGGTAAGTTTCCCCCAATTGAAATTTTATTCCTTAAAAGTCGAATTTCGATAAACTAAAAATAATAAAATTATCTCCACATAATAATTTGTGAAGTTGGTGCAAAGGCATAGTGTATTAGGGAATTAAAGCCTCATTGCATTAAAAACTTCATTCCCTCTATTTCCATTCTTAAGAGTGGATTTTTTTCAAATTTAAATGAAAGACTACCCTTGAGGTCTAACCTATATAATAAAAAAAGAATCACCATGACTGTTTTACAGTTGAAGAAGATATAACATAACATACATTCCAAAAACATGTGGTTGATTTGAGAGCCTCCTCCTTTTTTGAAGTTGATAATAAATAGTTAAAATTATAAATAGTCTTAGCCTACAGCTGTAACTACAATAAATTGCTATAATTTGTGAATATTTTAAGATATTTGTTCTGAAACATGTACCAGTAAATGGTTAATGCTGATGAAAATATAGAGCATTACAAACAAACATTTAAGGTTGAAACTGGGAGTGAAGTGGGATAAACACTTCACTTCAGCATATCATTGTTTGTTGACTAATGATAACTTTTTTTAAATTAAATATTTATGTCTTTTTTTGTTTCACATAATTATATCTCATTGTTTTAGCTGTCTACAACTGGAAGGGAGATGTACGCTCAGGACTACCTTTGGAAATTGGAGAGACTGTCCAAATATTGGAAGAGAATGGGGGTAATATACCAATCTAAATATGATTAACTTAAAATACTATTAAAATTTCACTGTGTAATAATGGATATACTCTATACCGGGTGTTTGTGAAACGCTCCCGAAAACGAAGATAGACGATAGTACTAACGATACCTTTGATGATGGGTCAGAAAAAAAATCGATCCCGAGGAAAAAAAATCATCTTTTCACAACATTTTATTAGCTTTATTCACGCTCCATCATGTTAGTACAGCTAAATGAAACTATAATTTCATAAAAATCATGAAAATACTTAAACATAAAACCAGCAGTGAAACTTAAAGTAAAATCAGCTGACAATAGGGTCAATATTATCGCGGACGCTGAACTCTTATCTAGCTTGGTACGAAACAATGCATTAGGTATTACTACTCACTCTACCCTTCCCTTTCACACACGCGCTGCAGCCGCGCGGCCAACTCGTGTCGCCTCGCGCTGTTAAATTTACACATGACCATGTTGCACCGAAATTTACCTACTAAGATTTGTTTGCCGGCGACATAAGAATTAGAGGCTGCTAGCATTGCAATTAATTTTTAATAGTTTTGACGTACCTCTTTTTAAATTCAAAGTATTGGTCGGATTAAATACAGAAAGTCAATTAAAATAAAGTAAAAGAATAATTTTTTAGATTAATTCTGATAGATTAATTAACTGTCGATCATAATTGCAATTCATTTTAAAAAATCAAAGATAATGATGAAATAGTGTTTATAATTGGGTAAGTGAGTACCCAATTAGGTATGTTTATTAATTTCAATATCATTTTTGTAGTAAAGAACTGCTTGTTGCGTCAGGGTACAATTGATTGTGTAATTGTATTAAAAAATGACAACCATAACTTCTAAATTCCATATGAAGACTAGTCGTAGGGATAACTAAACTTATAAATAAAATAAACGTTGGCAATGTCGTAACGGTTTAACGATCTGTGGAAATGTTCAAAGTGCTTACCTCAGGGACGTTACGACTTACGACGCACGAGGGATTTGTTTTGGCGGGATTGATTGTAAATTTTTGATTTTAGTTTTTGAGACAGTTCCGTGTTGACTATCACGTGCGCGTGAGCGACAGTTCAATCGTTTTGTTTATTAAATTCTTGTTGTTATTACTTGTTGTTATTATTCTTGTTGTTACGTTTTGTGTTTCGTTTTGTTTTAATAATGCCTAACGCGTACGTACGTTTATAGTGATCGTGAATACGGTAACATGTTAATGTGCCTTGGAGCATCTCATAAGGTCACGGAGGATTTAGATCGGTAAGCTGTTTTATATCTATTTTTTTTTAAATAACTTAGTACTGATCTGATCTGAATAGGTACATAATACATCAGAATAATAAACATACCATAACATAAAAATTACTTAAATGAATGTTAACAAGGATATAGTCATGGATAAAAAGCATGACTATATCCTTGTTAACATTTCATTTAAGTAATTTTTCATTAGCGGGGAATCGAACCAGGTATTTGGTTTATTTAACCTGTGAATTGAATTAAAGTGGCTAGCTGGAGACAAGCACAGTGGCAAAGTAGTAAGTTAAGTAGATAAGTTAGGTATTTAGACAAGTGTTGTAAATAATTAGGTATGGGTGGTACGATCCTAGCTGCGGCCCGCGCGAATTCGGCGTCCGACCCTAATCAGCTCATTTAAATTCCACTGCTGGTTTTATGTTTAAGTATTTTCATGATTTTTAATGAAATTATCGTTTCATTTAGCTGTACTAACATGATGGAGCGTAAATAAAGCTAATAAAACGTTGTGAAAAGATGATTTTTTTCCTCGGGATCGATTTTCTCTGACACATCATCAAAGGTATCGTTAGTACTATCGTCTGTCTTCGTTTTCGGTAGCGTTTCACAAACAACCTGTAGGTATGTTCTTTATTCTTTATTGTACACACTGTAAGTTGATAACAATTATTAAAAATTCAAATAAGATGTACAAAGGCGAGTTTAACCCTAATAAGAGTTCTCTTCCAGCAAACCCTTTGGGGAAAGAGAAATAATTTTGTATATAAAGCAAGTAGGTAGCAGCGTGCGTACTTAATATTGACAAACACTACTTAATAGAAATTGGCTATTAAGTAGTGTTATGTTAATTATTAATATATATATATATATTTACTTATATATGCATAAAATATATGAATATTTATAATTCTAAGTTGATAGATAATGTTTCTTTACTCTATTCCGAAATATATCAAGAGAAGAGCTAGCACGTATGTCATGTGGAAGTGAGTTCCATAGCTTGACCGCCCTTACAGTAAAGGATCCACCACATCGTCTTGTGAAATGAGAAGGAGTTTTGAGAAGTAGCTGTTTAGTGGTCCGGCACTGAGTTTCACGAGGTACAAGATACTCAAAACGCTCGCGGAGATATGGAGGTGCAAGAAGATTAAAGAGTAGAAAGTAGAGAAATGATAATACATGTAAGTCTCGACGTCTACGGATAGGAAGCCATTTTAATTGAGCCTGTACTCTGAAACATGATCAAATTTACGAAGACCGAAAATAAAACGTATACACAAATTTTGAAGACGTTCCAGTTTGTTCAACAGCTCCTCTGAAGCATCCAAAAAACTAACATCAGCGTAGTCAATGAGAGGAAGAAGAAGTGCTTGAGCTAAGGTTATCTTAGTTTTTAACGGTAAAAACGTCTGGAGGCGCTTGAGAGATTGAAAAGAGTAGTTCACTTTTCTGCTAATCATATTAATGTGAGCAACCCAAGACAAATTACTATCAAAGACAACACCTAAGTTCTTAGCAGTCTCTGTATATGGAATTTGAGTATTATCATATGTTACTGCAGGGATCTTCGAACGGTCTAATAAGTAAAGCATATGTGAGCTGCCGATAATCATTACTTGGGATTTAGCAGGGTTAACAAGAAGACCAAACGATTTTGCCCAACTGCTTATGCTACTTAAGTCAGCATTCAGCTTATTAATAGCCTCGTCTATATCTTTGACTTTGAAATGACGGTATAATTGCAAGTCGTCAGCATAGAGGTGATAATGAGGAGCGAACAGTGATGAGAGCATTGATGAAAATAGAGAAGAGAAGTGGGAAAGAACATCACCCTGAGGAACACCCGCCGTAAGATCACACTATTCGGAGAAATCCTCCTTATGGCGGACTCACTGCAAGCGTCCTCTAAGGTAAAAATCAAACTAAGAGATTACTGAGGAAGAAATATTTAAGGACGAAAGAATACCAAGAAGTATGTCATAATCAACGGAATTAAATGCACTGAAATCAATAATGTTAGAACAGTGAAAAGTCTTTTTTCCATGGCCCAGCGAATATCATCAGACACTTTAATCAGAGCGCTGACTGTGCTATGGCCTGGACGAAAACCAGATTGAAAAGGACTCAGCAGGCTGTGAACAGTTAGGAATTGAGATAATTGCCTCTGAACTATATTTTCTAGTACTTTAGATAAGATCGGAAGAATAGAAATAGGGCGGAATTGGGATAAAGACGTAGGATTAGAAGTTTTTGGAAGGGGAATGACGAATGCCTTTTTCCAGCAAGTCGGAAAGGAGCTCGTCTCAAGCGAAGAAGAGATAATGTGAGTGATAATAGGGACAAGTTCATTAGTGATAGGTTTAATCATTTGCATACAAAGATTGTCATAGCCAATAGCTTTAGTGGAAATAGATAAAAGGCATTTTTTTATGTCACCATCAGTAACTTTACTGAAATTAAAAGGAGAACACAGCGGCTTGGGAATATTGGAGAGAAGATTAAGTGTAGTAGACTTAATAGAGTCATCAATAGAAATCGGAGGCTCAGAAAAGTGCCGGTTGAGTGCAGTCAAATCAAACGAGATATTAGAATCATTATATGATTTGCCTATACCCAGAGTTCTAAGAAATTTCCACATCTGAGCGGAATGAGAATTTTCAACCTCATCATAAATATGTCTCCTCATAGCATCACGAGACATTTTACTACAGCGATTACCTAGTTTTTATATGAACAAATTTTCATTAGTAGGGTACTTCTTATAACGTTTTTTAGCTTTATCTCTTTTGGACATTACTGCTTTTATAGACTGTGAAAGCCAGGGGGCTGTGAAGTGCTTAATCCTGACTCGCTTAAGTGGTGCATGTGTATCGAAAAGTTTTAAAATTAGGTGATTAAAAGCATATACCTTATCATTAACATCTTCGGAATTTAGAACAGGGGACCAATCAATATTATTTACATCATCTCTCAAACGCTCCAGGTTAGTTAATTTAAAGCTTCTTAGGAATAAGAATTTAGATTTGCGCCTAGGACGTTGAATTTTGATAGGAGAGGAAGATAAGATCGTGGTAAGAAAAGACGCAGATAGTTGACCATGCGAAGCAAACCGGTCAGCATCAGAAACAAGAATAAGGTCTAAAGAGAAGGGTACTATTGGGCGAATGGTGAGTAGCAGAAAGAGGAAGAATATGTAAATTAATAGATGACACCAGGAGAGCAATTTTTGCTACGAAAATCATTTTAACAGGCATGTGTTAAAGTCACCTAAAATAATGGTATTATCATAAAGAGGAGTTAGATTTACAAGTTTTTCTTCTAAGGAAGAAAAATAATTTATATTGCTATCATCAGATATACATATATCACTTTTTTAAGTCTCTATCCCTGCAACTCCACGTCTAAGCGTAATTTGGGTGTGGGCAGGAATAAAATATATTTTGAACCTCCCAAGCTACACAAGGAATTTTCCTAAATTCTTTATGTTACCAATGACTGAAAAGTGACCTCGCGAGTGTTCTTACTTGTAATGTAGGTGCACATACACAATGTTTTAGTGTCTAGTAGTTAGTTTAGTTTGTTTTACAACGGGCTGTTTTCCGCAAAACTCCACGTCTTAGCGCGTATTTTGCGTGTGGGCCGGAATAATGTAATTATTCGAGCCATGAAATCTCCCCGAAGAAGTTCAACATTCCTTTGATGTTGCAAGCAACTTCGTGGAGTGATCCCGGCGTGCCGAGATGTTTACCCCCGAAATGCAGCGACCTCCGGACATGTCAGCAACACGTGGGCTGCCATTTCTTCCACCCCCATGATCTGCACAGGGGACTATCTGTAACACCTATGGTAATAAATGTTTGTTAAAGGAGCCATGTCCTGTGATAGTACTTATTACTATCCTGATCTGTGGCTTGTTCTGTCTCATTAGAACCTTGGTTAAACGAGTTCAGACTTCAGGCAGGGCCTCCCTAGCTTGTCTACAGTCTACTAGATTTTTCCAAAGCTGAGCGTGTTGATTAGTGAAGTTTCTACGTACCAGTGAACAAACGTTACCAAAGGGCATTGATATGATTGGTTCCGGACCTATAGTGGCCGGAGCCGATCCTTTTCTGGCCAGTTCCGATCCTTTTCTGGCCAGTTCGTCTGCTGCATCGTTGCCTCTGGATCCACTGTGTTCCTTTATCCATTGCAGAGTCACATTGTTGTGTTTACGTACCTCATTTAATTGTTGATGGCCGCATGTTACTACTGAAACAGAACTCGAAAAAATGGAGATCCATAGTACAGAGGATATTGCACCTGCTCCTCCTTCTTGGCAACGAGTGCCCCCTAGTAATACATTAAGAAAAGAGCAAGAGAGCAGTCATTCCACCTCAAACCAGGGGCCAAGAGTTCCTGACCAAAGGCAGAAAAGATACCGATCCCCTGAAGGAAAGGGAGCATCATCAAAGATGACCAAGACCTGAGAGAACAGATCTTGAGTGATAGTAGATGCATTACAGACCACAGACTTCACTACCCAAATATTACCACCAGAAATCGAGACATCAAATAGTTTTAATCTTCTAAGTGTTGATTGTCAAGATCAAAATGCTACTCCAGAAAAAAGAACAAAGAAACCCTCTAAACCTCCACCGATTATACTATATGGAATAGATGACCTACAAAAAATAACGAGTTTTATTGAGGAAGTTATGGAAAAGAGTGACTACATATGTATAAAGTGGTATCTAGAAATAAATTAATAATGTCTTCTCAGTCTGTCGAAAAATACAAAACTCTCATAGAACACGTTCGAAGCAAGGGATGAATAGCCTACACATTTACCCAAAAAGATGAAAAATGTATGAGAATTGTGATCAAGCATCTACACTTTAGCACACCCAAAGAGGCAATTGTGAAAGCCATAGAGGAAACGGGAAACTAACTGAAAGGAGAAATAGTAACTGTCCGTAAAAGAGGTACCAAGCAGCCTTTAAATATTTTCTTTGTTAACATACTTCCACATGATAACAACAAGCATGTCAAAAAAATTAAATATATTTACAACCAAAAGGTTATAATTGAAGATCCAAGAAGGAAAACCACAATAGTCCAATGTACCAGATGTCAACAATATGGACATACAAAAAACAACTGTATGAGACCACACAGGTGTATGAAATGTGCAGGGCCGCACAATACCACAAAGTGTAATATAGATCAGAACACTCCGGCAGTTTGCGCCCTATGCTCTGGAAGCCATCCTGCCAGCTATAAAGAAATCCTCACCAGGAAACAAGATACCAACAACATACAAAAACAGATAGAAGATCTAAATGTACTTGCACTCACTAGATCTGAGTCTGTACGCAACATAAATATGACAAATATATCTAAAAAACAACCATACAGTAATAGTAATAAACAATATAGCGAAGTAGTTAGAGGTAATAATACTGCGAACACTAGAAAAGAAAACTAACTTCCACAAATAACGTTGACCCTACAGTAACAATAATACACAAAGAACAAAGCCACAAGTTAAGTAATCATACGAGGGCGACACTGAAAGTTTTTAGAACTGGCCACTTGTAAACGATATAATAAAAAAAATAAGTTCAAATTTTGAAAATGGAACTCTTTGCCAATATTATTGTGTATGTATTTTATTTTATTAATTTGTCATTTGTTTACGATTTGGCGGCAAATTAAAATTGCTGTGTCACGTCAGTATGAATTTAACGCGAGAAAATTTTCGTACAATGATTTTTATGACTTTCGATGTCATTTAAGTTAAAAAGAAAGTTATGATAGACTTCGATTGGCCTTTCACGATGAAGCCCCATCTCGTGCCACTGGTTACAACTAGTTTAATGAGTTTAAAAGTGGTCGCACTAATCTCACCGATGATCTGCGTGAGGTACGGCCTTCTACGGCGACGACTGAAGATAACATGAGTGTTGTGCAGCGTATGATAGAGACTGACAAAGAGTGACAAATTCGGACAAGCTTAGGCATCGGTATGAGTCAAGTGCACAAAATCCTCCATGAACATTTAGCGGTCAGGAAGCTTTGTGCCCGGTGGATATCTCATAATTTGACACATGCCCAAAAACTCCGTCGTGTTGATTGGTGTCGTGAAATGGTTCAAAAATTTAACGGAGGTTACTCAAATGCTGTGTTCGACATACTTACGGGTGACGAAAGCTGGATTTATTATTATGATCCTGAAACTAAGAGACAGTCTGCTGTCTGGTGTTTCCTTCCGAGGAGTTGCCAACTAAAGTGAAGAGAGGTCGAAGCGTGGGAAAAATATGGTGGCCTCGTTCTTCGGAAGGACAGGTCATTACGCAACAATTGTTTTAGAGGATCGAAAACAGTTACTGCAGAGTGGTAAACTAGCAATTGTTTACCACTTGTCTTGGAAAAGTTCGGGAGAAACGACCTCACAGTAGGATCCTCCTTCACCACGACAACGCCTCTTCGCTCACCGCCAAGCAAATAATCGACTACTTGGCGACGTCAGACGTGGAATTACTGGGTCACCCGCCCTATAGCTCCGACCTCCCACCTTGCAATTTTTATTTATTTCGAAAATAAAATAAAACTTCGACGAAAACGTTTTATGGACGCTGAGGAAGCAGTGGCTGCGTTTCAAAATGCCGTCGAAGATACCCCTAAGGACGAGTGGGCAAAGTGCTTTTCTCAGTGGTTCCATCGGAAAACTAATAACTTGCTAGTTTGTTCAGTTTTTGATTTTCTTAGATCTTTCAGTGTCACCCTCGTAAAACAGACTGGAATGTATTTACCGAATACCTACACGACGAAACAAACCTACGAGTGAGTCTTAAAACCGAAGCAGAAATAGACGATGCAGCATTTTACATCACAAACCTGATACAGGTGGCGAAATGGCGTGCTACTCCGACTTTGGAACTTCCGTCAAATAAATGTAGCATACCCTTGAAATACGCCGTAAGCTCGAAGAAAAACGTAAAACGATGAGGCGGCTTCGTGCTAGCAGATCAAAACATGACAGAAGAGAATTTAATAGGATCTCTAGAGAACTGAAGGACATGGTAATTGAGAACAGGAATGCCACTTATCAACAGAAACTGTCTACACTATCAGCTCAGAACAAAGATAACTACTCTCTTTGGAAAATTACCTAGAATTTCAAAAGGCCACTTAATTCTATACCCCCAATAAAAACTTCCACAGGAACTTGAACTAAGAAGCCAAATCAGAAAGCTGAGCTCTTCGCAGAACACCTAAGAAATATTTTACCCCCAATCCATCTACAATGGTTGAATTTGAGAAAGAGTTAGATAATTTTATCAACAGTGATCAACAACTGTCACTACCAATTAAATCAGTGACACCTAGAGAGATGAAACGTACCATAAATCATCTAAAAAACAAAAAAGCACCTGGATTCGACCTTATCACTGGCGAGACACTCAAAGGACTTCCTAAAAAAACAAAAGTTTTTCTGACAATGCTTGTAAATGCTTATTTAGAACTCACTATTTCCCTAAGATGTAGAAAATATCACAGATATGTATGATGGCCAAACCGAGGAAACCTCCAACTGATCCTACTTCGTATAGACCCATTAGTCTTCTCCCATCTTTATCCAAAGTGTTCGAAAAGATATTCCTGCGAAGACTAAAACCAATATTAGATGAATAAAAAATAATTCCCGACCACCAATTCGGGTTTAGAGAGAATCATTCTACAGTGGAACAAGTGCATAGAGTGGTACACAAAATCAGACAGTCCTTAGAGAAAAAAGAATATTGCTCAGCGTTGTTCCTAGACATTCAGCAGGCATTTGACAGAGTGTGGCACAAGGGACTACTGTTCAAACTAAAAAATCTTTTACCTAACTCGTTCTTCGTGATCATGAAATCATACCTCCACCAAAGAAAGTTTCAAGTAAATTCCGAAGACGAGTACTCTAACCTGTACGACATCGCTGCTTCAGTTCCGCAAGGATCAGTGCTTGGATCAGTACTGTATGCCATATATACATCAGATCTGCCAAACACTGAAGATGTAACGACAGCAACCTATGCAAATGACACTGCATGCCTTGTAAGTGATAAAGACCCGGACGTTGCTTCACAAAAGTTCTAAACACAAATTAGTAAAATAGAACTATGGCTCCAAAAATGGAGAATAAAGCCTAGTGTAAGCAAATCTGAGCAGGCAACCTTTACTCTAAGAAAAGGAAAATGTACACCAGTCTATATGGAAGGAAAACAATTACAAAAAGTAACTGTGTAAAATATTTGGGTCTACATATAGACCGAAGATTAACATGGGCCAACCACATCAAGGCAAAAAAAAAGAGGCAAAAAAGAGGATAAAATCTGTAAAAAGAATTTTATTCAATGTGTAGTGTTCGCGTAAAAATAAGAAATCATTATAAAAGAGGCACCTATATTATATAAGACCTTCTCTTGGCTATTGGGAAGAAAATCACAGCTATCTCCTAACAACAAGCTTCTGGTCTATAAAGCCATCATAAAACCAGTATGGACTTATGGTATAGAACTTTGGAGTTCTGCCAGAAACTCCTACCTAGAAGTCCTACAGAGATTCAAAAATATAGCCTTACGATCAATATCAGGCGCAGGGTGGTTCGTAAGGGACTCCGAAATCCATGAATACCTAAAGATGCCCACATTAAAGGAAGAAGTAAACAAAAACTGTACGCGATATAAGAAGAGATTACTAGGACATGCCAATAAACTATCTAAGAACCTCCTAAATAACCAAACCACAACATGTTTAAAAAGATGGCAAATACTGGACCTGGATTAGAGAGACTGAGAATAAAATATATATTATCTACTGACCACATCTGATTATGGCTAGATAAGCCGATTGCAGATCTTAAAAGGGAATAAAAATCGTTGATGGCATTTATATATTAGTCCCGAGTTTACCACATTGCAACTCAGTAGTACCGCCATACTGTCGGTCAGTATTCTGATGGAGAAGACCTTCCTAGCATCTATTGCTACGGCCGCTTGGATGATACCCATACATTCCGCCCGAAAGACTGTATTATGGGTACCCAGCGGTGTACATATGTGGATATTGAGGTCTTCAGAGAAAGTTCCAGATCCTACACCTTCATTTGTTTTAGAACCATCCGTGAAAACTCTAAGCTCTTTTGGGCTTAATCCCTCCGGCTGGCTGGTTTCATTTAATTGTATCTTATACTTCTTATCGAATACAAATTGTTTGGGGATCTTATCGTACTTGGCTTGTAAGATAGGAATTTTTGAGTAAATTCTATCAATTATACCTGTATGAGGGACTCTACTCTTACTCCAAAGATTTAGGGTCTTGAGTCTAATGGCAGCTAAAGTCGCTTCTTGTTGTATGTGTAGATGAAGCGGGGTTAGCTACAGCATAAAGCATAAGGACTATACCAACAGCAGCCTCTAAGGCTGCTGTTGGTGTAGTCCTTATGCAGCCTGTGGCAGCCATACATGCCAGTCTCTAGTAACGCTGAAGCTTCTTTCTAGTGGTGGCTTCATTTGTTTTGGTCCACCATACCAGAGCGCCGTATGTGATCACGCGCCGAATTACAGTTTTGTACAACCACAGTATAATTTTTGGCGTCAGACCCCATCGTTTGCCAATCATGTTTCTGAATTGCCAGAAAGCTATACTAGCTTTGTTGATTTTGTTTTCTATGTGTTTATTCCAGTTGAGTTTACTGTCCAAGGTAAGACCTAAGTATTTTACCTCAGAGGATAGCTGCAGTTTTGTTCTGAAAAGACTTGGGAGATGATAGCTATCCAGCATTCGTTTTTGTATGAACATTACTAGGACCGTTTTATTTGCAAGTGTGAGGTCGATTATTGTGTGACAACATTTGTTTATGAAAGTTGGTTCTGAACCTGTGTTTAAAATGGATAGGTTAGTGCTAAATAGATACTCACCTTACCTCGTTCGTTGGGTTTTCCATTCCCCAGAGGGGATGATGAGCATTGGAGTCCGTCCCGATCACAGCCTCTAGTCCGGTCCTCTCGCAGAAATTCACCAGCCTGACGAGGTCATGAGGGGGAGGAGTGTCTTCCTCCGGCATGTAGACCGAGGCGACGACTAATCTCCCCTCCTGTGTATTTTGTATTGCTACGGCATACATGTCTCTGGAACAGAAATCTGTTAATGGTTGTGCACAGATATCTTTAGTAGTATAAATACACCCTCTAGACTCGTCGTGCTCAGAGTTGTAGAATAACTTACCTTTTAGGTTGTTTAGGCCTTTGATTTTACCAGCCCCAATCCACGGCTACTGGATTAAGGCTATGGCTGTCCTTTGAGCCTCCAACCACTTGCGTAATTGAGCCGACGCAGTTTCGCCATGGTGGAGGTTGGCCTACACTAGGCTAGTTCTGGACGAAGGGCACGCCATCATTGACCGCGCCCTCCCCGTCCCCGCCCAAAAATAAGCCTGCCAGCGGATCTCGGGTCTCATAGTCAGCCACTGAGTCGGAATTGGACGGCAAAATGCAGTTCTCTTCGTCACTCAGTGAGTTGCCGCTGAACCCGATCTCTACTGGGGGCTTCGGCTTGGTAGTGCAGGCCGTTTTTTTCACTGGACTTGGCATCCACTGATTCCGCTGTACCGGTAATCATGGCCCCGGTATCCATGACTTCTGGGTTGTTATCTGCCTCTTTGCTTGGTGGTGTGTCAAAGAATTTACCTCAACGACCCTGGAATTTTACGTATACCGCCCCACATACACACGCGAGACGGCGTCCGGCTTTCATTAGGGTCGGGATATGATCCTCCGCCACCGAAACAACGAGGAACCACCCGTCCGTCTGCTAATCAGCCTTGAGTAGCAGCCAGTCCCTGATGTTTACCCAGCGGTTCTGGTACGCCAGCACACGACCGATGTCGCGTGAGTCTTTCCAGGCTCCCTGGGCATCAGGGATAAGGATACCACACTTGATTCTCTGTGGTATCTCTGACTGTTTCTTTGTGATCAGCGAGGTGTTGGATTTAAGGTCGAGGGTAGCAATGTTCCCCTTCAACCAATCCAGAGCCTTCTGTTCGCCGCACCACAGCTTCAGGACTCCCTCCGTGGAAACGGGTTTGTCTCTAAAAACTGGGTCCGACGCATCAGGGTTCTTTCTACTCTAGGCCTTGCTGATCATCTTCCTCTGTATTGCCACGAGGGTGTCATCAGCTACTTCCTTCGTTATGTGACCTGAACGCGCACACGTTAAGGCCACACCCAAATCTGAAGCGTAGCTGGTTCTTGCAGCCTTTGGTTGCTGTTCGAGTCGCACTTTTTTGTGCTCGCCTCTCGGCGAGGTAGACTCTTCTAGCGTCCTTTTGGCTGCTCTTTCCTCTTCTTACCAGGACGCTTGGCCGCTCTCTGCTTCCTGGCGAATATCTTAGAGCTGGTCCCTGCGGCTGTATTTTTATCCTTTCCAGTTTCAGCGCGGCTACTGGTTCCAGCCCCAAGCGACGCAGTGGCAGTAGCTTGCTCAGCCTCCTTGGTGCTGCTCTTAGAAGCAGCCAGCGCAGCCCTTTCTCTACAGCCTTTTTCTCGCTGCTTCTTATTCTTTTTCTTGGCCTTTGTACCATTGTCTGCTGGGATAGACCCACGTGATGGTCCGTCGGGTCGTCCTTCCCCTTACGTCTCACCACTTGCCAGGCAGCAGAGAAAAGGTCGTCCGTTCTCTAGGGCTCCACAGGAGTTTTGCTACTCGCGGTCCTTTGCTCCTTTCTCGCGTCAAGCTCCTCAGGTTAGGAACTGGTTTTGGGAACATCCAGTGCGGGAATTGCCCCCTTGGTGGGGCCACCTAAGCTGGTCGGTTTAATGGCGGTCCCTTCTTGTTCATTGGTGTCTATGGTAAGCACTTCTAATACCTCTCCCTCTTTCCTAATGAACCTGAAATTGTCCATATTTTTTTGTGTTTAAAATTAGTCCCCCCGGCTTCCCACCCTCCATGGAGCCCGCACCTTTGGGAACGTCCTACTTTAGAACAAAAATAATTTCAGACGTCAGGATTACCGGGGGAATGTAGGGACGCGAAGTTGGCTCGCAGCGCGACATCGGGAGTTCGATCCAGCTGGAAGATAGGGCTGAAAAAGCCCATCCCCACTGCCCGAATTGACTTTACACTTGCTCCGTCAGCATGGCCTTTACTACCACCTAGCCCTTTTCAGGGAAACTAGGCAGCCCCCACATCCCTCGCCTGCGACCCTCTGACGGGAGGCTTGGCCATTTACCCATCTGTAGCTAGCAGATAGGGCCACCGTTTAGCTTGAAATTCGGACCAAAGAGGGCGTGTTGCCTCTCGCCACTATACCCCATATATACCCCAGTGACGATCGCCTCAACCCTCCCTCCGGGACTCCTTAATCCTCGCGTACGGCGCTCGACTGCGCAGGTCCTAACGCAGGTGGGTGTGTTAGTCCACCGGATACACCCACTCTCTCCGGCGGAACCACCCCTCCTCTTTTATCCGGGCTTGGGACTGGCTGCACCAAAAAGCACAGACAGAGTTAAAATGTTTTAGTGTCTCAGCTCGAGAGTCAAAAACGTAATTATGTAAGAAAATAAATTAATAAAAGAAATAGTAAAAGAAGCAGCAGAGTTAAGCTTGTCAAGCACCTTCGTGAAATGAAACCTATATCATATCATGATGACATACTATATGTCACACTATATATCTTGGTAAATATTCTTCTTTTGAAACTAAATAAAAAAAGAAAACTAACTGACTAACTATATTTGAACCCTTATCTTCCGGATTCAGCTTTTATATCTTTAGCTTTTTTCAATTTCCTAATATATATTTTTATATATATGACAGTTACTTTAAAATAATGTTTTTAACTATTTTTAGCAATTAAGCTTTTTTATGAATTTGATGTAATTCGAGACAAATATCTATTTGATAGGATTGTCGATTTTACAGTATATCAATCCTTATTTATACTTATTCAGAAAAAAAAATACATGGTCGAGTCATGCTGCACGTATATTTAGTAGTATAGTTGTAGCACGACTGGGTTGGCTCGACCGGGGAAGGACCACGCTCTCACAGAATACCAGCGTAAAATAGCAGCTTAACGCTGTTGTGTTTCGTATGGTGAGTGTAGAGAACCGGAGACCCTTTTTACTGGAAAAGAGGCATTCCATCTTAGTCGTCACGGGTGACAACGCATCTGCAATTTGATTCGTAATCGAGGATAAATGTAGATGTCTATGGGCCACAGCAACCACTTACCATAAGGTGGACTGTGTGCTCGTTTGTCACCCTTATCCTATAAAAAAAATGTTTGCATAATAGAATCTCTATGTTAGTATTAATCATTCCTCATTCATTCACTGCATCCTATCCAAAGTCCTTTGCTGAACATAGGTTTCCCCCACAGATTGCCTAATAAGGGAGCACACACTATACACAATACACTTGGCAGGCAGGTTGGCAGCTGCAGTTTTTTATTATTTTGAGTTGTTATAAGGTTGCTGTTACCGATCTCCTGTTTTATTGCCACCTACGCCTCCTACGACATCCACTGGATGATATGGGGTCGTGCATTCTCTTACGCCGTCACTACATAGCTAACGGTTTATATGTTATGGGTAATACTTAGGTTGAATACCATATATTCAATAATTTTTGTTGCCGTGCCTTATTTAGAACATTTATTTACTTTTTTTATTTGTGGTTTCATATTTTCAGGGTGGTATAGAGGATTCAGCACAACTAATAGATCGGCATGGGGGATATTCCCAGCATGTGTTGTTTCAATTCGTCCTTGCACTGTGAAAGGATCAGGCGCAACGGCTATTGCTGAGCTGAAAGATGATCCCTTGGTTAGAGAAATAGCAAGTGTTTTGAGGGACTGGGCACGGCTATGGAAGAAACTTTATGTGGTATGTATTTTTCAGTTTATTTGACTCTTAAAATCATCTGCCAGAAAACCACTTTGTAATGAAGTGTTGCCTCTATTATGGCTGTTATTAAAAGGACTAACAGATTATGTAGTAGATGGTAATAAGATTAATATGTTTTGGTTAAAGCCGGGATAGCTCTGGGATAAGTTGCATTAAAATTTTAAAGTAAGAAAGCAAACCCAGTTTAATTCTCACCGACATCATCGTAATTGTTAATCAAATGTAATTTTATCTGCTGATATACCACATGTTCAGTAGTTATAGAAGTCACTGTGAAGGAGTCAACAATTTCCAACCAAGCAACAATGTGTAACTACTTCCAGAAGGTTTCATTATTATAATATTGTATTTTCTTCTTCTACTTCATCAGCCTATAAAAATCCATTGCATGAGCCTCTCCTGTTTTAGGTAGGATTTGTCTAAATCGTTACTCTTGGCAGGCAAATTGACAATCGCACTACCAGTAAAGGGTAAAGCGTCATGACACTAGGCGAAAAGATATTGCGAACCTGATACAGTTTAACCTACAGATAATTAAACATTGTGCAAGATATCAAGCGGTCAGACTATTTAATAAATAGCCAAATGATTTAAAATACATTACAAATGTGATCCAATTTAAAAGCAGATTGAGGTCGTATCTTCTGGAAAATAGTTTTTATAGTGTAGAAGAATATGTAAATTCTAATTGTAAGAAATAATAATTTTGGACTGATGATAAAATATAGTTAAATGACTGACATTTTTTTTGTAATATTATTATTTTGACATATTTCTTTATTGTAATTTTATATTTTTGACATATTTCTTTATTGTAATTTTATCATTTCCTATTATTGTAATTTTATAATTTTGATGTCGATATTTGATTGAGTATTGCATAAATGATAATGTTATTTTTTAAATCTTATTGAATTAACTTGTAACTTCCAACAGAATGTATTTTTTGATTAATGGAATAAATGACTAAATGACTAAAAAATGACAGTGGTGGAAATGTGTCGCTATCTGTCAGAAGTCATAACAAATTTTTGGTATTTCGTATAGTCGCTTCTTACGACACCTATATATATTAAGACGAAAGACATATATATGATAAGACGAAAAGTGGTGATGGATTTCTTACTCCGCCATCACACTGCATATGATATGTTAATTTCATTGCTTATGGCCTGTGAACATTGGTTATGCTGTAAGAAAGTAGATAACTGTTATTTGCAAGATATGTTAGTTGTAATATACTAAAACTAGTTATTATGATGATAATATATTTGTCCTGACTCAATTTAACAATGGCGTCTAAATCTGCTGCTTGTGAGTCCCCTTTCCTACATAGTTTCTTCCCTTTTTTTCTTCTTATATCCATTAGTCGAGTCAACCGATCCATAGAGCCAAATTAAGGTAGCTCAGTATAACAGTAGTCGTATTTTCACAATACGCGAGCCACCTGGTTTTGATTCCCGCTGGCACCAATGAAATTGTTAATTGCAATTTTATGTGCTACGTAGGACACATTCATAAGTTTTAAGATATACAAAAATTATTCTAGATACTATTAATATTTATTTTACATCTTTTCAAAGTATTCTCCATCATGCTCTATACAAAGTTCCATTCGCCTAAACCAACTCTGAAAACACTTTTGCCAGTCTTGATCTGACAGGTCGGAAATCGCTTCTTCGTAGGCAGCCACGGCTTCTTCGGCGCTTGAAAAAACTTGTCTTTAATTTTTCTCTGGCTCTTGGGAACAAAAGAAATCACAAGGAGCTAAGTCAGGACTGTAGGGTGGGTGACTTAGAGTTTCAACACCAGATTCCTCAATAAATTATTTTGTTCTAAGGAGGTATGTGAAGAGGCGTTATCGTGATGCAGCATGATTCCCCGAAGCCCAGTCTTTGGTCTTCTCTCCCGCACAGCTTGAAAAGCTTTGGGTAATGCAAATGTAGTATACCATTCATAGTTGACTGTCCTACAATTTTCCAGCATTGACATCGACAAATGTCCGCTCCGCGAAAAAAACTAGCCACCATTTTTTGCCGACGTTGCGAGGTCTTTGCAGTTTTGTCGGTAACTGTCCTTCTGAGTAGACCCATACCGATGATTGCCTTTTATTTTCCGGATCATATTGATAGATCCATGTCTCGTCACCAGTAACGATTTCTGAAACATGCCTAGATGCCCCGTTTTCAAAACGTAGACACGAGTCTGTTTTTCGCTTTCGGAGAGCAAACGAGGGATCCATCGACAACAAAGCTTCCTCACTCCAAGATGTTGATGTAGGATGGTATGAATGCTCCCCGAACTAATGCCTACAATCTTTTCGATGTCCGTATATGTGATTCGTGGGTCTTCTCGCACCAACATTTCAGTAGTCCATACATTTTCTGCCGTTACTGCTGTTTGCGGGGCCCCGGTTCTTTGGTCATCTTTAAGATTAATTTTACCCCTTTTGAATTCAGCAAACCACCTAAAAATTGTTGCGCGTGATGGAGCTGAGTCCCCTAATGCTGATTGTAACCGTTGTAAACTTAATTGTTCGGTTAAACCAAATTTAAAATCATAATATATCATAGCGCGCAAATGTTCACGGTTAAGATCCATCGTTTTAAATGAAAAGCGCGGAAGCGTTGCAGGAAAATTAATAGAACTTTTTTTTTTTAATATTGAGCAATTGGCTTATGGAGTTCTATTTTTAAATAAATTTGCTTTTTAGAAACATATAACACGGGTGCGTTCCGTTTTTAAATTTCGAGCATCTCAAAACTTCTTGAGTGACCTACGTATTTTATATGTAGGAAACATCGTAAGGAAACCTGCATGTCTGAGAAATCTATACAAATAAATAAAATTGAAGTCGCGGGGAACAGCTAGTTAAGAAATATATGCGTATCTAAAGCATAAAAGTAACACGCATTGGAGCAGCGAGGCTCTAAAAACCCTCTCAGAAATGAAAAGGGGGCCTGTACCTAGCAGATTGACAAATAATACTGTTTTTGGTTATTTACTTTAACTCTAATTTTAACGTGCATATTCGTAATGTCGACTTCTAGCTTCGGTTTTTGTATTCCCTCAAGCAAATTCATTTAATTTGTCCCTGCTGTTTGATTGATGCTTCGATTGATGAATTGAAGCTTCCATAAACAGACAAGAATTCTTAAAATTTTTGGTTTAATGGTTGGTAGTTAGATTCATTATAAGCATCACCCCACCATTAATACAAAATCAAAAAATGCTACATAATTATTTAAAAAAAAATTCATCTCCCTTCGTTGTTTTATTATATTTACATGTAGTTAATGATATTATTTATATTGCTTGTATGTTTTGCGCACGATTTTAAATCCAAATGGCATCAGAAAAAAATCAAGTCAGTATTGCATTCGCCACTAACTTCCAATACTATCATGGCATTAAACATGGTCAAAGTCCGCGGCCCGGAAGCAGTCAGACGCGCGGGACATATTTATTATTATATTGCGTAATTGTACGCGCAGAAACGGAAGCACTCCCTTCACATCGCCCTCCCGTCAATGATTGTTATTTAAAGAATATCAACGTCTAATAGAAGCTTTTTTCTTCTATATATCGTATGGGAAGAGACGAGAACCGGAGACCTATTTTACTGGTAAGGAGACAAGGGTAATAAAGCAACTGCGTTGTTATACTTAATCGAGAAAAGAAGTGGGTATCTATGGGCCGCAGTAGTCACTTACCATCAGTTGGGCTGTGCTTGCTTATTATCCTTATATCTATGAAAAAAAAGTCTAACTGCAGTGTACACCATATTTTACAAATTCGCATGTATCGCATCACATAATAAAAAAGATATGGGGACATTCCAATTTATTATTATTATATTTATTTTAATATTATATGTTCCGAATCGAAAGTTGCTTATCCTGTAGTAGAATTTTTATTGGCGATTTATTTCCTATTAAATTAAATTTTACTTAATATAGAAATATAGGGGCAGCGAAAGTACCTACAGTTGCAGCGTGACCTACCACGTTAATCTAAATTTGCGTTTCGGACATAGATTCGCTTCCTCCCATGGGTCCAATCATTGCTACAAACGTTTCCAACCCGTTTCGATCTTACAAGATCCATTTTTCATCACAAGTGTCAATTTGATGCAGAACCCAAAGAATTTTTTACGTGGTAGAGCCATGCTGCAGCTATATTAATAGTATAGTTGTAGCACGAATGGGTCGGCTCGACCGGGAAGGACCACGCTCTCACAGAATACCAGCGTAAAATAGCAGCTTAATGCTGCTGTGTTTCGTATGGTGAGTGTAGAGAACCGGAGACCCTTTTTACTATAAAAGAGGCATTTTATCTTAGTCCTCACGGCTGACAACCCATCTGCATTTAAATTCGCAAACGAATATAGATGTATATGTCTATGGGCCACAGCAACCATTTACCAACAGGTGGACTGTGTGCTCGTTTGTCACCCTTATTCTATAAAAAAAAACCCTCGCATTTGTGGTTCAACGCCACTGAAGGACGACCTACATACGCTACCCACTTTTAAAGCTTAATTTTCCAAATTCGAAGCAGCCGCATTAATATTGTATTATCACTTTTCTTAAAGGATGCTGTTAACTCCCTAAAGATATAGTTTGACAGAAATTCGCTTTCAATATAACTTTCTATTCGTCGTTGTCGATTTTAGTCTCTTGTCGTCCACTAGTAACTGTGATGCCATACACATCGTGAATATTGTGTGCTGTCTGTACTCTGTTCTGAATCCTGAATCCAAATCGAATGCAAGCTGCCCGTTTTTAAACTAACCAGTATAAGAAAACGGCAAAGGTATTAAATTATTTATATAGATAAAAAGGTTATCATTAATACAAAAGAAGCAGGTGCTTTTACAACTACCGTTTTATTTTTGCAAGTGGATCTTAGTTCAATAATTTTTATATCTTTAATACAAAAATTTCGAGGAGACGCCTGATTCTATTAATTATTTAAATTGGGAGCCTGAGGTTATTTTAAATTGACAACAAAGTTAAAAATATAGGCATATTTTCTTGTTTTCCATTCTAATTTGGGAGTCTTCTAAGAATGTTCGTTTGAACTCTATGACTATATTAGATCTTTAAATATGTTTGTAGGTCGGATTGCGGTATTGAGGCAGATGCTATTTCTACCTCACTAAGCCGTTATATAAATAGCTGCATATTAAGTAATTTTAAATAAATAATTATTTTAATATAGTATTGTACAATGCCTTTCAAAAGAACAAATCATATCAATACACCATCTATTACATTACAACTCGGCTGGGCAGCGTTCGAGAGATTACGAAACATCTCGTCAGGTTATATCTCAAAACTTGAAAACAAGATTGTACAACTAGTGCGCGTTGCCAGTGATGACTTCTGGATCTCAGACGTTGTCCTTCACTACTAGCCGTATGAGAAAGCTCAAGCTCTCTCAGTGAGTTATGGAGATGGCTATGCTCGGGGCTACTCTGCTCGATAAACTTAGAATTAAGGATATCCGCAGTATAACCAGAGCAACCGATATAGAACAACGGATTAGTAAGCTGAAGTGGCAACGGGCCGGCCATATAGTTCGAAGAACCTACAACCGATGGGGAAGAAAGGTTCTCGAGTGGCAGCTTCGTACCGTTAAGGGAAGTGTGGGGCGTCCCCCCACTAGATGGAGTGACGACCTGGTAAGACATGCAGGAAGTTGATGGATGCAGGTGGATCAGGACCGTGCTTTGTGGCATTCCTTGGTGGAGCCCAGTAGTGGACTTGTGCATTACATCAACTCCAGCAAAGTGGACTGATTAGAGTAATAATCCGCTTGCGTTCTAGCTCGCGCCAAAACTGTCGTATAATATAAGGAGCGAAATAAATTTGCAGTGTGGCATACAGTGTTATTATGATAAAGTTATACATTCTTCACGAGTAGAATTTTCCTTATTAAGCTTGGATTATCTAGCAACTTACGTAAATTTCGCCTTATAAATTGTATTACAAGTAAATGTTGGTTAAAAGTAATAAGTAAGAATTCTAAACTGTACTACTGAGTTTTATCCAACATTTACTCACTTAAACCTTACAATGTAAAGAAATCTAACTATTTTCTCTGGGTACATTGCGCCAGTAATTACATGCTACGAGGCATTCCATATTAGTCGAATGAGCGTTCTTTGTTTGATTTTGATTGGAAGTGTCCATTGACTGTAGTAGCCATTTACTATCTGGTGGACTGTATGTTCGTTTGTTACTTTAATTTTATAAAAAATCCCAGTCAACCTTCGGTCTCATCGCATAAGCGTGCATCGGATGGGCGAAAACTAGTTAGTGCCTCTGTGTTTTCGCGTACACTAATTTATAGCATTACTAGCTGTTCCCCGCGACTTCGCCCGCGTGGAATTATTTTGCGCGGAACCTTAAAATAAAAGTAGCTTAAGTTACTCCTTATAACATCAGCTATCTGCTAGTGAAAGTCCCATCCAAATCGGTTCACAGGTTTTTGCGTGATGCGTGTTCAGACGGACGTCGTGTTTTTTTCCCATTTAACATTTATCGTTATATTTTGGCCAATTTACACAATATCTTTATTAATTATAACTTATGTGTTATTCTGATGTATGAGCTATATAATTGTTAACTTTCATTAAAATCCATTTAGTAGTTTTTGCGTAAAAGAGTAACAAACATTCATACGTCCTCACAAACTTTCACGTTTATAATATTAGTAGGATAACATATTCAGATGTTGCCGTAGCTGTCGAAGATGTTAAGGTTAATAATATTAAGGTTTTTTTCTATAAAATATTAGTAAAAAATAATTGTGAAACATAAGATCAATTTCGTATCGTATCCAGTTTGAGACGAAGTATTTTACCACTAGCAACACATTGTTATTAGTTTATAGGAATTAAACTAAGCAAAGATTGTATTATAAGTCGAGTCATCTTACATAGGTCCAATCACAAAAATTTTTTTGGTTATGAAATGTTACAGAATGGTGTCAGTCTAAAACAGCTTGGTGGAACCATTAAAAGCTTATTAATTCCAAGCTTTCCAACACCGTTAAGTGAACATATATTATATAATATATGATCACGCATTACAACCATTCAAATTTATTTTATATCTCATAGAACTATTGGCTGTACGACAAGCACTGAGTTGCTCTTTTAAAGTGCAAACATTAAAATGGCTACGCAGTGTTACGCGTTACAAGAATTTAAACTTATTTTACGATGGAGCTGTTGGCTGTACAATAAGCACTCTGTTGCTTTCTTAAAATGTAGGCATTAACATGGTACAGCTCTGTGCTGTTCGGCAGTACTAGATATACATTTTCTTACTTAAAATGCTATAGTAGAACCAAAAGCGCCGCAAACAGTTCAAAGTTGTACAGTGGCATTATGGTGTCCCTTTAACAAAAACCTTATACGAGGGGACATTTTAAAGTTCGCGGAATAAGGAACTAAGGAGTGGAAATAAAAATCCAAATTTATTTTTCCTTTTCAATATATTCACCTGCTACCTTAATACATTTTTCGGATCTTTCAATTAACTTATACCCTCGAAAAAAAAAGATTTGTCTTTGTCTAAAAAATACGCCGAAACTGCTTCCTTCACGTCTTCATCACTTAAAAACTTTTACCCACGAAGTTCTTTTTTTAAGTTTGGAAATAGATAATAATCACTGGGAGCCAGGTCAGGACTATAGGGTGGGTGTGGCAAAATTTCAAGCCCACCTTCTGCAGGCAGCCATCACAACATGGCGCTTGTGAACAGACGCGTTGTCGTGCAGAAGAAGGATTCCTTTGGTCAATTTTCCCCTTCTTTTCTCCTTTATGGCTTCCTTCAATTGTTCTAGGATTGAAGCGTAGTAATTTTCGGTTATGGAGACACCTTTATCTTTATAATTAATCAATAGGATTCCTTCTGAGTCCCAAAAGACTGTCGCCATGATTTTCCCAGCCGATTGTGCCACCTTAAATTTCTTGGGTGGTGGTGTGCCTTTTTTGTGCCACTGCATAGAGTCCTGTTTGGGCTCAAGTTCATAATAGTGAACGCAAGTTTCGTCACCAGTAACAATTTGAGCCAACAATCCATCTTTGTCTTCCATACAGGGTCCAAAATGCACGAGAACTCTCCATGCGCTGTTGCTTTTGAGGCGGCGTGAGCATTCTAGGCACCCATCTTGCGCTGACTTTAGTCATGCCAAGATGGTCATGAAGAATTTTGAAAATGGTTGTATCTGATACTCCAACCATTTCTGCGAGCTGTTTTTTCTTTAGGCGGGCATCTTCTAATATTAATTTTTCGACTTTTTGAATAATTTCCGAAGTGGTCACCTCGATCGGCCTTCCTGGCCGTGGGTCGTCTTCAAGTGACTCTCTGCCTTGTTTAAAAAGGGTATGCCTCTTGTAAACCATAGTTTTACTTGAACAAGAGTCTCCGTAAACGGATGATATCTCTTCCAGTATAGTTTGAACCGATTTTCCGCGCTTGGTAAGGAACTTTATAACGGCACGGAACTCGATTTTCTCCATATTTCACAATTTCTTCCCGATTTACTTGGTTGGTTGACGATAACTCAAAGACTAATGATCTAATTTCAATAAAACCCGGTATCTATACTAATAATGAGTTGCTTAATTAGCACGTAATTCAGCGACGTCGCCACTTATTACCTACCTACCCATTCCGCGAACTTAAAAACGCACCCTCGTAAAAGCAGTATGCTACAACTTTATCCAAACGTTGTACGCTGTAAATTATTAAAACAATTTTAAAATGTCAATATGCAAGTTTAGAATATTGAGTGAAGATTTTTAAGAGCTTAATGCTGCTTGTGCTACTAGTGTTATTATTATTTTACAAAGACGACTTCGTGAATCATACATGTTATTTAATACATGAAAGTACTAGGAACGTATATTGTATGCAATGATTTTTTTATACTGATTTCATCTTGTTCAATTTACTTATAATTTGCAATTGCCAGTCCGTACTGGTTTACATAATGATTTCCTACGTTTACGCGAAAAGTACACATTGAATGAAACTTCTTAACGGATTTTTATCGCGTTTAATTTACTTAAATAATAAATAAATTTGAAAGTGTTAAAATCCCATAAAACTAAAAAGTTCCATTTAATGTGTAGTATTCGAATAAACTTAAGAAATCATTATGTATAATGACAGTCAAAATATTGGTTAGTACATGAGTAAAGAAATCGTACCGTACAGAGGCAAAGCTTCATACAACCGCGCTATGATAGATACACTACTACAAGCTTGATGCGCGTGTGTGCGTGAGCACTGGCGGCTCGTCACGTACAGAGAGAAACTGCTTTAACCCGGCTCGGCCAGTGCTCAAACTCAGGGTTGTGTAAAAAATAATAAGTGTGAAATTTTGTTTTTTAAAGAATAATTCGTATCAAATGAAATATAAAAAAGTGTAAATATGGTTTACGTAGATTTAAATCTTATTAAGGTTGCCGCAAGAGATACATATATATAAAATTAATAATTTGATTGATTTCTTAAACTCAAGTACACTGCGATCTCCTAATAAATATAAAAGAGCTTTTCGATGCGATAGTTATCAAATTGAGATTTTAGAAGAAATGCTAACATTTTTCTAATTAAAATAAATAAGAAGTTATAGGCAGAAAGACGTTACAAATAGCATGAATTTCATTCACGGATTTCAAGTGTCTATAAAATCTTTAATAAAACTTCATGAAGAATTAATATCAGAAGAAATTAAATTAATTTATATTTACGAGACGTCTCAAAAAAGATTGTCTCGAAAATTTCTTTGGAAAAGTCAGACAAGCGGGTGGTAACTGCCTGGAACCAACATGTCGTCTAGTTAGTATTGCCTTCAATAAGATGTTTATAACGAATATCTTAGGGAAACCTCAAAATACTAATTGTGGATACCATTTCGATATGTTACTTATGAAACCAGATGATTGTCGTATTTTAATACACCATCACCGCAATCTGACAATGTTACTGCCCCTGTGTTAACAGTAAGAACTATTGATCATCTATTCGATTTACCAGAAAAAAATGGTTTAGTCTATGTGGCGGGATATTTGTATAGAAAATGTTGTCTCGAACACCACAAATGTGAAAAAATAAAATTGTACGTTAATATATTAAACCGTAGACAACGGGTCAAAATAGGAGAGCACTGTAGTCATGACTCTACTATTACCTACGGTGTCCCACAGGGGAGTGTTTTAGGCCCGACTCTATTTTTGATTTACGTAAACATCCTTTGTAAAATGTCGCTACAAAATGGGCACGTGTTCTCGTATGCAGATGACACTGCTTTGATTAAAGTTGTAAATATTTACTTTGCCAATATCCGCTTAATAAAATAAAATAATGTGTCTTACCTAGTTTGAAGAGCACCTCCCGCCCTCCCTCAATTGCGTGCACTATCCCCGTCACCACTAATCCCAGCACCACTACTTCCACCACCACTACACTAGGAAAGACACACCACCGATGACACACACCGTAGAGTCTTTGCCACGAGTAAGTTAAAATTTATTTCTGCTCTCCATGTAATGTCAATTCTATATAACAGAACAAAATATTCGCTATATTAAGTTTCATTATAGTGTTTTTCACTATACTTACACGTACAAATTTTACACTTAATCAATTTTACGTAGAGACTAGCGATCCACCCCGGATTCGCACGGGTGATTTCTTTATCTCGACAACAGCGCCACCTACCGGGTCCAATTGTGAATCTAAACCATTCTCGAATCAACTTAACCACATACACAAAATTTTCTTCAAAATCGGTCCAGCCGTTTAGGAGGAGTTCAGTCACATACACACGGACAGAAGAATTATATAGGTATATACATAATATAAAGATACGTCTGTCGAGGCATGCATACATAGCAATCTTTCATCTAAAAGTAGTAAACATTGTTATTTTACCATGTCATTTTTGTTCATCGGTCATCACTATTTTTATAGAAATGAAGGCTGGCTACTAAATAATTTACTAGTAGCAAAGGCTCTTTCTGTCATACCTATTTCGGTCGCCAAGCAGCAGGTACTGCTGTTCCGGTTTAAAAATACACTTAAATAAGTATAGCTACAGGTTGTAAATCATTCTATCTTATAATTTAAGTTGACAATGTTATATTTTTATTGAATAAATGTTACCAAACGAGAACGCAGTCCACCTGATGGTAAGTGGGCGCTTTGGCTAATAGACATCTTCATCTGTTAGCTCAAAGCAATTCTCTATTAAGAATCCAAATGCAGATACGTTGTCGCTCCTAAGGATGATAATAGAGTGTCTCTTTACCACTAAAAAGGGTCTCGGGTTACTCACCATAAGAAACAGCAGATGTATACTGCTATATAACGCTGTTATTCTCTGATCCTTCTCCTGTCGCGCCGCGCTATCCGTGCTGTTGCCTTATTCGTGATATTATAAGTACATTGATACACTTTATTAAATGTAATGTTTAAAAAGAAATTTCTTCTGCGAAAGCGATCAATCAAAAAACGCACAGTGCGTCCGTTATCATTATCGTATCCTCTCTGACGCAGCTTTGATATTGCGAGCTGTATAATATGCTGAGTTAAAACCAATTATTTTATGCAGTTTGAAACGATACAAAAGTACTGTAAAGGATCTACCACAAAAAAAACTTACTAGTGGCCTTCTTTGTTTGAAGTCGGTTTCAGGCGTCCACGGGTTGCTGTGCTTACTTTTTACATAGACTTTTCACTTGATTGTCACTTATAACAATACCTATATAAACTCGCCGTTGAATCTATCTCCTAAATATATCTTACCAACTTTCAGGAGCGAGAAACATACAGATTTAGTGCGGTGGCGAAAGTAATGAGAGAGTTGTTGAGCGGTCGCCGTGCTCTCCTCGCTGGTACACTCACCCAGGATCAAACCAGAGCACTCCGTTTGAAACTGGTCGCCAAACTTGATTGGGGGAATAGGTAAGTTTTTCCACTAGTTTATCTTAACGTAATGATTTCTTATATTTACGCGAACACTGCACATTTAAATAAAACTAGTTTTTACGGATTATATAGCGTATATTACTATATGTATATACGCGATAAAATCCGTAAGAACTGGTTTTATTTATCTTAGCGTGTTTTTACCCTTTGGAATTGAAATTGGTTTCAAAATAACTTGTAATGAAAGCAAGGCAATGAAATATTCTCAAGCTAATATATTATTATTACTTTTTTAGTGAATTTAAGATTTATTCATAAGGGAATAACATATTTTTGGTATTGTATTTTATTCACTCCTGATGCTGATAACAATTTTTCAAAGTATATTTTACCGTTGCCTTTTTTATTTTTATATTTGAAAGCCGTAGTAGCTCAGGGGCTAAGCGCTCGGTTAAATTTTCACAGACAGTGCGCAAGCCGGGTTCTAATCCCGCCGGCGCCAATGAAATTGTTAATTGCATTTAAAGTGCTGATTTTCCACGTACTCGGCGGTGAAAAAAAACACTGTGAGGAAACTTACATGCCTGAGAAATATTTCGGAGACATTTGAAGTGAGTCAACACGCATTAAGGTAGCGGCGGATATTGTCTGACCTAAAAGACTCAGAAATAAGGGGAAGCCTATATCCAGTGGTGGGACTTACATGGGCTGTGTCTTTACTTTACTTATGTATATTTTACTTCTGAGACAGAGATTTTCTCAAAATATTCCTTTATCGACGAAAATGCTGTAAAGCTTTTGAAACAATACTTTTGTATGCGTCTTATTATCAATAACATCATTATACAAATCATATCATCAATATATAGCATATATAACTTTAAATAAATGTATGTAAAGCAATATCATAATAATCTCCATAGCCTTGAAAACCTTAATATTAAGCTCCCTTTTATGGCCAGCGTCTCAGTTCCATATTATATCATCACTGATGTCACGCACTGGCGTAGTAGTGAGGGACCGCGTCATGCGATAAAACATGCGACCAATCACCACCTGATGTACGCAGTCGCCTGCTATTAAATTAATAACAAGCCGCTGCGAAACGCCCGCCTACCCTCCAACTACGCAACCAATCGCTAATCACCGGGAAGGTGACGAACGACCATATTGCGAGGGATTTCCTAGCAATATGGTCGTTCCTTGCGTCGGCGAGTCTTATAAATAGCAGCTGTTTTTGGCTCGCCGCCCACTTAGCGGTCAGCTACCGTAGAGTCTACTACACCTGAAGATGCCTCGTGTAGAGGTGTGTGTCTTTCCTAGTGTAGAGGTGGTGGGAGTAGTGGTGCTGGGATTAGTGCTGACGGGGATAGTGCACGCAATTGAGGGAGGGCGGGAGGTGCTCTTCAAACTAGGTAAGACACATCATTTTATTTTATTGAGCGGATATTGGCAAAGTAAATTTTTCCAACTTTCATATTTATAACCACAGGTAGTGTCGTTAATTATTTTTTTTAATTACCTACATTATTAGCAAATCACCCTTGTTAGCAAAATATTATTATATCATTATTATAATATTATATTATTAGTAAAATACCCAAATACCGAGAATACATTGAACGCCCCTCGTAGTTAATGTTGAGTCTATCCCACCACATCGAGACTGAAAAGCCAAACATTTGTTTTTGTACAATTGTTGGCTTTGGCTGGATTCGAATTTGAACCCAGGATTTTTTACAAGACAAATTCCCTGATAACTAAAGCACGCGGTTGTTATATCTACATGCTTAGCTATAATAATCGTGGTATACCTTATTTTCTGCGATGGTAAATTATACGATAATTCTTTGACTGTGCGGGCAACCCTAATTCAATCCTCGCTCGGACTTGTTATAGTAGTATAACCAAATCTAAGAAACACCTTTCGACTGCTGTCATTATCGGACTAGGCATTCCAACTGAAAAATTGGTACCTTCAATAATATTGTAGGTATCTCTTAAGAATGGAATAATATTCGATTCTTAAGAGATACCTACCTAGATATCGATATCGATTCTTTAGAGTTGGTAATCATTTTCAGTTTTATCTAGATATTAATACCAGAATAAAGTTGAAACAGATAACTTAAAACTAATTTCTTGAGATAAAGTTATATAAATTAAAGATTCCACTAGATTAAAAATTTATTTAATTAACTTCACTACAACTAGTTGAGCAGCCGTCGTCATCATCGTTTTTTACATTAATTATTATTTGATTTTCTATCAAAGACATTTAAGTAGTAGTAGTAATAGACCGGACATCAGCAACAAAATTGTCACCTCTTACTTATGTCCTATAGGATATATTTCGGATTTGTGTCATTTAGCCTTAGTGACATCGTCAAAAGCTCAAAACGTATTCCTTTCATAAATTTAAAAAACATTTTTAAAGAAAATATGCCCGATAGTGCATTAAGGTATTGTAAGTCCCGATATGTAGCAAAAACTCAATGTGATTTCGGCTTGTTATCGCAAGTATAATTTATATTTACCCCATAATTTTTAAATTTTATTATTTCTGGTAGATTGTTCTAGAATCATTGTAATAAGCGCCCTCTGTTATCTAGTAACGTCACCAAATGGTTAGTGATTGACAACGTTTATCTATTGTTGTTATCGATAAAAAATATTATACAGGGTGCAGATTTAATCATCTACAATATTTAAGGAGGTGAAACAGTAAGCGATACTGTATCCATACCAATAAAGAAATCGGGTGGGCCTATGTCGAGGCACACGGCCGTTGGTTTTAACGTGAAACGTCTATGTCAGCCAGTACAACCAGTCAACAAGATAGCCTTCTTTTTAAAATGTTAATATAATTCTAAAACACTCGGAGAATTGCAAATGCGTTGCCGGCCTTTTGAAAAGGAGTAATCTCATTTCTTGAAGGTCCCTAAGTCGTATCGGTCCATAAAAATCGCCGATGGTAAACGATTCCTAAGAAAACTCCTATTAAATCGCACGGTAGTGGACCACCAAGCATTCAAATGATGTGGATGGTAACGTAAGTTTTGTCGCGATGTGTATTGGTGAAATTTGGTGGCTGGAATAGATCCGAACAATTCCTCAGAGCGCTTCCCGTCTTAAATACGATAGAAAACGCAAAGGGATGCAACATCTCTACGCAGCGCCAGTGAATCGAGCCAATCAAAGACAACTCTGTCGTCGACGTCAAGCCGCTCTGCTCTCTATGCGGTCAAGTGGAAGGAGGTCGCCCTGGGGAACCCCGGTCCAGAGATGAGAACAATATTCCATGTGAGGCCGAATCTGCGCTTGTAAAGTTGCAAACGGTGTGCAAGCATGAAATACTGTCCCGCTCTACTGAGTACACCAAACTTTTTAGAAGCCAATTTAGCTTTCTTTTCCAAGTGACCATGCCACTGCAGATCATTCGATATGTCGACGCCGAAGATTCCGCTTTTTTGTTTTTTGTTTTTAGTGTTCTGAAATTGAGGAGATACGTCAAAGGTGTTATTTTTAGCGGTAAATGCGCAAGCTTGTGGATTTGTGAAATAATTTATCGTGTATCGACTTTTAAGTTCTGTGCTTTCCTAAAATATGTTAGATTTAAAGTGTATTTTTGTAAAGGAAACGAATTTGAAAAACATGGTGGCGCTCTCTTATTAGATTTGACGTTTCGCGATGTGCCTTCGACGCCGACCGACCAATCATATGCAATATTATAGCGTCTAATGAACCTAGTGACGTCATCCAAGATGCCACCAATGTGACTGCTGTTTGAATTAATTCTTAGTTATTGGAAATTAAATATTTTATTTCATGACGTTTCATTTCATTCATGACTTAAAAAGTTTATATGATTTTTTTGGTGTGATGGGAGTCATAATAAATAGATTTATACAATAAAAAAGCATGCATATTCCCTATTATTATATCGTAAAACATTACAAACTAAGTAACCTTCAACAACATTATCGATACTTTGATGTCGAAACGGTAACATGCCTAAAACGAGTTTTTACGTTACATTTATTAGCGTCACCTACTGGGGAATAGATGAAATGTTTTCCTAATAAATATTCAGCGTAGTTTTGCTATGTTTAGCTAGAGACATTATGTCCGTTCTATAGTATACTATATAGTATACCTATATATTTAAATCTCTTTGTTTTCTATAATGCATTCAAAATGATTGATGCTCTTTCATAATCGTCCATAGCAATTTTCTTTGTTTTTTCCATCACTTTGGCCCAGTCGTCCCTTGAGTAGTAGTTGTATTTTCTAGAAATCCTCCTCCGGCGTATCCCACAAGGCGCCTACCTTTTCCCACGGGCACGTGTCATCTGTCTCAATTCTGCGGCACGGTGTGGTTGACGTTTAGCCATGAATAATCAATATATATAACGTCCCAGTTGGTTATATTTTTAATTTCTCGTAGAAATAATATTCTTTGCATTTATGTCTCTAAATAATTATTTTGCGTGCGTCATTTTTTTTTTGTATTGGAAGCCAATTCCTTTTCAAATGGTTCTAAATGACTCTGTAGATATTTGTACAAGCCGGCATCTCCTAAACTTACTCGCAACTTCGCCACAGTGGGATTCACAGAAATTATTAAAAAAATTGACTTGTTTGATTAATTCACGATTTATATAATTTATGCAACTTTAAAAATAAACATTTCAATAAACCAATGATAAGTAAAAAAATGTAAAGTTTCGTTTATTTGAATATTTTTACCGATTATTCGCATTATCATGAATTTGAATCATCCAAACACTACGGTGTGGTGCATAACGACATATCATTGAAACAACGACCAGCCTAAAAGTTAATTCTGATTAATTTTATTATATTTTTCTTTGTTTGAAAAATTCGAATTTAAATTAGTGATAAAGAACTATGCATGTTGTAGTGAAATATAGATAACTTTATAATTGTTTGGATTTACGTAAAAGGTTATTTTAAATCGTGTGAGTACGTTTGTATAAAGTTATTGCGGAATGATTAATGTGAAATGTCAAAGGTATTTCTTAGATTTGGTTGAGTATAGTCGAAATTTTAAGGGTTGGTTTACCATATTATGCTCGTTGGTGACGGTAAACATCGTGGAGGAACTTGCAACTTTGAGAACCTAAAATATTTTGAGACATGAAATTTCGCTATATGGTTTCCGATATATGGCAAACGAAGTCTTGGAATAGCATCCCACCACCAATAAAAAATCTTAACACCAAACAATTTTAAAAATAAATTCATTCCCAAACACTTCATTTGATAGCTATAAACCATGATTTTTTTTCTCTTTCTACTAACTCATCATGGCTGTCTAAGCCTTTTCGGTACTAGCTTTAACTTGTACGCAATCTTACACACTTATACACCCTTTCAGTAATTTTACTAAATTGAACCCAAGATGCAAGTCGTAGGGCTGAAAGAACACATCATTCATACATGTTTACACTGATTATACTATTGTGCTTATTTTCGTCTCGTCATCTCGAGTAATAGCTCAAAATCAGTGCTTGCTCTTTGAGCAATATTAATTGCTGAGCTAGGACCCATTTCTCAAACTGCAACACACATGTACAGTGAGATCTTAAGTTTTTAATTTTTTTCGTCATACGTTACTTTGTGTCTTGTTTAGTCACTGAATTTACGTGTGTGATTGGAGAAACAAATAAATGCTATATCTATCTATCTATCAGCGTTGTGGGCTCTTCTTACGTGATCTGAAACCGTCTCGGAGACGCGAGGTCTGTGGGACATAGTTGGACCGTTACTTATTTTCTATTTTCGTTTTCTATTATTTAATTATTGACATTTGTTCAAGGCACAGCCTTATATTATTCACTGTCAACTTGTTTGTAGGTTGTTATTTAAAACTATTCTAAGCAGCTTGTTTTGTTTTTGACATTTAGGTGATGATTCTTTTTTATCTACGAAATACGGAACCTGAATTAGCCATTTTTAAAATCATTGATTTAATATAATATACATTAATAGTACTTAGAAATATATTTTTTATAGAATAAGGGTGACAAACGAGCACACAGTCCACCTGATAGTAAGTTGATGCTGCGGCCCATAGACACTAACATCTTTCTTCGTTCTTCGATTAAGAATAAAAATGCATATGCGTTGCCACCTGTGAGGGCTAAGATGGAATGCCTCATTTCCAGTAAGAAGCGTCTCCAGTTCCCTAAACTTACCATACGAGACACAGCAGCGTTCAACTGTTATTTCACGCTGGTATTCTGTAAGGGTGTGGTCCATCCTCGGTCGAGCAGACCCATTCGTGCTACAACCATAATATAGCTGCAGCATGGCTCCACTACTTATAAAACAGAAAAAAAGAATGTGCCAACAGTGTTACTTGCATAGCTTGTCATAAAAGCCGACTAATGGATATTGGGTTGGTGATTGTGCAGGCGATGGGCTAGCCACCTATTACTTCTTTCACAATTTTCCATCTATACCCATTATTTTATCTAAACGTGATCCAAGTGGCTCGCTGCTTTATGGACTTTGCCTACTTCCTCAGGGATTACAGGCGTCACGTATATGTATGTGAATATGTAAGATTATTATCCGTTATGACCCGTATGAGGATGATGACACGTCTGAAGATGGTTTAAATAAAATATTTTTATAATTTTTAATCTTTTATTTAATCAATATCAAGAAAATACACAGGAAATAATCGTTACAAAGGCAGTCTTCCTAAAAATGTGTTGAATACAACAATATGATTTTATTCTAGGAATGCTTAAAAGTAAAACCAATCGGTCCTTATTTTAGTGTCAAAATTTTATATTTATAGTTATTCTACATACCTATAGTATACTGTGTGCTATTATGCCTTAATTATTAATATGGAAGAATTTGGAGATTCATCAAAGAAATAAGCGACTTTAGCATAAGACACTTACTTGATATGGCTAAAATGACTGAGAAATAACAATTTATCCTAAGACTAAAATACAGTGTCATTATTTAAAAAGTGGCTTTTTCAAAATCATTTTTCAAAACAAAAATGCAACCCTGGCGCTTTTACACGGCCCAATCTATTTATCTTTAATGGCACAATGGTCAGAGTATAGAAAACGAGTATAATAATATTTTATACAAATTACACACCACTTCTGCACCAGTGTTTACCTAACTAAATATCATTCAAATTTTACATTTTATTTTCTGCATAAAAAAGGAAGTTCCAAATTAGAAACAGATATCTTTCATTCAGAAATGTTCGTTTCATATTTGCAAACGTCTTTTTATTTTCTTATACTATCTAACTTGTAATCAGTAGCAAAAATATTACTCTCACGAATGTTAATAGGTCGCAGGACGCTTAAACTTAGTATTAAATGTATAAAATGTCTTTTTAAATAGCGCTTTAATGTTTCATATAAAATACTACGTTTTGAGCGATATGTTTTTTATTTTGACTCAATGCAATTAGTAATTATTTCGGAAGAAAAGTATAACCACTCGATAATTAAGTGTATTAACTTTGTTTATTTCTGATGTAAAAAAAAATATAGTTCTACCCTGTATAGGTAACATCACAGATCCTGACAGCTTTTTTAAACATTTATGTAGAAAAATTCTTGTGTCCATTTACATTTTTTCTACATCTTAATAGTATTTGCTATAAAATAATGATTGTCATGTTCTTCAAATGCATTTAATTTTCCACGATTTATAATAAAAATTATTCATTCACTCATAAAATTATTGAGACCACGTTAAAGCTCCGTTTACATGGCAAACTGTGGCTGCGTACCTTTACGAAGGTGATAATATCGCCTATAGATAAAAAGAAGGAATGTTTATTGTCTTTATGAGTAAAATCTTTAAACACAAGCTACTGTAAACATGTACATACTTTAAAAATGTAAAGAAATTATATATTGAAAAACTCAAGTATAAGGAACAAAAATGGTTACGCCTCGGATACACTGTTTGAGATATCGCGCTAACCTAAAATTAACTAAAATAGTCCCAAAATGATGTTCACAATTTCTCAAAAAATGTATAGGAGACATATTATAATATGTCAGTTGTTATTTTCTATTTAGATTACGTTTCTGTTTCTTTCGCGAACTTTTCCATAGTGGGATAAATAGGTGCCATTTCGAGGGTAGAAGGTGCGGAAGGTGCGTTGGATCCGAGATGAAGTCTCCGTGACAGTTCGTCTAACACTTCGCCGAACATACGGAGTGACATATTTTGACCAAGAAGGTGCAGCAAAAGAAAATCGCCCACCTTAAATAAATATGAAAGAGCGATTAGTTAGTTATTAGTTGTAAAAAATTAATCAGAAAACTATCAGTCCATGGCAGGACATAGACCACTTCAAATGAATAAAACTGACGTTATTTTTTACTGTAAATGTTTCTTTTAAAAAGGCTTAAAATAATTGATGAGACTGTTATTGTATCGTTCAATTAATTTACAGTGGTTATATTTTTTTTGTATTTCTAAAATAAAGATATTCATAACAAACCTGAGTTTTCCTAACAAGAGCTTCAACGCCGTTTGGAGTGCCAAAGCGGAAACGTCTCTTCAGGATTGTCTCTCGAGTACTCGGTAAAAGAATCACAGCCGCCGAGTACACTAGCGCCAAGCCGGAGAGCACCGACAAAATAATGAACCTAGAACAACCAGAGACCTTACAACACTCATCACATAGTTTTTCGATAATCCTTACATAAATACATGAGTCATTTTAGTTTCTTTGTTTTTCAACTAGGAAATGCCTTACAAATATGGAGAGTGGAAAAATAATAGGTATTGTTGCTTTAAGGAAGTAAGTTTGTTAACCTATCAAGGATTTTTTAGAGGCGTGCATTTAAATGTACGCATACTTGGCATGAAAAAACAATAAAAAGGTAGATAAGCAAAAAAGTATTTCATACGTACCAGAACCATAAAAAGATGAAGATCTTCTCGTTAAGGATGTTAAGGGCGAGAACGCAGAGCGCGTCGTGTTTCTGGATTGTTCCAGAAGCACCAAATTTGTGGAAGGTACATTTGGTAAGTCTGGGGAACACTTCGATCTGAAAAATGTTGGACGTATTTATTATCTCTATATATAAAATCAATTGCTGTCCGTTAGTATCGCAAAAACTCAAAAATGGCTAGACCTATTTTGATGATTTTTTTGTGTGTATTTAAGTAGGTCCCTGGATGGTTTAAAAACTCAGTTGGACCCTGTAGGTGGCACTGTTGTCGAGATCCAGAAATCACCCGTGCAAAGCCGGGTCGAGTGTGTCAATGTTGGCTTAATTGTCTCTCTGTTACTTTAAATTGTGATTCAAAATAAATTTTCTTTATGTCCGCTCTGATTTGGGTCTTCAATACAAATATGATTTATGTGAAAACTTACCATGGGATCTGTACGTTGCTCCTGGTTCATATTAGAGAACTTTACTACATCTGTGCCGTAAGTCAAGAAAGCTCCACCGAGGAACGTGTCCAGGAAAAAGATGTTACCAACCTAAACAGATTTTTTAAATTAATGTTGTGTTTCTATCTCTCATTTTATTACAAAATCGAAAATTATACTTACAACGTTAGCAAAGTTTAAAACTTCGCAGAAGAAATAACCGAAGGAGTAGGTGTTGTGCATATGCAGTGTGTCGTACAGATACTGCACTAGTCGAATCTGTAAATTGAATTAGAATTTATAATCGATAATTTAAAAAAGACAAAGAAAAAATTGATACGTACATCATTACAGAAAAGAAACAAATATTCTTATTTCGGTTTTTAAATGCCTTTCATGTAGAACAAGTAATACTACTATATGCAATAACGATCGTCAGGTCAATTACAAGAGATATCAAGTTTTATTAGTACGGAGCCTTATCTCAATTGTACCAATTGGTGAAACGGTATACTGTATCAGTCATAATTATACGGTACATGAACGCGGGACTCGTCAAGAATAATATAATGCCATTAATTGTTTACCTGACGTTTGCTCTTATCGTCAGCGATACAGGCCGATGTGCCCCGCATTCCTTCCGATATCATGCGAACCTTGCCCTCTTCCCAGTTCTTCCAGATCCAGTGGGGTATGTAGAACAGTAGGCCCTGGAATGTCAATAACATCGTATAATTTAACGACTAAGATGCTTAAAATTTCATGTTAGTCCTCAGGGGTAACAATACGCTTATTTTGATACTTAATCGAGGATTGATGTAGCTGTTTACTTCCTTTAAAGCAAAAAATCACCAGCCTTTGAAATTTGGATTCGCTAGGTATTCAATTACTTTCGAATTGTGCGCTCGTTAGTCACAGTTATATAAAAGCAAAACAAAAAACACCAGCCTGAAAATTGATTCGACGTTTTATGACGAAATTTCTGTCAATCAGGATGCTGCAACGCGTGCGCAAGTGAGATTGTTATTTAGAGAAAAAGTTGTCGAATTCTCTACATTAATTCATATTTCAACTCATGTTTGTTGAATTAAACTATTTTTTTTTTATAAAATCGAAATGACAAACGAACTTCAGTCCAACTGATGGTAAGTGGCAACTGCAGCCCATGGACACCTGCAACTAACTTAAAATAAAGAAGGCTACAAATGCGTCGTTTCCTCTGAGGTGTAATATGAAGTGCCTCACAGCCTGAAAGTATACTGGCGCTTTATATCCTTCAGATCGGAACACAGCAGTGCAGGCACTACTATTTGGTGGTAGAAATAGTTTAATGAAAAAGGGTGGTACCTACACAGACGGACTTCGTTTATGTTACATGGGGAAATGCCTACGCATACCCGCCTCGTGGGGGCAAGGACGGGTTATGTTGGACTCGCATCGACTAAAACCCCATGGTGATCCACCTACGCCGCATATTGACAGGGCCACGTGAACGCTTTCGCACACATCCGCGGCCCCACCAGCGCCGGCCGCCCCATGGCAGCCCCTTCTCGGGGTAGGACCTCTCCTCCCCATTCTCCTTCTCAGGCAAGGAACACAAGGCACGCCCCCCTCCACCTGCGTAACGGGCCCCCCGGGTCCGATACGCGGAGGCCATGGGGCCAGGAAAATCTTGCGCTCAGTAGCACCCGCTTTCCCGACCCCAGCGGCAGATCTGGTCTCTGGCACACAGACGGACTCCTAGGCAAAAAAAACTAATCCTATCAGATGGAAAATGATGATGATGGCCGCAGGCTGATAATGAACATTGAAGGAAACTACTTATTGTACGGATTTTATCGCGTTTAGTTAACTTATTTTTATATTCTGACAGAGGTGTTCGACCTCCCAATGTCATGATAACCGCTACCTTCTAGATCAAAATTATAAATTTTTAGTCCCATCAATACAACAAGCAGAACGAACTTATAGTATTTTGAAGTCTTGCAGTGGTATGCTTTGGCTGGAATTTAATTTTATTACTCAAATGATCCCAAGTAGATGGTAGCACTCAGCCATCTTCTCCAATGTAATGTGAAAATAGGATGTTTTTCTAAAATTCAATAGCCTCGTTCATTATTCTTGGTAAAAATCTTTGTTTTTGCATGGATTCGTAGTCTATGAAATCTAATGTAATTGCGGGGAAGATATTGTAGATGTTCACAGACTGCAGACTTCCCGGAGTATACTTACGTAGAATTTTTTAGCATGTGATATTAACAATTCGATTAATCAGTTCATACCTGGAAGAACAACATGAACGGCACCCATTGATAGTAAGCGTGTATCCGTCTTTCCTCTCCATAATCATTGCCCAATCCAGGGTGAGCTATGCCTTTATTGTTGGAATATGGAAGTGTGAACGTGTAGGTGATCCAGCAGTAGGTGTTTAAAATATGCGCTGAAATCGCGCCGTCGTTGATGCAAGAGATCGGGTCGCCTGAAAAAAGGAAATGAATTATTAGAAAATAAACAAGTTTTAACTTAATATAATGGTTTTAATCAAATGAGCCTGTCTGTTAGCTTGTGTCAGGAGTGGTTCACGACATTAGTCGATTTTTTACGACTGATGCGAACCTACGACTTTTTGAGCTACTGAAGGCTACTGAATTTTACAATTGGAAGTTCGCATAGCGCTTTAAATGACATTGTTTGCAGAGATCACATGGTGTATGTTCACTTTGTTCATCAACGAAATATAAAATTTTGCATTGAGTAGATTGTTTTCATTATCATATTTTTTTTTGTAATTTCGAGACTGTATCGCAATATGTGCTAGCTATACTTTGTTATAACACTATTTTTTTTGTATCAATTTTATGAATAACACCATATGAGTATGTCACTATACCATATCACTCTTCGGTATTATCTGTGTTTTATTATAATGTAATTAATCACAGTCAATTTTGAAATATTACGCTCACATTTTGTTAAATATAACAAAGTAAAATCATGCCACATACCACTGATGGGCACAGACCCACTTCTTCGTGTTGTTTTATCTTAAACGTTTATTATTTTAGTTTAAGCTATAATTTTGTTTTGCTTATTGTCATTTATCGTTATCAGTCTGGCCGCTCTGGCCGTCCTTATTACGCTTAGTCATTAGTAAACGTAAAACTAAATTTAGAGTCGCTGGATATCATTATTCTCTCTTTGTTTGATCATTATCGGCTTTTTAGCGTTTGTCTGCTGAGGCGCTGCAGGCCGCGGGTAGGCTTCGATTTCCGCAAGGAAAAGTATTTGTATCACTTACAACAACAGTTCCGCGTTTTGATGATCTTTTGTGAATCTTTTGAATGTAAAACACTTCCACAAAAAAGCATAGATAATTACATCCTACAGAAATTACTCGTCATTGTATCGGAGACGTAGCACAAGGCGGATGACGACATTGTCGAGGACGGAACTAACTGCAGTTGCCCCTGCTCGTCACAATTGTAACGACCCTGACTTGAATCACCTTGTTCGCTATATGGACCCCAGTTGATTACATTCATAATATTTGTTACTATTATAAATAGAATAGCAGAGCACGTGGGTGCCTCGTTGTAAAACTGATGCGATGCGGTGCTTAATAAATGAAAGATAAGGTGTAACCTATGACTTTTCCTGAGAAAGTAAGGTCTACTTACGTAATTACTTACCAACTTACAAATATAAATGTTTGGATGGAAGGTACAATACTCAAAATTTGTTCTATATAGGTGCTTTGATTTTAGTGGATGTGTATTTTGATTTTCCTTCTAGCTTGACCGTCTTTTAGTATTATTCTGAGAAAGTGCGTTATTCACGTTTACCGAACGTTTTATATTTTCCTTAATTGTAGAAACCGGTTGCTAAAGTGACTAAATATCACCATACGCCGCTTCGGTCACGTCTGTACCTATACACATTCATTTTCAACAAAACGAAAGGATCACTATTCTCAATAGATTGGTTGGCATTGATCCACAGATCTGTCAATGGGTAATCATGATGCAAAACGCTACGATAATACGCATTGAGATTCGTTTGAATAAAAGATAAATATTTGATAGAGGTAAATAATAAATATTATTACCTTTTAGGTTTCAGTAAGAATTATTTAAAAAAATACATAAGCTATTTTTTTGGATTTGTGACAGAAATTATAAGTTTTATGTCTTTATTTTTACACGAACGAAAATCTGACTAGGAATAAATATTATTGAATTTAGGTCAAAAGTAACAAAGTTCGTAAGTTTAAGTTAAGTTTAACAAACATTGCGAATGTCAGTTAACATTATTTTTTCTCGTTCTGAAACTTAACCTCTTTGGATTTAGGACAAAAATATATAAATTTTCTTATTATGGGCCTCTCCCATTGTAGGTAGGATTTATCTTACTCGCCATGTTTGCAGAGGAATCCATCATTAACGCTGTTCTCTAGCGCTAATTTCTGGAAATTATTTATGTGGCATATCTATTGGGTATATTTTCTATATTCGCCTTTTACGACACTTACAGGTTGAGGCAAGGTTGACGGATTCTTAAGCAGTCACCACATGACTTTCACAAAGTATTGTTGTAAATACTTGTTTTGAATAATTCGAAATTTCTCAAAATAATAATAGTTTAGAGATGTATAATAAAGAATTGGGTACGGAATATATAAACACAACAGCATTAACTCATAACAGTTTCTCGTTCAACGTTCTGTTATCGCTCGCAATTGCAACGGTGTTTTGATTACCAACACCTGGGGAGCAAATGTGATTGTTCAGATGTATACTTGGACACGAACTTCAACGTTGCAGTCTGTGCAAAGTGCTGAGTGTCCTTTTCTACCAATATAGATAAAGCCCCTTGACAACAGACGTGTCTACGGTATAAATAAATATTATGAGTTATGACACAAAGGATGAACGCTTAGATGTATAAAACTATAACATAATATTTTAAAAAGACCTTAAATATTAAGTTTTACAACGGTTATATAGTTTAGTTCTGTTATCTAGTGGTTGTTAGCGCAACTGTTGATCATGCGGTTCCAGGCTCGAATCCTGGATTGGGTCAAAATCAGTTATTGGGTTTTACATTTTTCTGTTAAGAAATTCTCAGTAGCAGCCCGGCGTTAAGAAGTTTAAACCCCTCGTGCCTCGGAAAGCACCTAAAGCCGTTGATCCTTGCGCCTTATCTTTCTCCGGTTGTGTCGTATTCGGAATTTGAGAGTGAGGGAATAGAGAATGCACACGTGTTTGCGCAGGCATTCGTGCACTATAATCCTGTCCTGAGCTCAGATGGATAGTAATAAACGTCTCATGAAGGTTTTAGAAACCCTTGCGCTTGAATATACGCGTACTAGAACCGTCATAAGTTCATAACAATCCCGCTTAATGCATGATGTTTAGATTCAGCGAACGTGATTTTTATGCAATCCAGGTCCGGTAATTGTTGTGATATGCAAGTAATAACGCGCTTACGTTTGTAAAACGAAAGTACAAGCCTTTTGTTATGTGTAATAACTATACAATTTGAATTTTATTATACCAACGGATAATAATAGTAATTCAATACTGGACAAACGAGGAGCATTTGTTGTAAAGACTATTACTAGGGGGTTTTATTCCACTGACTACATATGTGTTAAAAGTTTGAAGGGGGTTAAGTTTATGAATAACATTTGAAATAAAGAAAATAATTGTGAAGAATACTTGAATAATACACAAAAATTGTGCTTTTTAAAAGTAGTATGAACGTTTGTATATATTTTTGGGATAACGTCGAAAGCTAATAATTTTGTAAGCTATAGCATCGTATGCTTTATTTTTAAATAACTCAATAAAATAAAATAAAAAATAAGAAAAAGAAAGCAGGATGATGAAAATAATTTAAAATTCATTATTTATACACTTCAGTATTCTGGTCTCATTACCAAAGATTATATACACTGAACTTAGCTACGATGTCTGGAGTAGTTTGGTGGGTTTTACACTACTACACAATGTCACAGCCTTTCTTAATTCAAATATATTGAGAAAAGCCTATTGAAAGATTGATCCAAACTGATCATGCTGGGCAAGCAGGATGGTAAATGCATAGCCAGTGCTCATACTGGTGATTTGGATTCGCCCAATTTTAATGGATTTTTCAGTTATCATTCCGCAAAGCCTCGTTCGTTACATAGCGAGGTGCAACTACTTGCATCCCAACTGTGGTATTTCACTTTCATATAATCTCAGGACAAAAATTGTCTCGTTGTACAATTTGCCTTGAGATTATTTATTTATTCTGTCGTATAATATAATATTAAAACCAAATCTCTGTCCCGTGATTTCGGTCGGATTTGATGATACCTATAGTTTATGTAATTGACAATTTTTTCTAAATATCTACAATAGCATTAATACAATAATATAACAGATATTGTGGATTTCATATTAAATTGAAATATTCAACAATGTCCTCACGACGTTACGACGGACTTTCGGTTATACCTACTCTTATGACAAAACCTAAGGCCCAATTTACATTGCCAAGGAACGGAATGGAAACGAATTTTTGTAACGAAATTGTACATAGTAAAATGAGTTTTATGTTAATTGTGTAAAGTTCGAACTAGATATGAGCCAAAAAAGTCGCGCATCTTCCGTGGAATTCTCGAGAATTCCACGGAAGATGCGCGACTTTTATCATATCTAGTTTGCAGGTTACAAAATTCGCTTCCATTCCATTCCGCCGCAATGTAAATTGAGCCTAAGTTTTGGTAGACCTTACTGCATGCACCCTCAATATGTTCCGTTTAGGGATTTTTCTTGCGAGTAAATTATAATACTATGATACTTATCTATATTCATACATAAACGACTATTAGCAAAATAACAACGCTAACATGTGGTCTCAATATCTATGTTGACCACGTCTACATGCAATCTATTATCCATTCTATTGAGAACATATTCAGTAAAAACACCAACGATGTAGAACATCCATAGTTGACCCCATGCTGTTCAATTGGATGGAAGATAGCGAAGGATAAATTCGCGTATGTAACCACCCTTTCAAATAGAACTGTCAGTAACTTCATAGTTTTCCCTATGAAGCATTCTATGGGGGAGGATTTGTTTGGCAGTGGGCTTTGATGGTCTGTAATGACGATGAAATAAAGCGGCTTAATTGTGTAATTATGAAAAGAATTTGATTAAGTTTGCGTTACTAATAAATATAAGGAATTGTAATACGAGCGTGTTCGATTATTGCAAAACAAATATGGACATGCATGTTGTGTGAATATTATGACTTACAATAAAGTGACTGGCTATTCATAACACGCTGTGTTTATTTTTAAAGATTTAAATTTCACTATGATGAGAAACTTACGTTGACACCGATGTTTTTAAGTAAGCGGTAACGAATATTGGCCAGTAATTCGCAACAATAATGTAATTTAAAGAAATTGGAATCCGAAGGAACTAATATTTTTTAAATAAAAACTGGATTTTGAATACACGTGAATTAGTTGTCGTACTCATCATCATCATTACAACCCGTCTAAGTCTACTGCTAGACATAGGTCTCCTCACAGATTGTCACAAACCGCGGTCCAGAGTCGCCTGAATACAACGACTATCTGCATGTCACATCGTTAAGCACGTGCATATAATAAAAATAGACTGTTTTTCATATAATCTAGTAAAGTTAGTAATACGTATCGTATATTTACAAGTAATATATAAAGTAGAAAATTCATAAATTATGGTTTAATAAATAAGTTTATCCGTTATTGTTTACGTATGTTGAGAACCACGAAATGACAATATTATGTTGACGTAATATTGTAATTTTGCATTTGTTTTAGGGTTCCGTTCTCATGCAAGGATTATCATTTTGTTCTAACGATCACAGTTTCATAATTTCTACAATTTTAAGCCGAATTGGATGAAACCTATTTTTAGAAACATTACTATTTTACATTTTCTGATATATTATTCCCTAGATCTTCACTTTTTAAATTCAGCAACTAACAATATAGAAAAAAAAAACTGAAAATAACGTGTAACAACATACACTTTTTTCCTAACTCAATTTTTTCCTTTTTATTAAGTACTAAGCTGTGTCTCAGGACAAGCTAATAAGCGGTGATTACGTGTACGTGTCAAATGCTTAATATGTATAAGTAGCGTCACTTAATGAGGGGCATGCGATAACGGTAATGTAAACAGTGTACAAAGTCCCTTTGCCGTTTAAACCTTGCTGCCTTTTTAAGTTAAAATAATTTTTTCATCGTGGTACACTCCTCATTATAATATAAAATATAAAATCAAATTATCAATTTACTTTGATTAAAACATAATATTTTTAACCTCCGTTGGTACTACGAAGTCCTGTTAAATTACTGTTATGTGGCAAATGTGATGCACTCTTAGATCCTGTATCTCGGTGCCGCGGAGAACCAGTTCGAAGATGATTGCTATCATAAATATAATGGACGTTATTTTTTAATTTGCGGACTCTATTACTTTAATAAATAACGTTAGCTAAATGCTACTCGTATAAAAAGTAGTAATCTTTTACCATTTTATTCTATTATATTATATTCGGATTGTGGTTTCAAATTTAAATATGGTTATTGCTCATTTCATATTTTATTTAATAAACTGAGCTTTATTTTGCAAATTGTGTTTACGAAATATAATCTCACTTACATCTTTCTACGTGCATTAGCAGCCGTTTTGTCTACAATTCGCTTGTGTAAAGTAAAATAAAACCTGTTACTTTGTTCGAAGCAGTCACTTCTAAGTGCAAGTTCAATGCTCCGATCAGCTTCAATGATTTTAAACTTATTACGTATGTTCGTCCACGCCTTTAGACTGTTTGTACAAGCAATTTGACAAGATGTCTCAATTTGGGTAACTGTTACACGCACTGTCCCGTACTGAACAATGAACTGAAAGTGACTCATACATTTTTACGGTAGTACGAGATCACCGGCTAGACGGACTGTTATTTCCCTGTATCTATGGGTTACTTGGTCTGTAGTTTCTAGGTCATTAGATTTCACGGTTGCAAAAAAAACAGTCAGTGATAGTTTGTCTTAATTAGAATCAACATATTAGCTTTCACTTTAAGCATAATTATGCCAGTATTAACAATTTTCATTAAACAAGACTATGTGTGTCATTTTGTTATATATAAAGGGTGTCAAACGGGCACATAACGGGTCCACCAGTGATGATAAGTGCACGCTGCGGCCAATAGACATTTACATCTATCCTTGATTTAGAATCAAAATACAGATGCATTGTCACCCTTGAGGACTAAGATGGAATGCTTTGTTCCCAGTAAAAAGGTCTTTTAAATTTATATTTATTTTTTATTACTCTGAGTATTTGTTAATAAGTATAGATTTAATGTTAACGAAGAACTTACCTATAAGATTATTGGCTGTTACAAGAAGGCAGCACAAGAACAATATGGCAGATGTGATTCGGTAGTGCATTCTAAACACCATGTTGTCAATAACAGCCTTGTCGATCAGGTAGCGGACTTTGACGAAGCCCGCCACCGCTGATGCCATACCGATGAGCGCCATCTTGGATTAGTTCTTCTTTGCCTGTAATAAAAAATAAACTACGTTATTTTTGTTATTTTAGATACTCAACAAGGCAAGGCAGTAGTTACTAATAGGGTTATTATAAATAAATCGACGCCGTCTGTTTTGTAACGGTTGTCGTGCGCCACACATACTAAATTCTGACATAAACGGTAAATTTTATTACGTTCAGTTTGGTAATGTCCATGTGCGTGCGTCTCTCCCTGTTTGTACAGTGTCCCGAATTTATATCTATATTTGCTTACGTTGTCAGTTGTCACTCAGATAAAGAATCGGTCTAGTTAGGAATCTTCCCAACTTTAACTTACGATTTGTAATAACATCGGACTGTTAAGTATTAAGTTACAAGTACAGGAGACGTGCCTTCTCAATCAATGACCTCATATAATTTAACGATGTGGCTACTACTCGCCCACGCTGTGCATCTGAATCTCGACTTGACTTTTAACTTTTTTATAAACTTCATAATATTCCTACTTCGCGGTTCAAGCGCCGCGCCGATCACACGCGTAGTGAGATAAAGAATAGAGATTTTTAAAATACCGCCAGTGTCCCATATTGAATTATGTATGTAGAATTGAACGACAACGATCCTAGTGGGTAATTCATCACAAATGGATCTAACCTTGGCAACTTCTTGATCCCGTTCCTACGCAGCATCTATTATTTAGGTCGCCTGCTACTAAGATAAATTAAATACAATTTTTTTATTAGTGGTATGCGACATGCCTTCACGGTGTAGCGTTACATAACATTGTCTTTGTTGAAGTTAATTTCTTGAGAGATATTCAGCTTATTTTAACATTATGTATTTATGACAAAAATATTTGTATTTTGTTACATTTTAAACAATAGGCAGCTAGGTAAATATATTTTAAGATTTAGCTATCATAATCTCATAATCGTGGTAAGATCAGGTCGACCGCGACGAAGGCGAATGCTGCGCCGCGCCGGCACAGGGCACGCGGCAGGTCGTCGACCGGCCGATGCTCGTCCGCCTCCTGCGTTTCAAACCTCCCCCTTCGCCTCTTTGCTGTATACCCGAGCCTGTTGCTCTTGCACCAAGGCAACGCGAATTTTACGCGGAAACCAGTTTAAAAGTTTGCGTAGCGACAATCTTCAACAATTTCGTGCGCCGACAGTCTACATTTTGCGCTTTTGGTCAAGGAATGTTAAATATTTAAAAGCTATAATCGTTAGTATTTAAGGCTCTGTAGGCTTACAAGAAGAAAATGCTATTGTAGACTTAGTTTTGTACCGCATTAATATTTACAAATATATTGGTATTTCGGTTACGTTTCGTCGCATTTTACTGACGTTAATAATGCATGAGCTTCGTATCGTCGTTTAAGTGTACTAAAACGAGTATTTGACTTACACTGTTTGCTAGCTGATAATAAGGTAGAAGCGAGAAAAGGGCACGGAGACATAATTATTTCTTTTTATGACGGACGCAGATGGATACGCCACGCGGCTTTCTTTTTTCTATTTAAGTGTAATCTTGTTACAATTTTTTTTAAATTCTTATATGGAAATATATTATAGTCACATAGGCTTTGACATGATAAATCTGTAACTCATTAAAGTTCGATTTAACTAAACAAAGAATGCAGCAATACTAGCTGCGGTTGTGCTCATTAACAGCTGCCTTATTGGAGGCGGTCAGGCACGCGACGGCTCCCTGAATGAACACTAATTGCGGGAGACAAGAGCGTTTGTACGAGCATTGAGCGTAATGGTAGGCTCATATATTGCCGGCAACCAATCCGTGGGAAAGGAATCTCGATCAAATGCAAGCGAGCTCGAACAATAGGAAGTTCTTGAGCGCACAATTTCACGCGGACACGACAAAAGAAAAATAGGAGTAAGAAATGCAATCGCTCTCTTCTTGCTGTACATGTTGCGGATAAGGTGTAAGAATTTAGAGATTAATGCATTGATATAGAATGGTTTATGTAACATGACGATACCAATGTTAAACTGCTAGTTGAATCTATCGTCTCTTTTATGAAAGTCCGAAAACTATTTTGTATGCTCTGTAAATACAGGTAAAAACTGTCTGAACGATGATGACGAATTTACGATACGAATACGATTTTATTTTTTATTTTGCAAGTGTTTCTGTATCGTGTAGGTGTTTTTCATACAAAGATTGCGCACATGGTGACTCTGAAACCTGGAACAGTAATTCGTATTTGTAGATAACACTTGTTCTGTGCGGTTTTGTTGTTCTGTGTGTCACAGCGTCGCCGATGCGCCATTGAGTTTCCTGTTTTTAAGTAATAAATCTGACGAAAGCCGAATTTTATCTTAACGACTTTAGTGTGTAAGAGCGTATCTAATGACGCGACATCGATCGGCGCGGCAGTTATTAGGTAATCTGTGATAGGATACAAGTGAATGGTAAACTTGCTGTCGTAATTTTACGTGAAGCTGCATGCGACAAGCTAGCGCTAGAAGCTGTAAGTATACAAGAGTTGTTTAGGAAACGTGTCAACTTCTACAAACGCTGTTATCCTGACACACGAGTCAGACTAACTGATGATGAAAAACCCATCCGAAAATTTTGATTCCTAATTTAACAGACTTGTAACAAGGAATAGCATTACCGTGCGATAGTATCGGATGTGCATACCCGACAAGCAGCGTAGTGTTGGTAATATTATAAATTTAAGTAATTGCTTGTAAAGATAAAGAGATACAGTTTTTTTTAAACTATGTGTTTATAAAACTATTTTTTCAACGGCAAGCAAATTATATGCATTATAATTTGTTTAAAATACATGTAAATAGTTAAACTATTTTCAGCCGGCTTCAAAAAGGGAGAAGGTTCTCAACTCTACTGTATGTTCTTTCTTTTGTATGTATGATACACGATATCTTCGTCAATTGTGAACCGATTTCAATGATTCCTCTTTAATCAAAAAGATTATACTTCAATTTGGTCCCATTATAATTTAGTGTAAAAAATCCACCACGGAATAGGGGATAAAGTTTTTAGTGTAACTATTTAGACGACATTCCAGTTGTTATCTTGATCTTGTGTATTCCTTAGCCAACTTAATAGGGTCAAAAAATTTTTGATCTTAATATGTAGTTGGGCGGAACGGTGGAATACTTTCCTGCTCCAAATCTCTAAGGTGTAGAGATCGATGCTCATATATAGTTTTTTTTATACTTGTACTTACGATCGTACATATAGTATTTATTTGCAGGGCGTGTATATATAAAACATCACTGGATTCTGTGTCATCGGGGCAGTATCAAATATTACGGAAATATGGCTCGTATCTCGTGTCGGAATGGGTCGGCTCGACTGGGGAACGACCATGCTCTCACAGAATATCAGCATAAAATAGCAGCTGCTGCGTTTTGTATGGCGAGTGTAGAGAACCGGATACCATTTTTACTGAAAACGAGGCATTCCATCTTAGTCCTCAGGTGTGACAACGCATCTGCATTTTGATTCTTAATCGACGATAAATGTAGATGCACTTATTATCAGGTGGACTGTATGCTCGTTTGTTACCTTTGTACTATGAAAAAATAGTAGGTACGGTAAATAAAATTGATCGACGAAATAATGAAAGTTGTCATAAAAGTAACGTTAGGAGCAATCTCTTAAAACATAGTTTATTAACGAGATGAAGAAAAGAAAGCAGCAGAAAAACATTTATCAGTATTAGATGATATATTACTAATTATCACCATATAGCCTAGTGGTCGAAATATGTCGCGTTCTGGTTTAATTTCCAGCTGGAACCAATATTTGCGCAAAAACACAAATTGTTTGTTTTGAATGTCCCCTTGTCTTCTTTATAAAATTGATGTAATAACAAACCTACAGTACCCGTGATAGTAAGAAGCTACTGCAGCCAACTTTAAACAAAGGAGTCTACAAAAGAGCGTTGTCACTTCTGAGGGCTAAGAAATATATCTCACGGTCAGTACTGCGATGAATACTTCACATCAGTGCAAGCACCTGCTATTTGGCAGCAGAAATAAGTAAGAGGTTGTTCCTACCCAGGCTAGCTTCCAGGCAGAAGAGGAGTCGTACCACCTGAGTGTTTATACAGGGATCACTACCAAGGAATGTCTCAAAGCCATACCTTCCTGAACCACCAGCATCCATCACCATCCTGCAAGTTTTACCAGGTTGTAAGACATACAGGATCATATCGTTAAATAAGAGTAGTATTTTCAAATATTAGTATAGAAGTAAGAATTAAAGTATGTAATAACAATTAAGCATCTGATAGCATTTATCGCGATAGGGGTTAAGGTCAAAGTTACAGATGTGTTCGCGAAGATTTGTACTCGAGTCGCGTATTGTGAAACTTGTACGGTCTAATTGATGTGACGTGCGCTGCATAGCAATAGATGAAGTTTTTGTTAGATTTCGAGCTTGACTGTCTTTCTTTAGCCTTTGATAGAACAGACATGAATTATTTTTGAACATTGCGTCGTGCTAGCTTTACTATAAAATGCATTTTCTAGTTAGGTACAATAATGAGCTTTTTTACACATTATGTTTATAAAAATGCTCTTTTATAAATAGAACAGGACTTAAACGTTTCTAAAAATATCGGCAATCACCCAGGATCAACTATGCAGGTGTCCATACTGCGTGACTGGAATTCAACAAGTGTGACCTGTTAGAGATGCCTCCGTCGTTCAATCGAACGAGGAATTCCCGCACACTACTGTGGGAACCTCGTGATTTTCTTGTCTGCTCACATGTTTCAATTGTGACGTACGGTGTGATATATATAACTAGAAACTAGTATGTAAAATTTTAAAGTTTAGTTTTCATTCATGATTATCCTTATTACGAAATCTGTTCTATTGATTTGCAATATAGATTTTCACGCTTTCATTAGTTAGAAAAATAGCAGTATTTTTCTTTCTGATAATACTAATAATATTGCTTCTAAACAAAGAGTTTATGAATGGTTTAATATTTCTGTGTGTAACAGGATTAATTATTCGCTTAATTGAAAAAGGAAATAATTACGTACTGTTGTACTGTACATAATGTTGTTTTTTGTCCGTTTTTCCGAACCGTTTAACTGATGTGCGAAGCCGACGTTAATGTTAGGTAAACGAAAACAAAGTCTTGTTTTTATATTATAATTTGCCCCGAAGACTAGACTTCATAATGCGTAACAATACTATGCAAATCGAATGCCTGAACTGCTAATATCCGGTTAGGCGATTATTAAAACCATAAGTGTTTTTAACACGTTTTTATTAGGTTAATCTGTGTTTATGTATGTATATGTATGTATCTAATACATACATATCATTACGTACATAAACACTAGTATGTACTATAGTACAATATTGTAATGGAATTTTACAGTTTTTATCCCACTTTCGGACGGCTGAATAATCTGAAATTTCGCAAGCGTATTAAGAACCGGTGTAAATACAATAATTTCATGACTGTGTCCTAGGTATTCTCACTAGGATAATCGCAGTTCATGATCTAATGCTTGTTGTTTAAGTTTTATAAATATTATTGTACTTCATCTCCCTATGCTATCAACCTATCTGTGAAACACTTTTTAATTATATCTCGCGAGCTGCAAAACTATCGTACCTTTTTGAAAAACATCATCGTTTAACTTATAAGTTACATATAACTGATTTAGTATTCACGTTCCTACGTTACAATTTAGTATAAACATTTTTTTAAGATATTGAAGGTCAGTCACCAGCCACAAATCTTTTATATGGCAGTTATATTACAAATTTAAATTTTATAACATTCTTAAAATCGTTTCGCTGTATTTTTATAGTATAATGCCAATCGTAATAAACTATTATTATGCCATTTCTAGCTATTGATCCATATTGCTGTTCCCGGAACTAGTGATATGGCCCTTATACTTTTTAACACTCAGGTAAAGGACAATATCGTCACTACCTGTGAGATTTTCAAATGTTCACCTTTCAATGTATCACCTTTTAAAGTGATTTTAGGCTTTCCTATCTGTTTTAGCTCAAATCGTAGCTTCACTAGAGTACTAACATGAAAGCGCTCGGAATAAAAAGAGAACAACGATGACTATGCATAAGGCTTTTGTTCCTGCATATACCCGTACACATGCCGTCTAACTGCATTCCTCGCGTCTCCGAAACGTGTTTTCATTTCGTCCAACCGTGTCTTTATGACACAACTTACCTTTAAAATAAACAGTTACTTTGCCGACGATTTTTCAAAACAACGAGCCACTTAACGTCCTAATGCCACAACACAACACACAGAGCTTAAGGCGCGTACTCGTTTAGTTATACGTCATACTTTAAATGATACGTCATAGATATAGCAATATGATTGGTGTAAAACTGGTGGCGGCGGGTAGCGCAGCGCACACCAGCTGCTAGTGAGTCGGGAACACGAACTGGAAAGCGCACTCGACGCGTCGACTCGCGGCTCGCGCCTATCTCAATAGTTACTACCGACCAACGCCGTGCCAGTGGCGTGCACGCATCTACATTCGTCTCTTTCCAACGCGTTGCTAACACAGCACCCGCATGTCTTCCCTCTCTTTCCACCATCCTAAATGCACAGTAGTCGGACTCGAGAATCCATCGAACGAGTTCGAGTCTGTCATGACTCCTTTTCTCCGTTACCGGCGCTTTGAAATTTCGTATGGCAATTTTTTTAAAGTGCCTATGAGAACCGGTTTAATACAAGTGAAAATTGCTTACTCCGTTTAAAACCACGGTGTCTAATGCATTATTACCCTAACAACTAGCATTAATATTAATTACGTTTGAGTTGAATTTTAATTATTGTTTAAAGAGTTTCTAAGTAAAGAGATTACTATTAGAAATCTGAAGTGGGACATTGGCCAAATTGGTGACACCAGTAAACATTAATTGACAAATTATATATTTTTTCGATTTAATAAACAATTACAAACATAAGAACGAGATAACATACTAAGATTACATAATAATGTGAGCTAAGATGTACGTATCTTGCTCACTACTTCAGTGCCACCGCATACAATAATAATTAGTAATAATTCATACCGGTCCTAAAGAGACTAAGTCAAATGTCTGGGGCTGAGGTCAACTAAGGCGACCGGAGCTCTGTCATTGGCTAGGCATGCGGACCATCTACCTGTTCCCCGCCTCGGTCCTTAGAAATAAAGGAATAAATTACAAGAAATAGACAGGTTTCATCTCATCGGTTCTGTAGAAAAATTTACCTTTTCACACTTTCGTTTTGCCAAATTTACCTACCCTATTGATAATTAGGAACTCGGAAAAATACCTGCATACAATATATGTATTAACTCCCATTTATATGTGTGCAACGTAGATTTTTGCAAATATTAATTTCTTAAATGCTTTTACTACTCACAGAAGCAATGCCAGACAATATTTTAAATTGCAACGCATTGCGTAATATAAAACAGTCATTTCAATTTGCGTCTCGTTTATGTCGTGTGCGCATTGTCGTAGCTTTTTCCATGTTTTAGATTGGGTACACTTTATATCAACGGTAAGCAAAGTGTACCCAATCTAATATCTTGTATAGTTGTTTTTTTATTTATTTATTCGCTCATTCTGTAATGAATCATTTTAAAAGTCGACCGCAGAACATAGGCATAAGCGGTAGATTGTTTCATATTGGGGATTCCCATATGAAGCAGTCTACCGCCAAACGTAGCAGCTGTGGCAATTGAATAATTGCCACAGGCGGGTTGACAACCGCAATTCTTATTATTATTGTGTTGTTATCAGAAAGATGCTGCTGCCCATCTTCTGTTTCAGTTTAATGCGAGCGCTTGGCTCTTTGGCTACCACTATTGTCTAAAGATTTTGACATAAACCGAATTTCTTTCGACTAAGCTCTAAGTTCTTCTATTTATGCGATATCTGGACACACGGCAGTGTGTCAGCCAAATTCGGAAAAGAAAAGGGCGACGCACCTTCGACGACGCACTTGCGAACCCCCATAACCAAAAATTTATAAGACTTACACATTTCTGATTTTGCTTACTTACCTAATAAGATGCGGTTAGTTTCAAGTTAATTTAGATTACTTACTTGAAACTAACTGCACCAATAACTTTGTCGACATTTAATTCTCATAGCTTAAATTAAAAATAACAAACAGTCAAGCATAAACGCAACAAAAATGCTAAAGGTCACATGTATTTATTTAGATCAATAAAAGAATAAAACTTTAAAAAAATGTTGATCCTACCAAAAATATAAACGTAAAGGGGGTCAAGTTCAGTACAAATGACGTTTGGGACTGCCAAAGCAATTGCTTAAAATAAAAGATCTATAGGAATGTAAACGTATAACGTTCTTGGAACTGCTATAGAGCTTGGTACCCGTTCAGATCGGAACATTTTTATCAGTGAAGCCGATAACCCCGAATTGTATCGAACTTGGCCCCCTTTTCACGTTTGTTTTTGGTGGTTTACTATTTTCCTTATTTCGCCATGTTCACCCACAAGGAATCTGGTTGTGGCAGTTATATAATTATTGCGAGATCGGTTTTTTCTGGCATTAACTATATCGTCATCATCATTACAGTCTATCACAAGTCCACTAATGAACATAGATCGCCATGAAATATGATCCTGAGTCACATGAATAGAATAGAATAGAATAATTTCTATTCAATTTAGATTATTACATAATACTTATTGAAAGTCATTTTTTTATTTACCACTGGTTCGGAAAATACCTCTGTCCTGGGAAGAACCAGCAAGAAACCCAGTGGAACTTTTTTTAAACATATTTCACTTTACAATAATTTTGTTTGTACAATTTTTAAATGGATTTTAATAGAACCAGCATGGTAACGATCACCTCATTCCCAGGGATTATTTTCATTTATGTATTCTTAGATATTATAATAACCGTTTTTGTAAAATTTTCTTTAATAAAACATTTAAACATGTTTATTGACAAATTTTGTTCATTTTCTGGGATTTTGTTGTAAAAGCGTTATCATTGCCCCATATATGAATTACTGATTCTGTGGAGTCTAGTAACTGGTATTACAGCTTATGTTTGTTTCTAGTGTTTAAAGTATGAACGTCTTTATTCTTATCAAAGCTATTTATGTTTTTATATACATACATTACATTTTCATAAATATATTGCGATGCCAAAGTTAATATGTTTATTTCTTTAAATTTTTCTCTAAGGGACTCTTTACAATTTAAGTTATTTAAATCAAAAAGAAATATGGCTTTAATTTCAGTCGCATTGCCCCATAGCAAAATTCGATAATACATCACGCTATGAAAGTAACTAAAATAAACTAATCTAGCTGTCTCAACATTGGTGAGACTTCTAATCTTTCTTACAGCATGTGCTGCAGAACTAAGTCTACCTGCTAATTTAGATATATGGGGGCCCCATCGAAGCTTCGCGTCAATAGTAATACCAAGAAAACAGTGGTATCCACAAGACTTAACTCCTCCCATTTAAGATGCATCCACCAACTGTCTGTATGTTTCATCAGGTCGTCACTCCTTCTAGTGGGGACTTGTCAGTACGAGGCTGCCACTCGAGAACTTCTTCTCCATCGGTTATTGGTTCTTCGAGCTGTATGACTCGCCTATTGCCATTTCAGTCAACTAATCTGCTGTGCCATGTCAGTTGTTCTTGTACTGCTGCGGATATTCCTTGAGAGTTATTCCGAGCTCAGCCCTCTCCATTGTTTGCTGAGTGACTGAGTTTCCTCTTCCCGGCCAGCAGTGAAGAACCACGTTACGATTTCGTAAATTATCCGTGACAAAACGCACTGGTAGTACACCATAGCGCTTTAGGCTTACTTAATCAAATCGTAAATATTCGTTTTTTTTTACAATATTTACAAACTAAGATTAAAACTGAAATTTGCATAGATTATTGTACATAAAAAAGGAAAGTGAAGTTTCATTCTATAAACGTCCGTCGGGCAGAGGCCTACTCTCATTTCTGAAAGGGTTATAGAGCGGTTGGTCTGGTCTGCCTTTAAATTTTTTTTAACTTTCCAGAATACATTTCTGGGTATACTTCACCTTCGATTACTTTGTACTTAATATACTCATAGTAGTAGCAGTAGTAGTACATAATATTATACTCATAAGAGCCTGAATTTTTTTTTTCTTGGACTGGCTTTTGTCTTTGATTTATTGAAATATATATATTTTTCAGTTTATATAATTCTAATGTCTATTGTTATATTTTTACGAGAAAAGTCGTAATATCTATATACATTGTAAAGTTTTGTGGAAATATTATCGCCTATCAGCATATGCATGTATGAATGAGCTTTATTGATACAGTAATGAGTCATTCGATATTGTAAAATAACGTGGTCTCGTACTAGAAAGACAGAGAATTTTTTTAAATCACCGATTGTGACAACAGGGCTCGTTGTTTTTTCTCCGATGTTAAAAGCATCAATTGAGTGAAAGAAACCCGTTGAGAAACTCGTTATAATTTCTATAAAAAGGTTCTTAAAAAAATAACGTGTTATAATTTCTTTAAAAAAGGAATAAAAGAAATAACGAAACAAATCATCCACAACACGAATAAGTGAAGAAAGACCTACTATAAGACGCTCTCTAAACGTTCTCGGATGTAACAACAATAGGATGGACTGCTTGTACTTATCAAAAAACATATTGCAGACAAATGTTCAGTTTGTCAACTCCTGACTGTTATTTCCGAGTGTGATCATCTGTGCGCTTATCTTGTTTAGTAATAAAAATAATAAAGCGTGTGGGTGAATTGATTATAGTTTTTAACAATGAAATAAATATGATGAAGTAAAAAATCGAAATATATGAAATGTTAATAATGTTTTGTATGGGATGGGTATTTCGATTAAAAAGGACTCAAATATTTTTGGTTAATGTTCTTGAAATACTTAAAACTCAAGTTTTGCTATTTTATCTGGAAAAATATGTGCAATATGTTTTTTTAATGAAGATTTAAAATGAAGATATATTAATTGTACGTAAAAATGATATTTTAACACAGTTTTGTTGTATTCATTTGGTTTTTTGTTATTTTGCATCACAGCTTTGAGAGATATAAGATAAAGTGTAAGGACCTTTTATGTGTAAAATGGCAAACCAAAAAAGTTTTGCTTGGAAAAAAACTTTTTCATATCTCTTATAGTTTATGAGATAACCGTCAAGAATCATTTATTTTATAAATTTTACTGTCACAAAAAACCTTCCTAAAAATGTTATTAAGATAAAATATAACCTACATCACTCCTGGCATTGCTCTCAATCTGTTCGTGAAGTTTCATTATAATCGGTTCAGTCATTCTGAAGATTAGCCGGACAGACAGACAGACACAGGCAAAAATTTAAAAAATGTTTTGTCTTTATAGCATGCAATTAACCCCCTGAGATTAATAGAAGCCAGTTATTTCAATATTACAGACAGACACTTCAATTTTATTTATATGTATAGATATGTGTTACAAATACATCAAATTAAACATTTATTGTTTACGTTCTTAATGTCAATGTCAATGAGGGCTAGTAATCTTCCGTTCACCAGATGTCGCTAGTTAGGACTGAGGTGAAGTTTTTTGTTACACAATATCTTAAAATTGGGAAGTTGCGTTTAAAATGAGTTTATCGGTTTCTCGAGTATTGTATAAATACACAAAACAATGCAACAGTGGTTTGCTTCATCACATTTTCACACTTTTTAACTCTTTTTTTTGCACACATCGAACGCGAAGCGGAGATGTAGTGCTCTATTGTCACCAAATAAAATAATCGTAATCCATTCAATTTAAATAATTTCCACCAGCTTTATATTGCACTAATATAATAAAAAAAAGTACACCAATAGCAAGAGGAGATTTCAATTAATACTTCTGTCGTAGCTAAAAGATTATTTATTTCGATTATTATTAAAAAAAGTTAATTGAAAATAATCTCACTTGGACGTCAGTTGGTCGGTATGGATGTGAACATGAATGATATCTTTCGAAAAACTGAACTTATAACTTTGTTTTTTTTTTATTAGTTTAGAATTAAATCCTTAGGAAGCCTTTTGAATTTCACTATTGTAAACCTTCCCGTTGATTAATATTTTTTTTTTATTTTATTAATAATTTGACGATTTTTTCGGTAACAAAATACGAATCACCGGTATCAAAGAGTCAAAAAAAGTTTCGTGTTAATTAAACAGAAACAATTTTTTATAGCTTTAAACGAAATACGTGTTTCGGTAATTAATAAAAGTAAATAGATTATTTAAAACATTACATGAACGTTCGAGGTGTGCACTTTTGGATTTTACATTTTTTTTAATTTTTCTACTTTTAGAAATATCCGTTCTTTGATTTATTCATTTCTAATCTAATTAATATAAATTAAAACTAATATTTTCCTAACAAATTAACTTCCCCGCCATGTAATCTGTCAAATGTTTCACCTCATTCTTAAGTAGTGCCACCCTGGTGAAAAAATGTTGTGGATTTGTCAAACACAATATTGTCAAAAGTATATATTAATAACGTTTTAATAATAGTCTATGGTTAAATAGTAGACCAGAGTAGAGACTGTCGCCAAAGAATTTTAAAATGTTGCCAACGAAATAATTACATATAAGAAATAATTAAATATTATATTGACTGAGTGAGCTTATACCCATGTACCTTAGAGCGAAATTTTCCTTTTCTCGTGATGCTCACGATTAACATCTTCGTTCTTGTTATAATCTTTCTCTACAATTTCCTTTATATCGGTCCTTTATGTCTAAATCTTGAAGGTCAAGCTGTAAAGCTATGGAGTGACCTTCCTACTTCTATAAGAGAACTTCTATAAGAACGGCTTCATCTATAACCTCTTTTAAGAAAGTGTTCTCTGACTTATTTTCTAGACACTCTGCAAGCTTAATTCTGGTATTTTTTTATGTTTTATTGTTTTTCCAATAATTTGGTGAGTATGTATAGGTCAAGTAATAATAGTTAACAGAAAAATATAAAAAAAATCTTTTCTATATTGTATTTCAAAAATTACACGCATTTATAAAAAAAAATCGAGAAAATCCACACACTGTGACGGTCTTTTAACTCCTGTTGCTACAAATTTTAACTTTTTTTATTTTATTTTTATTATGTAATCCTGAATAATGCTTCTGAAAACTGTTGCGTAAAATTTACAGATAACTACTCCAGTCCAGAAGGAAATGTAATTTTTTTCACAACAAAGTATTCAAAATAAAGTAGTACTTTGCCCAGTTTTAAATGACTGTACGGAAAAAAAGATGTAGTACACGAGTTTGGCAAGTAACTTTACAAGTTGGCGCATTTCATAAGGATTCCAAAATGGAATAACACTTGCAAGATTATTTGTTAAATTATGGAAAAAAATTTTTTTTCAAGAAACCCTGATGAAAAATGAATTACATCTGCCTACCTTACATTAGGATAGATAATTGATTAATCAACCCGGCCAATGCCGGGGCAGGTCGCTAGTTATTGATAAATAGAATTCCTTTTCTTCCGTTCCATTAAGCATATAGTTTTACTTTTATTTCTAAAGGTATGATATTTTTCTAAAAGTCAATAAATAAAGGTATTTGTGTTATTATTATACTCCTTTAAACTTAAGTATAACAATCTCCCTAGTAATTCTCATTTAATTTTCCAATTAGGTAAATCATGACTAAACGCTTCGCCTTGTCGGGTTTTAAAGAGATTCAGCGACAAGTGACAACTAACACGTTTCAGGTTCAACCACATCCGAACTGGTTTTCTTTACAATTTGCTTTGTTTTACCTTAAAACCGATGATATAATATGTGAGTCAATTTTATTTCATAATACTATAGTCGTTTACAATAGATTACATGCATGTATTAATAAAATACGGGATATTTCTTTGCGTTTAAATCGGTACGATGCCCCACTCAGACAAGTGACTTTTAAAAACAATGTACACCAACAGTCTTTGAAATTATTTATATTAGTTTGAAATTTGTTATCCTTAACATTTACGGTACTTTCTCTGCAGAAGCAGAGCTCGTTATTTTAATTTAATTGTGCGAGAACAACCTTCACTTGTCTTTTTTTTTAGTCTGAAAAAGCCACAGACTGTCTGTGGAAAAACTGTCTAAATTGAAATGTATTTAATGATTACGCTGTAGATGTAGGTAGCGGCGATGGTTTAAAGGCCTTGATTTAAAGCTGATGTTACAAAAGACTTAGCTATAGCATTAGTATACTCATATAACCCTAACCTCCACTGACGATCTTATATAAAACTTGCAGGAACTTATTCAGGATTGTGTTTAGTAGCAACACCCAATTTTGGTCTGTCGGTATCCTAAGAAGTTAAGAGGCAAGGGAACTGCCATAAATATTTCATGGCTTCCGATAAATGGCGGTAAGCAATCTCGTTTACGCCAGACATAAAATACAATACTTATACCAGCGACGGGGAGCGTTAAAGTCCCGAAACGTCTGGTATCTACTGCTACCGCTATTCCGCCTGCTAGTGTAGCGATTATGTCAATTCCTGTCTACAGAGGGAGATGTTCAGGAGTGGCTGATGATGATGGTAATGATGCTGAAAGTTGTACATAGCTGATTATTATACCATTTATGTGTATAGTGGTAACCACATGTGGAGGTTTTCTGGCATTTGAATTATTGGAGATGGATATTTAAATATTGGATGAATAGTTTTCATACAATATCAAAAGTCTAACCGAGTTATATATCATTTTGCAATTTACTTCGAATTGTACACGTTCATATTCATAGGCTTCGTATTTATCCTAATTCTGTTCTGTACATATCACGAAGAACAGATATAAACCCGTCATCCATAAATGTCTACTTACTTTTATGATTGTTTAAATTAGAATTTAGCACAAGGATAAAAAATAATAATTGTCAATCGCCGATCATAACACAGAAATATACTCTAGATTCGTAAGTAAGAAAATAACTTGGGTAAATTAGGTACTAGTAAAAATACGTAATATAACCTTTAATTTTAATATGAACTTGGTTTATTTTTCGATCTATTAGATATCACTTAAAAATACAAAATTTTGGATTATGTCTTATTCGACGGCCGTGACACAAAATAATAAAGAAAAAACTTAGAACACATCATAAGAATTGTTTTTCTTGTGCCAATGTATTTTATTGGAGAATTATGTTCATACGGTATATGAACATAATTATGAGAATAGAAGAGGAGTTGGTCGAGCAAGTAGATGAGTTTATGTATTTGGGATGTGTATTTAGCAGGGATGGTAAATATGATAAGGATATAGAACGACGAGTGAACACAGGAAATAGAATGAATGGGGCTCTACACTCTATTGTGGAAAGTCAGAATGTGTCCAAAAAGGCACGTATGGCAATTCACAATGCTGTGTTAGTCCCTACTTTAATGTATGGTAGTGAAAATTGGGTGTGGCAGAAGAAGCACGAGAGTAGAATAAATGCTGTAGAAATGCGGTCATTAAGGAGTATGGTAGGGCTGAATCTGAATGACAGGGTAAGAAATTTTGTGATAAGAGAAGAGTGTGGTTTGCAAGATGATGTTGTTTCCATAATCTCTGCCTACCCTTCTGGATGACAGGCGTGAGTGTTTATGTATTTATGTATGGTATATGATACTGAAAGGTAAAATTTACAAAACGTTTCTACTAATTAATTCTTATACCTAGCCTATTTGTGAACTTAGCTTCTTAAAACAATAGGAATAAAGTTTGATGTTCTAAAATATAGATAAAACTTGATTTATAAGTATCAAGGCTTGTAAGAACACGGTACCCGTGTTGTAGGTGTCTTAGTTAATTTTCTGCCTTTATATCTAAGACATGCTTAAAATTATCTATTCTGCTAATATTAAAGCAACCTTCCTCGATATTCTGGTAGCTTAATTTCCGTAACATTATGTAGTAAACGTAGTATATAATAATCCATGAGTAAGTAACATTTACTTGCCATAAATGTCGTCAATTTGTAACCGCTGACAACTATCAAAATTGATGAAATGTGATGTGATCAAAAGATAGATTGCGCCCACCCTAAGAGGATGTAGATTCGTAATCTTCTATTTCACATAGACTTCATCATTATAACTATAATATGGCTTTTATTTATATTTTTTGTGTATTAGTCACGATGTAATGTGAAGTTTTCTAATGTTGCAGTGGATAAGGTTCGGCGAATATCACTTTCTATTTAGTGGCTTAGTATGTAGTTGTACACGTAGTGTGCAGACACACTCTTAAACTATCATTAATTGTGAACAAACTGTGTTTCATAACTTTAGCAGTAACTGTAATAAACTAAAGTGACGGTGGTGACACGAAGAACACGTGGTAGGCATCTACTTCTCTTTTCACGGGAAAATGCCTACGCATACCCGTTTCGCATGGACAAGGATGGGTTGCGTCGGAATTGCACCGAATTAATCCCCATGCTGTAACACTTTCGCTGCATTTAGGCATTGCAATGCTTTCGCACTTATCCGTGGCCCCTGTGCAACCGGCAACGGGAAGCAGCGTCAAAAGTCCGAGACGCCTGGTATACTGCGATCGTCAATTCGCCCGCCATGCGTGACGATTGGGGCAAATCCTCTCAAGGGAGAGGCTGGAGGAGGAGGAATATATTTAATAAATTTATATACGAAACGTTTATAGTCATAAAATAAGCGGCTTGTTTTAAACGTTATTGGTCGTACAAGACGAGACGCTTGAATAACTGGTTTAGCGACCGTTTGGTTGCACACCAAAAGAAATCGATCGAGTGATTGCTTATATCTTGAAGAACGGCACAACTGTCAATTACGTATTTATTGGCGTCAATAGTTTCATAATAACACATACAGTCTTTAATGGTTTTTTTTTTGGTAACGTAATGTCCTCCAGACCGAATTTAGGTCACGGCGGCCAGTCTTCAAAGAAGACCAGCCTACTGCGCAGGACAGGATTATAATGCATAAGTGTGCTCAAGCACTGGTGCACTCTCTATTCCCTTACTCTCATAGTCCCTCACTCTCATAGTCCGATAAGACGGTAATTCGACAGGATCGGAGAGGGATCAGGCGCAGGACCAACGGCCTAACGTGCTTTCCGAAGGACGGGGGTGAATGAAATGGGGGCTGCTACTGATAATTTTTTGACAAAAAAACCCTATAACTGATTTTGGCCTGATCAGGATTCTAACCCGGGACCTCATGATCAGTAATCGCGTTTACGACCACTAGACCAACGAGTCAATTCGTACCGTAATATTATTATAGATCACGAATGGGTCGGCTCGACCAAAGAAGAACCACACTCTCACAGAATACCAGCGTAAAATAGCAGCTTCATGCTGCTGTGTTTCGTGTGGTGAGTGTAGAGAACCGGAAACCCTTTTTACTGGAAACGAGGCGTTCCCTCGTAGTCCTCAGGGGTGACAACGCATCTGTATTTTGATTCTTAATCGAGAATAAATGTAGATGTCTATGTGCCACAGCATCCACCATCAGGTGGACTGTGTGCTCATTTGTCACCCTTATTCTGTAAAAAAAATAACCTTACTTACTTTACAAACTTAGAGTACAGACTTTTTATCCCCATCCATCTAAACAGTCTGGTTCGTTGTGAGTGCGCAGACTAGTTAACAGTCGGCCGATCGCTCTCGAAGAAAATGCTATTTGGTAAGCTACTTTTGTAAAGAACGGAGGGAGATACATATTATCGTCTTTTGTTTTATCCTCGACACTAAGTTGATTACAATTAGAAGCAACTGTTTCACATACATCCTCCAATACTTTTTTCTTCTTAGTCGCATCAGAGTTAAGATTTTTTATAGAGCGCGGGTTTTTTCAACAAATCAAATTTATGATTCGACGGAAAATTAAATATTCTGCTAATAAGATTAAAAATACATGGGGTATTATAAATCGTCAAACTGGTTGAACTAAATAAAATGATCGTACCTTTTCATTAAAAATCGGTAATAGAATTGACAAATCGGATGTATGCTTTTGATACCTTTTATTTTCAAAAAGAAATAAATAGGAGGCTCGTGAAATTTGTCAGTTTTAGACCATTTTTGTTACTGGGTCTATCGCAAAAACTTTACTAGTTAAAATTTCTATACTTATATACACTACACGTAGTTTGTAAGCTGTGACTTTTTAAGGGCTTTTTTTCTTTGTCTTTTTCTTTTTTTTTAGTAATGATTGAAACCTGAGGTCTTTTAGTCCAATTCTCAAGAAGTTCCTCATTGTCTTCTACTAGTTGGAAATTAGTGCAAGCAATGCCGCTTGACTCACCAGAGTTGTTTTATAAACCCTTTAACATGTTTTTCATAGTAGTTTTGAGTTATCCTTAACAATGCGTATTTAATTGACTTCGACTACATTGATGATGTTCTCGTTTTATTTATATTGAAGTCGGTTGTACAAAATTTTTAATTTTACAATTTGTTTTTTCTTCGTTTATGTTCCGAAAACAACATACGACATAATATAAAAAGTAAAAATCATTTTTCATATTATGAAAGTATATTTTTAAGTAATTTTAACTAATGCGTAATTTACTACAGTATTTTATTTTTATTTTATAACGTACAATAATATAATTTGCAAAATCAAAACACATAAGCTACGTGAGTTGACTAAAAGCATTACAATGGTGGTTACATGATCGATTATCATTTTATCTAAGGTTTAAAAATCGTTTTTATCTAAGCTCTTAAAAATCGTTTTAAAAATCTGTTTTCAAATTCGTATTTTATTTTTTCTATTTTTGTATCGTGCGAAGATCGACAACATAATTAGGAATGGGAAGTTCTAATCATGTTGCATGGGAAGTGGAAGTTGACCGCTATACCGTTTTTTTTAATGCACCAGTCGCCTTATTATACCAACATCGCAAAATGTCATGCAAAGGAATAGCAATTTTTTTATATCTATGTGAAGATGTCTACATGATAGAGCTACGCTGCTACTATATTATGGCTATATCACGTACAGCACTCTCACAGAATATCAGCGTAAAATAAAGTAGAGAACCGGAGATCCCTTTTACTTCTTTTTTATTACTCGAGGGTTACAACGCATTTTGCATTTAGATTCTTAATCGATGATAAATGTAGGTGTTATTAGGCCTATAAAAAGCGAAAATTTCTAAAAGCCGTAAGTAACATTCGGTCGATTTTTAGTTTATTTTATACTAGCGACCCACCCTGGCTTCGCCTGGGTAGGATCATTTAATGTGGCGTTAGTTACGTTTAACATAATTTATTTTTGTGTTTTATTTTTTAAATATTTAAGTTTTTCGGACAAAATATAACCTAGATAAAGTGTCATCACAATATATTCAGCCATTCCGTAGATTAGCCCAATTTTATTTATTTTATATACAAGCTTCAATTTTATTTATATGTTTAGATAAAAATACTATCATGAAATAAAACGTATTTTACGGATTTTGACGTGTCGATATAATCCGCATTTTCAACATGTAGTATTCACGTAAATTTATGAAATCATTGAAGTAATTCTTGCAAAGTTGTGGCGGGTTCACGTCGGGAGAATTGTTTACTCTAATGCGCAAGTCCGGTCGTGCATGGATTATCTCTGCCTTTTATGGTCTGGTGCTGCAAAATGCCACCCAGCGGCTTTTGACTTAAAAAAGGAGTACTAAGAAGCTTATTGATGATCCGAATCAGCTTAAAGCCACTAGTCTCAAACACCAGTAGCCAGTCTTTTGGTGTTTTACAGGATAAATTTCAGAGTGTCTGCGCAGGAATTGCATGACTAATTTCCGACCTCTCCCATCCACCATCTATCTGATAACCAGACGCTCCACATCTTTGTTTTCGACTTTCCACGCATTTGAATCAAACAGTTTGCATACATAAATGAAGTGAAATAATTTGCCGGCATCTGTCTTTCCATCGACTATCCGACATCCGACATGTGCGCTTTATCATCTACGCCTTCATCACCACTTACCTATTAGCTTTTACCTTATTGGTAAATTTCACACTTAAAAGAATGGTTTGTTCATTATCTTTTCCGGCTCGACATTATCTTCGAAGATTATCATCATCATCATTAATCATCATTACAGCCATTCACAAGCCCATTGCTGTACAAAGGCCTCCTCCAAGGAATACCACAAATCATGGTCCTAATCCACCTGCCTCCATTTGATTCTTGCTTATCTTTCACTCGTCCAAGTCCAAGCCTTCGTACCAGATCGTCAGCTAATGTAGGGCTTCACTTCGCTTGCCGGTACGCAACTTCGTATTTTTTAGATTTTGGACCATTTGGGAACCTTTATTCTCCATTGGTTGTCGATTGGAACATTATGATTGCCTAATATCCGGCACATATCGTGTCTGCAGTTCTCCGAAACTCTACTAAGTGATTCACAACATTCACACGGTGCTGCTATTCACGTTGGACAATTTTACGTAGAATTACTTTCGGTCAAATGTTTAACATTCGCGTTTGCATAGCACGGACTAACGAGTCGAATTATTATGTATAATGCGTAGACACTGTTAGTGGTACTAGCGAATACGAATACGTTGTTCAATGTGCATATATTTGAGCATTTTAATTTTATGGTAGACGTTTTTTGAAAATATTATATTTGTATACTTAAAATTTAATAATAATTGTTATTTTGTGACCATGAATTTCTTAGTTTCGAATATCGATAGAAGCTATTTATTGTTTTATTATTTTATTTTACTTAAATTCATAATTATTAATTATAGTACAATTGACGGTAGGATACTTTTTCCGTCTGGGTAAGTACCACCCTACACCGCTAAATATTGCGTGCACTGCTGTGTTCTGCTCTGAAGGGTATAGAGTGCCAGTATATTTACAGGTTGTGGGACATTCTGTCTTAGTCCTCAGAGATGACAACGCATCTGTTGCCTTCATTGATTGAAGTTGGTTGCAGGTGTCCATGAACTGGCAGTATACGCTTAACAGCAGGGGACTCTTCATGTCAGTGATTTCATTTCATTTGTTACTACAGTTTTATAAAAAAACTTTTTAGGCCATTGCCTTCAAATATGTACATATTAGCCATTATCGTTTTAATGTTCTGCGAATACACCCAAATATTTAACCAAATTTCATTTATTGCACAAATATACGATAAAATACTAATCTAGTCAATATTTAACAATTTGCTTATATTACACTAATTATTTGTACACACAACTTTTTGTAATAGACTAATTTAACCGTGCTCAAAATCAGCTGGTAATAATCGTGGTAATTATCAGAACCTATATGTTTTATCATCACAAGGTCTTGAATAGAACAAATTTTATTTATTTATTTATTCTTATTGCATTCCTTAATATAAAAGAATACAAAGGGCGGACTTAATGCCTTGAGGCATTCTCTCCCAGTCAACCCATATATATATGGTTGATGGGATGTTTGGAAATGCCTATACGGCGGTGGATTAATAAATCCAGTGAAAAAGCATAAGCCAAAGAATCAGGTTATATTATTTTTATACTAAATGTAGTACAAAAGTTTATATCTGTAATGTTCTTTTTCTTTTCAGAAAACTTGGCTTAGAGCTTGTGCCACGTCGAGGTGCGGAGGCGGTTGACCCGGAGGACATAAGCCTTGTTGAACTGTATAGGGTGCACGTTGAGAGTGCAGAGAGAGCCGCAGCAGTTAGTACAATTGCACAATATTAATTTCAGTCATTAATGTTCGTCAGCTGTTAAATATTCCTTTTTTCTTCTATTTCTGTACCAGCCCTTTCAAAATCCACTGCTGGGCGTGGGCATCTCCCGTAGTAGGAAGGAATTGCTTGATATGGACTGCTACCATACTGGGAAACTGCTAGCGAGAAAAAATAATATCTAATCTTTTTTTTTTCCTTTTATTTTTTTTTAATGGAGCTACATAATACATAATTGCATCACATGTATATCACTTCGTTCTTATTGCAGCAACAAATAATAACGAAGGGCATTCAACTCAGCATAATGCTATAGTGTAATGACCATAGTGCTGATATTCTGCCTTCTGGTGCTCTTATCAAGAAATCATGAGCAGACGCCAAACATGATTTGTCCCTGAGACATATAAGTAAAAATTTAAAAAATAAAGAACAGAATTAAATATAAAGTGATAAAATTAATAATAAAACTGAAATACAGTGTATAAAACTAAACACTGATAAACAAAACAAAAATATAAATTCTTGAAATAACAGTTCATAAACCTACATGTAGACTTGCATCTTGCGTGGCCAGCTGGTTTCTGATGATGTTTGTGCTGTTAGCCTTTTGGCTTTTACAGCATCATCGGTCTCAGGGCTCGCGGCCTAAAAGGCGACGAGTTGCGTGGCCACTTTACTATGTCTCGTTTTATACAGTGAGTGTTGCCATCAAATTACTAGTTCCATAACATTAGGGTTTTTTCATTCTTTCATTCATTACAGCCTATCAAAGTCCACTATTAAGCATGGAACTTGCCATAGATTGCTTCATAAGAAGGATATTTCCTATAGCTGCCACGCTTGGCAAACAGGTTGGCATCCTCAGTTTTTTATCTTATAGCTGTTATTAAGAAGACTCGGTTGCACATCTCCTGGTTTGTTTCTCTCTTTTGCCTCTTACTACACCCACGAGAGAAACAATTTAATTTATTGAATATTCTTACAACGCCACTATATGGTAAATATTTGGGTTTTATCAGCCATTTGTAGATGCATTTTCTCTATTAATAAAAAACACGGGATTTTCTTTAATGAAACATGCTGGATTTAGAATTGAGTATATTTTTAACACTATTATTAACAACAATAAAATAAAACTATCACAATCAACAATCACAAAATTAATTATAATCACATAATAAAAGAAATTACCAATAGTAATATTTACAATTTATGTCCATTGATATTTGAATAATATGAGTTAGTGTATTTTTCCTAACTGACAAATCACTATTTAAAAATTTTCAATGCATGATGATTTCTAATCTCAAAATAATTGATTATTGATTGTTTAGAACTTCCGATTAGTAAGTCTCCTTAGTGGCAAAATAATCAGCGTCAGAATTTCTCGAACATACCCCGTACGTTTAAGTCCGAAAACATCAATCCATATTTTTCGTAAATCAACGTCAGATAGATACCTGTAAAATATTAATTATTATTTATCGGCGGATTATTTTTGATTAACTGGCAACACTAGGTTATGCTCTTTTTAATAACATTATGTTATATGTGTTTTGATAAAATTGCTTTAAAATAATTAAGTACTATCTAAAGTAGGGTTAATTGGTAATAAATTCATACGAATTAAAAGTCTCAGAATATTCAGAGTAAAAAATACGTTAATGCTTACTTACTAATGAAATGCTATTTCATTTCGTTTTCTTTATTGCGCCTATTACATGCTGCAGCTGCCCATTAGAAACGCACTTTTGACTTTTATTTCTAACAAGTTCTCACAACAACATAATTATTGCACATTAATACATAAAATACCGCACGAAATCGGGAACTAATTTTTTTTACGTTTTTTTGTTTGGCCCAGAACTGTCAAATTTCATAAGAGTGGGACACGGCTATAAGGACAAAAAAATATTAGTGACTATTTCATACTCGTACCATGTGTTATACACTATGGTACGAGTATGAAATTGTACTATATTATAATAGTACAGTATACTACACAATAAAAGTACTATATAATAATAGTACAGTACATCCTTTTCTAACAATACCGTTGCCAGTCTAGGTGGTCTGTGATAATATTACTTTACTCTGTGACGTCATCACTCTTACTTCAAGTCTATAAAACACTTAAAGCAATCATTAAAACTACAGATGCAAAGCTCGCCTTGAAAAACATAAAATAATTATTGCTTATTAGCTTATTACTATTCTTTAGTATTGACTATTATTGTTGCCACTTACCGTGTAGTGGCGGTGTAAGAATATCCACTACCCCACAATATCATCCCGTGGGTGTCGTAAGAGTCGACAGAGGGAAACAAATCAGGAGATGGGCGGCACCGTCTTCTTAATAACGACTAAAAATACCTATGTTCAGCAGTGGACTTTAAAAGGCGGATAATTGCTACACACGGCAGTTTTGGCTGAGTATTTACTTTTTCGACACTTACGACAAGAGGAATAAGACGGTGATCGATTCTTCAGTTCAAGTGCTAAATTTCCTTTAGCCAAATGAACATTCGGCATATTGAGGTGCTGAAGTGTTTGAACAGTACGGCTACGATGTCCACCGAGTAAGAAACCTAAACGACTGTAGAGAGGTTAGAAGTGATCGACCCCTACATTGGAAGTCGTTTTCATGCAAATGGATTGGACATTGTGAACATCAATTTTGAATACATCACTCGCTTTCGAATTACCGACCATATGGTCATTGTAGCAAAATCACTGAAGACCTTAGCATTATGCTCGATGACTTCAGTAGTGTTCTACAACGGATGGGTCTTAAGATAAAAATAGGTAAAACGAAGGTCGTGTGTAACATACATCGTCCATTTTACAACTACACTGGATACTGGTCGTTGTTGGGCTTTTTATATAAATATAGGTATACCTGAGACCATATGTTTGTTTTAGTAATTCCAACTTGGATCAAGAGGCTCGTTTTATGTTCGAGGCTTTTAAGTTTATACAAATTTATATAAAATACTCATTTAATACTATATTCGTTGTAACTTACAAATAATATTTAAGTATGTATGTAGGTAATTGTATTTTTTAGAGAAACTTTTTAAAAGTAGGTCATATCAGTAACCCTTATATGGATAAGTCGCTGACATACTGCAGATCTGGTTTCTTCTTGCCTCATACAGTATTATACACGTGATAGCGCAGTGGTGTTAGTTTCATTCGATACTTGCCTACCAAGGTCTACAAGAGAATTGTCAGATTCTGTAAAAACATTAAAATACAACTTTAACTATTGGTAAAGTTGTCACTTTTAATTCGATTGTACCTATTAGTTATTTAAAAATCTGTATTTGAACAAAATCATCTGCACGTTACTGTGCAATTGAACCAAGGTTTGCAAGGCTTGATTAAAATAAAAGGAATCAATACATTCTGAGCCTTACTTTAATTTGTTAGAGAAAACATGGGCTAATATCTTCTGAAGTTGGGGCTTTAATTCTTCAATACACTTTGGTCTTCGAACTGCAATAGTTATAAAATAATGTGGATATTATTTAATTCTGTTTTGTTTTTTTGAAGTCGATTTTTACTTTTTGATAAAGTTTAATTCTACATTCACATATCAATCTTTTTTTTAATAAAATCAGGGTGACAAGCGAGCACAAAGCCCACCTTATGGTAAGTGGATGCTGTGGCCCATAGATATCTTCATCTATCCTCGAATAAGAATCAAAATGCCTCGTATCCAATAAAAAGGGTCTCTGGTACACTTACCATACGAAACACAGCAGTTTTAGCTGCTATTTTAGGCTGGTATTCTGTTAGACCGTATTCCTTCCTCGGTCGAGCCGACCCATTCGTGCTACAGCCATAATTTAGCTGCAACATGGCTCTACCACGTTTATATAACTTGTTCTCCCTAAAAACAATTACATTTATTACGCAGCAAGCACATAATATTTCGTGTAAATGAAACATGCAAAAATGTGAAATTGCAGTATATAATTTTTTTTATAGAATTAAGTTGACTAACCAGCACACATTCCATCTGATGGTAAGTTAATGCTGTAGCCCATAGACATCTATATCATTACAATCGATTAAGAATCAAAATGCAGATGCGTTGTCACCCCTGAGGACTAAGATGGAAAGCTTCGTTTTTAGTAAAAAAGGGTCTCCGGTTCTCTGAAGTCACGATTCAAAACACAGCAGCATTAAACTGCTATTTCACGCCGGTATTCTGTGAGAGCGTGGTGTTTCCCTGGTCGAGCTAACTTATTCATGTTACAGTCACCTTAAAATTGCTGCAGCCTATATAGCATGAAGTCCCGGGTTCAAATCCCGGGTCGGGTCAAAAAATCATTTATTGAGTTTTTCAGGCAAATTCTTTTCAGGAAGTTAAGAGGTGTTTCACCACCCTGAGAGTGATGGAACATGCGCATAAACTCGGGCACTATAATTCTGTTCTGCGCAGATGGCTACTCTCCATTGAGACTGGAGGACATTATTATTGAATGAAACTACTTTTACGGATTTTATCGCGTTTAATTGTACTTAGTTTTAATTCCCGACGTTTCGGGTGCTTTCCAGCACCCATGGTCATTGACGTCCCGATGTCAGAGTTAACCCGGAATACCTTCAGCTTTTTAATTATTACTTTTGGTCCGATCTACGCAGAATGAACTTACTGTGTCTTGAAGTCTTGCAGTAGTATGCTTGGGTTTAGTTTTAAATTTTATAAATTACCAGATCCCAAGCAGGTGGTAGTACCCAGCCTGCTTCTCTACTGAAATTGGAATGTTTTTTAATTTCAATAGCCTCACATATCGTCCTTGGCAGGAATCGATGTTCTTACGCGACGATTTGTGGCCTATCAAATCTATTGTAATGGCGTATAGGATATGATCACAAACTGCAGACTTCCCGGAGCGTTGGTGTTTCACGTTAGCTATATGTTCTTTTACGAGTGTTTTTATAGATCGCTTTGTTTGCCCTATATATGAGAGACCATATTCACAATCAAGCTTGTACACTCCTGCATCTTGTAGAGGGATATTGCACTTGATGGATGGCAAGAACTGACTAATCTTCGGCAGCTTGAAGAAGGTTCTAATAGAAGCTCGCTTCAAGATATGCCAATCTTGTCTATGATACCTCTGACATATGGTATTACAGCAGGCACACGCTCGACTGTGGCCGTCTTCACTCGGTCACTGTGACGTAGACGCGAAGCTTGTTGTCGTGCAGAACCTGCTTGACGTTGCTGAAGCTCGGCGGACATGTGTTTGCTGTCACAGATCCCTTGTGCTCTCTAACAAAGATTTGCCCACGGTAGCTAACGGTCAAGGATGATGGAGAGATTCACCGTTTAAATATCGGTTTGTATGGGGTTTTTTTCTAAACACAGTGTGACCTACGGTGTTGTTAGGATTTCGGATGACTAACACATCTAGGAAGGCTAAGGAATTATTTGCCTCTAACTCCATAGTCCATAGTAAATTGAATTTTAGACTTTATGGAATTAAGATGTTCTAAAAATGACAAAGTAACTGACTTTGTCAGATGGTAAAATTGTGAAAGTATCGTCTACGTACCGCTTGTAGAACCTTGGAGTTATTATATATTATTATTATTTATAGCTGCAGCATGTCTCTACCACGCATAAAACATAACATTGACACATAAAAAATATAACATAATATTACTGCTGTGCTGCTGCATTATGTTATGCTGTTATTTCACGCTGCTATTTTGTGCCGTCATGATGCTATTCATGCTACTACGCTAATGCGTGGCTCTATCACGTAAACACGATTAACTAAATGAGAAAGTTTCTTATTTTCCTTCAAACTATTTTTTTTTAAATAAGAGACATAGTAAAAGACAAAATAAAGCTAAGATAAATTATACAGTTTCGAATATGTATGTAATTACGATGTACTTACCTATCAAATACGTAAAACAAGGAGTAGGTATTGGTACTTCAGTCATATTTTGCAAGTCACTGATAATATCATAATTCAGTAACATTGAATGAAATTAATACATGAATTTCCTGTTGGATTTCACAACGGTTTTAACTACGTAAATTCCTCTTGAATAAATGACTATAGGCACATTTCATCCATGATAGTGCTTAAATATGTACATATATTATATTTGTACCTTATAAAATTTTACTAATAATAATTTAAAAAGTATAGTGGCTTAGCTATTTAGATACAGTATTCATATGAATTCCATCTTACAACGAAGACTTACGCTCATTCATCCTTAATTTATTAAACACAGTGCCGCGTATATAGTTATTTTGCACACATACTTTTATATTATTTCCTATGCATTTATATCAATGTACGGTCAGGTTTAGCGGTTAGTCATATCTTAGCATCGAATGTCAATCGATTGAAAAATTTGTTTTCTGCTATGGATCTTTTCATAAAAGCTTTAAAAGTAAGACAAAATAGAATGTTTGAAACCTCGGACGGACCCTTTGTTTATCACATCTAATGGCTGTGATGGTATCTAAACATCGAAAAAAGAATGAGTATTAATCGTGAATTCAACATAAAGCGAAAAAATCTTTATCTTTCAGTGGCGTGGCACACTACGACGTGCAGGTGGCTCCGGTGGCAGCTTCAATTCGGGAACCCTCACAAACAGCACCAACACCGCCACCACCACCGTTCAATCGCACCACCTGATGTGCAGTATGCGGGACTTTGGTCATACGGCAGGCGGCGATGAAGCGGAGCTGTTGCTATGGCTGCATGACGCGAGGCGGTCGCAGCCCTTATCTGAACGGTTCAGAGTGAGGATTGCGAGAGATGGGTTTTCAAATTATGTAGACCGCCTACATGCCAACAGCACTCTGTTTGCTGTGAGTATCTTTGTATTACAATAATATTATTATCTATTTCCAACTCTAAATCTATTTTAACATTTTATAATCGTAATATCATCATTATCATTACAGCCCTTCACAAGTCCACTGCTGAACATAGGCCTCCCCCAAGGAATGCCACAAAGCACGGTCCTGAGCCACCTGCATCCATCGACTTCCTGTATGTCTTACCAGGTGGTCACTCCATATAGTGGGGGGTCGCCCTACACTTCGCCTACCGGTGCGAGGCTGCTACTCGAGAACCTTTTTTCCCCATCGCTGGTCGGCTCTTCGAGTTATATGGCCGGCCCATTGCCACTTCAGCTTACTAATCCGTTATGCTATGTCGGTTACTCTGGTTCTAATGCGGATATCCTCATTTCTAAGTTTATCACGCAGAGAAACCCCCATCATAGCCCTCTCCATAGCTCGCTGAGCAACCTCGAGCGTGCTCATACGGCCAGCAGTGAAGGACCACGTCTCAGATCCATAAGTCATCACTGGCAACACGCACTGGTTGTACAATCTAGTTTTCAGGTTTTGAGGTATACTTGACGAGATGTGTCGTAATTTCCCGAACGCTGCCCACCCGAGTTGAATCCGTCGATTGACCTCTCGGTCGAAGTTGGACTTACCTAGTCGGACTATTTGTCCCAGGTAAATATATTCGTCAACAACTTCGAGCTTAGTGCTCCCAACAACTACTGGCATAGGTGTGACATGGACATTAAACATAATCTTTGTTTTGTCCATGTTCATCTTAAGACCTATCCCTTGGGAGACACTATTGAGGTCATTGAGCATAGGTTAGGTTAGGTTAGGCTTAGGTCTTCCAGCGATTCTGCCATATGGACTATATCGTCGGCAAATCGAAGGTGAGTGATGTACTCGCCATTGATGTTAATACCGTATCCTTTACAGTCCAGTAGCTTGAAAACGTCTTCCAATGCAGCGGTGAAGAGTTTCGGGGATATAACATCACCCTGTCTTACACCTCTCTGCAGTTGGATAGGTTTCGTACTCTGATTCTGTACTCGGATAGCCATCGTAGCCCTACTGTACAAACACTTCAGCACTTCGATATACCGACAGTCAACTTGGCACCACTGAAGGGACTGTAGCACCGCCCAAATTTCGACGGATTCAAAGGCTTTCTCATAGTCCACTTACGCAAGGCAAAGTGGCAGATTGTATTCTTGTCTTCTGTACAATTTGCCGAAGGGTGTGAATGTGGTCTATGGTACTAAAGCCTCTTCGGAAACCGGTTTGTTCGGGAGGCTGGAAGTCGTCGAGTCTGCGTGCGAGACGATTCGTAATGACTCTCGAAAACAGCACGTAGACGCGGCTCAGAAGGGAAATCGGTCTGTAGTTCTTCAAGAGAGCGTTGTCGCCTTTCTTGAAGAACAAGACCACCGCAATTCTGCTCCACGCCTCCGGAGTAGTGCCACCATGGAGGACGGAATTAAAGAACTTCTGAAGGACCTCAAGTACCGGTTTTCCACCCGCTTTCAGAAGCTCCGCTGTTATTCCATTCTCACCTGGGGCCTTGCCGTTTTTAAGGTGCTGGAGAGCCATTCTAATCTCGCTCAGACTGACGTCCGGGATATCATCGGAATAGTGTCAGATAAGACTCGCTCTTGGATCGTTACTTACACTTGCGTGTGGCTCCAACGATGACGTGTACAGCTGCCCATAGAACCTCTTAATCTCACTCAAAATCTCAGGTGTCCCGGAAACGATGCTGCCACACTTGGTCTTCAGCTTTGACAGTTGGCTCTTTCTGGCAGACAGATCTCTGGCAAAGAATTTGGAGCCTTGGTTCCGCTCGATCGCTTCTTTAATACAAGCTGTATTGTAGTTGCGTAAGTCCCGCCGCAAGCATTTGGAAATCAGTTCAGTTGCCTGTATGCTGTCAAATCTGTTGAAGACTGCAGCTTCATTTCCCGTTTAACAGCCATGAGATTAAGAGTGTGATCGGAGAGTTTTTGTGTTCTTCTGCGGCGGCTCTTGCAGAACTTAGCTCCGACCGCATGGACAGTTTCCACGAGCTTATCATTCATATCGTCCACTTCATCATTCTATATTCAGTCTTCTAGGCACTGAAAACGGTTTTGTAACTCGAGCTGAAAGGTTTCCGGACTTTGGATTAGAGCACGATGGGGACGGATCGTTGACTTCATTAGACGAGACTTAACTTAACGTTTAGGTTCAGTGTGCCTCTAACCATTCGGTGATCGCTACCAGTTTTCACCCTCGCGATCACTGAGACATCACTGAACAGTTGTCGTCTGGTCGTTATAATGAAGTTAATCTCATTTTTTGTCGAACCGTCGGGGCTCGACCAGGTCCACTTCCTGTGGGGCCGCTTCTCCGAATCCGGCAACTTGTTCTATCACCGGGAGGGCGATCATCTGTCACAAGGAAGTGTCGAATTTATCGTCCACAAGTCTCTCGTTAACAACGTTGTAAAGATTACGTAGGTCACTCAATAAGTTTTGAGATATACAAAAAGTATTCTAGATACTATTAATATTTATTTTACATTTTTTCAAAATATTCTCCATCATGCTCTATACAAAGTTCCATTCGCCTAAACCAACTCTGAAAACACTTTTGCCAGTCTGATCTGTCAGGTCGGAAATCGCTTCTTCGTAGGCAGCCACGGCTTCTTCGGCGCTTGAAAAAAACTTGGCTTTTATTTTTTCTTTGACTCTTGGGAACAAAAAGAAATCACAAGGAGCTAAGTCAGGGCTGTAGGGTGGATGACTTAGAGTTTCAACACCAGATTCCTCAATAAATGATTTTGTTCTAAGGGAGGTATGTGAAGAAGCGTTATCGTGATGCAGCATAATTCCCCGAAGCCCGGTCTTTGGTCTTCTCTCCCGCATAACTTGAAAAGTTTGGGTAATGCAACTGTAGTATACCATTCAGAGTTGACTGACGTACAATTTTCCAGCATTGACGTCGACAAATGTCCGCTCCACGAAAAACACTAGCCACCATTTTTTTGCCGATGTTGCGAGGTCTTTGCAGTTTTGTCGGTTACTGTCCTTCTGAATAGACCCATACCGATGATTGCCTTTTATTTTCCGGATCGTATTGATAGATCCATGTCTCATCACCAGTAACAATTTCTGAAACACGCCTAGATGCCCCGTTTTCAAAACGTAGACGCATTTCATGGCATCAATCCACACGAGTCTGTTTTTCGCTTTCGGAGAGCAAACGAGGGATCCATCGACAACAAAGCTTCCTCACTCCAAGATGTTGATGTAGGATGGTATGAATGCTCCCCGAACTAATAATGAACATTTAAACATTTCAGTAGTCCATACATTTTCTGCCGTTACTGCTGTTTGCGGAGCCCCGGTTCTTTGGTCATTTTTAAGATTAATTTTACCCCTTTTGAATGCAGCAAACCACCTAAAAATTGTTGCGCGTGATGGAGCTGAGTCCCCTAATGCTGAATGTAACCGTTGTAAACTTAATTGTTCGGTTAAACCAAATTTAAAATCATAATATATCATAGCGCGCAAATGTTCACGTTTAAGATCCTTTGTTTTAAATGAAAAGCGCGGGAGGCGTTGCAGGAAAATTAATAGAACTTTGTTTTTTTTTAATATTGAGCAATTGGTTTATGGAGTTATATTTTTAAATAAATTTGCTTTTTAGAAACATATAACACAGGTGCGTTCCATTTTTAAATTTCGAGCATCTCAAAACTAATTGAGTGACCTACGTATAAGTGTGTCGACGAGGGTTGCGTACCTTATACTCAGAATCACCAAACGGTAATTCGTTGAAGGTCATACAGGTTTACGCACCAACCTCGGCACATCCCGATGAGGAGGTGGAAGAAATGTATGAGGATATCTCTAAAGCCATGCATTCCTCCAAAACCCACTATACGGTGTTAATGGGAGACTTCAATGCAAAATTAGACACAAGAGAGAACGGTGAGCTGAAGGTGGGGGAATTTGGAATAGGGCAACAGAACCCAAGGGGCCAGCAGCTGGCCGACTTCATGGAGATAGAGGGAGTCTTTATGATGAACTGTTTCTTCCAGAAGCGGCCCCACAGGAAGTGGATCTGTGAAACTTTGTTTCATTTAAATGTGTAGTCTTCGCGTAAACATAAGAAAATCAGTCCTTCACAATGTGTTGATGTGACATTGCAAAGTTTTCTGGGAGGTTTTGACGACAGCTTGAGCTAGCAGACAGTCGATGACGATATTATCTCAAGGCGCTGTAGCAAATATAATAATTAGAAATTCACATGACCATCGGAGCAGTTCTTCCATTGTTTCCACTCATAGTTCACATGAGGAGACACTTAATACACCAGATCGCACCACCTTTATGTACGAGTGGTAATGCAGGAGCTGTCGAGCACGGACCTGTCGCGCGAGCTGTGGCTGGTGGCGTGGGTGGTGCGCGTGGGGCGGTGGAGCGGCGCGGGCGGCGCGGCGGGCGCGGGCGAGCGGCGCGGCCCGGTGGCGCGCCGCCCGCTCGGCGCCGGCGTGCTGCCGCTCGCCGACTTCCTGCGCCAGCCCGCCAACCACCCCGCCGAGAGGGAGTACACATTCAAGGTATAGTCTGTTATACGTACGCTTAGATACGGTTGCCTTTGTGTCGCGCAGCCCCGGCACGTCACAGCGGCACCTTTGCCTTTGCATCAACGGTCGCCGCATGTGTTGTACACCCGCAGGAAAATTTGGCATTTTAAAACGAAACGCCGGAAGCAGCTGAGTCAACAATGTGAAATGAAAATGTTGACTCTGCTACGTATACAAAAAATGTTTTTCGTTCTTGGAAGGACAGTGAAGTGCCTCAAGATCAAATTTGACGTACTCCTTAAAAGATTTCCTCTTGATTACTTGTTTCCCCGACCGCCCTAAGTTTTTCGCAAATAGCGGTATAAATGCCGATATTTATTTTTAAGCTAAAATAATATATAGATGATATCGAAGCTATTTTGCACGCAAATTTTCGATATTACATATATTTCTTACTATTAACATTCGAAATAAATCTTATAAATTTGGCTTACGTCAAAATTGAATTTTCGTTAAAATTTATGTTAATCTAAAATACGGTATCGTATATTCTTTATATTCCATTTCAGGTTTACCAATGTGAAGAAAAAGATTTCCATCAATTACATGACATGCTAATACGGAAGCAGACAAACAAGTGCAATATTCTTCCGGGGCAGCCCAATTACGGTGAGCAAGGATTAGCTTTACGATTACATAAAATACATGCAATCATAACATTATGACTTAGCGAAGTTATCACATCTTACTAACTTACATTACTTAATGTACTTATAAAATGGCCGATTACCAAAAGCTTTTATGTACTAATAGATGTAAATTCAACACAGGCGCCATATATTGCATGTAATTAATTCTATGTGTTTTACAATAATTTACAATATTAGCTATAAAACTTATGGAACTTATTGAGAATTAGAACGAATTTGTGATTACAGCTTCTCTACATAGTAAAAAAACAAAACCGCTTCCCGCCGTCTGTACGCTTAGATCTTTTAAACTACGCAACGGATTTTGATGCGGTTTTCATCAATAGACAGAATAATTCAAGAGGAAAGTTTATAATTCATGCATATTCTGTCCGTGTGTATGTGACTGAACTCCTCCTAAACGGCTGGATCGATTTTTGGAAGTTAATTAGAGAATGGTTTAGATTCACAATTGAAACCGGTAGGTGGCGTTGTTGTCGAGATCCAGAATTCAACCGTGCAAAGCCGGGACGGATCGCTAGTGTTTAATAAGAATATACTTAGAATACTTTAATGTTTTTATTACTACACCTATGTTCAGCAGTGGACTTGTGATGGGAACACCATCATCATCATCATTATCATCAGTTTGTAACCAGTGCACTAATGGAAAAAAGCCTCTCCTCTTGTAAAGAGAATTATAATGATGTGGTTTTACGTCTGTCTGTCTCATCGTTTGTTTTATCTATTATGTTGTTGAAATTACATAATATGTATTTTTATAGGCATTGTAGTGGCGCTTCGTTTACTTACCAATTCTGCTAGCATCACCGAGGCAGTGGCTTCTGGAGCAACTGTGACGCCGAAACGCGGCTTTCCCGACATCATAATGCCGGGCGATGTGCGCAATGACCTGTACTTGACGCTTGAGAAAGCAGAGTTCGAGAGGGGAGGCAAGAGCACTGCTAAGAATGTGCTGGCCACGGTCAATGTGCATGATAACACCGGTCAAATCATTAATGTAAGTATATACTGCGATTAAGGAAACTCCTGTAAACTATTTGTCGCCTGTAATTTCACGACAGAATGTCAAATTTTTTGTGCATGGTTGTGTCAAAAAAGTTGGATACTATTCTCTCCTTTTTTCCCCCACACAGAAAAGTTATTAATCATCGTAAAAGCTGGATATTAACTGAATATTTGAAAATGCAACACGTATTAATTCAATTTTTTTTTTATGCAAAATGCATTTTTCGCGAGAATTTCGCGGGAATTAGCTCGCAGCAAACGCGTAATTTTCGTCTTCATATTTTCAATGGCTATGAAAAAAGATCCAAGCCCCAAAAATGTTTACAACTATTGATAGATCTGCTTGTTCACGAGCGACAGCATTTTAATGGTTTTCTGAATTCAAAGAAAAATGCAACTTTAAAATGTTAAGATTTTAATTTAATTTCTATGGCTATGAAAAAAGGTCCGAATCGGGTCAACCATTCCTTGTGGTGGGCGTTAAAGTCCCCAAGAAAAACTAGCTCCCTAGACGGATATCGTTGTTGGGCTTTATCTGCTATCTTTGTCATAGAGAGTTGTCTCTACACCAAAAGCCACATCGCTGAAAACCCTGAAACCTCATAGCAACGGTGACGCCGACTGCAAATGTCATGCGTGTAACCTGTGTATTTGAGGACGCCACAGTTGCTATCTGCGTCTTCGTTATGAAGAATATGTGCGGCTTCTCGGTCTCGAGGTCGCGGCGGACCGGATCGAGGTTAGTGTGCAACCCTCTAATGTTCGTGAGGTTCAATTTAATCGGGAGGAAGTGCCACCGTTTTTACGCTAACCACACTGTGCCGCAAACATGGACAGATGACATGTGCCCGTGGAAAAAGGTGAGCGCCTCATAATTTGTCATGTGGGATCCGCCGGGGGAGGATTTGTAGAAAATGCAACTACTACATTGGGTGACTGGGCCAAAGTGATGGAGAAAACAAAGAAAATTGTTGTAGACGACTATGAAAGAGACATTCATTTTTAATGCGTTATAGAAAATCAAGTAATAATTAATGTAGACAACGATGGTGACGACGACAGCTCAACTAGTTATGAAATGAACGTGATTAAATAATTTTTTAATATGGTGTAGTCTTGAATTTATATAACTTTATCTCTAGAAATTAGCAGTAACCAATAAACATGAAGAAAATGACAAAAAATTGTGTTTTGAGTTATCAGTTTCTAGTTTATTCTGGTATTAATCTAGATAAAAATTTAAAACGACAGCTCAACTAGTTGTGGAGTGAAAGTGATTGAATACATTTTTAATCTAGTGCAGTTTTTAATTTATATAACTTTATCTCTAGAAATTAGTAGTATGCAATAAACATGAAGAAAATGACAAAAAATTGTGTTTTGAGTTGTCAGTTTCTAGTTTATTCTGGTATTAATCTAGATAAAAATTAAAAATGACAGCTCAACTACTTGTGGAGTGAAAGTGATTAAATACATTTTTAATCTAGTGCAGTTTTTAATTTATATAACTTTATCTCTAGAAATTAGTAGTATGCAATAAACATGAAGAAAATTAAAAAAAATTGTGTTTTGAGTTATCAGTTTCTAGTTTATTCTGGTATTAATCTAGATAAAAATTTAAAACGACAGCTCAACTAGTTGTGGAGTGAAAGTGATTGAATACATTTTTAATCTAGTGCAGTTTTTAATTTATATAACTTTATCTCTAGAAATTAGTAGTATGCAATAAACATGAAGAAAATGACAAAAAATTGTGTTTTGAGTTATCAGTTTCTAGTTTATTCTGGTATTAATCTAGATAAAAATTTAAAATGACAGCTCAACTAGTTGTGGAGTGAAAGTGATTAAATACATTATTAATCTAGTGCAGTTTTTAATTTATATAACTTTATCTCTAGAAATTAGTAGTATGCAATAAACATGAAGAAAATTAAAAAAAATTGTGTTTTGAGTTATCAGTTTCTAGTTTATTCTGGTATTAATCTAGATAAAAATTTAAAACGACAGCTCAACTAGTTGTGGAGTGAAAGTGATTGAATACATTTTTAATCTAGTGCAGTTTTTAATTTATATCACTTTATCTCTAGAAATTAGTAGTATGCAGTAAACATGAAGAAAATGAAAAATGTTGTGTTTTGAGTTATCAGTTTTTAGTTTATTCTGGTATTAATCTAGATAGAAATTTAAAACGACAGCTCAACTAGTTGTGGAGTGAAAGTGATTAAATAAATTTTTAATCTAGTGCAGTTTTTAATTTATATAACTTTATCTCAAGGAATTAGCAGTATGCAATAAACATGAAGAAAATGAAAAATTTTGTGTTTTGAGTTATCTGTTTCTAGTTTATTCTGGTATTCATGTAGATAAAAATGTAAATGGTATTAGTAACTCTAAGGAATCTATATTGATTTCTCTTAAGAATTGAATATAGTAGGTAATTAGAAAAATTAAAAAAATCGGTATTTTTCAGTTGTAATGCCTAGTCTAATAAATGTGTCCAATAGCTGTCAAAAGGTATTTTTTAGATTTGGTGGAGTATAATTATGTATTTGACAGTAACATTATGTCCGTACTTATATACGTCCGTTACCGTTACCGTTACAGTCTATCAAAGTCAACTGCTGAACACGGACGTCCCCCACAGTTTGCCTAAAGGCGGGTCGGCAATCGCAGTTTTTTTATTTTTTAGTTGTTATTAGGATGACGCTGCTGCCCATATCCTTGTTTTCCTTCTGTCGCCTCCTGCGACATCCACTGGACTATATAGGTTAGTGGATATTGTTATACCGCTCCTACACGGTGGTTAAATACGTCGGTGGTTTTTGCATTCTAATTTGCTTGGTACGCTGGTGGGTGTCGGCGGCAGGGGTGCGTGTGGGGCGCGAGCGGCGCGGGCGCGGACTGGTACGAGTCGCTGGTGCTGTACCACAACAACAGCCCCGCCTGGGCCGACCAGCTGCGCCTCGCCGTGCCGCTCGACACCTTCACGCACGCGCACGTGCGCATCGAGTTCCGCCACTGCTCCAGTCAGTTCACACTGCCTATTGTTATTATTTTTATTTTTATAATATCTAGATATAGGAAATAAAAGTCTGTAAGCCAATAAAAGTTGATCACGTATTATGGAGTGAGCGATGTGTAAAAATGCGTGTGTTCGTGCATATGGGCGTGCGTGCGTGCTAATGTTATATGCATTCATTATTGGTATACCTATGGTATACCAATAATGAATGCTAGGTATTTCGTTAGAGCCATGCTGCAGCTATATTAGTAGTATAGTTGTAGCACGAATGGGTCGGTTCGACCGGGGAAGGACCACGCTCTCACAGAATACCAGCGTAAAATAACAGCTTAATGCTGCTGTGTTTCGTATGGTGAGTGTAGAGAACCGGAGACCCTTTTTACTGGAAAAGAGGCATTCCGTCTTAGTCCTTACGGGTGACAATGCATCTGCTTTTGGAGTCTTTATTGAGGATAGATGTAGATGTTTATGGGTCACAGCAACCACTTACCATCAGGTGGACTGTGAGTTCGTTTGTCACCCTATCCTATGGAAAAAAAAGGTTAGAGATAGAGTTAACAATGAGGAAATAAGGAATAAAACCAAGGTTGCTAACATTCTGAGCCGAATCGACGTTCTGAAATGGGGCTGGACAGGTCACATGATTCGTTGCAAGACCAACAAATGGAGCAAGCAGGTAACCCTATGGTACCCAAGGATGGCGTCAGAAAACAGGGTCGCCCAACCAGAAGATAGGAAGATGATATCTGCCTGACCTTTACGTCTGACCGATACTGGACAAGGGTAGCAGCAGAAAGAGTCCAATGGAAGCAGTTGAAGGAGGCCTATGCCAAAGACACACCGAACTGAAGGACTTGCTCTAACTAGTCTTACAGTATGAACTCAAACAGAATTATGTACAACCCCAAAGTTCGAAAATATTATTGTTATTATTACACCATAGGTTAAATTTAGAATGTAGGTTACATTTGTACATTGTAATAAGTCTAACTAACTAAAAATAAGCTCGTAACAATAACACTGCTTGTCATGAAACTCTCCCACAGTAGATCGATCGCAGTACAAGTGTTATCGACGCCAGTTTGCGTATTTTTACATCTGATATATTATATGAAATAGTTATACCGTTATGTTTAGAACGCTATAAGATCTTTCTGGCGTTTTCCATCGCCTCACGACACCCACAGACGAAAAGGGATGTTGAATTCGACTCCGCCAGCATGAGCCAAAGTGACGTAACCTACCTTACCCAACAAGAGATAATAGCATTCGAACAGTTTTGCTCTGTCTTTGGCTTATGTTGCTTGCATCCATCCATACAAGAGAAAAGAAGTGTCATAGTGTTAAAGAGACGATGGAATAGCCTTTACTGAACTTTTGGCGTTTTACCCAAGACATGATCACGAATTATCATCAGGAGAATCCTAATCAAGGGCAAGCGTATAATTTATAATTAAATTTGTCTCTATACATAATAGATAGTCACAAAGCAAAGTGAAGAGCCATTTGCATTGATTTCCTGGATATATTACTAGTTTGTTACTAACACAAATTAAACACTGGAAACGTTCTATCTTAATCCTCAGGGGTGACGACGCATCTTTATTTTGATTCTTATTTGGGGATAGATGTACAATACGGCCGACGTATCTTGGCGAGTCCGACCTTCGCGCAGAAGGTTGCGCAATAGCTTTTAAGGAACAAAATGGTGGCATGAGGCGACGTACGGGGGCGGTGGTCTAGGCTAGAGATTGACCATAAGTAAACACAATCGACCCTTTAGTCATAAAATATCGCAATCGATTAGTTTTATTTAGAAGTTATTGATTTTGTTTATATAAGATATTAAACGAAATAGATTTACAAATATAGTGAATTTTGTTGATAATAAACAAGATTTCGACTTAAAAAAAAAAAAAAACTAAAACATATTATTTTCTCAGCTGAAAGACATAATGTACTTAAATATCAATTATCTATTAACGTCTTCTTGAGTAACGACTATTTGAGAAAATTTAGAACCTCCTTATAAATTGCAAATAAATATATTTTATGTCTTAATTTTAATCGATTTGAATAAAATCGATTAAACAACACCCTCAGGCACGCGTGTTGGACATCCCTTTCTGGTTACTTCGTAAAGCTTCGTGCTTATTCGGCAATGCTCGGTACACGGTAATATTTCTCAGTCACACGTTAGCATTGGTGTCGTGTTCGTGTCGCTATCTCTGTCTTGAGCACAGTCGGTTACAAAAGTTTTCGTTGTTATTGTTGTTTGTTTTATTAATAGTGTTAAGTTTGTTTTGTTTGTTTTATTTGTTTTATTTGCAAGTGTCAGTTAGCACTTATATTATTCGCCAAACATGCCACCAAAACATAACAGTGTGTTAAATCGCCAGGCGAGAAAAATTATTTACGATTTAACGCAATATATGAAAAAGAAAAGAAGAAGGCGTAAAAGATGTCGATAAAGTTTATTTAAGAGTTGCTAACGCAACTGGTGTGTCCCAACGCACAGTACAGCGGATCGCAACTGAAGGCAATATTTCGGGCTTACTTTCAGTATTCCGCACGCCTGGTAAAAAAAGGTCTAGATCAAAACCTATTACTGATATGGATAATTTTGACCAGGAGTAGTAAAAGATGCATACACAACTTCCACAAAACTGAAAAGAAATGCCGACGATAAACAAATTACTAGCGAAACTCAAACGGGATATAAATTTTCAAGGTGGTAAAACGAGCTTAAAGACAATTATCAAAAACTTGGGTTTCAAGTGGCGAAAGACCGAAACCAATAGAATGGTTCTTATAGAGAAGACCGACATTCGCCTGAAAAGGATCTTGTACTTGAAGGCAATGAAAAATACAGGGACGAAGGGCGACCAATTGTATTCACTGACGAGTCGTATGCCCACCATCACATACAAAAGGTAAGGCGTGGTCAGATGGTTCCGCTCAAGGACTAAAGCGCCCGATATCAAAAGGTCAGCGGATAGTGATGGTACACGCTGGGTCAGAAGCAGGGTTTGTTCCGAACGCGCTACTAATGTTCAAATCTGGCAGCAAAACCGGAGACTATCATGATGACATGAATTTCAAAATTATGAGAAATGGTTACGGACCCAACTGATTCCAAATTTGAGCCCTAACTCGGTGGTGGTTATCGATAATGCTCCGTACCACAACAAATTAATGGATCCTGCCCTACATCTAATGACAAGAAGGCAAAATGGAATCGTGGTTATTAGAAAAGGGTATACCATATGAAAAGGACATGCGTAAACCACAACTTTACGATCTAATAAAAAACAAAGACGTGAATAAAAATACGTAATAGATGAAATGTTTAAACAAAACAACCACGATGTCCTTCGTTTACCCCCATATCATCCCGATTTAAACCCCATCGAGATGGTGTGGGCTGCCATTAAAGGGCACGTAGCCGCTAAAAACGTCGACTGGAACGTAACCCGGACAATGGAGCTCATACAAGAAAAAGTAAATTTAATGGGTCAGAATGAATGGAGTGCTTTATGCAGAAAAGTGCAAGAGGTCGAACATGACTATAGGAAGAGCGACCATATTATTGACGAAATGACGGATCAATTATTCATCATTAATACAGCTTCAGATTCAGAAAGTGAGTCTGAAAGTGAGAGCGACGATTACGAAGATGAACCTATGCCAAGTACCTCACATGGTACACAAGGGGCCGACGACTTTATGTTAGAATTTCCCCTCAGCGACAGTGATTAAATAATAATAAGTGTAAATAAATAAAAAGTATTAAATGTAAATAATATTGTATGTGTTTGTGATAAAATCTGCCCTATCGAAAGGTGAGGTATCAAAATTGAATCTTTAATTTATAATGTCTCCAAAGTGTTTTGATATTTTTGGTCACTGTATTAGGAAATTTTATTTGTACATTGGTATATATAAAAATTACAATAACAGTTTTCTTCACGAGTGTTCATGCGCTAAACTTCGCAGAGCCTATATTCAGACTCGCCAAGATACGTCGGCCGTATTGTAGGTGTCTTTCGGCCACCGTTTCCACTTACTAACAGGTGGACTGTGTGCTCGTTTGTCACTCTTATTCTATAAAACCTACAAGGGGGTTGCTAATACAACAGACGTTTTTGCCACTTTAGCCTACTAATTTGCTGAGCCTACTAATTTATATCACTTACATTTGTTTTTCTGCGGATGCCTTAGTTACGGATTATTTTTGTGATCATTTTACTTCATTCGTTGTTAACTCAGCTTTAACTCAGCATTCAAAAATGGGTGGATTTTTTTAAATTTTCAGCTCGGGATAAAAATGAAAGAAAACTATTTGGCTTCGCGTTCGCTAGACTTATGGAACCAAGTGGAGCAACTCTCAGAGATGGCGCGCACGAGTTGTACGTTTACAAGTGCGATGATCCGTCCAAGTAAGTTTTTATGATCAAATTGTCTAATCTTTTTCTGTTATTTTGTCATTTATTGCTTTTCTTTATTTTTTGGCAAATATAATTTTTATCTGAATTTTTTTTGGGTCAATGAATACTTACTTTTTGCGTGTTACATCGTCATCATTAGCATCATTACATCCTAACAAAAGTTCACAGCTGAATAGATTGTCTCACACGTGAGCTAGCTGTTATCAGTAAGACGTCACGGTACATGGCGAGTATATCATAGTATACAGAATATTACTCATCCAAAACTATCCATATAGTATTTGAAAGCATTCATTTGCGATAAGATTAGCGGTAGATCAGAGACTATTACAATAACAACTCAATCAGGCTCGTAAACCAGTAATTTATTATACTTTTTACGTGGTATAGCCATACTGCAGCTATATTATGGTTGTAGCACAAATGGGTCGGCTCGACCGGGGAAGGACCACGCCCTCACAGAAAACCAGCGTAAAATAGCAGCTTAATGCTGCTGTGTTTCGTATGGTGAGTGTAGAGAACCGGAGACCCTTTTTTACTGGAAACGAGGCATTCCATCTTAGTCCTCAGGGGTGACAACGCATTTGCATTTTGATACTTAGTCGAAGATAGATGTAGATGTCTATGGCCCATAAACATCCACTGACCATAACGTGTACTGTGTGCTCGTTTGTCACCCTCATTCTATAAAAAAAATTGCATAAACATTGACACCTGTTTGGATGCCAACTCAAGTTGTGCACGTACCAGCCAGCTACTCTGACAACTAGGCCAGGAATTCGTTATGACCACTTGCAGGCTCCAGAACGCGAGCTACCTGTCGCTGCCGTCGTGTGCAAACGACGCCGCTCGCCCCGCGCCGACCAACGGCGTCATCCCCACTTTTCAGAGGAGCTCTAAAGAAAACTGTACCATTAGCACGCTTTTGTGCTCCACCAAACTTACACAGAACGGTATGTTTAAATTTAAACTTTTTTTCTCGTAGTAGTCTTGCCTTATTAAGAAATGCAATTGCGTATTAAAAATTGAAGCAAATGTAGCGGATTGCCGGAGAAATCTTACAGACGAAAGAGAAATATCGAACACTCCGATTTTAGACTGGCGTGCGAGGTCTCTCTATCGCTCATGCTTCGTGCTCCCTCTCTCAGACAAGCATGAGGTAGTGACGTAAGTTTTTACTGTTGGACGTAGGTCGCACCGTATCTTTTCATTTAATTCTGTTCCAGCTAATGTGTTGTCAATCCTTAGCGAAAGCGTCGAGATCGTTATGCCACCCCTTTCTTGGGTGTCGATGACGTCAAAGCTTATGACGATGATATTAATAAGTATTTCCTTAGGTGTTTCGAGAATTAAACATTTTGGTACCTGCATAGTAATACTAATATATGCTTTTCTAAAACTTAGGTATTCTTATCAAGGTGTACAATGTTTTACAAAACCTGTTATTTCTTTCAGAGGACCTGTTAGCACTACTTCAGTGGCGAGCTCGACCTGAGAAAGTTCAGGAAACGCTTTTGCGAGTACTGCGGTTAGGGGATGGACTTAGTTGCGAGGAGTTAATCAAGTTTCTGCGGGATGTTCTTGATGCATTATTTGCTTTATTCTCTACGGAAGACGGTAACAGGTAAATTTATGGTAAATTTATTTCTCTCATTCAATCTACATTCATTATGTACAAAATTTTTTGAAATTTTATTAGCCATTCCCACTTTTTCTGTTGTGTCCTTACTTCTCTGAAGACAATTAGTTTTCTTAGTCCATCCTATGAGTTTATTTTCCATAAGAAGGGTAATCTCTTTCCTTATTAAGTAACCTGTGGTTTCTACAACTCCATCATATTATTAAGATTTATTAAGTAAATTATTGTTATTTTCAGCACACCGCATTCGGGAACCGTGTTTCTGGTCTTAGTGTCAATTTGCAGTCTGCTCGACGAAAGTCGCTTTCAACATTTCCGACCTGTCTTGGACGTGTACATTGAGGAGCATTTTTCTGCCGCTTTAGTATACAAGTAAGTTCATTTTTATTTCCGTTTAGACAAAGATTCTATGCTTTTTTTTTCCCAAAAGTACATGAAAATACAAACACGATTCCAACATGGTGTGCTGGCAGCAGCGGTTCTCGTGCACATAATGTTTATGCGCACACTTTATAAACGGCAATTATTTGAAATGTATAAATCTTGGCTGACCATCTTCACATAAAAAAAACTTTCTGCTTGAACTAGGTCCTTAATTAGACTATCCTAATACTGTAATGAACGTAATGATTTCTTATATTTACGCGAACACTACACATTTAAATAAAACTAGTTTTACGGATTTTATCGCGTATATTAACTTATTTTATATTGCCGACGTTTCGAGCACTTTACAGCACCCATGGTCACGGGGGGGACTGAGGTGTTTGACGTCCCAATGTCATAGTCAACCACGGCTACCTCTAAAATTATTAATTTTTGTTCCGATCTACGCAGTATGAACTTACAGTATCTTGAAGTCTTGCAGTTGTATGCTTGGGTTGGGATTTAATTTTATTAATTATAAGATCCCAAGCAGATGGTAGCACCCAGCCATCTTCTCTATTGAAATTAGGATGTTTCTTGATTTCAATAGCCTCACGAATCATCCTTGGAAGGAATCGGTGTTCTTTAGCGAGGATTTATGGTCTATCAAACCTAATGTAATGACGGGGGCGATCATGTACGTGTTCACAGACTGCAGACTTACCGGAGCGTCGATTCTTCACATCAGCTATGTGTTCTTTAATGCGGGTTTTTATTGATCTTTTAGTTTGTCCTATATAAGAGAGACACAGTGTACATTTTCTATACACAGTGTATAGAAAAAGACCCATACAGATAGATATTTAAACCACCATCCTTTACTGTTAGCTACCGTGGGTAAATCTTTGTTTCAGAGAGCACGAGGGATCTATATAGGACCACATGAGAAGCACCAGCTTTTAAATAAAAAAAGAATCATCGAAATCGGTTTACCCAGAAAAAAGTTATGAGGTAACACACATAAAAAAAAACATACAGTCGAATTGAGTACCGTCTCCTTTTTGAAGTCGGTAGAAAATTAATAATTTTAATCTGGAGGTAGCCGTGGTTAACTATGACATTGGACGTCAAACACCTCAGTCCCCCCCTTGAACATGGATGCTGTAAAGTGCTCGAAACGTCGAGAATATAAAATAAGTTAATATACGCGATAAAATCCGTAAAACTTGTTTTATTAAACTGTAATGAACATTAAGTAGTAATATATATAGTGGTCGCCTAGTCGTCGAAATTCGACCGTAATTCATTAAATTTTTAGGTTTTATATGTAGCTGTATGTCACTTGCAACTGCATATTAATATATAATGAACAGATATCTAATATATAAAATATTAAATAAACGCTTTTAATCTTCACTTCACTCTACTCCATACACTATTGAAAAAAGGGCATTTGAAATGACATAAGTAATTATTTGTTGCCAACATTTTAAAATTCTTTAGCGACTATCTCTATTATATGCGACTGTTTGATCACAGAACTATTGATCAAATAATCGCACATAACCATACATACCCGATGGTGACACCCGGAACAATACCCGTTCTGTAGTTACGAAGAAAAACGTACAAACGAACCAAAAAAAAAACGCAGCGTCTATTTTTGTTTTATATGGATATTAAGCTTGTATATAAGACATAAGTATTAATTGATAGATTAATTAATTGTATGGCATTATATATATTATATTCGGGTATAGAATTTTTATCGATATATTTTGTCACACTGTCCTATCTCTATTATTAGTTCCGTGGACGCCCACTTCTGCTATCAGCGCCAAAATGGCGAAAATGAAATCGCCTTATTATATCACGGTGTAAAGCCAGTCCAGCTTACTTGTATATTAGAGAACAGTGACTCTGAAACATTGGCGGTATGAACATAAACAATGTGTGTTTTATTTCATTTAATTAAATGTATTTGTAACATATTATATTATAAATAAATTTTAGCTTTCTGCACTCCTTCTCCATAATATAAACTTTAATTATGCAAAAGGTGTACAAAGCTTTACCTTCACGTATTAATATATAGATATATTTAGTGGGGTCTATATGACGAGGGTAGTCATATGCTCAACATTGAAGCTAGTGAATAGTGACGAAGGTAACGTGTCCAGGGGCCTCCACCTCCCATGGCCCCACCAACCTTACGGTTATACGGGCCGAATCTCGAGAGATGCACGCGGTACTTGCTCGAAGCTCTTTCCCACGTGCACTTTCTTGACTCTCTACAAGTTACTTATTCTTATCCTTGTACCGTGTAGTCATTTTCCCTTTCTGTGCACATAACGCCTTCGCTTCCGGGCTGATCTTCGGCTATTTGCGTGTGTGTTCTCTCCATGGCAGTCCTCCGTGCGTGGCATCCATGCGTGAACTCGCGCAGCTGGTCAAAGTTCTTCTTACCGTCCACTAGTTTCGGGTAGTGCACCGGGCCCACCCTTTCGCGTACCATGCCATCCATCATCTTACATCGCAGGTCATCATAAAGCATACACTCCCACAGGACATAGTGACTATCCTCGTAGGTCGCTCCGCACTCATTTCATATCAAACAATCTCTTTCTAAAACATCCATGCCCACTGAGGATCTGTGACACTTGGTAGTCCGGCACGACCCAATTTGCATTGAGTAGCACTACCACGTCCAGGAAAAAGCGAATAATTCCCTGCCATTCGTCTCATTCGTCCACCGTTCCTGCCATGCATTCGTAACTTCAGCCCAAATTTCGCGCTTACGCCTGCTCAACCTATTTATTATATGCGTTATCTGCATTCCTACGCACCTGGTCAGTCCTACCAGCACGTATGACCTCCAGATCGGCCGGAAGGACGCCGGCTAATACCGGAAGCGCCGCAGTACTTATCGTCCTGTAGCCCTTTGTCAGCAACACGAGTGAGGATCTCTGAGCAGTGCCGTGCGCACTGTATAATTACCCACCCGGTCAACTCAGACGGCCGCAGTATATGTCACTACTGGAACATATGTTTCCTTGTACAGGACACGAAGGGCCGGGTAGCGCACGCCCCAAGAAGACGCCGACACCCGCGACATCTTCCCAAAGCATCTCTCAGCCCTCTCCCATATCCTTGGCGTCGGTAGCGAAGCCTCCATAGAAGCCGAGAAGCCGGGCTTGTCCTATCAAACTGCTTAATCAATAATATCAACTAGTAAAATAACTCGTAAACTGTTTCGAACTATTTCAAATTTCCCGCGCGCTCCTTTGTTCTACACAGGTCATGACCTCGTAGCCTTATGTAACGTGGACCCCGGTTGCGGCAAAACTGCGCGATACTGCTGTCATGAAAAAGGAGTTGAGTTGAGCGATTAGTCGTCTCCGCACGCGTGGGCATTTTACCGGGCTTTCGAGAAGACGATCGCTCCCTTTCTAACCTATGGCAAAATGTTCTATAATGAAATATAACTACAATTGTTTATATAGCAATTAGTATGGAGCAATATTAAGCTGGGCTTTCGGTGTGAAGTTAGTCGAGCGCGGGGGCGCGTGGGCGATACGTTTGCAAGTTCCCTTCACATTTCAATGTTTACTCTGTGTGTTTACTTGAGCGAATGAAAATTACGAGTTGAAAATTTATGCTTTTAAAGATTTTAGTGAAAATGGAGGATAATAGTGTTCCTTGTGATGAATTGAAGTGTGTTAAAGTGCTAATCGGCGAGGAAAAGGTAAAATCTTTAAACTTTGTTGAGCAAAACAGCTCATATCCACGCCGAAACCAACCAACGCCTGATCTGTGTATTTCTCAGACGAGTAAAACCCACAAACGGAAATTTAATAGATCTGTTTACAAAACTCATTGGATTGTTGGCTGCTCACATACCAATAAGTTGTACTGTTGGTGCTGCATATTCTTTTCTAACGACAAAACAGCTTAGAATACTGATGATTTAAATAACTTATCTGGAGCCATCAAAAGGCATATGAATTCTCAAAACACATGAATGCGGTAATTTCGTTTAGTAATTTTGCTAAAACAAGAAAACCATATCTTGGGCTTGCCCTAGTTTGAGCCCTAGCTTCGCCACTGCTTGGCGTGCAGAATAAAACAAACTCGTGTCTAACGTGACACCCAATACCTTTGTCGATATTACGCTTTTATCGACCTGTCCCCATCCTGATAACAGGTGGTCGCTGGAACTTGCCTTTACTAGTCATGGTACATGACTCGCGGAGGAGAAGGATAGCCGGTCCCTCCACGACAATACCAGCTCCAGTGCAGATTTGGCTGCCTCTCTATTTCAGCTCTAGAGTTCGCCTCTATCAGAAGTGTCACATCATTGCATACGCCAGCATTTTTGTGCCGAGGGGAATGGCAGCCTTAACAAATCGTCCAGCAGTAAATTCCACAAGGTCGGTCCAAGAACCAATCCCTGCGGGCAGCCCATGGTCGAGCGTTTCCATTCAACACAATCACCTACGAATATGCCTACTCGTCTATTGGTGAAATAATTCACCAACATGCGGTAGGTGATATCCCCTTTTAAGTCTTCAGCAGTATCATCGGCCACCATGCATTATCGAATGCTCCCGATATGTCTAAGAAGACGGCTTGTACATACTTGCGCTGCGACTGGCGCGCAGTACTAAGCAGATCTTGCAGCGCCGTTACGGTTGACCGACCTGTCGAAAACCCGTGCTGGTAATCCGATATACCCCTCACCAAGCTTGAGGCACACCGTAACAAAACACGCTCCAGCAGTAGTTTCCCAAAGATGGGGAGAAGCGTTATTGGGCGGTACGCCTTGGGATCCGATAATGGCCTGTCATTACCTTTCGGAATAACTATCAGCCGTCCATTCTTCCATACTTCGGGGAAAACCCCCTCTTCCACGCATTTGGCATACACCCAGTGGAATTCCCTGGGTGCAGCTCTCCACACGTTCTTAACAACTTTTGCGCTAATTCCGTCCAATCCCGGAGCAGTGTTGGGCAAAGCCCTAGCTGTGCCCTCCAGACACCCAATGGTTAGGGGAACGGCAACTGGCCCAGATGGAGTGAGAGCGGCCATAAGGCGCACCCGCCCTTAGTATTCCGTGTCCTTGGACACATCGACGTTCGGACACAGCGCTCCGAGTAAGTCCCGCATGGCCTCTCTCACACTCCTCGAGTGCCCTTCCGCAAACTTTACCACATTAATTACGTTTCTCGGAGGACGGTACCTCCCACTCGCCACTTGGTAAGCACGCTCCCCAAGGTTCGGCGTTTCTAGTTTCCGAAAGTGGGCCAGCTCGTATCCCCCATCATCTGTCGGTATCTCGCTCTCACGCTACGGTATCGTTCCATAGCTGATTCCTCAGACCTGCCTCCCTTTCTTCTAGTCTTCTGCCACGCCCTTCTCGTATTACTTACTTTCTTCCTCATCCTATCAAGTTGAGGCGTCCACCATTCATAACCGCCATCCCGACTCGGGCGCGCACTCCCCAGCACGTCCTGCGCAGGTCCGCACGACGATCTCCGTGAACTGCGCGCAGAGTCAGTCAGCCGGCTGTTGCAATTCCAGATTACCCATTCTTACGTGAACTGTACCGCGAAAAAAGCGCCAGTCAACCCCCCAATCGCGAAAACGGGCAGGCACCTCCAACGGCCCCGCGAGCTCCGCTTGGCGCTCCCTCTTAATTTTAAAAGAAATGAGGCGATGATCGCTCATGCTGGCGCAATCCAGTACTCGCCACCCTGATATTGCAACACCTCTGGTTGCGAGGGTTGTCCTGGCTTCAGCGATTTCAGACGGTTGTCCATCAACGTTAGCCAGGGTGAGCCCTCGCGACATGATAAAGTCTTCCATCATGTGTCCAGGGGCCTGCTGTCATCGGTGCAGCACTGCGCGGAGTGGGCGGCGGGCGCGGAGGGGCAGGAGCCGATCCGCAAGTGCCTGCGCTCGCTGGGCGCCGTGTTCCGCCTGGCCGTGCGCTCGCGCTGCCTGTTCGCGCGCGCCACCGGCGGCCAGTACGAGGACAGCTTCCGCCGCGACGTGCGCGCCGCGCTGCACGCGCTGAAAGCGCTGGCGCACCACCCGCACAGGGAGCACCTCGCGCCCGCGCAGGTACTTGTACACAAGTGTGCACCGGCACACAGTACGAGGACAGCTTCCGCCGCGACGTGCGCGCCGCGCTGCACGCGCTGAAAGCGCTGGCGCACCACCCGCACAGGGAGCACCTCGCGCCCGCGCAGGTATTTCAGGCACGCGTGCACCAGCACACAGTACGAGGACAGCCCGCCGCGACGTGCGCGCCGCGCTGCACGCGCTGAAAGCGCTGGCGCACCACCCGCACAGGGAGCACCTCGCGCCCGCGCAGGTATTTCAGGCACGCGTGCACCAGCACACAGTACGAGGACAGCTTCCGCCGCGACGTGCGCGCCGCTGCACGCGCTGAAAGCGTTGGCGCACCACCTGCACAGGGAGCACCTCGCGCCCGCGCAGGTATTTCAGGCACGCGTGCACCAGCACACAGTACGAGGACAGCCTGCCGCGACGTGCGCGCCGCTGCACGCGCTGAAAGCGTTGGCGCACCACCCGCACAGGGAGCACCTCGCGCCCGCGCAGGTACTTGTACACAAGTGTGCACCGGCACACAGTACGAGGACAGCTTCCGCCGCGACGTGCGCGCCGCGCTGCACGCGCTGAAAGCGCTGGCGCACCACCCGCACAGGGAGCACCTCGCGCCCGCGCAGGTATTTCAGGCACGCGTGCACCGGCACACAGTACGAGGACAGCTTCCGCCGCGACGTGCGCGCCGCGCTGCACGCGCTGAAAGCGCTGGCGCACCACCCGCACAGGGAGCACCTCGCGCCCGCGCAGGTACTTGTACACAAGTGTGCACCGGCACACAGTACGAGGACAGCTTCCGCCGCGACGTGCGCGCCGCTGCACGCGCCGAAAGCGCTGGCGCACCACCACACACCTTGTTATAACATCTCTAAAATTGTTGTTTAAATACAATAATATCTACGTTATATACCAATACTTTTTTTACTATAACAAGATGAAATAGGTATGAGATAGATAAGAAAGAGGATAACACAATCTAATCAAATAATAAACTAAACTAGGTACCTAATAATCTAGATCTACCTATAAATAATAAAATCTTACCTATCGATATTCTTAGGAACAGTAAATAATGAAAAGACGACATTCCTATTGTTATTTAAGCATACTTGAATAAAAACTCAAAAATAAATATCAAAAGTGGCTATATACTTATAAGAGAAAAATACTTTTTTGTTAACGTAAGGTGCGCGTCATCTCGAACGCGCGCGTAGCTTAGGTATACGTAGCGTTGGTATATTTTCATGCCTAAAGAGCGGAGTAAGACAGGCCTGCCCTTCCACATACATATATTATATTGAATAAGGACAAAATTCCATTTATTCGTAAACCATACAAATAAAATGTGAAATACGTTAAACATAACTGTTTATCGGTGCGCAGTACGAACAAAGTTACCGCGCGCTCGTACACCACCATTCGTACTGGGAGCATTTAGCGTCAGCGCTGATACTGAACTGTTAAATGATACAGTTTTTATGTATTTAAATAATTGTTCACCGGCGTATTGTACGAGCGCTGGAGGAAAGTCAAGATGAATTTATGAATTTCAAAAATTCTGAGGTGGTATAAATATCACGTATATATTTTAGTAAAAAAAGTATAAGAGGTAAGAACGAGGAACTAATAAGAGGAGCTAACAATCCATCTGATATTAAGACGCTACTGCAACCCAGAGATGTTGTTCTCGGAGAAAAGACATGGACTACCAATGCGTTATAATTTTGAAATTTATGATGCAGAATACCCGTTTCATCCATTACTGCTTATAAAAGTCAAGTGCTGAACATTGTTATTTCCTATATTTTGCCTTATAGAGGATTTTGTCACGTGTAGCAGGCGAATTGGCAAACGCAGTTTATTATTTTCAGTAGTTATTAAAAAGATACTGTTGTCCAATCCTGTTTCACGGGTAGTGGATAGATATTCTTACACCGCCACGTTGACACTTCAAAACAGAACATAGGGTAGTATAAATCCAGACGCATGGAAATCGCCTCATTTACTGCCTCAACAACAGCGACAGTAATGGGCGGGTGTTTTGGTCTGAATGGTATTGAGAGCCAGTATATAATTATAGTACCGTGTAGTGGCGGGTAAGAATATCCACTACCCCATATCATTCTGTGGGTGTCGTAAGAGGTGATAGAGGGAAACAAATCAGGAGATGGGCAGCAGCGTCTTTCTAATAACGACTAAAAATAAAAAACTGTGGTTACTAACCTGCTTGCCCAGCGTGGCAACTATGGCAAATATTCCCCCTACGAGGAAATCTATGAGGGAAACCTATGTTCAGCATTGGATTTAGATGTAGGCTGTAACGGTGACGGTAAGAATCAAAACTCTGATGCGTTATCATCCTTGAGGACTAAGATGGAATGCCTCGTATTCAGTAAAAAGTGTAATGTATGGTAGTCCACGACTTAATTATACATTAATGTTAATTGTGGTATATGTTGTAATGTTGGAATGGTGTCAATGAGAGCGAGACGTGTTGTTCTAACTAATACTTTAATTGGACTACCACTAACAACTACAATTAACAAGGTCTCCGGTTAAATGATTGATGGATATTGGGTGGATATAACATGATTATATGGTGTGGTCAGGTGGCGCTGATGACGTCGTGGCCTAGCGTGGCGCGCGAGGTGTGCCGCGCGCTGGGCGCGGCGGAGGCGGCGCGCGCGACGGCCGCGCTGCTGGACGCGCCCGCCGCCGCCGCGCCGCCGCCGCTCGCACGCGCGCGCCTCGCCGCCGCGCAGGACGTGCTCAAAGGCCCGCTGGGACAGGACCCCGGTGAGTCGCACACCTCACCACACCTCACCACACACAACACGCACCACTCGCACCACGCACACCACGCACATACTACAGTCGAATCTCGATTACTCGAACCACGTTAGCTGAACCCCTGAATACGCGGTATCTCAAATTATTTAGGCCCATATTAATAAACGTTACTCAACGACGAACTCAAGTGCGTAATCATTTGATACGCCCTCATTACGAAATCAGCATCTCGAGATCGTTGCTAATTAATAAACACATCAAAACAGTATCTCAAAACGCTGTACTTAGGAATACTGTTCTTGCACTCAAGTATACACACTTGAAGGTCGAGTTTCGTTTATTAATCAGTGTGGCACTCAGCTGATATCGTAAACCTAAACCGCATCTTGAGATATGTTTATTAATAAGATCATAACCCAAAGATTGTACTCAAGTGCGTGTACTTGAGCTGAGTAACGTTTATTAATACGGGCCTTAGACTTTGTAACTCGAACAAAATGCTATTTCCCTACGAGGTACTGATAGTACATATTTATACTCTATAACTCGAATTTAAAAAAGCAGACTCCGTAAGTCGAAGTTAATGAAATATAATAACGTCTTACTTGGAATTCTATGAACTCAACAATAAAATCAAAAAGTAATATTTGTTGCTTCTGTTCTGTTGTATGTACTTTTTGTATGATAAATGAATGAATACCTTAATTAAACTTTCTAAATAACACATATATGTAGCTACTTAAATTTATTTATATTTTGGAAAAAGTCTCGAAATTTTTGTTCAGTCAGAAACTCGTTAATTCGAAATTTTTTGCATTTCCCCTGAATTCGAGATTGCATTGTGCTAATTATACCACTAACTCTACAAAAACACTTCTGTGCATACTACTAGATAGATAGGTTCTGCGGTCTTAATACATTACACACTAAGTTACGGTCAGTTAAAGCAGTTATGGAGAACTGACTCATTTCTCCGTAACTGCTTTAGTAGACTGCGAACGGCCCAGAAGACTAGTTCTTCGTTTTGTAAACCACAAACTGTAAACTTTTCCCGCCGCCACACCCGTTCGCTCTGATAACTTTTCCCGCCGCCACACCCGTTCGCTCTGATACACACCGATAACGTAAACGAACAAAAGCGTATCCCAGCACCATGGATGATACTTTGTTAAATGTTGATTTATTTATTTAATTTGTAAATTTATTTGGTAGTAAGTAATTTATCACTAAAAGAAATATAAAAGCCATTGTAACTTAAGGGCTAAGCGCTCGGCGTAAATGCGAAGTCCCAGGTTCGATCCCTGTTAGTTTGATGAATTATTATGCTTACATTATAACAGAAGAAACAGAATAAAAGTATATCAAATGTTGATATTTATTTTATATATTGCAATTCGAACATAGTTTTCATTATTTATAGGCCCCAGAAAAAGTCGGTCAAGGTTAATCAGAGATCTGCGATTATACATGAATGAATTTCATACTTTGATTTCGTATTTATTTTTAACAATTAAATTATAATACACAAAATTAAATCATAAAAAATAACAGTATCAAAATGATTCGTGCTAGTTACTTAGCGCTCAAGCAGTCACGCACTACAAAGAGAACTACGCTGTTCTAGAGCGATCCCGTAGATTTTGACTTGCGCATATTTGAAATTTTTACTGAAAAAAGAGGCATTCCATCTTAGTCCTCACGGCTGACAACGCATCTGCATTTTGATTCGCAAACGAGGATAGATGTAGATGTCTTTAGGCCACAGCAACCACTTACCATCAGGTGGACTGTGTGCTCGCTTGTCACTCTTATCCTATAAAAAAAAACTTCCTTAGTAATTCTTCCCTAAATACTTTAAAGACACGAAACTGGCCAAGTGCGTGTCGGGCCACGTTGCGGCAACACGTTCCGTAGTTGCCCGTCACAATACGTGGGCTTCCTTGATAATGAGCATAATAAGTGAGTTCGCGGTTTGACCGCTATAACGACTATAAATGGGCCCAAATAGGAAGATCGTAACTGAAAGATTTATTTTCAAATCAGCTTTGTAGGGAGTGTTATTCAAAAAAGATTAAAAAAACTTTTCAATTTTGATAATAATACCCTATCTATAAATCCCTATTCTGTTCATAAAATGTTTATTTTTAACAGTTTACAATAACATTACAAAGTTAATGCAGCTAGTTTTAGGTCATTTTCTATGGAGTTGTAACGAAATTTTTACTAATCCATATGCATTTTACAAGTTGGTCGACTATTACTCGTTAACTTCTTAATTCTACTTAGCTGTGATAGTTTTCCTTTTAACTTCATTACATATACTACTACTGTGTATACTTTTCACATTTCCAAAAACAGCGGTTTAGTTGGTAGAGGGGGATGACTAATGAAAAATACCACTTTAAAGCTAAATATTTCGCAAACGGACCCCTGAATCGAAAAGATGTTGTTCCATACCCCTAATGTTTTTGAAAGACCTATCCAACGATACCCCACATGATGGAATAGACGGTTAAAAAAAATCATCCTCCATTTACTTGTATGGGAAGTACCCAAAATAAAATATTTTTAAGATTTTATTTCACAGTTTTCTAGACGTGATTAATATCTATAACTATACCAAATTACAGATTTGTAGCACCTAGGGTCTCTGAGCAAAACCGTGGACGGACGGACGGGCGGACATGGCGAACAAGGAACCCTTATTCCTTGTTGTATGACTACGGAACCCTAAAAAGGCTACAAATGACTTATTCGGGAATTTTTTTTGAAGGCAACTGGCTTAACATTATTGCGTGCTAGCTTTATATTCATATAATATTTTGTACTTAAATATTGTAAAACTCAACATCTGTGTGTCTATGCTATGCTTAAACTCGAGAACCACTATATAATCACAGAATTTTTTATCAGTAATTTTTTTTTATTTACAAATACGCAAGGCCCAAATACTCAAACACTACTCAATTTTAAGATGTCGTTAAGTTTCGTGGTGTCACAGTCACTTCGACTTAAAGTGATAGAGACAGCGTGAGACTTAACGGCATCTTAAAATTGAGCAGCGTTTGAGTATTTGGGCATTAACCTCTTAAATACACCAGAAGACAGATTGTTCAGGCTTCAAAGGTGTACAGCAGTATGATGATATAACATTAAAGGATGTGTAACTGTTACGTTACAATTTCAGAGGCGCGCAACATCGTACTGACGAGCGCGTGCCACCACTTGCGAGTGCACTTAGCGCGGCGCGACGAACTAGCACAGTGTGCAGACATGTTGGCCGAACTAGTCGCGTTACTGTGGAAGAAGGAAGATCCCGACCGACCCGTGCCACAAGAAGACTTCGATCCAGATGTTGACGTCCTCTGTCTTAACACGCTCGACGTTCTCGTCGAGACCGTACTGCATCTTATCGGCGGGAATTCGCCTGTATTGGTAAGTTTAGATATTCACGCACCACATTTAATTTCAGTTCTGAATGATGAATTTTAGTTATTAAATATCTGTTCTTTAAAAACGGAAAAGTAAATCAAGATTTACGGCATACAGTTGCACTTTGATGCGCCCAATGAGGGCATCCACGACTTTTCTGCCACCAGGGCGGCGCCACTTTACAGTGAGGTAAATCATTTGATAGATTTCATAGCGGGGAATTTAAATTGTTTGAAATTTGTCTACAAGATTATAACATATTTGTTAAATTTTATCATAATTAAATTAAAAATGGATAAACCAAACTATGGATTCCTAAAAGTAGAAGAATTAAAAAAATAACTAAAAAGTAGAGGTGCAAAAAAGTTGAAAGGTATGTAATAACAATTATTATTTATAATGTTATTGTTTTATTTTTACTCAATTAAATTATTTTATATTTGTTCTTTAATATGTCTATTTCTTTAAAATTGATGTAACTGTATTTTCTAATTTACTGTTAACTAAATAATTTGATCCTTACACAGGCTTGAAGATTACGATCGTAATAATAATTTTTGCTCAAGAGGCGACAGATTGTGACTATCATAGTGTTACCCAAACTACAGCAGTACCTGATATTGATATAGTACACATCAACACACACTTCTTAGAGAGTTATAAAGATAATGCTGGTCTCACAGAATATGCAGCAGTTCATCGTAAGGGTTATAATATGCTAATCAACAAATATCTAATAGCATTAGTGAGTGCAACTTGTGATCAACATTTGTTTTTTAAAGGTCAAGTACAAACTGAAAATAAAAAATCACTATCTTCTTTCGTGTCTGTTGCATTTTCTGAAAGTGGAAGTATATTGCAATCAGTTTGTGAGTGTGTAGCTGGTAAAGGCCCTCAGGCGGTTTGTAAGCATGTTTGTGTAATATGCTATGCAATTCTTAAGTTCAAAGAACTTTGTTATTGGCATATCAGGCAAACTCCAACACAAATAAAACAAAAATGGCATGAACTAAAAAAAAGAAATTTGCAATTATCTCCTAAAAAAGCATGTGATATCTCATTTGAAATACAAGAGTATAACGTTTAAAAAAAAGAGGACAAGTTTGTGTTATGATCCACAACCAATTAATAGAAAGAATGAAGAGTATTCAAGTGACTCAATTAAAAGTAAGATTATAAATTACTGCAGTTTAAAGAAAAAACGGTTGGGTTTTAATGGTATATTTGAAATTGCATGTATGGGTGCACTGGTGTACGAACATTCCTATTTTGATAAACCTCTCCACTATCAAATCATCTTGAATAAAATTAAAGTGAGGCTTTAACTTTTCCTATTCATTAATCCTCGATGCATTACTTAAGCTTAATTTCTTATTATTGATTTTAGGTATCTCCGGAGCAAGCCAATACTATAGAAAAACTAACGAGAAGTCAAAATGAAAACAAAATGTGGCATGCCGAAAGGGCACTACGTGTCGCTGCGTCACATGTTGGGGAAATATGTAAATTCACTGATAAAAAAGATAAAAGAAAATATGCAGAGGGTTTAGTATTTCCTAAAACTTTAAAAAATGTAGCTGTTCAGTGGGGAAAGTCCAAAGAAAATTTAGCCATTCAGTGTTATGAGGCCATGTCGGGGAAAGTTGTGACACATAGCGGTTTAATTATTTCTTCACCCCTTCATTGGAGCATCCCCAGATGGAATAATAGATAACAATACAGTACTAGAAGTAAAATATCCCTATACAACAAAAAATGATTTGATAACACCTAAAAATTATCCACACATATTTAACAGTAATAACAAGCTACACCTTAATGAGAACAGTAATTATTTTTATCAGATACTAACCCAGTTACTAGTCAGCAGGAAGTCAGTTTGCGATTTTTTCATATGGACTAATTGTGATGAAAAAACAAATGTGGTGCACAGGAATAACAATATTATTAACAATGTTATAATCCATAAGACAACAGAATTTTATTTCACTTATATGTTACCTCTTATTGCCAAAACATTTTATGATATAGATTAGGCAAAAGATATTAAATAGATTTGTTAATTTACTTTTTTCATTTTTATTTAACTTTATTATACTTATTTTATTTTAGTTACTATTAATTTAATTGCTTTTTCATTTTTATTTAAATTATTGTTATGAATATAATAAACAGTGTATTAATGAAAACCATTTTTTCCTTTAACATGGAACTCTTAACCTTTGGAGTGTTAAAATAAAAGAACTTATATTTTTAAAGTGTTTTATTTAATATATGTCATAATATAATATTTGACCTAAAATTTGCCAACATAAAACAGACAAAAATAATTCTGCTACCTAGAGGTACTAAAGTGGATGTGAATTTACAAGATAAAATTTTATATGTCTTGCCCAAACCTAATTACTCTTTCTACAAATGTATTCTATTTGAGGATATTTTTTTGGATCTTTGTAGTTGGTGTGATTCAAACTGTCCATTAGTTTTATTTAAAAATTCAGGCATGTTTACTGTAATGTTTTTGTGACACACAAAGTCTTGTATATTAAATCCTCTGTCACCAATAATAATATCTCCATTCTGCAACAAATCTATTAATCCACACTTTTCAAATAATTGTCTGTCACTAATAGACCCACCATATGCATCTGAAACAAATGTTACACATCCAGTTGCAGTAACACCAACAAGTAGTTTAAGAGTGTTGGTTGATCTTGATTTATAATTTGAATAAGTTAATTGTTGAGAAGCAGGATTTTTGGGTTTCTCAATTTTTATTTCTGTACAATCTATTATAATTGTACATGTATTGGTTTTGCCCAAAATTTTCATATTATTGTCTAGTACATTCTTAGAAACCCACAAATTTAGGTCTTTCAGTTTACAGTATAGGTAGTTAATCCACGTTATAAAAATATTACTCACTGATGACACTGATTTTAAAGCGAAAAGATAATTCTATATTTGATGTGTTTCTTCTAAGTTTCATAACTGTGAGAAAAAACTCATTGAAAGGAGTGAGTACACGAGCGCCGCGCGATGGTTTCATTGTAGGATAATACTTAAGTTCATTTACTTCCTCACCAAATAAACTAAATATGAACATAAAATGCTCATAATCATCACATCCTGTATAGAAATGTACTTCCTTAGGTCAACTTAAATTTTGTATACAAAACGAATCCATATTTCTACTGCATTTTTCTGAATAAAGATGTGGTTGTTTTTCAGGTATCATAATATCCTTACTACTACATAGATCACCTGTAGAGCACTGTATCCCTATGTCTTTGAACATACTTTCAATTTCCACTTCAACACATCCTATATTCTGTACTGCGGTTCTGGTACCTTTGGTCAAGATTATATGCGACTGTCTTTTCTTGTTCTTCTCTCTTTTGTCGTCTTCTAATGACTCTTTGATAGCGTTCGTTTTTTTTTTGATCATTATGATGAGAAATATTCCAGAAAAACACGCTTGGCACTGCCTCTTTTTTCAAACGAGGAGTTGCTAAAAATCAAAGAGATCATGACAGTAGAAACGATGTTCAAGGAAATATGATTAGTACGTTGATTTACTCAAATAGGTCTCTAATACTAACGATTTTGGCACGTTGAATCCTTGTATAGTCTTCAGAAGTGAAGTGATTTTTGCAGACTACTGAATGTTTTGATGGTATAAAGTTTTGTCTCCGTATAGCTACTATCCATTTTTTTAGAGATTTATCACAAGGAAATCTGTGACCACCTTTGGCTGATGAACAGTACGGTACAGCACAGCACAGCACAAAAAGTGGAAAAACATCCACCATGCAATGTCCAAAGATATGGTTAAAAAGTCTAAAAAATATTTGATTTATTGCTGAAGAAATAAAGATTTTGACGGGTATTGTGCTCAACATTTTACATAAACGCTTGGGCATGAAAAAAAGTATTCGCGTTGGCTACTCGGAATGCTTACCGTTGCTCTGATTAATGAGATTCAATCTAAGTCCTCAAGAGTGAGAGCTCACCTGTGCCTTGATTCTTTATCGACAATTAATGATGGTTTTGATTTGAGAAAGAAATATTCATTTTCAGGGTTCAATGGTAGCTGGTTTATTGGGTACCATGGAACTATTAAAACCGGCACATTACCAAAGGCTATGGAGTCATCTCGCACCACATCCTCATGACCGAAAACCCTTAAAGGATTTCCTGATGCGTGCTTTTCTCGTCTTCAGACATTTGATTGAACAAGATGTAAGTTTTAAATAATTTAAGTCATACTCAGTAAGTATATATTATATCTTTGAAGACGCATAGCGACGATCTTAGGGAATATACCTAATCGGAAACCTTGGGTGGAAGTTCGATGATCAAAATACCCGTATGAAGGCATATTATAGTGCCTTTGTTGGTCGGGGTCTGATATTACGTACCTTGTCGTTGATAAAATCCCACTAACTTGGAAAAGCTTGTAACCATAATATTATTTTCTATGTTGCCAGGTTTTTCCATCAGATTGGATGGTTTTACGTGTACAAAGCTGTAAAGTTTTGCTATCAGCATTGCAAGATTTGGCCAAACCGTTGCTTGAGAGATTTATGGGAGACGAGCCACCACAATTTGATACGCAGGTAAGTCTTGTAAAGTACAGTAAACTATTACAAAAAATATAATTATTATCATATTAGCTTATACTGGTCCCACAGCTGACAAAAGCTCTCTATTCCCTTTCTCCATCGTAGTAAGTTTATTGCTTGATTGTGATGCGCCGAGAAGAAGCTCGGGTAACTGTAGTTGCCAACCTGCTTATCGAGCTTAGTAACTATGTCATTCCCCCTATCAGGCAATTTCTGCTCTGAGGGAGGCTTATGTTCAACAGTAGGTTTTGATAGTTTGTATAATGAATGAATAATGATGAATTGTTCGTGTACCGACAGCTATGGTCGGGGTACCTGGAGCTGGGCGTGGCGCTGGTGACCTGCCGCGCGCTGCAGTGGGAGCGCTGCGCGGGCCGCGGGCCCGACCGCGCGCGCATGCGCCAGGCCGCCGGCCTGCAGGTGCTCGCCGTCTGGAGCCGCCTCGGTGAGACCTCGCACATCACGCCTGCATCACCTGCAAGCTACACCGTGACGTGCCGAACACCGCAGCACCTGACCGAACTAAGCCCTAACACTTTCATTTGATGACGTCACACAGCACGCCAGCCTCCCCGCAAACCTTACCGTGACGTGCCGCGAGCTGCACGGCCCCACCAGCTACAGTTGCATACTGTATACTGATGCTTCAGCAGTAATGGCGTAGAAAGGAGTCCAGATAAAAAGGCTCGACATGCAAAACAAATATTATGATTTGTTGCAACTTTATCGTCTTATAGATGTTAAGTTAAACATGATTATTTTTTTAAATATCTAAAATAACCAGAATCAAGTAAGCTACAAGGCGATCAAAGTGACTTTCCATATCCATATCCAGCCATATTATCAACATAACCTGTCAGTTAGGGTGAAAAAAAAATTAGTTTTGAAATAATATTTATAATAACAAAAATAGTTATGCGAAAAACAACCGTATACCGAAAAAACAAAGTCCAATTTCAATAATCGCATTGTCTGATAGTGCACCGAATTGCGGTAAGGCGTGCGCGTGTTACTCTGAACCGTATCAGCACAGCTGCAGTGATCGACGTAATATTGAGCGGGCTTGTAATAATCAACCACATCACATAAAAGTAATCAGACACAGACGTGGCACAGCTGCACGAACGTGCAATATGCGCTTGTGTTGACACTAACACTGTTGTAAGTGATAAAGTGCAATACGGCAGTACGCAGGCGCTGTGCAGCTTTACCTAATCGGCGTGGTAGTGATCGCGCTGGTATACTATAATCGTATCTCGAAGTAATAAAGTTCTTCTGATCGGTGTTGCAGTAGGTAAGCTAATAAATTGTATTTCGAAGGCGTAACGTGCGTGCATGCGTGCGTGCACTTTACGCCTCGGTGTAACTGCACCTGATGGATTTGAACTTTACGCCTCGGTGTAACTGCACCTGATGGGTGGGCACACTGGTAAATTTGAACCGTATGTCGGAGAGTCATAAAGTACAATATGGGTGTGTGCAGTCGCGGTGCAGCTGTAATCTGCTCGGCGTGGCGGTGGGTGCGCTGGTAAACTTGTACCGTATGTGGTTGTAATAAAGCACAATATGCTCGTGTTCAGGTTCGAAGTGGACATGTTAGCAAATTTGAAGCGTACGTGTAAGTGATAAAGTTTAATTTGGCGGTGTGCAGGGAGTGCGCAGCTGCACCTGATCGGCGTGGCGGTGGGCGCGCTGCTGGAGGTGACGCTGGTGGGCGCGCTGCGGCGCGCGGCGCTGGGCGCGCTGGTGGCGCTCATGGCGGCCGAGCGCGCCGCCACCGGCTCCGCGCGCCGCACCGAGGCCGCGCTCGTCGACAAGCTCGACTCGCTCGTCGCCGACAACAAGGCCGACGACCACTACCGCCGCCTCTTCGACACCGTGTCAGTTACATATTCACCTATACCACGTTTGGCGGGAACTTTTATTTATTTATTATAAGATAGTGTGACAAACGAGCACACAGTCCACCTGATGGTAAGTGGTTGCTGTGACCCATATACATCTACATCTATCCTCAATAAAGAATCAAAATGCAGATGCGTTGTCACCCGTGAGAACTAAGATGGAATGCCTCTTTTCTAGTAAAAAGTGTCTCCGGTTCTCTACACTTACCATACGAAACACAGCAGTATTAGGCTATTTTACGCTGGTATTCTGTAAGAGCGTGATCCTTCCCCGGTCAAGCCGACCCATTCGTGCTACAACTATACCACTAATATAGCTGCAGTATGGCTCCACTTGAGCTGCAGTATGACTTAACTTAACCACAAACCGATTTATGCTCTCGTCCCATACTTTATAAATAATTATCAGTTTTCGCCACCTAGCAGAACGATACGATCCATTGACCGTCTGTATTATAATATTTAAATTTTGAAAACGAGACGACCAGTAACATGTTAGGCGTTCTGCGCCTATTAAACGACAGTTGTCATCTATTTCAACACGTATCGTTTTCAAGATTGAGTTATCATAATACCCAGGTTTAATGAACCACTTCGTCTGGCGTGTATTTTGATACGTAGAAGTAGTGTGATTGCATTAAATGTTTGCGAATCGTCATTATCATTACTAAAACTCCTCGCATGTCCACTCCTGAATATTTGCTTCCTCTAAGTACGAGGAGTGATCCAGAAGAAATGATAATGAATATTAAACACGGTCATTATAGTTGAAAAATAATTTATTTTTCTACAGTCTCTTAACAAGTAAATGTATTTAGTCCACCTTTTTTCTAAACCCAGAATTACCTTAGAAAAATTTTCTCTATCTTGTCCATCACTTCGCTATCGTCTGCAATAAAAAGTTCCAAGCAGATCAGAAAAAAATATTTTCCCTAGTATAGGAATATATAATAGGAACCTTTCGAGATTCATCCTCGAAATGTCGATTCGTTTTTTCTTTTGCTCATCGGTTAACATTCTCGGTACCCAACACTTTTGCTTTATCCTTTCTTTTTACCCAACCTTTTTCATATTATGCAATTCGTTCGCAAGGATTCTTTGAACACTGCCGTATGAGATCCCTGTGACCTCAGCTATACGCCTGATGGTCACTCTTCGATCTGCCAATACGACGTCTTCGACTATTTTCACGTTATCTTCAATGAGGGATGTGGATGGGCGTCCTTCGCGATGTTCATCTTTCGCGGATGTTCTGCCCAGCTTAAACTCCTTGGCCCAGCGTGCAACTGTGGAATATGGAGAAGCAGAGTCCCCCAATGTTTCCACTGAGTCGCTGTGTATGTCTTTGCTAGACATTTTTTTTAAACAGAGGTATTTGATGATAGCTCTAATTTCGTTTTTCTCCATTTTGATGTTATCTCTCCGATGATTCGTATTCAAATTAATATGCCTCCCGGGAATCGTAGCCCATTTATAACATTTTTTATGCATTTTTTATGTACATAAGCAAGCAAAAAAAATTTTTTTTTGGATTATTATGTGCACTGGAAATAACCGATTATCATTACTTTTGGATCACCCCTCGTAATACCACGAAATACGGTTCTGAGCCACCTGCATCCATCGACTTCTTGCATGTATTACTAGCTCTATCTAGTAGGACCTACTACATATTATTAAATAATAGATTAGTTGTCATATGTAATTCATATATTGTACGTTTACAATATTTGCAATTTCGCCTTATCTTTATGGAAGCTAAGACGAATATTCGCTTCATTGCTTATTTGTACGTATTAGGATACTTACAGTTACTAAATACTTCTTATAGTAATGACACCTATTTATATTTGTTGATGTGCACGCTGCTTATTGGCAGGGAGCATTTAAGTTCAGTGTAAGTACACTTAAAAATAATATTCTTAGTATTAACGCTTTTCTTTTCTTGCATCTAATTTTTTTTATTATAACAAGCATTTATTCCTTACCGAAATGTGTAGTTGTAATTTAAATAAAGCTTTACAACCATATTATTTTGGTTTAGGTATAATGAGAAAAAAAACAAAATTGTGTGGAAAATATGAGTAATTATGTATCTTGTAATGAGTATAGATGCGTTCCAGGCTAATGGAGCGAGTTTCGACGGAAGGTTGGCGGGAGGCTGGCGCCGCTTTTGTGGGCTGCGTCACTCGCTTGCTAGAGAGGCTTTTGGACTATCGCGCTGTGATGCAAGGAGCCGAGCATAGGGATAAGAGAATGGCCGCCACTGTTAACTTGCTTGTGAGTAATTAAAATTAACATGTAAATAATTAACATATATAACAAGAATTACTTATATATAAGTAATTCTTATGGAGTAGCAGTGTCAAAGGTTACATAGATTTAACGTTAATGTAACAGTGATTTATGCTTTAATTATATATAAGGTTAGCATTGAGGTATTCAATGCTTACTTTATAAATAACTTACTTTCTTTGCCCATTTAACAATGGTACGATTAGAAAAATATGTTTTCAGAATTTCTACAAAAATGAGATCGATCGTAAGGAGATGTACCTGCGCTACGTGTACAAGCTGCATGACCTGCACATTGCCTCCGATAATTTTGTAGAGGCGGGTTGCACGCTTTTGGTAAGTTTTTGCCAAATTTTGTATTCTGCATTCAAATATTCAACCCAAGTCAATACGTTTACGACTATCTTAGTTCCGGCTTCAAGTTGAAGACTTGCGAGAGCCTCCTTCTTTATTCAATGATTTAGGAATTGTTACATACTGCTCTACGTGCAGGATTCTGTATATTGGATTCTGTTTCTTATCCATAATATTGGTGTGCCCGCTGTTTTTTTAAATGAGAATATCATAAACATGTTTTTTAATAATCTGTAAGTAAGCACTTGTATTTTATCTATTTCTTAGTATCAATGTACATTTACTGTGTTTGAATAAGTAAATGATCCCTGTTAACGTCGTGTTTTAAATTACTACTTGTGTCATTTGAATATTATAATAGTGTAATTACTACTTTCAGCTATATGCGGAAACTTTAAGTTGGGACAGTGATCAAATAGGCGTGGATCCAGAACATCCTGATGTCCCCGAATGGAAGCGTAAAGAATCTCTGTATAATCAAGTGCTCGAATATTTCGACCGAGGAAAGGTAAAGTCTTTTCATAAATTAATAATTTCAAGATCGCGAATGATAATATTATTCACTTGTTGCATTAAAATTTGTAGAATAGTTTTTTGAGGCGAAAACTTCTTTAGAATCGTTGTGACTTGAAACTCGATGAAACGAAAAAGTGACACTTAAAAGAGACAAGCATATACCTATAGGATTTAGTCTGCGAGGGAATGAGATTAAATTATTTCTCCCCATTGTTTTATTTGGAATTTAATGGTATTTTCGTAATTCTTAAATGACGCTAAATTTTAATGAAAAGAGACTGAAATCAAGTGATCTTAATTAGAATTTTAAAAAGTAAATAATATTCAGCGTTCTTAAATATGTAAACCGCCAGTATCTAGTATTACTGGGTTCTCAGATGTTAATGACGTTTTTCGAAAAAAGTAAAACAATATTAAATTCGTCTTAAACATTCACTAATAGTTCAAGCATTCTAGATAGCAATGTATGGAAAAAATGGCAAAATTAATGGAGTACTTTTATTTATCGGCATTCGGCATATGTACGTTATAGAGCGAAGTTAAATTTTATCCACTCTCCCTCCTCCCTGGTGAGCGTCACACATCAAAATTTAGTTTTCTCAAAAATTTCCCACTTTGCCGCCAAGTTATTTATGACTAAAGTAAAGAGTAGAATATTATGTTATTTAAAAAGAGGTATAATTTATTTCTAATCTCTTTCATTTCACATTGCTATGCTATTTTGAAAATTCACCGTCATCAGCTACTTTCCTCGATTAGACTGACTGACTTAAATCAAAATAGCATAGCAATGTGAAATGAAAAAGTTTTAAAGAGCATATTCCATTCTTTATTTTAGTCATACATATTTTGGCGGTAAAGTTGGTAATTTTTTATAAAACTATACTTTGAACAAAAAGTCGATAAATGATAAAATATTTTACATTTCGTGGCAGATTGCGCGAAAACTATAAGTAATATCGCTTTTGTATGTATAAGAGGTTGATAGCAAATTTATCAAGGATTGTTTCGTACTTCCACATTTTTCATGTACCTTGTACGGATTTTTTTTAAACTGGAAAAAACCGCGCTTCGGTACACTGTCTTGGGCGCGGTGTGGGGGGAGGGGGATGACGCTCGCCCGGGAGGGGAAGGGAGAGTAGATAAAATTTAACTTTGCTCTATAAAGTACATATGCCGATAGATAAAAGTACTCTATTAATTTTACCAATTTTTTAGCTAAAATGATTGTACTATAATGGGCTCAAGACTATTCATTTATTAGAATTTCTTGTAAAAGAGAAGTTCTGTTTTTTATTTTTGTAACGAAATAGATATAAGCCCCGCAAATTGGTAATGCGCTGAAACCTTCTCACACTAACGTCCACGTGACGTCATCCGCAATTAAAAGTACAGTGAACAAAAAAAAATTTAATGGATACTAATATTATTGATGTGAAAGTAACTCTGTCAGTCGCTTTCACGTTTAAACCCCTGAACCGATTTTAACGTTCATAGTTTCGACGGTACGCAGGGAGTAATAGTGATGCTGATAAGGTACAAATTAAATCAACAATTTGAAAAAATTTCAATAATTATTTTATTTTTCATTTAAAAAGTTTAAAAAATCTAATCTAATTCTTCAACTCCACTCATATAATCTAAATCATCTAAATCAGGTATAGAATTAGTTTCTGACTCTGTTGTCTCTGGTTCACTATCATTTTCTGTATTGAAGATAAATAATTCGTCAACTAATCTATTATTCGCCAGTATTCCTCTTCAAGCCTCTTCACGTGATTACATCCTCACTAGTGTCAGATGCATTTTTCAGGGATCGAGTTACATTATAAAGTAGTACCTTAGTGTGCTCTTTCTCTTTTACAAAAAAATTGTACAATTTAATTATAATTTCACGAGGCAGCTATTAATTATTTTTCTACTTATTTAAACACAAATATGATAACAATAACAAACAACAACAATAACAAACGAAACGAGATAACTAGAAAAAATAACAATAAAAATGTGCATGTTCACAACTCGATACGCATACTCGCCGCCCAGTTTTGCTAACGGTACTGAGTGTTCAATGTCACGAGATTACGTCACCAAAATGGTGGAACACAGAGCAAATAATATTTGGCGAAGTATAAGTGAGTGTGGGGCGTTGTGTCGTTGTGGCAGTGCTGGGAGAAGGGGCTGGGGCTGCTGCGGGAGCTGGGCGCGCTGTACGAGGCGCGGTGCGAGCACGCGCGGCTGGCGCACGTGCTGCGGCGCCACGCCGCCTTCCTGGACGCCGCGCTCTCGCAGCTGCGCCCCGAGCCCGAGTACTTCCGCGTCGGCTTCTACGGACAGGGCTGCCCGCTCTTCGTCAGGGTACGCTCCGCTATGCTTGTCACGGTTTACAACCGGTATAAATACCATCATGACATCACATGTCGACGATCAGTAGAGGAAACTATGTTAACTCAACTGCGTGGTTAGTCAAGTTGACTTTCTGCAACCGTTTACACTAATAGAAAACTATAAAATTAATGAAATTAACGTTAAGTCACGTGACATTCACATGGCTTAACGTTGAGATATTTCATGCGCAACCATTTTTATAGATTTTTAGCATTATTGACGATTGTAGAAGTCAGCTTGGCATAATCCCGCTTATCAGACAAATCTAATAATAATGTGTCTTGAGTTAGTTATAGAAATCTTTTTACAAAATTGTGTACGACCGTTTCCGGTTATTTTTGCTGGTTCTTCCCAGGACAGAGTTTTTTTTTCGAACCAGTGGTAATTAAACAAAAGAGTGACTTTCAATAAGTATTATTTATAATCTATATTGAATAAAAAAGTTTCTGTTTCTGTGTAATTTCTAATAGCAATTTATATTGTGTAAACGTAACACCACATAGTTTATAATAAATTATAAAAAAGAATCCAAGCTAAATAATTATTTTATTGTTTTCTAGAATAAGCAGTTTGTGTATAGAGGGCAAGATTATGAGCGGATCGGTGCATTTACTCAGCGACTGCAATCAGAGTATGTTGCCGCGCATATCCTCATGAGGAACACTCCTCCCGATGATTCTATTATCGCTGCCGATGGACAGTGTAAGTATAAATAATGATAATAAGAACAAACCTGCGGAATATTTTTTTGCTATTTTTTCTCAGGTCTTGATAATAAACAAATAAACATGACGATTTTTAACGAAAAAAATTTTATTTTTCTCGATTTTTCTCAAACGGAATTTTAATTTTCATAACAATGAATATTATTAATTCTTAAAAAAATATACATATTTGTATTTGTAGCAGTTTTGTAAAGTTTATTACGCTTATTTTTTTTATATATTTAAATTTTAATAAAATAATAAAAGAGAATGGAAAGAAGAAGTAAATCTGAAATTTGTATTTGTGCTTGTACTGCAGCATTGAACTGCTATTTAACGCTGGTATTCTGTGAGAGCGTACTCCTTCCCCATTCGTGCCGATCCATACGTGGTACAACAATGATATAGCTGGAGCATTGCTATACTACAGTTTAAGACCGTTGTCCTTGAGCGTGGGAACTTGTAATAGAACACCCACATTGATATTTTCTAGCCACACAGACGCATCGCAGTGTTAGTATACGCACCCTGGACATGAATAAATTACTTTTGGTGCTTCGCACAAGTTACATATTCATCACGCGTTCGTCTTCGTAGGATGTTCATGAATGTCACAGAAAACACGCATTGTATGTAGCCATTTGCAATTTATTCTGTGCCATTTGCTTGTCGCATAGCGAAGTCCGCGAGACCGTATTGAATAGCCGACGGCAAAGGGTGGGGTCAGAGTGTAACTTTTTCTAGGTATTATGTTAACTATTATTTTTTATTTATTATTTATGAAGAAATTTAAAATATTATCAATATTTTGTGTGATATGGAAAATGTGGGTTTCATAGATGATATTTTATTAAAAAATAAAGGTTAATACAGATTAAAACAATCACAATGGTTTGAAAAATGTATACAGTATGTAACAAGCAACCCGTTGGTCGTTTCAGGGACGCATAGGCATGGCAATTATGATAATGACATTTTTTTGGTTGCTATAAATAGGGTTTTTGTGTTTCTAATCAGGTAACTTACTAAATTTAATATTTATAATTATGTTATTTGCATCTGAACTAAACGACACGTGGCGACATACCTACAGCCACTGTGAGGTGTCTGACATGGCCGCTACAGCATTTTTTCAAAGCGAGCCGCTGAGCGGCGCGCGCACCCCTAAGATTTTCGTGTGAATAATCCCGGCAACAGTATCTTTCAAGATGGCGGATCATATCTTATATGTTGCAACCATTGCGGCTATATTTTACTAACAAGGAGAAATAATTTACTTAATTCGTGTTTTCTTTAAATATATGGGTATAATGTTATGGTTTATACAATAAAATATAATAGAAATTTTGTTCTCATCTAAATTTATATACCGGGTGTTTGTGAAACGCTCCCGAAAACGAAGACAGTTGATAGTACTAACGTTACCTTTGATGATGGGTCAGAAAGAACATCGATCCCGAGGGAAAAAAATCATCTTTTCACAACGTTTTATTTGCTTCATTCACGCTCCATCATGTTAGTACAGCTAAATGAAACGACAATTTCATTAAAAAAATCATGAAAATACTTAAACATAAAATCAGCAGTGAAACTTAAAATAAAATCAGCTGACAATAGGGACAGTATTCTCGCGGTCGCCGAACTCTTATCTAGCTCGGTACGAAACAATGCATTAGGTATTACTACTCACTCTACCCTTCCCTTTCACACACGCGCTGCACCGCCCGGCCGACTCGTGTCGCCTCGCGCTGTGGAGTTTTACACATGTCAGCGTTGCCAACATGTGGGGAATTTCCCAAATTGCGGGGAATTTAAAGTTGGTTGGGGATTTTATGGGGATTGGTATTATGCGGGAAAAATGCGGGGATTTTGAAAATCGATAGCCAGGGCCAAGTCAGAACCTTTTTTCAAGAAATCTAAATAATTATCTTAACATTTTGTAGGTTACATATGAATATCGAATGACTCCCTTTTTTTGATTATCTTCATTGCACCACATTTAATTTTCGGATTTATTTCAGTGCAGAGTGCGGACCTGTTACTTCCAAAATATATCCATCCGCACACACGATCATGAATGGTTTTATTAGGTTTTTGTACTTATGAAGGCTATAAGTGCGGCGTTGAAATAAAAAGTTAGAACTTTTTTCTATGTAGATGTAAGTTCCATCGAATATAAATTATTCGTTTTGGTGACTCTTCGTTACCAAAAAAAGAAAATTGGTATGTCCGATTGCGGGCTATCACTTCGTCCCTGGTTATATGGTCTAAGCCAAGGTGCAACGGAACAAAGTCAGTAGTCAGCCTTACTTTATTTATTTTTCTCTCAACAGTTCGCTCGGATATATTAAAAAGTGAAGCGATTCTATTATTCGGCTCGCCTGATCGAATTTTACACAAGTAGATAGCCAAGTCATTTCGTGGAGTATTTGAGGACCGATTAAGGCTTGGTATTTGACTCAGCAAATCGTTGAGTGTGGCTCTATTTCTTCCAGTCCAAAAGCTTAACTCCTCGTCAGAAACGTCATCTACATTGAAGTGTGCCCTTTGTTCTAAAGCTTGTGTTGATGATCTCGTCAACACTCTCCGCATTCAAGTCTGTCATTTGATTTGTTACATTTTCAGGAATCTCTTCTATCGCCAAGTGTAGTAAATGCCATTGGCAAATGCGGGCAAGATTTGGTACATAAAAGTGGTAATAGCTAAGGAGTTGTACCTTCACCGAATTAGGCTCTTGTCGCAGAGAACCGTTGTTGTAGTTGTCAATTAAACATCGCCGGGCCGTATTAGAAGCGCGTCTAACTCCTTGCACATTTACAACAGCAGCTGGTGGGGCATGAGCAGGTGACGCTTGTCGCTCTTGATTAATTGCAGTGTCGATTCTATGCCGACATGAGTGGCAAATCGACCGAGTTCCATCAAAAGCTATCTGTAACAAAACATTAAAACAAACTAAAAAAAATATGACTTAATGCTACCATATATTGTGAAATCCAACTAAGTCTTATTTTTTTAGCACTGAACCTTATTTACCTACATTTTTTACATAAAGTATAAAAAATGAGGCGGCAGCAACAAAAAATCATAATACCTAAGGACTGTAACACGTGATGTTGTCTATTTACGCTAACATTTTACAGCTTTTGTATTGCGAAAGGCTTTAATTACAAATGAGTATCAAAAATGAAATACATACTTCACCATCAACGATGCGTAATAGTTGTTCTACGAAATTTCTTCGAGTTTCCAGTAATCGTCCATTGAGAACGTATGAACGACGACGACGTAGTGTACGTTCACACGCAGCACAATTATTAATATCGTCAGCCATATCAACAAACCACTCACCATGCAAAATCAAGTCCGGTAAAGAGAAAGCCAAAAATCGACGAAAAAATGTAATCTTGAAAACAAAAACACAGATCTCAACACAGAATGCAAAGGACTGCGCCGGCCGATACTGCGTTGCGTTGGCGCACGTCCACCCCTCCCCGCTCCGCGACATTGTTGTTTTAATGAAAGAGTGAGATAGCACGATTGGTTTCTGTCACCACCAGGCTACCTGAGCCATAGCATGCAGGCAGTACGTGACCGTTTTTATACATATAACTTCCTATTATGCAATAAATCATCGAATACGACGATTTTAATGAATCCTAAGTTGATTGTTGTACTAGAAGTTTTTTTTCATAGAAATAGGGTGACAAACGAGCATACAGTCCACCTGATGGTAAGTGGTTGCTGTGACCCATATACATCTACATCTATCCTCAATAAAGAATCAAAATGCAGATGCGTTGTCACCCGTGAGAACTAAGATGGATTGCCTCTTTTCCAGTAAAAAGTGGCTACGGTTCTCTACACTTACCATACGAAACACAGCAGCATTAAGCTGCTATTTTACGCTGGTATTCTGTGAGAGCGTGGTCCTTCCCCGGTCGAGCCGACCCATTCGTGGTACAACTATATTATAAATATAGCTGCAGCATGGCTCTACCACGTAGAAATTTAAAAATTACATAATCCAGTGTATCTCCAGGTCACGTATATACATCCCATAGATATTGTATCGTCATTTAGTTACATACATTTACGAATTTTGTAGATAAATAGGCATTTTGTAATATTTTTTTTTGTGTATCGCCTGAACAAAAACATAAGGCAATATTTTGGTGTTAGCCATTGATTTCGAATATAAAATATATATAATTTAACTTAAAATAACATAAAAACTGAGATATGTCTCGTTTCTGTCGGGTCTTGGTCACAGATGACCGCTCTTCTTTTACAACCGCAAACTGAAAACATGTATAAAAAGAAAGTGTCACTAAAATATTTGGCAGTCCAATACTTGTAAAATGTATTTTTTCTTGTAGTAATAAAAATGATCTTGTTCAATAAATGTTTGTAACTTATGAATATGTACATATTGTTAATAAATGATAATGAGTAAAATAATATCCAAAATTTTATTTAATTTCGTGACAGCCATTGTCTGACATCAAAGGCGTTTCCAAACTGTATGCTCTTTAAACTGTGGCTCTAGCACGTATTAAAATGTGTGTGTGGGCAGACATCCAGATCTGCAACGTGAAGCCGGTGGGCGCGCGTCGAGTTTGGCCGAGCGGCGCGGCGGAGGCGGTGCGGCGCTACTACGCCTGCAACGACGTCGACACCTTCCTCTGCGACCGCCCGCTGCACAAGCCGCCCATCGACAAGGACAACGAGTTCAAGGTCACCTTCACCCCACCTGTGTACACGACCCGAGACTCAACAACCTTTATGCTGGGGCCACACTAACGAGAAATGTCGTTAATTATCGCGTTGATGGACGTTGAATGTAGGTGTGGCCACGACTTAACGCGTTAATTTGACCACGGCATTAACAATGCCGTTTGCCGATAACTCTCTTTGGCGGTACATCAAAGAGATTAATGCAAGACAACGCATTGAAGCGGCCACACTACGTTTGTCGCATTGTGCACGGTGAACGCAACGGGGTCGCACGTATGGCTATGATGGAGTGGAATAATGAAAAAGTTATTACGTTTCTTGAGATTCTGCAAACAGAGCCATGTTTGTGGGATCTGAGACTCAAAAAATTAATAAACATAAATAGACTTACAGTCTACGTTTCCTGTGCATTTGTAGCATACACCATCTTATTTTTCTTTGTATCCTTTTTTTCTTCGTTTGCCAATGATAAAATATATTCATATAATTTTATCATTGGCAAACGAAAAAAAATTTTATTCATACTTATAATTTATTTACATGCATCATATTATGCATATACAAATCAAGCTATTGTGTGTGTCATATTAATCAAAATTAAAATTCCCCGAGTCAGTACCAGTAAATTCGGGTGGCTAAATTGTTTATAAATTCCGTTATATCATACCTTATAATATGATACCTTGTCTTTTTAAACAAAGTTCGATATATTTGTTGCTTTATGGTCTTTCAGTTTTTAAAATCTATCATGAGTAAAACCACGGAGCAAATACAAGGAGGAGGTGTTGTAATTAGATTTCACTATGTAACAACGCGTGACAATTTGCGGGGTGAGGGGGTGCTAAGCCCCACCCACTTAACTGTTTTCCATCTACCGATAAATAGTAAAACTACTTGCATCGTTCCATATGGATGCTGCAATGTAGTTTAGTCACAAAATGATTATAATAACTATAAAAATAATATTTTGGCGATAAAAAATTCTTTAGGACTGAATGCAAAACAAATTTCAACACCTTCGTATGATTATTTTACCAATACTGAGCTCTACGTACCTTTATACTTTTATTTCCCATGACACAAAGTGCCGCCATCTAGTATATTTAATTACATTTGAAAGCCGACGCAGAGATTTTTCTAGAACCTTTTTAATAAATTAGGTATAAAATTACTTGCAAATGTAATGTGATGCCATCCACCAGAGCGTCTATCTGAGTAGTTTTTACACGATAAAACACAACACTTCATCCTTTTCTTCTTAATACTACGAAAATACACCGATTTGCGATTTTCGACACATAAGCGTACAGGACGAACGCTGACAGTATACTAACTAAAGCCACGCCCACTGTGATGACGTCAGGACCTAGTTAGAATCACAGTGCACAGTTGCTTAGGCCTTCTTTCGCTTTGTATTTGCTCCGTGAAACTAACAAATTTTACGGGTTCTATCGCATTTTATTTTAATTCGCCCGAGTCCACCGCCATAGATGCTGTAAAGTAACCGAAACGTCAGGAATTATAAAACAATTAAAATTAAACGCGATAAAATTCAATGTATAGCATTCGCGTAAATATAAAAAATCATTCAATCACTTACCATATTCGGAGTTTCTGTATGATCACCAAATTTGTAATCTGAATTTAGGAAAAAAGCCATTTTGGTTTATAAAATCGATATCTAAAAGTCCTGGTTACGAAATAATTTTCGTTTAATTTTAAAAGAATGACCGCTAAATAATAATCAATTCGAATTTGTTTTTACAGAGCTTGTGGATTGAACGTACAACGTTGGTAACAGAAAACACACTGCCTGGAATTTTGCGGTGGTCGGAAGTGATATCGAGATCTGTAGAAGAAATTCCACCGGTTGAAGTGAGTTAATTCTCTTGAAATATAGAGATTTAACATTTAATAGCCCCGAGGAGGCATTACCGTATTATTGTGTTTACTATTACTTTACTTTTACTAAAATTTTTTTATATCCCTAGAATATTCATATGTTAAATAGCTCTAAATTATTAACAGTTTACGTATTGTGAAACTATATAAACTAAAAACAGTAAAAGCAGCATATTGAAAATGTATCAAATTCTGCAAAAAATGTCATATTTGTATAAAAATGTGTAATCGATAACTATTAATGTCTTTTCTCCCGTGTTTTAAAGGTTATTAAGTAATATATTTTAAATGTATTTAAATATTTTAATCGTGGCTAAATACATTCATTAGAGCCTGTCAGTCTACTGCTGAACGTAAGCTTCTCTCATATTTGCCATAGATACGACGCTTGGCGGGCGGATTGATCAACCGCAGCTTTTATCTACCGACTTCAAAAAGGAGGAGGTACTCAATTCTACTGTATGTTTTTATGTGTGTTACCTCATAACATTTTCTGGGTGAACCGATTTCGGTGATTATTTTTTTATTTGAAAGCTGGTGCTTCTCATGTGGTCCCATATAAATTTGATCAAGGTCTGACCAATAGTTTTTGATTTATTCTTAATAATTTATATTGAAGTCGGTTGTACAACATTTTTAATTTTAAATTATTTTCTAATTATTATTAGGAAGACGCTGGTGCTGCATATCTCCTGGTTTGTTTCCCTTTATTGTCCAAGGGACGATATGGGGTAGTGGATTCTCTTATTGTGTCACTACATGATGGTATATAGTACTGAAGCAAATTAACCAATTATTGTAATATTATATATAATTAATAAGAAATACTAGTTGTTGCCTGCACGTGTTGTCTCCATGCATATAAAACAAAGTCGCTTCTTCCCGCCGTCTGTATGCTTAGATCTTTTAAACTACGCAACGGATTGATGCGGTTTTCATCAATAGACAGAATAATTCAAGAGGAAGGTTTATATGTATATTACATGTATATTATATATTATATAATTCTTCTGTCTGTGTGTATGTGACCAAACTCGTCCTGAACGGTTGGATCGATTTTGTTGAAATTTTGTGTCTGTGATTAAGTTGATTAGAGAATGGTTTAGTTTCACAATTGGATACGGTAGGTGGCGTTGTTGTCGAGATCCAGAAATAAACCGTGCGAAGCCGGGGTGGATCGCTAGTTGAACGTAAATTAAACTTTAGGAATTCTAGTTGTTATAAAATGTATGTTATGTCTTTTTCCATAAAAAATGTACCTCTATGCCATATTTCATTAAAATCCCTTCAACCTTTTGAGTGTGATTGAATGAAAAACATCCAAACAGACTTCACATTAATAATATTTTCATAAGGATATTGTGTTGTGCGACAGTTCGCGTGCGAAACGATGGAGGCGACGGAGCGCGAGCTGCGCAGCCTGATATCGCAGTACACGGCGGAGCCGGCGCAGAACATCAACCCGTTCTCCATGCGGCTGCAGGGCACGATCGACGCGAACGTGCAGGGCGGCATCACCAAGTACGAGCAGGCGTTCCTGAGCGGCGAGTTCGCGCGGGCCGCGGCGCCGCGCGAGCTGGCGGCCGCCGCCAAGCTGCGCCGCCTCATCGCCTCGCAGCTCGCCGTCGTCGACGCCGGCCTCGCGCTGCACGCCCGCCTGGCCCCCGAGGAGGTCAAGCCGCTGCATAGGTGAGCGCCAATCAAATGAAAACTTCTTTGGAATCGTTGTGATCTGAAACTTGATGAAACGAAAAAGCGACGCTAAAAACAGACAAACATATGCGTCTATAGGATTTATCCTGCGTGAGAATGAGATAGAATACAGTACACAATGTTTCCTATTATATCGGTCTCCCCTTTGTACGGTGCTTTAAAAATGGTTAATATAACTTTTAACTGTTAAAATAAACAGTTTAAAAAAAATATTAAATAAATAAAATTAACCATATTGAATAAAATTATCATCCATTCACAATCCACGATTTCGTGACTTACCAAAACTTTTGTCTTTCTTTATGCAGCACCTGTGGTTAAAAACTTCAAGTTTAGTTTTCTGAAAGTTTCATTCCTATCGCGTGTGAACGCATGTTTACTTCAGCCAGTATCAAGGATAAAGAAATTATCAGTTGTGTTTGTTTCAAAAATGTCTTCATAATATGTTTATGCGTCACATTAAGAAGTTTTGAGGATATTTTGGAATTATATATAGATAGTATTGAAGAAAAACATAATGAGACCATGACTAAAAAATTAAAATATTTTTTTGCCATAAAACTCTCAGAAATGAGAGGAAGCCGGTGCCCAACAGTGGAATGTATATAAGCTCTATACGTCTTACTGCTACTTTACTTTAGTTTTATCTAATATTGAAACCCTCAGCGTCGACATATCAAGTGAAGTGTATTTTCGAAGGAAGCCTAAATTTGTCTCTAAAAATCTTGGTGTTCTCAATGGAGCGAAACGGTATTTCATGCCGGCCCACCGCTTGCCATTTTATAAGACGCAGGTTCGGCTTCACATGGAATCCTGTACAAATCTTTGGGCTGGAACATTCTAGCTCCTTTCACTTTACCGCATATAATGAAGAGTTTTTTCCGATCGGATTTTCGTAACAAATTAAAAAATGCTACATTTTTGATCGCATATTTAACCACTCACACAACCAAAACACATCTCGACGATTAGCAATCCGCTGCTGTGCGTTTTGCCATTACAGGCATTAGAGTATAAGAAATGAGCCTACTCCTAGGCTCGTTTATAACATGGTGCAGCCATGCTGCAGCTATATTATAATTGTGGTACGAATAAGTTGCCCTGACTGGAGAAAGATATATATCATATTACTTTTCATCAATGAAGTTTCTAGAATTATTGAGCAAATTTAGTTTCCTAACGTTAGATGTCGTAGTAATACCGCTATTATTTCAAAACGCACCACAAATTCTTACTGATAAATGTCATTGTTTTAACCCAAAATAAGTTCTAAGATTGACGAAAAAAATTTGCTACGTGACGCGGTGTGTGTGAATTTATTATTGCGACATCTAGTGTCGCAATAATAAATTCACACTATTATAGACACAATGCTAATAGATATAACGTTGACATTGCCCTACCTAACCTATACTGCTACGTGAATGATGTTAGTGATGTAGTTACTCTCCTTGAAAGTGATCTGGCTTATATCGATATTCAGTATATGATTATTATCATGTATATGAATTGTTTTGACTGAAGAAACAGAATTGAAAAAAAATATGATAAAAGGGTAAAATTGCAAAATTTATGGGAAATTGTCTTGACTACGTATATCCCCGTAATTCATATATCATCATCATCATCATTACAGCCCTTCACAAGTCCACTGCTGAACATAGGCCTCCCCAAAAATGCCACAAAGCACGGTCCTGAGCCACCTGCATCCATCGACTTCCTGCATGTCTTACCAGGTCGTCACTCCATCTAGTGGGGGACGCCCTACACTAAATCCGCCGGTACGAGGCCGCCACTCGAGAACCTTTTTCCCCATCAGTTGTCGGTTCTTCGAGCTATATGGCCGGCTCATTGCCACTTCAGCTTACTAATCCGTTGGGCTATGTCGGTCACGCTGGTTCTACTGCGGATAACCTCATTTCTAAGTTTATCACGCAGTGAGACTCGAGCATAGCCCTCTCCATAGCTCGCTGAGCGACCTTGAGCTTCCTCATCCGGCCAGCAGTGAAGGACCACGTCTCAGTTCCGTAAGTCATCACTGGCAACACGCACTGGTTGTACAGCCTCGTTTTCAAGTTTTGAGGTATACCTGACGAGAAGATGTGCCGTAATTTCCCGAACGCTGCCCAGCCGAGTTGAATCCGTCGATTGACCTCTCGGTCGAGTTGGACTTACCTAGTCGGACTATTTGTCCCAGGTAAACATACTCGTCAACAACTTCGAGCTTAGTGCTCCCAACAACTACCGGCATAGGTGTGACATGGACATTAAACATGATCTTTGTTTTGTCCATGTTCATCTTAAGACCTATTCGTTGGGAGGCACTATTGAGGTCATTGAGCATAGTGCTTAGGTCCTCCAGCGATTCTGCCATAAGGACTATATCGTCGGCAAATCGAAGGTGAGTGATGTACTCGCCATTGATGTTAATACCGTATCCTTTCCAGTCCAGAAGCTTGAAAACGTCCTCAATGCAGCGGTGAAGAGTTTCGGGATATAACGTCACCCTGTCTTACACCTCTCTGCAGTTGGATAGGTTTCGTACTCCTGTTCTGTACTCGGATAGCCATCGTAGCCCTACTGTACAAGCACTTCAGCACTTCGATATACCGACAGTCAACTTGGCACCGCTGAAGGGACTGCAGCACCGCCCAAATTTCAACGGAATCAAAGGCTTTCTCATAGTCCCATACGCCAGACATAGTGGCAAATTGTACTCCTCGGACTTCTGTACAATTTGCCGGAGGGTATGTATGTGGTCTATGGTGCTAAAACCTTTTCAGGCTCAGCTTGTTCGGGAGGCTGGAAGTCGTCGAGTCTGCGTGCGAGACGATTCGTAATGACTCTCGAAAACAGCACGTAGACGCGGCTCAGAAGGAAATCGGTCTGTAGTTCTTCAAAGAGCGTTGTCGCCTTTCTTGAAGAACAAGACCACCGCACTTCCGCCTCCGGTGTAATGCCACCATGTGGGACGGAATTAAAGAGCTTCTGAAGGACTTCAAGTACCGGTTTTCCACCCGCTTTCAGAAGCTCCGCTGTAATTCCATCCTCGCCTGGGACCTTGCCGTTTTAAGGTGCTGGAGAGCCATTCTAATCTCGCTCAGACTGACGTCCGGGATATCATCGGAATAGTGTCGGATAAGACTCGCTCTTGGATCGTTACTCACACTTGCGTGTGGCTCCAACGATGATGTGTACAGCTGCCCATAGAACCTCTCAATCTCACTCAAAATCTCAGGTGTCCGGAAACGACGCTGCTACACTCGGTCTTCAGCTTCGACAGTTGGCTCTTTCTGGCAGACAGATCTCTAGCAAAGACTTTGGAGCCCTGGTTCCGCACGATCGCTTCTTCAATACGAGCTGTATTGAAGTTGCGCAAATCCCGCCGCATGCATTTGGAGATCTGTCTGTTCAGTTGCCTGTATTCTGTCATATCTACTGAAGACTGCAGCTTCATATCCCGTCTAACAGCCATGAGATTAAGAGTGTGATCGGAGAGTTTTTGTGTTCTTCTGCGGCGGGTCTTGCAAAACTTAGCTCCGACCGCATGGACAGTTTCCACGAGCTTGTCATTCATATCGTCCACTGCATTGCAATCTTCTAGGCACTGAAAACGGTTTCGTAGTTCGAGCTGAAAGGTTTCGGACTTTGGATTAGAGCACGAGGGGACGGAGCGTTGACTTCATTAGACGTGACCTCTCAACTTTACGTTTAGGTTCAGTGTGCCCTCACCATTCGGTGATCGCTGCCGGTTTTCACCTCGCGATCACTGAGACATCACTGAACAATTGTCGTCTGGTTGTCGTAATGAAGTCGATCTCATTTTTTGTCGAACCGTCGGGGCTCGACCAGGTCCACTTCCTGTGGGGCCGCTTCTGGAAGAAAGAGTTCATCATAAAAAGTCCCTCTCTCTCCATGAAGTCGGCCAGCTGCTGGCCCCTTGGGTTCCGTTGCCCTACTCCGAATTTCCCTACTTTCAGCTCACCGTACTCTCTTGTGCCTAGTTTTGCGTTGAAGTCTCCCATTAACACCATATAGTGGGTTTTGGAGGAATGCATGGCTCTAGAGATATCCTCATACATTTCCTCCACCTCCTCATCGGGGTGTGCCGAGGTTGGTGCGTAAACCTGTATGACCTTCAGCGAATACCGTTTGGTGATTCTGAGTATAAGGTACGCAACCCTCGTCGACACACTTCCAATCTTTACAACGTTGTTAACGAGAGACTTGTGGACGATAAATCCGACACCTCCTTGGGACAGATAGTCGCCTTCCGGTGATAGAACAAGTTGCTGGATTCGAGGATTACCGTGTCCTCCCTCTTCGGACCTCGGATAATCCTATAATATTCCAGCGTAACTTGTCTATCTCTTCTTCCAGCTCCAGGATCTTCTCGTCAGTCCTCAGGGTACGTGCGCAAGTTGCCAGGTCGAGTCGTTGTAGGTGGCAACCGAACTCCACCGGAGATTCTTAGCACCCTGCCCCGCCGTTACCATGGTCGCCACCGTAGCCAGGAATAGCGGGGCCGCCGGGACTGGGGCCGTTTCTTTGTGTCGTCGCTCATGGGGTATATTGCCATAGTTGCCACGCTTGGCGAGCGGGTTGGCAACCGCAGTTTTTTATTGTTTTTGCTGTTATCAGAAAGATGCTGCCCATCCTCTGTCTCAGTTTCCTCTGTCGCCTCTTACGACACCCACGGAAGATATGGGGTAGTGAGTATTCTTACCCGCCACTACACGGGTAATTCATATAGCCGGCATATAATGAATTATCTTTAATGGAAATTTATTGACTGTTAGCTAAATTATCATTTATGAAATGAAACAAGGAAAATTATAAAAAGCAATAATTTTGCAATTATTTATTGTCATTGAAATAACACATATTTGTTTAAAATTATCGTTTTAATTCAATATTGAAATATTACATTTTAGACGATAATGAATTCAGATACTAATGTAGATCATGATATTGAGATCACTTTTATTTCAGCTTTCGTTTAAAAGTCATGAGTATTACTAAACTAACCTAACAAATGTTCATCCAGTATGTGCAATATGTTAGTTAATGAACAGGACAGTGATAAAATTTTATCGAAAACTTTAATATCGGCGTAGTCACAACACTATCGCAGCTATTTTTATTCAAAATGTATTTACAGATGAACCTTAGTATAACGAAACAACTTTGAATATTACTTGTAATAAAGGCAATTTGATATTTTGTCCATGTTTAGTCAAGTTTTTATCCAAAAAAAGGAAAAACTTATACGTGCCTTCGGTACGAAACACCTCCATTCAAAATATTTTTCTTTTTACTTTCGTTTTTGCACTCTAATATTGCACAAAACGGCATATTTTCGCATATATCATTTAAGCAGCGATCCGTCAACTCGCAACAATTTGAACCTGCGACTGACAGTCAATTACGCTCTACTGTCACTAATTCTGACTCACGTGCCCCGCCCACTTTGGGCTTCCTCTTGTTTTTTATGTTCCGTGACATTGAGCGATACGCGCGCTCTATACCTTGCTTATTTGTACTCTAAGTTCGAACACTCTTATCTATTGTTCTAAGGGGTCCTTTCTAAATATTACTATACTCTTTGGCGGGGTCTAAAACTTTGACAAGTAATGCGCCAATTGGATATGCCGACGCTTGACAGATTAAGTACATGCAGTTTTAATATCATTTCGTGCTGTAATTACGATGTAAAACGAAAAAAGATTTTAAAATCGACACTGTTTCGGATTTTTTTTTTCGATCGAGCATTGTACAATGTATCGTGTTTTGAACCTTTAATATCACTCAATAAAAGATGTATCTATGACATTTTTTTTTTGTGGACTTAAATATAGTAATTTGACAATTTAAAATTAATTTTATAAGAACCAATAATGGGATAACACGCCGTTAAGACTAGGGCTTTTTACGCGCTTTTAAATGAAAATCGATCAAGTACAAATAGCGCTCACGCTCTGAAGGTAATCAAATCAAAAGTGAGAGTAATAATTACAAAGAATGAATCAAGTCATAAAAATTTTCATAAGATCTATCTACTATGGATTGTTATTTTGCTTGTAATTCGTTATTTATCTATTGTATATTTTTATTTTTGTATACACGTTCCGCCTCCAGAATCAACGACATGGCCTCGCGTTGTATTTATTCCATTAAGTTGGAATGATTTCCTTAAACTGTCGTGACAAATATACTGTTCTTCCTATTTCCATTTTTTACATTCTAATACCATTCTTCTAGTTTTAGTTATTTATTTATTCTAGAGTATTTTTTTAAATATTTTGATTTCACTTTATATAATTCACAATAAAATTATTATTTTTATATATTACAGGCGTCTGGTAGAGAGGTTTAATCAACTGAGACAAAACTTAGGTCCAGGCTTAGCCCGAGCTAGACGGCAGCTATCTGAAAGTATTGTTAAGTAAGTATATTTCATGAATACACAATAATAAAAAATATTTATTGTATATATGTACTTACTAACATTAATTTTATTTATTACTACTTTACAGTACTCCACTACCGCCGGTGCCAGCATTGGATAAACGATCTCAAAGCATACAACAAAGCGAAAATTACTATGAAGATGGACATCTCTATAATAAACCAATTGTATGTACTTAACAAGAAAGCGACTAAATAATATACTCCAGTTTTTATTATAATTTTAATGCATATTTCGGTTTTATATAATTTTAGTATACAGTTGATGACTCTGAACAGCAAAGCAGCATAATGTCGAACAGTCTACCAGCAAACGACAACAGAGAATGCGCGGATAACAGCAATATGGCGAAATCGGCGCCGCCATTACCTAGCCGACCCAAGTCCGGCGACCCGAGGAGTCCCACCAGGCTAGAGAACTATCGGTAAACTTTTCCCGTAATCGTATTTTGTAAATACATATTAAAACCATGACGGAATCTAAGAACATTTCATATCAAAAGTAAGACGTTGTATAATACAACACCAAAAATACCAGGTATATAAATACATATATTAACTTATTTTGTATTTCCGACGTTTCGAGCACTTTATAGCACACATAGTCACGGGAGGGACTGACGTGTTCGACGTCCTAATTTTTGGTCCGATCTACGCAGTATGAACTTGTAGTATTGTAAAGTCTTGCAGTTATATGCTTGGGTTGGGATTCAATTTAATTTATTATAGGATCCAAAGCAGATGATAGCACCCAGCCATCTTCTGTATTGAAATTAGGATGTTTTTTAATTTCTAAATTCTATAGCCTCGCGAATCATCCTTGGTGCAATCAATCTGTGTTCTTTAGCGAGGATTTGTGAACTGTGTAACTTCCAGGAACTCTGCAGTCTGTGATCACGTACAGGATCGCTCCCGTCACTACGTCAGATTTGATAGACCACAAAATGTAATTCCCTCAGAGTAATTACATACGTATGTATGCTTAGAGAGAACCTACAGTTCTACATAAATTGAGCCAATATATTTGTCTCGCTTTTTCCAATTTCATTTTCAAATAAGGAAAAAAGAGAAACACTATTGAAAGATATTGCGTGTAATTTATGCGTAGAGCTTTAATGACAAGTGGTCATCTTTGGTATCTTTATACTATGCCAAATATGAGAGTAAGTACACTCGTATCTTCTGATTTATTAAAAATTTGACATCTCTATTGTGGTTGTATTAAGTGTGACGTTATTTCACAAGACATGACGTCTTTCATCTATAGTGATTTCGTTCTCAATGTTAGCAATAATTGAATCGATACACTCGTTTTTGTTAATTGATTTATTTTTTATAACTTTATCAAACGTCTAAAAATATAAAGAAAATAGGACTAATTTATTATTATTCGAGCGATCAAGTAAATTGTTTTCTAAATAAAGTACTGATGATTATATTAATACATTTGTTTCGCCTTTGTTTGCCAACCACTCAATGGTGATTGGCTGTCAGTCACAATCGCTCTGTTTTGTACGCTCTTTTAAATGAAAATCAAGCAAATAGCGCTCACATCCTGAAGGTCTAAATCTAGATTAATAACTGCAAAGAATGAATCAAGTCGTAAAAATTTTCATTGCATATTCGTGTCGCAAATTTTAAAACTAATGGTTTGTGAGGTATGACTACTAAGCCTTGATAGTCACGCGATACATAAGCGAGTTGGATCCAATTTTTAATCCTAACTTTATAGACTTATTTACCACTTGCTCAGCGGAAATAAAACCATCGAGAAAGCTCTTATCTGTTTGATGAAAATATTTCGAATTCATGCAGTGAAAGCTGGATCTTAATATAATGTCGTGTAGCGATGGCGTAATAGAATCCAATACCTTAGACTTACCTTAGAAGCTATAAGACCCCATACCATCCCGTGAATATGTGAAATGAAACAGGAGATAGGCAGCAATATCTTCCTGATAACAACTAAAAATAATAAAAAATTGCGATTGCCAACCCCCTTGCTAGGAGAGGGAACTAAAGCAAATATTCCCCATATGTATATATGAGAAAATCTATGGAAAAGACCTATATTCAGCAGTTGATTTTAGATAGGCTGTAATTAATGAACGAATGATGGATAATATCGTGATGGTGCGTAAATGGCGTCGCCTCTATTCACCTTTCGCTCGCACACTGTTGCTATCTATACTCACACCTGCCGGTAAAGACTGCAAAAAAATACGTTGCTATATGCGTTTTTCGTGCGTTTTATAACTTCAGTCCAACTTGTCATTGGAATCAATAACAAAATGCCATAAACTACAAAAACAAAATCAGTCCGATTTGCTAATTTGTGAGCTACGACGCGTTCTGAGAGTTTTCTTCATAATTATTGTTGATTTTGTTTGTTAATATTTTTGTATAAAATTTTTTATATCATTGAGACATGAGTAACCATTTTTAAAATTTTCGTTTGACTGTCTGTCCAAGCTAATCTTCAGAATGGCTGAACCGATTGCAATAAAACTTCACGAACAAATAGAGAGTAATACCAGGAGTGACTAAATTTTATCCGAAAATTTTGAGATTTTATTAAAATAGAAATATAGATAAGATAAAATAAATGGTCTTTAATGATTATCTTAAGTCTAAATAACGCCATATTAATAGATGCCAACCAGACGAAGCCAGAGCGGGTCGCTAATTATAAATGTTATTTTAAAAATAATGTACTTGTGTAATACAATTCGTTTCAAATATTTTCCCATTAATAAAAAATTTCCAGTTAACCGAATAATATAACGTTTTAATGATATACCGTTATTTTCGCTATTGTTACTGTGCATGTTGACGGTACGGGCTCGATGAGCCGCCATTTCTAATCCCATTTTTATCCGTACGGACTGTAATCGATTTATTGGTAGTTGTGATGGAGCGAGAAAAGAGGAGGCAGACCGCGGTCGTGCCGCGGTTATTATACTATCGTAGCAGTGCCCTCTGTGTATGTTCCGTGAAGCAAACCCGGTGTCGATTAGAAAAACAGAAATAAATAAAATATTTCGAAGGAGTGGTTTGTTACATATTTGCAGTTATTATTCCTGTAAAACCCAAAATAAGACTAGGGATAATTTGGCAGAAATATACCGACTGAAATTAAGTAGATTTCATAGTGACCTTTTCACGATATATTTTTAATTACCACGATAGTGCGAAATTCTGCATTATTCGACTACGCTTTTGTTGTTAGATATCAGATGAAGCTTCTATTAATTCATTGATACAAATAAGTATTTCGAACCGGATTAATAAAAATCCTAAATTTTACTAAACCACAGACTAAATGAATTTATCGACAACATTTTTTGTTTCGCTAATAGCTTATCAATAGAGGTATCTATAGAATAGAAAAACGGCAACAACCTTGTAAAAGAAAGAAGGTGAGAATAATATAGCTATCTTATATTGTACTACGTAAGTCTATGTATATAGAGTTCAACAACAAGAATTATGTTCTTATTTTGGGATTCCCTATACGAGGGCGACACTGAAATTTTTAGAACTGGCTACCTGTAAACGATATAATAAAAAATAAGTTCAAATTTTGAAAATGGAACTCTTTGCCAATATTATTGTGTATGTATTTTATTAATTTGTCATTTGTTTACGATTTGGCGGCAAATTGAAAATTGTCTGTCAAGTCAGCATGTATTTAACGCGAGAAAATTTTCGTACAATGCTTTTTATGACTTTCGATGTAATTTAAGTCAACAAGAAAGTTATGATAGACTTCGATTGGCCTTTCACGATGAAGCCTGTTTACAACTGGTTTAATGAGTTTATACGTGGTCGCACTAATCTCACCGTGATCTGTGTTAGGGACGGTCTTCTACGGCGACGACTGAAGATAACATCAGTGTTGTGCGGCGTATGATAGAGACTGACAAAGAGTGACTTATCAGCAGATTCGGACAAGCTTAGGCATCGGTATGAGTCAAGTGCACAAAATCCTCCATGAACATTTAGCAGTCTGGAAGCTTAGTGCCCGGTGGATACCTTATAATTTGACAGAGGCCAAAAACTCCGTCGTGTTGATTGGTGTCGTGAAATGGTTCAAAGATTTAACGGAGGTGACTCAAATGCTGTGTTCGACATATTTACGGGTGACGAGCTGGATTTATTGTTATGATCCTGAAACTAAGAGACAGTCTGCTGTCTGGGTGTTTCCTTCCGAGGAGTTGCCAACTAAAGTGAAGAGAGGTCGAAGCGTGGGAAAAATATGGTGGCCTCGTTCTTCGGAAGGACAGGTCATTACAACAATTGTTTTAGAGGATCGAAAACAGTTACTGCAGAGTGGTACACTAACAACTGTTTGCCACTTGTCTTGTAGAAAGTTCGGGAGAAACGACCTCGTACTAGGATCCTCCTTCACCACGACAACGCCTTGTTGCACACCGCCAAACAAACAATCGACTACTTGGCGACGTCAGACGTGGAATTACTGGGTCACCTGCCTATAGCACCGACCTCGCACCTTGCGATTTTATTTATTTCCGAAAATAAAACAAAACTTCGAGGAAAACGTTTTATGGACGCCGAGGAAGCAGTGGCTGCGCTTCAAAATGCCGTCGAAGAGACCCCTAAGGACGAGTAGGCAAAGTGCTTTTTCAGTGGTTCCATCGGATGCAGCGATGTATTGATGTAAATGGACACTATTTTGAAAAGATATAATAAAACTAATAACTTGCTAGTTTGTTCAGTTTTTGATTTTCTAAGAACTTTCAGTGTCACCCACGTATGCTTTTAATTACTCCGAGGTAATTCCCATACAAGTTTTTATAGAGTTTTGTTTTGAGATCTTGTAATAAGTATCAATTCACATGAGTGTCTACTACCTACTGTTGTTAATGTTGATTAGGCATATCTATAAATACATTCTAGATGCTGCCTTAGATGGTTAGGTTTATATAAATTTAAATTATTTCAGTGATTCAATGGAGGAGGAGGTAGAAACGCGTCGACACAGTCGCGCATCTTGGAGCGAGCCTGGCGACGCGCCGCCACTTCCGCCCAGAGTTTCAGGTACTAAGTTATTACTATTTCTTTCAAATTGAATTATCTACTGTTTAATAAATGATTTTTTCATTTTTAAGGCAGTTAATGTAGGAAGCTTTTAAGGTTTTATTTCTTAGATTTGGTTGAGTATAATTGCATTGTGTTACAAAAACCTTATCTCAGTCCCAACTAGCAACATCTGGTGAGCGTGAGCGGAAGATTATTAGCCCTTATTTTATAGATGTCTAAAGTAAGATACTGAACGGAATTTAGTATATTATCGAAATAAGACGCGTGCGTGTGGTGTGCGCAGGCGACAAGCGGTCGTGGGGAGAGGCGCCGGCGGTGCCGCGGCGCGCGGCGCGCAGCGAGGCGGGCGACGAGCGCGACTCCGGCGTCAGCGTGGACGCGCACGCCTACACCAACGCGGACGAGCACCGCGCGCACCACAGCGGTACGTGCACTGCAGCCCGCAGCCCGCAGCCCGCAGCCCGCCTCACTTGCGAGTACCTCCACACCCGAGCGGGATCTCTTACCGCTCTCGCAGCGAGGCGGGCGACGAGCGCGACTCCGGCGTCAGCGTGGACGCGCACGCCTACACCAACGCGGACGAGCACCGCGCGCACCACAGCGGTACGTGCACTGCAGCCCGCAGCCCGCAGCCCGCAGCCCGCCTCACTTGAGTACCTCCACACCTGAGCGGGATCTCTTACCGCTCGCAGCGAGGCGGGCGACGAGCGACCCGGCGTCAGCGTGGACGCGCACGCCACACCAACGCGGACGAGCACCGCGCGCACCACAGCGGTACGTGCACTGCAGCCCGCAGCCCGCAGCCCGCAGCCCGCCTCACTTGCGAGTACCTCCACACCCGAGCGGATCTCTTACCGCCTCGCAGCGAGGCGGGCGACGAGCGCGACTCCGGCGTCAGCGTGGACGCGCACGCCTACACCAACGCGGACGAGCACCGCGCGCACCACAGCGGTACGTGCACTGCAGCCCGCAGCCCGCAGCCCGCAGCCCGCCTCACTTGCGAGTACCTCCACACCCGAGCGGGATCTCTTACCGCTCTCGCAGCGAGGCGGGCGACGAGCGCGACTCCGGCGTCAGCGTGGACGCGCACGCCTACACCAACGCGGACGAGCACCGCGCGCACCACAGCGGTACGTGCACTGCAGCCCGCAGCCCGCAGCCCGCAGCCCGCAGCCCGCCTCACTTGCGAGTACCTCCACACCCGAGCGGGATCTCTTACCGCCTCGCAGCGAGGCGGGCGACGAGCGCGACCCGGCGTCAGCGTGGACGCACGCCTACACCAACGCGGACGAGCACCGCGCGCACCACAGCGGTACGTGCACTGCAGCCCGCAGCCCGCAGCCCGCAGCCCGCAGCCCGCCTCACTTGCGAGTACCTCCACACCCGAGCGGGATCTCTTACCGCTCTCGCAGCGAGGCGGGCGACGAGCGCGACTCCGGCGTCAGCGTGGACGCGCACGCTCACACCAACGCGGACCCGCAGCCCGCCTCACTTACTTTTTATTCCATCTTCTGTGGTGCCCATCGTAGACAGATCCTAATCATGGTTTGGTCGTTCCTGTAGAATAGAATCACGGTATATCTGATGGGCTGAAAAGTTCGTATCGTTTCTATGAGATTGCACCACTAGAATAAAATCCATATCATTTTTAGTTAGTACCAACCTTCAAAAGAAACGTGTATAAATTTGACAGCTGTCTGATTATTAGTTTGTGAGATACAGCATTTTGAGTGAAGCAACTTTTGTTGTTTTGAAAAAAAAAATGGATAAAAAGGAATTTCGTGTGTTAATGAAACACTATTTTTTGATGAAAAAAAAGTGCTGCTGATACCAAAAATTGGCTTGATGAGTGTTATCCGGACTCTGCGCCAGGCGAAGCAACCATTCGTAAGTGGAATAACTTTCATCGACTATCTTTGAAAGGAAAAAACCATCAACAGCGACTGCTATATTATAGCGTTATTGGAGCGTTTGAAAGACGAAATTGCGAGAAAACGGCCCCATTTGAAGAAGAAGAAAGTGTTGTTCCATCAAGACAATGCGCCGTGTCACAAATCGATGAAAACGATGGCAAAATTGCATGAATTGGGCTTCGAATTGCTTCCGCATCCACCGTATTCTCCAGATTTGGCCCCCAGCGACTTTTTCCTGTTCTCAGATCTCAAGAGAATGCTCGCTGGAAAGAAATTTAAAGCCGATGAGGAAGTAATCGCCGAAACAGAGGCCTATTTTGAGGCTAAACACAAATCGTACTACAAAAATGGTCTTGAAAAGTTGAAAGATCGCTATAATTGGTGTATCGCCCTCGATGGCAACTATGTTGAATAATAAAATCGAATTTTGCCAAACAAATGTGTTTTTCTATACAACGATACGAATTTTTCAGCCCAACTGTTAAGCAGGAGTGCTACTAGGACTGGGCTGACGCATCAGCGTCCTGGGATGTAAACACCAGAGCTCTTAAAATGAAGTATAATTCCGCCCCCAGGTTCTTCAAAAGAGGCATTGCCAAGGCAAGGTCAGAGCACATCGGGCAGCATTGGCGCGATTTCCCCTTTCCCCGGGAACCCGTGCGTTCTAGTCCCTCGCCAAGGCTGTCCAAAGGAACTTCTGTCAGCCATCTCTCCCATCTCTGCACATGGAGGACGACTCACTGGCCCATGCCGCAAAGGAAAAAGCCGACCTGTTAGGCTCTCTCTTTGCGTCAAACTCGACAAGACAAGTCGAGTGGGCCTGATGGTGTCCCTCTCATTGTGCTTACGACGTGTGCTCCCGAGTTGGCACCGGTTTTAACGCTTCTTTTCCGGTACTCGTACTCCCAAGACGTAGTCCCGAATTCATGGAAGACCGCTTTGGTTCACCCGATCCCTAAACAGTCGACCGCCCAGTCCCATTCAACTAGGCATATCGCCATCACCTTCTTGTTCTCCAAAGTAATGGAATCCATTATAAACTGCCAACTCATGAGGTACCTGCTGATTAGTGACCGCCAATACGGTTTTCGTCGGGGTCGATCAGCTGGTGATCTTCTGATCTACCTGACTCACAGATGGACGGAGGCAGTAGAGTCCAAGGGGGAAGCATTGACCGTTAGTTTGGACATAGCGAAGGCCTTTGATTGGGTTTGGCTCAAAGCGCTTCTTTCGATGCTTTCTTCCTATGGGCTTCCAGAGAAATTGTGCAATTGGATCACTAGTTTCCTTGGTGATCGGAGCATCAAGGTTGTAGTGGACGGTGCATGCTCCGATTACAAGCCTACCAATGCTGGTGTTCCACAAGGCTGTGTGTTATCATCTACGCTGTTCCTTCTGCATATCAATGACATGTTGCAAACCAGTGGCATTCATTGCTATGTGGACGACAGCACAGGTGATGCTTTTTACACCGGTCGTGTCAATATTTCTCGGGATCACGTCATCGAGTACCGGAACAAACTTGTGTCTGAAGTCGAGTCATTGTTAAACAAAGTCTCGGATTGGGTACGACTAAATTTAGTCCAGTTTAACCCTCGGAAGACACAGGTTTGCGCGTTTACCGCTAAAAGAACCCTTTGTCGTATCTCCTCAATTTCAAGGCACTTTGTTGCCTCAACCAGTATCGGAATCCTCGGCGTCGACTATCGAGTGACGTGCAGTTTCGTGGTCACTTGAAGAGAAGGCCAAATTGGCCTCTAAAAGCTTGGCGTGCTCGGCAGAGCGGGACAGTATTTCGTGCCGGCACAACGCCTGCAACTTTACAAGGCGCAGGTTCTGCCTCACATGGAATACTATTCTTATCTCTGGGCAGGGCACCCCAGTGCCAGGTCCTTTCACTTGACCGCATCCAGCGCAGAGCGGTTCGACTCGTCGACGACTGAGTTCTTTCTGATTGGCTCGATTCACTGGCGCTGCGAAGGATGTTGTATCCCTTTGCATTTTCTGTCGCATCTACCAGGGGAGTGGTCTGAGGAATTGTTCGGATTAATTCCAGCCGCCAAATTTCTCGAACGCACATCGCGACTAAACTCACAATACTATCCGCACCATCTAGATGCTTGGCGGTCCACCATTGTGCGTTTTACTAGGAGTTTTCTTCCTCGCACAACCTCTGCGTGGAATCGTTTACCACCGGCGATTTTCCGGACCTATATGACTTAGGGACCTTCAAGAAAAGAGCTTACTCCATTCTAAAGGCCGGCAACGCACCTGCGATTCCCTGGTGTTCATGGGCGGTGGTAGTCACTTACCATCAGGTGAGCCGCATGCTCGTTTGCCCTCTTCTATAAAAAGACCATACACTTGGGAAACGAATGTACTTGTGTAGAGCAACGTTGGGAGCCTTGTGGGGTAGGGGGTGGGCCGACCTTGTGCTAGCGCATTTCACTGAGTCTGCTATACAATACAATACATGCGGTTGGCGCGAGCGTGTTTTATAGTACTTATTTAACAAATTATAACTGCCTTTTTCGAAACATATAATATCTATAATGGTGAATTACTGTTAAAGTTATATGAGTTACTAAGTAAAATTGAATTCAAACTACGGCCGTGCTTATGTTTCCCTTTTTTATTTTTTGATAAAATTGTGTATCCGAATGCGAATACACTACATAGGTAATTAAATTTATCTATCAAAAACTGAAAACATCTTTAAAAAGAAAGTGTTACGAAAATATTTGGCAGTGCAACACTTGTAAATGTGTTTTTCTTGCAGTAATAAAAAATGATCTTGTTCAATAAATGTTTTTAACTTATACGTATGTACATAATATTAATAAATGATAATGAGTATTATAATATCCAAAATTATTTTATTTCCATTTTCGTGACAACAAAGGTAAAGTTATTTATTATGTTAAAGCCCATAGCTGAAGAAGTAAACAACAGTGGTTGGCATCAACTCACTTCGAGACAGAAATAACGCCTTTGTACAAAATTTAGTAAATAGATTACAAACTATTTCACCTTTTTCAGATCTCGACCTAACAGTGGAATCGCTACGATATGAAGAAATAATCTCTATGATGTCTGAACCTCTGCGCGTCGATGAGGAGGAGATGCCGCCACCTATCCCGCCCAAGGGTCTCGGTCACCTCAGCAGCTTCGACTCAGGACACCACGAGAACGGGGAGTCCCAATGCTAACGGATCAATAAATTCTGTATGTTATTTTTTATAAAGTAGACAATCGTATAAGTTATTATTTTGGTACCGTAGAATTCATTCATAATGAAATGTTTCGTTAGGGTTTAAGCTATACCAATCGTAATCGTTACATTGATGAGATGAATATATATTTGATATATAAAAGCATATGGTATTGCTTACAACCTTGGGAAGTCTTCGACAATTTTTTATTATTGTACTATACTGTTTAATGCAGTATATTTTTATTTAAGACCCATTGCAATATGCAAACTTGAGATTTTTGTTACAAATCATGCACACAAATAAAATTTGCTGAATTACTTAGTGTAATATATTATATTTGATTTTAATTCGTAAAACAATCTACAAGTCACTCGTACTTTTGCGATTAGCAAAAATTATCTCATCTTGCATGCATATCAATCATATTTTTAGTTTTTGTTTTACATAATTTAAAGCACATTATTTTATATTTGCATTTGTACATTATGCCATATTATAGTATTAATTTCATGGACTGTAATCCGAAAAGAATTTTATTCTGATTTTTATTGATTTAATTTGTGATTTGGATTGAGATAATACTCATGTACTTGTTTGACTTATATTTTGATATATTCGTTATAAATCCCTTTTTAAAGTGTTCCACTTATAATATTCAATATAAAAAGGTTTTCTAGTTCAAAAAAAAGGTATTGTAGTTAATAAATCAAAATATAAGTGAAAAAAGTGCATTGTATGTGTCAATCCAAATCACAAAATATATGAAGATGAATTTTCGCCAAGAGCGTCAAATATATTTTATTATTTTCCCTCTAACAGCCTAAATAGGTGAAATTTTTGAATAGATATGTTCATATCATGTATTTCGTAGGTGTCATACTTACATTATATTAAGATTATGTAATGATAAAATGGTATTTTTTTTATACTTTTAATCTTTAAATGATCACATTACCAAATATATTTTAGTCGTAGGTAGTATGTATCTCATGTAAAAACAATTAATTTAAAACTAAAAATGAATTATAACAACAAATAAACTATGAAACAAGTCGATTGTATCAGTATTCTATTGGATTTGCAAGGATTGTGATATTGGACCTTTTTATGATCATTCCTTTTAAAAAGTATTAATAAAATTAAATAAAACTGCTGGAAAGATTTGTAAATCATGATGTAACGACTCCTTTTACATAAATATAATACACATGTCGATATTTATTTATAGTTTCTAATTTAATTTTATTTGCAATAATTTTTTTAATTTAAATCTGATCTTATTTTTATAGCTATTTTAAGTTAAGTTAATTCAAATCTGTCAATTGTTTTTAATTTTTATTATAACACAACATGTTCCACTATTTATCTCTTTGCTCAATTATGTTTTTATAACATTATATTATTCTAATGACCAAGCACTTGTGTGGGTGCAATTCTAAACTAAATGCACATCTAAGGCTGGGTTCTTATTGTTCACATCCACTATGTTTATACTATTATAAATTAAAATGTTTTTGCGCAGTATTATTTTAACTCAAACCCATAAATTATAGTATGTTGAAACCGTGCTTGAGATAAAGATGAAATTTATCTGAATAAAGACATTTATTTTCATGAGCAAATAAAAAAAAACATATTTTTGTCAGGTTTGTATGTGTATCAATTTTAAAGTTTTATGTCTTATAGTCCTATTGATATAGTTAATGTTACAACATAGTAAATAAACGTTTATAAGCCAACTTAAAGTAAGGTGTGGATTTACTTTATATAATCTTCCAATAACAGTGCAATTTTAGCTTAGTTCAATCTATATTTAGGATTTTTAAACTTTTCTACGTAACTTTACATTACCGTTTTACAAGCGAACAGTTTGGTTTATGTGCTGTATCTAATTGATAGTATAATCTTAACAAGTAAATGATGCATGCGTCAAACGAGCAGTTATCGCTTGAGACTTGAGATCTCTGATAATGAAATTATTAATTTTATTGATGTGTTGTTATACACAGTAATTTTATATTAATGTTGAAATATATGCGCTCCAATTTAAATAGTTACACAAAACGTGTAAACACAATGTCTGTAAATTTGAATGAATAAAAACATTGTTAATTACTGTATCATTTTGTTAATATTACCTATGTTGAATGACGAAAACATTGTTAATCAGAAACAAACCACTGAGAATTTAAACAAATTTAACGCCTGTTAAGATGATATCTGGGCGAATTTTAGTCCGTAAAAATGTATTTCTCTGTTTTCTACCTGGATAATGACATTGCGCAAATGTTTACTATGAACTGGGAATCTTAAATTAAATAAACTGTCCAGTTGTATATCTGTCATAAGACATCCAGCAAACAAATTTAACGAACATAAGAAATTAAAGAAAAACATACAAGCTACTATCCTTCTTATATTGTTCTTTATAAATAATTAAAATTGCTTCAGTTTTGGAGAAAGAAACAGGAAAATGAATAAAGTTGACGATTTCGTCAATTTTTATATGTATGTAATCAGTCCGAGTTGCAGTTGCCTAGTTCGCTCGTTTTGACATAGTGCGACAGCAATAGATAGATCGTTACATACCTATTTTTACAAATTTCTTGCACCCCGGATATCCTTCTAAGAGGCGCGATTGTGAACATTAAGAGGATACCTTGAAAACGAATCGTAGTAGGGGCGTGGTTTAGCCCTTTGTCGGTGAAGCTCAGCTCTTTGTGGGAGTGTCAAAACGAAAGTGATGCAATTACTACATGTATGCAAATTATGAGATAGCTATACTGAGCACGCACTCGGAATTAAACTACGTAAGCGCCAAATAACATTCTTATTTTTTTAACAAAACTTTGTTATGGATCAAAAAAGGGTTTATGTGAACTTGGATATGATTATTTACTATGCTTTAAAAATAATTCGATGAACTTATTCGTAAAAATATTGTGGTGGCATGGAGAAATGCAACTAATTGGAGCCTAATTTACAATTTTTTTTTATCGGGTAAACCAAATGTTATCATGTTTTCCTTTTAAGCAATCCAAGGTCATATAGTCAAAAATCATATACCAAAAATTTGGTTCGTAATCTATAAAACTTAAAAATGTGAAATAGAAAAACCACCAAATTTTCGAGGTATCACCTTAACCTGTGTAAATGTATTTATTATTTAGGTCTCTTCATTTCATGAATTATAAAGATATTTTAATGATTGACGCGTAATTTATCAGTATCAGTTGGCCAATGCTAAAATAAGGTTTTATTCCGACAATTGTCTTTTATTGAAGTCTTTCCAAAAATAACCAAGTGATATTTTCATACTATACAGTAGCTTTTGTAACTGCGTATATAGCTCTTAAGCTCTAGATATTAAGTCCACATTTTCAACGAACAATTGATAAAGATTTTACTTGTATTTATAAGTGATGTGTTTACTCGTATTACTCTATTTGTGACTAATGTTTATTGGGCCTGTTTACATTTTTGTATTTACTATTGTACGTTATAGTTACGTTTTTATGTAGTTATCATGACACTATTTTGTAAATTTTAAAACATCTCTATAAATAATAATCAATTGCTGATTGACCGATTTTGATAAAAACATTTTGTCTGAGTGGGTCCCTGGATGATCTAAACGACTCATAATTGGACCCGGTAGGTGGCGCTGTTGTCGAGATTCAGAAATCACCAGTGCGAAGCTGGGGCGGATCGCTAGTTTTTAATATTTTTATAACATCATATTTTGTTCACTTCTGTAAAGATTTTATATAGGAGCATATAATTTAACTTTTCTTTTGTATTTAGTGAACATTAAGCACGACCAATAGAAAAGAGATTGATGGTTTATTAATACTTTTAGAAAACAGTGTGAATTGAACTATCTCCACTAAGCTAGTTTTGTATTTTAAGCGATAATTGTTGCATCTGTTTTTACATAGAATATAAATATCTAAAATATTATAATTGTTTACTAAAATAGTGTCTCGTTAACTACTTACTGAGTTACCTAGGTTTGAATGTTTTTGACTGATATCACTCGGTAGTGTCTGAAGTTAATGCGGGCGCTCGTCTGTTGTGTTTGTAACGCAGATACTTGTCACGTACAGTAATGGATGAAGATGTTCACAACAAGTTGTAGTTTTATTACACTACATTTAAAACCAACGCTGTTTTTTAATGAGGCTATCCACGAATTTTTCTGCCACCAGAGCGGCGCTACTTTGGAATAAGGTGTAATATTTGACAGATTTCATAGCGGGAGAATAGTGTTTAGGTTAATGTTTCTTTCTGAAATATGTTTCTTTCTGAAATATTAGTTATCTTTTATATTAATTATATTCCTAGAAGTAGAAGAAGTAAATAATGTGTATGTATGTATGTAAGAATATAGCACTGTGGCATTGTTTTGTGTATATACATACACTAGAAACCGAAAAATTTATTTAAAACGCAACTTTTCAATGACGATAACACTGTGTGATCTGCGTAACAAATAAGCTCACCTTAGTCCCAACTAGCGACATCTGGTGAGCGTAAGAATATTGGCGCTCATTAGTATCAGATTTTATTTTTAAAACTTCCGTAATGACATTTTTAATTTATTTTTCTCAAAAGGAACGGTATCTATTCGATATTGTTGGAACGTCTTGCTGTTTAGACTGTAAGTATAGGGCCATTGTATGAAATTGTCCAGTACAAAGAGTAGGTATTTAGAGAGAATAGATTGTTGAACATCGTGAACGTGTAACAGGCGCGGGTCTAGGGGGAGGGTCATGTGGCTGATGACCCCTCAAACCTTAATATATTTTTTTAGGTATAATTTTGCTCTTTAATCAAATCTCTGACCCTCCCAAATTGTAACTAAATCCGCGCCTGACGTGTATCATTTCTAATCATTACTTGTATGCATACGAGCGATATAAATATTTAGATGAAAATTATCTCATATTATTTTATTTGCCTACTGGTTCCTTATTCCCTAGTAAAATAAAGTTGCAGCCTATATATGTCCCACTGCTGGACACAGGCCTCTTCTCATTGAGGCCCGCAACCCGCAGCGCGCCCTGCTAGCAGAGCTGTCAATCTTGTATCGTCAATCACATTATTTTGTCAACATATCTGGAAACTTTATTCAAAAATGTCTTGAAATCATTGGACACGATACTTCTCACTACTGGTCATAGTATCTCTACACTATTCCGGTTTCATTTTATGGTATAGTTATACAGGGTTATTTTGCGATAACCGGCCAAATTTGCAGATAAGGTCCAGGATAAGTAATATAGGCAAATGGTGAAGAAATATTAATTAAAAAAAGTCTAACATATTCTGTCCTTTCTTTTTCTTTTAAATTCAAAATGCGTGGTAATGCATTAACTGATTGTCATTCATAAATATCTAACGCCTACTATTTTACTACGCACGCACACATTCGTAAGGGTCGCTCGGTCGGCAAAAACGTGAATTGAATCGCACACAGAGGAGCGCGCATACGCGTGGTTGTTGTCCATAAATCACATTCAATTTGGGATAATATCAAATAAAAGTAGAAGCCTTATTTACTAGTATTTTGAAAAACTGTAATATCCGTATATCATTATTTATATATTTGAACTTAAATACAAAATTTGGCTACTCTTTGAAAAATAACCCTGTATAGAAATATTTTTTATAGAGTAAGGGTGCAACTGAGTATACAGTCCACCGGATGGTAAGTGGTTGATTAGGCCCATAGACATTTACTTATCCTTGATTTAGAATCAAAATGCAGATGCGTTGTCACCCCTGAGTACTAAGATGGAATTCCTCGTTTCCAGTAAAAGGGTGTCCGGGTCTCTACAATCACCATACCAAAGCAGCAGCATTAGGCTGCTATTTCACATTAATATTCTGTGAGAGCGTGGTCCTGCCCCGGTCGAGGCGACCTATTCGAACTACAAACAATATATAACCACAGCATGGCTCTACCACGTACAAATATAATATATTTACCACTACCTAATACCTGCATCTAATTTTATACCTTTTTTGAAAACCAGCTACTTTTTTTTGCTTATTAAAAAAATACTAGCAACCCGACCAACATTACCAATATTTCTGTAAACCTTTATGTAAAGCAATGCTTGGGATAGGAGTAGTTCACGACTTAAGTCGAATTGCGGATTCGAACCTGCGATAATTATTATCCGCAATAATTTCGTTCGCGGAACTCTAGCATTAGGCTACTGTCGCTTCTCAAACTTCAAACAAAGAAGACCACATGCGTTGCCACCTAAGGGGACTAACTTGAAATACCTCATTGCACTGACCCTCTTACCCTCAAAACCATTAGACGGCAGAGGGTGAACTGCTTCTTGGTGGCAGAATTAAAAAACGAAAGTGTGCAGCTAGTACGTCCGGGGACGAAGTACGGACTCAAACACTTGGCTTTTGGAAACAAAAAAGTTAAAAAATCATCGAGTTATGAAGACGGCTAAACATAGGGTTTTTCCTGGACAGAAACTCTAACGGGGATATCTATTCAGAGTAGAACCAAAAGAGGCACGTATGGCAGCAATTCACAATGCTGTATTAGTTCCTACATTAATGTATGGTAGGCAAAAATGTGTGTGGAAGAACACGGTGTGGCACGAGAGCAGAATAAAATGCAGTAGTAGTGCGGGGTACACTAAGTAGTATGTTAGAAGTGACTCTGACAGGGTAAGAAATTGTGTGATAAGAAAAACATGTGGTTAGCATAACGATTTTATGACCAGGATTAAGAAAGGAATGCTTTGGTGGTTGTTTATGTAAAAATAATGAATGTGAATGGCAAAGTCGTAAGGGTCGCCCTAGACGATTAGAGTTTATAGACCAAATTGGCCATATATTGAATATGGGCCAAATTAAGAGTAGGTACCCACCCTTAACCGACGAGCATGTATGCGAAGGTATAAGGACGTGAAGAAGGCGAGAGAGGTGTGTCAGGATCGTGTCAAAGTAGTCGTTGTAGTCTTTGCCTACCCCTCTGGGTGACGTGTGAGTGTTTATGCATCATCATTACAGCCCTTCACAAGTCCACTGCTGAACATAGGCCTCCCAAAAATGCCAAAAGCACGGTCCTGAGCCACCTGCATCCATCGACTTCCTGCATTTCTTACCAGGTCGTCACTCCATCTAGTGGGGACGCCTACACTACATCCGCCGGTACAGAGGCCGCCACTCGAGAACCTTTTTCCCCATCGGTTGTCGGTTCTGGCTAACCCGGCCATGCCACTTCAGCTTACTAATCCGTTGGGCTATGTTGGTCACGCTGGTTCTACTGCGGATATCCTCATTTCTAAGTTTATCACGCAGTGAGACTCCGACATAGCCCTCTCCATAGCTCGCTGAGCGACCTTGAGCTTCCTCATCAGCCAGCGGTGAAGGACCACGTCTCAGTTCCGTATGTCATCACTGGCAACATGCACTGGTTGTACAGCCTCGTTTTCAAGTTTTGAGGTATACCTGACGAGAAGATGTGCCGTAATTTCCCGAACGCTGCCCAGCCGAGTTGAATCCGTCGATTGACCTCTCGGTCGAAGTTGGACTTACCTAGTCGGACTATTGTCCCAGGTAAACATACTCGTCAACAACTTCGAGCTTAGTGCTCCCAACAACTACCGGCATAGGTGTGACATGGACATTAAACATGATCTTTGTTTTGTCCATGTTCATCTTAAGACCAATCCGTTGGGAGGCACTATTGAGGTCATTGAGCATAGTGCTTAGGTCCTCAGCGATTCTGCCATAAGGACTATATCGTCGGCAAATCGAAGGTGGTGATGTACTCGCCATTGATGTTAATACCGTATCCTTTCAGTCCAGAAGCGAAAACGTCCTCCAATGCAGCGGTGAAGAGTTTCAGGATAACGTCACCCTGTCTTACACCTCTGCAGTTGGATAGGTTTCGTACTCTGTTCTGTACTAGGATAGCCATCGTAGCCCTACTGTACAAGCACTTCAGCGCTGATATACCGACAGTCAACTTGGCACCGCTGAAGGGACTGCAGCCAAATTTCAACGGAATCAAGGCTTTCTCATAGTCCACATACGCCAGACATAGTGGCGGTGTACTCCTCGGACTTCTGTACAATTTGCCGAAGGGTATGTATGTGGTCTATGGTGCTAAAGCTTTTCTGAAACAGCTTTCGGGAGGCTGGAAGTCGTCGAGTCTGCGTGCGAGACGATTCGTAAACTCTCGAAAACAGCACGTAGACGCGGCTCAGAAGGAAATCGGTCTGTAGTTCTTCAAAGGCGTTGTCGCCTTTCTTGAAGAACAAGACCTCCTTCACTCCCACGCCTCCGGTGTAATGCCACCATGTAGGACGGAATTAAAGAGCTTCTGAAGGACTTCAAGTACCGGTTTTCACCCGCTTTCAGAAGCTCCGCTGTAATTCCATCCTCGCCTGGGGCCTTGCCGTTTTAAGGTGCTGGAGAGCCATTCTAATCTCGCTCAGACTGACGTCCGGGATATCATCGGAATAGTGTCGGATAAGACTCGCTCTTGGATCGTTACTCACACTTGCGTGTGGCTCCAACGATGATGTGTACAGCTGCCCATAGAACCTCTCAATCTCACTCAAAATCTCAGGTGTCCGGAAACGACGCTGCCACACTCGGTCTTCAGCTTCGACAGTTGGCTCTTTCTGGCAGACAGATCTCTAGCAAAGACTTTGGAGCCCAGGTTCCGCTCGATCGCTTCTTCAATACAGCTGTATTGAAGTTGCGCAAGTCTCGCCGCATGCATTTGAGATCTGTCTGTTCAGTTGCCTGTATTCTGTCAAATCTACTGAAGACTGCAGCTTCATATCCGTCTAACAGCCATGAGATTAAGAGTGTGATCGGAGAGTTTTTGTGTTCTTCTGCGGCGGGTCTTGCAAAACTTAGCTCCGACCGCATGGACAGTTTCCACGAGCTTGTCATTCATATCGTCCACTGCATTGCAATCTTCTAGGTACTGAAAACGGTTTCGTAGCTCGAGCTGAAAGGTTTCAGGACTTTGGATTAGAGCACGAGGGTGACGGGCGTTGACTTCATTAGACGTGACCTCCAACTTTACATTTAGGTTCAGTGTGCCCTCACCATTCGGTGATCGCTGCCGGTTTCACCTCGCGATCACTGAGACATCACTGAACAATTGTCGCCTGGTCGTCATAATGAAGTCAATCTCATTTTTGTCGAACCGTCGGGGCTCGACCAGGTCCACTTCCTGTGGGGCCGCTTCTGGAAGAAAGAGTTCATCATAAAGTCCCTCTCTCTCCTTGAAGTCGGCCAGCTGCTGGCTATGGGTTCCGTTGCCCTACTCGAATTTCCCTACTTTCAGCTCACCGTACTCTCTTGTGCCTAGTTTTGCGTTGAAGTCTCCCATTAACACCATGTAGTGGGTTTTGGAGAATGCATGGCTCTAGAGATATCCTCATACATTTCCTCCACCTCCTCATCTGGGTGTGCCGAGGTTGGTGCGTAAACCTGTATGACCTTCAGCGAATACCGTTTGGTGATTCTGAGTATAAGGTACGCAACCCTCGTCGACACCTCCCAATCTTCAACGTTGTTAAAGAGACTTGTGGACGATAAATTCGACACCTCCTTGGGACAGATGGTCGCCTTCCGGTGATAGAACAAGTTGCCGGATTCGAGGATTACCGTGTCCTCCCCTCTCTTCGGACCTCGGATAATCCTATAATATTCCAGCGTAACTTGTCTATCTCTTCTTCAACTCAGGATCTTCTCGTCAGTCCTCAGGGTACGTGCGTTATAAGTTGCCAGGTCGAGTCCTAGAACCAATAAACGGATTTTCGAAGTATTTTTACAAACATAAACTCGGTAAAAGTCTTCTGTAGACTTTGTATATCATTCAAAAATGAATATATAAAACAATTTATTGCATTTTACTTATACCTACAAATGGCTAGTGCGGGGTGCAATTTATCTTTATTTTCAGAAGTTGCTATGCTAGTGCTTGGTAAATTTTAATCAAAACGTATTCACTAATAAGTAGCTAATGTTATTCAAATATTTACTGGCATCATTAAAAAATAAGGCTGTCAGCTGACTTTCATTTCCAAAATGCCGCCGATTGGCAGATTTCACATGTTAAAATACATTTTGTTTTCTGTATTCACTGCTGAAGGCGATGTAAGTCAGTGCCTACCCTGATGTTATGCATGACTAACTGATACACTGGTGTGTGTGACTAGGTTTGCCTACCTTATTGCACGGATTTGCTAGAAAATGCATTCACAATACGGGAGTAAGCTGTAAAAGTATTGAATGGCGATTTTTTTTAGAAATAAGATTTTACTAAATTCATATTCATATTTTAAACTATTTCAAAAAAGGAAGTTCTATATTCAACGCGTAAGTTTTGTAACCGATCTTATTTTGATGACTCTTTTTTATTAAATAGTTTATACTTCAGGAGTGGTAATTGGAAATTTGAAAAAATATTTCACCCATAAGGATAGTAAAATAGGGAATAATTTTTTAATGTAATTATTTACTCTACGGGTAAAAAAACTGACTTGTTACAAAATAAAATAAAAGCCGTATTCTTCTATACACTATGTCTTAGCGCCGACTTCATGATGTGAACTTATTTCATACTTTTTAGTTCTTTGAAGCATCGATCACTAACTTTGAAGTCGGTTTTTATTTTTTATTGAAAGTTTTTTCTAATGTACCTACTTTTGTTGATCGATTTCTCGGAAACGTCTTAACTAATTTAAATGATTCCTTTTTAATCAAATAGCCTATAGGTACCTTAAGGGTAGTAACATATTAATTTAAGAAATTATTACACCCCGAAGAATAGAAGAATAGGGGGATGAGGTTTTTATTGTAATATTTGGACGACATTTTAGGTGTTACCTTTAATAAATAATAAAAAAGATTTCAAAAAGTAAAAGTAAGAAGCTAAAATATTTTCCATATAATAGCTTCTGACATCGTTGCTAAGACAAGAATTAAAGCTCCTTTTGTTATATATATACACACAATTATTCTCCTGATGATATTTTTAACGCCGACGAAGCGGGTTTATTTTATAAGTGTCTACCCGATAAAACTTTCGCCTTAAAAGGTGAGTCCTGTCATGGCGGAATACTTAGCATAGAGCGCGCAATAATACTTCTGGGTGCTAACATGTCAAGAACTGAAAAGCTGCCTATCCTATTAATCTGAATTCCTATTAATGAATTTTATATTATATCTGTGTTCAATAAAGAATTATTATTATTATTAAAGGATTGAACACCCAATGTTGGTTGCATTTGCATTTAATTTTAGTATAGAATAAATTTTGTTTTCACAACAGTCTGCGGCATTATAATTTATTTTGTTTATAATACTTTTTGCATAAATTACGGTATTTGTGTAATTATTACTTATTACGCTGTTACATTTATTTAAAAAAAGAACACATCTGTATGCACATTTATTTATTATTTTTACACATGGTTTCAATAAAAGAGTTACTAAATTTAAATATACCTCATTGGATATTATCCTCATATCCTCATATTATCCTATTAATCGGAAAATCGAAAACTCCAAAATGTTCCAGAGGTGTTAAAACTTTGCCTGTGAATTACCAAAATAATCAAAAAGCTTGGATCACATCTACTATTTTTGACACTGGGTAAGTGGAATACCTCTTTAAGTGAGACAAATTTGCAGGTCCCTTAAGGTCCCATCCAGGTTTCACTGTCGTATAATAGGCGAGTCCCATAGGGGATTTTTGTATTTACTGAAGCCCGACAGATGAATATAAGGGAGGATGGATACCTTGCACCCTGTTGAGTACCTACCTCCACCATATGTAAGTCCTTTATGTAATACCGCGCGTCTAGGGCAGCGAATCAGAATAGTAAAAAATATCGTTAGAAATACTCGATAGCGTCAGATTAAAGTAAGGTGGGTTAATTTGTAACACGCTGAAAAGTGTGCATTTCAATAATCTGACGATTTGAGCGTAACCCTTACGTTACGTTGTTGGAGAGTTACAAACTTTGCAAAAACGTCACCTCCACATTCTCGAGCGTGGTCGAATTTATGTTTTATTTTGAAGGAAATAATTCTAGGATAACGGGAAAAATAGAATCTGCCGATTTCCACAAGCTGAAGTAACAAAAATCGTCAATAAACTTTAGTGCGTGCAGTGGCAGTAAAGCATGTGTTCTCCACTCCGCGTTTTTCCCTTTCACTCTTTCTCTATATATTCTCTTTATATTCGACGGATAAAAATGAAAATTAAAATAAATAAATTATGTAGTTATTTTTATTTGAATATCTTTATAAATATAATTCTTCTGTCCGTGTGAATGTGACTGAACTCCTAAACGGCTGGACCGATTTTGATGAAATTTTGAGTGTGTGTGATAAGTTGATTCGAGAATGGTTTAGACTTTAGATTCACACTTGGACCCGGTAAGTGGCCCTGTTGTCGAGATCCACAAATCACCCGTGCGAAGCCGGGGTAGATCGCTAGAATAATATAATTTAAAAATAGTATATTTGATAAAATTCAGTGATAAAAAAGTCGTGAATATTTTTTTAAATCTTCAGCACATCTAGGACATCAAGTTGAACCGTCTATATGATATTCTGACGCGCTCGAGTATTTCAAAATTACGATTTTTTTTGCATTTTCAAAAAGCCAGAATCGTCAGTATTTTGAATGTGAGCATCTTACGTGTTCACTTAACATGGCCGCACCGGTGAAAGGGCAAGGGAAATCATCTTATAACTTTTTTTCTTTCTATCATCTAATCTTCAAAATGCAATAGATCCCCACGACGCTCGAGAAAATCCCCATCTAGCATCGTGGGCTTCCCTACAAATAATTATTTTGTATGCCAAAGTAAAACATATTTAATAAAATAAGTATTTGATCTATAAATGCAATCGGGTCAAATGTTAAATTTTCGTCGTTGTTAAATTTAGTATATTTCACGGTTTGCATGCGTTGCAAAACTTGAACAATTGTAATTTGTAATATGTACCTTTAGATAAAATGAAAAAGAATTTTAGTGGTATGTAGTAATATTTTATATCCAACCGTAATAGGTACCAGTGTAGTAGGAGTCTCTTAGGTTGCTACCACACACTCATGGTCATGAACTAATTCGTGCTATGTTCGAAAACAAAAGTGTTCTTTTAATAGCCGATCGGAACCGGCTATCGGCGACGTGTTGTCATGCGAATCGATTATTGTATTTACGGAGCGGATTTCAAAATAATGAGCGCTCTTAGGCCATAATTGAAGGTAGTCAGCGAAGACAATCGCCCCGCCTTATAGCCGTGTCACACATGGGCTTGAATTCGACGACAGGTTTGACGATCACATTTTTAAAACTAGTTTTGATTTAAACGATTTAATGACCTACGTTGCATTGGCGCTTAATTGTATAATAATAATAATAATAAATTCTTTATTTGCCACAAATCTTTTAACAATTAAATGGAACCCTGGCTTCTAAACTAGTTGTAATAACTGTATCTTAGAAACCAGTGCCTTCCCCTAATAGTGATACAATTTAAATGGATTCTGGCGACTCAAGAATAAATAGAATTCGGTTAACAATTAACTAACATGCAGTAAACGAAAATCAAGGAATGAGAAAAAAAAGTGTTGTGTGGATAGCAGTCACATATATACATATATAATGTATATACACATATATACATATATAATATATATACATATACTCAATGCATGTAAGTAGGATGGTGTTACTATTCAGTTAGAGTAAATTTTCAGCTTCTTCATAATTTAGTGATAGCAAGTACTTGGGTAAGGTTTAGAATCAAGTCGCCTTAATAGGGGTGTGGGGGCGGGGAAAAAGGGGTGGGGGATGGGGTTAATTCGCCCCCCATCTTTTTTCCCGCCGGACGTGCTTATTTTTTATATTAAATGTTGAAGTTTAAAATATTTATTGAATGATATCTGAGAAAAATCGCTTTAATAGGGGGGGGGGGCGTCTCCCCTCCGCCGAAATAAAACCAAAGTGTAGTCGACGGAGCCCCGCTAAGGGGGGCTTCTATTTCTGGATGGTTTATAAAAAAATAACCACGAAGGGGATGGAGGGGTCTGTTCGCCCGCTTCGCTCGCTCACTCGACCCTGCCATCCCCTTCTAACCTAATCTGTCCGAGTCGCGGTGCCCCAACTTCCGAGCTCGCTTCGCTCGCTCTTGCTCCAAATAAAACACCAAGATGTTAACTTTTATAATTACTTTAATAAGTAAACATATTTTATTACTTCCATCATTTCCAAAAATGGATTTTTATTATATTTCATAATGTTCCGCCTCCACAAGTACTCCACTATCGCATTACCAAAATTCTCTGGATTATTGTAATTATCTTTAAAAAGAAACGCTTCATGGCTCTCCATTGTGATTCAATCCTTTGTGTGTGAGTCCCATTAAGAATTCAGGGTAATTTAAATTCCGTTTCAGGTATTAATTAGTGATTTATGAATATTTCGATGCAGCTCCGGCAGCTCAAATTGCATGGGGGTGCTTGAGATAAGTCCCCTTGACCCCCCCCCCCCTCACAGTGACAGACTCCTCAAATTCAGGCGACTTGATTGTAAACAATATTGATTCAGTTTGTCAATTTTTAGTTTTTCATTAATAATTTTATAAATGTGAGGTGCTAGAAAATCATATTGTCTTCAAGCAAGGGCACTTCTAAGAAGAGACAATGGGACTCGGTATCAGCGTTGGAGAACATTGGGTTGTGACGGTGGAATTGAGCGATGATATCTTCTTATTATTTGTGTAATAAATAGCTTTCTAATGCTAAGTACCTGGGCGTTTTGGTAAAGTACTTCAGTTGAATAGCGAAAAGGGAGCTTAAACATAACTTTCAGCAATTTTTTTTGGGCTCTTTCAACAATTATCTTTAGGGATTTAGCAGCCCCACCCCATGAAACTACACAATAATTGATTTTACATTCTCCCAAAGCCTTATACACATTCATAAGAAGTTTGTGGTCAGCAACAGAACGAAGACATTTCATAGGATATATAAGTTTCCTTATACGACCTGCTACTATATTAAGATTTATGTACACATATAGAAACAAAGCGTGCGTGTTTCATGTTCTTCTTCTTTTTGGTATTGATCCAGTCAGTCTCTCACACAATTAATTGCACAAAAAATCACCTCAGTCGTCATAATATACCTTTGATGTGGTCGGCAGTTTGCAGATTGTATAATTTGTCACAATGCAAACGGCGTTACCTATTTTCAGACGCTCGTTGATTTGCAAAATGCTGAAAGGACATTATTTATATAATGTTTACATATTATATAGATGTCCACGGCTTTGGAGCCGTAGGTAACACAACATTTATTTTAGTGCTTATGTTATTTTATAAGGTGATTTTGATAAGGCTTACAGCTATCATAGTTAAAAAAGTTATCAGCATAATTCTACGTTCGGACTACAGTAGTAAATTGTAAACGGCGTTCGAATTGTCATTTGGGTTTCATGGATTTTTACAAAATGATGAGGCACTTTACAATATGCCTTCGGCACTTCACGAGCCATTTGCAAACAGTCGACGCCCTTTGAATCGAACCATACAATTTGCCGATGACATATAAGTACCTATCCGTTCTCTTTACTATGTTACAATATGATTCTAACAAAGGTGTTTTACTTGGTGGTAGCGCTCCTTTCTGCCAAGAATTTTACCCGGCTTGGTATGACACTCTTGCTAATTTCTGTCGCCAAAATATCCTCAACAGCAATACTAACTATTTTTATAATTTTTGTTTAAATCTTAAAATATTATTATGTCAACCGATTATGGGACCCTTAATTAACTGTTTTTTTTAAATATAATAGGTAGAGCTGATTTTGAAAATTTTATTTAGTTGGAAAATGTAGGAACTTAAATTAGTACCCATTGAATAATTATTTTTAAGGTAACGTAAAAATTTAAAATATAGGTAAGTTAAAATTAAACGCGATAAAATTCGTAAAATTCGTTTCCTCCAGATGTCAATCTTAAAACGAAAATACTATAGATAACTGAGAAAAAATGTATGCTACGTAGCTTAACTTTAGATCTGTATCTCTTGTGCACCGCCACCGTTAACTTCACAACGCCCCGCCCCCTCCGGTGTCCTTAATGGATGCCAAGAATGTTTGACAAAATTTGACACCTTAATGAGAGGGAAGCAGCCTCTTGGAGAGTGTTACAACACGGTCACCGGCGGATCCGAGCACTTTGGTAACACTTAACCTAATTGAGGAATTTTACTTGACTTTGATGTTGCCAATCACTTTGTAGGTCATTGAAAGTTTTTGTTTAAAATATTTTAATAGTAATTATATTTTATAAAAAATATAATAAATATAATTATATTATATTATATAGTAGGTAAAAAAACAATATTCATATGTGCGAATCTCCAAATGTTAACCACACGTGGTGCACCCTGCGGGACAAAAAATGGGGCTCTAATGTCCTCTTTATGGTGAAAATACAAATATAATAAGAAGGAGAACGAAAGAATGATAGAGAATGTATCTTCCCGATGGAAATATTTGTCGTATTGACAGAAGATCTGATCTAAAATTATCCAATCATTACTAAGTAAAAATAATATTATTTTTACGTCTCGTCTCGACTTTCGTATAAGCATTTGAAGTTACGCGATAAATAAAGGATAATTTAAGAAAAAAAATGTATTAAAATTTCTACTTAGTCCAATCGACAGTTCCAATTGGCAAAAAATTACTTATTTTGTAATTTAACTCGCACACACGGCTTGGCAGAGCATGCTGGCCATTCGGCTATAACTGGACCAAAGGCCTCCAACGTATGACTTACCATCAGGTGAACTACATGCTCTTTCGCCCACTCTTCTATATAAAAAAGTGCAAGCTATACTTGTTCAATTAGTGTTCCATGCCATAAGCCTTTTAGATTAACAACATAACATAAAATAAACTGTCACGGCGGTCACCCGGTCACTCGAAGGGAAGGCAGAAGTAGTCTCTAGTTTTAGACTTCCATTTGGCACGACCCTGACCCTCTGTATGGTGGTGTGGACAAGAAAAAAGTGGTTTGGAGTTTGTTTGTTTGTTAGTGGTTTGGACACGTGGAAAGAATGAATGAGGAAAAAGTGATAAAGCAAATGTACATATACTGCAGAAGTGAATGACAGAGTATGCAAGGTACACGACCAAATTTACGATATACTTATTAAAGATGGGCTAAGTTAATAATATCTTTAACCGACGAGCGTAGGTGTATGGCTGTAAAATTATTAGATTGTTCGTAACAACTTCATTATGGTACTCACTAGATTTTTAATCCGGGAAATATTGCTTACTCTGCATTTATTTCTGAATGTCCATTTTTTCACATTTGTATAAACAATATTTGTGATAAAGTAATGGATCAAAAATTTAAGTTAATTTTTAACATATAACAAAACATATAACTAAAATAACGCTATTATCATAATTTTCCTTCACTCTGTAGTTTTTATCAATATTTTGATTTTGTGGTGACAGCAATTATTTATATTTTTTTTTTGGAAAATATATTAGATAATTAAAACTCAATATTTAATTAATTAATTACACATTTTTAAAATGGTCTTTCTAAAAGCTTTTAACCAACAAGAAATGCTTAAACGATAAACGATTTTACCGCTAAAAAATAACCAAGAAGTAAGCTAAAATGGTGTTCTGTTTTGCTAATTTCAGGACGGAAAATTAAATATAAAAAATATTCCATTGTCTATGTCTAACAGTAGCTGCGTGACAAAATTAGCACAACGTGAAAGAAGGAACACATCATAACTTAAACGTGTTCCCGTTTAAGTTATGATGTGTTCCGTTATCACTCCTAAAATACCTCACAGCCTGTTATTATACTGGATCTCTTATTGTATCTACTGTTGTTTTACGGTAGAAATAAGAAGGTAGCACCAATAAAATCGAAGTAAAGGAAAAAGATCCCTAACAAATCTGTTGCATTTGAAGTTGCGCAGAAAAGTATCGGCAATAAGGTTTTTCAGTTTCATTTTAATGTCTATAAAATTGTACACAGCTGGAATCAGGCCTGTGCCTGTCTTAGCAGTCGATTGCCTGCGGATTAAATACTGACTGTAATATTATTCCTCCGATTTTTAGGGTTCCGTACCCAAAGGGTAACCAACGGGACCCTATTATTAAACCTCCGTCCGTCCGTCCGTCCGTCTGACTGTCAGCGGGCTGTATCTCATGATCCGTAATAGGTAGATAGTTGAAATTTTCACAGAATGTGTATTTCTGTTGCCGCTATAAGAACAAATAATTAAAATTAAAATAAATTAAAAATTAAGGGGGCTCCCATACTAGAAACGTATTTTACCATGGTACGGAACCCTTCATGCGCGAGTCCGACTCGCACTTGGCCGGCTTTTTTTCTAATAATTCACTTGGACTGCTCTCTTGTGGTTTTAATTTTTTTATCAAAAGGAAATTAATGTCCGTAATTATAACTGTCCGGTTACGAGGACTTCAGAAAATTGTTTTGTTTGTGAATCGTCACGTAAATAGTAAATTATGTTTATGCTGTTGTAGTCAAAGAATTTGTAAATAAAGTGAGAACACAGGAGTAGATAATTGTTACATGTCACCAATTAGTTTTGGCCTCCAGAAAATATTATTGCATTACTTTTAACGATAGTATAATTATAAGTGACCTCTGGCAGCTCAAAGTCAGGGTGCCCACCTAACATTTTATAAAGAGTGAGAAACCTTTTATGAGAGTTTTATCCCCGCGGGACCATTGAAATAATGTAATTGAAAATATTACTTTCAACAAGTACTCGGCGTAAACAACGTTAAGAAGAATTTCCTGCCACGGTTGTGCCACATTGTGGAAATTACTGCCGACAGCAGTTTTTCAATTTCACCCCGTGGGCTCAATAAGAGGCAACTCAGGAAATGTCAGAAAGATCTTAAGACTTTCAATCGATGACAGCTTAACCTATTTACAGCACTTGTATCACCGTTTCCACTAATAGTTCACATGCGCAGACACTTAATACACAAAATCGCACCACTTTTACATATCAAAATCCACTTCAAACCTTTATTCAAACAATAATACAGGAGCAGCAAACCGCCGCCGATCAAGTTCCCGCCAAAACTCTCAATTGAACGCCTTTGTTTTAGTATAATGTTACTATTTTTGTGTCCTTACTTACCCAAGTACTTGTTAACATATAAAATACAAACTACGTGGTATCACTTAATGACTAACGGAAATTTTAAGCAACAAGTAAGTTATATTAGTCATTAGCTCGTCGCAATAAATATCAATTCAATTTTACACACCAATTATACCTCTGTTGATACTATCGCTCATGCCATGTTCAAATTGCAATTCCTAGGGTAACTTATAAACATCTTCATAATTGTTCTTATAACATTCAGTTTTAAGCGAGGGCTATTTATCATTGCTTTGTATATACAGTGAAATGGCCACCCGCGTTTTGTATCGCTATCCAAATCAAACAGAATAAAAGATCATTACTTTTAAGGAGCATTTAACTATATGTTGTATAAAATTTAAAAATGCGCCAAGGCTAAGTGCTCGCCACAATTTTTACAGTACACTAGCAAACTGGGATCAATACCCGTCGGTAATAATAAAAATATTAATGTTAATTTTAAGTGCTGATTTACCAAGTGCTCGGTGGTTAAGGGAAACATCGTGAGGAATTCTGCACATCTAAAGAATAGAATATTTCGATCAGATTATGAAGTCAGGGCATGCATTGACTTAAGAAGCAGGACAAACTGATTGCTCCATAAAGTACCTTACTTAACTTTAAAGAAATATCGTCGGCCTTTTTAAATCCACATGCTAGACATAAATAACCCTTTCCAAGAATATGCCACAGATACACATTTGTTGAAATATTGGCCCATTCTAATCACGCTGAGCAGGGCAGGTAATGCTGGTCCCCATCTCTAGATGTGTATTTGGATTCCCATTTTTAGACTTATTTTCTGCGGGCAGTAGGTCGCCAAAACTTGTTTATTTGTTAACAATCAGCAGAAAATGTTTGTACTACTTTAAAGCCCTGTAACTAACTTTGGCTAAATTAGACTTAGATGATATAATACCTCTTTAGTTTGTTACTAGCTTCTTCCCGCGGGAAACAGATACCTCATTAGTATTAGTATAGATATATCCGCACTGATGAGGGTAGTTTACCCTCATCTTGCAAGCTCGTCTAAATAAGCTGCCGAGAAGTATGGCCTAGAAAAAGATAAGCAATCTAATGTTTTGTGAAAGGAAATTGAACTACCATTAAATACAATTCTTACAAAAAAAAACAACGAGGAAAGTTATTGGACGGAAATGAATAGATTACGCACTATTAGTTATGGATGAGGAAAGATTCACGTAAGTTGGGGTTTTCAAATATGTTTCTTTCTTTATAGTCATAGCGTACCCCGAGGAATACCACAAAGCACAATCCGGAGCTTGCAACCATCGACTTCCTCCATCTTTTACCCTACACTTCGCTCACGAGCCGGTACGAGTCTGTATTTCGTTATAATAATACCTAAAATATTTTTTTTAATTTATGTTTAAAATTATTTGTTCTGTGGTGGTGTCATCAGAGATGGGTTCTGGGACGATTATATTATGTAAAGCCAGAAAATTCTCATGACGTTCGATAAATGGTTTTGTCTAGGCAAAGAGTAATAGCTAGTGTTCTGTGGTCCAGGTCAAGTAATAGTATTCTGTTGTCCAGAGTCCAGGCTTTATAAGATGACAAAGAATCTTTAAAGAAGAAAAATATTTAACTTTCAAACTGAGTATATCCCCTTAGACTTTTATTATACATATTGTTTTGTCTATGATTTTATTGCAACCTCTTTGATGTTTTCTGTCATAAGCAAAAATAGTTAAAATTGTCACTAGACGCACTAGATCCAAACGCTGTGATTCAGAGTTTAAAAATCACTAAATATAATATATTATGGTTTGTGGTAGTCTGTAAAACTTTGTAAAGGAAGAAAAAAATATTTGAAATATTAAAAAAACTTTCCTAAATCAGTGTTTGAAATGACATCTGTGATACCTATGGAGTCGAACCCTGAAACCATGAATATGTATTTGAAACGGTTAGGAGTTTCAGAAAAATGGCATATGGTAGATGTCGTCAGTCTAGATGAAGATGCTTTGAACTGGGTACCTCGCCCTGTGCTTGCTCTGATGCTTCTATTTCCATTATCAAAGACTTACGAAGATCTAAGGTCCGAACAAGAAAAAAATCTTCTAAAGAAAGATCATCAAGCTCCTAAAGACGTTTTTCATCTGAAACAGGTTCTCAGTAACGTATGTGGACCTATAGCTTTAGTGCATAGCGTGGCAAATAATACCAACCACATTGAACTAGAAGATGGTTTGTTGAAGAATTACCTAAACAATGCCAAAGGCTTGGATGCGGCTGCTAAAGGTGCACTTCTAGAAAATTCAGTTGCTATGTTGGAAGCTTATAAAGATATAGCAATGAATGAGAGTCGTGAAGATGCAACCGCTTCTCATGATGTAAGCAATCACTTTGTTACATTTATACACAAAGATGGTTCTTTGTATGAATTGGATGGAAGAAAATCGTTTCCTATAAACCACGGTTCGACAAACGCTGACAGCTTCCTCGAGGACGCAGCGAAGATATGCCGTAGTTTTATCGCCCGAGAACCTGGCAATATCGGTTTTAATATAATGGCACTCGTTCCAGTGCAATAAATAATATAATATATTAAAATACGGTGCGTCTAGTCATCTGCTAATCGCATGATTAATATATAATATCCACTTAGACCATTCAACCATTGGGTTAAATGGTCTAAGAATATCCATCCACCAATTGGATGAATAATTAATATTTATTCATCTGTCAATCGGATGGAAGTGTCTATTCATACGATAATCGAACGATTTTTTTTATTTATACGATTATCTTGTCATTAATTTATTTTTTATCGCCAGACACATTTTAATTTCAAAAAAAAATTATATATTAAGATATTTAAATAAATATACTCTGATACTTACTCGTATGATTAGGCTATTTACGTCCAATAAAACATCACCAATCTTGCAATATCAATAACAGTAGGTTGAGGTGCGGCTGGGGTGTCCCTTGGGTCACCCCATAGCCGCGTACATTTTGTTGATATAATCGTTAACCATAAATAAATTAAAATATAATATTGAAAGAATAGAATTTTTTAATTTAAAAATTATCGGGCGAATATTTTATTTATTTATACGATTATCGTATGATTAGCAACAGTGAGTTAATACACTACATGGATCGGTACTGACTGTATAATACGAACCGGATATGATACTATATACAGTCATATTCCGATAAGTACCCGATTCTCATCAATTTTGACCCCCACTACGAACTATGTTGTCCATAAGCAGACGAATAAATTAATTTAGTCGTCCGATTGGCAGACGACTAGAATCGGCTATTAAAATATGTAAAATATTTATGTACCTTAAAGTATTACTTTCCTTATTAAATCTTAAGTGTTGCTAGATGATTTAATCTTTACCCTTATAAATGTAAAAACTCCAGAAGTGTATGAAGGTTGAAAGTTAATAATGTTGTGGAAGACAATATAAAATTCTAAGTTTAAGCATTTGTTTGTTTTGAAATTATTACTTATTTCATATTGGTTTCCATTTGCCTTGATTATGAATCATTATCTATACATACATATCAATAAAATTGAAGTGACTCAGGGGGTTGTTTGCATGCTATTAAGACATGACTATCTCTTTTTAAAAATTTTGTCTGTCAGTCTGTCTGTCTGTCCGGGCTAATCTTCGGAATGGCTGAACAGATGGGTTATTCCGTTTATCCATCCTAAAAAACCCACCTATGGTGGACACTCGGAAACGCGTGTTCATCTATCCACGTATATTATTTTATTCCGATTTTCTCCCTCGGCTGTGTACAGTCATTTAGAGAAACATGATAAAAACTGGCCCAAGATACGGGAGCATACGGGTTATTCCGTTTATCCACCTAAGAAATCCACTCTAGGGTGGATACTCGGAAACGCATGTTTGTTTATCCACTCTAGACGGGGTGGATAGTCGGAATTCACTCTTTGATTGTTGTTCCGCCTTTCCACCCCAAGTACAGTTCAACAGAAAATATATTCATACTTTAATATATTATTGATTAACTTTTAATAACCACAAACTTAAACAAATATCATATTACGTACATTTTACATTTAAACCAAATTAAACTTCCTCGTTATAAATAATAATAAGTAATTTATAAATTCTGCAATATGTCCATGAAATCACCAACACTAATTTCATTATTGAGTAGACGTAATTGTATATCCTGTATAAATTCGTCTCTTTTAATACATTTGCAATCGTTTTCTAAATTTCTTTGTTACAACCACAAACTAATAAGAAGTTTACAATAGATGTGTTAGCAAAAAACTAGGCGTTTTTTGCAAGCAATCCAAAAACTTTACTAAATTTAGATGTTTGTCTTTAATTTCATTTAATATTGTTTTATGCCAAGATTCCAATGAATTTGTAGTTCTGTGAGACACTCCGAATGAATTCCAACACAGCCACATAATTTTCGTAGTAATTCACAAACGCCATATTATCATCATTATTCAATGACGTAAATTATGTCACATCGAATGATATTTAATTGAACAATTAGGCCTTGTCCGCACTGCGATAATTCACCGCGCGACTTTTATTCTGGCGTGTTATATTCCGTGATAGGATTTACGCCTAGTACGCACTGCGAATAAAATTTCGTACGATTTTGTCAGTTCGATGCAGTTCCCCGCTGAAACGCACGTCTAAAAATTAACAACAGATTTTTTTTAATTTACCTGATACTACGGCGGCGGCGTGATAGATGTATCAAAAGATGTCATGAACATTGGATTCACTAATTTACGGCCTTGTGACCTATGAAAGTATTTTTCTACATAAAACATCAAAGGCTGCGAAAATACACTAAAAAGATTTTCGGATATCACAGAATGACTATAAAATCATTCAATAATTTACTACGACTTATTGGTTGGGCTTCCTATCAAGATACGAATTGGAGAAAAATAATTTTAGCTGGAGAGAGACGCGAAACGCGCGAATTTTATTCCGCAGTGCGGACATAGCCATACTTATTATATACTGCACAAAATATTCGTGCGGAAATAAATCGCACCGCTTCGCGTTCAATTTGCATCAAATCACAGATTTTTTCCCGAGCGATTTTTTTACCGCCAGTGCAGCTACTCCTATAAGATTCTATGTGTTACAGAATTGCAAGAATAAAATCGCGTGGTGAAATATCGCAGTGCGGACAGGGCCTTAAAGTATTTCAGTTTTGACCTTTAAACAAGCACGAGGGAGAAAATCGGAAGAAAAATAATATACGAATTCCGACTATCCACCCCGTCTGGGGTGGATAAACGAACATGCGTTTCCGACTATCCACCCTAGGGTGGATGTCTTAGGGTGGATAGACGGAATAACCCTAGCATACCTTTAAAGATATATAAATACCTACTTCTTGTTTGAAAGGTCAACGCTGAAATAAAAGGAGTACCTCACAGCATTACAGATTCATTGAAATCTTGGCATAAAATAATTTAAAATGAAGTTAAAGACAAACATCAAAAGTAACGTTTTTGGAATGCTTGCAAAAAACTTTTTTCGCTAACATATCTGTTGTAGCAAATAAATTTAGAAAACGATTGCAAATGTACATTAAAAGTGCTCGTAATGTCGAAACTCTTGAAGGCCTTCGTCAGAAGCATCCTTCGGTCAATCCTTCTCAAAGTTTACCGCTGCCTCCCAAGACTTATATGCAACCTTTACAAATTTCTGAAAAAGACACTTTAGAAGCAATTATGTTATTTTCGAATGGCTCTGCTGGCGGCATTGACGGAATTACGCCTCAACATCTTAAAGATCTTGTAAGCGCTTCTTCCGGTGACGCCCGCTTATGTAACTTTATGCTTTCTGGTAATGTTAATCCAAATTTCATTCCATTCTTATATGGGGCAAGATTATGTGCCTTCAAAAAAAAGGATAACGGTATCCGTCCTATTGCCGTTGGTTCCACATTTCGACGCTTAACTTCAAAATTAGCTTGCAGGCACATAATCTCTAACCTTAAGACAAAATTTCAGCATACTCAACTAGGCTTTGGCACTAGAGGTGGCTGTGAGGCAGCGGTACATTCAGTGCGTACATTTTTAACAAACTCTGATGCAGATGTTCTTGTGAAGGTTGACCTAAGGAATGCTTTTAACTCTATCGATAGGGTAACCCTGCTGAAAGAAGTGGCTAACAATACCCCCGAAATTTATCATTAAGTTTGGCAATGTTACAGTCAAAATACTAACTTGTTTTACGAAAACCATATTATCGATTCTGCTGTCGGTGTTCAGCAGGGTGACCCACTAGGTCCAGCACTTTTCAGTTTGGGAATTCAACCCATTATTTTAAATTTGAAATCCAAGCTGAATATCTGGTACCTGAACGACGGTACACTGGGAGGTAGAGCAGATGACGTCCTCAGTGATCTTACTCATATTTTTCGAAATTTTAAAAATATTGGTCTTGAACCAAATAGCAATAAATGTGAAATATTTTTTGGCAATAACTTATCTAGTTCTACCAGAGACACTTTACTTCAAAATTTCAATCATATTTCTCCAGGAATAAAAACTGTCAGTACGGAATCGCTATACCTGCTAGGTGCCCCGTTGTTTTTCGATAGTATTAAACTTGTTTTAAAAACAAAATTTGAGCAGTTTTTAAACCACGTTGATAAATTGTATAAATTAAACCCCCACATTGCTCTTACTATTTTAAAATATTGTCTACTTGCACCTAGATTTACATACTTACTCGGCTCGAGTCCAGTCTGGAAACGTTAGGATATTTTAAATGATATTGATAATAATCTTAAAATAGCTATAGAAAAAATTTTAAATTTAACTTTAAATACAACAGCCTGGACTCAAGCTACTTTACCTATAAAATTTGGTGGTATTGGTGTGAGAAATCTTTCTAGCGTTGCATTGCCTGCTTTCCTTGCTTCCGTGCATAGTGTCAGTGACTTATGTATTATAATTTTAAATAATAAAGTAGACCTGTGCCTTGCTACGAAGGAAGGGTAGACATGGCGAGTGCTCTGTCCCGGCGAAAATGTTCCACTGGAAGTTAACCAACAAAAACAGTGGGATAATCCGTTGGTACAGAACGTGCAGAAAGATTTGTTTCACAATTTCTATAGTGAACAAGATCAGGCACGCCTTCTAGCTGTTTCGACTAAGGAATCTAGTCACTGGTTACACGCTTTACCATCAAGTAATCTCCTCACATTACTTGATGGGGAAAGCTTGCGCATCGCCGTAGGAATCCGACTAGGAGCGGCGATTTGTCAACCCCATCAATGCCCCTGTCGTAGCAGCGTCGACAAGTTTGGGCTCCACGGACACGGTTCCCTCGGTTTTAGAGCCTTGTGGAATATTTAGAGACGATGGCAGGAGACCCGACGGTATGATATTGGTCCTTTGGGTGAGAGGTAAAGCCCTATTGTGGGATGCTACTTGCGTAGACACTTTGCCGACCTCTCATCTCAAGGGTACCTCGTTTAGAGGCAGCTGAACTGAGTAAGTGGCGCAAATATGAGTCTGAGAGATGACTACATATTTGTGCAATTTGCTGTAGAGACTATCGGTCCGTGGGGTCCACGTGCGGTGAAGTTCCTAAAGGAACTCCATCCGCGACTGGGCGTTCTTGGCACGATACCGCGGGGAGTAGGACTGTATGATAATTAAGTTATTAGTTTTTATTTTTTTTATTTTAGTTTTTAATATTGTATATAGTACAATATTGTAAATTATGTTATGTAAATAAATGTATTCAATATAAATTTAGTGTTTGCAGACTTCATATCAGTTTACATAAAATATTTTTTTATTTGCTAGACATGCGTGCTTCCTAATATTATCTACCCTCATCGCCGAACACATGATAAATCATCGATTAAATTTGCGTGATAAAATTTCGGTGATACCGCCCGGATATCGTAAGAGATTAAAGTTGGGTGTCTCATAATACACAATTTAAGGCTAAAGCGCAGTCGCAGTTACAATGAAACCTACTAAAGTATAACAAGAGCAAGCTGTAGGTAGTCTTTAAATAAATCTTTATATAAGTATAAAATATATTAGGTTCTATTCTTTACTGTATTTCAGAAATAAAAAACTGGACAAAAGAAAACCAAATTTAAAGCTTTCCTTTCATATCATTTGATTCTTCACCAGGCATGGACTACATTTACTAAAGTTAGTTATGAGTGATTTAACGTTATCAATCTTAGCTAACTTTAGATAAAGTAATCTATACAAATAAATAAAATTGAAGTGTCTGTTTGTAATGTCAAAATAACAGCTTTTTACTAAATGCATATGAAAGTATATACTTTCATTACTTCAACCTTTAGCTACAGACACGAAATTTGAAAGGTTTGTACATAATAACTCTGGTTTTAATTTGTTGATTTCATCTTTTATCACGTTAGACTGAAGGGTTTCTGTTAAGTTTTATAGTCATGTCCTTAAATTAAACAAGCCACTGTTAGTGAAATCGCCATAGATTCTTTAGTGCGTAACTACAGTTCAAATTATCGGTGACTTAACACTCAACTGTAAGCAGTTGAGTGTTATTATATATTCTATTCTATGTTTGCTCAAAGTATATACGGTGCAACAAAAAACAATTTTTAAAATTTTCGTCTGTTTGTATTTCTGTCTGTCTGTCTGTTTGTTCCAGCTAATCTCCGAAATGGCTGGACGGATTTTGACGGGACTTTCACAGATAACTGATGTTATAAGTCCCGCGCAAAAAAAATTAAACCCATGAAATCCAATCCAAAATTCCACGGGGACAAAGTAGCGGGGAACAGCTAGTGTTTAATATTTCTTTGTTTCTAAGATGTTACATCCCTTCTGCATAGGTGTCAGAACTAAGTAGTAACCAGATTGTTGAAATAATCAAAATCAAAAAAAAAAGGAAGCGAAAAACTGGTAACGTGGATAGCAGCGTCACAGGCGCAATATGGCTGGTACTGCGGTTGTCAATGCGCATGCCTAGCATGAAGAAGGCAAATCTTTTTAATATTAACATTAAATACATTTATTTTATCTACCATAGTTAAGCAAGCGGAAGCACATCGACTCCTTTAATGCAAAAACAACGCAGTAGTGACGTGACGACTCAGAATCGCGATATCACGCGATCCCTCAACACCGCGCTACGTAAAAGGTGCGTTCATTAATTCTCTTCGTTAGTTAAGTCGAACAGCGTACTGTCGAGCGCGGACGTCGATTTAAGCCCTTAATTTATAATTAATCGCCTTGCATTTAACAAATCGCCTCTGTCGCTCGAAACAGTACGTCCACGTCTCAATTAAGAAATCCGCGCACACTCGCAACACGACCCCCGCATTCCTCCTTAAAATTCTCTATCTTCGGAAACTAATTAAAAATTCGCCTCGCCTCCGTGGTCGGTGTTCAATCGGGACGATATAACTTCATTTAAAAACGAGCAATCTTGTCGGAGATAAGAGCTGGCGAGAAAACAACGAAGAGCAGAGCTCGCCACACGCGGCAGCTACGCGCCCGGACAAAAAGACAAAAACAAACAAACAACCTAAAACTTTTAAATGGAACGCGAGAGAATTCACCGCGTTAACTATGTCGATACTGGGAAGGACGCGACATCGGTAAGTCACGTCACCAAATAAATGACACTGGCCCTGAAATAAATATATAAATATTGTATTTGTGTAAATAAAGAAAATAATGCGGCGGAGACCCGAAATGCTTTAAATATTCAAATGAAGCGAGCCGGGGTGAAATACGAAGGTGCGCTCGCTCGAGTTGAGCCCAATTAAATCGGTGCCACTGAGGTAGAAATTAAAAACAAAAGGCGGATGACGGGGGTCCGGCGCATTTTTCTCATAAGTATTATTAGCGCGATGTCAACCGACAAAAAATGGTCTTAGAGGCTTGTCGTGCCCGCGATCACTATCGATAACAAACCGTGTTTTGTATTGTTTTGATAAGTTTGATCCCACTGCATTCGGACGTTTTGTTGACATTTTATAATTACCGTACAAGCGCATGTGATCAATAAACATTATCATATTAGGTAAAGCTCCCTTTCATGCTAAGTCTCTTGCTGCAATCTTACCTGTTTTCGCCGCCAAGCAGCAGTATACGCTCTCATGTGTTCCAGTTTGAAAAAACAAGTATAATTTCCAGTCAGTGAGGCATTTCATCTTAGTCTTTAGGGAATGACAACTCAGGCAGCATGGGTAGCGTTATCCACTCACTATCGGGCGGACTTTTAACTTGTGTGCCACTGTTATATTACAAAAAATATTTTACAATACTCGCAACAAGATAAACTCTAGACACCTGTCATGTGTTCTCAGGACAACATGGAGGGCTTAGCGGGAATTAACCACTCCATGTTATAGTAGATAGATTGGAACCTACGAATTTTTATTATCGCAGTCCATACCTTATCTATTAGGCTACTGTTGCTTTCATAAGCGCGTAGCACAAATGGTGGCTCTATCAATGATTCCAATCTAAGCATCAGGAGCACATAGTGTAATACTAAGCCATACAATACCTTGTGTGTAAATGAAGCTTTAATCACTTGTTTGATTGGACCAGTGTTTCTAACAAAATCACCAACAGCATTGGGCACGCGGTCATTAGTCACCGAGAGGCCTGGTGAGAATAGATTTAATATTTGCCTATAAATCAATTACGGACGTGTAGCGTGTTGGGCGTACACTGACGGTCTATTATTTAGCTCGTTTCTTTAATAGCAATGATAAATGATAAATTATGCAATATGTAGCGAGACGTAAACTTTGAACTCCTTTTAATAGACTTTTATACCTTAACGTTTAATATATCCTTCTTTTGGGATTATTGCTAGATATAAAGCAATAAAATACACACTTCAAACTTTACCTTAACAATGCATGAGTTTTGCACGTAACACGTTCAGTTCATCAACACCAGCGACGGCCTCAACTACTAATGATTCAGTTTATTCAAGTAATAAGCAAGTATATTTTATTTTACCAATGGGAAACCAAGTACTCGTGGAGAGAGAAGGACTTGTATACCAATAAACACAAGTGTTTACACAAACGAGATATTCATTGCTGGTTTATAGTGCGTGGTTGTTTGAAGCGTTAAAAACAAAATGGGAATGTAAGATATATTGTAAACAAAGCAGAGATCAATAAAGCACATCAGTAATGGTGTGTTGCGCGAGGCTCTCAGCGGGGGTTCCGCGGCGGCCTACCGACGCTCATCACTATTCAATAAGTTTCATTTATTGAAATTACATAATTTGTGTGTGAATAATGACGATTGTGATGAATCTTCGTGGGCGATACGAGCGACTTAAACCCGATTAACTTTTGACCGCTGAACGATATTAATAAGCTGTCCATTCAACACTGTTCGCTTGCACTCCTTTAATGACATGGAAATGGTCTGGTCTCGAGTGCCTGTCGCTATAGCTTCGTTGATTTATGGACTTCAATGGAGTGTGTTTATTTGTAGATTGAAAACGTGTCCTGGTTTTTAGAGACAATAAAAGGAGAGAAACTTAAACGATTACATTTTAGTATCTGTAATAAACAAATTGTTTTATTTTATGTTTGTGTTGAGAGTTTTTAATGTGGCCAATTCTATATATGTAATAATTTCGAGATTACGGCAGACGTTCTTGTTCCTTCGATGCTGGCGTTTTGTGCCACAATTCCATCAAAGTATATAAGTACAGTTTTCTAAAAATTTTCTAAGATAATTCACATAATATTTGCAAGTTACAATTTTAGTCATACATGGTTTCAAATTAAAATGACGTTACACATCATGTAAACTGCATCAACATAATTTAATATGTCTGTATTTTTAAATATGCAAACGTTTTGAGTTATTTAAGAAAATATTGAATACTGGAAGTCAGTCATTCTCTCTCTTATGTGTAGTTCAATTTGTATTAGAAAGGTTATTTAAAAATATTTATATAAATCTAAAACGAGTTTGAGGGAAAATTATCAATTTAATTTTTAAATATCTTTTTATAGAATAGTGTGACAAACGAGCACACAGTCCACCTGATGGTAAGTGGATGCTGTGACCCATAGACATCTACATTTATCCTCAACTAAGAATCAAAATGCAGATGCGTTTTCACCCCTGAGGATTATGATAGGATGCCTCATTTCCAGTAAAAAGTCTCTCCGTAGCTCTACACTGACCAAGTGAAACACAGCAGCAATAAGCTGCTATTTTACGTTTCGTGGTAAGCTAGGACCGTCTTTCAGACACATGTTTCTTCACTTTGCCCGGCCTTGAATATCCTCAAGTATACCACTGGCTCGCAAATCTGGAAGAACGACATACAACTAAGTCTAGCTTCAGAATTTATCCTCAATAAAGAATCAAAATGCAGATGCGTTGTCACCCGTGAGGACTAAGATGGAATGCCTCGTTTTCAGTAAAAAAGGGTCTCCGGTTCTCTACACTCACCATACGAAACACAGCAGCATTAAGCTGCTATTTTCCGTTGGTATTCTGTGAGAGCGTGGTCCTTCCACGGTCGAGCCGACCCATTCGTGCTACAACCATAGCTGCAGCGTGGCTCTACCTCGTAAATAAGCATTTACGTAGTAATAATTTATTAGATAAATTATTTCAGTAATAATTTTACTTATCTATACATATATAAATAAAATATAAGTGTCTGTCTGTAATATTGAAACAAATGGCTTCTATTTGGCTCAGGGGGTAAATTTGCATGCTATTAAGACAAAAATAACCATTTAAAAAAAAAATGTCTGCCTGACTTTGATTATCTTAAATCTAAATAACGCTATATTAATAGATCATATCCAGGCAAAGCTTAGTTGATATTAACGTAGTTTGTAAAACATAGAACCAATAACCAATGAAAGGGCAGAATAAGTCCAGGCAAAACGATGATAACAATTTTCCTAGCGATTTTTACTGAAAATTCTAGAGCCCGCGATGTCTCGGTAAGTACAGTTGCCCTGCAGATCTCTAATTATTTATAATATGAGTAATTATATTTAAGGAATAACGCTAGATAGAGTAAATCTATCAAAATACATCATACCATCCAAAGATGGTTACTTACGTGTACCTCGAATTAACGGTATTCTGCAAGGAAAACGTTTTTGTTGCCTTTGCTAATACCTTGCAAAAATAGACCGCGACTTAGTACACATTATTATAGGTTATGAATAATTCATAATATGTTTGTTTTCTATACCGACGGTACAAATATTAAGCTACATACTGACTTCAATAGCGAACGCTTTGAGTTAAATATGTCCAATATTGTAGTGTTGTAATGTTTAATGTCATTGATTTGTGTTTTACCTACTTTAAATTTAAGGTGGCGATATAAAAGAGTTCTTCACCACATCATGAAATGGTTGTTAGATCTCATAGCCTCTGATAGATGGCGGTATAATTATAAAGTACTTATATGAAAAGTAAAATACCCATACTAGTTTTTTTCACCTTCTAGGAAACGCAATTATGGTTGATTCTCTCTGGTATTGGCACGGTCAATACTCTGAAACTTAATTTTGCTAAATTTTTGTACATTTTTTACATGGTAGAGCCATGCTGCAGCTATATTAATAGTATAGTTGTAGCACGAATGGGTCGGCTCGACCGGGGAAGGACCACGCTCTCACAGAATACCAGCGTAAAATAGCAGCTTAACGCTGCTGTGTTTCGTATGGTGAGTGTAGAGAACCGGAAACCCTTTTTACTGGAAAAGAGGCGTTCTATCTTAGTCCTCACGGCAGACAACGCATCTGCATTTAAATTCGCAAACGAAGATAGGTGTAGATGTCTATGGGCCACAGCAACCACTTACCATCAGTTGGACTGTGCCCGTTTGTCACCCTTATTTTATAAAAAAAAAACATAACAATTTATTTTGCTAAATTTTTGTACATAAAATGAATGATATTATTTCTTTTTCTGGAAAATTATACTCATATTTAATTTGCATTGGATAGTATTTTTTTAATAAACTCAGGTTACATTTAAAAATCTGTAATTTTTAATTTAAATTTTAAATTTAAATCAAATTAGTAATCGTACGATTTTTGTAAATGTAACACTTGTTTAATGTTCGCCGTAAAGTGTATGCACGTCCTAATGTAGAAAGTGGGATGATACGTACAAACAATGCGCCTGCGCCGGCCACGGAGTCCTTTACGATTTCCAAGAACAAGCAGAGGTAAGGCACGATGCAGCGCTATTCTAAAAACAGTAAATTGTCTAAATTAAATTAGGTGGATGTGACCGTTCGTGACGCGAGCTCGGAATTGATGTCATCAGGGAGATTTTGTTTTAAAATCTTTATAGGTCGTAAAACTTGCGAGATGGTCATTTTTAGCGTTCTGCGTAATTTAAAAAAAAGAACGCGCATATTTCTTGCATTCTTAAATCACGTTTTCATCAAGAGCAGCCCGTTTTGATCTAAAGTCGCGTAATCTCAAGATCTGAAGGTGAGAGGTTAAACAATTTTTTTTATGTTCATAACGGCTAAGGTGCTCACACAATCAGCTTGAAGCTTTGAAGTGAAATGATTATTACTAAACTAGCTTTCTACTAAATGCTAAAATTTTATTAAGGGTCATACATTAAGATGAAAATTATGACAAAAAACTGTAAAAAATTCCTCCCATCGCGGAAATAAGAAACAAAATTTACGTCTTACCTTTTTTATAGTTTATACGTAATATAAAAAAATTATCAGATTTTAACTATTAAGTGTTTATGTTATACTGTAGATATCGTTAGCCCACAATTAAATAAATCAAAGATATAATGTTTTGACAATTAAAATAAAGATCGTAAAACAATACAGGGTTGAAACCGGCAGCGGCCGCCCGCAGGGTCCCAAATTAGCTATAATTTGGGACACCATTAAAGCAAATGTTGAGTTAACAGTGGAAATATTATGCTGGTGCTCTGATAGCATTCATAAACCCGTCTCTTGATTGATAAACCTGTGTCTGCAAGAGTATCACATATAACCGGTACGATGCACTTTTTATAATTCGTGTAACCAATATTGCTGCACCAAAATGTGGACTTCTTTCCATTTCATCCATCCCTTACAGCCTATAAAAGTCCACTTTTATAGGCTGTAAGGGATGGATCACACTGCTGAACATACGCCTCCCCCATAGATTGCTTCATAGGGGGGATTTTGCCATATTTGCCACGCTTGCCAAGCGGGTTGGCAACCGCAGTTTTTTATTATTTAGAGTTATTATCAGGAAAATGCTGCCCTTCTCCTGTTCCAGTGTCCCTATGTCGCTTCTTACGACACCCATGGGATGATATGGGGTAGTGAATATTCTTACACCGCCACTACACGGTTTCGGTGGACTTCTCTGTTTAATATACAGAGTATGTAGATAAAATAAAAAATATTTTAATAACAAGTGAAAGTGTGTTCCAGAGAACTAAAATGAATAAAATAATTTAACATTCTGAAGTCGGTGTTAAGATATATTGTAAGGAATAATTAAAGTCTCAACTTCAGAATGAGAAATCACATTTTAGTTATTTGAAGGCGGCTTGTTATTTTTATTACAAGCTTAGTTTTTTGACCCTTTTGAGTGCACTAGAGATGTAACAAGCTCAAGGTAATAATCATTATGTCATCTAAATATTTGCATTAAAAACTTATTTTTCCGCTATTAGGGTTGGAAATTTATATGGGATCACTGAAGTATCACCTATTTAATAAAAAATAATCATCAGTATCGGTTAATAATCGGCTGAGATATCGCGAAACATTTATATACAGTGAAGAAAAAGCATACAATTAAATTGAGAATCTCATCTTTTTTTTAAATCGGCTGAAAATATCTTAATTGTGTATATTTATTTGTTATGTTTATTTAAAAAGACTCTTTATTTTCTATGACCGTTTTGTACAAAAGTCTTGCAAGTCTCTATTGGTGATATACTATTTTCAACTTGCCGGTACATCACAATTATCATCACGATACGTTTCGCAAAACACGCGGCACTAAAGTTTTTTTTTTCTAAATCCACTATAAGAGTTCTTTGGGGAATAATGGGATAATGAATTCTTTTAAGCAGCCTCCATTAGGTGTACTACACAAAAATAATAATATAATCTCATGTGTAGCTAAAAATCATCTCGTATTCTTGAAAGCGTTTTAATTTTTGTGCCATAATCCCGGTAAAGTTCCATGCGCATGGTGAACCTAGTAATGTCCGCTACCGAAAGCATCTAAAATCGCAGCTTTTCGGCGTTTAATGCACGCATTATGAAGTAGGGCACTTAACGCTTGGTGATATCAGTAAGTTGGGTGAAATTATGAGCATGTCATTTGGCGACGAAACCTGTTAGCCGATTGTTGTCAGTCAATTTTAAAATGTTAAAGTGAGCGAGACTGCACCGAGTATAAAGCATATATGCTTAAGTATTACGTTAATATAATCAATATTATAATATCTAAAATACGTAATGATTTCTTATATTTACGCGAACACTACACATTGAAAAAAACTACTTTTACGGATTATATCGCGTTTAATAACTTATTTTTATTAATTCCCGACGTTTCGGGTGCTTTACAGCACCCATGGTGGTGACCATGGATGCTGTAAACGTCGGGAATTAATAAAAATAAGTTATTAAACGCGATATAATCCGTAAAAGTAGTTTTATTCAATCTAAAATACCGTTAATTATATCAAGCATTATTAATTATATTGATGTTTGATGTGATTGATTAATAAAGACAGAATTTAGATTAGAGTAAGGCTTTTGACTTTTATAGAAATATAAATAAAAAACTTCATTAAAATGTTCATAATTTAATATTATCAGTCAATATTATAATATGTAACCGTGTAGTGGGGGTGTAAGAATATCTACTACCCCATATCATCCCGTGGGTGTCGTAAGAGGCGACAGAGGGAATCAAATCAGAAGACAGGCAGCGTCTTCATAATAACGACTAAAAATAAAAATCAACTGCGGTTGCCAAACCCGCTTGCCAAGCTTGGCAACTATGATAAATATCCTTCCTTATAGTCCAATCTATGGGAGAGGCCTATGTTCAGCAGTGGACTTTAATAGGCTGTAACGGTAACGGTAATCAACTGTAACGGTATTATGCAGTAACGGTAACGGTATTTATGCGTATCATCAGGACTAACAACCAAATTGCTAATACTCTGGTGTAGAGTAGTAAACTGCCGATCATCGTCACTATGGCATTTGAGTTCAATGAACATTTGCATTTTATCTTTGTTCAAGAATCAAAATGCAAAAGTGTCGTAAACCCTAAGGTCTAAGATGGAATGTTTCGTCTTCAGTATAAATGGTCACCGATTCCCGTCACTCACCAATAACCACATGAAACTCAGCAGTATCATTCCTTGCTGTGGAAAGTTAACAGTTCTTCCCTTTTTACTTTTTCTTTTACTAATATAAAAATATTTTTATTTAATAGGCTTCATTTTATTCTATCTTCGTTTCATTTAGTGTTAACGGTAAAGAGAAGAAAAAATATTTTTTGCAGAACGATTATCAAAGTTCAGTGCTAAATATAGGCCCTCCCATAGATTGCCTCATAAGGGTGATATTCGCCATAGTTACCACGCTTGGCTAGCGGGTTGGCAACCGCAGTTTTTATTTTCTAGTTGTGATTAGGAATAGACCACAGAGCCAGGTTTGTTTCCCTCTATCGCCTCTGACAACACTCACGGGACGATATGGGATAGTGAATATTCTTACTTCTTTTTTTATAGCATACGGTGTCAAACGAGCCCTGAGAACTAAGATGGAATGCCTCACAGCAGTGTTAAGCTGCTATTTTACGCTGGTATTCTGTGAGAGCGTGGTCCTTCCCCGGTCGAGCCGACCCATTCGTGCTACAACTACACTACTAATATAGCTGCAGCATGGCTCTACCACGTATAAACTACACGGAATATTTAGAAATAGATCTTATTAGAATATATTTGCCTAAAAGATTTATAAATTATATTCCGTTGAGAGCTATAAATATTTTTAATATCTCTTTGTAGATTGGGTTACTGTCCATCGGCTGAGATTCATAGAATCCGTGCTTATGTAGAACTGTGTCCACTTAATTATTGAAGTGGTACTGGTAGGTGGTGGTGGGGAGTGGGTAGATTAATGAGCGGCTACCGCAGGCTTATCGCGCAGCATCTGGCGCATGACTGATCATCTGTCGTGCGCCCGCGCCTGCTCGCCGATAGTGCTGTGACTGTGCGACGAAAGTTGTTGACTATATCGATAATTTAATATTAATTAGTTTTATTCAAATCGAAAATAATTTTTGGTGTATTCATCAAAAATCATAGAGGAAAAATTACTTCACATTGTAATTAATGTGAAATATATTGAATGTATACACCGTGTGGTGGCGGTGTAAGAATATCCACTACCCCATATAATCCCGTGGGTGTCGTAAGAGGCGACAGAGGGAAACAAATCAGGAGATGGGCAACAGCATCTTCCTAATAACGACTTAAAATAAACAACTGCAGTTTCCAACTCGCTTGCCAAGCGTGGCAACTATGGCAAATGAGACACCTATGAGACAATCTATGGGTGAAGCCTATGTTCAGCAGTGGACTTTGATAGACTGGAACAGTATATTGAATGCCTATTCCAACACTGTGTAGGTATATTTTAAAATGTGTAAACGAGTGTAAATCATTCTTCTTAAATTATACCAATACAAAGCGTACGTTATTATTAAATTAAAGGCTGAGAATTAAAAAAAAGGTTGATTTTTTCTCGATAACGTAACCGAATTACTTTTTTGATAATAAGAAACGAATTGAGATTCGCGCCATGAAACTTAAAAAAAAATACCGACATACAAATATTATTTACTAAAATCATTAACCTAACAGCCAAATCGATAGTCGAATTCCTTGCATATCAAGGGTCACCACTAGTGGTCGTGATATGACAGTGGAAGGTACAGCTTCCCAGAAGTCATACTCATCGAATACCTTACGAGCACCGTGCACCATTTGACCGAGGTTTTTTCTTCGCTTCATTGTTTTATTGGGCGCATTGAAATATTTTTGTTTAGATTAAACGACGTTTAGTCAGTAGGCTGGTACATTAGGATTAATGTCGAACATCATTTACCCGTTTGTCTCGTCGCATCGCCGTATAGTTTCTCGAGCTGTCGTTGAATCGAATTCTTCAATAGATATCTGATACTTTATGGGTAGTGAATGTTGTATTTAGACGGTATTTTGTATATAGAATTTATGTTAATTTTGTCCAAGAATAATAGATTTCTATATTATATTTATTTACAGATTTTTAAGTAATTCATTAAAAAGTCAAAGCTTACTGTCTTATAACTTCTGTAGCTAGATTTTTTATAGGATAAGGGTGACAAACGAGCATACAGTCCACCTGATGGTAAGTGGTTGCTGTTGCCCATAGACATTTTTACATCTATCCTCGATTACGTATCAAAATGCAGATGCGTTGTCGCCCGTGAGGACTAAGATGGATTGCTTCTTTTCCAGTAAAAATGGTCTCCGTCTCCGGTTCTCTACACTCATCATACGAAACACAGCAGTGTTAAATTATAACTTCTGGATCTAGATTACTTTCTGATGGCTCTAAATAAAAAAAATGTCAATTTCTCATATCTGTGGAGTATGCCTGCAAATCGTGAGCTTCATTTTGTAACTATTGTTATTTTTTAGTTCATTTCTAAAGGTTAATATAGCTCTGAAGTTTAGTAAAGCATAAAGCATCCTAAAGCTTTTTCTTCGGATGTGTAGAACCTATTCCCTAGTGTTTTATATCTACTTCAAGTATTTGATGATAATGAGATCAGGTAAATCATCACTATCTGTCAAGCTTAATTAACAAACCTTTTTCCCTTGACTAATAATATAATATGTTTCAAATTATATTTACCGGCTTGGATATTAGTAAGAACATAGATACTTATCAGACTGTTGTTTTACTCTGGATCCTAAGTCTTGGTAGGAATCGAGTCTTAGGACCCAGTGTCATAGAAACTCAAGGACAAAGATCCAAAAGCTATGTAAGAGTTAAAGTATTAAATCCATATAATAGCTTAAGAAGACATTCATACATAACTCAATTTAAGCTTTGAAAAGTATTCGAATCCGGGATTAACATTTAAACAGCCACGTATGCTGATCGCTGAACCACAGCACACACGCACCCGCAAGTATTGTATTTATATTCTATTATTTCTAGAATTTATCAAGATTTATAGATAGTAGTACCAAAAGAAGTTAATGTTAGTCGTTAGAGTCGAACTAAATTCTCAGTTACCATATTACGGGTACCGTTAAGTAGCCTGTGCGCAGCGAAACAATACTGGTTTTATAAACAAGAAGCACGCTCGTGATAGTGAAATCGTTGATCACATCGTTCATTACTGTACATTATCGGAATGCCGCTGATCGGCCCGTTTCGGGAATCCGATGCTGGACGTAGATCGATTGATATAACATCTCGCGGTTGATGGACGATGTCGGTGCGCCGTATCCGATGCTACCGGGTATGAATATAGATATACGAGTACAATCGATGATTGTAGTGTTGATTTGTATTTGTCTGTGGATAGAGTAACTCGTGATGACTAGTTATGTATATTTTTAGTATATACCTGTTGCTTTGCCGTGTAGTGACATCGTTAGAAAATCTATCACCCCATTTCGTTTTGTTACCGTCGCAAGAGGCGATTATAGTTGCCAGAAACATCTCATGACGATGGAAAGCGGCGTCAAAACGTAACCGCCAATCGGTTTGCAAAGCATGGCGACTAAGATAAATCCTGCCATCAGAGGGAGAATCCCATTTTTTAACCGCCTTCAAAAAAGGAGGAGGTTCTCAATTCGACTGTATTTTTTTATATGTGTGTTACCTCAGAACTTTTTTCTAGGTGAACCGATTTTGATGATTCTTTTTTTTTGAAAGCTGGTGCTTTTCATGTAGTCCCATATAAATTTGATCAAGATCTGACCAGTAGTTTTTAATACGTATTTAATTGACTTCGACGACATTGATGATGTTATCATTTTATTTATATTGAAGTTGGTAGTACAAAATATTTAATTTTACCACTTGTATAGAATAAAGGTGACAAATAAACACATAGTCCACCTGATGGTTAGTGGATGCCGTGGCCCATAGACAGCTACATCTACCCTCGATAAAGAACTAAAATGCAGATACGTTGTCACCCTTAATATTAAGAAGGAATGCCTCGTATACAGTACAAACTATCTCCGGTTCTCTACACTCTAAGCTGTTGTATTCGTATAGTTAGCTAGTATTCTGTGCGGGCGTGGTTCTTACCTGGCCGAAGAATATGGTATATGGTAATACGCAGAACTCTTCCTATAATTAACGAGGCTAAAATTAAAAAAAATATCCTAACTTCAATAGAGAATGCGGCTTGTTACTATCTACCATCAACTTTGGATCCTGTAACTTATAAAATTTTGCTTAGATCGGACTAAAATTAATAATTCAAATCTGAAGGTAATCCGGGTTAACTATGACTTTGGGTCGTCAATCAGCTTACAAATCATCAAATGACTAAACGTACACGGTGCCCAGCAGTGGGTTTACAGTTATACCCCATGATAATGCAGACACACAATGCTTAAAAATCAACATAGCTTTTGTTACTTCCACTTGCCTCTTGTTATTTAAATTCTTAATTAGATACGTAGAAAAGATACGTCCTGTTTGATTGATGTCGTTGACTTCACGACGCGGTATCCGATGCTACCGGGCATAACTAAATTATTGATAATGATAATTTATTTCGTTCTATTAACAAAAAAATTACTTTTAATAAAAAGTAATAGTCGATCTTAAACAATAAAAAATAAAAAAATACTTACACATTCTTAAGTCGGGAATTTTTCTATACACTGTCTTAGCACCGACTTCAGAATGTGAAATTATTTTATTCTTTTTATTTTACACATTTGAGTGAACTAAGGATTGTCACAATCTCAATGTCGTCTCAATAGTACATTAAAAACTTCGTCCCCTATTTGCAACCCTTAGGGGTGGAATTTTTCACACCTTATTAATAAAAATTCATAAAAATTGGTTCATATTTTTTATAGGATAAGGGTGACAAACGAGCACAGTCCACCTGATGGTAAGTGGTTGCTGTGGCCAATAGACATCTTCATCTCGATCCTCGATTACGAATCAAAAGGCAGATGCGTGTTACCCGGGACCATGATGGAATGCCTCGTTTCCAGTAAAAAGGGTCTCCGGTTCTCTACACTCACCATACGAAATACGGCAGCGTTAAGCTGCTATTTTACGCTGGTATTCTATGAGAGCGTAGTCTTTCCCCGGTTGAGCCGACCCATTCGTGCTACAACTATACCAGCAATATAGCTGCAGCATGGCTCTAGCACGTAAAAACGTTGAAAAAGATTGCGTAGCATACTTATAAAAAAACATACAGTCGAATTGAGAACCTCCTCCTTTTTTGAAAAAAGATCGATGTAATTCATGCTAATTTTATGCAAGTAATGTGTCTCTATTCTGAATGTATTTTCTTGTGTTATTTTTTATTTTTATATAGGTTCACTTTAAAAGTTTCAAATTAAGTTAGCGTATGTATAATTAAACCTTATTAATTTTAATTTTAATTAAAGCATTGTTATTTGATTTATTTGTTAATGTTTATTATGCGTTTTATGAATAAAAATATATTGTTTCTTATGAAATAACAATAAAAAATTGTATGCATTATACCTGCAAATGTCATGACATGTCATATTCAAACTATTTACGTAGCATACTTTACTACATATTTACACTACATATTTAAACACATAGCATTTTGAAAAATTTCATATTATTTGCTTGGTGGTAACTATTTCTCACACAGAATAACGCAGGCCGAACGCGAGCCGACCGATAATAATTACATTTGTACATTTAAATACAAAGGCTAATTTAATAAGTGACCCGACTTTCAAAATGTCAAAGCCATTTAAATAAAAAATGAGCAAGAAATAATATAAAGAAGGATGGCGCTCGCCGAGCAAACAGAACGCCCAGGCTGGTGTCATGGGAAATGAGCCTTTTTGTGCTTCAAATAAATTGGAAGTCATTTTTTAAGTGTAACTGTCTCTTTTTTTGTTGTTTGGGCACTGAGAAGTGGTACAATGGGTGGACAAGAACGGCTGTTAGGTAACATTTTTGACATCATTATAAGTGAAATAGCGTGACTGATGATCCCTGCGCTTGGGCACATTGCTTTAGAAGGCTTATGTGTGCTTCTGGGAAATTGTACGTCGCGTAGGCGGCTGCAGGTTGCACTATTCGATGCACATTAATTATATCATTTATATAAAATTATTTATAGTTCGCTATGAGTCTGCTATTGTGCACGTAAAATGTATGGAATTCCGTTATTATAGATACGAATAGTTACATAGGCTTAGAACATTGAGTTTTGAGCATAATTCTTTGATTTCAGTCATCTGACGTTGCATATTTTTACAGGCTTTCGATGTGTGAAAGCAAAAATCTGATAATAGAAGTTGCATGTTTTTTAATTTTTTTTAAAGTTTACTACTAAATTATAAGAAAAATTAAAAATATTTTTTTAACAATTCATTTTTCATATAATTTTACAATTAAAAATGGTTTTTCTAAAATGTAAATTCAAACGCCAGTGACGTCATTATATCGCTTTAGTAACGCCACCGCATGGTGAAACGATAAAACACACATGATTACGTTGTCAATATTAAAAAATTGTTATTGCATAATACACGTTATATGTTTTGAAATTATTTAATTGACGTAAAAAAATGTTTGACTATTTTATGACACATCATGGTGATCCAAATATAGAAAATATACAAAAGTACTTATAGCATGATTGCGATTAGCTCACAGCCTCAAAGGATATAATGACGTCACAATCAATCACAACTTTTTTTCATTCAAAACTGTAACTATTTTTTATTAATAATTACTAAAAATGGAAATGTTAGTAAAAAAGAAATATATAAATATACTTTAAATGAATTATTCTTTCATTTATATATAAATTTGTGACAAAAAAATGGAACTTCTCTATTACGGAGCACTTATCTATGTTGTTAATTTTGACTTTTAAAAAGAAACTGTCAAGTGAACAATTCACACTTAGTGCTCCGTAGCACCACCCCTTCTTTCTTCCCCCATCCTCACCTTAATTACTTACCATCAGGGGAACTGTAAGTTCGTTTCACACTTGTAGTATTTATATACAGAGGTGGTTTCATAAGTGTTTCATTTTGCGGATTTTGTTAAGGAACATTCAAACGAAAAAGTGTGAGATACGCTTTTCATTATTATTGAAAAAGAGTAGAAGGGTACCTTATTAATACAACATAGGCCATAGATCTCCACCATATATTGTCTCATAGGGGGGATATTTGCCATAGTTGCCACGCTTGGCAGGCGGGTTGCAACCTCAGTTTTTTATTATTTTGAATTGTTATCAGTAAGATGCTGGTGCTCATCTCATGTTTATTTCCCTTCTTCCCTCTTACGACATCCACGGAATGATATGGGGTAGAGGGTTTTCTAACGCTGCCTCTCCACGAAGGGAAAGGTCCGATTAAATAGAAATCTAACATGCAAAAAAATCATAGTTCTACTTAAAACTTCAACAGTTTTGTTTACTATATTTAAACGAAGTTTATAAGTTGTAATTTAACAAATTGAAAATTAAAATAACGAAAAGGAGACATTAATTACTATGCGTTGGACCTCCAATAGTGTAATAGCAAGTGGCAAGGAAGCGACGGGTGGCTGGGGTCGCTACCGGAGCCCCGTATCTTCTAACTCCCGCAGGGATGGATAGACCAATCATAAATCCTAAAAGATTTAATGTTATTCGACTGTTAAACACAAAACAATATCTTTTCCAATTTTAAAATTATATCAGCTCTATCAACAATTTCATTAAAGTATTGTTGAAAATCAAAAATACTTTAAGTATATTTCGTGTAACTTTCTTTTGTCATGTTTATGTTCGTATTCAGCAAACGGTTTTGGAATAATTTTCTTTCTAATCATTAAAATCACAGACAGGAAACTTTATGTTCTATGATTACAACCTTAGAAAATATAAACGGAGATTAGTTTACGATAGTACCTACTTGATTTTGAAAATACATTGTTGCCTAATAGATTTTTGTTGTTATTCATTAACTGCTTATGCACTGATTTTGCGGTGGTTTTACGGGCTGATGATGACGATGATGATAATGACAACATAATGGTTTACTATCGGAATCTCTTACCTTTATTTGCCGCTAAACACGTAGTAGAGCGATGCTGCAGCTATATTATGGTCGTAACACGAATGGGTCTGTCGACCGGGGAAGAACAACGCTCTCACAGAATACCAACGTAAAATGGGATATATAATAGTAAATAAAAGGAAATGGGAGCTTAATAATGCTGTGTTTCGTTTGATAACCGGATACCCTTTTCACTTGAAACAAGGCATTCCATCTTAGTCCTCAAGGAAGACAACACATCTGCATTTTCATTCTTAATCGGGGATAGATGTAGATGTCTATGGGCTACAGCATTCACTGATGATAAGTGGACGGACTATGTGCTCGTTTGTCACCTTAATTCTATAATAACTTAAATTAAAAATTTCAAAAACCCTCGAAACAAGAGCTAATGATCTTCAAACGGCTGAATAGATTTTCTTGAAACATAGCTAAGAACACTTTCGATTAAGATACCTTTCAAACGAAAAAAATGTAATCAAAATCGGTTCATCCGTTCAGGAGCTATGATGCCACAGACAGAGACACAGACACACAGATACACAGATACACACAACAAACGTATAACACCCCTTTGTTTTCGTCGGGGGTTAAAAAGAAGCTATCCACTTACTACTGTGTACCGTCTTGAAGGGTAAGAGAGCCAGTTTTACCGGAGGAAAACTAGCTTAGTCCTTACGTTGACAACGTATATGCGTCTTCCTTAGGTTGACAAGGTATGAGTCTATAGGGGTTCAGTACACACCAACTGGTGGACACTTTTGTCATTTGCCACTTTAATATTATATAAATAACAACTAATCTCTTCTTTAGTTATTTGCGTTCCCCAATTGTACACGTTGTTACATGATATTTAAATTGAGTCCAAATTCTGTCATACAGACTAACAAACCAACAGCTATTTAACCCTTTTTGTGGTGTTTTGGAACGAAAACGTAATAAAACGTGTACGTTTTATATCTCATAAAGACACAGTTCTTAAAGTAAATTGTAACAGAGGACAACGTTCGGAATAATAACTTTATGGAATTATGAGCAGTAAAAGTTTGCGTCACAAAATGTATGTGATTCAGAAGTATGAAATGCTAGTTACCTTTAATAACATTATATTTAATTAACTTTCATTTGTAAGTTAATTCTACTGTTTCCTTTCGTTCGCCATACATATCCCGAAAAGAAAGCGTGATATAGTATTGAAAACAATCTTATGTGACGCTGAATTGTGAAATTACTTATTTAAAATGATACCGTATAATTACAAAATGTCTTCTTACTTATGAAAGGAGTTCCTCAGTCACAGTGCCAGTTTTCGCAAAATTTGACATTTGCTGTCAAACTCCATATTTAGTTCGCATATTTCTGTGGGACTTCTTTATAACAGGGTCAAGTGAAAACCTGAGACTAATTATTAACTACCTTTTGTAATAAGACGGATAAAGTTTTCATTAAAATCGATATTGTAGTTTTTGCTATATAATAACTTAAACAGCAGTCACTAAATGGATAGTCAGAGCAGACCAAATCACATCCATACTCATTTCTCTTAATGTTAAACAATGTAGATGCAATTGATTTTAATTTCTTAAGAGAAAATATCCTTAGAAAAATATAAAAGTAAAGTAAAGTAAAGTAACATCCTATATACGTCCCACTGCAGGGCACATGCCTCCTTTCACTTCTGAGAGGGTTTTAGGGCAATGCGTGTTGGCGGACTTCACTTGTCTTTGAAATACATATATTATGTTTTTTTTATTTCCTAGATATGCAGGTTTCCTCACGAAGTTTTCCATCACCGCAGAGGACGTAGTAAATCAGCACTTAAAACTGCAATTAACAATTTCATTGGTGCCGGCGCGGCGGGGATCGAACCAGGGTTGCTCGCGTACTGTGAAATTTACAGCGAGCGCTAACCCACTGAGCCACCACGGCTAAATGTATTGAAAAAGATGTAAATGGATATAAAATAAAAATAACTAACAAACAAAATTCATATTATTAAGTTTAAATTTTAAAATAAAGTTATCAAAAATCTGATTTGAATGAAACTAGCATTTTTACGTTAATTGTCGTATTTATATATATTTTCGACTTTGCGAGCACTTTGATGCACCCATGGTCACGTGAGGAATGACTTATTAAACGTCCAAATGTTATATTTAACCACGGTTAAACTTCTAACATTATCAGATTTTGTGAAGTACTTAAGTTGAGTAAATAAAAATATAAAACAGAAAAATTAAATCAAGTTGCATTATGTTGCAGTACGATATAATTGGCCGGTTAATTTGATGGCTAGCCATTTAGTTAATCGCTGACATTTAATGAAACCTTTGCCAAATCGCTTAACATAATTTAAAAACCAAAGGGCTGGGAAAAGTTAAACCATCTGCTTCAAACTATTTTCTTAGTTTGCGAGAGTAATCATGACTTTTGAAGTTCTTATTTAAAACTAGCTCGTACCCGGCGCGTTGATGCCACAAAAGAAATAATTGTGGAAATATCGTTTTTAATTTAAATGGGTTATGTTGTTTAATTAGGAATGATAATACATTCATTGAAAATGAATGATACATAACTTTCCAATAAATTTGTCAGTACGATACGCGCGCCACCTACTGTAAGTTAATTCTACCATGCCTATAATCTTCGCGAAAGTGCAAGCAATAAGTTTAAATTTTTTTACCGCAATCTGGTGAACGGTATGACAGCGCATAAAATACGAACAAAGAAACATTAATTTTTATATAATAGATAATGCTTAAAAAGGAATTTCATTGGCTAATACGTAGACAAGCCCGTGTATTTTGTTGTAGACATTTACAATAAGCACCACTTGCTTAAAAAAATCCCGCCCTTTCTTCGCCTGGGTGTGATCTCATTAATGTGGCGTTATCTAGATTTAAGATAAATTAAGACCACTTATATTATCAATTATTAGTTTTCTTTAAAAAAATCTCCAAGTTTTTCAGATAAAATATAGTCTAGATCACTCCTGGTATTGCTCTCTATCTATTCATGAAGTTTCATTGCAATCGGTGTTGCCATTCCGAAGATTAGACCAGACAGGCAGATAGACAGATAGACAGAAAGACAGACAGATTAAAAATCTCAATATATGGCAGTTATTTCGGTACTGTAGAGAGACACTTCAATTTTATTTTTATGTATATGTTACTGTATTTATGTATATACTGTATGCGTATTTAAGTAAATCTTAAGTTTTTCTTTAAAATCTTAGGATTTGCCAACATGAGTTGGTAAATGTAAGGTTTGGTATAAAATGAGACGATTTTTCGGGCTTTTACCATTAGAGTTTAGTACATGCTAGATTTTACCAATGACTATTAGTAAATGATGATTTTGAAAATAAAAATATATAATAAAAGTAAAAAGTATAAAACATCGAATAATGTTATCTACTAAATTTAGAAACAAATTGATGAGTTTTTAAAGTAGAATACTGTAAAATAAACAAATATTTATTTTCTTCTCACAAACGTAATACCTCAGTTGGCTAAGCTTACTATTCATTAATTTTTTATCATCATCATCATTACAGCCCTTCACAAGTCCACTGCTGAACATAGGCCTCCCACAAGGAATGCCACAATGCACGGTCCCAAGCTAACTGCATCCACCGACTTCCTGCATGTCTTACCAGGTCGTCACTGCATCTAGTGAAGGGCCATCCTACATTTTATCTGCCACTGGAGAACCTTTCTTCCCCATCTGTTGTCGATTCTTCGAGATATATGGCCAGCCCATTGCCACTTCAGCGTTATTGGACAATGCTTTTTGTGACTTTGTGAATTACATTTTCGGCGGTAATATATTGTTCCGCATTTAGCTTCATTTTCATTGGAAAACCAAACATTGCTTCGTATGAGGGTTTTTTGACTCCCTCATTACATGCTCTATTTTTCATTGCCTGGATGAATTTTAAGCCCTCTAACCATTTTAACCTATACTTTTCTAAACACTGCGTATTTAGCTCTATAGAGATAAAAGTTAATGTCTTTCTTACTAGTCACGAGTTCGTCTCGTACATTTTGTCTCATAAATACTTCTATACAACAAAAACGTACGTACTATGCGACCGACTGTGTTATGCGGAAAGAAGGGACATGGGTGGGAGGGAGTTGATAGGAGGTGCGTCGATCACTTCTAGACATGACTATTTTTCAACATTTTTCGTGCCTATGAGGTAAAACCTAAGATTTACTAAATTGCAGCTAATTTTACCGGTTTAAGTTACCCAGCCAGCAAAAGCGTGTACTATAGCAGTCAAGAAAACGTTTTTTTTTTATAGGACAGGGGGCAAACGAGCATGCGGCTTACCTGATGGTAAGTGACTACCGCCGCCCATAAACAACCGCAACACCAGGGGAATTGCAGATGCGTTGCCAGCCTTTTAAAAAGGAGCAGGCTCTTTTCTTGAAGGTCCCTAAGTCGTATCGGTCCGGAAAAATCGCTGGTGGTAATCGATTCCACAAGGAAGTTGTGCGAGGAAGAAAACATCTTCTAAATCGCACAGTGGTGGACCGCCAATCATCCAGATTGTGTGGATGGTATCGGGAGTTCTGCCGCGATGTGCGTTCGTGGAATTTGGCGGCTGGAATTAATCCGAACAATTCCTCAGAGCACTCCCCGTGATAAATGCGAAAGAAAATGCAAAGGGATGCAACATCTCTTCGCAGCGCCAATGAATCGGCTCGATTATTTGACCGACCGAAGACCGAGTCCTTTCCGATCGGCTCGATCGGAAAGGACTCGGTCGTCGACGATTCGAGCCGCTCTGCGCTGGATGCGGTCAAGTGGAAGGAGCTGGCACTGGGGAGCCCCAGCCCAGAGATGGGAACAGTATTCCATGTGAGGCCGAACCTGCGCCTTGTAAAGTTGCAGGCGTTGAGCCGGCATAAAATACTGTCCCGCTCTGCTGAGCACGCCAAGCTTTTTAGAGGCCAATTTGGCCTTCTCTTCCAAGTGACCACGAAACTGCACGTCACTTCATATGTCGACGCCGAGGATTCCGATACTGGCTGAGGCAACAAGGGGAGTGCCTTGAAACTGAGGAGATGCGACAAAGGGGTTCTTTTTAGCGGTAAACGCGCAAACTTGTGTCTTTTGAGGATTAAACTGGACTAGATTTAGTCACCCCCAATCCGAGACTTTGTTCAGCAAAGACTCGACTTCAGACACAAGTTTGTTCCGGTACTCGGCGACGTTTTCCCAAAAATATTGGCACGGCCGGTGTATAGAGCATCACCAGTGCTGTCATCCGCATAGCAATGAATGTTACCGGTTTGCAACATATCATTGATATGCAGAAGAAACAGCGTTGGTGATAGCACACAGCCTTGTGGAACACCAGCGTTAATAGGCTTGTAGTCGGAGCATGCACCGTCTACAACGACCTTGATGCTTCGATCTGCAAGAAAGCTGGTGATCCAATTGCACAATTTCTCGGAAAGCCCATAGGAAGGGAGCTTCGAAAGAAGCGCTTTGTGCTAAACCCGATCGAAGACCTTCGCAACTGCCAATGCCTCCCCCTTGGACTCTACTGCCTCCGCCCATCTATGAGTCAGGTAGACCAGAAGATCGACCCCGACGAAAACCGTAATTTCTAAAACACTAATTAGTATTTAATACAAGTCCTATAAAAATGATGTAAAATGTTTATTTAGGCGAGTTTTGGCGCAGTTATATCGCAGTTTAGTGTCACTAAAGTCATGGACAAAACAAAGATTATGTGTAACGTCCATGTCACACCTATGCCGGTAGTTATTGGGAACACTAAGCTCGAAGCTGTTGACGAGTATGTTTACCTGGGACAAATAGTCCGACTACTTAAGTCCAACTACGATCAAGGGGTCAATCGACGGATTGAACTCGTCTGGGCAGCGGTAGATTACGACACATCTTCTCGTCAGTTATACCTCAAAACTTAAAGACGGGATTATACAACCAGTGCGTGTTGCCAGTGATGACTTATGGATCTGAGACGTGGTCCTTCACTGCTGGCCGTATGAAGAAGCTCAAGGTTGCTCAGCGAGCTATGGAGAGGGCTATTCTCGGGGTTTCTCTGCGTGATAAACTCAGAAATGAGTATATCCGCAGTAGAACCAGAGTAACCGACATAGCCCAACGGATTAATAAGCTGAAGTGGCAATGGGCCGGCCATATAGCTCTAAGAACGGACAACCGATGGAAAAGCAAGGTTCTCGAGTGGCAGCCTCGTACCGGTAGGCGAAGTGTGGGGCGGCCCCTCTAGATGGAGTGACAAACTGGTAAGACATGCAAGAAGTCGTTGGATGCAGGTGGCTCAGGACCATGCTTTGTGGTATTCTTTGGGGGAGGTCTATGTTCAGCAGTGGTCTTGTGAAGGGCTGTAATGATGATGATGATGAAAGTCATGCTATTGTGACACCATATATCATAATTTAGTACTATAGTTGTACTATATTTGTGTCGTATAACTATTTTCAAAGATTTAACAGTTTTGTGACACTTCTATTACAAAAATTCACCACGTACTTTGTTCGCGATCAGGAATTTTTAATAGTGTGCTTTAATTTATTTGTCATTTGCTCGATTCGATTTATTCATTATCTGCTTAGTAAGTTAAAAATAAAATAAAAAGATAGACTCCTTGGTTAGTACACAAATATACAATGGCGTTCACAACTTGTGAAATTAAAGATGTTTCTCTTGCGACAGTAAATTTTACTTGCGACTTATATTTTATCGACAAAGTAAGATAACATTTTTAAAATTTTAATGCCCTCCTTAGTTTATTTTATTTAATAAAATAAAAACTATGAAAATATATAAAGTCGTGAAAGTTGCTATTAACTCATAAAAAGGTGTGTTGATATCAACGTTTACAGCACTTATTATTTGTTACCAATATTTTAAAGATTACACTACTACTACTACTACTACTAAATTATACTAGATGAAATACTTTATAACTCGCTATTATAGAACACTCTGTCGTGACCGATAATTTAATAACGCTTTGTTATACTTTTTACTGATAAAATAGATTCCTTAACCGACGACTTTGCTATTTGGGTGGGCATATTATGTCATTGATTGTTGGCGTTTAACTAACGTGACCCATATGTTAAGAATACTGCAACCACTATCTGGTTATAAAAGTGCACTGCTGGAACAGATGGATCTAAAGTTGTTGTAATTACTAAGCTTACCATTAGAGTTTGGTACATGCTAGATTTTACCAATGACTATTAGTAAATGATGATATTGAAAATAAAAATATATAATAAAAGTAAAAAGTATAAAACATCGAATAATGTTATCTACTACATTTTGAAACAAATTGATGAGTTTTTAAAGTAGAATACTGTAAAATAAACAAATATGTGGCGGGTGGAAGGAAAAGGGGAGATCTCCCGCCGGGCAAGGTGTTCTGCCCGGGGAGCGGCCAACGCTCCGAGTGGTAGTTCGGAGCTATTCTATATATACTGTTTTTTGATTCGGAACTTTGATAGCGCGATTTAGGCTTCGATGTATTTTCGCTTGTGATGCGACGATAGCGCCACCACAACACCCCCCTGCTCAGACCGGAGGTCGATGGTGCAGTCTAGATGTCGACGAATGTGTAAGTGCCAGGGAATTGCCTTGTAGTCTGCGGTGAGTCGAGAAGAAGGCAAGTAATCTGCGAGAGTGCCGTGAAGCAGAGGCGAGCAGTAAGGCTCAGAGCCGTGCCGAACACTGTAGCGCAGAGTAGCTTGAAGGAACAGGAAGCATTATTATAGTGCTGCGATGAACCTTTGTAAGCTAGATGGCTTTGCAGGATGTGAAGACTGCATACAATATCTGCTCGGGAGCGAATGAATGGGGTACTTGAGGACGATGATGAAGGTTTGAAGTTGTAGTTTCAAAGATTGTTGGTTGCGTGTTCATATCACGTCGGTTGGTCACCACTGTGGCGGTGGAAGGAAAGGGAGATCTCCTGCCGGGCAAGGTGTTCTGCCCGGGAGCGGCCAACGCCCGAGTGGTAGTTCGAGCTATTCTATATACTGTTTTTGATTCGGAACTTTGATAGCGATTTAGGCTTCGATGTATTTTCGCTTGTGATGCGACGATAGCGCCACCACAACACCCCTGCTCAGACCGGAGGTCGATGGTGCAGTCTAGATGTCGACGAATGTGTAAGTGCCAGGAATTGCCTTGTAGTCTGCGGTGAGTCGAGAAGAAGGCAAGTAATCTGCGAGAGTGCCGTGAAGCAGAGGCGAGCAGTAAGGCTCAGAGCCGTGCCGAACACTGTAGCGCAGAGTAGCTTGAAGGAACAGGAAGCATTATTATAGTGCTGCGATGAACCTTTGTAAGCTAGATGGCTTTGCAGGATGTGAAGACTGCATACAATATCTGCTCGGGAGCGAATGAATGGGGTACTTGAGGACGATGATGAAGGTTTGAAGTTGTAGTTTCAAAGATTGTTGGTTGCGTGTTCATATCACGTCGGTTGGTCACCACTGTGGCGGTGGAAGGAAAGGGAGATCTCCTGCCGGGCAAGGTGTTCTGCCCGGGAGCGGCCAACGCCCGAGTGGTAGTTCGAGCTATTCTATATACTGTTTTTGATTCGGAACTTTGATAGCGATTTAGGCTTCGATGTATTTTCGCTTGTGATGCGACGATAGCGCCACCACAACACCCCTGCTCAGACCGGAGGTCGATGGTGCAGTCTAGATGTCGACGAATGTAAGTGCCAGGAATTGCCTTGTAGTCTGCGGTGAGTCGAGAAGAAGGCAAGTAATCTGCGAGAGTGCCGTGAAGCAGAGGCGAGCAGTAAGGCTCAGAGCCGTGCCGAACACTGTAGCGCAGAGAGTAGCTTGAAGGAACAGGAAGCATTATTATAGTGCTGCGATGAACCTTTGTAAAGCTAGATGGCTTTGCAGGATGTGAAGACAGCATACAATATCTGCTCGGGAGCGAATGAATGGGGTACTTGAGGACGATGATGAAGGTTTGAAGTTGTAGTTTCCAAAGATTGTTGGTTGCGTGTTCATATCACGTCGGTTGGTCACCACTGTGGCGGTGGAAGGAAAAGGGGAGATCTCCCGCCGGGCAAGGTGTGCTGCCCGGGGAGCGGCCAACGCTCCGAGTGGTAGTTCGGAGCTATTCTATATATACTGTTTTTTGATTCGGAACTTTGATAGCGCGATTTAGGCTTCGATGTATTTTCGCTTGTGATGCGACGATAGCGCCACCACAAATATTTGTTTTCTTCTCACAAACATAATACCAACGTTGGCTAAGCTTATTTAGACCCATACATGTTAAGAATACTGCAACCACTATCTGGTTATAAAAGTGCACAGCTGGAACAGATGGATCTAAAGTTGTTGTTATTACTAAGCTAGATAGGTGAATATGCAATCTCCACACCTAAACATAGCTCTCCATAACTTATATGGATATTTTTGGTTTAAAACTAACATGATGATTCTTCTCTCGGCTGCTAGAGTAAGATGTATAATAAATTAGAACAAATATTTATGCGATTTTTTTTTTGTAGTGTGTTGGTACCAGAGAGAATCCGTCAACAATTCTCGTCGTGTAGGTGTCGGTAAAAGTCAACGTTATGCTAGGATTAAAACGTAGTGATTTTATGAGTATACTCTTTGGCTCGGATGATATTTTATTTTCGATAGATAGATAGATAGACCTTTAAAACATTTATGTACTCATTTATTATTATTAAAATTTAAAACGACTAAAGACTTACAGTTTTATGGGACATAATTTACTTCTTTCGTCTTTATAAATAGGGTTTCTTTTTGCTATTTGACAGATCGTTGTGGGTTATTTACAGGCTGATGCCATCGGCAAACATAACACAAAAATTGTAATACGCAAATTTGTGATGATAGTGTATCTAACTGTATGTATGTATCTAACAACACAATGTAATATTACGTATGTTCTATTTTTTTTATCAAACCTTATGGAAATATCGATGTAGATAGCATTATTTACAAACCTTTGTGGTTTATGGATGCTATTTTACTTATGCTTGTGTATTCAACTTTGAAATTATAAATAAATAAAATAAAAAATAAACTAACTCTTGCCCTTTTGACGCGTCAGTCAGTTAGCCACCCGTACTTTCATTTTCTTAAAAAAAAAAACAAATAACTCTGTTTTATGGGATAAGTTAACCATTTGCGTCTTTAAAAATATGATTATTCAAATATTGTTTCAATTTTTGAATATAATATGCATTTTAAATAACATGAATAAAAAAATTATATATTTTTTATTCCGAAGTTTGAATTCTAAGCAGTGCGGCCAAATAGATCGTTCGATAGACTACTTTTGGCGTCGTGCCATAAAAATCTCACTACATATTTCAAGTATCGACAGCTGTATCGGGGACAACTTCAGCGATAAAAGATGATAAAGTAGTGGTCGTGATAGAATGCTATTGAATGTGATGGACTACAGTAGCACTAGTCTTATTGAATATCATGATAATAAGTGCTATAAGCTTATTGAATACCATTATTATAATCCCCGGTTATTTATTTTAATACGCATTTGAGAATTTTGTTCTGGCATATATCCGTGTAGTGGCGGTGTAAGAACATCCACTACCCCATATCGTCCCGTGGGTGTCGTAAGAGGCGACAGAGGGAAACTGAAACCGGAGATGGGCTGGAGTACCTTCCTCATAACAACTCAAAATAATAATAAGCTGCGGTTGCCAACCCGCCTGCCAAGCGCAAAGCAACCTATGGAGGAGGCCTATGTTCAGCACTTTTATAGGTTGTAATGGATGGATAGATGGTTCTCCCATCAACCCGCGCGTCTACTGTCGGATATAGAGATCTTTCATAGTACAGTCAAGTCTGGCATCTTTACCAATGGAAGGTAACTTTGCCATTAGGGGTGTACTGGTACAAAATTACGATTAACACGAAAAACGTAACATTTTTCGAGATATGCCTTTTTTAGGATGAAAATACAATAACTAATTGATAGCATTGCTTTTGATATGACAACATGAGAGTTAATTTTGGCATTTTATTTTAACGCGGAATTGTGCCGGCGAAATAACCTTCAGTGCTCCACAACTTTTGTTGATTTTATTTGAAATACTGAATGTAGGTATCTATATCTTCGCAGTTATCAAATGTAATATATCGTTTTTAACACGTTGTTCTTAATATTTATCTATAAAACTAACTCGGCAAAGTTACCATACTAGTGATGCCATGATGTGAAGGTTACTTTGCCATGTTTTGATACAACCAAGGGTTGTCACTTTCAACCTATATTTTTAACCAATTACAACTATTTAAACAAAGTGTTCAGTACTTGACATTCAATGTATGTATGTTTGTATCGATGTTACACCGTATCAGTCTATTAGACCGATTTTTACCAAATAAGTCGTCAATCAATTCATCTTTATATCTAAAATAAAGATGAAAGATATATCTAAAAGTGAAGGAAAATAAAAGAGAAATCTATATTATTTTTAATGCGTTGTCAGGCATTAATAATATTATTACTACTCAGTATTTTTCATAATTTCAACTTAGTGTATTGATATTAATTTGCAGTCAAAAAACTGTAATTTTTAAAGATTTTTTACAGTTTTGTGATTGTGGGAAAACAATATCTAGATTGATTACAATAAATATGTCCTGACAACATTTTATTACGACCCGTAATAAAATGATGATGATGACTAATAAAAAACGAGTATTTTTTAAAAATGATTGTGACAAGCTTTTTTTTATCTATACTATAATTTATTTAATCTATTATTGGACCTAATTGATTTTTAATTTTAGACGTCAGTAGTCGTCAGTAACATTAATGGCTTACTAAATTTCTTCAAGGAGATATCATAGCTCGAATAAGTACATTATACGTGCAAAATACGCGCAAAATACGCGTTTTAGTCGTAAAGTTGCGGAAAATAACTCGTTGCAAACTTAACTAACTACACTAAAATTATTATGTTGCCCTGATTTTAGCTAAACACAGCTCGGTTAATACTTGTGTGAGTGTATGCGTGTGTGTGTGTGTGTGTTTCATATACTCGTACAGTGCATTATAATTCAATGTTGCAATTGATGCAGCGTCATAATAAATCGTATAAAGAGAAAGTACTTTTTATGAACCTATTAGTTGTTCATTCATCAGACTGCAGTTACCGTGCAGTTTCAGCGTTGAAACTGTCGATCATTAAATACATTTAGAGTGACCCGTTTTACTAATAACAAGGCATTCTTCTTTCTTAGTTATGACAACCCATCAAAATTTTGATCCCAATCGAGGATAGATGTAGATGTCTATAGACACAATAGTATTCACTTACTATCTGAAATGTGTGCTCGTTTGTCATCCTTATTCTATAAAAAAATGTATGCAGAGAGCTAGCGAGCGAGTCAATGTTGGAGATGTCTATCTGCTATGTACTGCGATCGATCGGCTCTTAATCGACTGCTTAGGCTGATGATTTATTTCCATATTTCTAGATTCCTCATAATTTTTGATATTCCTTAATCGCCAACTATGTGATTTACTAACTTTATGTATATTTAGCATTCGTTATCGAAATGAATCTGCAATCAAATCTATGCTATAATGAAAATCTAATCTGTTTTTCGTTTATCGGTGTAACGTTAGTGTTTCACCATCATCATCATTACAGCTCGTCCAAGTCCACTGCTGAACATAGGCCTCCCCCAAGGAATGACACAAAGCACGGTCCTGAGCCACCTGCATCCATCGAATTAGGGTTTACTTTTCAAAAATAGTAATTAATCTTTTAATAAAAATTAGATTAGAAGCAAATTCAAAAATTAAAAATAAATCTACATCTGCAATCACACAATAATACCTTCTAAAGTCGGTGCTAATACATAGGTAGTGCATCGAAGAATTACTTTTAAGTGGTCAAAGGAATATAAGTCCAAGGTAACAACTAAAGTGTCGTTTAAATAGGTACATTAAAAGCTTCATTCCCTATTTTTCCACACTCGAGGATGGAGCTTCTTCTTAAAAATTATTGGGGACTATCCCTAAAATATAATCTATTCAATAAAAAAAAGAATAATTTAAATGGGCGACGTCGAGTAAATAACCATCTCGATTTTCTAAACTCGGTTAAAAATAGCACAATTGAACGAAAGCATAGAGCCGATGTAGCGCAGACATTTCCGCTATGTGTTAGTGTCAAAACTTACGGCACTTCACGTATTTATTTCCTCACTTGTTAAATGAGATACTTTGATTTCCAACGGCCGAGGGTGACATTACAGAATAATTGAATGAAATGCAAACAAAATATTAAATATTTTATTAAATGTTTCCATCGATAACGATGGACAAAAAGAAATATACCCGTATATAAAGCGAATAACTTGTTTATCGTATTGGTTTTACAACTAGCGCTAATTTTACGACGGTTTAAACGCCTTAAAACGATGCGCTGCTGGCGCCTAATCTAAAACGCATCAATATACCGTTATCAAAAACGACGCCTGTAAACCAAGTATACGATCCATAAAAGACTTCGCAAAATGCTGGCATCGGAGCTCTAATCGTCGCCTTGATACCCACGGGGACAAAATGCCGATGTTTGCAACGCTCCGCATTAAACAACACATTAAAACTTAATTGTGTCCAGTCCAAGAGTTTATGTTAATTGTCTATAAATGTATGATAATAAGATCATAGAACTTTCACCTAGTTTCTCGTAAATTTGTCGCAATAGGTTAACCTTAGAATAATGTGTTAATTACTCTGAGAGATTGTCAGCCACGGCAATCCACTGCTGTGGACATAAACCTATCCTAAAATGCGAAAACTCAGACTTCCACTACCTACTACCAACCCTATTACAAGTCAAGCACGTAAGTTTAGCGCTGAACGAAACGTGGGGGGGATGCGCACGAATGCGACTGGAGAGTCAATCAGCGCGTGCGAACGATATGTACGAGCCAATCAGCGCGACTTATGCGCAATAACGGTCGCCGCTAGACTTTCGTGCCGCTACTAACAGCCTAGCTTATGCAGATCGTCGCTCCATCTAACTATGGGGCGACGCACGTTTACATAAGCGCTGTCTCCATTCTACTCCAAGCTATTCCATGTTAGCTTATACAGCTAATTATATTTTATCAATATAACTTGATTGAAATATTTTAAAACAGTACAGATTAAATAAGAAACGTTAACCTACATTAGGAATTTCTCTTGTATCGGAGGCGTTTTACATAGGTACCTCACATAAATTGCATATGGAAAAAATCCAGGCCCGGAACAACATTTTGTAGGACAAACAAATACTTTTTTCGTGTGGGATACTTGTATATATTAATAATATAAAGATTATTAGGAATCATGCTAAATGCACATTTTTCTTCCGTAGTGTTTAAATATTAACTGTTTAGAAAACGTAAAGACACCGTTACTTTAGCATATTTTTTTTATTAAAAGGATGACAAATGATCACACAGTCCACCTGATGGTAAGTGGATACTGTAGCCCATAGACATCTACATCTATCCTCGTTTAAGAATACAAATGCAGATGCGTTGTATTTACTGTATAGAAGTCCTCAGGCTCCTATCCAGTAAAAAGGGTCTCCTGTTCTCTACATTCACCATACAAACCACAGCACCAATGATCTGCTATTTTACGCCGGTATTCTCTGAGAGCGTGATCCTACCCCGTTCGAGCCGACCCATGCGTGCTACAACCATAATATAGCTGCAGCATGACTCTACCACGTATGAAATTTTAAAATTAAAATATTGTGTACAATTTTCGTGTTTTAGACCACATATGTGACGGTGTAAATATCCACTATCCCATATCCTCCCATCGATGTTGTAAGAGGCGACAGAGGGAAAAAATTAGGAGATGGGCAGCAGCGTCTTCTTATAACAACAGAAAAATAAAAAAACTGCGGTTGCCGCCACACAGCCTTCCAAGCGTGGCAGCTATGGTAATATATGGGAAATGTCTATAAGGTAATCTATGGGAAGCCTATGTTCAGCAGTGGACTTTTAATAGGCTGTAACGGTAAGACCACATATCGCTCTGACACACCCTTCTTGTGGTGCAACCAGTGCAACGGATCCGCGACTTGAGAACATATTTATCGTTCGAGTACTACTTGAGACAATAATCGCACGACTTGTAGCCCCACCGGCCACGCATGGTTCGCTATTAGCTATAAGTCACCGGTCAACTGCAAGTTACACTTTGTTTCGTCGTTAAAAAACTGTCAGTCGTAGGACTGCACGTCAGAACTGAAAACTTCGTAGCTTCACAAACTTGTAAACATTATTTTTGGGTGGTTAAGAAATATTTTTAGGAAGTATTGTTTATTAGAAATTATTTTAATCAACGTATTAATATAGTAATAAAATTTTCATTTATTGCGCTGTTTTACATGAAAAAGAATGATTATTTTCTATATATTTAATATAATAGAAAATTATAAATACATACATATCAATTTTATAAAATTTATCAACTGGATTTGGAGCGTGACGGTCACACGATTTCAGTGCGTTTTCCCCATCCCAAAAGTGCCCAACGTGCCTAAAGAAGTTTTTCACTTCAAAAAGCGCTTCGAGTCGGTTTCTCCTACCGAAATCGAACGTCGTCGCCGGCTGGCTGTCTCATAAATACAATTAAACGTGACGTCGCTTGTTTGATTTTCGTCATCAATTCCATCAAACATTGATAAATTTTTATTAGGCAAAACATATGTATCGTCGGCATCTTCGGAATTAACTTTCAGTAGTAATAAAGAATCGTGATAATAGTCTGTTTGAAATTAAGCTTCGCTGGAAAAACTATCCGGCCGTATCGTCGGTCCGTTCCGCCGCCGTATTACGATTAATTGATGCTAATTAATAAATTAATTAACCATGTTAATACGACGCTTGAGCGACTCCGGTTTTTCCAGCGCCACGTTCGTATTTGTCTGAACTACATTTTTATTGCAACAGCATTCCAGGTTTTTGTTGGCCTGAGAATGTCTCGTTGTCATCCGGCCAATGTACGTTTCATACTTCGCGACGAAATTTATTAATACCAATATCTGGGCTCGGATGAATCCCATGAAGTCTAATTGTGGCTCAGTTTTGGGGTTCATTCATACCGCAACGATTGGATCGACGTGGCATCGGTTATTATTTATGTCATATTTTCGCATTATATTTCCGTTGTAATTTATTAATGGGAGGCGCGTTTTGAATGAGGTTTTGTTCGTTCAGTTCATTTATTTGAGATAAGCAACGAGTTCAACGTTTGCTTCTTACGTTTCATTGATGTGGTTTTTTCTTATGCGAGTGAGAGATTATCCAATCAGCTTGAGGAGATTTAATGTATATTTCATTATTTATTTTAAAGCTGCATTGGACATTGTACGCGTGTTATTAACGAAATATAATGATTTTCTTTTCCAGGCTCGGCAATTGAGATAGTTTCAGCAATGTTCGATAGTAAATATATGTTTAATTTAATATTTAATTATGTTAAAGTTTCACCATAGGTTGTTAGTTTATATTACCAGCCTATCTTTATCAACTGCTAAAAGGATTTCTTAGTGATGATAGACGGGCTACTTTGCATTAAACCGATGCTCTTGCAATAATTGATTTCGATTTGATTTTGATCGATTTTATACTTGGTAGAGCCATCCTACAGCTATATTAATAGTATAGTTGTAGCACGAATGGGTCGGCTCGAACGGGGAAGGACCACGCTCTCACAGAATACCAGCGTAAAATAGCAGCTTAATGCTGCTGTGTTTCGTTTGGTGAGTGTAGAGAACTGGAGACCCTTTTTACTGGAAAAGAGGCATTCCATCTTAGTCCTCACGGTTGACAATGCATCTGCATTTTATTCGCAAACGAGGATAGATGTAGATGTCTATGGGCCACAGCAACCACTTACCATCAGGTGAACTGTGTGCTCGCTTGTTACCCTTATCCTATAAAAAAATGTATTTTCCATCATTTCACCAGCCTGTTGGCAAACAGTACTTTCAGAAGGTATTTTCCGCCAATTATTGGTCACTAAAGCAGAGTGTATTGGTGCTTTAATCATTTAACCTGAAAGCAGGTACATTACTCTCTACATTCTAATGTGTATATTATGAACCAAGTGATGGATGACGGCATTATGTACAGTTCCCGCGCAGTATGAATAATGACTATTCAAATCGGGCCACGTAATTATTTAAACATTATTATTTATCACAGTGTTTGTCATTATGAATATTGCTAATTTTTTTTGAGGTGAAAACTTCTTTTATAATCGTTGTGAATTGAAACTCTATGAAACGAAAAAGCGACACTAAAAAGAGACAAACATATACATGTATACGATTTAACCTGCGACAGAATGAGATAGAATACAGTATACAGTGTTTTCTATTAATTTTAATTTATAATTTTTAATTTACTCACTTTAAACGCTCAAAAACCAATTATATTTGCTTCACATTAACTAACAAACTCAACCAGATACTAATTATGCCTAAAAGCCATACATGTGATACTAATAATGCTAATTGTCTATGCCCATCCATCAATAAAGTAAATAAAACAAAATATTTAGGAGTTATTTTAGATCAACGACTACCTTGGTTTGATCAGATTGAACTTGTAAATGCGCGAATTAGAAAACTAAGTTGGCTTTTAAACAGTTGAGATATGTAGCTTCTAACAAACTACTTAAACAGATTTATATTTCCTAATCCAATCTATTATCACTTATTGCATTCCTGTCTGGGTGGAGCAGCGAAAACTAAATTTATAGAAGTGGAACGGTCACAGAGATCACTTTTAAAAGTCATGCATTTTAAACCTTTCCTTTTTCAACCACTAACTTGTATCAAATCTGTGACCTGCTATCAGTAAGAAAATTATATGTTCTACATTCTATTCTAAAATTTCATAAAACCTTAGTATATGATCATAACACTCAAAATAAAGAAGAAAGGATATAGTCGTGATTACAAAAAGTAAATTCTGCTTTTGCAAGGCGACAATATGCAGCTCAAGTTAAAATCTTATATAATAGAATAAAAATACAGTGTAAAAAGAAATTAATTATTCGGCTTAAAACCATAAATTATGAAGAAATTGAGGATTTACTATATTAAATTATTTGATAAAGAGTGCACATACACACTAACACACAACTTTATGACTAATTATTTATTATTAACATTATTTTTTTCATTTAAGAAGAAATAACTTATTGGTAATAAGCTTATAGTATAAGGCTATGGTAGCGTGTGGCCTTCTGGCACAAGTATTTTAAATACTTAAAAGGAGGTCTCAACTATAACACTGTATCAATTTACAATGTACTTATTACCCAATAAATATTATTATTATTATGGATATTTATAAAGTATTCTCATTTGGTTGGGCTGAATAAATATATAAAAGAAATATAGTAAATAAAATACATAAATATATATGTATATATATTAAATATACTAACACAAATAATACATAAATAAATAAAACCCAACCAAATGGAAGCCCTCGGCAGGGGAGACCAAACGGCCGAGGGTTAGGGAAAGGGAAAAAACCGGCGGACGATGCGGGCGGTGTCGAGGAGCACCGCCTTCTGCATTTGAGCACGGAGCGGGCCGTCACGGAGTCCCAGTCGCCTCAGATGACCTGAGAGGCTGACCGGGATTAGCCCGTTCGCAGAAACGACCACAGGAATAATTTCGGTCGGCAGACCACCCCACATGTCGGTCACCTCGTGAGCCAGGTCTAGATATTTTGTCAGCTTATCTGTTTCGGCTCTCACGAGGTTCTCGTCATAAGGAATGGTAATGTCGACCAAAATATCCTTGACTGTGCCCGGTCCATCAGCACAATATCAGGCTTATTCGCAAGAATAGTCCTGTCTGTGATGATGGCCCGGTCCCAGTAGAGCCTGGCGCGGTCATTTTCGAGCACGGCTTCCGGCAAGTACTTATAATATGGCATTTTCCTATCCACGAGACCGTATTTCAGAGCGAGCTCCTGGTGTAGAATCCTGGCTACTAGGTTGTGTCTGTGCAAATACCAGTGTTAGAAAGCGCCGAACAACCGGAGATGACATGCCTAAGTGACTCGCCGGGATAGCGACAAGCTCGACAGATGTCGACGGCGCCATCCTTTAGGATGTATCTCCGATAATTGTTGGTCTTAATAACCTGATCCTGTATCGCACAGACAAAACCCTCGGTTTCCCCAAAGAGGTCACCGAAACGTAGCCAGTGAAGGGAGGCGCCTGTGTCTACGAAAGGCTCATGTAGAGCCTTGTAGAACCTCCCGTGGAGCTCCTTCTCCTTCCATACGGCCTCCCGGTCGGAAATGCACTGTACTGCTGGGTCTTGCCATTGCTCGTTGGCTAAGGATAGAGGAGTAAGCCCTTTATCACACGAAATGACGTCCCTGTAGAATGGATCATCCGATCTCGCCTGAAAGTAATTACGGTAGGCTGCACACTTCGCGATTATGCATGGTGAGAGCGCTCAAAAAGCCGCGCCCACCATGTTTCCGCGGCAAGTACAGCCTCATTACTGACGATCTCGGGTGATGCATTCTGTGTGACGTCATAACAGTGCGAACTTTTCTATCCAGAGCGTTCAGTTCGGTCTGAGTCCACCTGAGCATGCCGAAGGTATATATGAGGACAGGCATGACCCAACCGTTATATGCGTGTGTCTTATTCACACCCGACAAAAGACTGTTGAGCACCTTTGTCAAGCGTGCATAAAACACATCGCAAACTGACTGTTTCATATCCGCCTCATCGATACCTATGTTCTGTGACATACCCAGGTATCGGTATGTTTCAACCTCGGAAAGGGTCCTTATGTTGATGGGCATAAATAAGTCTATGCCCTCAGAGTTAGCAACCTACCCTTTCGACATGGAGGACGCACACTTATCCGTCCCCAGCTCCATTCCAATAGAATTGCTAAAATCACAAGTGATGTTTAGCAATTCCACAAGATGAGCGACTGGAGGCGAATAACTTGAGATCATCCATATAGAAAAGGTGGGTCACTTTGTACCTCCTTTCCGAAGCTGAAATCCTCCCAGAACCCTCCAGTAAGGTACTGAGAGGGTTCAGAGAGAGGCAGAACCAGATTGGACTCAGACAATCGCCCTGGAAAATACCCTTCTTATCCTTATGTGGTTCTCCGCGGCCGTCAACCGCTCGCCTAGATGACAAAGGATCGTAGCCCACTGCCTCATACACTGCCGAGAGTCTCGAACTGTACAGTCAACCTTGTACAGCTCGAGGACCCTCTTAAGCCATGTATGAGGCACCGAGTCGAATGCCTTTTTGTAGTCTATCCAGGCGGCGGAGAGGTTCCGACGGTTGCGTTTAACCACCTTGCCAATGACCGCGTCAATGAGGAGTGGTTCCTTGGTTCCACGACCACCGCCCCGACATCCATTTTGAGCGCGCGACATCACCTGATTTGCGTTCAGGTGACGAGTGATTCTCGCGCTCAAAATGGATGTTAGTGTCTTGTATATGGTAGGTAGACACGTTATGGGGCGGTATTTGCTCGGGTCTGTGGAATCCCGGTCTTTAGGAACCAAATGAGTGATCCCAGTAGTGAAGAGGCTCGGAAGCGACTTTTGGTCGAGAGCCTCTTGAAACTGTCGGGCGAGCACAGCGTGACACACCACGAACCCCTTCAGCCAGTAGTGATGCAGTCCGTCGAGGCCCGGACTTTTCCAGTTCGGGGCCCTACGGACCGCCTCGCTACGTCATCCGGCGTTATGATGACGGGGTCCATGGGCGTAACACTCGCACTGACTCGCCACAACTTCCGTCCAGGGCCCTCGCTGTGGTTTACGGGCTCTGACCACAGGCCGCGCCAGAATGCGATAGTGTCGGCCTGATTCGGTGCTGAGCCCGTTCCACGTACCATTAGCCGCTCAATAATTTATAGAGCCTCTTCTGATCACTCTGGAAGAGACGATTCTGGTTGAACCGTGTCGACCTCTCGGTATATCGCCGAATCCGCTTCCCCCAAGCAGCGATTCTCTGCTTCAGATCGTCTATGCGCTCCGTCAGTTTTTGCGTTATATCCGGCTGGGACAAACTGATATTTGTCCCAGCAAACGCCATCCTGACGGTGCGCACAACTCGACCTGTTATTGCCCGACCTGAAGCTTATCAGTCTGCCGATGAGGGCCCTTGCCTTTGCGATACGGTCCTCAATCCTTCTTCTCAGGCTGGGATAGTGCTACATTGCCCAGTAGCACGTCCTTATTATTATATTTACCCTATTTATTATTATTATTATTATTATTATCTCGGTCTCCTTTTCTGAAGGTTTCGCTTCTACCGCGTGTGAACTGCGCACATGTTTTTTCATTCGTTCAGAATTTCAAAGTCCACTGCTCAACATAGGCCTCCCATAATGTGTCTCATAAGGGGGATGTTTGACACAATTTTCTGTTCAATTAGGACTTTGTACTCATTCAAAAAATGTTTGCGGACCTTGCAATGGTGGATGCTGTGGTGGGTGCAGTGGACCCCGTTGTCCATGCATCACGTGCTGTACGGAGATTTGTTAAGAATGCGTTGTCATGGCCAGTGTCTGCAACACTTCGCCTCACCGTTTATTTTAATTGGTGCCGTTACGTGAAATAAATCTGTATAATATGTATAAGTTGCCACTCTTGGCAGGCGTATTGGCAACCGATTTTTTTTAAATTTGTTAGTAGGAAGTCGCTGCTGCTCATCTACTTCTTAGTTTCCCTCTGTCGCCTCTTATGACACAGGACGTTATGGGGTAATGGATATTCTTACACCGTCACTACACGGTAACAATATTGCTACGTGGTTGTTGCGTTCATTTCATAGAACACGAGGAGCAAATAAATAATATGCCAAGGTTTACCTGGACTTATAATAATATTTTTAGATAAATGTTTGGAAAAGCCACGTTTTGACCAAGAATCACCCCAGCCACACCTTAACCTTTTATTTACCATGTATTTGACGGCTCCGTGGCGTAATGGCTTAGCAATTGAGTTGCTGCGCTAAGGGCCGCGGGTTCGAATCTCGCACGGAACAGTATTTGTATGGCCTACAAATAATTGTTCCGGGTCTGGATGTTTGTGCTTGTGCAATTTATGTTTGTAAACTGCCCCACGATACAGGAGAAAATCCTAGTGTGGAGGTAACGTTTTATAAAATTTACAAAAAATGTATACCCGCCTCGCGAGGGCAAGAACGGGCTATGTCGGACTCGCACCGAATGGAAAATCTTATGGTGGAATCTTCGCTGCTTATTGGCACCCCACGGGAACGCTTACACATATGCGTCTCCACTTCCACCGGCCACTCAATGGCGGCCCTTTTTGGAAGAAGACAACTCCTCCCCCTTCTCCATCTCAGGTAAGATGCGCCAGATCACGTGGCGCGCCTTCCTCCGCGGTTTCCAACTCCACCCTGGCAACGGTCCCCTCTAGTCCATTACATGGAGGCTATGTGGCCAGGTAAAACGTGCGTTCGGTAGCACCAGTCTTACTGACCCCAGCGGTAGATATCGTCTATGGCTCTTAACCTCCTGTTGCTTATGTTATTTGATACGTGTTTCGTACTTTTGACAAAGTTACGAGTGGTCATAGTTACTTTAATTAAACCTTTTTTTATAATCTACCTAATCAGTGAAACGCCGTGTAGTGACAGGGTAAGAATATCCACTACCCCATATCATCCCGTGGGTGTGAGAGGCGATAGAGGGAAACAAATTAGGAGATGGGCAGCAGAGTTTTCTAATAACGACTAAAAATAAAAATAAACTGCGGTTGCCAAAACACTTGCCAAGCGTGGCAGCTATGTTAAATATCCCCCCTATGAGGCAATCTATGGGGGAGGCCTATGTTCAGCAGTGGACTTTAATAGGCTATAACGGTGAAAGTAATCAGTGAAACAAATTTTTGTAAAGCTCGGTCAATTTATTTATTTTAATACTTGTTGTTATATTTCCCTCTCATATTGGTCATTTTTCAAACTGTCCACGACATAGTTTGTTGCTAGATATAAATATTTATAATTGCTTAACAATGCTATAATCTGTTCACCCCTTATCAGTGTAAGTAAATGTAGGCATTATATAACAAATTAATAATTAACAGATACACGACATTGATGGCGATTTGGTGTTAAAGGCTATATCTATAATCATGTGTTTAGTTATAAAAATAAGTTCATACAAAACCACAGTGTACTGTTGTCTCGTGGTAGAAATAGGCAAGGGGATCGCACCAACGAGGGTGGACTCTAACCTAGATAGAGATGGAATTCTTCCATCCAGTGAAAGGTCCTGTTTAATCGTGGACACGCGCATGCTAATATGTTTTACTCCGCTGTGAAAATGGCATCTTCTAGTTCTAATCGATATTTCACCGATTTCAACATATAAGGAAGTTAGATAAAAATATTTACTGTTATAATATATGTATACATGCCTTTCTTCAAAAGAACGCAAGAGATAGAAACAAGCTTTCATTCCCATTGAAGTCGCGCCGCCGCAATTTAAGTGTAAGCAGTCACGTACTTGGACGCGTGCGTTTCCTAAAAGTACTAACATATTTAAAAACGCAGCGTCCACTCGGATTACGATCTAGATATAGAAATCGCGTGTCTTCATAAAACTCTTGTTTTACGTTTTTTATCTTGTATCTTTTGCAGTTATACTCGCAAGTTCTGCTACTTTAAGATTTTTAAATATACCCTGTTTAATTTTATTTAAGAAATGTGTTTCTGGTATACTGTGTGGCCAATCAGTGTAGGTACCAACGTTTAAAACGATTGCGGTCTTACTCAAATCGGCATCAAATAGCACCACAGTCATTTAATGATTAATATAGTGAGAGATGAGAACCAAAGACCTAATTATTTGCTTCTTCTTCGTTATTTATCAGCTGTACATTGGCCTCTTTCATTGTAGTAGGGATTTTTCATAAACGGACGGTGGTGCAGATGGATTGGTACCTTTAATACTGCTCGCCGTACCTGTCTGAGTTCATTATATCTATCAAATACGAGGCGGTATACTGCCCTCTATCGGAACACTTAGGGTTTTTTCGCTTTTCCTGTACTTGCCTCTTACGACATCCACGTGGAAATCTGCTCAGGTCAGGATTATAGTGCCCGAGAGTACGCGCAAGCAAAGACACTCATAGTCCGATGGGACGGTAATCCGACACGACCGGAGAGAGATCAGGCGCAGGACCAACGGCTTAATGTGCTTTCTGAGGCACGGGGGTGACACCGCCAACTTCCCGACCCCGGGCTGCTACTAAAAATTTCTTGACAGAAAAACCTAGTAAATGATTTTGGCCCGACCCGGGATTCGAACCTCATGATCTGCAACCGCGTTTCCGATTACTATACCAACGAGGCTATATACGGCGTACAGTTAATATGTTGTAGGGAAAGATTGAGACGCAACAAATACGTAATTGTCGTTGCCAAAAATCATATAATGTGACCCAAAAAATAGGAAAACAATAATATGTGCAACAATAACTTGCAGTCTTAATATCTCAATTATAAAATTAAATAGAATAAGAAGTATAATGAAGACTAAATATTTCAATTTATAAAAGAATAAGTATGTTTTGCTAATCGCAATATTAAATGATACTCATCTATAGACAACCATAACTTGAAACATCGCAAAACAAATTTCTGTCGTCCCAGCCAAGAATTTACAACGCGACGGCGAGCAAACATCGAACAAGCGTCCACACAAACATAAACACAACCGCATAGCAAGCATAGGAGGCCAATTTAACAGACTTATTGTCTCCATGCAGCCATAATGCGAGACGCGGGGAGAAGCAAAAGGAGCAAGACGCCGCTGCGTCTCCGTCCGATACAAAACAATGGTATTTAATCAACGATGATAAATGCCGCATTCGAGCACGTTTTTTAACGATACTGCCGTATTGTTTTGGCGGGAGCTTACCGTTGCGAGCGAAGATAAGTCGCCGTTGAGAGTGGCTTAGCTGACAAATTGGAATAAAAGGAATATTTATTCGTGTTGGCGTCGTGAAATCTCAGCTCTGGGTGGATATCGTATTGTCGATGCTCCTTACTATACGCATGTAGCGTATGTTGATGTTACTTCACTGCTGTTTAGTTTTTGGTCTTTGAAAAACTTTAAGTGTTACAATAAAATGCTAAGTCAACATAAGTTCACTGCTGAACAAAGACCTCCCCCAAGAAACGCCACAAATCACTGTCATGAGCCACTTACATCCATCGACTTCCTGAATCTCTTACGAGGTCGTCACTACATCTAGTGAGAGGCTGCCCTAAACTTCGCTTACGTGACGAGGTACACGGTACCATCGGGTTATCGGTTCTTCGATATATGGCTGGCCCATTGCCACTTCAGTTTACTGATTCGCTGGGCTATATAGGTTACTCTGGGTCTACTGCGGATATCCTTATTACGAAGTCTATCAAGCAGAGAAACGACAAGGATTAAGGGCTATCCTTGTCGTTTCTCCTTAGCTCGATGAGCGACCTGAAGCTTCCGTATTAAAAATAAATCAAAACTAATTTAAAATATTACTTACATAGTCATAAATTTTCTTCTTCTTCATCACCCATTAAGACTTCAATGCCTAGCATGGACAGTTCCGTCTATAGGAGGGATTTGCCTTAAGTGTTTACGTGGTAGAGCCATGCTGCAGCTATATTATGGTTTTAGTACGAATGGGTCCACAGCCGGGAAATGATCACGCTTTCACAGAATACCGGCGTAAAATAGCAGCTTAATACTGTTGTGTTTCGTATGTTGAGTGTAGAGAACCGGAGATTTTTTTTTACTGAAAAAGAGGCAAAAAAGGAGGAGGTTTACAATTCGACTGTATATTTTTTGTTCGTATATTAGGCGATATCTATTAGGTATACCAATTATGAACCGTTTTTAATGATAATTTTTTATTAACTAGGTTATACTTCAGGAGTGATTTAATAGCCTTGGAGTAAGCATTTACTTTTTAGGTCTCCGTACCCGAAGGGTAACCAACGGGAATCTATTACTAAGCCTCCGCTGTCCGTCCGTACGTCCGTCCGTCCGTCCGTCTGTCTGTCAGCGGGCTGTATCTCTAGATCCGTAATAGGTAGACAGTTGAAATTTTTAACAAGTAATAAAATTAAAAATAAATAAAAAAAATTTAAGTACGTTGATACGGATCCCTTCATGCGCGAGTCTGACTTGTTATTAAAAATAAATTTGTATTTTTCTTTTTTGCTTAACAACAGTTTAATAGTCTAGATGTTTTGAGTCGAATAAGATCGCTCAGAATACCCATAACAGCGAATTCTATCTCGGTATGTGCAATGTGAAGCATTTTATAATTTATTGCTTTCACTTTAAGAGATATTAGTCTCGCGAAAGTACGAAACCCCCGTTCCCGAGTTTTGTATAAATCACGATATTTTGTTGAAATAACGCGGGAATACGATCGGCATCTCGTGTACGCTCGGGAACGTTCGGGGGCGGTCGTAAATTTGTGCGGTTAAACAGCGGGACGCCCGTATTGGAGCGCGCGACGGATAGAGCATTGCTTTGATTTATCGCTGTGCAACAATGACAATGCCTCACGTATTTGCATTCGGTATCAATTGGAGGGACAATGCTTTCGGTGATCGGCCGCGTTGTTGTTTCCTTGTATAGCTGGAGTTAAACAAGCGTCACATATTAAGAATGTCTAGAAGAGTCTTCAAAGAATGTCTTCTGTGCCTCTACACAACATCATTGTGATATTAGGTTTTGTTTTCTAAATCAACTTTTGTGATAGCAACGTAAGAGAGTGCTTCTATTCCGTGAGTTTTAAATAATTCATGATAACTGCTCTATATTCTTGGTTGACTTTTCATCCGAAAAATGAGAATAGTGTATGAATGGATGAGGTTATCTTTCATGTGCATAAATTTTTTTCTGCAGCAGAACTGACTGATCACTAACTGATTTGCTTATAAGAAAATACAATCATCACTTATCGCTGTGACTACGCCAGTTAGCTTTGCAGATATTTTATATTAGTATTTTGAAACATTATTTACTACACCTGTCGATTCTGTTTAAAAATAATGCTGAATTCAATAACTTTTTTTACTACAACCTTAACCGCTGAAGTTTTAAACCAGTCGGCAGTGTTACTGCAACTTAAGCGTATTAATATAATCGAGAGATTGAATTGCTAACTGGAGGAAATGATTGTTTCTTCTGTGGCCAAACGTGATATTAAAGCTTAATGATTTACCAGATTAAGCACGTAATTAGTTAGATCTTTAAAGTTTTTAATTATACAGTATTTTATGGTTATTTTTGCTAATATTTCGCTAACTAACCTTCATCAACTATGATATAAAATCTAAATCAAATATTTTGACAAAGACCAAAAAGTCTATTTACGAGTTTTGATTATGACCGTATTAATATTCACCGTAATCTAGAAACTCTCCCATTCTAGGATAAGTTTGCAGAAACCGCCATTCACGACGGATAAACTGGCTGGATTGTAGATCTGGCATATGGCAGATGTCTGACACATTTGATTTTGGCGCATCACGTTCTTGTCGGTTGAACCATTTTACATCTAGGCGTATTAAAAAAAGTAGTCTCGACCTGCGTAGTCCTAAGATCCACTACCAACTGTTATAGGGGTAAATCATCAGGTTCGACAACCGTCATTAATTTACGACCATTTACACATTTTACCCGAATAATGATTCATCGAGCCGTAGTAGCTCAGAGACTAAGCGCTCGCTTTAAATTTCACACTAGGTGAGAGACCCGACTTCGAATCCCGCTGGTACCAATTGTTAATTGAAATATTAAGTGCTGATTTACCACGTGCTCGACGTTGGAGGATACCTGCATATATGAGAAATTAAAAAAATATTACGAAGACATGTAGAGTCCGTTAACTCCCATTCACAGGACAATGCGGCGGAGTTGGAGGAGGTGTGAAAATGTCCTTGCGCTAAAACCCTCTCAGAAATCAAAGGAGGCCCTGTGCCCAGCTGTGGGACGTATGCAGGCTGTAACTTTACTTTTTAGCCAATTTATAAAAGTAATAACTCATTTTCTAAAGCACTGTTATACAAATTTCTTTATAGGTCTGTGAATGTCCATTGCTGCAGGCCTATGGCCTCTCGTTATAGGGAGGATTTGCCTTAATCTTCACACTAGGCAGGCGGATACGATACTTTAATGCTGTCGTACGTCACCGGCCTGGGTACTTTACATCCGACGTAAACGCGATCATACCGTCATTCGGAAGCCGTAAGATTTGTCTGGTTTTCCCATAGTCCCGCTTATGACAACCACGGGACAAAAGGGGGCAATAAATTCTCCTACGTTGCCACCACACGGCAGATTTTATAATCGGCAGATATAGAATAAACTTATTGTGATCGTTGTAACTGTTATGGTGTGATAAAATAATGGGCAGCCATAGCAGCACTATGTGGCAAATGAAACAAAATGCGGCGAACATTTTGGGGAGACCTATTTTCAGCAGTGGACTTGTATTTTTCTATAGAGATGAAGTTGATTGATCAAAAATATTTATCAGATGTTGAGTTAATTTTAGCATGAAAATAATTCATTTAAGTAGGTGCGAGTATGGGGACTCTAACCTTGTAAGAACAAATTAGCGAGCATATTGTAACAGATAAAAATTATAACTACAACAATATCTTTCAACTTTGTAATATTTTCATGTAGCATTCAAAATTAAAATTTTATCAATATATTAATTTAAACATAGAAATCATAAATAAATTGCACAGACTTCTTAAGCTCATTAGCGTAGGAGACCTTAGGACCAATCTCAAGTTGGCAGCATTGTTTTTTTAAGCAGCCATTTTCCTGGAGATTTAATTTGAAATCAAAATGAGTATTACAAAAATAGAACAGGGACAAAAATTCGTGGCTGTATAAATCATTGTGCCTCTCAAAACTGGCACTAGCGGTGTGCGCCCCGCCCGATAAGATTCCCGCGTATCAGCAAAAACAATTATGTTGATCCAGAATCTTGTCTTTGTGTTGCTGGCTTTGTTTTCGCTATACGCCGGTGGTGCGGTGCCATTATGCTTGCCGATAAATATTAATGCAGTTTGTTCATATTCGTTCCAAGTTACAACTCAGCGCCACTGAAACAGTCCACAAAATACGCTTGTTTTGTTGGCGAATTAGAAAATATTAAAATTTTCATCATATTGGTAATTCTATCACTTTAATTTAATTACAACAAGAAAAACATTTTTTTTATAATAACGTTAAAATAAGTGAAAATAATATATTGCCCCTGAAATTAATACAATAACTGCAGAAAGTACTACCTTACCTATTTACCTATGTTAAAAAATTATCACAAACAGTACAACTGTATATTTTTATATTTAACCAAAATATTAAATTTAAACAAAGCAAAAAGAAGATTATTTAGTAAGGAAACTAAATATAAAATTAAAAGTGGAATTAATTTTGATGAAAGTGAAACTACAAGCAAAATAATATATTCTGGCGCGAACGAAAATCAAAGATGACATAAAAAACGAGCCCAGATACAATAGGCGCATCGATATCAATGTCCGGAGGATCATTGTCAAATTTGGTATCTGGTATCTGTGTCTGAAGCTCTCAAGCATTGACCATCACGTCACCATGCAATAAATACGTCCCGGTGACAGGCAAAAAGGCGGGAATGTGCGCGATTCGGCGCGCCCGGCGGTCTCCGCCGCGTATTCGTGTCGTGACGCTTTTTCTTTTATTCAATATCAAAACATAATTTAATAAGTATCAATATTTTGACCAGATTTAGACTTGTAAAATATACTTTTTTGACATGCAAAATTGATGGTCTTTCTGTCAATGTCAGTAAATAATAAGTACGTATTGTAAATTAAATACTCTCATCTCAAACTTTGCCTATACCACTGAAATAATATTAAAATCAAATAACATTGAGAGCCTGAACGTGAAATAAAAATGTTTTATTTAAGGAAATTTATGAATTTCCTTATTCGAACCGATGGAACAATATAATGATTGAATTCTACCGCTACAGTTAAGATCTCGACAGTTTAAAACTTGTAACATATATGGTAGTACATATTTTACTGTCAATGTAAATCTATGCAGCGCATGAAAGAACTTAGTATCTATGTATTTAAGCATAAAATATCTTACGTGCGAGCACTTTTGCGTGTCGAAGTAAGCTTGTGAGCGCTACATTCCCTCCCTGACGGCGGCGGCGTCGGCGTCGCTACGAAGCGTTATCAGATGCGCAGACGCACGTGAAGGCATCCCGCCCCGCCCCCCGCCTCCAACTGCCTTCCCAGAAACGGGACAGCATCTCCTCAACTGAGCTGCGTGTCTCCACGTTTTGCTTCCATAACACGCTAGCTAGCGCTACGCCAAGTCGGAATGGGACGCGCGTGAGTCGTTTCGGAGATACTCGGCCAGTTTATCTCGACTAGATTCCAGCTTCCTTAACTTAACAACAACCGAGAATTGCATTGCGGTACGTGACAGACGGCACATATTATCCCTTCTCCACATACCTTTGAATGGCGTAGCAAAGTATTTGATTGAATAGCCTAGAATGGTATGTGATTGCGAGGTCGCGTGGGTGAGTGCAGCTTCGGATGCCTCATTGAGCTTTGAATAATTCCCGGTGTTGTCCGGCGCCGCTGTTAGCAATTGTCGCGCGGACAACCCTTGATGATAGCATCGTGCCGCGAACCGCCGGCGCCGCCTGATCTAGATCGCGGCATTCGCGCACCAAAGACATACCCTCGACGGATAAAGACTTCACAGGCAACATGCGCACCCGCACGAGGTATGCCTTTGAAAAACTCTATTCGCCTGCGCCGGCCGCCACTGTCACTCGTGATGGCATTCTAGAAACTGCAACAAGAAACTTACGTTTGTCGCATCGCGCTTTACGTTCTTTTTATCCTTGTAAAACTAAACTATCATTATTCATTACTATTCAACGCTCGCCTCGAGTCTTTTTCCCATCATGAATGGCTGTACTTCGATTTATTAGGTGGCGTTTTTCGTTTGTCACGAATTGACATTGACTTTAATGATGAAAAATTGTTAGCTAATTAAATCCGCGAACTCAATATTTTTTCGTAATATTATGTCCCGAACTCCCACAAAAAGTGGCAAAGTGGCTGATCGACTGCGGGTCCATAGGCTGTCAAAAATCTGACACAAAGTGTACGACAAGAGAATAAATAAACCCAATTTGTTTTATCGGAATGCTATTAAGGTGTTTTTATGCGTTGTGAGTTTCGTCACCAGCGGCGTTGGATTCGCCACATGCAGCGGTGTCGGTAGCCACCTCACATAATAATAATGGAGGATTCCTTAGTTTTTCTGCAATAATTAACTCCGTTCAACGCACATTAGTCTTTTCGGGACGCACAATAATAATTATCGTAATACATATTGCGATCTTAATGCTCGTTTGTCTTTCAATTTATGGAACCGATACTCGTGTGAATGTTACCGATACAATCTGTTAATGCCGTGTAATTATTTCATTTTTATTTCCATATGGCTTTTGATGAGAGCACGAAATTATAAAACGATCCAAATTTATTAATCGATTGTGCCTAAAATACAATTGAAATAGCAACTTCGATAGTTAACATTAGATCGATAACAAAGTGTATGTTAAAATTACAATCGATGTTAGGCATTGTATGCTTTGCGAATTTAAAATACTTTTTCTTATTACATATTATTTTTATCCAATGCTGGTTACAGGCCTTTACAAGAATGGCTAATTGGCATATTAAAGATTGCCCATACGCTGGTCAGACGCATTGATCAGTGCATCTTACACTGATTATGCCTCTTCTGCAACCATATTGAATATTCTGAATATAATTATTCTATCATTTGTCGATCGATAGTCGTTTTTTAATTAACAGGGTGCACTGCGTATATTAAAGATATGCATTTGCACATCAACAATTTATCACTCTACCCTTAAACTAGATATACAGAATAATTAAACGTGAATACATATCCGAGAGATATTCTAAATAATTTTCGGCTTACTTAAATTATAATGTTTTTTTTTGTATGGACTTGAGAAATGTACGTAAGAGTTTTAAAGCGGCGGTCTGTAATAAATGTAACGTTGCCTTCTGGCGCCCATTATTTAGGTTCAACCTTGTTATTAGGCCCAGATTTTATTTATTTAAGGCTTAATACAGCTTCAGGATGCATTATTTGCATACTACTATTTATGAAAAATTAAAAGAAATTAAGGAAAGGAAGAGACTGGTAATTTGACATCATTACATAAAAAAAAAATTGATTTTGATGTTAGTTAAAATTTTAATGAAAACATATGAAATACATTCATTTATTAAGGCCTTCACAAGTCCACTGCTGAACACAGGTCTCCCCAAGAAATGTCGCAAATCACGGTCCTGAGCCACCTGCACAAATCGACTTCCTGCATGTCTTACCAGGTCGTCACTCCATCTAGTCGGGGCCACCCCACACTTCGCCTACCGGTACGAGACTGCCACTCGAGAACCTAACAACCAAAATACATATAAAAAACATGTGTGAAATTCACACGCGGTAGGAGTGAAATCTTCAGAAAAACACTGTAAAGTGTATATCTACTGCATTCTAAAGAAGTTTTCACTTCAATAGAGAACTTATAATTTCTTCATGATATTGTAGCGACAACGAGCTAACATTCCACTTTCAACCAATTTTTTTTATAACAGGCTTTACGGCTCTGGGATCTAGCCCTTCTGAGCCTGAAGTTACAATGTATAATTATCCTTCATAGTACACTGCTTCACAATATGTTGATGCGTCACATTGTGCAGCTCTTGGGAGATTTTGACGGTAACTTGAGCCAGCAGACAGCTGACAGTTGGCGATGGTATCTCAAGGCGCCTAAACAGACAGACACCTTATCTTGAGAATCACATCACCATCAGAGCACTTGTTTCACCGCTTTCACTAATAGTTCACATGCGCAGACACTTAATACACAAAATCGCACCACTTTTACATATCAAAATCCACTTCAAACCATTATTTAAACTATAATACAGGAGCAGCAAACTGCCGCCGGTCAAATTCCCGCCAAAACTCCCACTTTCAACCAACTACGAACAACGCCACAGATATTTTTTTTTATAGGATAAGAGCGACAAACGAGCATACAGTCCACCTAATGGTAAATGGTTGCTGTGGCCCATAGACATCTACATCGATCCTCGGTTACGAATCAAAATGCAGATGCATTGTCACCCGTAAGATGCCTTGTTTCCAGTAAAAAGGGTCTCCGGTTCTCTACACTCACCATACGAAACACAGCAGCATTAAGCTGCTATTTTACGCTGGTACCTATTCAAGATGCGTTAACCCCTGAGGATTCAAATGAAATTCTTTTCATCTAAAAATTATTATACTCGCTCTTTGATTATATATTTTAGGTGTCCCAGAAAGAACGGATAATACTGGAGCGCCTAATAGTACAAGTATCAGGCGCTCAAATAAAAATACAAAAAAAATATATATATTCTAAGTGGTGCCAAAATATGAAGGTTTTAAAAAAATATGTTTTTATTGACCTTACTGTACTTTCATGTACACCACTGCCGCGAATTAGTGAAATTCGTTGCGTTTTTGGTGTTCTCTTATTCCTCACAGACTATTCTATTAAAATGCAGTAAAGAGTATGAGTATCTATTGTACATTTTTGCAAAAAAAAAACATGCTAAAAAAGCATGAAAATTAAAAAAAAAATTTTTAACAAAAGTTTGAGAGCCATTCGTGAAAAAAAAGTATGAAGACCTAAGTGGCCAACTATTTCAAAAATATGCGCAGTTAATACAGTTTACACAGTGGTATAATACATAATTTTATTTAATGTTGTAATTCTTTTTGCATCTTAGCAAAAAGAATAAATTCGACTGAAGAAAGAAAAAAATAATCTTGTCTTAAATTGTCATAATAAAAGCGGTAAGTTGTACATAAATCAATCTTTATTTCATAACAGGTGTTCGAATTGTCTGCTACCGACTCTGATACAAGCTCGACATCTTCTAATAAATGCTCTTCTAAGAATAAGAAGTCGTGCGTAGCGCCGTTCAGTTATTTTTGAAGCGGCCTCCTGCACACGACTGCGCAATTCCTCCAAACTTGAAATAGGCTTGAAGTACACCTGTACTTTTAGACAGCCCCAGTTAAAAAAATCTAGTGGATTTAAGTCCGGAGATCGCGGAGGCCACAAAATGGGACCTAAACGACCAATCCATTTATTTGGATATGTACGTGGCATTTAAATACACACGGACGTTTGCGTGCTAAGAATCTTCGGTGGAGGTTCGGTTGCCTCCTAAGACGACTTGCCCTGGCAACATATAACGCACGCACCCTGAGGACTGACGAGATGATCCTGGAGCTGGAAGAAGAGATAGACAAGTTGCGCTGGAACATTATAGGATTATCGGATTACGAGGTCCGAAGAGAGGGGGAGGACATGGTAATCTTCGAATCGGGTAACTTGTTCTATCACCGGGAGGGCGACTATCTGTCTCAAGGAGGTGTCGGATTTATCGTTCACAAGTCTTTTGTTAACAACGTTGTAAAGATTGAGTGTGTGTCGACGAGGGTTGCGTACCTTATACTCAGAATCACCAAACGGTATTCGCTGAAGGTCATACAGGTTTACCGCAACAACCTCGACACATCCCGATGAGGAGGTGGAGGAAATGTATGAGGATATATCTAGAGCCATGCATTCATCCAAAACCCACTATACGGTGATAATGGGAGACTTCAACGCAAAACTAGACACAAGAGAGAACGGTGACCTGATCCAAGGGGCCAGCAACTGGCCAACTTCATGGAGAAAGAGGGACTCTTTATGATGAACTCTTTCTTCCAGAAGCGGCCCCACAGGAAATGGACCTAGTCGAGCCCCGACGGTTCGACAACAATTGAGATTGACTTCATTATGACGACCAGACGACAACTGTTCAGTGATGTTTCAGTGATCGCGAGGGTGAAAACTGGTAGTGATCACCGAATGGGTAGAGGCGCGCTGAACCTAAACATTAAGTTGGAGAGGTCTCGTCTAATGAAGTCAACGCTCCGTCCCCCTCGTGCTCTAATTCAGAGTCCCGAAACCTTTCAGCTCGAGCTACAAAACCGTTTTCAGTGCCTAGAAGATTGCAATGCAGTGGAGGATATGAATGACAAGCTCATGGAAACTGTCCATGCGGTCGGAGCTAAGTTCTGCAAGACCCGCCGCAGAAGAACACAAAAACTTTGCGATCACACTCTTAATCTCATGGCTATTAGACGGTAAATGAAGCTGCAGTCTTCAGCAGATTTGACAGCGTACAGGCAACTGAACAGACAGATCTCCAAATGCATGTGGCGGGACTTGCGCAACTTCAGTACAGCTCGTATTGAACAAGCGATCGAGTGGAACCAGGGCTCCAAAGTCTTTGCTAGAGATCTGTCTGCCAGCAAGGGCAAACTGTTGAAGCTGAAGACCGAGTATGGCAGCGTCGTTTCCGGAACACCTGAGATTTTGAGTGAGATTGAGAGGTTCTATGGGCAGCTGTACACATCATCGTTGGAGCCACAAGCAAGTATGAGTAACGATCCAAGAGCAAGTCTTATCCGACATTATTTCAATGATATTCCGGATATCAGTTTGAACGAGATTAGAATGGCTCTCCAGCACCTTAAAAACGGCAAGGCCCCAGGCGAGGATGGAATTACAGCGGCGCTTCTGAAAGCGTGTGGAAAACTGGTACTTGAAGTCCTTCAGAAGCTTTTTTAATTCCGTTCTCCATGGTGGTCTTCAAGAAAGGCAACAACGCTATCTTGAAGAACTACAGACCGATTTCCCTTCTGAGCCGCGTCTACGTGCTGTTTTCGAGAGCCATTACGAATCGTCTCGCACGCAGACTCGACGACTTCCAGCCTCCCGAACAAGTCGGTTTCCGAAACAGCTTTAGCACCATAGACCACATACATACCTTTCGGCAAATTATACAGAAGTCCGAGGAGTACAATTTGCCACTATGTCTGGCGTATGTGGACTACAAGAAAGCCTTTGATCCCGTCAAAATTTGGGCGGTGCTACAGTCCCTTCAGCGGTGCCAAGTTGACTGTCGGTATATCGAAGTGCTGAAGTGTTTGTACAGTAGGGCTACGATGGCTATCCGAGTACAGAACCAGAGTACGAAACCTATCCAACTGCAGAGACATGTAAGACAGGGTGACGTTACATCCCTGCAACTCTTCACCGCTGTATTGGAAAAAGTTTTCAAGCTACTTGACTGTAAAGGGTAAAGGGTACGGTATTAACATCAACGGCGGGTACATCACTCACCTTCGATTTGCCGACGATATAGTCCTTATGGCTGAATCGCTGGAGGATTTAAGCACTACGCTCATTGACCTTAATAGTGCCTCCCAACGGATAGGTCTTACGATGAACATGGACAAAACAAAGATTAGACATGTATAACGTCCATGTCACACCTATGCCGGTAGTTGTTGGGAGCACTAAGCTCGAAGGTTGACGAGTATGTTTACCTGGGACAAATATTCCGACTAGGTAAGTCCAACTTCTACCGAGAGGTCAATCGACGGATTCAACACGGCTGGGCAGCGTTCGGGAAATTACGGCACATCTTCTCGTCAGGTATACCTCAAAACTTGAAAACGAGAGTGTACAACCAGTGCGTGTTGCCAGTGATGACCTATGGTTCTGAGACGTGGTCCTTCACTGCTGGCCGTATGAGGAAGCTCAAGGTCGCTCAGCGAGCTATGGAGAGGGCTATGCTCGGGGTTTATCTGCGTGATAAACTTAGAAATGAGGATATCCGCAGTAGAACCAGAGTGACCGACATAGCCCAACGGATTAGTAAGCTGAAGTGGCAATGGGCCGGTCATATAGCTCGAAGAACCGACAACCGATGGGGGAAAAAAGGTTCTCGAGTGGCGGCCTCGTACCGGCGGACGAAGTGTAGGGCGTCCCCCCACTAGATGGAGTGACGACCTGGTAAGACATGCAGGAAGTCGATAGATGCAGGTGGCTCAGGACCGTGCTTTGTGGCATTCCTTGGGGGAGGCCTATGTTCAGCAGTGAACTTGTGAAGGGCTGTAATGATGATGATGATGAACCAGCTGCCTATATATAATATGCAGCAGTAGAATAATTAATGTTTTAAAAAATCAGATGCATTTTTAATCAATTCACATTATTAAAAACATTGAGAAAAATCCGAGAGAATAATTTGTACTTATTGATTCATTGCAGATGCCAAAAAGAAAACAATCTTCTTATAACCGATATGTCGGTCATATGAGAAAAGAAGATGAGTGTCATAAGCGAATTCTATCTTTGTTTAGTTTTAAAGGACTTCTTCTTCTATGTGCTATTCCGGCTACTGCCAAGGTCCACTTCCCCGCTCATATACTACTTTGTTCGGTCTGTAGCGCCCTCGATAGTGAGTCCATCTTACTACCGAGGTCTAATATAAAGGTTTTGTTCATTCCATTCCATTCCGTATTATTATTCTATGTTAAAAATTCTAACTGAATAAACAAAACACGAAAGCATCTAAAACACAGAAGTGTTGGGTCTCGACGCATAGGCGTGAACATTCGATTTAAAAAAAGAACAATGTTCAATCGAAACTTAATTACAGACACGTTCACATAAAATATCGATTTGGAAGAATATTCAAATGTACGGCACAGGTGGCGGGGACCGCCCCGCCCGCGGGCCTCTACACTTCTAAAGTGCAATGTTCAATACGTTGTCATAAATTTACCAGTAATATATGTTATTAATCGTGTGTCAGTTATAATCTGCGTTTGAACTTGCAGGAATCTTTTGAATACAGACAACTAAATTATTATTTACAATCTAAAGTAATTTTAAGAAATGGCAAGAATCACAGAAACTATTTCTAGTATTTTTTTATAGGCTATAAGGCTGGCAGACACACGAGCACACAGTCCTTATGGTAAGTAGATGCCGTGGTCCATAAACATCTACATCTGTCTTCGATTCGATTTCGAAGAATCAAAATACAGATGCGTTGTCACCCCTGAGGGCTAAGATAGAATGCCTCATTTCCCGTAAATAGAATCTCTGGTACTTTACATTAGCACTACGAAACACATCAACATTAAAAGCTTTTTAATGTTGATAATAAATTGATAATAAAGCATTAAAACATTTTTTTTTATGAATTATTTGCTTAATATATTCAATAATGCTCACATTCAGAACTACGAGCTAAAATATAAGGACAGATAAGCCTCCTTACGTCTGATTAATTTATCGTTTTAAAAAAAATATTATTCATTTATTTTGACACACAGACGCCAAGTTTTATGAACCTCTAACTAAATGTTTTAGGTTAACCTATCATTAATGTAATGTACCACTTTAAGGTTTTTAAGTAATGCTACAGTTTTCCCTACGAGTGTGTTTTTTTTAAATAACAATAATTAATAATAATATTATTATATGTGGTGGCGACGTAAGAAAATCGCACAGTTATTGTATTATTTAAGTCATGTAAGTGTCAAAAATCATGGTATCCGATATGTGTTAGTTAGTATTTATAATAATCTCAAAAACCGTTGGGGCAAAAATACCCTAAAAGTATGTGTTTGATATTACCATTGCTAATCCGTCTGTCACCTTATATATTTAGGGAAAGTAATCTCTACATGGCATTCTGTCAAAAAGTCTGTTCAGCAGACTTGATATCAACTGGTAAAGTCGATGACAAAGTTATTTAATCTACTACTTAATAAAAATGATACAAACCAAGAAAATGACAATAACGTAACAAAAGCAAATAAATATTTTTGTAAACGCTATTTATACGCTCTCTCTGCGTGCGTGTCTTTTATATGTTAAGTAATTTAAAAAATCATTTGTGAAAAACGACGTATTAACAAGTCCGACACAGTTCTGAAACTGCTCTAATTTGAACATTAAAACAATCATTATCATTTTAGATAGCGTGAGTTCCCCGCAAATTGTAACAGTACGCAAGAAGCGGAGTCAAAGTCAAAGTATTTTCATTATCTCGCAGATTTATCTCTTAAAACGTACTTGGTTTTCTTGGGTCGTTTGCAAGCAACATCGGGCTGGGCCGTCTTCGTTCGCGGGCAGATGCATCGGACACGAAGCCAAGTTTTCCAATAATTTCATACTCAACGAGTCCCGATCGAAGAGTCGTTGTATCAGGGCATCCATCTCCGCCGTCGGCCACGCGCTTCACGCTATGTACGGCTTTTATTAAATGCAAAATATTACATCTTTACATTAGCGAATCTCGTTAACATAGCATTACTTATATTTTATATGGTTATCGTTTTATTGTTTTATAATTTTATATTGCCGCTATAAATGTCTATTCTTCTTTAACATTTCAGAAAAAATCGTAAAACTATGAAAATATTACGTGTCTGTTGCAAATGGCAATGATAAGTCAGTTCCAAATACTATATTGGTTGCGCCGTGTAGTGCCCACGTAAGAACATCCACTATCCCAATTCATCCCATAGGTGTCCTAAGAGGCGACGGAGGGAAATAAAATGTGAGATGGGCAGCAGAATCTTCCTGATAAGAACTCAAAATAATAACAAACTGCGGTTGTAACCCGCCTGCCAAGCATGGCAACTGTGGCAAATATCACGCCTTTGAGACAATCTATGGAGGATCTGCGGCCTATGTTCAGCTGTTAACTTGTGATGGGCTGAAGTAAGTGAGTAGTTACAATGTTTTTATTATTTTTGGCAATAACTATATGTCGTCCTTTGTATGTTATAACATTATCGTCTTTTTTTTAAAGTGCCTAAGTCACATCGAACTGGGAAAACTGCTAGCGACAATACATTCCACAATCCACAACGTGAAATGTTCCTTCGTCAGAAATTCGTGGATTTAGGAGTCCGTCTGGGTACCTACCACCATCTTACCTATTTCTGAAGGATATACAGAGTCATTATAATTTCACGGTGGTATTCCATCGTAGTCCTCAGAGTTGAACACGCATCACAGTCATCTTTTATTGGTATCGTCAGTTGGATTGAAAGTTCGTTGGTCTATGTAGTGTTAAAAAATGTGTCTTCTCCAAAAACCATTATTACAAGTATTCTGTTAGAAATATCTTTCAAAAAAATAATAATAACGCTGAACGCGTGAACATTATTAATACTTCTAGTAACCATAGATAAGTAAGTTTAAAAATGCTTGTGTTAAAAGTGTTTCACCACAGTAATCACAACTATTTGGCTACCATCGCATCGCTTCAAAGTAAGCTATTAGCTATATAATGTAGAGTATTCAACTAATTTCCCACTTCCTTAATTCCTTTCGATTAGAAACAAACCAACAAAAACAGGCTCTGCAATATTGAGCCTGGGCGGAGTCGATGATTGCGTCCGCGATTTGCCGTGCGGTGATCGTTCATAACGATGATTCATCAGTTCGTCCTGTATGAAACGTAACGAGCTTTTTCACCCGTTTAGTTTCTCTATTAGTTTCAATTAATTGCATTTATCAAGAATTCCATTCTGAAGTAGATACCGGTTTTGTTCTAAAGGTAAGCTATCGTGCTTGTAGAAGTAATAAATAGTGTATGACATAATATGACGTTTTATGTTTCTCTTATGATTACAATCAAAATTGGAAAAACATATGGAAAAAGTTCACATTTTAATTATGATTATTTATGAAATCAACTATGAGCTTTATTAAAAAACATGTTAATTGTACTGGTTCGTCACGAAAATATTTAATTGATTTTTAATTAATTATTGTTAACTTATGTTTTATTGAATTGCTCAGTTATTTTACATTCCCGCCATTTTTTCAATACGTTGCTTAAGACAATTTAGACCCGATCCATGGATAAAATAATGGTAAGATTGAAGTTTTTTTTGATATTTTGTACAGTAGTTTACATTTAATTTTACATAATATACAAGTACTAGACTTCACACGTGGTAGAGCCACGCTGCAGCTATATTAGTTGTAGCAGGAATGGGTCGGCTCGACCGGGGTAGGACCACGCTCTCACAGAATACCAGCGTAAAATAGCAGTTTAAGGCTGCTGAGTTTCGTATGGTGAGTGTAGAGAACCGGAGACCCTTTTTACTGGAAACGAGGCATTCCATCTTAGTCCTCAGGGGTGACATCGCATCTGCATTTTGATTCTTCGTCGAGGATAAATATGGATGTCTATGGGCTACAGCATCCACTTGCCATTTGGTGGACTGTATGCTCGTTTGTCACCCTTATTCTATAAAAAATACTTAAAGTAGTTCATCATCATCATTACAGCCCTTCACAAGTCCACTGCTGAACATAGGCCTCCCCCAAGGAATGCCACAAAGCACGGTCCTGAGCCACCTGCATCCATCGACTTCCTGCATGTCTTATCAGGTCGTCACTCCATCTAGTGGGGGGACGCCCTACACTTCGTCCGCCGGTACGAGGCTGCCACTCGAGAACCTCTTTTCCCCATCGGTTGTCGGTTCTTCGAGCTATATGGCCGGCCCATTGCCATTTCAGCTTACTAATCCGTTGGGCTATGTCGGTCACTCTGGTTCTACTGCGGATATCCTCATTTCTAAGATTATCACGCAGAGAAACTCCGAGCATAGCCCTCTCCATAGCCCGCTGAGCGACCTTGAGCTTCCTCACCCGGCCAGCAGTGAGACTTAAAGTAGTTAAGATAAAAATAAAGCATTGATTTTGAGTAAAAACTAGACGACTTGAATATTATCAACAACACTGTTTTTCTAATGAAGTGACAAACGAACTTTCAGTCCACCTGATGGTAAGTGGCTGGAATTGTACTGGCTCTATAGCCTCCCGGTCGAAACACAGCATCACACCCACTGTTATTAGGCGGCAGATATAGGTAAGACTGTTAGTACCTACCCAGACTGACTCCGAGACAGAAAAGGAGCGTTCTCACCTATTATAAGTAGTTGTTTCTTTCAATTCAAAAACCTAAAAAAACTCTTACAAGACTATATAATCGAATCAGGTTTTTTGTTTGAGTTTGAATTCGTTTAAAAATTTCTAAAGACATTGACCTCGCAGTGGCCGTAAAAAATCAAATTTCCTGATCCGCAAAGGGTGGTTACTGGGAATCGGTAGTTAGGCAAGAAGCGGGTACATCTGTCACAATTATTAAAACACACCTGCAGTCCTTTGCCTTACATTTACATAAAATGAAATCGCCCCGTGGACGATACACCACGGAATTCTGAATATCCATAAACATAGCTGCCAGCATACCGAGGGCCATACTTAAAAACAAAATTAAAGGGGATAGCCGTACGATAATATGAATTAAAAATAATAAAACAAAAAAATAGGAGTCACGGATCGCCTCGAGTAAGTTTTTTTTTTAGTTTTTCGACCGAAGCCTGCGAACAGACTGTGGCCGGTATCTCCTGACAATATCTTTGACGAGTTTTTTATGCGGCATTATTTTTAAATGAACAGATTATAAATGGTTGTTTGGCGATTTAACGCCCAATCTAATTAAGCAAATGATATGTGTTTTGGGGCTAAGATCGAGTTTTGATTGGCTGCGCTCTATTTATTGATTGATTTCTAATTGAACGTTGTAAAATGATGTTATAAATTTTTTCAATATCAAATAAATTCAGAGTTTTTAATAAAATTGATGTCCCAAATTGAAATCCGCAGTCTCTCCCTACCCCCTGGGTAAAAGACGTTAGAGTTTATAAATGTTTAATGCTTATATTTATATAATAACATCAAAAAGTAATTTAATATGACTTATTATTAATAATAATGATAAATCAATGATAAACAATAACTTTTTTCTTGACTAATGTATGTGCTTCCAATAACCTGAATATTTTACATCATCTCGTCTCCCTTACTTTTATATATTTGTAATTATTCATAATATTATTAAGTAGGAATCAATAAATTAAGCTCCAATGTATTGAATTTAAGCTTTCTAGAATTAAATAGTTACTAATGAAACATCTATTTATTTTTAAGGTAGGTATGGTTTCAAAGCCACTTTAATATTTTAAAATAATTATACAAAGCTGTGTAAGAAGTTAAAAAATTAAAGCTAAGAAATTAAATAATAGTCTTAAAAAAATTGAATTTGTAAAAAACTTTTAAAACTTTAAGTTTATAGTTTTTCAATTTAATTTTAACACTTTCTTAATCAGCATCTTGATGATTTATATTGTAAAAGTCATTATGTTAGCAATGTATTTTAATGACTAAAACTGTCCATTTAAATATTGAAATGAAATATCAGCTTTTGTATGATAGAACTAGGTGTATAAAATAAAGACATTAAAAGGAACCAATCACTATATAGTTGTACAGTTATTATTTGACATTTTGCCGACGAGTCATGGTGAGAGCTATGCGTGGTGATAACATTCATAGCACCTGATGAAGCAGAGGATGCTATTGAATGTAGGTAGTTTAGGGCCATATTTGTGGCAATATATAAAGGAATTCTACAACAGTATAATTGTGACGGATTGTAATGATGATGTTGATGAAGATAACGATGAACTGTCAGAATGAATAGATAAATATAAAGAGATTTTTATTATTATAACATTAACATGATCTGACAAAAAGTCCACGGGGAAGATAAGGGCTTCGAGAAGCAGCCTCATAACGTCATCAAATTGTAGGGCGGCTCACCACTTAGAGAGAGAAGTGGTAAGACATATAGAAAGTCGATGGACGCAGGTGGGTCACGATCACGACCGTGTTTTTTACTTTTCTTGGGGGAGGCCTATGTTCAGCAGTGGACTTGTGAAGCGCTGTAATGATGATGATGATGATGATGATGATAAAAGAATAAACTTACTTACCACTATAATCAATGTGTTTTCTTTTAAAACAGGTATGAAACAATCTATCGGAGAGGGCACGTTAACGGTAACGCTAAGAGTGCTTAACAAGCATACAGTTCACTTGCTGTCTCAAAGAGACCTATATATCTATTCTCTCTGTTGAAAACTAAAGTAGAACGCCTTGTCACCAATGAAGAATGAGGCAAATTAATATTTCTCTAAAATAATTTAAAAAGGTTACATTTAATCAACTATATGTATTAAATTTTTAGTTTAAATACAGTGTTTACTAGAATATTAGGTGCCACGTTGGGAATTAAAAAGAGGTTAAATAAGTTAAATTAAACGCGATGAAATCCGTAAAATTAGTTTTATTCAGTGTATTTTTTCTAACACAAGCATTGTATATATTTCTATGATTTCGATCATTTATTCTTGCTGAAGTGTAATAGTCAATCAGCTAATCATCTATTGCGACTAAATAGATTAAGAAAACGAGGTAGAAGAACAAGGTGGTTGTCGTAGTAGTCCTGACTGTTAGACAGATGGATCTACAGCCCACAATGTGCGATGGCAAAGATTAACTTTTGTACAAGAGACGGCGTGGTGTCATGATTTTAAAATCCTTTTGTATTATAAATGTCTTCCGGATCGAATTACTGTCACGACGGCCAGTCTCAAAGGAGAGTAGCCATCTGCGCAGAACAGGATAAAATTGCCCGAGTGTATGCGCAAACACAGGTGCACTCTATTCTCTCACTCTCATAGTCCAATGGGACAGCAAACCAACATAGTCGGAGAGAGATAGGCGCAGGACCAACGGCTTTACATGCTTTCCGAGGCACAGAACACCGCCAACTTCCAGACTCCGGGCCTCTTCTGAGAATTTCTTGACAGAAAAACTCACTGATTTTTATTGACCCGGGACCCGGGACCCGGGACCCGGGACCTTATGATTAGCAGCCGTGTTTACGACCATTAAACCAACGAGGCAGTCAGAGACTGTATTATTACAGTCCGTGTAAGCAAATTTACCAAATGAAAAAATAACAACACAATAATGTAAACCATTTAATCAATCATGATTTCATATTAAATCAATCATTTGCGTTATATAATAGAAATTATTTTAACAGATAAGCCAATACTTATCTGACAGTAAGAGGTAAGTTTAGACTTGAAGTTTTTTTTTTATAAATTTTTGTGAATTCATTGTGTGTATTTTTCTTGATATCTGGTCACTTCATATATCAGCACATCATAACTTTATCAAGAACATCGGCGAGAGAAAAAGACAGTTGTAGCTGTGAGTTAGGGCGTTCATTTAATTTATAGTACACAAGCAATCCATGGAAGATTCCGCTTAGTACACCTACACCTAGCTAATGCTTAATTCATACCATTACGCGAATTGGTTATTTTACGAATAAGTCTTAGTGGAAATTGATCCTTTATTGAATGAGGCATGTCACGAATTAGTTTATTATCGAATTAGGCATTTCAAGACGTAGTCCTTTTGTCAAAAAAGTCATTTGGCGAATTGGTTTTTTCCAGACTATTTAGTTCTTTCGCGAATGAGGCATTAGCCGATTAAATTGTAGATTTTCCGAGCCAGCGCCACTGAAATTCAAATAATTAAGGTTTAATACACTACCACTTTTCAATTGATTTTCTTTATGTATAAGAAATTTGCTTTGTGGCATTACTTGGGGGAGGCATTGTTCAGCAGTGGACTTGTGAAGGGTTGTAATGATGATGATGATGATGTATAAGAAAAAGTTTTAATATGTTGCAATATTTTCAGTAGAACTCTATATGAACATAACGTTATAACAATATAACATTTTGTGTTTAATAAAATTTTATTTGCTTGGGTGTACCAAGCAAAAAAAAATCTTTACCTACACAAGGTTGAAACAGAAACAAAAACAGAAACTTTTTTATTCAATATAGATTACAATTAATACATATTGAAAGTCACTCTTTTATTTAATTACCACTGGTTCGAAAAAAAACCTCTGTCCTGGGAAGAACCAGCAAGAAACCCAGCAGGACTTTTTTTTTTAAATAACAGCTTACAATCATGTATGTTACACAATTAACCACAGAAAACAAATTAGAAATAGCTTGGTAGCGATCACCTCATAAAAATATTTCCGTGTCATGTCGTCAAGTGAATTCATAAACAACTAAAGATAAAAGTCAACAGGTTATAAACAGTCCAGTCCGGAGCGTGCCTCTCCCGAGTTAAGAGCATTTGCCGTTATTACCACGCATGGCGAATAGATTAATGACTATGCCGATAGTGACTTGCAATAATATGGCGATAAGCAACTGAAAAGTGCCAGTAGTGAAAAATTTAGTATTAATATTTAGATTTGAATAGAGTGTCTTCTTCACCATTCCTTAAAAGCCCACTGCTAGATGGACTCTCTTCTTGGATGGATGCACCTTAATCACCACGCTTGGCAGACGGACTGACGACCACAATACGAAACGTCACGCACCTTTGACGTTAAGAAAGGTTGGCATTAACGATATGGTTATATCGCCATCTACCGTCGGCGATCTTTATGGGGTTACTCATAGTCGTTTGTTACGATACTTACTAAATTAAATGGGGTAAATAGTCGTAATAGCTCTTACGCTGACAGTGTAATTGTCAAAGCTGTAGTTGCTATGTTTGTTAGGCGGCCAAGCGTAGCGACTACAGCATATATGATACAACAGTGATAGGCTCGATTGCAGTAGGTATCTGAGATTTACAATCAATAAAAAAAACTTAATTACAATACATCCGGCCATGCACTGATTCGGCTGCGAATAGAACCAAGAATCCATAACATAATATTAAAGATAAAAAAATAATCTACTAATATTCCAGTGCAAGTGAAATCGTGTGTGTTACTTAGTTTCTCAAGCACATCCCCTCGTGGCTAGATGCTATGTGATTCAGGCTCACTTAGCCATCGTGGAGTTTCATCATATATCTTCAGATGATTCTTTGTTTAGAACCAAAGCACGAGTTTAGTGGTGCAATGTTAGTTAATGCGATAGAGATAACTTTGAAGATTTCCGCAAAATAACGCAAACGCCAAGTAATCAGACCATTAAGTCTAAAATATTGGTTAAATATTCTTATTCAACTACCACGTGTTTATTCTTCTACTGCTGCTTCTAATAGAACAGAGTTTTCCATTGTAGACAGGAATTAATTAAACTGGCCGATTAAACATTAATATATAATTAATCGTTTCAGTCTATCAAAAGTCCACTGCTGAACACAGGCCTTTCGCATAGATTGCGTCATATGGGGCGTTATTGCCTTAGTTGCCACGCTTGGCAGGCGGGTCACAACTTCAGTTGTTTAGTTGTTATTAGGTACAGCTGCTGCCTATCTCCTGGTTTATTTCCGTATGTCGCCTCTTATGACACCCACGGGACGATATGGGATAGTGGATGTTCTTACAGAATCACTACACGGTCACAACACCTCTTATTATTTCATACCAATCATGACATGTGACAAGTGTCATGACATACTTTAATCATGCTTGGCAAGATAGCCATTAAAAATACTGGCACTTTACATCTTTCAACAATCTACTCTGATCCCATTCGGAAATTAGCAATGAATGCACTGCTAACAAAAGACGTACTTATGTACTTGTAGCAAAGTTTTTGCTTATCTGTGTGCCAGGCGATGTTCCCAGCTAAACGATGTACATATTAATGAGGTTTTTCTTTTCTTGTAAATCTATTTAAATTCCTAAACGTATTTAAAGTAAACTCTTCTGTTTCTATTTTAAAATTGTATGAATAAAGTATTATGATATTTAGCACTTTTGATTTGCATTTAAAGTAACAAACGCCAAAGTACATAATTAAATAAAAACAAAAAACTGGATTTTAGCCATGTTATTTATTTAAAAAAAATATTATATTAAGATGACCCACAGAAAGTTATATATAAAATATTTGATGGCAGTGGAGGTATCATATACTTTAAGTGAGCAATTCTTGTGTATAATAGGTAGGTATTATGTGTTTATATATCTAATTGATGTCTCTGTAACGATTTGGATACAATTATTTGATGTATTAAGATAATGTTTTACTTTTCAAGTTCATCTAGATATGTTTTACCGATCGTCCACGTATTTATCTATAACTAGTGCAATATTAGGTATAAAAGTAACTTAATATTAAAGTAAAAAGTAGGGATAACCAGACAGATAGATAAACAGATTTTTTTACATAATGTCAACTATGCGAGTATAAGAGATAGATTTAAATAGATATCAATTGCGATTGCTTTCACTGTGGCAATGCCTCGCTGTTAATTACGGGATTAGCACTTGTGTATGTTGTATTATCATAAAATTATAATACTTACTTACCTATCTAGAGAACATATAATATAAATTTAATATGTTACTTAATGACTGTACTCTCCACATTTTATAAATTATATTTTCTTCGTCTTCAGGCTTTTTTAAAGCTTAATAATGTCACAACTTGATAATGACATTAACCCTTTAGTGGCGATGTAAGAATATCCACTACCCCATATCGTCCCGACGGTGTCGTAAGAGGCGACAGAGGGAAAATGAAACAGGAGATGGGCACCAGCATCTTCCTGATAACACCTCAAAATAATAAAAAACTGTGGTTGCCAACCCGCTTGCCAAGCGTGGCAACTATGGCAAAATCAATGAGACAATCTGTGAGGGAGGCCTATGTCGAACAGTGGACTTTTATAGGCTGTAATGGATGGATGGACAATGACATAATGTCATTTTTTAGCATCACCCGTGCATTCTTGAAAATATTTCTCACACGCTAGAGACGCAATAACGACGATTTCAGTTAGCAATTTAAGGATAGTTTTACCACTATCATCAAAGTCGTGTCCGCCAAACAACACAATACATCATGAGCAGACGAAGTTGACATTTTGGATTCCACACTACTCATACTTTAGGTTAATTACTTTGCATCAACAATGACCAAATATCAATTAAAAAAGCAGCGGGATTTGTGAATTTTGTTACAAGAACTGCGGTAGAAATATAAAAAAAAATTGTGGTATTTAAAAAAGGGATGTACGTATAGTTGAAAAAAAATGGTAATTTTTTTTGACAATAGGATAAAAACATACCAAAAGTTGGATGTATAAGAAAAAATAGTCTCTAATTGCACAACACCTAAACACATGCCAGTACAGTTTTGACTATGATTTCAATTAAAATGTATATTTAACACAAGTCATAATGACCAATTAGACATGATAGCTGTTGATATACTTTTTTTACATAAATATTAACCATTCATTTATTTTACTTGGTAGAGTCAAGCTGTACCGTGTTATGGCTGCAATACCTATTTGTCGGCTATACCGGGGAAGGAGCACGCTTGCACAAAATACAAGCGTGAAATAGCATATAATATGCTATTTCACGCTTGTATTTTGCTATGTGTTTCGTGTGGTGAGTGTCAGAACTGGGGACTCTATTTATTATGATTTCATCTTAATCCTCAAGGTCAAGGGTTCCGGCGTTGTCAGCATTATGATTCTTAATCCAGAATAGATGTAAGTGTCTATGGGCCATAGTTACTTATGACACCCACGGGTGAAATGGCTTATAATCTCTAATTCGCTATCACCACACGGACTGTAAGAGATATTTATGATACTATTATCATTGTACGATGATTTTGCCTAAAGTAAATTGAATAGATCCGGCTCAAACATAGACCATTTCAATACAGATGCTTTACATACATAATCCACAGCTGGAAATAATCCTGCAGAAGTTTAAAAGTAGTCTGTGGTCTCTTCAAGTGGAAGGATTGGTCGTTATACTTGCCGCTGGCGCAAAGACGATTACCATCTTAACATCCGTCATGGGTGAATATTTCTATTTTTATAAGTTCATGCAGAAAGTTGTTTTATTGAATTAAAGAACTATTCATTTAAAAAAAATAGAAACTCTTGTATTGATAATTATTTGTGCCGGTAATTAAATAAGTTTATATATTGTATGAGACAAAATACGAAATTCTAAAATTAGTATGCATTTCTAATAATTAATAAAAAATAAACGATACCTAAGTGATAAGTGACATGTTGAAGCTATCTAGTGTTTTATATTGTATATAAATAAAAGGAAATATAACCAGAATCGACAGTGCCACAGAATAGATAATAGACAGTGCCCTTTAAAATTAATAATAAATTATTTATTGCTGGGTAACTGTGTTGATAAGAAAATATTTTTTATATTTTCTTTTACTTATAATATACTTCTGTGTACCTGTATATTCTTAATTACTGGTACTGTTGATAGTACGATTAATTGAGAGTTCAAGTAACTCGGTGAGTAACCGAACGTATCAATGGCCGCCACCGGTCGGCGTGTGCGCGGACTACCGATGAACGTGCCGCCAACGTGGGAACGCGACCAAGAAAGTGGCGAATTTACACCCAATCGGATGCGACGCTTGTTCATTACAATCACGTCGTTATCAGTAAAAATGCAATGAAATTATAATATCGTTCACGGCTCTCGCAAAACAGCGTCGAAACTGTCAAAAAAGTGCGGTAAGCAAACAGGGGGACACTACTTCGTTTCGAACCGACATCATAATTTAACATTACAAAAACTTGTGTCTTAATAAATAAATCAGTGGATTTTTTCAACGACCGTAACTTAAGGATCCGAGGCGGGAAATCGGATGGAAGTTGAGGGCGAAACTTTTAAAAAAGGAAACTGCTCTTGCGACGGCGCGCTCGCCGCCATTGGTCGGCTGCACGGGGGCGGGAAACGGCAGGCGCGCGATTGGTCCGCTTAACGCACTACGGCCGCGCTCATCTCGAGACGCTAACAAATAGATTTTTTTTAAACAAAAGCAATTTTCCTATTCTTCTTGTTGCTGCAATGTTTCTATAGTCTGTTTTTGCTCGACTCCGTTTTGTATTGTTTATTGTGTTCGAGTGCGCGACAATCCACTCCCGGTTAATTCTCAGTGATATTAACAACGACTTCTCTATGTATTGTTCGTCTGGGGCGCGCATGCAAATATACTAAAAACTAACGATTGTTATGAAAATAGTACACGGTGCTTGGTGCTATAGCTAGCACACGAAGGCTATGCAGTAATTCATTGTTAATTAACGCTAGATATCAGCCAATGGGGTCCGACAATAGTCACAATAGCTATGTTTGTTGGCAATGAGCAATAAGAACTTCTTTTGCCTATTTTCACAGCAATTGCAATAATTTGATTCGGTTGCTTTAATTCAGCGCATTTAAAACAGATATCTATTATTGGTAATTTTAAGAATATTAGACTGTGATTGTATTTGTCAAAAGTTTTTTTTCTTTGTTCTAATTCGTCAACATTTAATATTACAGTATTTATTACAATTAAAAAAAACTAAAACTAACCTACTCCTCGCGGCATATTACCAAGAATTTTGCCTCCGTTTCCTCGCTAAATCGCTATACTTAGTCTTTGAGCGAAAAAAGAACCAGTCCTATTGTCACTAGTTGCTGATATTGTTCGTTTATTAAGAACTTCACCGCACGTAGATCCCAAAGACCGATAGTCTGTATAGAAAATAGCACAAATATCATCTCACCTCTCGGAGACTCATACTTGTGCCATTGACTCAATTAAGCCGCCTACGATATTTTTTTATACGATAACGGTGATAAGCGACCACACAGTCCACCTGATTGTGTTAAGTGGTTGCAGTGGCCCATAGACATCTACATCTATTCTCGTTTGCGAATCAAAATGCAGATGCGTTGTCAGCTGTGAGGACGAAGATGGAATGCTTCTTTTCCAGTAAAAAGGGTCTCCGGTTCTCTACACTCACCACGATCACTTATCACAATGCCATAAAAAAGGAAAATTATACCGTCGGGTCTGCTACCATTGTCTCTAAAATTCCCACAAGGCTCTAAAACCGACAGAACATTTACGGGGACGAGGGCCCTTCGGATAATATCGTTTAGAGAACCGTGACAGGACAACCTACTAGTATTTTAATTACATTAGTTAAAGTTCGTGGATCCCAGAGCCGTGGTAGCTCAGGGTTTAAGCGCTCCCTGTTAATTTCACAGTACCTACGCGAGCAACCCTGATTCAATCCCCGCCGGCACCAATTAAATTATTAATTGAAATTTTAAGTGCTGATTTACAACGTGTTCGACGGTGAACATCGTGAGGAAACCTGCATGTCTGAGAAATAAGAAAAAAAAATTCGAAGACATGTGAAGTTCACCAACACGCATTGGGGTTAAAACCCTGTCAGAAATGAGAGGAGGCCTGTGCCCACCAGTGGGACGTATATAGGCTGTAACTTTTTCCTGGATCCCATACCCATCAACGCTACCACCACAAGGGCGCTAATGAGGTTGACAAATCGCCGCCCCTAGTCGGATTCCTACGGCTATACGCAAGCTTTTCCTATCAAGTAATGTGCCGAAATTACTTCATGGTAATCGTGTAATTACTGAGTAGATTCCTTAGTCGAAACAGTTAGGCAATTGTTGTTCTGCCCTCTCCGACGACATATTGTCCTATAAAAAATTCTTAAATTCGTAATGAAAAATATTGAGTGTTACTTATCGGGTTAAAAACTATCCTATCTCTCAAGTTTGGTCAAACTGTTTGATCACACAGTGTGCGAAATTTCATTGAAATCAGTTCAATAGTTTAGGAGTTCATCGCGGACAAACAATGTGACACGTAATTTCTACATATAAAGTTTGGTTGGCAAACGAGCACACAGTGCACTTAATGGTACCTAAGTGTTGAATAAAACTACTTTTACGGATTATATCGCGTTTAATAACTTATTTTTTATTAATTCCCGGCGTTTTTATTAATTCAATGTGTAGTGTTCGCGTAAATATAAGAAATAATTATGTAAATCGGTACCTAAGTGGATACTGTGGCCCATAAACAACTACATTTATCCCCAATTAGGTATCAAAATAAAACTTCGTTGTTACCCTTTAAGGACTTGATGAAATACTTCGTTATCGTTACGTTAGTAAAAACGGTCTTCGGTTTTCGTCACTTAACATCAGTGAGATACAGCAGCGTTTTGCAGCTTTCACGTTGGGTTATGCGAGGCTGGTGCTCCTCTTGTGTAGCTGACCCATTCGTGCTGCAGCCATAATACGCAGAAAATAAAGTTTAAAAAAAATCATTAACGGTACCTAAATATTATTACACAATTTATACAACTTCTATTGCTTTTGAGTAAGAACCAAAGTAAAAATGCAAAAGAGGAGACATTGGCTTACACTTTTGGATGTCTCCAGTTACCTTGTCAAGTATATTATCATGCCAGTATAAAATAATATAAAGCAATATTTATTTCAAAGTTAATTTACAAAAAGTTATTAAAATTGTACATTTTCACAATTAAATAAAATAAAATATACAACTTCATAGAAATAGTCGTCAATCGCTGTTAAAAATGAAATCAATTTTTTTTACAGTTGGCTAAGTTAAAGTTAAAGTTACAGCCTAATACGTCCCACTGCTGGGCACAGGCCTCCTCTCATTCCTGAGAGGGTTTTAGGGCAAGGAAATGTCCGTCGCGCTGCCCCAATGCGGTTCACAACATGTCGTCGAAATATGTTTTTACTTATTTCTCAGAAATGCAGGTTTCCTCACGATGTTTTCCTTAACAGCCGATCACGTGGTAAATCAGCACTTAAAATTGCAATTAACAATTTCACTGGTGCTAAATAGCCATTGTTCAAAAGAATCGAACTCAGGTTGCTCGCGTACTGTGAAATTTGCAGCGAGGTCTTAGCCCCTAAGCTACTACGGCTCTTCTGTTGTTACCTTCTGTAGTTAGCTAAGACCTAAATTAATTATTAGAAGAAAAATTGGGTACCTCGTTTAGAGCCGGGGCGGCATCAAAGGCAGCTGTACTAAGTAAGTGGCGCAAATATGAGTCTCTGAGAGATGACTACATATTTGTGCCATTTGCTGTAGAGACTATCGGTCCGTGGTGTCCACGTGCGGTTCTTAAAGGAAAGTTCTTAAAGGAATTCCATCCGCGGCTGGTCGTTGCTGCTGGTGATAAGAGGGCTGGCTCTTTTCTCGCTCAAAGGCTAAGTATAGCCATTTAGCGGGGAAACGCAGCCAGCGTTCTTGGAACGATACAGCGTGGAGTAGGACTGTTTGATAATTAAATTACTATTTTTTTTTAATTATAGATTTTAATATTGTATAGAAAAAAATTGTTTAATTACTTAGACCATTTTTTTACTTATAAGAGTTTAATGAAGCAAGTAATTCGGATAATAAGTATATTTTTGCTAAAGTAAATATAGGAAATTAAAAAGTCGCATGACAATGTTTACATAAATTATTCGCATTACGGGAAGTAGAGGCCAGTCTGGCATACCTATTCGAAGTTAAACAACATTAGTACAAACACTGTGCTTCTACACAGTGCATTACAGGTTTGCATTTTGAAATACCATATTCAAATTAATTTAAATGGAACGTGCTTACGAATAACAAAGTTGTGTTTAAGTTATACAATAGCTTAGCTTAATGCTTACCAAAACAAGTTATTTATCTTGCGATATAAATGATCTTAAAATATTCATTTGGTGAAATGCAAGTCGTGCAGTGTTTGAGGTGAATAATAAATATCTAGATAGTAATCGTCATTTTTTAATCTGTAACAGTGCAGACGTGCTTGGCATTATGTTAAGGGATGTAGTTAAGATTGTCATTAGAATACAAATGATTCCTATTGTTAATAAGTATTTACTTTACAATAATATCACCTTCAGTAATTTGTCTATGTAAATTAAGTAAACATAATTAAATTTAAAAGAATATTTTGTGAAATATTGACTTCGTAATGAGTTCCGCAGCAGGACCAAAGGAACCCATATAGCGCAACGAACCAGTAACCTAAAGTGGCAATGCACCTGTCATATAGCTCAAAGAATCAACTGTTTTAGAAGAAAGGTTCACAAGTGGTAGCCCCGTACCTACCGGAAAGAAGGGAGAGATAAATGTCGGGGGATCAATAGATGGAGTGAGAATTTGGTAAGATATGCAGAAAGTCGATAGATGCAGGTGGCTTAAGGTCGTACTTTGTGACATTTTTTAGGAGTGGCCTATGTGCGGTATGATGTAATGATGATTTATAGAATTATGTCAAATTACAGTAACATTTATTTATTTATTTAAACTTTAATGCACAAAGTACACATATGGCGGACTTAATGCCATACGGCATTCTCTCCCAGTCAACCATTAGGCTTAATATTGACAGATGATATATAAGAGGCGTTGCAGCAAAGATCAAATAAGAAACGGATAATAAAATGTGAAATTATATTATGTATACTGTATATTGAAATTAAATAAAATAAATTAAACACGTTGTTATTTTATATTTTGTCATCGTAGAATTAAGTAAAAATCCATCACCTCATTTCGTTGGTGTCGTAAGGTAATGTTATAAAAAGTGATTTTTACAGGCTGACGAATAAAATGAAGTATAAATAGTTTTCTTACTAAGGTGACTTATTAGTCTACACAATAACAGCCTATATACCCACCGTTGGGCACAGGCCTCTGATTTCTGAGTTATGGAGCATTTGGTCCGGCACCACAGATCATAGAATTGTTTCTATGATCTGTGTCCGCCGCGATACCCCAGTGCGTGTTGGCGGACTTCACAACATGTAATTTACAAATATTTTACTTCTCAGACATGCTGTACTCGTCACGATGTTTTTCTCCACCGCTGAGCAACAAATCAGCGCTTAAAATTGCAACTAATAATTTCATTATTGCCGCTAATCCCGGTTAGTCACGCACTGAGAAATTTACAGCAAGTTTACTATATTATGGCTGTAGTGCGAATGAGTCGGCTCGGCCGGTGTAGGACCACGCTCTCACAGAATACCAGCGTAAAATAGCAGCTTAACGCTGTTGTATTTCTTATGGTGGGTGTAGAGAACCCGATACCCTTTTTACTGGAAACGAGGCATTCCATCTTAGTCCTCACGGGTGAATACGCATCTGCATTTTGATCCTTAATCGAGGATGAACGTAAATGTCTATGGGCCACAGTATCCACTTACCATCAGGTGGACTGTTTGCTCGTTTGTCACCCTTATTCTATAAAAAAAGTGATTACATTCTGAATTACCAAGGTTTGCCTAGTTTGTAAGTAGTTTAAATTAATGTGCAGGAAATAGTTAGTAGGAAGTATTTAAGGGAGATCATCGACTAAGCGGAATCTGTGCATTAGTAGGCGCGGGCGCAACGACCGATAAGAGCGAGAATGCTCGAGATGTTACGAGATTGCGCCCATTTTTCCTCCAAATTGCGCCCTTTGTTATGCAAAGCGCGCGAGCGCCGTGTGCGGCCAACGCTCGTTTATGCCCGGCGCCCGTGTGACACGCCCTTATCGCGCATCGCCGTAACTTTACAATGCAAAGAGTGTTTCGAATGTTTCATCATCTATCTTCGTCTATTTTTAATTGCTCTTAGGGTAGGTCCAGGATATCTTCTCCAAAGTCATTTTACCTAAACAACTTCTCTATGTGATTATTGTTCAAATAAGCAATAATATCTCAATATTGATAAATGCCATATTATATCTTATACGTAAAGTCAACAATATAATATTTGATTATAGCTTGAATGACACTACTATTAAAAGAGTAGATAGTATTAGAGATGTGGGTATAATAATGGATTCAAAATTGTCATTCAATCTACACGTTGATTATATGTTGGGCAATGCATTTCGTAGCTTGGGATTTATTCTTAGGATTAGCAAACCCTTTAATAAAACAATAACGCTAAAAACTCTATTCTTTTCCTTTGTTCGGTCAATCTTAGATTTTTGTAGTATTGTATGAAGTCCCTGTTATCATATACATAACAATAGAATTGAAAGAGTACGAAAGATATTCCTAAGGTCACTTAACTATCGTAATAACATTACTAACGAATCATATGATGAATCTTTGCTTAGGTATAAATATAAACAACTATTCGTAATTGGTTTGCTAAATTCCGTACAGGCCATATGAGCACCGAAGACGATGAACGCAGTGGACGTCCAAAAGAGGCTGTTACGGACGAAAACATCAAAAAAATATTCAAAATGACTTTGGAAGATCGTAAATTGAGATTGATTTGTATATCTGACACTCTAAAGATATCAAAGGAACGTGTTGGACATATCGTTCATGAATATTTGGGTATGCGAAAGCTATGTGCAAAGTGGGTGCCGCGCGAGCTCACAATCGACCAAAAACAAGAACGTGTCGATGCTTCAGAGCAATGTTTGAAGCTGTTCAACCACAATAGAAGTGAATTTTTGCATCGATATGTGACAATCGATGAAACATGGATCCACCACTACACTCCTGAGTCCAGTCGGCAGTCATCTGAGTGGACTGCACGCGATGAACCGAATGCAAAGCGTGGAAAAACTCAACAGTCACCATGTAACTTTCTTTTAAATTGTGTTTAACTTTTCGGCACTGTAGGTCAATTTCTAACAGATAAGTTGTTTGTATTTTATTTTCTTTTGTATACAACTGTTTGTTGCCAAAATAAATAAAAAAAAAACTTTTCTAGAATATATAAGTGGACATTAAAAAGTGGTAAAGTTTTTATGTACGCTGTTTTATGGCTGTTGGCTTTACTGGAGAAGAACCATGCTCTCACAAAGTGCGGGCGTGAAATACCAACGTAATGCTACTGTGCTTTGTATGATGAGTAATAAGAGCCGAGATGTTAAAACATCTCCGGCTCGCATATCTCATTCTGGTAAAAATACATAGGTATTTTCACTAAAAAAGCTATAATCATTGATATATATAATAAATATAAATTTATATTAAAAAATTTTATAAAATAAATAGTCAAATAATTTAAACAATCAAAAATAAAAAAAATTCCTATTAATATTGGTAAAGAAGCAAATAAAGTATAAAATATCGCATCGGGGATACTCATTTTCTACTTGTGCGTCTGTCTGAGTAGGTATCACTTTTCTTGCTCTAACCAGCAGTACAACTGTGGCGGCGCTATTGTCGCGCCATAAGCGAAACATACCGAAGCCTAAATCGCGCTATCAAAGTTCTGAAGTTAACGCGCTATATATATAACAGCTCCGAAATAACACACGGAGCGTTGGTCGCTTCCCGGGCCGATCATCTTGCCCGGCGCGAGATCTCCCCTTTTCCTTCCACGACCAAACAACCACTATTATGTTCCGATATGAAGGGTCTCTTTAGAGAGTCAGTATAGTATATACAGGTTATGAGGCATTTTATCTCGGCCCTTGTCAAAGCATCCATAGCCTTCTTATTCAAAGTGGCTTGTAGTTGTCTATGGGCTGTTGAAACGACTCGTTTTATCACTATGACCCAGAGGAATAACAAACGATATTAGATTAGGCTAGATATGCTTAATCTGAGTCTTATATGCTAAGGTAAAACACACTTGAACAACTTTTCACGTTTTCTGTAATTTTAAACAAATAATTTAGATAATATTATTTTAACTATTATATAGAATGGTTAATTTTTTTTACTATTATTAATCAAGATGATTAAGTTAAGCTGACTTTAAACCTATAATTTAGAAGATATAAACAGATTTGAGCCACTTTTTACGCATTCAAGTAATTTTAATACAATTTTACATATTCTTATTTTATATCCATAGACTGTGTAATTTCTAAACGTTCTTCACCATTTACTACCAGCAGCGTAAGAGAAACTACAGTTTTAGTTAGTAAAGTATGGTAAAAGTTGACGAAGCACTAAGTAACAGAGCCTACCTTCTCTGGGTAGCTGTTGTACCTAAGTAGTGGAGGATTTGCCAAGTCAACGTATAGGCCATCACGGTATCAGACTTCTCGCACCTTTGACAGTGATCTCCGTCGCTCGAGTAGTTATTTTACGTCTGCCGTAAAGGATATTTATACAGCCATTAGAAGACATGAGATTTTTCTGGCAAAGTGATGATGAACAAAATGAGTTTTTAGTATTAAACGCTAAAGCCAAATCCTAAAGACTGGAATCCTTCTGACCCGTCTGCGGCGTGCCGATTATGGAGATGATTCATCACGAAGTACGTCACTTGCCACAATAATCAAAATCCCAAAAGCCAACAAGAGATAAATTTATTTGTGGGTGCAAAGCTAAAGTGATTAAAATTATGATGCAAGTAGTAAATATATTCATTTCATGTTTGTAATCATTTCTTTCTCCCATAATAAGCTTGCTATATATTTTATCAAACACTCTCATATACAAAAGGTGAAAAGCTTCATTAATCGAGAGTAATATAGCAATCTACAAAATGATACCTCATTGATTTCCCTTCTCTTAATTGCAATAGTTAATGTCCAACGTGCATTTGCGTTTGAATTTATAATTGTTTATCTTTATTTCGTAGGCGATATGGTATATATTTCATTACTACTACGATTTTCAGTTGCAAGCTAAGTCCTTTTTCCAGTTGGGCCTGGTTATCGTGCATCGAGCCAATGTATCATATTTGTCCATGTTCGTCATCAGTACACAGACAGATCAGAATCGTTATGATAATGAATTGGGCACATTAAAAGCACGAGATGAAAACGCTTCCATTACTGCATAGTTCAACGTGTTTAGCTATTTAAATACCGCTAGTTATACAGCTATAAAATCAACTAATTCAAACGAACAATAACTTTCAATAAGGATAAGCAATAAATTTAATCTAATATATAAAAATCAATGTTTGTTTGTTCGTATTTTATGCGCTGCCATACCATTAATCAGATTGCGGTAAAACGTTGTCAACTTATTCCTTGCACTTGCGCGAAGGTTATAGGCAACAATTAACTTACAGTAGGTGGCGCGTATCGTACCGACAAATTTATATCAAAATTAGATATCCTTCAATTTCATTGAATGTATTATCATGCGTAATTAAACAATATAAATCTTTCAAATTTTAAACGATATTTTCACATTTATTTCTTCTGCGGCAGCAATGCGCCAGCTCGGCTTATTATAAATTATATTGATTTAAGATTTTGTTATCTAATTGCATTAAGGTTTTAAAAAGCGGTAAACCTAAAATAACATAATATTGAGGAAAAATTTTAATAAATTAAATTAGTACAAATTAAAATTCTAATAATGTGCAAAATATTTTTCTATAAAGACCGTAATACATTATTCATAAGTGGCTTTCCATCACCAGATGTTTGAAGGAAGAACAAGAGTCAAGATCACGTGAGATTAGTCGCGCTTGTACGCCATGTTTTTTTGCTAGAAGCCTGCTTTAACACGCTTAAATTGCATTCCGCGAGCATAAATTTAAGCTTTCGCTGTTATCGAAATGGTTACTCTTACAGAATTTTATTTACGAGCAAAGGGAAATGTTAGAATGAACTACGTGTTCCCAAACGTGTTTACTTAGTGAGACGTAGTTATGTGTGTGTCTATGCGTGTCTAACACTTCTCGTTACTGTTTATCTCTGATCGTGACAGCTGTAATAAAATTATACGATTTACGGATCATTTAAATAAATAACAGCTACATATGAAACTAATTTCTTCCTCTAAGATCATTCGCTTAGCCGTACCTATATATAAAAAAAAACATTATAATATACTTGAAAAGTTTCTTCGTATTTTGTTTGAATAAAATTGAAGAAAAAGAAAAATATCTTTGGTTGTTTTGTTTGTATCTGGCTGGTTTTAATATCAATACATATAATACGGCGGTTGATATAGAGACGCTCAGGTGTGAAAGATGTAAAAAATGGCCAAAAAAAACCTAAAAGTAATAAGGCTGCCGCTTCGACATCTCGAAATATTCAATAAAAGTTACTGAAAACTAACATTGGCAGACACCTATGGCGGTTCCAAGGTCATGGCAGACAGGTTGACAAGTACAATTTTTTCTTTATAATTTACGTTATTTCAATAAAGCTGCAATTTATATATGTTGGTGATATTATTTGACATATATATTTTGCATGGCAGACGTATATTGAGGTTCTATCACCCAGGCAGACAACGAACTTCAGTGGCGTCCATAAGCGCGTACTATAGAACTCGCTCTAATCCAGTCTTTAGAATAAATAAAAATTTCTGTTATATTTATTAAAATACTTGTTTTCAACTGTTCTTTAGTATTAGTAATCATCATTATCATCATCATCATCATTATTACAGCCGTTCACAAGTCTACTGCTGAACGTAGGCCTCCCCAAGGAATTCCACAAAGCACTTCCTGCATATCTTACCAGGTCGTCACTCCATCTAGTGGGAGGCTGCCCTACACTTCTCCTACCGGTACGAGACTACCACTCGAGAATCTTTCTTCCCTATCGGTTGTCGGTTCTTCGAGCAATATGACCGGCCAATTGCCACTTCAGCTTACTAATCCGGTTACTTACTTTGACTTAGTTACTAATGTCGGTTACCCGGTTCCTACTGCGGATATCCTAATTTTTAAGTCTATCGCGCAGATAATCCACGAGTATAGCCCTCTCCAAAGCTCGCTGAGGGACCTTGAGCTTCCACATACGAACAGCAGTGAAGGACCATATGTCAGATTCATAAGTCATCATTGGCAACACGCACTGCTTGTACAATCTCGTTTTCAAGTTTTGAGGTATACCTGACGAGAAGATATGTCGTAATTTCCCGAACGCTGCCCAGCCGAGTTGAATCCGTCGGACTATTTGTCCCAGGTAGACATACTCGTCGACAACTTCGAGCGTAGTGCTTCCAACAACTACCGGCATAGGTGTGACATGGACATTAAACATGATCTTTGTTTTGTCCATGTTCATCTTAAGACCTCCCCATTGGGAGACACTTTTGAGGTCATTGAGCAAAGTGTTTAGGCCCTCCAGCGATTCTGCCATAAGGACAATATCGTCGGCAAATCGAAGGTGTGATGTACTCGCCATTGACGTTAATACCGTGTCCTATATACCTTTCCAGTAGCTTGAAAAAGTCTCCGTGCTGCGGTGAAGAGTTTCGAGGATATAATGTATAACGTCACCCTGTCTTACACCTCATATGACCGACATATCGGTTATAAGAAGATTGTTTTCTTTTTGGCATCTGAAATGAATCAATAAGTATAAATTATTCTCTCGGTTTTTTCTCAATGTTTTAAAAATACCGTACCCTTTAAAGTCCAGTAGCTTGAAAACGTATTCCAATGCAACGGTGAAGAGTTTCGGGGATGTAACGTCACCCTGTCTTACACCTCTCTGCAGTTGGATAGGTTTCTTACTCTGCTTCTGTACTCGGATAGCCATCGTAGCCCTACTGTACAAACACTTCAGCACTTCGATATACCCTACAGTCAACTAGGCACCGCTGAAGGGACTGCAGCATCCCCAAATTTCGACGGAATCAAAGGCTTTTTCATAGTCCACATACGCCAGACATAGTGGCAAATTGTACTCCTCGCTCTTCTGTACAATTTGCCGGAGGGTATGTATGTGGTCTATGGTGCTAAAGCCTTTTCGGAAACCGGCTTGTTCGGGACGCTGGAAGTCGTCGAATGAGCGTGCGAGACGATTCGTAATGACTCCCGAAAACAGTACGTAGACGCGGCTCAGAAGGAAAATCGGTCTATAGTTCTTTAAGAGAGCGTTGTCACCTTTCTTGAAGAACAAGACCACCGCACTTTTGCTCCACGTCTCCAGAGTAGAATCACCGTGGAAGATGGAGTAAAATAGCTTTAGAAGGATTTCAAGTATTGGTTTTCCACCCGCTTTCAGAAGTTCCGCTGTAATTACATCCTCTCCTGGGGCCTTGCCCTTTTTAAGGTGCTATTCTAATCTCCCTCCGACTGACGTTTTTTTTTATAGAATAGGGTGACAAACTAGCACACAGTCCACTTGATGGTAAGTGGATGCTGTGGCCCATAGACATCTACATTTATCCTCAATTAAGAATTAAAATGCAGATGCGTTGTCACCCTTGAGGACTAAGATGGAATGCCTCGTTGCCAGTAAAAAGGGTCTCCGGTTCTCTACACTCACCATACGAAACACAGCAGCATTAAGCTGCTATTTTACGCTGGTATTCTGCGAGAGCGTGATCCTACCCCGGTCGAGCCCACCCATTCGTGCTACAACCATAGCTGCAGCGTGGCTCTACCACGTAGTAAATAATCCGGATATATCCACGTCCGGAATATCATCGGAATAGTGTCTCTCTCTAGTATCTTGTGTGTGGCTCCAACGATGACGTGTACAGCTATCCATACAACCTCTAAATCTTACTCAAAATCTCAGGTGTCCCGGAAACGATGTTGCCACACTCGGTCTTAATAAAATGAAATGTCCCATGCTTTACTATGATAAAATAAAACTATTAATAAAAAATAATTTTATAATTAAAATAATGCCGCTATTATAAAACAATGAACAAGCACTGTACACATAAGTTTAAATATAGATCAAGAAAATGTCTACCTATCAAAATGATAAATTACTTTAAACATCAACCACATGAGGCAAAATTTTAAAAACCGCAGAAGTGTTAGTCACGCGAACTTTCTTTGTGGTTGGAGACAATTGCTGAGGCAATCAACTTGTCGGCAAGCTGCCTGGTAATTTACAGCGTTGTAGCATTAAATCGATTTCTTCTTTGTTCAAACCTTTTAATTTGTAATAATTGCTTTTTCTGATCAAACATATGTTTTTCAAATTACCAATAACATAAACTATAATTTTACGGACGAATTATAATAAATACTCCTGACTTTAGCTGATCTATTTCAATTTATAATAAGAAGCAAGAATTATATTATCGTTTAAAACTGGATTTATAAATGAAACGACTATTAAAGCGTATATAGTATTTATATTTCCTTATTTTTTTTTAGAACGTTACCTCCACACTATAAATTTCTCCTGTATCGCGGGGGCAGTTTACATACATAGATTTCACAAAGACAAACATCCAGACCCAGAACAATTATTTATAGACCATACAAATACTTGTTCCGTGCAGGATTCGCACTCGCGCCCCTTAGCGCTGCAACTCATTGCTAAGCCACTGCGCCACATAGCCGTTTTGATCAATTATCAACCATATATTGATATGGTTCATAATGGATCTAAATAAGAACGATGTTTAAGGAATTTAAAAAAACTTTCTTCTATCAAGAAATCCATGACACCGTTATACCCTGTTGCGACAACGTCATCGGTATCAAAAAATCGCCATTAACAATAATGATCTTATAATCCCGTGGGTGCCATAAAAAGCGACCCTGGGAGGGCCAAATGCCTCTCATTGCTTCTGATAATGAATCTTCTACTTCTTCTTCTTCATCAGCTTTAAAAATCCACTAATGGACATGGGCTTCTCCAGTTTTTAGGAAGATCGTAGTAGCACGTCTTGCACATTTAACGCTGTTGCCCATTGCTGGTATTTACTTGTGTAGGTTCACCTAGCTGATCGGCCCAATGTAACTTCAGCTTACTGATCCGTTGGGCTATGTCAGTTACTCTTTCTACTGCGGATATCCTCATTACGAATTCTATCATACAGAGAAACTCTTAGCATAGCCCTCTAGCCTTATATCGAGTTTAAGCTTCCTTTAGAAAAAAAAATGATATTCATTGAGACATATAGTCATTTCTAGAATATCAAAAGAAACGCCTCTGGCTCCGACGCCCAATTAAAATTTATCGTAAACCTTGTTCACGTGAAATAAAAGTATTTTTAATTGAATATCAGTGCACTTGGCTAAGGAGTCGCCGATATTAATATAATTTTTATTCACTTTTCTTTTTATGCTTCTTTTGTAAATCTAGACATTTAGATCTGCAATATTCTTATTTTTTTTCATCAAATATTATGCTGATGTCACCGGAATGTTTTTAGGTTTAAAAAGACAGGTTTTTTCTTTAGTCAAGTGATTTTACTTAAAAGACAACATTCACTTATGGTTAATAATAATAAATAGCATCTATTTTTTTTTACTTCTTGCTCTGATTTTTTGAAGGAATCAAATCAAGAGATGGGCAGCAGCGTCTCTGTAATAACGACTAAAAAAACATGTGGTTGCTAACCCGCTTGCCAAGCGTGGCAACTATGGCAAATATCCCCCTATGAGGCAATCTAAGGGGGAGGCCTATGTTCAGCAGTGGACTTTATATAATATGTACCTTAGGTATATTTCATTTTTTACATTACAATCGACACCGGTTTCATAATTATTCGCTAATAAAGCGATAAAATCCTGGAATGGCGTTCCAACACCTGCTTCGCTATTGATAAAACATTTCGCAGCTCCATAGATAGTATCCATACATTGTAAATGCTATGTAGTAATTAAGTCTTATCTATATAAATAAAATGATAGAGGTTTGCAGTTGTGCGCGCATCACGGAAAAACTACTGGATATATTTCAATTAGGTTTCCTAAGTGTTATTTCTTAGACACTTGGCCCTTATCTAAAAAAAAAACATTGCGATATCTTCATTTAATATAAAGTTATTAAGGTTTTAAGAAACAACGATTTCTATAAGCACTACTTGTTCATTCATGTGTGTAAGCAACACGGATGAAGTCGCGGGTATCAGCTAGTAATGTATATAATCGAACAAGAAGGTATAGCAACACTTTTTAGACCTAATTGTATTAAAAATGAATTTAAATTTGCGTATAAGTAGGTAGGCGGGCATTCACAATGACCAATCGCACTTGCTCGATTTACTGTGGGGTAATTATATTATTTATTATTGTTTTTAATTAATCAAGTTACGTATGAGAGCGATAAGATCGGAACTTGCCAGTCTTTTTGCGTCGAAAATACGGTCCGCAAAATAATTTAAGTATGCTTTCGTGTACATGTGTGTATATTTATTATGATATTTTCCTTTTAACAAAAACAATAATGTTAAAGTGCCGTCGTTTTTTCTTTCACTTATTTCTAAACATAAATATTTAAAAATTAATAAAATAATAATATTTTTTTCTTGTTTTATCGTTAATATTTGTGACTTTTTTGCAAACTCTATTTTTCTTGATTTATAACTGGAACGGTCCCGTCATTTAGGGCCTATACAAAATTAAGCCTCAATCTTATATACATATATATTGTAAGTGTTGTATTAGTTACCTCGTTTTAGAATTTCCTTACTGCAACTATGCTCACTAACATTTTTTTAAATGTAATATAATAATAGTATTTTACGTGGTAGAGCCATGCTGCAGCTATATAGTTGCAGCACGAATGGGTCGGCTCGATCGAAAAGGACTACGCTCTTACAGAATACCAGCGTAAATTAGCAGCTTAAAGCTGCTGTGTTTCGTTTGGTGAGTGTAGAGAACGAGAGATACTTTTTACTGGAAAAGAGGCATTCCATTACTAATTGATGATTGATGAAATTGCCACCCCTTAGGACTAAGAAGTCCTAAGGGGTGACAATCCGCAATTTGTTTCTTAATCGAGGATAGATTTAGATGTCTATGGGCCACAGTATCCACTTACCATCGTGTATATATTTTTGTACTTTGTTTTTGTATTTTGTACTTTTTATTAAAACCCAAGAAATAAATTAAAGTGAAAATATATTTATTCCAATACTAAAACAGTTTGTCTGATCGTACTTATTTTAGAAGCGATTGCATCGTCTACATTGCGTCCCGTTGCGACGGTACACACGCTCTTGCGCTAATGAATTCGCCTGTACTTCCACCAATCTAATTATGGGAATATGAATTGCCCAATATATTCATTTAGTACTCTTTCATTACTTCCTCCCACCTCGACAGCCTTTTTTCATACTTTTAATTTCTATTTAATAATGTTTTCATTCTATATTTGTTGCACAAATGAGTAGTATTTCGATTCAAGTGCCTACAAAAGAAAAGTAATATTATAACGTTACATTATAATTTGTCTACACTTTGTTTGAAAGAGATCATAATGAATAAAATTGTATATTTGAAAAAATACTTTAGAAAAAGTTGCTTTTAATTTTTTTAACCGATATTTCATAGGGGTGTGAGGAGGATTTCTTCTTGTTCTTCTTTAGCAGTAATGCCATTAACTATCCTACTGTAGGAAGGATTTGCTATAAGCTTTCTCCTTTTTTATTGCTTAAAACGTTACCAACGCATAAAGGCTTTCTCCTCTATCGTAATATGGTATTTACCCTTATATTAGTAGTTTATCAGCATCCTATGTAGTTTACATACATAAATTGAACAAGGACAAACATCCAGAGCAATTATTTGTTAGCCATAAAAATAATTGTACCATGTGGGATTCGAGCTCGCGGCCGTGACGTGAGTTGGAGCTTGATACCATCATCAATCAGAGGCCATGAGATCTTTATGCCCATTCACATAATTACCTCTTACGACACCACGAAAATGGGGCAATAGCTTCTTTTATACCGTCACCACACGGCATTGCGATTATGATTAATTTAATAATAATAAGTAATGCATTTCGAAATATATTAATAATTAACGTAATTAAATATACTGGAGCAGAATTAATCCTACTTCATCACTAAAACAAATACCTACATTATAAAAAACATTACTTTCATAACTCAAACATAAAACGTCAGAGGAACAATGGCTCGATGGAACTGTAGGAACACGGTAACCCCGCTTCGCGTGACCAGATTGCATTCGATCGCCACTCGGCCCGTGTAAGTTCGGCCGGACAATTTGTTGCCATCGCCCCCGTCTTTATTTATCAAAGCTCATATCTGCAGTTGCTTCTGGTAAACTCAGCACCGGTCAAGCTGATATACTGATAAGCGTCAATTATACGATCGCATCGTAGACTTGAAAGTGAAAATGCTGGTAACATCGCAACTTTCGTCGTTATTTGCATCCAAATTGATTTTTTAACAGTGTCTGGATGTCCGTTAATGATGTGCGTACACGCATGTTTGGAACGCATATCAAATTAATGAGGACTACAGAATTATTATTGGTTGCAAAAAATTTTTTTATATATAATTACGGTTGTAATTATTCCAATAATATTATTATGCTCAAAGCGTTGTAAATACATACAAGGATTGATTTTTTAATCATCGGATCAAAGTTATTCATAGGGCATAAATTAAAAATTACAATAGTTTAATATTCCATTTATATAATATAACAATAGTTATAGTATATAGAAATGTTGAATTGTTTCAACTTTATATTCATTCATGGTTGTAATTTATTTTATGCATAACTTATGAATGAAATATCAGCCTTTAGGACTATTAAAGTGGAAAAATTTAACAATTTTAGTTGCATTTTTTTTTAAATGTGTTTATACTGTATTTCATCCTTATGGATAACAATTATCAACTGATAAAAAAATCAGCTTTAAGTCAAACAATAACATTTTAAGTATATACGATAATAATACTGTACATAATAATACAATAAGTAAGTATATATAATAATATTATATATACTGTTCACCTTTATATAAAACCATCCATGTTTATTTAAAAGTCAATATATTGAAATATCAACGAATATTTTTATTGTTAAAAACGTCGACTATTGTATTGATTTAACCATTTTTCATATAGCCAAAGAGGCAATTAAGCAACACCAATGGAATTTTATTCAGATTCATCAAACAAATTCGAAATCATAATTGATCTGCCATGTAAAAAATATAGAGGGCTGTTAGGACGGGAATAGGCGCCAAAAATATAAAACTAGAACGATGACTGGCCGAAACACTTGGAGCCAAAAGTCAATTAACGGGCGGGAGCCGGGCACGTGGAACTGAACCAACTGATAACAAAGTATATTCGAAAATCGAACGAGCGATGTTTTGCGTACTTTTAATATCTACTTTTAATATGTAGGCTCGCCTTGTGTTCCACGCCATAGAAGAGCTAGAGAAGGAGACAAAGGGAAGAGTTGTCCTCCCTAAAAAGAGTCGCTCGTGGGTAGCCGACCCTGGTAAGGCTCCCCTGGCCCTGCAGCAGCGAAGGTCTAATACCGTATGGTTTGAATAGATTAGATTCGGTCTTGACTGCACAAAATATGAGCACATTTTTTTTTATAGGATAGGGTGACAAACGAGCACACAGTCCACAAGTCAAGTGGTTGCTGTGACCCATAGACATCTACATCTATCCTCAATAAAGAATCAAAATGAAGATGCGTTGTCACCCGTGAGGACTAAGATGGAATGCCTCTTTTCCAGTAAAAAGGGTCTCCGGTTCTCTACATTTCAGTTGAACTTCATAATTTAGATAGAATTTAAAACAATATGGGCAAGAATTGTTGAAACTGAAATGTTTTTCATTTCTTAATATTTTTTTTCTTCATAAATTGTTTTATTCTAAGAATCCACCTTTTATTCTTAACTTCTACGATTTTTTGTGATTTTAATGTTAGTAGATTAAGGATTTTAATATTAAAATTCTCAGTACATACTATCCATTCCATAGTGGCGATACGGATTTGTGATTACAAACTCCCGAATTTTTCCCCGACTGCTCAAAAGGAGGGTAATGTTCTTCGGGTAAGTGTATGTTTGTATGTTCTTTTGAGACCTCCTATAGTTTTAGCGCCTTAAGAGATTTTGATGACGTTTTCAACATTAATACCACGCTCTCAAAACAAAATATTACGATGCTTGTTTAAAAGGTATTTTTTATATAAATCACTGCAGTCAGTTCTTTGCTTTTTAGTAGTAATTTGGTGAACATGAACTATATTTGCTGTATCTATGCCACCGTAATTCGTTATTGTATAGACTCATCTGCTTAGCGGAGTTTTCCCTATTCCAAGTAAATGTCAAAGCTTATATGATAAGGGTGACAAGCGAGCACACAGTCCACCTGATGGTAAGTGGCACAGCATTCACTCAATATACTCAACAGACTCATTTGCGAATCAAAATGCAGATGCGTTGTCACCCCCCTGAGGACTAAGATGGAATACCTCGTTTCCAGTAAAAAGGGTCTTCGGTTCTCTACACTCACCATACGAAACACAGCAGCATTAAGCTGCTTTTTTACGCTGGTTTCCTGTGAGAGAGTGGTCCTTCCCTGGTCGAGCCGACCCATTCGTGCTACAACTATCCAATAAATATAGCTGCAGCATGGCTCTACCACGTTTACCTCGTTCACGTTTAGTTGATTTCTATATTGCGATACATGTAGTAAATATAAATTAATAAGGTCAAAATTGGACCATGATGGCGCACTGTAATATTGGGAGGTCTTTATACTAAGCAAACATACAAACGCTTTACGCTTCATAGTCACACACACAGTCAAAGTAATTTTTTTAATGAAAGAAAAAATCATGAGTTTGAATGAATGAAAATAATATATGTCAAAGTTACGTCTATTAAAGTCCACCACTGAACATAGGCCTCGGATATTTGCCATAGATGCCACGTTTGGCGAGCGGGTTGGCAAGTGTAGTTTAGTTTTATTTTAGTACGTTATTAGGAAGACGCTGCTACCCATCTCCCGATTTGTTTCCCTCTGTCGCCTCTTACGACACCCACGGGATGATATGTGGTAGTGGATGTTCTTACATCGCCACTGCACGATCTAAGTAACATACATAGAATATAACGTATCTATTATATTGTACTTGAATTTTCAATTTAAGCTTATTACTATTCGTATTTGCTTGTGAAATACAATCAATGCTTTGTTGTATTCGATTCATTGTAGTCATAATTATCACCATGCTTACAGCCATTATAATTTTATTTTTACGCTAGGCATTTTACATGAAAGTCTAAGCTAAAAAGAATATACACTACCCCATGTCGTCCCGTGTATTTCGTAAGAGGCATCAGAGGAAACGTTACGTGGTAGAGCCATGCTGCAGCTATATTAGTAGTATAGTTGTAGTACGAATGGGTCGGCTCGACCGGGGAAGGACCACGCCTCACAGAATACCAGCGTAAAATAGCAGCTTAATGCTGCCGTGTTTCGTATGGTGAGTGTAGAGAACCGAGACCCTTTTACTGGAAAAGAGGCATTCCATCTTAGTCCTCACGGGTGACAACGCATCTGCATTTTAATTTTATTGAAGATAGATGTAGATGTCTATGGGTCACAGCAACCACTTACCATCAGGTGGACTGTGTGCTTGTTTATCACCCTATCCTATAAAAAAAAAAAACTAAAACAGGAGAGGGGCAGCAGTGTCTTTCTGATGACAACACAAAATAATACAAAGCTGCGGTTGCCAAACCATAGTTGCCACGACTGGCCGCAGTTGTGGCAATTATAGCGGTTGATTGCCCTATGACGCCATTATGGGGAAGGCTTATGTTTAAATGTGGACTTTTATAGATATAATAATATTATCAACGCTTTTTAGTTGAAAACATTGGAGTAGTTTTTAAACAACAAATAGTTTTAGAAGGTGATCTTTGAATGGTATGTGGTATTTTGTATGACACCATTCAAAATACTTAATACGTAAGATATGATGGTAATGATAAGATATGAATTTCACAATCAAGTTTATCAGGCCTGTTGATTGACAAAGACGATAAAGAAGGGAAAAATGACTTGTTATAGTTATACATAGTTTGTAGAAACTAAATCTTAGAGGTTTCTGGTAAGGATTCATACACTAAAGTTATTTTTATAAAAATAAGAGATAAGAGAATCCATTCTTTTAATTCCCTTGGATGACATAAGAGGCGACTATGGGCATTGTCAGAAAATCTGGCTTTCTATAGATATATCTCTATATCTGTCTCTCTATATATAGGGCGGTATGTCCATCTCGTTTGCGCCAGACGTAAATACCCACACCGGTGATGAGCAACAGTGTCAAAGGTCCGTTTGGTAAATAATAAATCCGGTTGGTAAAGGCAAATCCATCATACAACGGGACATATCCAGGTTCATATCCAGCATTTGGACTACTTACGGGTTGGTGAAGAGTAAGAAGAATGAGCCTCAGCGTTCTAGACGCTATACGTAGGATGTGGAACTATATGATAAGTTTAGTTTATAGTTCTTTCCAACCGACTTCTGAAATAAGCGGAGGTTCTCAATTAGACTGTATTTTTTATGTGTGTTGTTACCACAGAACTTATTTCAAGGTGAACCGATCTCGATGATTCTAATTAAATTTTAAAGCTGGTGTTTCTCATGTGGTCTCATATAAATTTGATCAAGATCTGACCATTAGTTTTTGAGTTATCCTTAATAATGCGCATTTAATTGACTTCGACTATATAGATGATGGTCTCATTTTATTTATATTGAAGTCGGTTGTATAATTTTTAATTTTACCACTTGTTATTGTTATAAATATTGCCTATTAGATATGAAAATATATAAATTTACAGTGATAACAATGAAACCTTAATCAATCAAACTTTTAACGATAGAGCCCAAATCCAGCAGGGAAGGGATGGTGATAAAAAGAAGATAGGATTAAAAAACAGTTCCCGAAAAGTTTTATAGAAATACATTTATTAAATTAAATTCTATGCAGCTCAAGAAAACAATCTGCGGTATCATTATTAACCTATTTTTATATCACAATAAAGCACTTTCCATTATTTCGCAGTATTCTCCATTCCTCCACGTCAATAATAATTTCACGAGCAATGGCGTTTCGACAGTACGTGGAGGAGCGTCGCATCGCTGAATATCGTTATCAGGAATAACAATGACTTTCTGACTCGCTGGCCATCCTCAAAAGTAATTCGCATTTTTCACGGGAGACGTGTAGCGAACACCAGCGCCCTCCGCGCCAGAACCGCTCACCGTCACGGGAAATTAATACTTCCACTGTTTATTGTATTATTTCTTTTACGATTTTAAAATGCAGTAATTTAATTTTAAATGCAATGACTTGGCAAATCAAGTCAACCTTTATTAATTTGAAATAATGAATATAATAAGAAAGATTAGAAAAAATTAAAATATCTTTAAATTTTAAACATTTTTAAGGACCTAACCACAAGTATTCCCTTTTTGTAATCGATATATATGTACATATACTACGCATGTACGTAGTACTTATAACTCAGTGTTTTTTATAAAGACGCACTAGCACATTGTGGTATTAACTGTAGTCAGTGGATACTTTCTTACTGCCCAGATACTTGTTATAATACTGACAAGAATGAGCCGTCAGTCTTTGTATTGCACTTAAATTTGGATTATTCTAGAATTTCTTATATTATGTTTATGTAAATATATAAAATAAGTAAATAAGAAATTAATAAGCTTTATCATATAATAAACGCAGATTTTTATCCCTTTAATTAAACAAAAAAAAAACTTAATATAATAGAGGTAGATATTTTGATTACGGTATGTAGTATACTAATTTTAAACTATAATCTAGACGAACTAATAGTTAACTAATAGTATACAAAATGGTACGAGATTGCGTACAGTTACTTCTTAATCAGTTAAATATGTTTGATTGCCATGTTATTATACTCGTAATAGACTAAGAGCCCGTGCACACGAGCTACCAGTCTATCTTATGGTAACTGCTGCAGGCACTGCAGGTGTCAACTCCAGACTGAAACAATCTTTAAGTATGTGTTAAATTACTCTCCATATCTTTTAGAGCGGAATGCAGCAGTAAGTGCAATGCTGCACGGCAACAGAAGTTGGTGATATCTATCAAGACATATCTAGAGCCGTGGTAGCTCCCATGGGCTAAGTGCTCGCTCGTAAATTTACACACACAGTACGCGAGCAACCCGGGTATGACCCCTCCCGGCCCCAATGAAATTGTAATTGCAGTTTTAAATTCTCATTTACCACATGCTCGGCGATGAGGGACACGGCATATTGAGTAAACCAGCTTGTCTAAGAAATAAAACGTTTTGAAGACATGTAGAATCCGCTTATACGAATTGACAAAGCGCGACGGACCAATATTTTTTTATAGGATAAGAGTGACAAGCGAGCACACAGTCCACCTGATGGTAAGTGGTTGCTGTGGCCCATAGACATCTACATCTATCCTCGTTTGCGAATTAAAATGCAGATGCGTGTAGAGTGAATTTGTTTGAACCCGTATTTGAGTAGGGTCAGCGCGTTGTCTCGTGTTTTTTTTTATAGGATAGGGTGACAAACGAGCACACAGTCTACCTGATGGTAAGTGGTTGCTGTGACCCATAGACATCTACATTTATCCTCAATAAAGAATCAAAATGCAGATGCGTCGTCACCCGTGAGGACTAAGGTGGAATGCCTCTTTTCCAGAAAAATGGGTCTCCGGTTCTCTACACTCACCATACGAACCACAGCAATGTGAAGCTGCCATTTTACGCTGGTATTCTGTGAGAGCGTGGTCCTTCCCCGGTGAAGCCGGCTCATTCGTGCTACAACTATACTACTAATATAGCTGCAGCATGGCTCTACCACGTAAAAAAACGTGTCTTTCGAAAGTAACACCTATGTCAATTTTTGTCTTTTTCCTTGAATTACTAAGTTTGCTTATTTTTATTTAATGTTTTAATCTACGATATCTATCTATTTAATAAATATTTTATAAATTTTAAGAACATAATTTCTAACAGTTTTATCTTTTCACAATTCTTCTGTAATTGTTTAATGGACGTTGTGTAAGTGCTATCATTTTAAATCTTTTAAGGCGTGAAAAATCGAAACTGGATAAAATATTATTTAGCACATTCAGTCCAAAAAATTTATAAGTTTTTGAATCTGTTGATAAGTGCCTTGACGGATAAAATATTTGATTTAACTGTTTCGTTTTTAAGTAGATTCTACAAAATAAAACACGATAAAAGGTAAAAAGCAAATCTTGAAAAATAATTGATAAAAACGGTTTTTTATTTTTAATTTTATATCATTTTGTTGAACGTATAACAAAAAATACTCTCTCTATTTTGTTTATATCTAACTCAAGCTTCGGTCACGGTTTTTGCGTTTGCTCTCTTATCGAACGTTTACACTACAACGCCCGTTGACATTTGCAAATAATCCTTTACCAGTAAATCAATCAATTGTAACACAGTTTGGGTATTCCTCGTTACGGGCTTTTTAGCATGTTTTTATCAATTTTCAACCGACTTCAAAAAGGAGGATAGGTTTACAATTCGTCGGAATCTGAAGACGCCTGAACCGATTTGGAAAATTCTTTTTTTTTTTCAAAGAAAATATACTATAAATATATATACCTATACTTCCCAGGTGGTCCTGTTTAAATTTAATCGAAATCGGTCGAGCGTTTTAAAAAAAATCAACAATAAATTATATTTATATTGAAGTCGGTGGTACAAAATTTTAATTTACCACTTGTTAGTGTAATGTTCACCAATTTTAATATTGAAGTCGGGTGGTACAAAATTAAACGTCCACTATTGGACAAGTTAAATTTAAACGTCCACTACTGGACATGGGTATTTACCGTTGTAGTGAGGATTTGTCCTAATCCTCACGCTTGACAGGTGGATTGGTGATCGCAGTACCAGACGTCTCGCAGCTCGTATTTTATGTCGGAGGTAAGTGATATCGTTATACCGCCGAAGCCAGATTTTTCAGTCATTTTCCATGGTCGTAAAATTTTTACTAAACAAAAGTTGTGTACTAAGAATTATTATATTATAAAAGAATACAATAAGATTGATAACACCCTTGGGAATAAGGTGAGGTACCTTGCTGTTTTTGAATTGTTTTTTATTCAATTATACAACATATTATGTATATTTAAAATGTAAAAAAAAATCCCGGAGTGTATCTTGCTGGCTTTCCTAGAGCAAAGGCTTCTCCCGAACCAGTTGTAAAAACATAAATTACTTTCAATAAGTGTACATATATGTAATCTATCTAATATATAAAAATTAATGTTTGTTTGTTCGTATTTTATACGTTGCCATACCGTTCATCAGATTGCGCTAAAACTTTGTCAACATACTCGTATTGCTTGCACTTGCGCGAAGGTTATAGGCATAGTACAATTAACTTACAGTAGATGGCGCGCGTATCGTACCAACAAATTTATTTATATAACGATAAAATATAACGATATTTCCCACAAATATTTCTTCTGTGGCAGCAATGCGCCGGGTACGTGGATAGTGATTTGGCGGCTGGAATTATTCTCAACAATTTCTGGAAATGCTCCCCGTGCCCCGTGGTAAGAACCATAAAAATGCAAAGGGATCCAACACTCTCTTCGCAAGCCGATCAGAAAGAACTCGTTCGTCAGCGATTCGAGCCTCTCTTTGTGGGATGCAGTGGGGATAAAGTGTTGGTACTGGGCCTGGTGTGCTCCGGCCCAGAGATGCGAACAGTATATTCCGTTAAAAACCGAATTTCCGCATTGTAAAGTTGCAAGGGTGGGCCTACATTATATACTGCCCTGGTCTACTTGGAACGTCAATTTTCTCCCAATTCGGCCTTTCCCTTCAGGTTCCTGGAGAACTGGACGTCACACGATATGTCAACGCCGAAGATTCCGATACTGACTGAGGCAACAAGAGAAGTGCCTTCAAAATGAGAAGACACAAAGATGGGTTTGTTTTAAGTGGCAAAAGCACCAATCTATTACGGTCCCAATCAGAAACTTTGTTAAACAAATACTTGACTCCAGACAAGACATTGTTCCGGTATTTAACGACATGTTCCCGAGAAATATTGGCACAGCCGGTGTAACAGCGTCACCAGTGATCAACTACATGGCAAAGAATGTTACTGGTTTGCAACATGTCATTGATATTCAGAAAAAGGTAGCCATGAGTCGTGGTAGCTCATCCACAATTGTTTATAATGTTTATAATGTAATTGTTTATATTAAACAATTATATTTTTACTCCACTTTTCCTTTTTTTATCCTTTTCTTTTATTAATATTTTAATTATTTATCAATGGTCTTATACGTGGTCTTACACCGTGTAGTGGCGGTTTAAGAATATCCACTACCCCATATCATCCCGTGGGTGTCGTAAGAGGCGACAGAGGGAACCTAATCAGGAGATGGGCAGCAGCGTCGTCCTAATAACGTCCGAAAATAAAAAAAACTGCGGTTGCTAACCCGCTTTCCAAGCGTGTCAATTATGGCAAATATCCCCTCTATGAGGCAATCTATGGAGAGGCCAATGTTCAGCAGTGGACTTTAAATAGACTGTAACCGTAACGGTAACGGTCTTATACTTTATTAATTTTCATGTGAAAATGATTACGTAATACTAGAACATTTACAAAACGACGAATGAAATTCCTTTTTGACCTGAAAATTTTTGTACATTTATGTTTGTCGCAAAAATTACCTAGTAATGCGAATAAGAAATTAATGAATGTACATAACACGAAACTAACAATTCACTTACATTTCCAAGCACTTTCAATGTATAACTCGTTGACTTTTATTTGCGGCTCAGTGCTAGAATTCTGCTATTACACAGCTTAGATTCCATATTTTTCGTCCAGCTGACATTTTGACGGTGGAGCTTTTGTGGTACCTACGGCAGAGCTTACATTGTATTTTAATTAATTGTTATGGCCGGGTCAAGACGTCGCCCCACAAACGACGGGGTGGCATGAAAGCTAAGGAGTTCAGTATCATAAAATACAAGCAATAGGTGCCACTTCGTATAGCTGTGGCTAAATTTGACACGAAAGAGTTAATTTTTAGAAAATAAAGTTTTTGTTTCAGCTACCCCCAAAAATAATTATAAACCAATTTGTCATTATTTAATTTAAAAATTTAAGTGATTTTAAAATCTACTTTAACTGTGCATAATCTACGACTTAGCAACTTCTACAACAAATATAATAATACAACGTTTAACTGATCATTATCATCATTACAGCCCTACGAAGTCTACTGATGGACATAAGCTTCCCTCAAGGGACACAACTACAAAACGCGTTCCTACTGAGCTACTGAGCTCAGAAGGAACGCGTTTTGTAGTTGTGTCCCTTGAGGTACTGAGCTACTGAGCTACCTGCATCTATCGACTTCCTTCATCATTCCATCTAGTTGGAGCCGCCCTACAATTCGCTTAACACTCGAGAACCGTTCTTCCTAATCACTGATCCGTCAGGCTGTTGATTACTCTGGTTCTATAGCGGATAATTCTCTTTTTTTTTTAATCGAATTTTATCACACAGAGAAACTCCAAAGAAAGATGAATTACTTTATAATTTATAACATTTAGTTTGCACGATTATACTTTTTTCTGTTCCACCAACTATTTAATGATAAAAATAATTGTAAGCAATCAAAATAGACAAATGTACTTTAGATGAGATAACAATCTCTATCAGTGGACGACCGTTAAATACTTCTGCTCGTAAAATGCCAAAACCAGTAAACTACGGCCAGATAACACTTTCATACAAATTTCCTAATGACGAAGTTTGCAGCCCTCACAAGGGGCGTTATTAAAAGCTGACCGCGTCCAATGCGATTACTATGCAAATACTCTTTTGTAATGTCCACCGGGCACGATCATCCATGCTAACCCTTGGTTTAGTGAGCGACTATAAAGAGTAGTTAAATTGTTGTTTAATTTAAATAGACTGAATTTATTGCTTTTTATTTGGAGTTTGTAAATATGTAGATTTAAGGATATTTCAAGATAATGTTTAAAACTATATGATTACTAAACGATATGCATCTGTACTGTAGATCTATTTAATTTTGAGGACTCACTTAGCAAACAAACTCGCCGAGGTCGAGACACTGTAAGTCTGTAAGAGGTGACATTTTTTTATAGAGTTAGGCTGACAAACGAACACACATTCCATTTGATGGTAAATTGATGCTGTGTGGCCCATAGACATAAACATTATACATCTATTCTCAATCTAATATATAAAAAATAATATTTATTTGTTTGTGTTTTATGCACTGCCATACCGTTCATTAGATTGCGGTAAAACTTTGTCAACATATTGTTTGCACTTCAGTGAAGGTTGTAGACATAGTACAATTACCTTACAGTAGGTGGTGCGCGTATCGTACCGACAAATTTATTTGAAAATTATAATATGTCATTCAATTTCAATGAATGTATTTCAGTAAATTTAAAACGATATTTCCACAAATTTCTTCTGCGGCAGCAAAGCGCCGGGTACCAGCTAGTTAAGAATAAAATGCAGATGCGTTGTCACCCCTGAGGACTAAGATGGAATGCCTGGTCTCAAGTAAAAAGGTCCTCCGTTTCTCTACATTCACCATCTGAAATACAACAGCATTAAGCTCGTCTCGTCGAGCTCGAGCCGACCCATTAGTGCTACAACTATAATATAGCTGTAGTATGGGGCTCTACCACGAAAACAGACATAATACAGATATACAGAATAGGATATTATTATTTTATTAATAATTAGTCATTGAATGTTATAGTAAACATTACATGTAGGTAACATTGCACATTAACATAATAAAATAATGACATCAAATTTGTGCGCCCTGGGACGAATTTTGTATTAATAGCATATCCCGAAAAAAATCCAAATGATATTACCAAAGCATATTTTTTTAACTAGAATATTATACTTGCCGTCTTATTCATAAAAAAAATATGTCAAGGTGAAGAGTTTCGGGGATATAACCCTGTCTTACACCTCTCTGCAGTTGGATAGGTTTCGTACTCTGGTTCTGTACTCGGATAGCCATCGTAGCCTTACTGTACAAACACTTCAGCACTTTGATATACCGATAGCCAACTTGGCACCGCTGAAAGGACTGCAGCACCGCTCAAATTACGACGGAATCAAAGGCTTTCTCATAGTCCACATACGCAAGACATAGTGGCAAATTATACTCCTCGGTCTTCTGTACAATTTGCCGAAGGGTATGTATGTGGTCTATGGTGCTAAAGCCTTTTCGGAAACCGGCTTGTTCGGGAGGCTGGAAGTGGTCGAGTCTGCGTGCGAGACGATTCGTAATGACTCTCGAAAACAGCACGTAGACGCGGCTCAGAAGGGAAATCGGTCTGTAGTTCTTCAAGAGCGCATTGTCACCTTTCTTGAAGAACAAGACCACGCTCCACGCCTCCGGAGTAGTGCCACCATGGAGGACGGAATTAAAGAGCTTCTGAAGGACTTCAAGTACCGGTTTTACACCCGCTTTCAGAAGCTCCGCTGTAATTCTATCGTCGCCCGGGGACTTGCCATTTTTAAGGTGCAGGAGAGCCATTCTAATCTCGCACAGAATGACGTCCGGGATATCATCGGAATAGCGTCGGATAAGACTTGCTCTTGGATCGTTACTCACACTTGCGTGTGGCTCCAACGATGATGTATACAGCTGCCCATAGAACCTCTCAATCTCACTCAAAATCTCAGGTGTCCCGGAAACGATGCTGCCACACTAGGTCTTCAGCTTCGACAGTTGGCTCTTTCTGGCAGACAGATTTCTGGCAAAGACTTTGCCGTCTTATTCATAAAAAAATCACTAAGCAAGTTTTCATGAACGCGTATTTTATTTGTGTATAGTACGGTGGCCAACTTTATGAAAGTGGGTTTTTTAACACATTCTAGGTTTCAGTTCAAGATGTTAGGAAAATACGACTCTTGTCTATAATAAACAGTAAACTTTAATTATGCTTAAACCTTAAATGTTCATTATTCCGATATCCACATTTAGTATTCATTGTTGTAATGAAAAAAAAATACAAGGGCATAAACCACGATTTCTTAAGGTTTTCTGGGTGGTAGGGTCCCCCTTTACGCTACTTCTTTACTACAACCCTTACCTTTTTCTGTGCCAAGCAGAAGTGTCCTCACTGTTGCGCTATGAAGAATAAGAGCTACACTTACAGGATGGGAGGTTCTTTATCTTAGATCTTAGTGGTGACACATCAAATGTGGCCTTTTTGTTGATTGCAAATATATATGGGTTGTAAAATCACATACCATCAGGTGGACTCTCAGCCCGCTTGTCACTATAATATAAAAAAAGAAAGAATGGGAGACACATTCTTTTACTTACATGAAATGTGTCTCCCATTCTTTGTTAGAAATAATAGATAGTCCCTGTGCAGGGCAGGTAGGAGGAAACGGTGGCTCATGTGTTGCTGGCATGTCCGGAGGTCGCTACATATAGGGCTAAACATCTCGGCACGCCGGGATCATTCCCCGTAGTTGCTCGCAACATCAAAGGACTGTTGAACTTCTTCGGAGAGATTTCATGGCTCGAATAGTCACAATATAATAATACAGATAATATTTTATTTTTCGAGCAACTTTTTTACGTGGTAGAGCCATGCTGAAGCTATATTAGTAGTATAGTTGTAGCACGAATGGGTCGGCTCGACCGGGGAAGAAACACGCCCTCACAGAATACCAGCGTAAAATAGCAGCTTAATGCTGCTGTGTTTCGTGTGGTGAGTGTAGAGAACCGTAGACCCTTTTTACTGGAAAAGAGGCAATCCATCTTAGTCCTCACGAGTGACAACGCATCTGCATTTAGATTCTTTATTGAGGATAGATGTAAATGTCTATGGGTCACAGCAACCACTTACCATCAGGCGGAATTTGTGCTCGTTTGTCACCCTATCATATATAAAAAAAACTTCTCGTATACTTACATTTTGCCAGTGTTACTTGTAAATAAGTGGTTTAAGAATGTGCATATTTGGAAAACAAACGAGCATACAACTACCTGATGGTAAGCAGATGCTGTGGTCCATAGACACCTACATCTATCCTTAATAAGGAATCAAAATGCACATGTGTAGTCCCTGAGGATTAAGATTTACATCATGTTACCGTGACTCACTCTATGAAATACAGCAGCATTGTGCTGGCATTATATCTGTGCAAGAGTTCAAGGTTCGAGTGCTCGATCGAGCTGATCCATTTGTGCAGCACCAATAATACAGTTGCATCACGGCTCTACCAAACTCAAATTCATTTGATAATTTATTTTCTATAAACTAACTTTCAAGATTTTGAGATTGAAATTAGGTGGCATTACAAACATATAACAAACTTTTACCTGCACTCGTTAGAGAAACTGGAGGTTAGCTGGCATGAAGTATGGCGTCCGGCACAGTGATTATGTGTACACAAACTTACACAATGGTTAATTAAAACGGACTCCGGACGGCATGATACGAATTCCTTGTAACGCATAGGTATAATATATAAATCCATTGTAAGTTGGCCTCGTGTATTGTATAATACGTACATAAATTGAAATCATCCGTAATAATTATATACATAAACAAAACTACGTTACGCCTAAGTGTTTTAACGTAAGTCCTGAGCTGTGCTAATTATTAAAAGCATTTTCATTTCTTGCAAATGAGTGTAATAGCACTCGCTCCATGCATTACAAAATATATTTTTTTTACATAATTGCATAATTTATAGATGAGCAAATTACGAGATATTAATTTTCCACGTGCTTAAGCTATTAATCGTTTGTAATTTTTTTAAATATATATTATTATTAATAATAAAAAGCCTCTTTATTCCTTAATAGAAAATATTAACAAAAACAACAATTATATGTATTAATGTACGCTTAAAAAATAATATATATTTCAATTGGGGGTACTAATCTCTAAAGATCTTTGGGTAAAGGCCTCCTCCATCTTTTCCCACTCTTTCTGGTTTTGTGCTATTATCAAATTTTTTCTGCTGTCTTTTCAATCTTATTGACCCATTTTTCTTTCGATCTTCTTTGTTTGCGTTTGCCTGTTGGTCCTGTCCACATGGTTGCCCGTTTAGACCATTTTGTATCATTGGATCGTGCTACAAGGCTGCCCACTTCCACTTTAGTTTTTGAGAGTAATGTAATGCGTCTATTACTCTAGTTTTCTTGCGAATGTCGTTGTTTTGTGTTTGTCTTTTAATTTTAGATTTAAGATACTTCTTTCCACTTTGCACGTTGAAATGTTTGTATTTTATTCCTTGTTTGTCTATTGAAGATCCATGTTTGGCAGCCATATGTAAGTCAGGGTCATCCATGACTTTCTTTTTTAAATTTAGTGGTGGATCTGATTTAAGTACCTCTTTGTTTTTTTATTTCCAAAACTTATTCCAGGTGATAGCAATTCTTCTATCGATTTCGTCGCGATTTCTTGAAATTTTAAGAGATGTTTGTTTGCGTAGGTAGTTATAGTAGTCTACATATTCAAGCTCTATTTCATATTCTTTTATTGGGTGTTTTGTGCTATTTGTGTTGGTTTTTAGTTTAGGGCCTATTTTTGTGCTTACATTGTTCATTTCTTGTATCATGGCTTCAAGTTTTTTATGTGAATCGGAGAAGATAACAATATCATCGGCAAAGCGATGATTGTTCAAATAGTTGCCATTGAGATTGACTCCTGTTTTATTCCAGGATAGGTCTTTCATAATTTGTTGTAGTAATGCTATAATAATAATAATAATAATGTCCTCCAGACCGAATTTCGGTCACAGAGGCCAGCCTCTACGGAGACTAGCCATTCGGCGCAGGACAGGATTATAATGCGCAAGCACAATTGCACTACTCTCTATTCCCTCACTTTCATAGTCAGATAGGACGGTTAATCGACACGACCGGAGAGAGATCATGCGCAGGAGCAACGGCTTTACGTGCTTTCCGAAGCACGGGGGTGATACACCGCCAACTTCCTGACCCCGGGCAGCTACTAAGAATTTCTGGCCCGACTCGGGATTTGAACCCAGGACCTCATGATCAGCAGACGCACTACTACAACCACTAGATCAACAAGGAAGTCAACTGTTATAAAAAGTTTAGGTGAAAGAGGATCTCCTTGTTTTACTCCTCTACGTATTCTGATCTCAGGACCTGTACGATCAAGTTTAACTCGGCTTGTGCTTTGTCCATAGATATTTTTATGATAGTTATTTATGTTTGTGATATTTTTAACTGCCTGAGAGCCTTCCATATACTGTCATGGGATATAGAGTCAAATGCTTTTACGTAGTCTAAACAAATATATAGCAATGCTATTAAAATAACTTCCTTCGGTGTCAATATATACTAGCAAGGCTATTAAAACTACTTGCTTCATATTGCTTCGGTGTCAGTCCGTCCATCCGTTTGTCACCGGTATTTTTCTCTAATATTATTTGAAGAAATATTGCGCCAGAAATTTAGAAGCGCCAGAGCCCAGAGAGTATGTAGGCCTAATTATAGATAATATAAAGTATACAATGTTGAATTTTGATTTCGTGATTAATATAAGGGTATAAATTAGGTTATAAAAAAAGGCACTACCATTCCCGTCAAAGGTACGTACTAATAATTAACGTATATTCTTTGTTCTAGGTAAGCTTAAAATTCTTGCGTTAGGAGTACTCCACAACCGTTATCGAAAGGCGGATTTGAACTTACGATTTTTGAAATCCCGGTCCGCACCCTAATATTATGCTACTATCCGCTTTAAATCTGCAAAATCTGTATTTAAGAATAAGATTTAATAATTTTATGGACGATTGGAATTCTCTTATTCGGTGTAACTATTGTTTAATTGACGTTTTAAAATTATAGCATGCTGGTACCCATTAAGACGGATGTAATTTTTTGCTCTGCTTTGACAGTAAAAAGGTAATATTCTTGAAACATACGTCGAAATATAAAAATGAACAAGCGGTAAAATTAAAAATTTTGTACAACCGACTTCAATATAAATTATTAAGGATAACTCAAAAACTACTGGTCAAACCTTGATCGAATTTATATGGGACCACATGAGAAGCACCAGCTTTCAAATAAAAAAGAGTCATCGAAATCGGTTCACCTAGAAAAATAATATGAGGTTACAACATACAGTCGAATTGAGTACCTCCTCCTTTTTTAAGACGGTTAAAAATAGTATAAGATTAAGGCTAAAAGACAATAGTAAGTATCCTTACTTGAAGTCTTCTCTCTTCTTTAACAGCCATGGTAACATTTGACACTGCTCCCCGCCACTGGTGGTCACCTGGCAAATTATACAAAGTGGCACACCGTCATCTATATGAGGTCATGAAGTTTTTCTGGCAGTTTCCATGGTCGCCTTTTATTGTATTAATATTATGGTAATGTATTTTCTTTAAGTCGCCACCACACGTCGAACGTCGTAACCATGCGGAGCAAAGTCCAAAGAAATGGTGGCAAATCAAAAAGTTGGTGGATGGACTGTCTCGCTTAGTGTTTTATCAACGCTAGAATTCTATATGAGTCCACTCATTTAGGTGATGTAACCCCTGTTTAAGTTTAGCAAAATGGTATCATGAACCTTTGGATTTTGACAATGCAGACGACCATCAAAGTAAAACTTATTAAGTTGATGGTAATCTAATCTAATATATAAAAAAAATATTTTTGTTTGTTCGTATTTTATGCGCTGCCATACCGTTCATCATATTGCGCTAAAACTTTGTCAACATATTGCTTTTTTTTGTAGGATAAGGTAGACAAACGAGCACACAGTCCACCTGATGGTAAGTGGTTGCTGTGGCCCATAGACATCTACATCTATTCTCGATTACGAATCAAAATGCAGATGCGTTGTCAGCCGTGAGGACTAAGATAGAATGCCTCTTTTCCAGTAAAAAGGGTCTCCGGTTCTCTACACTCACCATACGAAACACAGCAGCATTAAGCTGCTATTTTACGCTGGTATTCTGTGAGAGCGTGGTCCCTCCCCGCTCGAGCCGACCAATTCGTGCTACAACTATACTACTTATATAGCTGCAGCATGGCTCTACCACGTAAATCGCGCTTGTACTTGCGCGAAGGTTATAGGCATAGTACAATTAAACTTTCACATTAATTATCGTACCGACAAATTAATGTGAAAGTTATATATCGTTCAATTTCAATGAATGTATTATCATTCCTAATTAAACAATATAACCCTTCCAAATTTAAAACGATATCTCCACAATTATTTTTTATGTGGAAGCAACGCGCCGGGTACCAACTAGTATTTAATAAAACAGAATTTAGTATTTTTATTGTGTTTAAACTTTCTAATGTTTAGTGCCAACGTTATCAAAACCACTTATGGAATTGCCTCGGTGTCAGTCCGTCCGTTCATTTATTGACCGCGATTTTCTTTAATCCTATTTGACATAATATAGCTTAAAATATACAATGTTTAATTTTGATTCTGAAACTAATTTAAGGAGTAAGTTATAATGTTAAAAAAGAAAAATTAATATTGAGTGTGAAACATGCAAAAAAAAAGTTTTGCGATTAATGAAAAATTAACAGTTATTGAAGCACGCAATTGACTTAGGTATATCATATTTTACTATAATATTATCTTTGTGCTATTATTTATCTTATATACAAATGAAGGCTTAACTGATATACTAATATCAGCTAAGCCTTCATTTGTTATTAGTATTGTTAGTATTATATACTTAAGAGTGTTGAATCGCGTTCGTAGCTGTTGGTCTTCCAAATAAAATAAAATAAAATACCCAACCATGAGAGCCGTGGTAGCTAGGCCGTCATAGGCTAAGCGCACTCACGATACCCAGGTTTGATCCCCGCCGTCACCAATGAAATTGTTAATTGCAATTTTAAGTGCTGATTTACCACGTAGTCGGTGATGTCAACTGTGATGAAACTGGCTGAAGAAGTGTTGAAAGTTTTTCAACATTATAAAGTAAAGTAAAGTTACTATATTAGGTACTAGCTTTTTACCCGCGGCTTCGCTCGCGTGGTCTTCAATTTAGAAAAATCATTAAATGTTATTCCGTGCCAAATTTAAGAAAATTTTTCACTTTTAGAGTCACTTCGGTGTCTGTGTCTATATGTCAGTTTGTCAAAAAATTTTTTTGAATTCCCAAAGTCTACTGGACCTAGATTATTGATATTTGGCACATATATAACATGCTACAGGAACACGTGAATAAATAAGTTTTTCAGAATTGCATTAATATCATATTATGTCTAGAAACATCTACATTAACATAACATTTATGCTGCAGAAGTGAACGGCAGAGTCGGAAAGGGACGCCCTAGACGAAGGTTTATCGACCAAATTGGCGATATATTGAAAATGGGCCAGATTAGGATTACCCTTAACCGACGAGCGTGTATGCGTAGATATATGGATGTAAAGGAGGCGAGAGAGGTGTGCCAGGATCGTGCCAAGTGGAAGTCCGTATTCTCTGCCTACCCCTCTGGGTGACAGGCGTGAGTGTTTATGTATGTATGTATGTAAACATCTACAATGTTTTATATTGGGCTTGTGTTCCGATATATCCATTAGAAAGATAAATTGTCTTGTAATCAAAATTTATTATTATTATTTACTCTTTACATTCATTCATAATTAAAGTTAATTTAGTTTTAACAAAATAATGATGATTTCATGGTCTTATATGCGATATTTGATTCATATCATTGGTCCCATTTAATATTGATTGGCACCATAAAATAGATTCTGATATTTTTTCTACGTTCGAGTAGACTTCAAAATTTCATAAATGCAGTTCTATATAACAAATTATATAAAACAAATTTTAATAAATCGCGTTATATTTTAACTTTTATTTAAGCGGGTTGTACAAAACACATATTTGGAAGAAAGTTCCATAAAAATTTGCGTAAAAGAACATATTGCTGATGTGAAGCACCGACGCACCGGGAAGTCTGAAGTATGTCAACATGTTCAGTATCGTCCCAACCATTATATCAGATCTGATAGACAACAAATCTTCGCAATAGAACACCGATTCCTACCAAGGATGATTCGCAAGGCTATTGAAATATCCTAACTTCAATAGAGAAGATGACTGGGTGCTACCATCTACTTGGGATCCCATAATTAATAAAATTAAATCCAAACTGTAAGCTCGTCCTGCGTAGATCGGACCAAATATTATTAGTTAAAAGTTGATTGTAGTCTTCGTAAACTATGACATCAGGACGTCATACAACTAAGCCCCCCCCTCTCCATGGGTTCTTTAAGTGCCCGAAACGTGAGAAATGAAAAAAAGTTAAAATTAAGCACAATAAAATCCTTAAGATTACTTTTATTGCAAATGAAGTTCTATTTGCAGTGAACGTGGGTAGAACTACACTCATGATCGTAAGCAGAAAAATGTTCGCCTTGTGGCGGCGAAAGAGAATCCGCCAACTCATATCGTTCCGTGTGTGTCCTAAGAGGCGACAGAGGAAAACAAACAGGAGATGGGCAACATCATCTTCCTGCCAACAGTTCAAAATAATAATAGCTGCTGTTGCCAACCCGCCTACCAAGCGTAGCAACTACAGCAAATATCCAGCTTCTATGACAATATATGGGGGAGGCCTATGTTCATTTCAATAGACTTTTGATAAGCTGACGATAATGAGTTCTACTCATTTTTGCAACCCTTAATATTTACGGTAGAATGAAAACAAAAATTCTCAGATTTGCAGGTTCTTTTTTCACCGCGTGGTAAATCGACACTTCAAATTGCAATTAACATATATTTAAAAATATATAATAATGCTTATGTGTACGCAGCACTGGATATTGTGCACACAAAACACACATATTGTTTATAACAGTGTTGTTAGCCATTTTGCCAAACGTGGTAATTGTGGTAAATCATCCTGATAATGGCCACCGGTCTAGATATTATTGTGACAATTTTTGATGCTGCACGAATAAGTATTCAGTAGCATTCTAAAATTTAATTTTATCAGTTACTTATCATTAGTTTATTTAGCAGTAAGTAGATGGCGCTATATTACATTAAAACTATGAAAGTCAAAACTATACTATCTAGTAATATCAGCTATAGAAGGTTGGGGTGCGACTGGCTCAAAAGCCACCCAAAAGCCGCGAACATTTATTTATTATATAAAAAAGACATAAAGTGATGTTGATTCTGTTAAAAGTCTGTTTCTGTTAGAAAACACGCTATCAGCGCCGCTAGCGGTGAAAAAATATGTGATGAAATGACCATATTATCATGAAATAGCAATGTTGTGTTTAGTTATTAATATCGTTAAACGATCTCTATTCATTGATTTGGCTAAGCTATATCATGACATAGTCAACAAACATAATCATATATGATAGAAAATTAACGTATAAAGGTAGAAAAATACTTAACCTTCTTTTTAAGTTCCGTAATCGGATAAAAAGTAGCCTATAAGTTGCTCCGGGTTACTAACTACCTACATATAAAATTTAATGGAAATCGGTTCAGTAGTTTTTGCGTGAATCGGTAATACACAGACAGACAGACAAAAATTCTAAAAACCACCAATTTCGCTTCAGTGCCCTTTATTTAGTCTCCTGTACTTGTTTTTTCAAGAGTATATTAGAATTACAGACACGACTTTTCTACAGATTTATTATATGTATAGATACGTCGCACTGCTGAGCATAAGCCTCCTCTTACTTCTGAAAGGTTTCTTCAACATTATGCTGAGCATTATGCTGGAAATCCCTTTTATTACACTACTAAATTACGTTGTTATTGTTATTTATAAAATATTTAAAAAATTGCTGTCCACTATATCAAAAAATAATCGTCCAGGAACATCAGAAAAAAATAACGAATACTGCGATCTGCGTAGTCGATTGTTTTAATTCAATTACTTACGATTAAGTAAATGCTATCCATCACCTCATTTCGCCGCATGGGTGTCGTAACAGGCGACTCTAAGAAATGTCATGCCAATGCCAAATATTACGGCATCTGATAGATGGCACCTACTATGAGGTGAGCTGCATGCTCGTTTGCCACCGCTTATATAACAAAATGGCGGTATCACCATCTCGTTTACTTCAGACGTAAAACACAGACCGGCGACAGGCAGCAGCGTCACAGTTGCCAGACGTTTGGCACCAAAACACAACGGAAGCAGTCAATGTCCAGCAGAGGACTTTTATGATCTGCTAAAGAAAAACGATAAGGACTCGACGACTTCCAGCCTCCCGAACAAGCCGGTTTCCGAAAAGGCTTTAGCACCATAGACCACATATATACCCTTCGGCAAATTGTACAGAAGTTCGAGGAGTACAATTTGTCACTATGTCTGGCGTATGTGGACTATGAGAAAGCCTTTGATTCCGTCGAAATTTGGGCGTAATAACTTGTGCTTGGCGGATTTTTAAATAGTTTTATCATTAAGACTCAAAATATTAGTTCCGACTGTGTTCTAAATCAAAACCCGCGACATACTAGTAACTATTACCCCAATCGCTAGGCCACGCTCGTCAAGAAAACAAAGAATAATATTGATTACTTAAAGCTACATCGGAGACCAACAGATTTCACAACAAGTAATTCTTTACATTGCGGGGTTATTGTCTAATGAAAAGTAATTAACTGGTGGACGCGGTAGGGGAGGAGGGGCGCGGGGGCGGGTTGAGACATTGACATGACAATGCTGAATGTAACAATCGCTAGAAAGAGTTAAAGAGGCGACGCTGAGTCAGCAAGAAATTTCTCGGGCATGCCTTGTATCTAGTCAGTCGTATAGACGTGGATCTACGAAGCCATTATTAGTCATAATATTTTAGAGAGGTCTCTATAGCTTAACAGGTAATATTTATTTTAATTGATATTAATTATTATCGCTATTAAATTACCACAAACTGACAAGATGCAGGCGAAGGGCTTTTCTGAGGTAAGCAGTTTTGTTGCGATCGACGCGTTATAGATATAGTATTTTTAAAGATAGCGGTGACAAACGAGCACACTGTCCACCTAATAGTATGTACCATAGCATTGGCCTATAGATACCAACATCCTCGATTATGAATCAAAATGCAAGATGCGATGACTCTTGAGGACTAAGATCGAATGCCTCGTTACCATACAAAATACAGTAACAACAAATGTTGCTATTTTACTTTCGTATTCTTTGCAAGCATGGCCCTACCCCGGTCGGCCTGACCCATTCTTTCTGCACATTAAGCTTATCACGTACAAGGTAGGCGTTATTCCAAAGGTATTTAAGACAGCTATTCCAAAATTTTACTTTTTTTTGTTTAGGGAAAAAAGAAAAGTAAGGAAAAAATAACTTAGATTTACTACAAAAAAAAAAACTAAAATTACTTCAAAATTTATATAAAAATTTACTAAAGAAAAAGGAAAGATAAAGTAACATAAAGGCCCTGAGTTCACTTAATCCGAGACGTTAGAATGTCAACTTGATTTCTTCCTACCACTTAGCATAGATAAAATCCATGCAGCAAGACTAGGAGCAACAGCTACACAGGAATTCCTGTACGGCAGTCGATGCAGCAACAGAACTTCAACGTAGAGCTATAACATTAAGAAACCTGGAAAAAACTGTAATCCATTCTTGCATACTTCTATTTTAGAATATAGAATTAAAGAACATAATCATGTGAAAAATCTGCAATATAAACTATCGCCTCCATTTAAACATACGCCTCTTATCTTTGTGCGGTTAGTTAGGCCGCAAAGAGGCCGACATAACTTCATTGATTAAAGCTCACGTTGATCGATGCTCATTTTTACGTTTCCGATTCGTGAAATGCCTAAACTATTTTTTTAAGTAATCCTCGAATCAACGAATTGGGAAATATCTTTTATCACGACCTTTAAATATATCAACAACTTATTTCATATTAATTTTATTGAAAAAACAAACATAATAATATGTTTTCAACTAAGTAGTTAAGTTAATAAATTAAATGCTTTTACAATATGACGTCCTATATTAAAAAAAAACGAGAAATCATCATCAACCACAGGTAAAATAATAAGATAAAATAAGAAATATAAAAAAAGTTTATTTAAATTTCTCTCACAGATTCAGGAGAAAACATAAATATATGTAAGACCCTGGAGAGACTTTTCTAGAACGATAAAGTGACCACCGAGCTAATAGTCCAACTGAAGGAAATTGACTATGGACTTTATACAAAGATAGTCACAAGTGTTATTAATAGAATAATTATTTATGCAATATAGAATATAAGAATACTTATTGAAAGTCATGCTTTACCACTTGCTCGGAAAAAATAACAAGACGGAATGCTAGGCAGAAAACAGAAACAGAAACAGAAACTTTTTTATTCAAAATAGATTATAAATAATACTTATTGAAAATCACTCTTTTGTTTAATTACCACTGGTTCGAAAAAAAAACCTCTGTCCTGGGAAGAACCAGCAAGAAACCCAGCGGGACTTTTTTTTAAAATAACAGCTTACAATCATGTATGTTACACAATTAACCACACAAAACAAATTAGAAATAGCTTGGTAGCGAACACCTCATTCCAGGGGTTATTATCATCCATAAATTCCTTAATAATATAATAACCCTTTTTATACAAACTATGTTTAATAAAGTTTTTAAAATTTTGAGCAGGTCGAATTTTGTATATTTTCTGGGATTTTGTTGTAAAAGCGTATACATCGCCCTAAGAATGAATTACTGACTCGGTGGAGTCGAGTAACTGGTATTACTAGCTTGTGTTTGTTCCTAGTATTTACAGAATGAATATCACTTATTTTTGTATATTTTCATAAATGTATTGAGAGGCCAAAGTTAATATATTAATTTCCTTAAGTTTTTGTCGGAGCGACTCTTTAGGTTTTAAATCATAGATTGCTCTTATGGCCCTCTTCTGTAAAACAAATATAATTTCAGTGTCAGTCGCGTGTCCCCAAAGCAAAATACCATACGACATTATGGTATTAAGGAGTTCTACTTCCTACTTAAACTCATCATAATGAGGGCTAATAATTTTCTGCTCACCAGATGTCGCTAGTTGACAATGAGGTAAAGTTTTTTGTTACACAATGTAATTTAATTGAGAAGTTGTTTTTAAATAAAAGTTTATCAGTTTCTAGAGTATTATATTAATATACAAAACAATGCGTCAGTGGTTTGCTCTTTAATTTTTTGCACATTTTTAACTTTTTTTTAATTTTTCTACTTTTATGAATCTGTGGTTTGGTTTAATTATTTTTAATGTTATTAATATAAAATATAGCCAATAGTACAGAAAGAAACAATAAATTTTACATTTTCCGAACAAATTTACTTCCCCGCTATGAAATCTGTCAAATATTATACATCACTTTCTAGTAGCGCCGCCCTGGTGGCTCATTGTCACGCATGGCAGGTGGTGTAACGACTCTGAACATAGCCTATTTGATGTTTGATGCCACGCTCTATCACGAGTCTGATTATATAAGTCCGGCATTTGACGAGGAGCATTCCGCTTTTTGTCGGTTATACGAATAAATAAATAGATTTCTCCGGCCTTTCATTCTCAATATGCTTAACTGGCTGTCTATCCGTCAGCGCAGATATACATATATAAATACATTTATATGTTGTATTGACGGTTCGACAAAAATGAGATTGACTTCATTATGACGACTAGACGGCAACTGTTCAGTGATGTCTTAGTGATCGCGAGGCTGAAAACTGGTAGCGATCATCGAATGGTTAGAGGCATACTGAACCTAAACTTTAAGTTGGAGAGGTGTCGTCTAATGAATTCAACGCTCCGTCCCCTCGTGCTCTAATCCAAAGTCCCGAAACCTTTCAGCTTGAGTTACAAAACCGTTTTCAGTGCCTAGAAGATTACAATGCAGTGGATGATATGAATGACAAGCTCGAGGAAACTGTCCATGCAGTCGGAGCTAAGTTTTGCAAGACCCGCCGCAGAAGAACACAAAAACTCTCCGATCACACTCTTAATCTCATGGCTGTTAGACGGGAAATGAAGCTGCAGTCTTCAGTAGATTTGATAGCATACAGGCAACTGAACAGAGGGATCTCCAAATGTATGCGGCGGGACTTACGCAACTTTAATACTGCTCGTATTGAAGAAGTGATCGAGCGGAACCAGGGCTCCAAAGTCTTTGCCAGAGATCTGTCTGCCAGAAAGAGCCAACTGTCGAAGCTGAAGACCGAATGTGGCAGCATCGTTTCCGGGACACCTGAGATTTTAAGTGAGATTGAGAGGTTCTATGGGCAGCTGTACACGTCATCGTTGGAGCCACACGAAAGTGTGAGTAACGATCCAAGAGCAAGTCTTATCCGACACTATTCCGATGATATCCCAGACGTCAGTCTGAGGGAGATTAGAATGGCTCTCCAGCACCTTAAAAACGGCAAGTCCCCGGGCGACGATGGAATTACAGCGGAGCTTCTGAAAGCGGGTGGAAAACCGGTACTTAAAGTCCTTCAGGAGCTTTTTAATTACGTCCTTCATGGTGGCACTACTCCGGAGGTGTGGAGAAGAAGTGCGGTGGTCTTGTTCTTCAAGAAAGGCGACAACGCTTTCTTGAAGAACTACAGACCGATTTCCCTTCTGAGCCGCGTCTACGTGCTGTTTTCGAGAGTCATTACGAATCGTCTCGCACGCAGACTCGACGACTTCCAGCCTCCCGAACAAGCCGGTTTCCGAAAAGACTTAAGTACCATAGACCACATACACACCCTTCGGCAAATTGTACAGAAGACAGAAGAGTACAATCCACCACTTTATCTTGCGTATGTGGACTATGAGAAAGCCTTTGATTCCGTCGAAATTTGGGCGGTGCTACAGTTCCTTCAGCGGTGCCAATTTGACTGTCGGTATATCGAAGTGCTGAAGTGTTTGTACAGTAGGGCTACGATGGCTATTCGAGTACAGAATCAGAGTACGAAACCTTTCCAACTGCAGAGAGGTGTAAGACAGGGTGACTTTATATCCCCGAAACTCTTCACCGCTGCATTGGAAGACGTTTTCAAGCTACTTGACTGGAAAGGATACGGTATTAACATCAATGGCGAGTACATCACTCACCTTCGATTTTCCGACGATATAGTCCTTATGGCAGAATCGCTGGAGGACCTAAGCACTATGCTCAAAGACCTCAGTAGTGTCTCCCAACGGATAGGTCTTAAAATGAACATGGACAAAACAAAGATCATGTTTAATGTCCATGTCACACCTATGCCGGTAGTTGTTGGACTTACCTGGGACAAATAGTCCGACTAGGTAAGTTCAACTTCGACCGAGAGGTCAATCGACGGATTCAACTCGGCTGGGCAGCGGTCGGGAAACTACGACACATCTTCTCGTCAGTTATACCTCAAAACCTGAAAACGAGATTGTACAACTAGTGCGTGTTGCCAGTGATGACTTATGAATCTGAGGCGTGGTCCTTCACTGCTGGCCGTATGAGGACGCTCAAGGTCGCTCAGCGAGCTATGGAGAGGGCTATGCTCGGCGTTACTCTGCGTGATAGACTTAAAAACGAGTATATCTGCAGTAGAACCAAAGTAACCGACATAGCCCAAAGAATTAGTATGCTGAAGTGGCAATAGACCGGCCATATAGCTCGAAGAAACGACAACCGATGAGCAAGAAAGGTTCTCGAGTGACAGCCTCGTACCGGTAGGCGAAGTGTAGGGCGATCCCCCACTAGATGGAGTGACGACCTGGTAAGACATGCAGGAAGTCGATGGATGCAGGTGGCTCAGGAATACATAGACTTATAAGGAAAGCAATGCCACAAAGCACGCTTTGTGGCATTGCATTCCTTGGGGGAGGTCTATGTTCAGCATTGTATGATATATTTATAGAATACCTTTTATATATATATATTCTAGTTTATTTTCGTCTTCGTTACCTTATTTTCTTACATTATTAGTGCATTTTTTATTACATTTGCATAAAAGTTTAAATAAATAAAATATGTATTTTGTATGTGCGGTTTTGAAAACACGATAGAAAGTGTATAATTAGCCAAGGCACAGGCAGACTTTTTTCTCATTGACAGCATAATAGAACCGCGCTACAATTGTTTTATGATTGCAGCGCGAATGACTGATCCATTCTAGCTGCAACCAAAAACCATCATAAAATAGCTGTATTATATAAGAGTATAGTCCTTTTTAGTTTTAGTTTTAGCTGTATTTCGTATAGAAAAATATAGAACCGGAGGACCCTTTTTAATGGTGAGTAAATGAGACATTCCATTTTTATCCTCAAGGGTGAGAACGCTTGTGAATTTTGATTTCAACCGAGACAAGATGTCGATGTTAATGAGTCAGAGCATCCACTTAAAATCAATTGCCTGTGTGATCATTTGTCACCTTTACTTGTATAAAGAAAATTATCAATATTAAATTTTGTGAACTGTCTTCTTACCGTGGTGTGATTGATGAAGAGATTTTTTTCGATGCATGGCGTTGTTAAGTAATGGGCCTAATATTAATTTGTAACAATATCAACTACGATATCTCTTTCTACTAACTCAATATCAACTGGGCAGCAGGGTATTCTTAATGTCAGTTAGAAAATAGGCCAACCCGCCTGCTAATCGTGGCAACTATGGCAATTATCCCTTTATGATGCATTCTATATTCACGAGGCCTATGTTCAGCAATGGACTTAGATAGGGTGTAATGTTGATGATGATGAATTTGTTACGTGGCAGAGCTACGCTGCGATACAAATGGATTCACTCGACCGGGAATGGTCCACGCTCGCGTGAAAGCAGTCCGGAACATCAGCGTAAATTAGCAGCATAAGGCTGGTGTGTTTTGTATGATAAGTAACGTGAACCGGAAACAATTTAATAGGGTTTCCGGTTTTCGTCGCATATCTTACGAAACGTAACGGTAACGAGACATTCAATTTTACTTTTAAGGGTGACAACGTATCAGATATTTGATTCTTAATCGAGAATAGATATATGTTTGATTTATAAAACTTAAGTGATAAGCGAACTTACAGTTTACCTAATGGTACTGGCTACTGCAGTCCGTTAACTTGAATATTGCTTGAAGTTGGCTGCAGGTGTCACCTCTGAGTAAGATTCACAGCCCATAATTATACTGGCTCTCTATATACTCATACTGGAACACAACAGTGGAAGTACTGCTGTTTAACGGCTGAAAAAGAACCCTACCACCCTAGTGAATATGAGCTTATAAAATCGGCTCCAATAATAAAAGGCCCGCTGAAGGCTTAAAATATTCTTGTAAATTTGAATAATGATATCTTGCTAGTCAATTCTGACCTCGGTTATTGCTCACAACCATAAGCTACGCGGGTAGCTTGAATGAAGAAAGAAGGTAGTTGGTGTGGTGTCATCTCTGGGAACGAAGAGAGAATGTTATATGCTAAACAAAACATCGACAATAATGTTGTTTAAGAGGTTGATTACTCACCCAGATGAATTTCTAGTTTTTTCTTTACTTCTTTCATAGGGGAACATCAAGTATGTTCCTTAATATCTTATACTATATCATTTATATAGACCCGTAAAGTAATCAGTGTCCTGCATAGTTATATATAAATGTCTTTTTTATTGATTTAAAGTTTGGAATTTGAATCCGAAAACCATAACTGTACGACTCACACTTTTGTATTAAATTAGCTGAATAAAAAAACATCGATCATGAAACTAGGTTCATTGATCATTGTATAAAATAATCTTATAAGCTAAAGTTAAAATTTACAGTTTAATAAAAAAAATCACCCCACTCCCGGGCACAGGTATCCTCTCATCTCTGGGAGGGTTAAGGGCAAGGAAGTGTTCACCGTGTTGCTCAAATGCGTGTTTGCGAACTTCACATATCTTCGATTTTTTTACTTATTTCTCAGACATGCAGGTTCCCTCACGATGTTTTCCTTCACCGTCGAGCACACACAATCAGCACTTAAATTTGCAGTTAACAAGATCAAACGCAGGTTGCTTGTGTACTGTGAAATTAAAAATGAGCTCTTAACCCTTGACGTGACGGTTCGTATTACAAATAATATTGGTCTTGGTCTAAAGAAATCCTCTGAAAATAATTCGACATAATTCAAAGCCGGTACGCATGCAATATTTAGGGTAATAACTAATCAGCTAAGTCCTGCAAGCGTATGTTCCCGCGTAAGGGGTAGGTACGGCGCGCGGCCACGCGTGAAGATGCCGCGATACCCAACCGCCCGGCCACATGACGCGTCTGCGAGCCAAGCGTGCGTGCGCGATCGCACATACTGATTGTAACTTTTTCTGCTTACACACCAATGTCTAATAAGTTTTATGAAGTAATTAATTCGCAACGTCGATGTCCTCGGGCGCAGACTTCAGTCGGCGATTATATAGTACTAGTGGTCGTCCAGGGGTCGTAATTAGACCGGAATTTATTGAATTTTCTGTTCGTATGTTAATCAAGTTGTATTTCACTTTCAACTGCACCTTAATATATTTAACACAGATACAAAAGACGCTTTATTGCCTTAACATACAATCCACAGACTATTAAAAAGGAACATTTTGAAATCACACAAAATTCATAGCACACCTATTCATTCAGTCTCTGTCAGTAATTTTGTTGATAACATTTTAAAATTATTTGGCGACAATCTCTATTCTGTACTAAAACGTGGTGATTAATATACCCTTTGCTCTGTGTGACTGTTTGACTATTATGTAATTGGCAGGTAGATGGAAGGCTATGGGTTGAGATTAGCACTATGAAAGGTAAGCGAGGAATTAATAAGTGTTTGATTTTAACAGTATGAACGTAAACAACGAATATATTATTTTATTTTATTTATATTTGTAACACATATTATATTACAAATTTTAGTTTTCTGCACTCCTTCTCCATATAAACATTAACAATGCCAAATCTCACACTCCTTTGTGCGCGCAATATGTTTAAAAAAATAAAGTTTTCCCTTTACGTAAAAATATTAATGGATTTTTGTTGACACGTTTGGTATGAACGATTGTAGTAAATGCTGTTTCAATTATTACTAAAATCATACTCGATTCATGCAAGATTAATAAAATGGTGATACAAGTTATACTTAATCAAAAAAAAGGACTTCTAAATACTATATCATATTCTATATAGTATATATATTTGTGGTGTTTTTATTATTACAATAATTACCAACAATTAGAAACCTTAAATAATTACAAATTGAATGTTCGTAACGCAGCATACGTTACGAACATTAAATTTTAATTGCGTGTACAAAAACTTTTAAATCCAATTATTTAATACGCACAGTCATTATTGATGGTTTTTCCTTATAGATGAGAGGTGTCAATTTATTATTCACTTGATTGAAATTTGTTTCAGGAATGATTGTGTTTTCATTAAGTTTTGAGATATATATATATATATATTTACCAAATTTAAAAAAAAAACTGTAATGTATCCGAAAACACATCCGTTCATTCTAAACAAAACTCAGGTGGCGATGATTACGTCGATAATGACTTACGAAACATCGGACCGTTAGTAGACAAACTAAAAATTAAAATAGCTAAACGGGGTTCCCTCGCCTCGCTAGCACTAAGCAGGGCAATTGTAGTGCGCAGCGGGCGGCGAGTCTCTCATTATTTTATAATAACTCGCTTAGAGGGCAAGACGAAACGTCCGTGTCATGCTGCGGCCACGGGCCCACGGCAAATAACCAAGCTCTTACTGAATTAATTGCTCCTTTCTGGGCGGTAACTCGTCAGAGTAGCTTTAGCCTCGGATCAAACGGCTCATTGTCATTTCTGCAACCACCGCCGATAAAATCGATAACAATTAGAGATCATTGTCTATTAATTTACTTTTTGCACCATTGTGCTAAAAAATACAAGCCCTGAAAGTCGGAGAAGGAACGTTGATTAAAATTTTCGTTGTGGTAACACAATAAAGTAAGATTGATGTGTAAGCAGCTAAAAGATATTAGCTTTTTTAATGGATTGTATTTTAGGTAAGTCAACGTGCGTGAATGCATATATGTTTTTTATTAAGTCTGGAAAATCCCATTTACACATCCTCCTATTCAAGTGAAGCTTACGTACTTAGAAATAATGAAATCCAAAAAAATAATAGGTGCGACAGCAAACAGTCTAATGTCTAATCAATCAAAAGTCTAATGTTTTTATTATAACCTTTATTCTTATATGAATTTACTTCTCGGCCGTGTGGTGGTGACGTAAGAGAAACCATCACCCGATTTCGTCGACAATAGAAAATGCTAGAAAAGTATTATTGCTTCCGACAGATGGCGGTGTAACCACCTCGATACATTAGACATAAAATACTCAGACCGGCCACGGGCAGCAGTGTCGAGGATGTGTGACGTTTGGTACTGAAATCGTCAATCCGCGTGCTAAGCGTGACAATTAAGGCAAATCCTCCCTGCAACGGCTCTCTCGTTCCTGTCTATGTACAGTGGTGGACTTTTGCGGGCTTATGAAGAATTTACTCGTTTATCCTCGTATACAAGTTACAGCCTATATTATTTATTCATAACTATTTTTTTTATTTGAATTGCCAACATAAGAAACAGCAATAAATGTTTGGTTACATTACAGTAATATAAATTTTACATGATCAACTACTCTTATAATTATAGGCAATCACAGCATGTGTTGTGTTACAAAAAGGTAAACAAATTTAATAAAATTATGTTAATTAAAAAATAGAAAGAAAATAAATAAAAGCTGATTTGTACAACCGCAGTTTAACGTACACATGCTTAAGTTTGGTCATAAAAATTTATAGAATAAGGGTGACAAACGAGCACACAGTCCACCGATGGTAAGTGGATGCTGCGGCCCATAGACATCTTAATCTATCCTCGTTTAAGAATTACAATGTAGATGCATTGTCACCCGTGAGGACTGAGATGGAATGCCTCATTTCCAGTAAAAAGGGTCTCCGGTTCACTAGACTTACCATACGAAACACAGCAGCATTAAGCTGCTATTTTATGGTGGCATTCTGTGAGAGCGTGGCCCTTCCTCGCTCGAGCCGACCCATTCTTGCTACAAACTTTATAGGTGCAGCATAACTCTACAACATATAAATCTAGAGTTAAGCTTTAAAAATTGATTGAACTTATGTGGTCAACTTTAAATTATTTTATGAATAAATACAAACTTAAGGTTTGCTCTTACCGTCGTATACCAAATTATAATATGTAATTACAAATCATGGATACTTCACACATCAGCACCAGGCGCGATACTCATTTCGGAACATCTGTACGGATCGATATAGCACTCGATCCGATCCCGAGATTATGCTAAAGCGATGTTAGACGTGTCGAACGCACCTATCTCGGTTCGATATAAATCATCTTATTAACTATTGTTTCGGGAGGTGTGGTGTGAACGAGCCGAGATGCTATCGTTGCTCTGATGTGTTTTAAATTAACATAATAGGTTTTGTGAATGGCGATTGCCTTTCTGTGTTTGTTGTTTTGAACGCTGTAGAGCTGTTATGGGAATCGATTCGCGCCGCTTTTATATTTATAGCCGTTTAGTTAACCTCAAGCGTTCGTTACGTATTGACAAGCTTTTTGTATTGTGTTCACTATGGCTGAAATTTTGCAGTCTCATTCTTTTTTACACTTTTTAAAGCTTTAGAGTATGAAAAGTATTAAAGCAACTAAATACGAAACTGTAAGTAATTTAATCGATTTTAAATGGAACTATTTGTGTAACAAACACGAGTCTAGAAAGATGCTAAACATGTAGTAAATCATACCTATTGTATAAAAAAACAGAAGCAAGGTGAGCTTTTTCGAGACTTAAAATAACAGTGCGAGACGTCTGGCACTGCGATCGTCAATCCGGGAGAGGCCCGTTTACAGGAGCGGTGAAGTGGAATTATACGGACTGAAAAAGAAGAAGACGCACGCACTTATTCGTTTAGTAAAATTTAGCATAAAAGTGCGATTTTAGTTTGTAGACATAGTGTGAATATAACTTAAATTAAAAAATTTAAAAAACCCCGAAAGCAAAAGAGCTGTAGAGAACTGGAGAACCTTATTACTGGAAAAGAGACATTCCATCTTAGTCCGCAAGGGTGACAACGCATCTACGTTTTGGTTCTTAATTGAAGTGTCTATGGGCCACATCAAAATGCAGATGCGTTTTCATATCTAAGGACTAAGATGGAATGTCTCGTTTCCACTGAAAATAGTCTTCTTTTACTCGTGTATTCGTTTTACACCAGGAGGAAACCTTCATGGCTAAGAAATAAAACATTTTTAGGGTATTTAAAGTCTGCTAAAATAATAAAAACTAAAAACTTCAGTGTCACTGAAGTAGCACGGCAAGTAAAACTACTCCACTCTATAATCTTCATAAATGAGCAGAGGCTTATACCCCGTCTCACCTTCTCAATGCAAAAAGGCGTTACTACTATAGCTAAGTAAATTTGTTTTTCTGTCTAAATAATAATTTTAACTTAACTGAATTATTTCCATTTAAAACAACTTATAAAAGCCATAATTCAAACAACTTTAATTACTTAAAATTAAAAATTTGTAATTTAAATTTTGTGAATAAGAACATAGTGACTTCACAAAGGATTAGTTATATCAATACTGTTCGTTTACCGAATAAAATTAAAAAAATAGACATGTTCTCGCTTGAGATGTACAAAACTCTAAATAAAGTAATGGAGATATGGAACTTTATACTTCCTTATTTTTCTCTAACCATTTCAAGGTAAACGGGAAGGGAATGCTCATTGAGTCCGCCTATATACAAAATTTGCTGAATAATGGTGGCCAAAGAAAATTCGCCACCCAATTTCTTCCCGTGGGTATCGTAAGATAGTGTTTTAGAAAATCGCGTAAAGATCTTATGGCCTTAAACCATCCCGTTTGCGCCAGACATTAATGGTTATTCCAGGCAACGGGAAGCAGAACCGTTGGTGCTCCCTAAAACAGGGAGACTTGAAGCTAGGGCTCCAAACTAGGGCAAGCTCAAGATATGGTTTTGTTGTTTTCAGCAGTTTTATAAAAATACACCAATCTTGATCTGTCTCTACTCTTCAGTTTCATATTCAGTGCTATCGAGGACGTGTTTAACAAAGCACACAGAAGGCATACTACTGCTAGATAGATTGTATGACATGTCAGCAATTGCATACCTTCGGTGGCTTTGAAAAACCGTTGGGTTTGCTTGAGCGAAAGAAAAAGTATTTACATATAATACAATACATGAACAAAAGAAAAGCATGAACAAAGTACAAACAAACTATGTACAAAATAAAAAATATTTATATTCTAAATCGAATCGTCTCTTTCTTAAGGAAAGATTTGATTACGTCCGCGTAAAATGTTGGTGAACGTTTTAATTGTACCAATAACTGTTTTTCAATTGCGATAATTGATAAGTCTGAAAGACGCTCTTGACCTTGTGTATTTCTCCAATAAGTATGGATGCGCTTCAGAGATGAGAAAGCACGTTCCGCGGAGGAACTTGTGGCTGGAATAGTTACGACAAGATAAGCTAACTTTAAAAGCTGGGGAAAGGCCTCTTGAAGCAATTGCATACCTTCGGTGGCTTTGAAAAAAGCCGTTTGGGTTTGCTTGAGCGAAAGAAAAAGATATTTACATACAATACAATACATGAACAAAAGAAAAGCATGAACAAAGTACAAACAAACTATGTACAAAATTAAAAAAAACAAATTATTTATATTCTAAATCGAATCGTCTCTCTTTCTTAAGGAAAGATTTGATTACGTCCGCGTAAAATGTTGGTGAACGTTTTAATTGTACCAATAACTGTTTTTCAATTGCAATAATTGATAAGTCTGAAAGACGCTCTTGACCTTGTGTATTTCTCAAATAAGTATGGACGCGCTTCAGAGATGAGAAAGCACGTTCCGCGGAGGAACTTGTGGCTGGAATAGTTACGACTATATAAGCTAACTTTAAAAGCTGGGGAAAGGCCTCTTCAAGACTATTTTCGTTTATAAAGTCAATGAGTTCGAAAACATTGCGTTCTTTTAATTCAGGGGAGGAATACAATGAAATCAATTGGTTTTTTAATGTTTGTTTATCAAAATGGTTGCTTTTTTTCTCAACAAAGTTTAAAGATTTTTCCTCACCAATTAGCATTATAACACACTTCAATTCATGACAAGGAACACTATTATCCTCCATTTTCACTAAAAATCTTTAAAAAAGCATAAATTTTCAACTCACACAGTAAACACACAGAGTAAACATTGAAATATGAAGTGAACTTGCAAACGTATCGCCCGCGCGCATCCGCGCTCGACTAACTTCACACCGTAAGCCCAGCTTAACGCTCCATACTAATTGCTATATAAACAATCGTAGTTATATTTCATTATAGAACATTTTGCCACAGGTTATAAAGGGAGCGATCGTCTTCTCGGTAAAAAGCCACGCGTGCGAGAGAGACGACTAATCGCTCAACTCAACTCCTTTTTATGACAGCAGTATCGCGCAGTTTTGCCGCGACCGCGGTCAATCCATATTGCTTTGCTATCATTAATTTTGACAGTCCATTGCGTGTTCACTTTGAGACAGAGAGAACACGAATCAGTGTATTTCGAATTGAAAGCAATCTGGCAAGTGTTGACGTTACATAATAAGGTCATGACCTGTGTAGAACAGAAGAGCACGCGGGAAATTTGAAATAGTTTGAAACAGTTTACGAGTTATTTTATTAGTTGATATTATTGATTGAGCAGTTTAATAGGGAAAGTCCGGCTTCTCGGCTTCTATGGAGGCTTTAAATAGTATTTAGAGGCTGAAGAAAAAGAAAAAGAAGAAGATCTACAATATATTACGTATAATGTTTTGAACATTAAGAAAAAAATGCTAGTATCATTAATAACATTACCAATACTTCCGTCAACTGACTGCCTCGTTGGTCTAGTGGTTGTAGTAGTGCGACTGCTGATCATGAGGTTCTGGGTTCGAATCCCGGATTGGGCAAAAAAAATCAGTTATTGACCTTTTCCATCAAGAAATTCTCAATAGCTGCCTGGAGTCAGGAAGTTGGCGGTGTCTCACCCCCGTGCCTCAGAAAGCACGTTAAGCCGTTGGTCCTGCGCCTGATCTCTCTCCGGTCGTGTCGGTTTACCGTCCGATCGGACTATGAGAGTGAGGGAATAGAGAGTGCACCTCTGCATGCGCATACACTTGGGCACTACAATCCTGTCCAGCGCTGATGGCTAGTCTTCATTGAGGCTGGCCGCCGTGACAGAAATTCGGTCTGGAGGACATTATTATTATTACTCCCGTCAACCACTCCAAGTCAGCTTACAATGCTTTGTATTATGAGGTTGACGACAGAACCCATAAATTGTCTAATTTTAAACTGCACACGCCTCCCTTGCTTTTTTTTGATAGATTTTTTTACTTTTATCATACCAAATAAAGTAAAAATGCTTAAATCTACTAAAAGGGCGCGCAGATTTAGTTTATGATACTTAATATGGTAATTTGTGTAATTTTAAATTAGACGATCTCAAATCGAATGGCGGACTCGAGCCCACGATTTTCCGAGTTTACACTTGCATAAATAATCGTAATAGACCGGGAAAAATTGAGAATATTATTTGTCGATATTACCATTCAATACGAATTATGACGGTTCGACAAAAAATGAGATTGACTTCATTATGACGACCAGACGACAACTGTTCAGTGATGTCTCAGTGATTGCGAGGGTTAAAACCGGCAGCGATCACTGAATGGTGAGAGGCGCACTGAACCTAAACGTTAAGTTGGAGAGGTCTCGTCTAATTAAGTCAACACACCGTCCCCCTCTGGCTCTAATCCAAAGTCCCGAAACCTTTCAGCTCGAGTTATAAAACCGTTTTCAGTGCCTAGAAGACTGCAATGAAGTGGACGATATAAATGATAAGCTCTTGGAAACTGTCCATGCGGTCGGAGCTAAGTTCTGCAAGAGCCGCCGCAGAAGAACACAAAAACTCTCCGATCACACTCTTAATCTCATGGCTGTTAGACGGGAAATGAAGCTGCAGTCTTCAACAGATTTGGCAGCATACAGGCAACTGAACAGACAGATCTCCAAATGCATGCGGCCGGACTTACGCAACTTTAATACTGCTCGTATTGAAGAAGCGATCGAGCGAAACCAGGGATCCAAAGTCTTTGCCAGAGATCTGTCTGCCAGAAAAACCAACTGTCGAAGCTGAAGACCAGATGTGGCAGCATCGTTTCCGGGACACCTGAGATTTTGAGGTGAGATTGAGAGGTTCTATGGGCAGCTGTACACGTCATCGTTGGAGCCACACGAAAGTATGGTAACAATCCAGAGCGAGTCTTATCCGACACTATTCCGATGATATCCCGGACGTCAGTCTGAGCGAGATTAGAATGGTTCTCCAGCACCTTAAAACAGCAAGGCCCAGGTGAGGATGGAATTACAGCGGAGCTTCTGAAGCGGTTGGAAAACTGGTGCTTGAGTCCTTCAAGCTCTTTAATTCCGTCTCCATGGTGACACTACTCGGAGGCGTGGAGCAGAAGTGCGGTGGTCTTGTTCTTCAAGAAAGGCGACAACGCTCTCTTGAAAATTACAGACCGATTTCCTTCTGAGCCGCGTCTACGTGCTGTTTTCGAGAGTCATTACGAATCGTCTCGCACGCAGACTCGATGACTTCCGGCCTTCCGAACAAGCCGGTTTCGAAGAGCTTTAGTACCATAGACCGCATACACTAGCCGTTGTGCAGAAGACAGAAGGTACAATCTGCCACTTTGGTTGCGTATGTGGACTATGAGAAAGCAACTGATTCCGTCGAAATTTGGGCGGTGCTACAGTCCCTTCAACGGTGCCGATGTGACTGTCGGTATATCGAAGTGCTGAAGTGTTTGCACAGTAAGGCTACGATGGCTATCCGAATACAGAACCAGTGAAACCCATCCAACTGCAGAGAGGTGTAAGACAGGGTGACGTTATATCCCGAAACTCTTCACCGCTGCATTGGAAGACGTTTTAAGCTACTGGACTGGAAAGGATACGGTATTAACATCAATGGCGGTAAATCACTCACCTTCGATTTGCCGACGATATAGTCCTAATGGCAGAATCCCTGGAGGACCTAGCGCTATGCTCAATGACCTCAATAGTGTCTCCCAACGGATGGGTCTTAAAATGAACATGGACAAAACAAAGATCATGTTTAATGTCCATGTCACACCTGTGCCAGTAGTTGTTGGGAGCACTAAGCTCGAAGTTGTTGACAGTATGTTTATCTGGGACAAATAGTCCGACTAGGTAAGTCAACTTCGACCGAGAGGTCAATCGACGGATTCAACTCGGCTGGGCAGCGTTCGGAAATTACGACACATCTTCTCGTCAGGTATACCTCAAAACCTGAAAACGAGTTGTAAAACCAGTGCGTGTTGCCAGTGATGACTTATGGATCTGAGACGTGGTACTTCACTGCTGGCCGTATGAGGACGCTCAGGTCGCTCAACGGGCTATGGAGAGACTATGCTCAGGTTTCTCTGCGTGATAAACTCAGAAATGAGGATATCCGCAGTAGAACCAAGTAACCGACAGCCCAACGGATTAGTAAGCTGAAGTGGCAATGGGCCGGCCATATAGCTCGAAGAACCGACAACCGATGGGGAAAAGGTTCTCAGTGGCGGCCTGTGCGGCGGACGAAGTGTGGGGCGTCCCCTACTAGATGGAGTGACGACCTGGTAAGAGATGCAGGAAGTCGATGGATGCAGGTGGCTCAGGACCGTGCTTTGTGGTATTCCTTGGGGAGGCCTATATTCAGCAGTGGACTTGTGAAGGGCTGTAATGATGATGATGATGATGATGATGATAACGAAAATCAAGTGAAGTTTTAAGCAGATGAGGAGACAGAATATTTTCTCTTCTCAACTGCTTAAACTTAATAAATAACAAAATATTAAGTCCATACTAATATATATATATATATATATATATATATATATATATATATATATATATATATATATATATATATATATAATATTATAAATGCGAAAGTGTGTTTGTTTGTTTGTTTGTTTGTTTGTCCTTCTTTCACGTCGCAACAGAGCGTCGGCATGGCATGATTTTTGTATAGGGATAGTTCGGTGGCTGTAGAGTGACATAGGCCACTTTCTTCCGCGGAAAAATATCTCATTCCCGTGGGAAAATCGAATATATTTACAAGTTTGTCCTTCTTTCACGTCGCAACAGAGCGTCGGCATGGCATGATTATTTGTATGGGGTAGTTCGGTGGCTGTAGAGTGACATAGGCTACTTTTTCAGCGGAAAAACATATCATTCCCGTGGGAAAATCGAATATGTTGCAAAATTAAATTCAGCTAGGTGGCGCCACCGTGATTCTACAACACGGACGACGGTACGATGGACGAACACAGAAGGTCAGAATATCTGGATTATTATGTCTTTTTACCAAAATTAAGATAAAAAATATATGGATCTGTATTTTCCACGCAGGACCAGGAAGAGCGATAAAAACATAAAATTCACCAGCTGATTTTCTTCAAACGTTTTGGTGCATCGTAATTCACAGAATAGGCGATAACCTCGCAGACGATATTAAGTAATCCGTTGATGCTCAGCCTACCCGCAAGGGTTACGGGCGTTATTATAAGTATGGATCAAATACTATCACCACCTGTCACGCTTTCACCCTTAACTATTACTTAACAATAGTAGAAACAGTTCTTAGTAAGCCTTATTAATAAGCCTTAGTAATATTTATTGAACGGAAATGAATACAGTTCTTATATGTGGTTATGAATGAATCAGTATTACAATAAGAAAAATTGTGCAAAATTATAAGAAAAATATTTTTGAGAGTTCTTATTAACTAACGTATACATAGTTTAAATTGATTCCGCTAGATGTCGTTACTAGGTTTTTAAAACGCGGTAACGAAATGTTTCTGACATGTACTTAACTCCGCCGTTGAGCCGCGCGTCAACTTATAGTGCATACGGTACCTATACGCTTAAATTGTTTCTATTTCGTAGCTTATTCGACTACCTGCTTTCGATTTCAGTTGTTTGTTATTTGCTTTGTGATTTGGTTAAGGTTGAATGGATTTATATTGGCTTTCATTTCGGTTTGTGTATTTTCTTGGATCGGTTTTGTTGATTTGGTTGGTATTCCTTTATACATATTTAGACTCTGGCTTTGATTTTGGATTTTGTTTATTTAGAATCGTGAATTGGTTTTCGTTGTTTTAGGTTGTTTAACAATATTTCAAAGGAATATTAATAGTATAGATAGTGTATACGGTACCTATACACTTACTTCTTTTCGTTGGTTATATTTATATTGACTACTGCTTTCGATTTCGGTTTTCTGCGGTTTGTTTTGTGATTTGGTTTAAGTTGATTCGATTTTTTTGGCTATCGTTTTCGGATTCGTGTTGTGTCTTGAATTGGTTTTGTTGTTTTGATTTTAAAAATATTTAAAAGGAATATTTATTCCTTTTAGATATTTTGGATTGCTTTAAATATTTAAAGGAAATTTAAATCCTTTTAGGTATTTTAACGTTTTTTATAAATAGGTTTTCTTGCTTCATAATGCCTCGCAAACGTAAGTCCAGCCTTTCAAGAGTATCTTCTCAAGACAAGCGAAAGGCTCGATCGCTAGAATCTTTGAAGATGCTGAACTGAGAAGGCAAGAACAAGCAGAGCGTCAGGCTGCTTTAGAGCATCTGAGACACCTTCTCAACGTCAGCAAAGGCGTCTTGAACAGACAGGCGTCAGGCTGCTTTAAGAGCTTCGAAACACCTTCTCAAAGTCAGGAAGGTGTCTTGAACAGGCAGAGCGTCAAGCTACTTTAAGAGCTTCTGAAACACCTTCTCAAAGTCAGCGAAGGCGTCTTGAACAGGCAGGCGTCAAGCTACTTTAAGAGCTACTGAAACACCTGCTCAAAGTCAGCAAAGGCGTCTTGAACAGGCAGGCGTCAAGCTGCTTTAAGAGCTACTGAAACACCTGATCAAAGTCAGCAAAGCGTCTTGAACAGGCAGAGCGTCAATCTACTTTAAGAGCTACTGAAACACCTGCTCAAAGTCAGCAAAGGCTATTCGAACAAGCGGAACGTCAGGCCGCCTTAAGAGCCGCGAAACTGATGAAACTCAACACAGACTCATTGAGCAAGCTGAACGTCAATCTACTATAGGCATCTGAAACACCAAAACAGACACAGGCGCGAAGAGATGCAAATGCACAGCTCCAAGCTGAACGTCGACAAAATTTTCAAAGAATCAATTGGTCGGTTTTAATGACGCAGCATTCAATTATGATCCGTTGATTGATTATAAAAATCACAGGTTAGTTGTTATCGGACTGATGGACAAGGCGTGTCGATTTTGCAGCGCTTTAAAATGGAAAGATGAGACCGCAGGCATGTGCTGTTCCAATGGCAAAGTGTCTCTCCGTTACTTGGGGAACCAGAAGAACCTTTGAAAACTCTCTTTTATATGATAATGAGTCAAGGCGCTTTTAAACAGGATCCGAAATATAACTCATGATTTCAAATGACGTCCTTCGGAGTTGACGGGAAATAATAATGCCGGGATTTTCGCTCACATTTACGGTGCAAGGGCAATTTATCATAGAATAGGTTCACTTTTCCAGCTGAAAACGAACAGCATAAATTTTACAAGTATATTTTATGGGTGAGGAAGAAATTGAGGTGAGACCGTCGCGCCAATTTATCCAGGAGTTGAGAGAGACACAGTGTTCAAAATTCAAAGACTTGCATGAACGTAACATTTTAGTCAAAACATTTAAAACTGCTTTAGAAAACCTACCTGAAGAGGATTATAAAGTCGTCATTCACGCAGATCGGACCCCTCGAGGAGAGCATGAAAGGCGCTACAATGCACCTTTGATAAACGAAATAGCAGCCGTAATTAGTGGTGATCAATTTTCTTCACGAGACATTGTCTTGCGAGCACGTGATGATACGTTGCAACGGGTAGCCGATACACACAAGTTTTATGACGCTCTGCAATATCCATTGATTTATTGCAAAGGACAAGAGGGTTATCATTTTCAAATTCCACCATTAACCCGGTCACAAAGGAGCCTACCCGAACAAAAAGTATCATGTATGGATTTTTATGCGCATTATATGATGTTGGAGAAATGATTTTAACCTCTTAGCCCGGTGTAGACAATTATTTAATCAATTTTGGTAGACATGTATGTGAAGGTAGAAAGTGAACGTCTCCGTTATATATCTTTAAATCAAAAAGCTGCGCGTTGAGAATTATATACATTTACAAGATGCAGTTTCTAGCGACGCCAATGTAAACCCCAGAGATTTAGGTAAAATGGTAATTCTGCCCTCATCATTCGTTAACAGTCCCTGCTACCTACATGAGTACACACAAGACGTATTCGCTATGTACAAACTTATGGAAGACCTGATCTTTTGTTACTTTTACTTGCAATCCCACATGGAAAGAAATAACTGAGGAGCTAATGCTGGGCAAAAAGTACTGACAGACACGATTTAGTTGCTAGAGTATTTAGATTAAAAGTACAAAAATTAATGTATGTAATTAACGAAGGAAAATTTTCGGAGGTGCAGTGCTTCATGTATTCAATTGAATGGCAAAAGAATTACCGCATGCCCACATTCTAATATGGCTTAAAAAAGTTGTGGCCCAGCCAAATAGACGACATAATAAGCGTCAGATTCGGATCCTGAGCAAGATAAAGAATTGTGATACCATCGTCCGAAATATGATTCACGGTCCATGTGGACACGAAATTCAATATCGCCATGTATGAAAGAAGGAAAATGTACAAAGAAATTCCTAAACAGCTATTAAAAGAAACAATACACAATGACAATGGCTACCTTTATATACAGACACAGAGCTCCAAGATGGTGGCAGGAAAGTTACAATCAAATCTCGCTCTGGAGTGATCGAAACCTTAGATAACAGCTGGATTGTCCGTATTCGCCCATTCTATGTAAAATGTTTAATGCCCACATTAATGTAGAAGCATGTAGCTCTGTCCGCGCAATCAAGTATATCTGTAAGTATAAATAAAGGAAGCGACCAAGCAATATTTAATCTCAGGAGTGAAGGTGAGGCAACTCCCGTTAATGAAGTACAGACCTTTCAAGCAGGGCGTTATGTCAGCAGTAACGAGGCAGCGTGTCGTCTCCTTGGCTTCCTTACACAGGCACCCAACAGTTACTCACCTTGCTGTGCACTGAAAATGGAGATGTATATTTCACGAAGAATTTCCGAAAGAATTGCATCACCGCCACAAACTACACTAACAGCCTTCTTTCAACTTTGTCAAACCGACCCGTTTGCAAAACGTTGTTATATTCTGAAGTCCCCGCTATTATACTTGGAACACATCTAGGAAGGGTGGAAACGCCATATTCAAGGCGCGCCTGTTGCAAATTGGCCCGTGTAAAGTCATCAGATGCCCTTAGTCGTGTGTATACCGTCCATGTAACTAATTTTGAATGTTTCTCTTTACGATTGCTGCTGCTGTGTTCGAGTCCTACAGGATATAAAGTCCTAAAACTGTCAACGGTCAGGAATGCGCAACAACAACTCTGCATCTTTTGAAAACGATAATCACTGGGATGAAACCATGGAGAAGCTGTGCAGTGCCAGTCACCAGCCAAAGTTAGGGATCTTTATGCAACTCTCATATCATCTTGCAGGCTATCTAATGCACATAAATTGTGGGACAAATATAAAAGTACATGGCGGAAGATATTTTGCGAAGGTTACAGCAGACACGCGAACATGACATACAATGAACACATTTATAATGAAGCACTTGGAAAATTGAAGATAAAGTAATGGCAATGGTGGCAAAAAATTAAGCGACTTTGGAATGATAAGCCCTCAGCGAACAACCGAAAATGAACTAAGTGATGAAATTATACGTGAAACAAACTACGATATACCAGCTTTGCAGCAACAAGTAGCCAATTGTACCCTTGCTTCCGAAAAAAAACGGTTTTGACAAAGTATTAGGACAAATTGAATCTGGAAATGGTGCACTTTTCTTTTAGATGCCCTGGAGGAACTGGGAAGACATCTTTGTTAAATTTATTATTAGCGCAAGTACGGAAAGATAAAAACATTGCTGTGGCTGGCTTCCTCCGGTATAGCCGCCACGCTGCTAAGCGGGGAGCCACTGCACATTCTGTTTTAAAACTCCCTCTAAATCTAGCCAGGAAGAATCGCGATCTGCAACTTTAGCAAAAATAGTGCACAAGGTATAATGCCGACAATGCAAACTTTTAGTGTGGACGAAAGTACAATGTCGCATAAAAAGCTGTAGAGCATTAAATTGAACGCTCCAGGATTTGCGCAGCAATACCGATGTAATGGGAGAATAGTGGTTTTACTGGCTGGTGACTTTCGCCAAACTTTACCTGTCATTCAAAGGGCACCTGCAGATGAAATTAAAGCATGCCTCAAGTCGTCTATTTTATGGAACAAGGTGACAAAATTCAGTTTAACTACGAATATGAGAGTGCATTTGTATAATGATATCAATGCTGGAAACTATGCTGACACACTATTAAAAATTGGCGATGGGCGGTTGCAAACGGATGCTGAGGGCTGCGTTAAATTGACGAGATTTTGTAATTTAGTACAGAGTCATTCGAATTAATTGCGAGCGTTTATTCAGATTTAACGAACAACATGCATGAAGACAAATGGTTATGTGAAGGGCGATTCTTGCAAAAAAATGAGAGCGTTAACAAAATAAATTTAGATATATTAAGCGAAGTAGCAGGAGAAATAACAGAGTATTTTCAGTAGACACAGTTATGGACACAGAACAGAACTTCATATCCCGTAGAGTTTTTAAATTCTCTAAGTTGTCAGGTGTGCCCTCACATAAGCTTCAATTAAAATTAGGCGTCCCAGTCATGCTAATGCAGAAATTTAGATGCTCCTCAGTTATGTAACAGGACAAGGCTGCGTGTGACACATCTTGGAAGGAACATAATCAGTGCCTACAATTTGACAGGCGTAGAAAAGGTGAAAATGTTATTATACCACGGATCCTATAATTCCCACAGATCATCCTTTTCAATTCAAAGGTTGCAGTTCCTAATAAGCTCAGTTTTGCAATGACAATTAATAAAGCGCAAGGGCAAACGTTACAGGTAGCAGGGGTCAACTTAGAAAAACCGTGCTTCTCTCATGGTCAGCTGTATGTAGCATGTTCGCGTGTGTCAAATGCCCAGAATCTCATTCTTTCCCCGAATGGAAAAACATATAACATTGTGTACAGTAGCGTCTTGAAATAGATTTCATTATTTTTTTCAAAATTCCCACAATCAATTAATCAGAATTCCCACAGATCTTCCCTTTCAATCAAAAATTTCCTATTGCTCAGTTTCTTTTCAATTCCAAATGCTGCACCTCCGACGGACCTATTAAGCTCAGTTTCCTTTCAACTCAAAGGCTGCATCTCTGAAGGATCTTTTATTTGGCTCAGTTCCTTTCAATTCAGAAAACTGCATCATCTCTGACGAATCAATTTAGCTCAGTTTCTTTTCAAAGTCTGCATCCTGACGGATAAATATGCTCAGTTTCCTTTAATTAAAAATATCCCATTTCCATTTGGAATAAACAGGCTATTTTCATGCTTTCCTATACGCTGCGTTTCAAAACATTTAAATAGGCTGACGAATCAATTTTGCTCAGTTTCCTTTTAATGGCTGCATCTCTGACAAATCTATAAAACTCAGTTTTCTTTCAATTCAAAAGCAATGGATAGTTAATTTCCCAGTGACCATGCGGGCGAAGCCGCGGGTAACAACTAGTACAAAATATTTTGTCTTCTCAACTGCTTAAACTTCACGTTCTTCAAATGCAGGAGGTCGATACCTAATGAATTCCCCACCAAGTTCTTCCCGTTTCGCCTTAACCCTAGAAAATTTGGCCTTCCCGGCAGTTCTCATATGATTGAGTTTTATTTATTTTATTATGTACTATTTTTGGTGAATGTTTAGTATATCTTACTATATTCTATAATTAAAATTCACGATTTATTAAAAAAAATTATACAGGATTAAGTATAAATAATGATTTTTTAAATAGTCTCGCTTTATTGCAAATGTTACCCTGCAACCCGTTTCATCACGAGGTGCTAACGCTATCGACATTAACTATTATTAAAATAATTGCGATCTGCTTTACCTTTCACAATTAGGGTTGTAACGTATTTCAAAAGAAATATTTTTCATTATTTTGATTTATTGAAATATAATCACAAAAACTCCAATTGCTCTTAAATTAAGCAATTACACAATGCTATGATATTGGTTATTATTTAATTCATGTTTTGAATAAAACTAATTTTACGGATTATATCGCGTTTAATTAACTTATTTTTATTAATTCCGACGTTTCCTAACAACGAAACGTCGGGATTAAATACACAGTGTGACCTATCATATCCTAGACAGCCCCCGCCATTACATTAGATTTGATAAACCACAGATTCTCGCGAAAGAACATCGATTCCTGCCAAGGATGATACGTGAGGCTATTGAAATTAAAAAACATCCTAATTTCAATAGAGAGGGAAGCTGGGTACTACCACCTGCTTGGGATCCTGTAATTAATAAAATTAAAACTAAACCCAAGCATACCACTGCAAGACTTCAAGACACAGTTAGTTCATTCTGCGTAGATCGGACCAAAATTAATAATTAAAAAGCTGAAGTACTCGGATTAACTCTGACATCGGAACGTCAATCACCTCAGTCGCCCGTGACCATGGGTGCTGTAAAGCACCCGAAACGTCAGGAATTAATAAAAGAATAGGTTAATTAAACGCGATATAATCCGTAAAAGTAGTTTTATTCAATGTGTAGTGTTCGCGTAAATATAAGAAATCATTATTCATGTTTTGTTGACAAAAATGCGTGAAAATAAGATTATCATTAATTAATTAATTATTTCATTCTATAGTAGATTAATGGCTTACTTTTTTAAATGTAATGTTGCAAAACTTATTTAAAATTTGTGTACTTTTTATTGTGTTTTAATATTTAAATACTGATGTTCATAAACGCAACAAAAGTCAAAGACATATTACTAATATATTTGTCACAATTCTTTGAAGAATAATTCAAAGAATTGTGACAAATATATTCCCGAAAGAAGGTATGAGGTGTGATGTCGTAGAAATGTTAAAGCGCTATAATGTTACAAACGGCGTAGCTCGATCTAGGATAAAGAACTCGTTAGCAGTATCTGCGCTGAGCGTGCTCTGTCCGTAGCAGTTCAGTCGGCATTGCAGCGTGCCAAATGCCCCGCTAAACTTACGTTAAAATCTCTATTCACAGCGAACACGTCTTAATCCGAACTTAATATCTACTTTAGAATAGCAAATTTATTTTTTTAAATTCATCTTCTTATTTTATAAAGGCTCAATTAAGTAAATGTTTTTTATTTTCTTTATCAAATGTATTTTTTAATCGTCCATTTCAATTCAACACTACTACTATACTACTAAGGAAAGAAACTCCGTAGGTATTATTGTCCCTTCTGAAAGATGATAACACAATAGTATATTTTACAAACAAAACACAATGGACAATCATAGACTTATTACTTGTATTCTATGATAAAAATAACAGACGTAAAACCTTGAAGTACGTCAGTTTTCATCGCTTTTTTTTTCAAGTTTTTAAGGACCAGTTACAATTTAACCTTATAAAATATATACATAAGTAAAAAAATCTAAGGAAGCTCATTATGTTCACACATTCTTATCTTTTAAATAATCATCTAATTTGTAATCCTTTCTTGCATTACTATGCATTTTACATGCGTTTTGAATTTATGCAAAGGAAAATCAGTAATATTACACCGCTGTCTAGGGCGTCCTTTGCTGACCTTTTTTTTTTTTTTTTTGCGGATGGAAAATCATCTAATGACGCCTTTCGCTGTGGGTGGAGCGGAAGGAGTGTCGAACTTTACTGACTAAAACCATCCGTGTTCCTTCGTGCCCTTACGTTCCGGAGCCGCGGTATCTCTGAACAGCCCGCAGCCCCGGCAGGTCGTCGTTGCCGCGGGCCCTTCACGCTGCTGACAGCTCTTTGAGGCGCGCGTGGAACAAAACGCGCTGTCGACACGGCCTGTCGTCGTTAGACGGACGGACGGCGAGCTACCATTGCTCGCCGTCCACAGTCCGCCTACGGTGGTCAGGGGCCACGACGTAGCCCCGACGTCCTTTGCTGACTGTGCCACACACTTCTGCAACATAAATTTGCTTTTTCATTCTTTCCTCATTCATTAGCTCTACGCGTCATTTCCTAGTTCTGGTCAAAACACAAACAAGACTTTTCTCTTATCACACATTTTCTCACCCTATCATTCAGAGTGACTTACTAACGTACTTATTAATGACCGCATTTTTACAGCATTAATTTTACTCTTATGCTTCTTCTGCCATACGATTGACTTTTAAACCCAACTTTCATAACAATTCATAAAGTTAGGGTTGAACACAGTATTTTAAACTGCCATACTTGCCTTTTTGTGACACATTCAGGCTTCCCACAATAGAGTGAAGCGCTCCTTTTACTCTATCTCTACTTGCTCAACTAACTATGCCTATTTCACGTATCGTTTTATTACTTCAATTTCTATCAATAACCCTCCCCCCGACACCTATTTTTAGTAACCATTATTAAAATCTCGATCGCCGACGATGTAAATATGACTTCATCGTCGGCATACAAAAGCCATTTAACGGTTAACTCACCAATTCTAACTCACAATCTTCAACTTTCAAAGTTTTCATAAACATATTGAACAGTCACGGGAAGCTACTGTCTTTATGGATGCCAAACCACTCTGTTTAGGCCCCGTTAATCCTGATATAAGCACTAAAGTTCCTATACCTGCTCGTATTAAGAGATTTTAATGCCTGTATCAACTTAGCGCTCAACCCAGCCAGCTTTTGCCTAAAGTATTCCTGTTCATAGGCCTATGTCATAGGCCTTTTCCAAGTCTAAAAATGCACAGAAAACTTTTTTGTTTTGGGCCAAAACCTTCTTTGTGATCATGTGAATAGATTTTTTTCATTTTTCCACAACGCAAAGCAGGCTCATTCCAAGGTAGCTTTTACAGTCCTGCTGTGACTCTTTTTCCTTATACTGTAACGGATTTTCAACAGGTTTCCGATACTTATTTAAGCTTTCAGCATTAATTATAGAAAGTGTACAGCAGGCCTTCCACTATTCCCTCTTCAGCCCTACATAAAATGAAATAGTTTATTATGTACATATAACTTAATTACATTTGTAATTTAACTATTATCCTAAATGGATTGTGATAGTTTCTTTAAAAATGTCTCTGAATGGGTAGGAGTCCCCTGGTCTAATATCTTCAATAGTATGAACAGCTTTTTTCTGCTGCATAAATATATTTTCAATATCATCTGTTGCTCCTCGAAACAATAACTCACAGGACATAACTCTTTGCAAATAGCTAAAATAAACCAATCTTGCTGTATCTACATCAGTTAACAGATAACTGCATACACAGCGGATTAAGTCTTCTTGACAAAGCTTCAATATGAGGTCACCAATGTGGTCGAGAGTCAATAATGATATCAAGGAAAACTGTAGAAACTACTACTTCAAGTATTTCATCGTTCAACTTAACTTGAGTCTGAGAACTGCCATACTTAACCATAGAGAACTTAATCCATTTTGTTTTGTTGTCCTTCAAAAATAAGTAAATGTTTTGTAAACTAGTTAAAGCGAGGGTTTCTTAGGCTAAAAGGCTTCCAGCGCTTCCTTCTCCGCTGCATGCATATTTTTCCAGAACGAAGTAAGTGTGGGACATTTGAATAAAAAGATACCTTACCAACTGTTTTGTTATTATTAGAAAATAAAGTATCTAGATAAAAATGTACCCGTTTAAAAATCTAATTTTATAACATACCTTTCATATTTTCTAAAAATGTTATATGTTATCTTTTAGTTATCTTTCTATTAGATTAATATAAAATATTTTATAAAGTTCCATTCGATTAAGAATTTAATTGAGTAAGTATTTCATATATCCGCATACTTTTTCAGATTATATACTAAATATTTCAAAAAGTACCATTTAGGCGTCGTCCTAAAACAACGCGAATGCGCGATCATCGCAAGTTCGCGCGAATTTTACTCGTACGAACACGCGATCAAACATACTGATCTCGAATAGGTGTCCTAATTGCCATTCCCGCGATAGGGTCGCGCGACTTAATTGTTTCAAAATATATTCGCGCGAACTTAGTTCGTACGAACGCGCGATCAATCATATTGCTGTCGAATTGGTGTCCTAATGACATTCGCGCGACAATCGCGTCGTATCGTCGGGCAGCAGGGTGAAGAGTATATTGATTGTGAAATTCACCACGTATCGGTCTCATTTCCCACAAAGCACTTTGCGACCCATTTCGTTTTTTTCATTGCTGTCAAGACCAGCAGAACAGGCCATCTATATATTACCAGAAAGTAAAAACTGGGCGTTTCTGACGTCCATGCTTAACCAGTGGCGTAGCTATGTAACCAAGGGCCCTGGGGCAAAAATGAAATTGGGGCCCTATTTAAACTAAACTAAATACTTTAAAGGTGCAAAACTACTTCATCATCAGCTCATATCGCCACTGCAGGGCATAATAAAAACAAAGCTACATAAATTCCGCTCGAGACTAATACTGCTCGTGGCAAGTAGAGCAATAAGACAAAGGTGACCCCTGCCACGCTATCCATGAATTTATACAACATTCTGGACAGACTTCGTTAACGTTCGAATGAAGTCGAAGTCCACTAGGTACCATCTAAAACTGAGCGAGCCTTGCTCTTTCTAACCGGGCGCAGGTGTCCTCTCCGGTCAATACTTCTCTACAGAAACAGAAACAAAACAAAACTTTTTATTCAATATAGATTATAAATAATACTTATTGAAAGTCACTCTTTTGTCTAATTACCACTGGTTCGAAAAAACCTCTGTCCTGGGAAGAACCAGCAAGAAACCCAGCAGGACTTTTTTTTTAAATAACAGCTTACAATCATGTATATTACACAATTAACCACAAAACAAATTAGAAACAGCCAGCAGCGAACACCTCATTCCAGGGTTATTATCATCCATAAATTCCTTAACATTATAATAACCCTTTTTACAAACTATGTTTAATAAAGTTTTTGAATTTTGAGCAGGTCAATTTTGTATATTTTCTGGGATTTTGTTGTAAAAGCATACATCGCCCAAGAATGAATTACTGACTCGGTGGAGTCAGTAACTAGTACTACTAGCTTGTGTTTGTTCCTAGTATTTACAGAATGAATATCACTTATTTTGTATAACTACTTTTATTTTTGTGTACGTACATTACATTTTCATAAATGTATTGAGAGGCCAATTAATATATTAATTTCCTTAAATTTTTGTCTGAGCGACTCTTTAGGTTTTAAATCATAGATTGCTCTTATGCCCTTCTGTAAAACAAATATAATTTCAGTGTCAGTTGCGTGTCCCCATAGCAAAATACCATAGGACATTATGCTATGGAAATAGCTAAAGTAAACAAGTCTAGCTGTTTCCACACTGGTAAGATTTCTAATCTTTTTGCAGCATATGCTGCAGAACTAAGTCTGCTTGCTAACTTTGATATATGGGGCTCCATGAAGCTTCGCGTCTAGTGTTATTCAAGAAAATGGTGGTATCGACAAGACTCAGTTCCTCCCCATTTAAAATTACATTAGTATTTAATTGTCTGACATTTGAGTCTGAACTTCATACATTTCGTTTTAGTGCTATTTAAATGCAAGTTATTAACATTAAACCAATTTACTAATTTAGATATAGCATTATTTACTTCGTCATATTTTAATAATTGTCGTTTTAATTTGAAAATTAATGAAGTGTCATCAGCAAATAATACTATATTATGGTTATCCCTACTATGTAAGTAAGTCATTAATATATACAAGAAACAGAAAGGGCTAGGAATTGAGCCTTGAGGCACGCCCATTTGTACTATCGACCCGGAAGAGCTCATACTATTAATGACAACTTTTGAGTTCTGTTGCTTAAATATGAAACAATTAATTTAAGACATTACTTCTTACACCGTAGTGTTGTAGTTTCCTGATTAATGTTTCATGGTGAACACAATCGAAGGCTTTGGATAGGTCACAGAATATACCCAAAGCATCCTGTGAATTCTCCCATGCATTGAAAATATATTTAATCAGCTCAACACCAGCATCAGTTGTCGAGCGACCTTGTGAAACCGAATTGATTTTATGAGTAAATTATTAACATTAAAAAAATTAACATTTGATCAAGAATAATTTTTCAAAAATTTTACTAGTGTTGGCAGTACAGAAATGGGTCTAAAATTGGCGGGGTCTAATGTACTACAGATTTAAATAAAGTATTACTTTACTATGCTTCATCAAATCAGGAAACACCATATTCGATACTAGTATTAAAAATAATAGCTAGTTGAGGCGCGATTATATCGATTATAGACGCAATAACTTTAACGGAAATGCCCACAGATCCGCAGTTTTCTTAACATCAATAGTTTTAAAATATTTTACAATATCTTTGATGATATTTTATGAAATGTAAATGTCTTTGTACACGCATTTACATTTTGTTTAACAATGATTCGGCGACGGCAGGAGAAGAATTCAGTGACATAGTGGTTAAATCGGAATATCCGTAAAATACTTCTCAAAACCATTGCAACATCCTGATCTGATTCCGTTAATTTGTTGTTAAACTCAACCGGTAGTTTGGTTGCGAGTTGACCTTACCAGTTTCACTATTAATTATACTCCACGTCATTTTAATTTTATTAGAAGCCGTCTTAATTTTGTAAATGCAAAGACTTGGCTTTGGAGCACCTCTTTAAATATTTTGAATATTTTTAACATATTCCTAAATTCGACGCTAGGGTTATATGACCTTTCATGGTAAAGTTCATATAACCTTTGTCTCTCTTATGGACTCTACTGTCGCCCATTCATTGAAAGCCTTCCGACTGTTCAAGGAGAACGTTTTAAGTAAAATATTATCAAATTCATTGCAAATAAGTTTAAACACTGTTCCATATAAAAATTAGGATCATTTTGGTATAGAAAGTGATGGAAGTTTCTTCACTATGTTACTTCTAAACTTCTCCAAGCGACTAGCATTACAGGAACAAACACAATTTTCTCATCTACTTTTTTTGTGAACATAAGGTAACGAAACTTTGTCACAGTGATCAGAACTCAATTTTTGATTATACATTTATGCAACAGCTTAACATTTGTAAAATGTTATCTATACATGTACTACATTCAGTAATACGCGTTGGCTCTAAAATAAATTAAAAGACCATAAGATTTAAACAATGATCTAAATTTAATATGGTGGAGGCTTCTAGAGATTGATATTAAAGTCTCACATCCACAACAGATTTATTCTGTTTATTAAACAACAAAACTTCCTCCATAATTTTTCAATATTGTATATAGAACATGGGGTCTGTAGAGGCACACAACAATGAGGTGCTCAAACTCAACACAAGCCATTTCTACAGTTCGCTCAACAGAGAGCTCACTATCTTTACGTTCCTTACATGATAATAATTTACTAGCTAATATTAACGACCACTCTTAAAACCGTTTCTATTGAACAGACATACCTGGTGATTACTGAAATTAAACATTATGTTATAAGCTTTTAACCAATGTTCAGTAATACATAAAATATGAATATTATTGCTATTTAGAACAATTCAATTTCTAGCTCTTTGCCTATCATGCCTTATATTCTGATACCAGGTGTAAACAATTTTTATTATCACTCTGTGGAGTCATACATAGTCTACTATCCGGTGTACAAATTATAACACCTTTGTGCCTCGGGCTGGAGTTTGCGTATACGCCAGAGAGGACATCTGTTCTCGACGCCTCGGCAGTCTTGAAGTTCAGCGACGACCATCCTCGCGTCTACGGGTGCCTCTATAGGTAATGCCGACACAGACCAACTCTTCGACCACGTCCAAATCGCTGCAGACTCCGTGCTACAACAAGTCCCGTCTGCAGAGATCGTGATCCTTGGTGATTTTAACGGCCACCACGCTGAATGACTTGGTTCTCGTTTAACCGATCATGCGAGAAGATCTGTTTATGACTTTGCCTTGGCATATGGTCCGACATTAATGGTGACTTCACCTACGCGGACTCTAGATGTGGAGGATCGTGCACCTTCCCTGTTGGCCCTTCTGCTGACCTCTCATCCGGACGGATATCAGGTCCCTCCTGGCTCATTGGACCATTGTCTGATCCGGACTATGGTGCCACTCACACTCCCATCGCGGTTGCGTTCTGCAGATCGCCGTCGTGTTTGGCACTATAGGTCGGCCGATGGGGACAGGGTGGGGTCTTTTTTTGCATCCTTCTCTTGAGGACAGGGGCGGGTATGCTTGTCGCCGGATGATCCCAACGTGCTTCTGTCGCTGATGTGGTACTTCAGGGAATGGGGCTCTTTATTCTATCATCTGTGGTGTCTTGTTGGGACGCTCCTGTAAAATAGCATCGCACTATAATAGGCTTCACCAGCGCTGTTAAAAAGGAGTATAATTTCGATTTCGAACCGATACGGTTTACACAGCGCTCGGTGTGCATAGCACTACTCTCCCTAGACGTCAAGTCTAGTGGGCCTGATAGAGTTCCTTCGATTGTGCTGAAGACGTGTGCTCTTTAGTTGGCACCGGTCGTAACGTGTCTTTTCTAAAACTCTTTCTCCCTAGGCGTAGTCGCGAACTCAAAGAAGACAGCTTAGTACACCAGAACCCTAAAAAATAACCGAAAATCGACCGCTCAGACCTATCCAACTTGTTCTCCAAAATAATGAAAACCATTGTGAACTGCCAGCTCATGAGGTTGAGGATCACCAATTGAAAAGTGACTGCCAGTACGCTTTCCGTCGGGGTTGCTCAGCTGGTGATCTTCTGGGTTACCTGTCTCATAAATGGTAATGGCCAAACTAATGGTCCAAACTAATGAGTTTGGACATAGCGAAGGCCTTCGATCGGGTTTGGCACAAAGCGCTTTTTTCGAAGCTTCATTCCTATGGGCTTCCCGAGAATTTGTGCAACTGGATCAGCAGTTTTCTTGCAGATTGGAGCAACACAGTCGTAGTAGAAGGTGCATGTTCCATTTACAAGCCTATTTATGCTGGTGTTCCACAAGACTACGTGCTATCACCTACGCTGTTTCTTCTGCTTATCAATAATATGTTGCAAACCAGTAACGTGTACTATGATGCTTTATACACCGGCTGTGCCTATATTTCTCGGGAAAACGTCACCGAGTACCGGAACAAACTTGTGTCTGAAGTCGAGTCTTTGCCGGATAAAGTCTCGGTTTGGGGCGACTTAATCTGATTAAGTTCAATGCCCAGAAGACACAAGTTTGCGCGTTTACCACTAAAAAGAACCCCTTTATCGTAACTCCTCAATTTCAGGGCACTCCCCTTGTTACCTCAGCCAATATCGGAATCTTCGGCGTTGACATATCGAATAACGTGCAGTTTCGTGGTCACTTGGAAGGGAAGGCTGAATTGGCCTCTAAAAGCTTGGCGTGCTCAGCAGAGCAGGATAGTATTTTTGCCGGCACACTGCTTGCAACTTTACAAGGGGCAGGTTCGGGCTAACATGGAATACTGTTCTCATCCCTGGGCCGGGGCTCCCTAGTACCAGCTCCTTCCACTTGACCGCATCCAGTGCAGAGCGGCTCGAATCGTCAAAGACCGACGAAGACGAAAGACGAGACGAAGAGATGTTGCATCCCTTTGCATTTTCTATCGCATTTACCACGGGGAGTGTTCAGAGGAATTGTTCGGATTAATTCCAGCCACAAAATTTCATCAACGCATTTCACAAATCCACATCATCGGGATGTTTGGCGGTTCACTACTGTCGGACCGATACGAATCAGGGAGCTTCAAGAAACGAGCTTACTCCTTTTTAAAAAAGCCGGCAACGCGGCTGCAATTCCGCTGGTATTTTATTTTTTAATAGGCGGTGGTCGACATTTGCCATCAGGTGAGCCGCATGCTCGTTTGTCTCTCTCTTCTATATAAAAAAGACAATAAGACGAAGTAGACAATTATCTTTAACAATGTTCTATTTATTTTCTGGAAGTGGGAGTAATTTTTGTGATTTCAATTCGAGCCGTTCGCGGTCAGGGGCCAAAAATTTAAAACACGAAAATTCTTTATACAACTAGGATAGTACATAATTTTTAAATTTCGTTCTTGGAGGCCGAGGGGCCCCTTTAGCTTAGGGGCCCCGGGGAAATTCCCCGCCTAGCCCCTGGGTAGCTACGCCACTGTGCTTAGGGCCAATGCCATGCGCAAACTGTGAAGCGAAGTGGAACCCGCGGCCGCTCGCATCATCAATTCGCGCGATGATCGCGTATTCGCGTTCTATTAGGACACCCAGTTTTTGATATCACGCGAGCACGCGATGGTCGCATCGCTTACTCGCGCGATGATCACGTAATCGCGTTGTATTAGGACGACGCCTTATACTTGCAATTGTTGTCACTCGGTGAAACTCTAGCTTAAATTTTGAGAGTATACACTGATGATGCCGTGAAACGAAACCGTTCGGTTTTTATAATTAGTAATTTAATAATTTAAAACAAATATCTTGAAACAAGTGCAAATTTTTATCCAAATCATAAAAATCAAGAAGTATCGATTCTCATCGATCATCGTGTCTAAAATACCATATTTTGTCCAAGCTGGCCTTAATATTTGATATATGGCATTATTTATATCGTCAAATACCTAACATTCCACCTCTGCCAATTTTTAACACTAGAGAAAACTAATAAATACATATCTAATATGTTGAGATCCCCTAAAATTTTCAGATTTTTAATACCAAGAGTGTTAAAAAATTTAATAATTATATCACTGTTAACATTTCTAAATTAAAGCTATTATGGCACTCATCATTGTTTATGTCTAAATTTTAAGAATGGAAGTAATTAAGTCAAAAACGTACAAATCCTTGTTTTTCATGTCATCTGTACAACGTTGGTACAACGATAGAACTCATATTTGAAAAAAAAAACTTTCAACGTTTCCATGATCACAGAAAACGTTGTCAAATAAAATCAAACGGCGGGAAAACAAATGAACAATGACTTATTTTATAACTTTAATCAAACATTAAGCGAGTATTTGAATTTGGAACATTGAAGCGAAGCCGAATATAAAATATCTTTAATCAAGCCAGTGTTAAGAAAAAAGTGTTGGAAAATTCAGATGTCAAAAGACAGCCAACGTCTAAGCTCGTGTAATTATCCTTGTAATTTGATAAACCAGGCAATTATGACCTGCGTTTATAATAACTTAATCCAGTTTTTTGTAAAAAGACGTTTCTGTTAAGCGGTCTCGGCACCATAAATCTAAGGTCAACGGTCCTGATCTTTAAAGGACTGTCTTTAAGGAAATATATTATTTTATAGGTAATGTCCTATTCTATGAAATATTTCTTATTCCATGATGATGATCTATCACCTATGCAATCTACCTACATACATTGTTTAAATCGTTTGCGACTATCAATGTGAATACTACGCATGAAATTGTACTATTAACCAAAAGTAGAAGTAATATTAAGTATAATAAAATTATTCCTCATCACATTATACCAGTTTGTTCCATTAAAGCACATCTATGTATGATCCAATTACTGACTTGGAATACCAGCAACTAAGCACTTCTTAGAAAACACCTATGCATTATTGTTATAGACTAAACTTGAAAAACCAGCTACTTAGAAAAATATGCATTAAGCTTTTATCAGTTTCATCCAGTTTCATCCCACAGTTCACTCGTTTATCTTTTAAGCGAACTGTCCGGTGTGATTAGTTATTGGACTGTCCAATAAATAACGCCTCATTATAATGGCAGCTCGCGGCCGCAATGAGGCTGTACGCTGTACGCTGTACCGTATTTCACGCACCCTTTCCTTGTACATGTAGGGGCGAACTACAGGGACGTAATGAGAACAATAAGAAATGGGAAGAATCGGAGCAAGCTTATCGAATTACGATTAAAAATTATCATCAAGCATTACTCTAAAACATTAAAAGTTTCATTGAATTATCATTTTGAATACTTAACTTTTTTTATCAATTTCATTTTGTAAAACTTGAAAATTTAGCGTCCACTTTGGCCTAATTATATTAAATTTTAAATAAACGTTGCAGTTTTTTAGTCACTATTAAAGATAGAAAATTCTGTAGGAACAAATTTAAAAAAAGTTTTACGATTCATTTTTTGTTAAACGGTGGCAATTTCTACCTAGTAGGTGCGATGTAAGAATATCCACTACCTCATATTATCCCGTGGGTGTCATACTCGTAACAGGCAATTGAGAGAAGCTAATCCAGTACATGGGCAGCAGCATCTTCCTGACAACCGTTAAATAAAAATAAAAAAACCGCGGTTACCAACCCGCTTGCCAAGCATGGCAACTATGGCAAATACACTCGCTTTGGGGTAATCTATGGGGGAGGCTTATGTTCAGCGGTGGACTTTTGATAAGGTGTAACAGTAATGGAGGCAATTTCAAGAACCCTTTAATGATTAGGATATAAATAATTTATAAGCCACTATAGTTACAATAACGGTACGTATTTTAATGGTTTATATTTATTTGTATTTTATTTGGTAACAAGCGAAAACTTAAAGGTTTTCCAGTCCGCGCCTGCGCAGGGCGTGGTAGCTCGCGCGCCGCGGGCAGCGGGCGTGGAGCGGTCGAACGCGCGTGCGCCGATAACGCCCGCCCGGACCTCGCCCGCCGGCATTTGAACGGCTTTGCGCACCCACGAGATTCGCTCTTAGCCTCGTTTCGAAATTGCTCTCAAATTTCGTTCCCACTCACGGACGCAGTTGTTATGACCCTGTTGGTTTAGGGGTCAGCGGTCCCGCCTCGAGAACTCCGGTATTTGAATTCAACGTAGCACACCAAGTACGATTAATAAGCTTAGGTTAGCTCAACTATTATTCTTTTATATACAAATATTTAAAATTAGCTCAACTTTCAATATTTATATATTAATGACTTGGTGAGTGTAGAGAACCGGAGACGGTCCTCAGTGGTGTCAACGCATCATCATTTTGAATCTTAATCGAGGGTAGATGTAGATGTCTATGGGTCACAGCATACACTTACCCTCAGGTGGACTGTGTGCTCGTTCGTCACCCTTATTCTATAAAAAAGTTTAATACTATTAACAAATGTTTACCGTTGCTTTAAAATAGCGATTGGTAAATCACGCCGCGTAAACATTGTATGATAGTTTTGCAAAGTATTTATTATGTCTGTAATTATTGTTCATTAAAATTTTGTTACACTTGTTCTATTACTTCAGCCGTTTAGATCCAAATGCAAATAAAATTTGAGATGCATGCGTTACATAAATTAATAGAAATGGTCCATCCAACAGTTTTCTAGAATCGATTACTATCAGCAATAAAAGCGTATCTATCACAGTGACCTATGGTTATCCTAAGACTTCAGTAGGAGCGTTCGGAGGAGTGTATTACGTAGTGCAACGTTCGTCATACATTTCGAGAAGCCGTCACTCAGGGCACCGTTAATGTATAACATTTATCATCATCATAGCAGCTCATCTCAAGTCCACTGCTGAATTTATGCCTCCTCAGGGTACGCCACAAAACGCGGTTCTGACATCAGGTCGTCACTTCAGCTATTAGAGCAGGATGTGTTCGTTATGCACGCCGGTCGTCCCTTCCCAACGAATGCTCTCTACTGAGGCCTTAAACCCTTAAGGGTCAGGATTTTAAAAATATTTTTTTTATAGAAAAAGGGTGACAAACGAGCACACAGTCCACCTGATGGTAAGTGGTTGCTGTGGCACATAGACATTTACATTTATCCTCAATTAAGAATAAAAATGCAGATGCGTTGTCACCCCTGAGGACTGAGATGGAATGCTTCGTTTCCAATAAAAAGGGTCTCCGGTTCTCTACAATCACCATACGAAACACAGCAGCATTAAGCTGCTATTTTACGCTGGTATTCTGTGAGGGCGTGGTCCTACCCCGTCGTCTCTACCACGTAAAAAAAATTGTGAAGGAATCAAACAATTTGTGCTAAAGCACCACAGAGCGCAAGGTGTTGGTTCTCGGGTCTGTGCATTGCTTTGTAATCATCACCATATTACCGACACAATAAATACATTTTACTATGGGAGTATCTATTTAATTATTGGACTCGTTTTAAACGTCACACCAGTTACTCGAATCGGACAGATCAGTAGGTGTTAAAGATAATTTCTCTCCTCATCAGAACAATGCTTTATCCCATAACGATTGGTATCGGTGTTATCCGTTCATTCCGTGGTGCGTCTGCTTTAATAAAGAGCGATAATTAAATGTTGTAGTTGAGTTGTTTATACGCTGGCGGGAGAGGCGCGGGCGCTCCGCCCCCGTGAGTCGCCCGGCTCGTTGCATCGCCTCGGACTAACGAGTGCAGCCTCTCCTGCGTGTACACACATCTAATTTCGAGTGTAAAAATAGTGGTCTGTAATTTCCGGTGATACCGGTTTAGCTTTAAGTACATTACAATATATTAGCCACATAATTGAAGAGTATAATGGATTTCTCATATGACATCAGAGTCAGAGTAAAAAATTAGCGCAATGCTTCTGTTTCGTATGGTGAGTTGATAGAACCGGATACTCTTTTTAATTCCATCTTACTGCAGCGTGTAAACGCATTTATTTGCATTTGAATTCTTAATATTTTTTTAATATTTTTATAGAATAATGGTGACAAACGAGTACACAGATCACCTGATAATAAGTGGATACTGTGGTCCATAGACATTTTCATCTATTATCATAAATATTCAAAATGCACATGAGTTGTCACTCCTGAGGACAAAGATGAAATGTCTCGTTTCCAGAAAAAAAGGTCTCCGGTTATCAAATCAAATCAAATATTTTTATTCATGTAGACTTTAAACAAAGTACTTATGAACGTCAACATATCATAATAATAATAATTGTTACTTATTGTTCACACTATACTCATACAGAGAAATTAGCTACGACGAAAAACTAGCTAGAATTCACATCCAATGGAAATGAAAGGCTCTCGAGTTGAAACCTTATGCAAGCAAGAGCAGTATATGGCATTCCTCAAATATTTTGAGTAAAAATTAATGGGAATGACATTTAGAACGTTAAGTCACGTGACTTAACGTTGAATTCATTCATTTTTATAGTTTTCTATAGCTTTAACGGTCGTGGAATGTCATCTTGTCTAACACCGCATATGAAAGAAGCGGTTTAAGAAGTGATTCTCTTAAATTAATTATTTCATATTTAAGTAACAGAACGCAAAAAGTTGTCATTAACAGTATGAGCTCTTCCAGGTGGAGGGTACAAATGGGCGTGCCTCAAGGCTCAATTCTCGGCCCCTTTCTGTTTCTTGTATACATTAATGACTTACCTTACATAGTAGGGGATAACCATGATATAGTATTATTTGCTGATGACACTTCTTTAATTTTCAAATTAAGACGACAATTACTAAAATATGAAGAAGTAAATAATGCTATATCTAAATTAGTAAATTGGTTCAATGTTAATAATTTGCATTTAAATGGCACTAAAACGAAATGTATGAAATTCATGACTCCAAATGTCAAACAATTAAATACTAATGTAATTTTAAATGGGGAGGAACTGAGTCTTGTCGATACCACAATTTTTCTTGGAATCACACTAGACGCGAAGCTTCAATGGAGCCCCCATATATCAAAACTAGCAAGCAGACTTAGTTCTGCAGCATATGCTGTAAAAAAGATTAGAAATCTTACCAGTGTTGAAACAGCTAGACTAGTTTACTTTAGCTATTTCCATAGCATAATGTCGTATGGTATTTTGCTATGGGGACACACGGCCGACACTGAAATTATATTTGTTTTACAAAAGAGGGCCATAAGAGCAATTTATGATTTAAAGCCTAAAGATTCGCTGCGACAAAAATTTAAGGAAATTAATATATTAACTTTGGCCTCTCAATACATTTATGAAAATGTAAAAACATAAAAGTAAAAGTAGTATTACAAAAATAAATGATATTCATTCTGTAAATACTAGGAACAGACACCAGCTAGTAGTACCAGTTACTCGACTCTATCGAATCAGTAATTCATTCTTGGGGCGATGTATACGCTTTTACAACAAAATTCCAGAAAATATACAAAATTTGACCTGCTCAAAGTTCAAAAACTTTATTAATATATATAGATAATACCCCGGGGAATGAGGTGATCGCTACCAAGCTATTTCTAATTTGTTTTGTATTGTTAATTGTGTAACATACATGATTTTAAGCTGTTATTTAAAAAAAAGTCCCGCTGGGTTTCTTGCTGATTCTTCCCAGGACAGAGGTTTTTTTTCCGAACCAGTGGTAATTAAACAAAAGAGTGACTTTCAATAAGTATTATTTATAATCTATATTGAATAAAAAAGTTTCTGTTTCTGTTTCTGAAACTTGCTGGGAATCGATGAATGCACGAAGCTTAGTACCGTGCTTTGCGGCAGTCTTTGGGCAGAACTATTTTACCGCATTTTTATTGTCACTTTCTTGTTTGTCTGTCGTTCCGGGTGGAAGTTAGTTTAAAATGAATTTAGTAATTGATTTTAAACTAACTTCCTGATGAGCTGAACACTTGAAATTTTAAATATAGCTCAAATTTGGATGACAATGCAAGAATAATGGTAATTTTGGTAACAACGGTATTGTTTTTTACTTATTTTTTTATAATTTCACTTGTTCAATAGTGGTCTTGTGATTGGCACCTTTATACTAATCAATATGATCCCCTGGACTATATACAATTTTGATAATTGTATTTCATTTAAGATCATCAGTAGAGGACAATAAAAAACGGGCGTTAAAGTGGCTGTCAACAATCGTGTTAAATTATTGTAAAAGACAAGTTACACAGATACAATTGAAGACGAAAATTTTAAAAAATACATTCCGCTTCCAAGTTTATTTTTATTTTCCATTCTTGCGTCATACGACACCCCCGGGATGACACGGTGATGAATCGTCTAACGCAAGTACTACACGGCATTTTTTCAAGTAAAAGCTTACAAACATTGTTCAACTTTTAAAAAAAAGGTACCAACCTTTTCCAGATTATTACGTACCACAAAAGCGTTAGTATGTAGTTATGTGATCCTCAAAGCAGAGTGTCTTTTGATATTATGTAGAATATATTTTAATATAAGGGTGACAAAAGATTCAACAGATTAAGTAAGTCGTTACTAAGTACGACTGGTATGTTGCGAATGAAGCCCATGTTATGCCTGCCAGTTAGGTATTTGAAATATTTCCTAGCCTATAATTATGAAGGATATCTTACAATGCATACTAGAACACAGTAATGGCGGCACTGCAGCTTGACGGCCGTAAGACGATTAACTCAAACGGACTTCCAGCCATAAAGCCTTGCCTCTGCCACCTTGACAATGGACCTAGTATAATATGTCCTCACATATTGTTTTCTCGTCACTTGTCGAAGTTTGCGAGATATACCGAACGTTTCCCTTGTACAAAATGAAATTAACAACCTGATATTTCATTGATGATTTTCTATTTAAAAACAAATTTGAAGTGGTACATAGAATTTAAAAAATAGAAAAGACATTAAGCCGTCCCGTTTGTGATTATTGATCATTAAATATCCAAATTTTATTGGAGCGTTAGACAGCCTACAGTAAAATTGGAATGCCTCAAATACGATATAAACGTTTTAAAGAAGCATTTCAGTTCCAAATCTCAAGCATATTGCTAACAAATCACAGGCGAATAGGTCGTTAAGCCGCCATTTGTTGCCCCCGGGGGAGGTGCGGGTGGTAATTGTGTTTACAATACAACACCCCCGCGAACCCCTTTACCTCACCCCTTACCTCCTTCCGCTCATTCCTCATCCTTAGACATTGAGGCAACGCTTAGTGATCACCTTGGGAAATCCTATGAAGTTTGCAAATTTAAAGCCTCGGCATATCATTTGTCGAATTGATTTTTTTGTACTTTATTTATAAATTAAAAAATCTAAACCTTCAGATAAGATTTTCGTCGTTTCAATGAATTCCAACACCTGTTTACGAGCTTGCAAAGTGCTTAAGAATGTATAAACCACAAACGTGAGGCCGCGCTATTGGGCACATTTCATTTAATTTCGCATCTACTTAGGTACTAGAGGATTGACTCATAAATTTTTATTCAATTCCTTATTTTACAAATTCTAAACTTCTAAGCGCAATCTAAATTAAGTGTCGTGGTAGCTAAAAGTATAAACCGAGTTTTAATAACTGCACCACCGGTACCAACGAAATTATTAAATGCAATTTTAAGTTCTGATTTACCAAGTATGTGATTATTTTGTATAAAATACGTGGTAGAGCCATGCTGCAGCTATTAGTAGTATAGTTGTAGCACGAATGGGTCGGCTCGACCGGGGAAGGACCACGCTCTCACAGAATACCAGCGTAAAATAGCAGCTTAACACTGCTGTGTTTCGTATGGTGAGTGTAGAGACCCTTTTTACTGGAAAAGAGGCATTCCATCTTAGTCCTCACGGGTGACAACGCATCAGCATTTTGATTCTTTATTGAGGATAAATGTAAATTTCTATGGGTCACAGCGACCAATTACCATCAGGTGGACTGTGTGCTCGTTTGTTACCCTATCCTTTAAAAAAATGAAGAATTTATCACGCCGTAGAAAAAAATAATGAAAAAATTATTCCACGACATGTTAAGTTTACCAACAGACATTGGGGTAGTGCAGCGAGTTTTTCCAGGTCCAAAACCTTCGTAATAGTAGTACAGGCATACCTGCTCATATTACTACGAAATACGTAAGAACGGTAGGTCGTATGTACTTTACTGGTGAGGATTTGAGTTGTGGTGGCGGCGTGAGAGAATCCATCACCTCATATTGTCCCGTGGGTGTCGTATGATTCAACTATGGGATATGCCAGAAAGAGTCTATATATAGACGGTATCACCATCTTCTTTACGCCAGGTGCGAGACGTCTGGATCTGTAATCGCCAATTGGCCGGAGGCCAAGCGTTGTGATTAAGCTAAATCGTTCTGTAACGGGAGAAGCTCATGTCTTGTTCTCATGTTTACGGGATAGTGAAAATGAAGTAGTAGAATTGTGAGGATAGGTGAATGCTCCCAAGGCTGATTAATAGCCGAAAGATTCACTGTCATCGACACCGGCGGAAAGGCACACCTCATGTAATGCTTGCACATCTAAACAATGAATATTGACGTTTCCATCCCAATTCTTCTTCTCCTTTATCAGCCCGTTACAGTCCACAGCTGGCTGGACATGGGCCTCTCACATAATCGGCGGAACCTCCCATAATCACCACGGTCGCGTGTCATACAAATTAGCGAAATTTAACCTTCTCGAAAATTTGAATATCCCTCCCTAATTATAACCTATTTTCTTAATACATGTCCAAAAATATAAGTTGCATTAACTTAAGAAGAAGGAAATTGCCACTTTTAATATAGAAGATTCTGTGCATATACACTACGTTAATAATATATTTAGTTTTAGAAATGGAAGAGCAATATTTTTCTGTAAAAAAAATAATATAAAATCTTAAATTATTTAAAGGGTTTGAATAAGTTAACACAACGCAAATTATTTTATCTATACAAAATATTAACCAGCTGTATGTAAGTTGTAAGTGCAATAAGATACGAAGCACTCTCGAAACGAATTCGCTTCGCCCGTGTTCGTTAATTGTAAACAGGCCCTGAAGCATCGCGCTATAAAGCGACCTTAACGAGCGCAAGCAGCACTCCCATGAAAATCCTATAAAAAATAATAAACAATTTACGTTCCGCGACACGCGCGCCCCGCGTCGTTACGCTTAAGTATTAGCCATCAGAGATTTTTACACGAACGCTCTTCAGAGGGAAACATCCCGGATTCCCTCTCGCTTGTGTGCAATCAAGACGCCCACGTTATGTACTTTTTTCTTAACATAATACTTCAATTTTCTTTAGTGCCTTATAATTTTCTTTTTGAAACCGGTTTATGAGCGATATAAAAACAGTTCGTTAACTGCGGCATGATATTCAAATTGTGACTTGGATTATATGAATTATTTTTTTATTATTGTAAGTGCAGTATTATCATAAAAGCTATACTAATAACAAATACCTAATCTAATGTATAAAAATTAATTTTAGTTTGTTTGTATTTTATGCGCTGCTATACCGTTCATCAAATTGCGCTAAAACTTTGTCATGCTTGCCCTTGTGCGAAGGTTATAGGCATAGTACAATAAACTTACAGTAGGTGGCGCGCGTATCGTACCGACAAATTTATTTGAAAGTTATAATATATCATTCGAATTCAATGAATGTGTTATCATTCCTAATGAAACAATATAATTCTTTCAAACTTAAAACGATATTTCCGCAATTATTTCTTCTGCGGCAGCAACGTGCCGGCTAGTATTATTATAAAATCGTATAGATTACAGTGCCATATTCAATTATTACTAGAATTCTTGAAGAAAGAAAGAAATTCGTCTTACAGTATAAAATGGGTTAAGAATTCGTATAATGTTCCTAACGGATTAGCAAGCAGAAATGACAATGGGCCGGGAATATAGCTCGAAAAACCGACAACCGAAGGAGAAGAAAGGTTCTCGAGTGGCAGCCTCGTAGAAGGCGAAGTAAAGCGCGGCCCCCCACTAAATAGAGTGCGACCTGGTAAGGAAAATGTTCAGGACGTCAATGGATACAGATGTTTTCAGGACCGTGCTTTGTGGCATTCCTTAGGGGAGGCCTATGTTCAGCAGTGGACTTGTGAAGGACTGTAATGATGATGATGAATATTCCTAAAAATCAACTCTGCCAAATCACCTGAAAATTAACCAGTGTGCTATGTAAAGATTGATTTTTGATTTGTACCTAGAATTAAACAAAATTGATGGGCAGGTATGAAGATCACAGTGTCACGCTCACGCGGTCGTATTTTATGAGATGGGAAAGTTAACAATAGTTTCATTCATTGTAAACACGACCCACCATGGATAATTATTTGTAAAACCAGAAATAGATCGAAAATATTTTATTATAATTATTCGTTTATCACTCATTCATAACAGCCTCCCTATATATTGTCTCATAAGAGGCATATTTGTCATACATTTATATATTATATAATATCCCCAATATTGACCGCGTAGTGGCGGGGTTAGCACTTTTCAATATTATTATTTGCATACCTTCTGGTAAAATATGGTGGAATCTATACCATATATTTGTCACCACATTCTGTATCACTCATATTTGCAAAATAAAGAAATTCATTCATTCATTCACTATGTAATAGGAATGAGTATCGAATGTACGAATATCGTAGCAGAATAAAAATTGCGAATACGAAAACGAAAATATTTTTTTCATTAATAATAATATACGAAAAATCTTTGGCTATGGGTTTCTAGCATTGTAGGAAAGACTGACCGTAATCGCCTCGCTTGGCAGGCGGATTGGCATCACAGTATTAGAAGTTTCGCGTTTGTCGTTGCCCTAATGTTGACATTGTTAGTCTAGGTGATTAAATTTTGGGATTAAATAATATTAATAATGTCATCCAGACTGATTTTCGGTCACAGCGGCCAGTCTCAACGGAGATTAGCGAATGCGCAAGCACAGGTGCACTTTCTATTCCCTCGGTCTCAAAGCCCAAGCGACAGCAAGCCGACACGACCGGAGAGAGATCAGGCGCAGGACCAACGATTTTACATGCTTTCCGAGGCACGGGGGTCAAACACCGCCAACTTCCTGACCCCGGGCTGCTAGGTACTGAGCAGTTCTTGACAGAAAAACCCAATAACTGATTTTGTCTCGACCCGGGATTACAACCCAGGACCTCATGATCGGCAATCGCGTTTACAACCACTAGAGCAAGGCAGTCCAATGCATTTTGAGATTAGTGTTTTAGTCGGTGTGGGTCCCACATAATTCGGCTTGCCCCTACGAGACGAATATGGATAAGCATTTCCCCATGAATAAAAAAGGTACATAAAGTTGACCTATCTTATTTTATTTGTTAGCCTCTCAGAATCCACTGATGCAAAAGAAGGCATTTAACCTTTTTTATAGAAGTACGGGTGATAAACAAACATCCAGTCCACATAGATTGTAAGTGGATGCCGTGGCCCAGTCTCTATTTCTATCATACAAATATGTTATTACTCCTGAGGACTAACTTGCAGTGCCTCGTTACCATTAAAAAGGGTTCCGGGTTTCGTCACTTACCAAAAGAAATACAGCGACATTATGCTGCTATTTCAGGTTGGTTCCTTCTACAGTTGAGGCGACTCGTTCGGTCTGCAGCCACACTACTCTGCAGCGCAGCTGTAATTACAGGTAGAGCCAAGTTATGCCTTCACAGGTTTGTTCATACACACAAAACTGGACAGGCAGCTTGATGAGCAGATATACTCACATTGGTCATGCTGATCAATCATCACTGTGAGATTGGTGTTCAGAAAAATGGTTTATCTGAATTTATCTGAAGCCATGAGTGTCACATCTCATAGTCACCATAGTTCCCATAGCTACGACACCCACGAAATGGGGCGAATGATCCGCTCGCCACAACACAGCACGATACAATATATTACTTCAAACTAAATAAAGACTTGGGTTTATAACGAATACAACTAAAAGGTGCAACAATGCATACGGGTTTGCACAATCCACGATTAAATCAATTTCGTCGAATTATAAACTGAGGACGTTACGCACTCACACACACAAACGTATTCATTAGATGTATGTATATTGAGTGAAAATAAAACCGGCCCGCGTCGAAAGCAACAAGTGTATAATTCTCAGAATACCTAACAAATGTTACGTTTTTTCCGTCGTCCAAGCAACATGGCCCAATTAAAGCGGCGACACGGACGACCGTATGTACGGACTCTCTCCTTATAATTTATTCGCTAAGATTTTTCGTTTTTTTTAGCGGTTTTTTTTTGTTCGATCGCAATCGAGATCGTAAACACCTTGTTTAGTTGTCCCCTGTTCTTTGTTAACGATGATATGCAGTCATGATCCAGGTTATTATTAAAAAAATATTAAAATCTATTAAAATTTTGTAAAGTTGGCCAGTTATATATCATTTTTATATAAACTTCGATATCAATAAAAGAACATTTAGCGATGACAATGTCTTAAATGTCTTAAATGCAGATTTTAATAATTTATTTGACTATAGATTGATAGATTCCTTAATTGTAATAAGTATCATCAGCATCGTTATTATTATTACGGATTATAAAATCCTAGTAATAAACATAGGCCTGCCAATAAATTGCCTCAAACCATGACATCTGCTTTTATTTGGATAATTCGAACAAAAATAAATACATAAGAACTTGTGGGATTCGGTCATAGTGTTTGCTATGAGTCAGCTAAAAGTGTATTCGGGGACATAGACAATTTCAGCCCCAGGCTTTCTAATTTTATTTTAAAAGTTATTTCAGCCAGTGCCCCGACGGTGCGGCTCTATATTCGTGCGGGCTCCGTGCAGTCCCGAAGCATCGATTCTTGGAAGTCTTTAATTGCATCCACTCTGGCGCAGATCGAACGCTTAAAATCGATTTTTTATTCGATTTCTTCTCATGTGAGCCTCGAGTTCGGAATCGCTGTTTTTTCGTTTTGCGATAGTGAACGTTGTGTTTATGCAAATTTTACACGCATCTACTGAAACTTCTCAATTAATTAAGGTTAGTGACAGCAATGCGTATACAAAAACTTAATTAAAGTGGTAATTAAAGAGGGAAATGAACTTTTTAGTACGTGAAGATTAAGTCGCCCGTAGTAAATCGATACAGAATTTTAGATACTATAATGGAATAACTTTGATAAAGAAAAAAAAAAGAAAATATCTATTTCTAAAATATTATTATCAAGAAATGCAGTCTAATATTTTAATCGTAAATTGGAGTGCAATTATATTGGTACAGGAAACTCAGGCGTAAAAATAATAAAATAAACATTGTTTTGTACATGCAAGGAATTATTTTAATTGGAGACATAAAAGATCGGGAGCATTAGTCCCAGTTTCAGTATTTCAATGAACGGAATTGTCGCATTCGCAACATTCACCGAAGGGTTTGCGTTTTTGAGACTTTGAACGAAAAAGATCTTAAACTTGGAAAAGTGTTAAAACTTTATTTAAATGGTAATAGATTTCAAAATGGCTTAAATAATATCTTAAAATAGTCTACATTCTTGATGTATTTAAATTCCAACCTTTTATTTAACAATTTAAGTGCATATTTGTATGGACACGTTTGTCTAATGAAAACGTAATACTTAAAATATTTTTCACTTTGTTTGTTATGCTTTAGAGTTTATTTTTAAACGTCAATAAAGCTTTTCTTACTTCAGTTTTACATTACTCTAGCAGATAATGAGGTGAAACAACTCAAAATGCAAGCGAACTTAAATATGTAGAGTTTTATCTATCGAATCGGTTATCTGAATCTCTTTGGAGAGAAATATTTAATTCGTTCTGAAACCATCTATTCTAATAACGTAGGAATGTTAAAAAAACTTTATAAATTTTGCATTCCTAATTTGTTTTAATATAGCAAAGTTATCAGTGAGGAAAGTCCTTTTATTTTTATTACATGCTTTATATTAGCTTAACCTTGTATATATGTATGAAGGTAAGTAAGTATATATGTATGTATTTATGTATGTATATATAGATCTCATCGTATGTATGAATTTAATGGAATTTTATAATAAAATTCCGATAAATTCGTACCTATACATACATTTCTGAAAGTTTGCAGACGTAAGATTCTCAATAGGATCATCACAGCTCACGATCAATGCGTGTTGTTGCATGATTGTGTGCGTGTGTGTTTTTTTTACTCTTATTTTTTTTATTCTAGAATACTGTAGATAACTCGGGTTTAATTTTATATTTGAGTAACTGATTTTATTTTTTTTGATCAAATTTTTGCTTTTGCTGTGACTGCCGTGAGGTGACGGGTTATTAAGAGAATCCATCGCCGCATTTCGCCCGAAAAGGCGAATATGCGATATGCCAAATTTTTTTTTGCTTACAATAGATGGCGATAGAATCATCTCTCTTACGCCGGACGTAAAATATCCAGACCAGCAACGGGGAACAGGGTCAAAGCTGTGAGATTTCTGGTATTGAGATCGTCGATCCACCTGGCAAGTGTGACGATTAGGCAAATCCTCCCTAAGTTGGGAGTAGCCCATGTCTTTTTGACTTTTCCGGGCCGACGTTCTTCGACGACGATTTTACCTGAATTGGTGACGTTAAATTCGAATCTTTAGTTCGTATTTAACGTCATCAATATAGGTAAAATCTAAAGATAAAGATTATGTTTAACTAGCGAACCGCCCTGGCTTCACGATCTAGTAATGTGGCGTTATTTTTAAATTTAAGATAGTTATCATTACCATCATCATTACAGCCCTTCACAAGTCCACTGCTGAACATAGGCCTCCCCCAAGGAATGCCACAAAGCACGTTCCTGCATGTCTTACCAGGTCGTCACTCCATCTAGTGGGGATTCGCCCTACACTTCACCTACCGATACGAGGCTGCCACTCGAGAACATTTTTCCCCATCGGTTGTCGATTCTTCGGGCTATATGACCGGTCCATTGCCACTTCAACTTACTAATCCGTTGGGCTATGTCGGTCACTCTGGTTCTACTGCGGATATCCTCATTTCTAAGTTTATCACGCAGAGAAACCCCGAGTATAGCCGTCTCCATAGCTCGCTGAGCAACCTTGAGCGTCCTCATACGGCCAGCAGTGAAGAACCACGCCTCAGATCCATAAGTCATCACTGGCAACACGCACTGGTTGTACAATCTCGTTTTCAGGTTTTGAGGTATACCTGACGAGAAGATGTGTCGTAATTTCCCGAACGCTGCCCAGCCGAGTTGAATCCGTCGATTGACCTAGTAAGATAGTTAAAGACCATTTATTTCATAAATTTCAATGTGTCTGTGAACATGTTTAAGATCTCGCAAAATAACACCGATTCCTGCCAAGGATGTTTAAAAAACATCCTAATTTATATAGAGAAGATGGATGGGGGCTACCATCTGCTTGACATCCTATAATTAATAAAATTAAATCAAAACCCAAGCATACCACTGCAACACTTCAAGATGCTGTAAGCTCGTTCTGAGTAGATCGGACCAAATTTCATATTCAAAAACAGAACTATGTCATCAAGACGTCAAATATCTCAGTCCCCCCATGACCATGGGTGCTGTAAATCCGTAAAATTAGTTTAATTTAACAAATCTTCAAGTTTTTCGGATAGATACAGCCATTCCGAAGATTAGCCCGGACAGACAGACAGACGGATAGACAGAATTTTAAAAATGTTTTTTTTATGTCTTAATAGCATTCAAAATACCACTAAAGCTTTTTTATATGTAAAGTTTATTTTTAATGACAATATACAACAATTAATACCAGGCTTAAGAAAATGGAAATATGATAATAATAATTCATTAATCATTTGGATAAATACGAATACGGTTAGTAAATTGATTTTTAGATCCCACGAAAGCTCTTACCTTCCATTATGTATGTTGTACATAAACCTGTGGTACAACTTAACGTATAATAAGTACTTTTAATAATACATGCTATGAAGAGTATATAATATTAATTATGGAATAAATTTTTTTTTTTTTTTCAATTACGGCACAAATCCACTGTTGAACCCATAGGTCTTTATAATAAAATTATTGTAATTAAAAAACACCACCTACTTTTTAACACTTTATTTAATACTACACGATATTAAAGAATTAAATGCAAATCAAATCAAATTAAATATCCACTTACAATTCAAGAAAGAAATTTATTGTATCCATAATACATAAATTAACAGCATAGTGACATATCCAGATAAAATGAAAAATATATTACATTACTTTAAAAGTTACTGAACTTGAAGATACTACGAATTATTTACAAGTAATATAAGATTCAAAGGTAATTGTTTTCTTTTTAGCGAACATTTAATATTGCTTAAATCGTTCTTGCAACATTTTTACAGGGGATGTCATTAATTGAAGGAAGTATTCTAATGGGTGTAATGTGTAAGGTAAAATACAAACTTTCCGAGGAAAAAACAAGCTTGGCTTTATATTGTATACTATACTGACAGATAGAGGAATCTGCTGCATCTTGTTGAATCCACAGTTTTTCTCGGAATTACAGTTGACAGTTATCTAAATTAGCTAGCAAAACTTAGTTCTGCAGCACATGCTGTAAAAATATTAGAAGCCTTACATGTGTTGAAACAGCTAGATTAGTTTATTTTAGTTATTTCCATAGCATAATGTTGGAATCTTGGTAATGCGACTGACATTCAAACTATCTTTGTTTTACAGAAGAGAGAATCCATTAGAGAAAAAATTAAATAGATAAATATGTTAACTTTGGCCTCAGTACATTTCCGAAAATTTAATGTATAAACACAAAAACAAAAATAGTTTTATTAGCCCCTGAGCTACCACGGCATTATAATATTCCATGTTAATCCTACACAAATCGCTCCGGGTTCAAATTGACTATTTATTATTTTCTACTCCTCTATAATCGCCTTAGTCGACCCCAAAGTTAAAAAGTATAAAATTTAAAGGCAGCTGTATAGATTTCCTAAATAAGCTGAGTTGAAATGTCTGTATGTCTGTATGTAGTCCCGTCTATGAATAATTTTATCATTCAAGGAAAGAGCTTAACTTCTTTCTAAAAGGCCGGCAACGCATCTGCAATTCCCCTGGTGTTGCAGTTGTTCATGGGCGGCGGTAGTCATTTACCATTAGGTAAGCCGTTTACTCGTTTGCCCTCTATACTATAAAAATCTTTGATTTAAAGATCGATTATAAATAAATATTCCACAGGTATGTATGTAGAGGCACACTTCCTATAACTTGGAACTATCGCTCTATTTTGCATTTATTTCATTTTCATTTCTTATTATTTTTATTATTATTAATTATTTTTAATTTACTGAATCATATTAAATACGAAGTAATTACTTTATTGAATTGTATAAAATATCACACAAGTAAAGTTGAATGCTAAATTATAACGAGTGTAAGATTCTTGTTTGCAACTGTATGCACTTATTTACTCGCGGCTGTATTATGTGGTCTTTGGTTTTTATATACATCGTCTATCTACACAGACTATATACAATAAAACCTATAACTGTGCTTCTTCGTGTGCTATAACTATATAGTTTGACTATAATATATGTGTGTATGTCGGAATATAGTGATAATCAGTGGACACTTGTGCTTTTTCTTTGATTTTTTTTTATAGGATAGGGTGACAAACGAGCACACAGTCCACCTGATGGTAAGTGGTTGCTGTGACCCATAGACATCTACATCTATCTTCAATAAAGAACCAAAATGCAGATGCGTTGTCACCCGTGAGGACTAAGATGGAATGCCTCTTTTCCAGTAAAAAGGGTCTCCGGTTCTCTACACTCACCATACGAAACACAGCAGTGTTAAGCTGCTATTTTACGCTGGTATTCTGTAAGAGCGTGGTCCTTCCCCGGTCGAGCCGACCCATTCGTGCTACAACTATACTACTAATCTAGGTGCAGCAAGGCTCTACCACGTAAAAAAATTTTGATACCCGACTGGTACAAAAAAATATATAAATGGATCAGACCGTAAAATAGCTGTTAAAAGCTACTTTTTAATTAGAGTTTCGTTTAGATTGATTTATATTTCCATATGATTTTCAATTTTTTAATTTTTAGTTTGGCAATACTTTTTTCACGTTAAACTTGTTCATGACGCTCGATGAACGAAATGGCAAACAAAGATAATGATTTAAACAAAATAATTGTCCCAAAAATGGTTTAATTTCGTTCCTTTATTCTTGTTCACTTTATGTAGCATAGATTGAATAATTCTTCATCTTCTTGATAAGCCCTTAAAGTCCACAGCTGGCTGGGCCTTTTCAAGAAATGACAAATGTCTTGAAAATAAAAGAAAGAAATGACAAAATGATGGATATAATACGTGACCGCTGATACTCTCACGCTGGAATTGAGATGGAAGAATCAGGTTAAATTCTCATCAATCATTTGTTTTAGACTCTTATACTTTTTCCTGTGTCAAGTTAGTGATCTGCATAGTGTTAGTTAGAAGTACAACTTGAGAGTTTCGCCTATATTTTTATCATCATCATCATCATTACAGCCCTTCACAAGTCCACTGCTGACCATAGGCCTCCCCCAAGGAATACCACAAAGCACGGTCCCGAGCCACCTGCATCCATCGACTTCCTGCATGTCTTACCAGGTCGTCACTCCATCTAGTGGAGGGACGCCCCACACTTCGTCCGCCGGCACGAGGCCGCCACTCGAGAACCTTTTTTCCCCATCGATTGTCGGTTCTTCGAGCTATATGGCCGGCCCATTGCCACTTCAGCTTACTAATCCGTTGGGCTATGTCGGTTACTCTGGTTCTACTGCGGATATCGTCATTTCAAACTTTTATCACGCAGAGAAATTGCGAACATAACCCTCTCCATAGCTCGCTGAGCGACCTTGAGCGTCCTCATACGGCCAGCAGTGAAGGACCACGTCTCAGTTCCATAGGTCATCACTGGCAACACGCACTGGTTGTACAGTCTCGTTTTCAAGTGTTGAGGTATACCTGACGAGAAGATGGGTCGTAATCTCCCGAACGCTGCCCAGCCGAGTTGAATCCGTCGATTGACCTCTCGGTCAAGGTTGGACTTACCTAGTCGGACTATTTGTCCCAGGTACACATAATATATTTTAAGTTACCATTATTTCACTCACTATAAAATTTTAACTTATTTCAATAAAAAGTTTTAGCACCTTATTTTTAAATGATATAAAACACAAATAAAATAATTAAATTTAGATACTGGCTTTTGATTGATTTTCTCTGTGGCTTCGAACAACAGTTTTTTACCCGACAACATTAGATGGTATACGGATGTCCTTTAGTAAATAAATTATTTTTCTCTTCTTTTAATCAGGCCGTTTGCGTACTTTTATGTAGAACGGATTTGACATGATCGTCACGCTCGACAATCGCAGTTGCAGACGTATCGCACCTCTAACACTGCTGCGCGTCACCGGTCTGTTTTACGTCTGATAATATTAATATATATAGATAATATTTCGTTTAGACTCACATAATTATTTTTATAGGATTAGGGTGACAAACGAGCACACAAGCCACTTGATGGTAAGGCGTTGCTGTGGCCCATAGACATCTATATCTATCCTTGATTATGAATCGAAATGCAGATGCGTTGTCAGCCGTGAGGACTAAGAAAGAATGCCTCGTTTCCAGTAAAAAGGGGCTCCGGTTCTCTACACTCACCATACGAAACACAGCAGCATTAAGCTGCTATTTTACGCTGGTATTCATTTAAATTCGCAAATTTAAATTCGCAAACGAAGATAGATGTATATGTCAATAGGCCACAGCAACCACTTATCATCAGGTGGACTGTGTGCTCGTTTGTCACCTATATAAAATAAATAAAATAATAATTATTCTATATAAAATAATAATAATTTAACTTCCTCAGTAGAAAGCTTCCTGCGTTGCGTGCGACGTGGAGGTGCGTTTCCAATATAACTAGAGTGGTAACTCAAGACAACAGCGTGTGTTCATCATGTCGCTCTCTAAGGCCTTACCCTGTTTTTACAGTTGCAGGTTGTTTTATTGGCACTTGTACAAAATCTAAGCATGTATTCTAAAAACAGATTGAAATATTATATTTAAATAACTAGTGATTGCTCAAGTGATATACGCTTGCTTTAAATTTCATATGTTTCTCGACTCGAGTACGATCCCTGTCAGCACCGATGGGATTCTTAACTGTAATAAGGTGTTGATTTGCTGCGTGATCAACGATAAAACAAAATATCAAAAGGAAACTTGCATGTCTGCAAAGAAATATTTCAAAGACATGTGACGTTCGCCAACACTCTTTGGGACAGCACGGCAGTCTTTCAAAAACTCTCTCAGAAGAGAGGGTTATGCCCAGCTGTGGGACGTGTACAAGTTGTCACTTTAATTTTTTAAATAATAATACTAGCCGAGGCTGGTACTGGCTTGAGCCGTGATAGCTCAGAGGATAAGCTCTCGCTGTAAATTTCACAGTACGCGAGCAACCTGAGTTCGGACCCCGCGGGCACCAATGAAATTGTTAATTGTAATTTTAAGTTCTGATTGACCACGCGCTCAGTGGTAAAGTAAAACATCGTGAGGAAATCTGTATGTCTGAGAAATAAGAGAAAAAAAATATTTCAAAGACATGTGAAGTATGCTACCACGCTTTGAGGCAGCGCGGCGGACATTTCCTTGCCCTAAAACCCTCTCAGAAATGAAAGGAGGCCTGTGCCCAGCAGTGGGACGTATATAGGCTGTAACTTTAATACTTCACTAATGATTTATATGAAGCACATTAAAATATATTTTAACAATAATAACGTGACTACAGTTTTGACTATAGTGTATATCTAAAAAAAATTATAATTTTGATTAATTTAAAAGGATCGAATTTCAATTAAGCAAGCGAAGTCGCGGCGAAAGAGTAGTGAATTGAAGACAGGTGCACGACCTCCCGTTCAGAGCAAGGTGCAAGTAACAAAACCGATCAGGTGTATTTGTTTAAACAAGGTGCTCCCTAAGTGTCTCAAGGACTGTCGTTAAATTAATAATCACTCAGTTTCAACGCGAACCGTTGGAGGAACTAAAACGATTTTATGTAGTCCGATAAAGAGACAAGGGCGAACAGTTTTTATTCATTATTAGTTTCTATACACGATCGCCGTTTAGAAAATTTAGAATTACTGAAAGAGCGTGCTAAGGAGCTTTTAAGTCTGTCATCATCATCATCATTACAGCCCTTCACAAGTCCACTGCTGAACATATGCCTCCCTAAGGAATGCCACAAAGCACGTTCCTGAGCCACCTGCATCCATCGAATTCCTGCATGTCTTACCAGGTCGTCACTCCATCTAGTGGGCGGACGCCCTACACTTCGTCCGCCGGTACGAGGCCGCCACTCGAGAACCTTTTTTCCCCATCGGTAGTCTGTGTTTCGAGCTATATGGCCGGCCCATTGCCTCTTCAGATTACTAATCCTTCGGGCTATGTCGGTAAGTTTAAGTCTGTGGTTAAAGTTAATCTCGCTGGTTTTGAGTACAGGAGCAACGTCTCTATATTCTACTAAATACATTTCGGAGAGTGTGCGCCAGAATTGCATGATTTGATCCCTGTCTCGCACTTTCACCATCGGACAACCACCACTTGACCAGTCTCCATTCCTTTGTTGTCAAAATACCAGGCATTTGCACGAAACGATTTGCTTCGCCGTTCGTAATACCACAGCAACGAAGTGGAATTATTTGGCAGGTTTGTCATTTCATCCTATTAAAATTTAAGTGTTTTGAAAGCAAGTGGATAGACTTTTGTAAAGCTAAATCTTTGCTTTATCACAATTTTTACAACTTTAATATAATGGATTTCCGCAAAGTAACGCCTATTCTATTTATAAATTATCTTAATTGGGTGTGCTGTGTGCAATTATGCGTTGAATGGTGGTTTGGAATCAATATCAATCTTTATTTCCTTAAAATTCACTTACACACGAATGCTCAGACGTCTTTTCAAAAACAGTAGAACTGGACTCTAGGGACATCAAAATTAAGTGATATATAATGAAATTAGAGCCATTACAACAACTTCCAGATTCACAAAGAGGATTCAATTCATACCAGATGCAAAAAAAAAAACAGTAGCCGTCCGATGCGAATCGGGCTCTTGTTGGCAATTTTACATTTCTTTTATCTTTAAAATTAAGTTTTTAGTATTTAGTATTTTTCAAATGATAAGTGCAAAAATAGGGTATTAAAATATATGTAATTTATTTAGTTTAAAAACTTCCATTGATTATTGGACAAAGATAAAGCAAAAAACGTTTATCAGCTCAATATTTGAAAATTATAATTAATTGAGGTCATTGTAGGCGCGCACGTCGCGACCCCTGCCAGCCCTTTTCAGGGCTGCAATTCACAGCTGCGCACCCATGCTAACGAGGGTTAGGCGTCCCCAAGGCGACGCACACCAGCCTAGTCCCTGGTGTGGAATGCAGCGTGCAGCGGCGATGGGGACCGCCACCCGTCACGCACAGCCCGACACGGCGAAGGTGGAGGACAGAGTGCAGAGTTGGCACGTGGAATGTTAGAGGAAGCATGAAAGATAAGACGAATGAGTTGATTGAAATAATGAAAGAAAGAGAATTAGATGTCGTGTATGTCAGAGACCAAACGGAAGGGCAGTGTACTGAAGAGCTCCCTGGCGGCGTTAGCTCTATGGTCCGGAGTCCCGAGAGCGAGAGCGCCCGCCAGGGAGTAAGTGCTGCTGTCGTCTCGGTTGGTCGACGTTATGACTGAATATAAGATTGTGAACTCAAGACTTTCTGGGTTCGCTTTAAATTGGGACTGACGAAGTTATTCCTTTTAGCTGTTATGCGCCGGTAGCTTCGTCGTCCAGGGCTGAGCTGGAGGAGTTTTGGGAGAATGTAAGAGAAGTTCTAGATTTGGCTAAGGAAACGAAAGAATTGTTGTATGTGGTGATTTGAATGGATGGGTTGGTACCGCTCGACCAGGGTACGAGTCGGTGCTTGGAAAGTTGGCGATAAAAGGGTTAATGATGCTGGCAAGCTTATATCATGTATGCAAGGGGTCGTCTTTGTGACAAACACTATGTTTAATCACAAGAAAATCCATATGTATACTAGAGAAAGTAAGAATGAGAGAAGTATGATCGATTTGTTCCTGGTGGATGACCGACTGCGAAAACAGGTGATGGATACAGTGTTCAGGGTGCTGACCTAGGAACGGATCACTATCTAGTGATTACTAGATTTAGGGTCTGTTCGCGGGTTGGCGCTACCGGACGGCGGTAACAGAACCACAGTCGGTCTGTCGCATCCGAAGTTGGAAGCTTCAGGAAGCAGATACTAGGGACAAATATCATGCGAGGGTCTGAAAGCTTGACACCATCGATGGCAGAAGTGAATGTGTGGAGAGAACATGGCAGAACCTTAGGGATGGAATGGTAAGTGCAGCGGAAGAAGTGTGTGGAACAATAAAAGAGGCAGTAGTAAAAGAAGAGATGCATGGTGGAATGACGAAGTGAAAGAAGCTGTAAAGAAGAAGAAGAAAGCATGGTTAGACTACTTGGCCTCTAGTAATGATGAAGTGAAAGGAGAATAAGCTGCAGAAAGTTCACACGAAAGCATTGATTGAGGAAACGTGCGTGAAAAGGTGTAGAATGAAGCGGAGGTTGTCGCACAACTTTAAGGAGAACTCAAACTCTTCTGGAAAGAGGTTGGAAGGACCCGAAGTGCGACGGCCTTAGAATGAACAAAGTGCTTTCGAGAACTAATGACGTCCTCACAGAAAAATCGGACGTCATGCAGCGATGGAGCGAATTTTATAGAGAAATGTATGCGTGTGATGATCTTAGTGAGGGATCCGGGGATGACTCCGTGACTGGTACGCCAGACCTGGACCTCGATGACACTGAGGTCATCAGTATGAAAGAGATTGAACGTGCGATTCGAAGTTTGAAATGTGGTAAGGCTGCGGGACTAGACAGAGTTACTGCTGAAATGGTCAAGTATGGTGGGCCTCGCGTCTGGGACAGCTTTCATCTGCTGTGCAATTTGTGCTGGCGGACGGGGGATGTCCCGGATGATTGGCGATCCGCAGTCATTGTGCCTTTATATAAAGGTAAAGGTTCACATTTTGACTGCGGGTGCTATCGGGCGATCAGCTTGACCAGTTTAGCAAGTAAAGTATACTCGAAGGTTTTGACAGGATGCAAGAGAAATCGGAAGATTTCTATGGGAGGCTCAACGTGATTTAGACCTGGAAGAGGATGCACGGATCAAGTGTTTCTCTCCGCATGATCACGGAGAAGCTTCTGGCTGCTAACCAGAGGATTTTCTGTGCTTTTGTGATCTTGAAAGCATTTGATAAGGTTGTAAGGAAGAAAATGTGGGAATTGTTGCCGGGCACGGTGTGGATGGTCGATTGCTAAGGGCTGTACAAACTTTACTGTGACTGTAAAGCCTGTGCGGGTAGGGCATGACCTGTCACCCATGTTTAGCGTCCAAACGGGCGTAAAACAGGGTTGTGTCATGTCTTCCTGGCTGTTCATACTATATCTCGACAACTGTTTACAGAAGTTAAAGATAGCTGTCTGGGTGTGAAATTGGGTGACATAAAAGTAAATTGTCTGCTGTATGCTGATGATGCAGTGCTTATTGCACCATCAGAGGCAGAACTGCAGCATTAGTCACGTGTATGAAAGAGGAATGTGAAATTAAAGGTCTCCGTTTGAATGCCAATAAAACTAAGGTTCTGGTATTTGAAAGGGACGAAGAGAGAACGAAATGTGAAATATGGGTAAATCAGGAATGTCTAGAACAGGTAAATGAAATTGTATACTTGGGGAGTGCTTTTAGCCGGGATGGAAGATGTGATTTAGATGTGGACAGGCGTGTCGCTGCCGGGAACAAAGTCAATGGTGCCTTGACTGCGTTAGTCAAAGGCAAGGCGTAGTGAAGAGTGCACGCCTTGCAATACATAACGCAGTGTTGGTACCGACTTTGTTATATGGCAGCGAAACCTGGGTATGCCAGAAGAAGCATAAAAGCAAGTTGAATGCAGTGGAGATGCGATCTCTTCGTAAAATGTGCGGCGTTACCATGGCCGACCGAAAGCGAAACGAAGAGATTCGCAATATGGCAGGTTTGAAGATGACCTTATCACAAAAATTAATAAGGGCGTGCTTCGATGGTTTGGGCACGTTGAGCGAATGAGTGAAGACCGAATGGTGAAGAAAATATATAGCGCGAGTTAATATTAAAAGGTGTCGAGTAGACCGAGACTAACTCGAAGACCATGTGAGCAAACTGCTCGAAGAGGGAGGTCAAGAGTACTCGGATACCTAGACGTGCATGTATGAAGAAGATTATGAATCTGAAAGAAGCGAAAGAGGTATGTAAGGATCGTGACACTTGGCGATCTGTTCTCTCTGGCTACCCCGTCAGGGACTGTGCGTGAAGATAAGTAAGTAAGTAAGTATAATTAATTGAGAGCGACATTATCTTTATATTATTACATTAAGTAGTTAAGTTAATTGTACAACCAGTGCGTGTTGCTAGTGATGACCTATGGATCTGAGACCTGGTCCTTCACTGCTGGCCGTATGAGAAAGCTCAAAGTCGCTCAGCGAGCTATGGAGAGGGCTATGCTCGGGGTTTCTCTGCGTGATAGACTTAAAAACAAGGATATCCGCAGAAGAACCAGAGTAACCGACATAGCCCAACGGATTAGTAAACTGGAGTGACAATGGGCCGGCAGAAGAAAGGTTATCGAGTGGCAGCCTCGTACCGGCAGGCGAAGTGTAGAGCATCCCACCACTAGCTGCAGTGACGACCTGGTAAGACATGCAGGAAGTCAATGGATGCAGGTGGCTTGGGACCGTGCTTTGTGGCATTCCTTAGGGAAGACATATGTTCAGCAGTGGGCTTATGAAGGGCTGTAATGATGATGATAATGATGATGACTTTAAGTTGCATTTATTTAATAGATGACATGTCGTAATACTCTTATTTAAAAAATCCCATAAACAAAAAACAACATACAATAACGTTCATTTAATTTTGTAATGCGACCAACTTTGTAAAATTGAGTGTCAATGGGCCGGCAAAAAGTGACAATGGGCCGGCAGAAGAAAGGTTATCGAATGGCAGCCTCGTACCGGCAGGCGAAGTGTAGAGCATCCCACCACTAGCTGCAGTGACGACCTGGTAAGACATGCAGGAAGTCAATGGATGCAGGTGGCTTGGGACCGTGCTTTATGGCGTTCCTTAGGGGAGGCCTATGTTCAGCAGTGGGCTTGTGAAGGGCTGTAATATGATGATAATGATGATGACATTAAGTTGCATTTATTTAATAGATGACATGTCGTAATACTCTTATTTAAAAAATCCCATAAACAAAAAACAACATACAATAACGTTCATTTAATTTTGTAATGCGACCAACTTTGTAAAATTGAGTGTCAATGGGCCGGCAAAAAGAGTGACAATGGGCCGGCAGAAGAAAGGTTATCGAGTGGCAGCCTCGTACCGGCAGGCGAAGTGTAGAGCATCCCACCACTAGCTGCAGTGACGACCTGGTAAGACATGCAGGAAGTCAATGGATGCAGGTGGCTTGGGACCGTGCTTTATGGCGTTCCTTAGGGGAGGCCTATGTTCAGCAGTGGGCTTGTGAAGGGCTGTAATGATGATGATGATAATGATGATGATAATGACATGTCGTAATACTCTTATTTAAAAAATCCCATAAACAAAAAACAACATACAATAACGTTCATTTAATTTTGTAATGCGACCAACTTTGTAAAAATTCTTACATGGCCATTTATTAAATGCAGACTCAGTGCATAAAATCATAAAAGATTTTACTGATGCTATAATAAATTTTATAATAAACGGTGCGCACAACTTATCAACTTTATGTGGCAATTTTTCGATATCATAGTATTAGTCCGTGTAGTGGCGGTGTAAGAATATCCACTACCTAATAGCATCCTGTGGGTGTCGTAAGAGGCGACAGAAGGAAACTGAAACAGAAATGGGCAGCAACAGATTCTTGATAAAAACTCAAATTAATAAAAAACTGTAGTTGCCAACCCGCCTGCTAAGCGCGGCAGCTATGGCGAATACCTCTCTATGAGGAAATTAACAGGGGAGGCGTATGTTCAGCAGTGTACTTCCATAGGATGTAATGGATGGATGAGTGGACAGTATTAGTCAACAGAACAATAGAAACAATCTGGAACATAAGGAGGATCTAGACTTTTTGCAGGGCATTTACGTAAGTTATTTTGTTAAGGGGCTACAATTATTATTGCGAGATTACAGAATCTAAGATAGCTGGCGATTTTCTTAGATCTATTTGGTTTTATAAATGAATAACCTCTTCAAACATTTTTGAGAATAACGCCGTAACACAAAACAATAGATGAAATGGACAAGTGAATGCTTTTTTTTACATAATCAGGGTGACAAACGGAAACAAACTCCGCTTGATGGCAAATTGATACGGTGGACTGTAGACATCTAAATCTATACTCGGTTAAGAATCGAATAGAATGCCTCATTTCCAAAGAAAATGGTCTCTTGTTTTCTTTGAACCACGTATAAATAAGTAATCATTATAATTTAAAAAATTAATAAAACTTATTAATAGTTAAATAAATAAGTGATACTCGATCGTAAATCCACCAAATGAGAGGGCGTCAAAGCCAAGCATTCGAACTAAGCCCATGTCCAGCAGAAAGCTAATTATGGTTGATGACGATATTAAGAGTAAAAAAAGGCCAAGTGCGAGTCGGACTCGCGCATGTAGGTTTCCATACCATCGTACAAGATTTCATACTATCTAGGTAAAAACACGTTTCTAGTAGGGGAGCCCCCTTTAATTTTTAATTTATTTTCATTATTTGTTGTTATAGCGGCAAAGGAAATACACATTTTGTGAAAATTTCAATTGTCTACCTACTACAGTTCATGAGATACAGCCTGCTGACAGACTTTGACAGACAGCGGAGGCTTGGTAATAGGGTCCCGTTGGTTACCCTTCGGGTACGGAACCCTAAAAAGGGCGTAATATGTGCTAACAACAATGTAAAGCTCATTACTTACGAGTAAGATATTCAGGATTTAAAATGCAGCTTATTTGTCGGTAATTTACTTTTATTATGACACTTAAAGTTGATATTATACTTACATAGGCAGGTATAATATAACGCAATAAAAACAGTACGAAGGCTAGTTATAATTACTGAACGAATTTTAAATATAAATACATTTACGCTTGTAATTTTTACACCTGTCAATCAAATGACAAAAATCATTATTTTACTCGCACGCTTAGAAGGCCATGTTTTCCTAGTTTAAATATGTATTAAATAAATGATTATTATAAAAGGTAATTAATAATATTTTAAATTCATTATTCAGATATAATGTGAGATCAGATATATGAGTGTTAGTATAAAGTACTTATTAGGCGATCATTTGTCTTGTATTTAAAAAAATGGCAGTATTAAAATTCCTAACTAATCTAATTAATCTATCATCATCAACATCATAAAACTCAACACAAGTTCACTGCTGAACATGGGCCTCCTTCAAGGAACGTCACAATGTACGATTCCGAGCTACCAATATCAATAATCTATAGCAATATCTAATTTTGATCTTTACCAATTTTTTTAAAACGAATCGTCGTTTCAGACAGGTACGGCCAGAGAGCCCGCTCTGTCAAGTGTGTCAGTGCATGACTCTCAACCTCGCCCCACACTTGACATTGAGTTTCTACAGACTAAGTAGAGAGCGTTCGGCTGTGCATTTGGCGAAGAGCGTTCGGAATAGTTATTTACAGAGTTTACTGTGTGTTGGCGGTGTACTTTCGTCCAGTGGATGTCGTGGGAGAACACACACATCTCACATATATGAATAATAAATTTGAAATATTTCCTTTTTGTAATACAGTTCTATAACTGTTATTTAATAAATACATAAACTAGGAAAACATGGCCTTCTAGGAAATGTTAGAAAAAAATATCCTTTTAGGGTGCAAAATACCCAATAAGGTGACGGGGACCACTGTCATAGGTGTGAGACAATGGAACCAGACGGAAGACAGTAGATATTTCAATTAAAATAACATCAACAATTTTTGAGATCTATATTCAAGAAACTTACCCATTAACTTCGAAACATCGCAGCCAAATAAAAACTGATATGTTACTGTATTTTCAACACCTCTCCCTAAATTTTGTAAAAGCCAAACCTCTCTTTAGAATCATTAACTAAACAAAATAAAAATAACCTCTCTTTGGAATCATGCTCAATAAAGTTGGGCACTTGGAAATTCCCGGACTACTATATTACTACTTTACTAGGGCGTGTTTTATGTTATTACAATTTGTAATTAATAATCAGTAAAAACTGATTCTTTTTAAATTGATGGGCAACAGCATCTCGGGAGATATCCAGCAGCATCATTTTTCTTTTTTTATATAAGAAAGGGCAAAGGAACATGCGACTCACCTGGTGGTAAGTGACTACCGCCGGCCATGAATAACTACAACACCAGGGGAATTGCAGGTACGTTGCTGGCCTTTAAAAAAAGAGTAGGCACTTTTCTTGAAAGTCCATAAGTCGTATCGGTCCGACAAAATCGCTGGTGGAAGACGATTCCACAAGGAAGTTAAGCGAGGAAGAAAACTTCTAGTAAATCGCACAGTGGTGGACCGCCAATCATCCAGATGGTATAAATGGTATCGCAGAGTTTTGTCGAAAAATTTTGCGGCTGGAATTAGTCCGAACAATTCTTCTGAGCACGCCCCTGGTAGATGCTATAGAATATCCAAAGGTATGCTAAATCTCTTAAAAATAACAAATGCAAAAAACTCGGTCGTATCTTCTAACAAATCAAAATAATAAATAACTACGGTTGTTACAAACAAGCCTCCTAAGCTTGGCTACTATGACAAATATGAGGCTATCTCAAATGGAGGAGGCCTATGTTCACCCCACTGGACTTTTGACAACCTATAATGAATGAATAAACAAAAGAGAGAATTTGATTATTTTCCGAAGCCTTATTTTCCGAACCGAATGTGATTTTATTGCATAGGAAAGACGGGAAGTAAGGAAAATCATTATATTAATATCTCACTGTGCTCAATGACGACCAATAACTTAGCAATTATCGTCACAATTTTAGTGCCGTGTTATTCCGTAACATACATAAACTCGCATCTTACCTTCGCGTATACACCAGCATAAAGAAAGTTTTGTCATTATAGCACCGTCTGAGATATGTTATTACTCCAACACCGTTTATTGAAAATTAGTCATACCATAATACTTCAGATCATAATACTTCACGGCTCTTAGTTATATATGTTCTAATTGCAAATTTTCAAGGCAACAATTAATTTTGTAATTACGTAACGTCCACTAATTAACTTATCTAACAAGGCTAATCATCCTACATATGGCATATTGTAATGGCGCGGCTAGCATAAAGAGGGCGATGGAGATCATTTGCAATTCAGCGGCTTGCTATGAATATTAAAATTGTCTCTACAAATAGATGAAAATTGTTTTACGGTTACTGGTTTCTGGAAAAGTGGTCAAGGTCATTGAATGAAATATATTTTTTCAAATAACCTTTATTCATTTAACTATAGCGTGTGAGCTGGTTAATGATGTTTTATCTAAATTTAAAACCATTGGTTGGGATTAAGATAAAGCATCGTTCAATCTGCACCTAATTCTCTGCGTATAGTCAACAATAACTGGTTTAACACTATCATCTAGTGGAAGCGTATTTATTCGTTTGCATAGGTATTGCTTTTTGCGATGACCGAAGTTGATCCAGAGACAAAAGGAGGAGTAAGTTTATACAATATTTTGTTCTTCGCGTAAAATTAACAGATCTTCAATTTTTATCCTAAATTTTTTTCCCATATCGCACATATTTTTTGAGACAATATTATATATCTGCAGGTTCTTTTTTGTTGAAATTCTACGCGGACGAAGTCGCTGGTAATCTATACATATAATAAATCTGTAGAAAAATTGTGTGTTCACGATTCACGCAAAAACTACTGGACGAATTTCCCTGAAATTTTGTATGTAGGCAGTAAACGACCGTGTATAACATACAGACAACTTTTTATCCGCTTACGGAAGAGTAAAAAAAATTAACAATACATCAACAACTCTTCCAAATTTAAAAAGATATTTTCGCAATTATTTCTTCTGTGACAGCAACGCGCTGGGTACCAGGTAGTATAGGTAATATTTTAGCTAGTTGTAAAAATATACCAAATCATTAGTGTAGTGTAGTGTCGTCTTCTTCATCATCTGCATGTGTTCATTGATTGAGAGAGGCCAAAAGCCAAAGTCACCATAGATAAGTCAAATTAACTGTTATATTATGATAAGTAATAGAATCAGGCGTAACTTTGCGGAAATTCATTATATATTAAAGATATTTTTTTTTATAGTATAGGGTGACAAACGAGCACACAGTCCACCTTATGGTAAATGGTTGCTGTGATCCACAGACATCTACATCTATCCTCAATAAAGAATCAAAATGCAGATGCGTTGTCACCCGTGAGGACTAAGATGGAATGCCTCTTTTCCAGTAAAAAGTCTCCGCTTCTCTACACTCACCATACGAAACACAGCAGCGTTAAGCTGCTATATTCTGCTGCTGTATTCTGTAAGAGCGTGGTCCTTCCCCGGTCGAGCCGACCCATTCGTGCTACAATTATACTACTAATATAGCTGCAGCATGGCTCTACCACGTATAAAATTAATTCGCTAAGATCCGCGTAATAAAATAAAATGATGTGTATTTTTAAGAGCACCTCCTATCCTCCCCGCCACTCCCAACACCACTACACTACCACCGTCGATAATGCGTGTTTCGCCTCTACATGAGACATCCTCAGATGAAGTAGACTCTGCGGTGGCTGACCGCTAAGTGATTGCTCACTTCCACTTCCTAGTGTTGTGGTGTTGGGAGTAGTGGTGCTGAGATTAGTAGTGACGACGATAGTGCACTCAATTAAGGGAGGACGAGACTTCAAACTAGGTAAGACACATCATTTTATTTTATTACGCGGATCTTAGCGAATTAATTTTAAGATCTTTAATGTTATATTATGGTTTACAAAAGGAAGAAAGAATTAAATTTTTGCATTTAGTATGAACAAGTGGTAAAACTAAAAAAGTCAGACCAAATTTATCAAATTTATATGGGACCACATGAGAAGCACCAGCTTTCAAATAAAAAAAATCATAAAAAACGGTTCACATAGAAAAAAGTTATGTATGAGTAACACATAAAAACATATAGTCGAATTGAGTACCTCCTCCTTTTTGAAGTCGGTTAAAAACTCGCCTCTCCAAGCCCACTCGAAACGACCTTTTTGCGTCGGTATACCTCACGCCAGCTATATGAGCTCCTCTAAATACCAAGCTGCGACTACAATTTTTTTTTCTGACAATTCATAATGATTGAAATCATATGATGCCGCAACACACTTTTAGCCAAATGTCCCTTTAAAGCTGCACACTAAACATTTTATGTCCATTTTACAACTTGAATGACTACGCTGAGCAGTGACCAACATGATCGTTGAATGGTCATTTTAAAGGGATACGGGAAAGAGAAAATTACTGCGTAGGGCACTCTAAAAACTAATTACCAACCAACTGTTACCAACCGCTGTAAATCCTCGCAAGGTGGAATTTTCAAGAATGCAGCATCTTTTGTAAAACTATAGTTACAAACGAAATTACAGTCCACCTGATGAAAAGAGGCAGCTGTAGTCTACAATCGCCTGCAGCCAGGTTAAAATAAAGAAGAATTCATATGCGTTGTGTCCTGTGAGGACTAAGATGGAATACCTCACAGTCTGTATTTATACTCGCTCTCTGTACCTTTCAGACCAGAACACAGTAGTGCAAGCACCGCTATTTGGAGTCAGAAATAGATAAGTGACGTATATACCTACCTATCTAGATTTACCTCTAGCAGCATAAACGTATCTTTCATAAAATACCTGATATTGGGTAGTTGAAGTTTTAGTCAATTGAAATACTTTTTAAATGTTGACAAAACAAACAGTTATACGGAAATTTTATAAGAATTCAGTGTAATGACGTCATAGTTTTAGCTACTGTACTCAGCTTAAAATTAAAAATTGATAAAATTTCATGAAGACCATTTTTAAACGTGGTAGAGCCATGCTGCAGCTATATTAATGAAAGGATCGCGCTCTCACAGAACACCAGCGTAGAATAGCAGCTTAATGCTGCTGTGTTTAGTATGGTGAATGTAGAGAACCGGAGACCCTTTTTACTGGAAAAGAGACATTCCATCTTAGTCCTCACGGCTGACGACGCGTCTGCATTTTGATTCACAAACGAGGATAGATGTAGATGTCTATGGGCCACAGCAACCACTTAACATCAGGTGGACCGTGTGCTCGCTTGTCACCCTTATCCTATAAAAAGACACTTCTAAATGTAGCAAATTTAAATTAAATGATGTAATTATTTGTCAATCGTGGTGTCCACTAGCTAATCATCACGCAAGGTGAGCGGGATTGCGATTGCTGACACTCTGGCACTGATAATGCGACTCATAAACCGTAGTGGGACAGGAACTTGACATCCGAGCCTTGTCCGTCAATCAGAATAGTAATAATGTCCTCCAAACCGAATTTCGGTCACGGCGCGGCGGCCAGCCTCAAGGGAGACTAGCTATCGGCTCAATACAGGATTATAGTGCCCAAGTGTATGCGCAAGCACAGGTGCACTCTCTATTCCCTCACTGTCATAGACCGATGGGACGGTACACCGACCGGAGAGATCAGGCGCAGCAAAATCCGTGCAAATTATACACATATATTCGAATAGATAAAAATTTGTGGATAGGTAAACTTATTCACCTTTCCCCAGCCAAACTTTATGTTTATTTGGGTTGCTGTCCAGAATAGAACAAGGAAGATAAAATAAAGCTCCTTAGAACTATTACAAGTAGCTATATCTTGATACAATAGTTACGGTAGGTACAATCTGGTTGCGAGCCCGTTAAAATATTTAACTATTTGAACTCGTAACGAACGTACAGTACTTATATTTGAATTGCACCGGAAGTGCAGACTATACAATTATTATAAACCAATTAGGTATCTATGGATTTTACAATTATAGATTATATATATTATTTATAATGTAGTCAATATAAATATATTTGTATTAAAGTTTATAAATGTCTGTGGCGCAGACAATTGCATTTAAGTTTGTGTGGGCATTCTAATTGTTTTAAAAGCAATTCTAATATTCTTCAATTACGTAAATTTTGCATTATTACAAGAAATGGAAGATAAGCCTTATAATTATAAAATTGCTAAAAGGTGCATTGCTAAATATTTATTTAACCATCCGAAGCAAGGGGTTCATAATCAGAGGCAATAAATGTGGACGTTGAACTTGCAGCTTTTTAGGCAGGTGCCTACAGTACCTGCGTTTAAGTAAGGTCTAAACGAATTCGTGATGTTTAATTACAATAAAACGTTCTAGGTTTACCAAAGTTATACTTTTTTGTTATACACACATGTGAATAAGTATTAAAAAAAATCAAGTTAATTGATTATTTTCAATTAATCTTTAAATGATTTTTCCGTTCAAAACGTGACGTGTTCCGTTTTAACTAATTTCGCTACAAAACATGAAAAAGCAATTAAAATGACAAAATTTAATTTACCTTACACATAATATATAACTCTCATTTATGAATCTTAAACCATTGGTATTAATTGCTAAAATACATTACATTAATACAAAATTTTGTGTCGCATTTGTTAAAAATTCTGTCACTTTTTATCACGTCACCTGCCCCAGCCCCTTGTTTCATCAAGTCCGTTACATCGGACCGCTTCGTAATTAGCATACTTTTACCTCAACAAAAAGATTTTTTACCCCAATATTCGATTTAATATTCAATACGTTTGCACCAAATAATAATTACATCAGTTCATCCGCTGAACGCATTAAGGCGCGTTTTCTTCGTATATATTATAATATTAACACGAGGGAGGCCGGGCAGGTGCACTAGTGAAATTATATTTTGGATATTCAATACTCCATGCACTTGTTTGTTACGGAACAAGGACTTAATAGAGGAATAATATAACATGTAAGTCATATTTAAATATGTAAGGTTAAGTTATTATATTACAATAATACCTGACACCTGTTACCCTGTACACACAGAATACAACCTTAGATTTTTTTATGAATGTACCATGAGCTTTATATAAAATATTATGATAATTGTCTTCCGACTGATTTCGACCAAGCCTATCCTTTCGGCTACATGCAAAAGTCGCGTCAAAGAATTGTATGGGGAACGCCGCACAGCGATCACTACATCGCGGATTCAAATGACACTCCACACTAATTTACACCCGATATTATAGCGTAAGCATTACATCAGGTAGGGATAAGTTAGGATGAGTCAGTGCCTCTGTACTTGCTCGCGTGCGCAGTTAATAGCTTCGGATTATTCCGTGTGGTAACGGCATAAGTCAATCACCGTATTTCACCTGAGAGGCGACTATGGGATATGCCGAAAAAGCTCATGACTATCATGATGACTTTTTTGGCATTGCATTTTTAAATCATGAGCTATTCTGGCATAGGCTTAGTCATATGTGCAAGACACGATTATAGTGCACTGGTGAACTAACTATCCTCACTCTCATAGTCCGATAGGACAGCAATCAGACATGAGCGGAGAGATATCAGGCGCAGGACTGCTTTACGTGGTTTTCGAAGCATGGCGACGAAACACCGTCAACTTCCTAACTTGCCTGGAGGAAAGTTTACTACTACTACTGAAAATTTATGACAGAAAAACTTAATAACCGATTTTTGGACCAACCCGGGAACTCCTGATCATGACAGTCGTGCTTACGAGCACTAGACCAACGAGGCAGTCATTCAATTTCAATTATACGAGTAGGTACAACAAAGAAATATATTAGAATAAACATATTTATTTATTAGAATATATTTATTGTAATAATAAATGTTAGATAAATAAAACTAATTATATGAATTCTATCGTGTTTAATTTTCATTTATTTCAAACTTTCGACTTTTTAGTTTAAAACGCAGTATAATTTGTAAAAAATGTTTTATTATTGCCTTTAACACCTTCGCTGATGGGATCGCTACTTTATGTAACAATATAATTACAATTATTAGTAAAATAATTTATAATATGTAAAGTTTTTGTCTTTTATATAATATATAAACACAAACGTAAACAAAATTAATAGATAGAATAATATTTATAAAATACTAGCTGGTACCCGGCGCATTCCAGCCGTAGAAGAAATATTTGTGGAAATATCGTTTTAAATTTGGAACGTTCATATTGTTTAATTAGGAATGATAATACATTTATTGAAATTGAGTGATATATATGACTTTCAAATAAATAGGTTGGTACGGTACGCGCACAACCCACTGTAAGTTAATTGTACTATGCCTATAAACCTTCACTAAAGTGCAAACAATAAGTTGACAAAGTTTTACCGCAATCTGATGAACGGTATGGCTGCGCATAAAATACGAACATACAAACAGAAATTTTTATATATTATATAATTCAAAATTTCACGTTTTATGTCCAAAGCAAATGATTTTTTAACGCAATCCCGTGCTTTGATCAAACTACTCAAAGATAAATATTAAAGTTGTGTTGAAATCTTTACATTTCATTCCCACTTTTTTATAGTTTTAGCCGTTTAAAGATATTTTATCTGTTATCTAATAGGAGTATTTCCGAGAACAGAATTCTATGATTCCGGCAAGCGATGAGACTGGTACCACCGTTTATTGCTTTGTTAACGATCGAATTTACTGTCTTGTGGGTTTTATGCTTAATCCTAAAGTATAACTGTTAAAATGTGCTTCGGTTTAACGAACATTATGTAATTTTTACATAAAATAGGAATGAGGTGTTTATGTGTCCTTCCTTCTATACATAGAATCTATTTAATGAGTTAGGTCTGGCAGGTTTTTCCTACTTTTACAATTATAAGAGGCCTTATAACTCCAGAAAAATTATGGAATGTTTTAGTCTTGATTTCTCTAATGTATATATACACAATACAATACTCTTTATTGTACACCAAGAAAAGATAAAAATTACAAAAAAAAAAAAAATATTGAGGAAAAACAAAAGGCGGTCTCATTGCTACATAGGCAATCTCTTCCAGGCAACCCAGAAGAATTAAATAAAAAATAATAAAAGGAATAACGGGTAAGGTGCACTAAAAAAAGAAAAGATACCAACCAACTTATCCACCAGAAAGACAACATTCTTTAGGTTTAAATTACCTTTAAATGACCAGGTCAATTCAGTAGTATCAAACAGGAACAATAAAATTTGGCTTCTATTACCCATACTATACCATCTCACAATAACAATTTTGCAGGCCTTAAGCACAAAGCGCGTAGGTATGTTCTACTAGCTCCTAAAAATCAAGATTCCAACGTTTTGTCGCATTAAATCGTATCTAACAATCATATTGAACATATAAATGATATAAAAAGCACATTGTCAGAAAGATAAATGATTGTTGAACTTATTATTATTCTTTTTAAATCGATCAATTGCTATTTTTACATAAAAAAGTTGTTTTAGTGCCTTATGGTTTAGATTTATCAAGTCCGCATGGACGAAAACACGAAAACTTTTGAAAATATCAATTGTTCAACTCAATCTATTTTTAAACTCTTCATCTATCATGTGGGAAGCCATGGAATGTAAATGGCAGTTTAATTTTGTTTTGTTTAGTTATAATTAATTTTATTCGGCTGAGAAATGCCGAAATTTTCGGTGTTTTGAGCAGCCTTGTATTAATTTATCTACCGACTTCAACAGAGGAGGTATTCAATTCGACTGTATGTTTTTTTTTATGTGTGTTACCTCATAACTTTTTCTGGGTAAACCGATTTCGATAATTCTTTTTTCGTTTGAAAGCGGATGCCTCACATGTGGTCCCATATAAATTTCATCAAGTTTTGACCAATAGTTTTTGAGTTATTCTTAATAATTTACATTGAAGTCGGTTGTACAAAATTTTTAATTTTTAATTATTTTACTAAATACACATTGCCTCACTCCAGGCCACAGAGTACTTTTTACTCCGGGCTCAGTCGCCGTCGTGAGTGGTCGTTTGTTTACAGCAGCGGTTCGTGCTGAAAAATATCGATCGCTGTAGAAATACAAAATATTCCAAAAACCAAATTTGATACATAACTTGACCAAGGTAAGAAAATATAAGGTAAATAAAAATAATATATTATTATTTTTATAATCACAGATTTTTATTACAATATTTTGTTTCGCTAAAAGTACGCAGGATTTATATATGTATAAGGTGTACTTCGGTATCTGTTACTGGAACTCCTCGACGAGTAGAACTAGGTGTGCCGAGATTGTTAGTTAGTTCTCGTTATGTTAGTTATGATGAGACCTTACCCCCGGAATTGACGGAGTGACTTAAAGGTGTACTTCGGTGAATGCTACTGAAACTCTTTGACGAATAGAACTACAATTTACATTTTTTTTATTTTTTTCACTATGAGCATTATGATTCGTGCAATTTTGGATATTCCAAACATTTTTTAATTGATGTTTGACATAAAATTATCGGAAAATTGGCAGTATAGTAAAAAGGTTATTAGTGAAAACTTGTGTGTATTTAAACTACTTCAAAAAAATTGGTATAATCATGTTATACATAATTTTTTTAATGCGCTTAAGGCATGCACAATTGGATTTACCAATAGTTTTTTTGTTTTAATTAATTATTGTAACTTTCACTTTTATTTTATTCGATAAGACGTTTGGGTGGAAAAATTGAAAAACAAAAGTTTAAAGCATTTGAAAGCAACTCATGTGACACTCGTCTGGCCCAGGGTCAGTGAGATAAGCGTGACTAAGTCCGAGATTGATTCCCGGATCAGACGGATAGTCGCATCCAGTGAAGTGTGGACGATACTTTACTCACGACTCGCCAACCCTCTATGACTCTTATTACGGGATTTGTGATGCTAGGCTTGAACACTTTTATATCGGGATTTAAGCTAGTTATTTATTTACGCAGCGACGCTTTGTTTGTTTACGTCGTTCGAGTTTTGAAAGCTTATCATGTTTTTTAATTTGTTTTAATTTTACTTTTAATTGATGTGACGTAACTAAAAAACAGTTTTTAGCATTATAAGTGAACAGTTATTTATTAGAACGGTACATTACAGAGACTTAGGATCTGGCCCTATAGATTTTCTATGAATCGACATGGTATAAACTATAATGTAGTTCGTAGTTCGTTTGTAGTTCCTCTAGAACCGATGATGAGCTCGCAAACCCCGAAAAGAGAAGGAAGGAGAGCAGGTGAATCGTTGACCCTTTTTAAATCACCCGTACTAATCTAAAGCCCCCTGCGATAGCATAATTTACTGATAAACTTTACTTATAAATATGTAGATGGTATAACTGCAAGTGCAGATAACAGATGAGAAACATACCAACTTTTATAGAATCTTCGTCTAACAAAAGATGCATGACTTATCCAACCACTCACTTCATCCACATTATAACTTGCGATATCAAGAACAAGTGGTAAAATTAAAAATTTTGTTCAACCGACTTCAATATAAATTATTAAGGATAACTCAAAAACTACTGGTCAGACCTTAATCAAATGTATATGGGACCACATGAGGAGCACCAGCTTTGAAATAAAAATAGAATCATCAAAATCGGTTCACTGAGAAAAAAGTTATGAGGTAACACACATAAAAAAAACATACAGTCGAATTGAGTACCTCCTCCTTTTTGAAGTCGGTTGAAAATGCACAGGATTGATCGTAGTAACTTTAACATACTAAAGGACACGCTATTCTATACTATTTGTGTTGTGTTTATTATTTTCGAGTAAATGTAAATAAAGTAAATTGATTTATTTCTCTACATGCAAGAACCAAACATTTATTTTAAAAAAGAACATTAGTAATATTCCCGTTAACCACTTCAGGTAAACTTAAAACGCTTGTGTTAGGAGTAATTCACGACACTAGTCGGATGGTGGATTCGAACTCACAACCATAAAGTTTCGTGCCCTTAACCATTTGACTTTATTATTTTAAATATATCTTTTTTATCTATGAATGAGGAAAAGGTGACTAAAATCTACCACCTTAGACCGCACCATGAGCCAACACGTTAAAGGAATGGCCCCGAGTTCCCGGCGCCCCTTTAATGGGGCAGGGGTGCGAAGAATCTCCGGGAGTAAAACCGGCGACGAGGTTCGCCACCCGTCACGTTCTGTCTCCCGGAGGGGCGAAAAGTGGATTGCGGAGGCCCGTCTGGCTACGCTGAATGTATGTGGAGCAATGAATGACAAGATGGATGAAATATGCGAAATGATGAATGATAGAGGAATAGATGTGTTATGTGTAAATGAGACGAAACGAAAGGGAAAGGATGCCACTGTACATGGCATGTATACCGCTTACTGGTCTGGTGTAGACGAGACCGAGCGGGCATGCCAGGGAGTCGGTGTCATCCTTTCAGAAAGAATGGGTCAATGTGTGAAAGAGTATGAATGTGTAAGCCAAGGCTGCTGTGGATACGAATGAAAGTGGCTTAAAGAAGTTGTTTGTGCTAGGTGTACGCCCCAGACATGTCTAAGCCCACTTATATCCGAGAGCAGTTTTGGGACATGGTAAGGATGGTGTTGATGAAATGTAAGGAAATGAAAATATCATTATGTTAGGAGATTTTAATGGAAGGGTTGGGGTGAAGAGGTTCATATGAAAGGATATTAGGAATGTTTGGCGACGAAAGTAAATGAGAATGGTGAAGACCTCGCCGTATGTGAGGAAAAGAATCTTTTGTGACGAATACTTTTCGCCATAAGAGGATTCATGTATACATGGGAAAGAGGTAATGATAGAAGCATGATAGATTTCATAATTGTGGATGAAAGAATGCGGAGCGCAGTGGTAGATACAAGAGTTTACCGGGGATCCAACGTAGGACGGATCATTACCTGGTCTTATGCCGAATTAATGGTCTATTCAGGCGTTGGCGGCATCGGACATCTGTGTCTACCACTGCGTTACAACGTATAAGAACAGAGAGGTTACAAGATGAAGGTGAAAGAGAAGTATAAATGTAGACTGAGGAGAATATAAATGGTTTGAATGAAATATGTATGAATGATTTAGACCTGAAGACTGTATGGAATAATGTTAAGAAAGTTTTGGTGGATGCAGCCACCGAAGTATGTGGTGTAGTAAGAGAACGAATGAAAGGAAAATAATACGTTGTGGTGGGATGATGATTCGGATGGAAGTTGAAGCAAAGAAGAGAGCATGGCTAGATTTACTGGCAACCAAAGCTGGTAATTCTGGCGGTATGAATGATGAGATTGAAAGAAAAGGCAGACTTTAGACTTATAAATAAGAGAGTAAAAGAAGTTGTTGAAAGGAAAAGCAAGAAAGAACGGATAAGAATGATAGAAGGATATCTGATAACTTCCAGGCAAATATTAAAATGTTCTGGAAACTCGTAAGAACTGCTGAAATTCAAAACAGCCTAGAATGAATGCTATACGAGACGAGAATGGCTGTATGCTGAATGATGAAGTTTCGAATTTAAAGAGATGGAAGGAATACTTTGAAAGCGTGTTTATGAGTGAAGGTCGTCTGAATTAAGGAAAAGAAATTTCGAAAAGTGGAGAGAGGTAGGAGATAAGTGTAGATGAAATAATGAAAGCAATGAAAAGCATGAAAGCAGGTAAGGCAGCCGGATATGATAGAGTATCACTGAAATGCTAAGGGCTGAGGAGTGGTGCAGGCCTGCTGTACACCTTGTTTAATTTATGTTGGGAACTGAAGCGGGTACCGGAAGACTGGTGCAAAGCCGTTATAGTCCCAATATATAAGGGAAAAGGGTCACAGCAGGACTGTAAAACTACTGTAGTATCAGCTTGCTTAGCATTGTGGGTAAACTGTATGCTAAGGTGCATTGAAAGAGTTATGAAGAAACTGATGGAAAATTTGGGATGTGCAAGCTGGATTTAGAAAGGGAATGGGGTACGGATCAAGTATTTTCCATGCGCATGATTGCGGAGAAGTTTTGGCCAAAACCAGAAAGTTTTTGTGCTTTCATGGACTTGGAAAAGGCTTATGACAGAGTGGACAGGAATGTTATGGCAAACACTTAACTCATTTGGTTTGAGCGCTGGTTTGATACAGGCATTGAAGTCTCTTTATAGGACTCTAGTGCTTGTGTCAGGATCAACGGGGTCTACTCGGACTGGTTTGGCATCCAAAAGGTGTCAGACAGGCTGTGTAGCTTCCCTGGCTGTTTAACCTATTTATGGACAGTTGTTTGCAAACTTTGAAAGTTGAAGAATGTGGGTTGAGAATGGGTGAGTTAACCGTCAAATGCCTTTTGTACGCCGATGATCGTCATATTTGCATCGTCGGCGGCCGAGTTGCAATGATGGTTACTTTAATGAACCGATCATTAAAAGAAAGAGGTATGAAAGTGAACGCAAGTAAGACGAAAGTGATGGTTTTGAAAGAGAAGAAAGTAAAACGTTATGTGAAATAAGAATAGAAGAGTTGATTGAGCAAGTGGATGAGTTTGTATATTTGGGATGTTTATTTAGTAGGGATGGTAGATATGATAAGGATATAGAACGACGAGTGAACGCAGGAAATAGAGTGAATGGGGCTCTACACGCTATTGTGAAGAGTCAGAATGTGTCAAAAAGGCACGTTTGGCAATTCACAATGCTGTTAGTCCCTACTTTAATGTATGGTAGTGAAAGTTGGGTCTGGCAGAAGAAGCATGAGAGTAGAATAAATGCTGTAGAAATGCGGTCATTAAGGAGTATGCTAGGATGAATCTGAATGACAGGGTGAGAAATAGTGTGATAAGAGAAAAGTGTGGTTTGCAAGATGACGTTGTGACCAGGATTAAGAAGGGAATGCTTCGGTGGTTTGGTCATGTAGAAAGGATGAATGAAGAAAGAGTGACAAAGCAAATTTATGCTGCAGAAGTGAACGGCAGAGTCGGAAAGGGACGCCCTAGACGAAGGTTTATCGACCAAATTGGCGATATATTGAAATGGGCCAGATTAGGAGTACCCTTAACCGACGAGCGTGTATGCGTAGATATATGGATGTAAAGGAGGCGAGAGAGGTGTGCCAGGATCGTGCCAAGTGGAAGTCCGTAGTCTCTGCCTACCCCTCTGGGTGACAGGCGTGAGTGTTTATGTATGTATTATGATATCAAGAACAAGTGGTAAAATTAAAAATTTTGTACAACCGACTTCAATATAAATTATTAAGGATAACTCAAAAACTACAGGTCAGACCTTAATCAAATGTATATGGGACCACATGAGGAGCACCAGCTTTGAAATAAAAATAGAATCATCAAAATCGGGTCACTGAGAAAAAAGTTATGAGGTAACACACATAAAAAAAACATACAGTCGAATTGAGTACCTCCTCCTTTTTGAAGTCGGTTGAAAATGCACAGGATTGATCGTAGTAACTTTAACATACTAAAGGACACGCTATTCTATACTATTTGTGTTGTGTTTATTATTTTCGAGAAAATGTAAATAAAGTAAATTGATTTATTTCTCTACATGCAAGAACCAAACATTTATTTTTAAAAAGAATACTAGTAATATTCCCGTTAACCACTTCAGGTAAACTTAAAACGCTTGTGTTAGGAGTAATTCACTACACTAGTCGGATGGTGGATTCGAACTCACGACCATAAAGTTTCGTACCCTTAACCATTTGACTTTATTATTTTAAATATATCTTTTTTATCTATGAATGAGGAAAAGGTGACAAAAGGGACGCCCCAGGAATTGGTGATATATTGAAGATGGGCGAAATTAACCGACGAGCATGTACGCGTAGGTAGGATGGTGAAAGAAGCGAGACAGGTATGTGAGATATGTGAATCTCATCCCACCCCTCTGGGTAACGGGTATGGGTTTATGTATGTTTATGTTTATTTGTATATATGCTAGACATTATTAATTAATAAATTACTATTTGCTATTAAGTATATATTTTGGTGGCTGATGGCACATTTCCCCATGGATCCAGCACGCAATTTTGCTTCCAAGAGATTGTAATAGGGGGATATGAGAGATGCTAGAAATACCTCATGATTACCAATAGATGGCGGTACCCAAGCCGACGGTGAGCAGCGTTAAAGGACCAAAACAGCTGGTACTGCGATAACGAATCCGCCTGCCACAAGCAGTAATTACAACAAATCCTCCTACATTGGTGCGTCCAGTGTCCAGCAGTGGACAGTTGCGGAATGATGAGGATTAGGTATTTTTAAAATGTTTACAACTGTCCCGACAACCTAACTATATTGCTTCATTGGTAGAGGCTTACTTTAGTGGTAAGAAGCCGCGAGATTCCATATTTATTACTTATGTGTACAAATGTACTCTCTCAAAAGTGAGAGGATGCCTGTGCCCAGCTGTTGGACGTATATAGGCTGTAACTTTCCTTTTTTTCGTATCATTATTACAAGCCATTACAAGTCCAGTCACAGTAGAATATAGGCTTCCTCCAGCTACCTGCCATCGACTTCAGAATATAATGCGGGAATACAAAATAATTTTGTAATTTTATTTTGTTAAATTACCAAACTAATATATAAATATGCCCATCAAAATATTTAAATACTTTTCAGGGACCAACTGCTGCAAGGAAGTTCATACGTAAATAACAAGGCGGCTTATTAATGTTCTCGACTGTACCAACATAACGAAATACAGCCGCTTTGCAGTCGTAATTTAACGAAGTGCAAAGTTCCGTCACATCAGGGGGTATGCGCATTCCCGTGCGGGTAGGTGTAAGAATATTCGCCCTCGGTGTTGTAAGCCTCGCATACTCGGAGGTGTTGCCGCGCGCAATAAATCGCGCAGAGTGATGGCGCACTTTTTGTAGCGCGACATTTTTCCCGCGCTAGCGGCCCGTATATCACCGGTTCTTACGTAGTGACTTATGCGACTCTGCCTGTAGACTGCCGCTAAAAAGCTAAAAATATAATCCACACATTTTGCGCTCATTTTAAATCAACAGGAAACGCTACATTATTTTTTTATTTATTACTTCTGCTAATCTATCGAAGCGGATCGGTTCTTAGTTATCTTTTCAAAAGCCTTTCATGTCCGAGGCAGATATGTTGAAAAGAAACTTGCCAAAGAATATCAACGTCTCCCCATCGAAGCGTAAACGCATAGAGTAACGAAATACCTTCATGCAATTTAAAAAGATCAATCCCAAACATTAATTGTTTGCCAACAATGAGCAACCCTCAAAACCCAAAACCGCAAATAAAACCAGCTTATTAACTGGGCTCTATCGCGGCGTACGGGGAGCGTTTTATAGGTACTTTATCCGATGTCCTTTCTTCTGAAATACGATTAAAATTGAATAGGTCCATATGTCGTCGGCAGAGAGCCCGTTGCGTCACAATCACACGGCCGGCTGCATTTTCAATTTGCCGCGAGATAAGCGCGACTTTTGGACGACTTTTTCTGCGGAATGGCGGAATTGATCCGGTGACTTATGGCGGATAGAGATGGCCAGTGAATGGTCAATTCAATCAATTTCTAATACAACGGACTAAACTTTAGGGTCCGCAGTTTAGTGTAACACAATAGCTGTTTAAGTAGCTTTGCCTACATCATATAAAGGCGATGTCGGTAAGATACACCTAATTTAAACGACGCTTGTATTTTCTTGTAAATGAACATTAATTTACATTGCACTAGGATAAAATTGTTTCATTTATTTAAATATTTGTGTCATTGAACTTGAGGGTTTGATATAAAAATAAAGACTTTATATTAAATATCAATAAGTATTGATAATTTATTTTCAATTTTATTTAAAATACACAACTTCACAATGTTTCATTTTTAAAAACTAAAACTTTAGGTACGGGATATCGTTATAGGTTGTTCTGCAAGTGGTCGCTAATTTACAATTTTATTTTTTTAGGTTTATTTTCTACAAGAGATTTACATTTTATATGTACATTTCGGTGTTCCGGGATTTTGTTTGAGGATATAGTAAAATGCTTTTATTAAAATCTTATGCATCTCAGATTATGTCCATGCGACTTTTACTGCCTCCCCAAATAATATCCCACCAGTTTATGGCCACATGATAATATCTTAAATTTACAAAGGTACAGCGATAAAAATATTACTATGTTTTTTTACAAAACAACATTCAGATGTATCGTATCAACGCAACGTTAAAACCAATGTAGTGACCTGCTTTAATAATTTAAAGTTGACGGACATTCATAATATGTCATTTTTGTATAGACTCAATATAATTATTTACAAATTGTATGATTTATAACTATTATATAAATTACTATTGCATTTCATTTAATAAAGACTACACAAATTAAATGTACATCAAAAACTGTGGAATAATTATTTGAACACATCACAATTCCCATAGCGATCCGCACAGTTTGAAATTAAATACAAAAAAAGAAAAAACAATCTATACAGGAACGGTATATAACTTAATAAGATATGTATGTACAAAATACACAAATTGTTCTCGTTTTAACAATACCTACTTACTCGTATATATATAAATCATCTAAACGGACATATTAAACGACCCTAAATTACATTATAATACTGTACAATTTCGCTAGTTACTTTCATGTAAAACGCTCTTAAATTAATACTTATTGGGAACTGAAGTATATCAAAGTCTCAGCGGGATATTCCCAATAGATCTTGGGTCAATACAATCAAAACGAAAGTCTATATATCGGGAGACTCAAATTACAACGTGTGCGTTTGTGTAGTTACAAACATCAATTCAGTTAACAGTCTTATAAAATTAAGGTGATGTGACAAAGGTCGTATTGTGATTAAGTTACGTACTATAATTCAGTAATTAATCAATTCTAAATGAAATCACAGTGTCTATTTTGTGATGTCTTGTTTCTCTCTATGTAGGTAACCGGCAAACGGCCGGGACGGTCTCGTGACGTACGTTATTTATGTCGACTTATCGAATTATTAGGCTCTTGTCTAAGGTTGACTTATCACGTGTACTCACTCCTCCAGCCAGTCTGAAAAGAAGAACATAGATTAAAATAAAATTTAAATGGGTACGGCCATTGTGACAACTACTGTCGCGCAGGGTACGTACTATGTTTTAAAAATAGTATAGTGTAAGGTTTAACGAATACGTTACACAGTACTTATTGGAGAAAGAGTTTTCCTATAGTGCCAAATACACATATTGATAAAAAGTACACTAAAGTCGAGACTTGAAAACAAATAATTTATATTTAAACACAACAAGCTCCGGTTGCACTTTCGTTCCTTGTTCCTCATAATCGATGAACAGGTTTCAGAATAATTCTTAAGAAATATTTGTGTGCACAGTCAGACATGGGAACAGACGAAATTATAATGATAATAGCCGATTTCGACTACGCCGACAATTACCGAATATTGACGGAAGCTATGAACTGTGCGGAAACACATTGCAACACTAACATAGAAGCGGTCTCTCGTCTTCACTTATCTGTGCAAGATGTAACGCTCGCTTATGCGATATGATCAGAGATAGATTAAGCAGCAGTGTCGGAGATACAGGTAGAATAAAATACAACTATACCCGAAACCAACAATTAATATTTTTGCACAAATGTTGGCTCCAATGTAGCAGGCAGGCCACTGACCGCTAGGTTACGCGGTCGTTGACGCAATAACACAAACCGAAAGCCAAAATAATTCATAATTAGACAACAGCGAATAATCTTCTGTTAAGCTAACAAATCAGTGCGATTTACCATCTTCGATCATCACCCCTTACTATCAGATGGGATAGTTAATCTAAAACTTGATTATATTATTGTCAATAAAAATTTACTCCAACTATCCGAATTATAAACTACCAGAAAACATTTACTCGTGAAAGTTGACGTTTCGATAGCGCACAGAACACAATTACTCTCTACCGAGAGCGGTAGCGCATTTACTAATCGTTTAGAAGAGGGCTAAAGGATTGTGTTTGCGATTGGGTACGAAGCAAGCACGGAAAAAGTATTGCATAGCATACACAGTATTGTTTCTGGTATAGATGTATATTCATGTGCAATTTATGTACCTATGTAAATCGAATAGCAATACAGGATAAAATCTAATATGTGGATAACGTTTTTATAATGAAGTTTTATTAAAGAATGTTATCACTCACCATGGAATTAAGTTGCGCGAGGTGGTGGTGGTGGTACGGGTTGTGCGAGGCGGGCGGCGGTGCAAAGCCCTGGTGCGGTGCGCCGTACCAGTGCGACATGTGCGCCGCCGCTGGATGCACCAACCCCACTTGGTGTTGCCCTGTACAACAAAATAAAATAATTATTAAATGAGTAATCGATTCCACCGCGTAGTGATGGTTGTTAGATCACCTACCTCATATCGTCCTGTGACTGTCGTAAGAGGTCACAAAGGAAACAAACCAGACGATGGGCAGAAGCGTCTTTTTAATAACAACTAAAAATAAAAACGGTGGTTGCCAAACCGCCTCTCAAGCGTGGCAACTATAGCAAATATGAATATTAAGGTGAACTTTATGAGACAATCTATGGGGGAGCCCTACATATGTTCAGTAGTTGAATTTTGAAAGGCTGCAACGCAAGAGTAATCGATTACGGATTTATGTTAACATTTTCAAAGTCTAAAGAAAAAGTTGTACTAAAAATTCCTAAAGAAATCTGTGGTTCAGGAGTCCGCCCAGGTCGGCACCACTTTTTTACCTATTTTTGCCGCCATGCAACAGTACCTATAGTCCACCTGAGTAAGATGAAATACCTCGTTTCCAGTAAAAGGGTATCCGGTTTTCTACACTCACCACAAAGAACCCCGAAACACAGCAAAATTAATCTGCTATTTTACGCTGGTATTCAGCGAGAGCGTGGTTTTTTCCCGGTCGAGCTGACCCATTCGTACTATAACCATAATATAGCTGCAGCGTATTTTGGAAAAGCCTTGAAAATCTCATGGCTCCTCTTAAATAGCGGTATAACCATTCTGTATTTGCCATATGTAACAGACAACTGACTGAGTAATGACTGACTATTGACTGCCTTGTTGGTCTAGTGGTCGCTAGGGTAATAGGTTCGAATCACGGATGGGGCCAAAAATCAGTTTTTAGGTTTTTCTGTCAAATAATTCTTAGTAACAGTCCGAAGTCAGGAAGTTGGCGGTGTTTCACGCCATGCTTCGAAAAGTACGTAAAGCCGTTAGTCCTGCGCCTGATCTCTCTCCAGTCGTGGCATATTACAGTCTCATCGGACTATGAGAGTGAGGGAATAAAGAGTGCAAGCACCGGTGCTTGCGCACACACCCCGGCACTATAGTCCTGTCACGCGCAGATGGCTAGTTTCCGTTACGTAGACTTACCGCCATGACCGAAATTCGGTTGGGGCTACATTATTTATTAATGTAAAAGACAACAAGAAGCGCGTTAATGGTTCCAACCATTCTTCCGATTTCGACTACGCCGACAATGATAAAAAATAAAATATATTTTGAACGTACCAAAGTCCATTGCTGAAGGGAATGCAGAACCACCGAACCCTTTGGTAGCATCTCCTAGTGGCTTGATCATGTCTCCCATGACGCCGCCAAGAGCCAGTGCACAGGCACCACCGCCACCCATACCCATTCCCCCCTTCTTCTTTTTACTTTTACTGCTTAGCTTCCGATTTCGTGTTTGGATCCCCTCCTTTTTCATTGTCAATGGCCGGTTAACCTGCGACAATAAATTTTATAATTAATAACAGCCTAGTCCAAATACTTGAGAGTGATAATTATAAACGTTATGGACAAGTGGATATTATTACCATTACTACGATTTCTGTGATGGTCCCCGAGAAGAGTGTAAAAAAGTAACAATCTACATGCCAACTGGGCCCAAATCTCCATACTATACTAGTAAGTAAAGGAGGGAGATTTTGGAGCACAGGAATATTCTGCAGCAGTAGGGTTTTGGAGCACAGGAATATTCTGACGCGCCACCCGAATCCATGTTGGCGGACTGCACATGTTCTCGAAATATTTTTTTAATTTTTTATTTTTCTGACATGCAGGTTACAATTCCACCAACACTCTCAACACACTGTTGTGTTTAAGAGATTGGTATAAAATAAAAAAATTAAATTTACTCAAAATGAAAACCTAAAAACATTGAAGTGCGATTTCACAAACATCTGGTTATAATTTTGCACCTACCAAAAATTTAAATACCATGGTAATTGAGAGACAATTACACTCGTGAGGTTAACAATCGTAACAGTGGCTTGACTCATAACTTTTGTGAGTGGACGTGCTCCTTCTTTATTGCTATGACATGACACTAAGCGGTATGAAAAAAAAAACGTTTGTGTTACCAATTTGGAATGCTAACTACGGAGTATAAAGGCAAGCCGAGACCATAAACTGGTATCACAATAGTCGTGTGCGAATATTCAGCTGTTTGGTGGCCGATGCCGACATGCGTGAAGCGTACATCACTCGCATCCTAATTAGAACGATGCACTTCGCTAGTGCATTCGTTCTCTTTTGGTGGGAATTGCGGCGACCGATTTGAATTTCGACGTGCGCGATGTGCACCATTTTATATTCCAAGTTTTATGGTTTTAGTTCATAATCTACGCTAAATACGCCGTGACTCCAATGCTAAAGCACTTTATTTTATTAGACTTTATATCACTCAAACGTTCGGTTCACTTAAACGTATAATGTGTGAACACTGTATGTTCGCTTCATAGAAATCTGAGTTTCATGACCGTTTTTTTTTAAATTGCTAAGATCAAATAAGTATCGTAGATTGATCGTAGTGTCGATGTAAATAATTCACTACCGTGGGTGCTGTAGGAGGCGGCAGGAGGAATGAAACAGGAGATGGACGGCTTCTCCTGATAACATCACATAAATAACAAAAAACCTGCGACTGCCAACCAATATCGAACAAATATGTATCTCCCTATGAGAAATTTGTGGCCAATGTTCAGCAATGGACTTTTTAATGGCTGTGATGAATGAATGATTCAATGAATAAAATCGTAGATTTATCTTTTTAAATATTTTAACTACATACATACTCCGTTATGTAATTTAGCTTTCAAAATATGATGTGTATCACACTTTCATATTTTACTACCTTAAATTTCTCGAATCCCTGTAGTTACATATTATAGTTAGGTCACATATTTATACATGTCACATATTACAGCTCATTTTTTGGAACCTAATAGGATAATCTGTTTTGAAATGGGCAAGGATAAAGTCATTATTACTTATAAAAAAACAATATTGGAAGTATTTCTTTCTTTTCTATCTTTTCTCTTTTTTAAATAAATTTGGGATAGAGAAACAAATAAACAGCATTAAAATGAGAGATTTTCACAGATGAACCCGAAACTCAAAGCTAAAGCTCCAAATTCTGATTTCGTCAGTTTCATGCATCTCGCGGGTCAACTATCTCGGTCACTTTCTGCGTTGCATCGTTAGTTTCCGAGAAACGTGCGTCACGACGGACGGACGGACGGACGGACAATGAGTTATTCATCGCCTTCCAGGGAACTTGGCGTCGGCATGTGGCCCTAAACGCACGATTGCATTGCGCCTGAGCCGACCAGCCCGTGCGTATGACCTGCTCTTATTAGACTTGGGCAATATGAGCCAACGAAAGTCATTTTTCATAGACAGTCGGATTAGGCTCATGAATAAATATCTTCAAATTAAGAACATTTTCATTTGTTCAATGTAACACCGTTTCTAACAATTTGAAATCTCTTTTTAACCCCCGACGAAAAAGAGGGTGTTATATGTTTGTAGTGTGTATATGTGTATCGGTGTATCTGTGTATGTCTGTGGTATCATAGCTCTTGAACGGGTGAACCGATTTTGATTAAGTTTTTTTCGTTTGAAAGGTCTCTTAATCGAGTGTTCTTAGCTATTTTTCAAGAAAATTTGTTCAGCCGTTAGAAAAACTCCATCATCAGCTCCTTTTGTTTTTAACATTTAAGTTACGAGGTGGATTGAAAAGTACTCGGCCTAACCAAGAAAATAAACACATACTAAATCAGTAATATTTTTATTTTCTACATAATCACCATCAAGTTCAATACACTTTGCCACCTCCTTCCAAGCATTTAGACCGTTGAAAAAAATGATTCTTCCTTAGAGTCAAAATATGCGTCTACAGCTGCTTTGACCTCGTCGTTTGTCGAAAATCTTTGACCTCCCAAGTGCTTTTTAGGTTAGGGAACAGAAAGAAGTCTGATGGTGCCAGATCAGGTGAATACGGCGGATGCGGTAACAGTTCAAAGCCACAGTTGTGAATTTCAGCCATTGACTGTACTGACGTGTGAACACGGGCGTTATCTTGATGAAACAGGACTTTTCTTCTGAGCATTCCTCGACGTTTTCTTTTATTTCCTCTCGTAAACGACGTAGTAAGGTGCAGTAGTAATCAGAGTTTATAGTCTGACCCCTTTCAAGATAATCAATCATAATCACACCTATCGAGTCCCAGAATACTGAAGCCATTACCTTATTTGCCGACAAAATCGACTTAGCCTTTTTAGGGGGTGGTGAACCAGGTCTTCTCCACTGTTTTGATTGTTGTTTTGTTTCCGGTGTACAGTAATGAACCCATGTTTCGTCCATAGTAACAAAACGATTCAAAAAATCATCTGCATCGGCTTCAAATAACTCCAAACAGTCGCGTGAAATAGTCAATCGCGTCCTTTTTTGTTCAACTGAAAGCAGTCGCGGAACCCACCTCGCAGACACCTTGTGGAAACCCAACTCGTTGACAATGATGTTTTGAGTTCGTTCATAAGAGATGCCTATAATCTCGGCTATCTCTCTAATTTTTAATCTGCGGTCTCCCATTATTAAATCAAGTACTTTTTTAATATTTTCGTCAGTAGTTGACGTCGAAGGCCTTCCAGAGCGGGGTTCATCTTTCACACTCTCTCTACCACGCTTAAATTCTGCTATCCATTTTTTGACGGATGAATATGACAGAGCACAATCGCCTAATGTACTGACCATGTCATCATGGATGGCTTTTGATGATAGCCCCTTCTTATGGAGGTACTTAATGACGGCACGCTGCTCGATTTGCTCCATTCATGGAAATTATGTCCGATTACTTTGTTAATAAATTTATAAAATCACAACTAATTATCGCACGTTTCGAACTTCACACAATGAACTAGTCTGAACTGAACTAAATAATGTGGGTAGATTTGATTTTAGAATTGAATGGATCTGTGTTAGGCCGAGTACTTTTCAATCCACCCTCGTATTATATTTCTTCTTAGTTTAGTTCAAAGATAGTAAGAAATTTTATTTTTACCTTGGAAATTTACGAGTAATATCATTTCTTATGATGAAAATTCAGCAGAATGTAACTACCCAAAACGTTATTAACCAATTCAGCTAAACGATCCGGTCTCTTCTGACGCTGAATTATCCGAAGTGCGAGAGTACCAAGTGCGTGCCAATTCGCGCTGCCCCTAATGCGTTCCCGCGAATCGCCCACACATCGAGCGCATACCGCGCCGTCGCTCCTCCCAATTGAACCAATATAAAATGCATTAACATCAGCTCTCTCAGCGACTGATTTAACTGCAACGAAATTAGGTCAATGCAAAGCCTTCGCGTTCCTGTGATTAACACCGTTAGTTTGTATCTTTTAAAAGTACAATGAAATATTGTTAAATGTGTTGGAATTTTTAAATATACTACTCAAACATTGAGTAATGACTGCGAAAAATATTCTAGAGGTGTCCAAAAACTAGGTACTGTTGCTTTAATATTGGATAAAAATATTTTTTTCTACGTCTGTGGTTTTCGCGAATAGTTCTAAATTGCCTTATTTATTATATATATAATATTATTGTCTTCTACGTCTAGTACAAAATTGGGCCTTTTTGATCGAAAATTACAAATCTTCGTGACTGCGTAACTTAAAAACTATTACATTTTAACGAAAATCTGACTAACTGCTTACACTGATATTATTTTCTGGATTATTTTAATAAGAATTTTAACTTTATAAAAAAAATTACATTCAAAATCAAACTTAATTTATAAGGATGTCGCTCATGAATAAAGACAGAATGACACAGCGCAGGCACAGAATTCTATAATTTAATATTCATATTTAACGTTATGCAAAATTTACAACTAAGTTACAACGCAAACGTTGACAATAAAAATTTGCAACAGTCTGAGAATTTTAATTAGATCCTAAAATTTAGTTTCCCACACATAATATTTAAATAGGCTGCTCATGTCAAATAAAAAACAATTACGATTCCAAATGCATTCTACAATCCATACACTGTACACCTTTGAGAAAATTAAATCAAAAAATTAAACAGGAAAATAAATACTTGAATTTGCAATGGTCATCACGTTACGTACTTTGCATGCGAAATGGAGGACCTTTTAAGGATTATAGTACCATAACCGGCGTATGCGGAAGACATACGTCTACGTACAACTTAATGGTTTGTATGTGCCGAGTTATAAAGTGGTAACATGTCCCAGCCATCCGCCGACCAAGATCAAAAATTGCTTAATAAGTAACAATCATGGTATGGTTATGACGTTGCCACTTGTTCCCACTGATAACATTCGAGCATGCTAATTTTAAGAAGCCAATCATTTATAAATAATACACACCACTGTGATTTTAAATCAGCGTGAATTGCTCATGAAATAATTAGATAAGTATATCATGTCATTTGATGACAAACTTAATATTTTTATTTGTTTATTCGCCTGCTTAGTGGATTACAGCAAACCCTTCCCACAGTGGGAGAGACATGTTCGCAGCAGTGAAGAGTTACAGGTGGATAATCTAAATAAAATGTGTAATTGGTTGATAATATTTCTGTAATCAAGTCTATATTAACATCCGTTATATTTTATTATGTTAAATAAGTTTAGGTACATATTTTCGAACGAATTGCTTCCTTGCAGATTGTAAAGATGTATCAGTTTACATTAAAGTAATAAGTAAAGAGTTTGTTTTAACTATAAGGACTGTTTGCAAATTTTCGTTAAATTAAAGCCAAGAGTACACACAAGTTTTAACTCAAAGATAGTTTTTACATAAGTTGCCTGTTCTTTAGGATTTTATCGGTGACGGACCATGGAATTTAAAATCTGTTATGTACGTAACAGTTTTGCTAATTGGCTTGTAAAGGAACCGTGTGTATGTTTTTACACAGTCCAGATAATAGTACGTTACGATGTTGCAAACCAAACACCGACACCTATTCTTGATTAAGATCTAATACGCAGATCGTCACTAAGATGGATTATTTTAAGTACGATTCAAAACACAGAAACATTACACTACTAATAATTTAAGCTGCTATTTTCTATGATATCCTTCAACAGACGAGCCGACCCGTTCTACAGACCAACAAAGAAAGATAGACGGACGGAGCGCTGCGTAGAGTTCTTGATAAAACTGAAGTGGCGAACGAACTTCTAGTCCATTTAATGGTAAGTGGCTACTGCAGTCTATAGACACCGGCAGTCAACTTCAAACAAAGAAGACTAAAGGTGCGTTGTTACTTGTGAGGTTTAAGATGAAATGCCACACAGGCTGTAATTATACTGGCTCTCTAAACCCTTCAGAACGGAACACAGCACTGCAAGCGCAGAAAAGATTTTAGAGCAGAAATAAGTAAGAGAATGGTATTTGCCCAAATGAGCTCCTAGGCAGAAAAGAAGTCCTACCACCAAGTACATTTCAAGTGTTGCCGGAGCCAATCCAAACCATATTCAACTAGTAAAGCACACGAGCTCACGCACACATATACAACCAAAATCTTTCACGGACTGAAATAAAGAAGGAAGATGTTTGTGTAAGTGCACGTTCATACAATAAGTTGAGCATGGTTTTGGTCTGGTTTGGTTATAGAATAAGTAATTTCGTTGTAATTTCAACTATAGTGATTTTTAGAGGTGTTTTCGCAAATAATTATGATCGAGTCAAAATTATACAATCGTGTTTTCGAGCAAGTAAATTCAAGATAAAGACATGAATTTACCTATATCAAAATTCCACTTTCGTTAGTCGTGTCATACTCCTATACTATTCGATGAAAGGAGGTGCATTTTTTCGCGGTATACTTGATCGAAAAAAGAAAAATGTATTAAGAATTGAAAACTGTGCAAGGCCTTCGCTGCTTCAGCTATTTCTAAATCGTTTCATCGCAAAACAACTCACGGATCAAAAAAATCGATAACTCTGCTGTTATATATGAAACGAGAGGTAAAAAATCTTTGAACCATAAAGAAACTTCTATGGTATCATCTGATAAAACTTGAATGCGATATTATTGGTATTCGTCTATTTTCATACCCTAAGTATTCAATATTAGAAAATAGTTTATTTTAAACACCACTAGTCTACATGCAACCGCCTTACGTTAGCGTGTTTAGTAGACGTTTCCTAACACATTCGTTTATTCTAACCTTATGAAACTTACAGTAAGAGCTAGTTTCTAAAATACGTTACTTTTATGAGAATTAAAAAGCATCGATGCAAAATTCTACAAAGGTCCATACTCGACTTAAAAAAAATTATAAAAATAACTTGAACCAAGCATAAACAAAACATTCTGCATAAAAATTGTTTTTTTTTAAATTATTTTAAATTCATTCTTTTTTTTAAACGTTACCTTCACACTAGAATTTTCTCCTGTATCGTGGGGGCAGTTTACAAACATAAATTGCACAATGACAAACATAACAATTTAACAGAATGTATAATAATTTGTAGGCCATACAAATACTTGTTCCGTGCGGGATTCGAATCCGCGGCCCTTAGCGCAGCAACTCAATTGCTAAGCCACTACGCCACGGAGCCGGCTAAATACCTAAAGGGTAATATAATAAAAACCTAAAGGGGTTTTTTAAGGGAGCGAATACATTTTGATTATAACTCTGGTATAAAGATATCCAGTGTCTGTTATCGATAAAAGTTTGAAATATGAAAATAATGAAGCTATATAATTTCTTCACTATGCATTATTTTTTATATGCACAGTGAAAGATCAAGCAAAAGCGCAGTGATAACGCAATAAAAAAAAATATTAGCACAAGTTGCATTTCGCTGTGCGTGCGAATAATAACGTTAGGTTTCTAGATCAGAGAGCGAGGCTATCTGCCATCAGACCGCCGCAAACACAGACATAAAACCAGCCAAATGGGAAAATAACAGGCTCGCACCACAATGCCATGGAAAATGTTACACACGACCCCGATGTAATTTTTCCGACGCCTGTAAAGCTTTTATGTACATTAAAGGTAATTGCAATGAAATAGGAAGCCTTCTAATGTGCACTTTCATAAACTGGTAGTTGCACCGTTTAACTGAAATCTAATGACCATGTTTTTCTTCTTTGATAGATTTTGTTTCTTCTAGATTTAAAAACCGGCAAAGTGCGAGTCGGATTCGCGCATGAAGGGTTCGTGCGCGAACCATCGTAACACCCGTTTCTATTAAGGGCCCCTTTAATTTTTAATTTATTTTTATTATTTGTTGTTATAGCGGCAACAGAGATACACATTCTGTGAAAATTTTAACTGTCTACCTATTACAGATAATGAGAAACAGCCCGCTGACAGACAGACGTACGAACGGACGGACAGCGGAGCCTACTAAGCCTCCGCTGTCCGTCTGTTCGTCAAGGGTCCCGTTGATTACCCTCCGGGTACGTAACCCCAAAAACGAGTGGAACTAAATGTTATTCTATTCACATCAGCTCGATGTACCGAATATAAATAAAAGAAAATTAACGATTTACGAATATGTTGACCTTATGAGTTACGGATAACAGATTTAATTTAAAGTAATGAACTAAGATAACACCATTACAAAGTACGAGAAACTAAGTAATAGAAAACGTGTAGTGTTAATTATAACAAAACTTCCCCAGCGAGATCCAATAAATCCAGCGCAGGAAATGAGAGAAATGCAGTGCACACGCCGCTTAGCTGTAAATCAATCGATAAAGATCAGATAAATTAGACAGGCGTACGAGTGCACGACAAAACTTGAGAATTAGCAACCAATTACACGGCAAAAAATGCGATACACCCATTATCGGGCAAAAAGTGCGATAAATGGCTCAATTGAAACCGATCGCGTTATCGCATGCGAATTTCGTTTTTATCCATCCCTTAATAGTGAACATCTCATTGTAATCTTAATAACAATTGTATCAAAACACTACAAAATATTTCCTCGGCTACTTCTTTACTATCGTCTCAATATCCGTGGCAAATTTGTTTTTAATGACTCGAAACATCGCGTTTTCTGCACAATTACCTAGAATATTCAATACAGCCATGACTGACACCAGAAAATAAGCCTGATATTACAAATTACAATAAATGTACTTACTTAATTGAATTAATATTTTTCATTGTAAATTGCATCAGACTGCAGCTCGACATTGCCCTTTTATGAACTAACATGATACGAGGGATTTTTTATTAGTTTAAGCTACTGTGTAAAAGACTAATTTTAATTATTTTTTATAATATCAGAAAAACAACGAGGAAGCATTCCAGCACATGGACAATTACAGCTAACTTGAAACTAAGAAAGCCACAGATGCGTTATCAGCCCTGAGAACTAAAATGAAATGCCTCAAGCCAGCCATTATACTGGCCTTCTTAGCATTCAAACCGGAACACAGTAGTGTATGCACTGCTGCTTGGGGACAGAAATAGGCAAGAATACTGGACCCCAATGCTATACATTTTAATTACAACTCACGTAAAATGGTATTGACAATTGATAGTCGTGATAGTTTTATTTTTATTTTTTATAGCATAGGGTGACTAACAAGCATACAGTCCACTTGATAGTTAGTGGATACTGTGGCCCATAGACGTCTACATCTATCTTCGTTTCCTTTGTAGGCCATACAAATACATGTTGCGTGCGGGATTCGAATCCGCGGCCCTTAGCTCTGCAACTCATTTCTAAGCCACTGCGCCACGGAGCTGTCTATTTATTAGTTAAGGAGATTTATTATTATTATTATTAAAGGAGGTATTGATGATGCCATGAGCGTAAAAACCGTGATAGCTCAGGTGCTAAGCGCTCGCTGTAAATTCTACAGTACACGAGCAATACGGATTCTATCTTCGCCGGCATCAACGAAATTGCTATTTTAAATGCTGACTGACGGTGAAGAAAAACATCACAAGATAACCTGCATTTCTGAGGAATAAAATATTTCAAAGACACGTGAAATACTAAACGCTCCAAAAAGAAAACGATTCATAATAACTAATAAATATAAAAATAATATTACTTCTTTGCGATGATGTACTCACGTAAACAATATAGTGTTATCGCAAGTAATTAATAGAGACTGTTTTTTTTAGATCAATTCATATATAAGCGTATAAGCGTGAGAATTTCTTTAACGAAGGTGTTGTTCGCACTTATGAAGAAACTCTCTTAATTAAAACTATTTGCTGAATAACCGCGCAATTCACACTTTAAAAGCAAAGCAATAAATTTAATGCAGTTGATAAATTGTGCATAATATTTTTTTAATTCCTACATTTTAGTGGCAACCGTTTAAAATTCTAATTAAAATTTCTCACTTGTAATTCAACAGCTATTTTGATTAAAATTAATGATTTTATGGGCAAAATCGTTTCAGCCAATCAGTCAAGTGTAGAAAGTCGCAATTAAAACGCGAAATGGCCTCAAAGACAGGAGAAATGTTGCGTAGCGGAAAATAAACATTCGCGTTTGCAATTGGGCGCGTCGGCCGCCACTGAGCCCGCCACACACGTTATAACTACGGGGAACCGGACTGATTTACGCACCAGATCGCGATTTTATGTTTACTCCTTTTACGTGCTATTTATTTAATTTTAAATTGCATCTTAATATAATTAAAGAAAGTATTTCATCATCATCATTACAGCCTTTACAATTCCACCAGGTTGTTATTTCATCTAGTGTGCTGCCATCTGCCATCCCACACACGAGGCTGTCAATCGAGAACCTTTATTTCCCATCGGTTGTCGGTTCTCCGAGCCATATTTCGGTTCAGCCATATTATGCTTGGTTCCGTTGGGCTATATCGGTTACTCTAGTCCACTCAGGATATCGTTTATGACAAATTCTACTACGCAGAGAAACTCCGAGCCCTCATCACAGCTCGCTAAGTGACCTTAAGCTTCCTCATACTGCCAGCAGTGAAGGACCACGTCTCAGATCCATAATTCATCACTGGCATCACGCACTTGTACACTCTTAATTTTAAAATTTGAGTAATACGTAACGAGATTATGCGTCGTAATCTGCCGAACTGCTGCTGACTTGGATCCATCGATTAAAAGTTTGAAAGATGTTGTGTTTGAAAAGATTATTTCTTTAAATCCTTTATAATTATCCTAATAAAAGAACTAACACCAAAGTTGTATTAGCTTAGAGTACGTGTACACTGTGTTACAAATTAGGAGCTATAAAGCAAAGATCGCATAAATAGACATCGATAAATTTATATAGCAATCAAAAGGCATTAAAACATTTAAAAAAACGAACTTAAATGAGATTCTTATCCGGGGCCAACCGAGGACAAAGGTTACCGATAATTTTGATAGTACTGATCTATAAGCACTAAAAGACATTAGCAACGTCTCCAAACATCATGCAAACATAAGTCTGCATGATGCTTAGAGACGTCACGTGTTTATTACTACAGTTTGTAAAGCATCGCATCATTTAGAATCATCCGAGTGTTTCTCAAAAGGGTTCTTTCTGTATTTTAAGTAATAAAAAGAGGGACTTTAAAAAACCGATAATAGAACATGGGTTCAGTAGGATTGGCAATGGCATACTTTTCGAAACTACATAGTTATATATGTATATATACATTTTAACCCCGACGTAAACAGAGGGGTGTTATATGTTTTAGTGTGTATTTGTGTATATGTATATCTGTGAATCTGTGTGTATGTATGTGGTGTCATCCTGAACGGATGAACCGATTTTGATTAAGTTTTTTTTGTTTAAAAGGTGCCTTAATCGAGAGTGTTCTTAGCTGTTTCAAGAAAATCTGTGCAGCCGTTTGAAATTCATCAGTTCTTTTTGTTTCGGGGGTTTTGAAAATTTTCAATTTTAGTTATCCTTTTTAAAGTTTAAAAGGTAATAGGTAGAATAGTTAAAATGCATAAGACCTTATTTAAGCGCATTCAGAGTATATACACAAAATATTATGCCCGCACTTATCCGAGGTATCACTTGTTAAAATTTATAACACTTACATGATATGTTTATTTCACTTTGAGATAATAAATTAAACTTCAAAGTTTGAATTTACCTTTGTTTATTTAATATGATACTCGTATAGCTTCAATCTCTAAATATATTGACTATCCCTATGTAACGGATTGCGGATCTCTAAAATATTTCCCGTCATGGCGACCATCCAAAATATACGTTTAGTGATGCAAAGACAAAGTGCGGTCCTTTTGGTTGATGTCAGTGAATTAGTTCCGCGTAGTTAGTGCAGAAGGCAATCGGCCGCGGCGGCGCCTGCGCAACGCATCTGACATTTTTTCTTTAAAAAAGTAAACAAAAAGACATTTTATAATTTAGATTTTTAGCTATATATAATTGTAGGCTCCTTCACCTCGTAACAGACCTCTCTGAGAGCATACCTTGAACATCAGATGCTGCTTCCGTCTTCGAAATTTTCGACCGCGATAATTGACGATTAGTGTATAATGAATTTTTGTTTACGATTATCCCTTTAAGAAATCTATCACCACATATCGTTCAACGTGTGTCTTAAAAATCACTGTCTCCAGTGAGAAATCTAGAAAAATCGTAATGGACCACGGTTGGTAGCGGTATAACCATCTAGTACCAGATGTAGTACAATGAAACCGTCGACATAAAGTAGTAGACGAAAAACGACGCGTCTGGTAGGTACTCAGATTGTCAATTTGCCTGCCAAGTATAATGATTACGGCAAAGTCTCTTGCAATGAGAGACGTCGGTCTATCCATTTGGATGGATTGCCTCGTAGGGAGAATATTTGCCATATAGTACGTGAGGGTAATATGGTCATCCGATTAATATGATCACTTTCATATAATTCAAAAATTACAGCCTTGTTTGCACAGATGGTTGTGTGATGCAATAGCTCTTCATCAGTCAATCAAATAATAAAGGGTCAAAAGGGCGCTGCTTTATCGACGCCATTTTGACATTTAACATTATAGTTAATATTTTAGTCGATTTTGGTATTGTGTAGTGTAGTTAGTTTTTTTTTTAAGTTAATTTTTCGAAGTGTTCCTAATTATTGCCAAAGCTTGTTTGTTATTTTTTTTTCTTAATATATTAGTTATAGTATACGACTTTGTGTTTTTGTCTCTGTCCTCCTCCTAGTCTTGGTTTTATAGAGCGGCAAAGCTTAAAATGACCATATTACCTTCACGTACCTTAGTTGCCTTGCTAGGTCGACCGGTGGGCAAACATAGTTTTTATTACATTGTTATTAGGTCAATATTTGAGTTTTTATCAGGAAGATACTGTTGCCCATCTCTATTTCAGTTTCCCTTTGTCTCTTACGACCCCCTCTGGATAATATGGGAGACTAGGTATTCTTACGCCCTCACTACACGGCCAAGTGAAGTTATCAAATGAGTAAACATAACTTACTTGCATAATAACTTGTAATTTACGTAATTTGTCACTGATAAAATTAAAATCTTATTAGGTAAATTACATATCTTATATTTTGGTGTAATATCTTCAGGCGGTGTACCTTGTTCATTATCAGACCAGACAAACTGATGGCGGAATACCCATCCAAACTGTTGAATCCAAATTATACAGATTGTTGATAAGCATTTAGATTACCCGTGTGAAAGTATCGACTATTCTCTCACCGGCCTGTTACTACATCCAGCGTGGCGAGTAAAGGATTGTAGTTGAACGTGTGTGACGTAAATTAAAAATAAAAATATTTTCCTTTTCAAAACTAAATATGAGACAAACATGGTTCCTTCTTTTGATATAGATGAGAAAGCTTAACTAACATTTCACAATTAAGGACGTGCCTGCAGAGATGTCGATAAAACACAGTCTCGAATGTTTGATGCGTGCACGTGATTAAAATAAATACTCGGCGCAGTAGTCGAAGACCGCGGACAGCTGCTACTCCGGGTGGTAATTGAAAACACGATTTATACACCCGCCAAATTTATCGACGTCCTCGATTTATAGTAAGAGCATGGCGTTACGTGGCTACAAACGAACGTTTCATTTTTGTTGTATTTGTACTTTATAGTTTGACGGGCTGCATGTTAATGAAGCGTCAGGAAGAAAACGAAATGGTTTTAGTTATATACATTCGCATGTTTTAATTCGTCATTAGTAAGTGGTATTCGGCTGTATTGTTGTAAATTATCTCGTAACAACAAGCGTTCTAATTGGGCTAAAATTGCGAATAAGATCGGTGCTATAATTTTATATAGAATATGGGTAATAATCAAGCACAGTTCACCTGATGGTAAGTGGATGCTGTGGCCCATAGACATCTACATCTATCTTCAATTAAGAATCAAAATGCAGATGCGTTGTCACCCTTGAGGACTACGACTTAAGTTGCTATTTTACGCTGGTATCCTGTGAGAGCGTGGTCCTGCCCCAGGCAAACCACCCATTCGTGCTACAACCATAATATAGCTGCAGCGTGGCTATGCCACGTATAATAATTAATTAATGTTAATAAAATTATGTATATGTGTTATCGATTATTAAACTAATTGATCATATACTCAGTTTGTTTTTAGAACCGTAGCCCACCCATTTTTAAACTTGAATATCTCGTAAATTATTCTTATACAAAGATATTTATTGTGAGAAGTATGCAAAATATACATAATTTAAAAAAGTATAAATTATCAATAGTAATTTCATTGTTTCTGCAGCAATATTTCTGATTCAAAATGTATACACACCCATTAAGGCTACGGTAGCTGGCGCGTTTCTCTCATCTCACATCTCGAAAACAATTATGGAATACAATAAATTTAAATGTTTCGCGCCCTTGGCATCGAACCCAGTCCAATTAGAACGCGGCCGCGTCGGCATTAAATCTCCAATGGCTACCACACTACACTAATTCATACGCGGCCGCCAACAAGCTTTCGTAGCTGTCGATATCGACACGAACTTTAACAGGCTCTTGATTACGACGTTTTGGTACTGTTAGAGGACACAGCACTGCTGCAAAAAATACTTTAAAACATCGCCCGGAACGTTTAATTTAGTAGTAAATTATAAAAATAATTAACTGCTGTTCTCATTTAAAAAAATAAGGAACTATAAGTAAATATTACTTATAGTTATAAATATATCATGAACTTTTTGAGAAAAATATTTCTAGACTTATGTATGTATTTTGAATAACGGTAAAATGTATCGACACTTTTGTAATAATAGTCAGTGCATTGATAATATACATTTAGGTGCAACTTATTATATTTGGATTAATTCCAAAGAAAAGTAAAAAAATACTTGTTTTTACTTAAAATAAATGAATAGTAATGAAACTTTCACAAAAATAACAAAGTTAATAAAACAACACAGCTGAAAGTAGGCGGTAGCAAACATCATAAATACATTAAAGTGTCTACCTTTCAAAAAGATTTACACACAAAACAAAAATTTCTAGAAACAATGTAATATTTCAAAGTACATTTCGAAATTCGTTAATTGTAAACTTTTAAACCGTTGACCCAGTCGTAAGTTCTTATGTCGTGAGGCGGCGCGTGCGCTCGTATCTTAAAAACACCTGCCCTAAGACCCTAGCAATTATTCTACCACTTATTATATGATTATAAAACTTTTTTGGTGCTTTCAATCAAATTACACCTTGGCCTGGCCAATTTATACAAGTGAGATGTCATAAAAGTTTTTTTTTATCGTCCCCGCTCACTTTTTCGTGGCAACGGTGTAAAACGGAATTTTATCAATTAATTTCGATTTTGGGTTAAAAAATTTAAAGGTTTCTTCACTTATTATTGTGACGTAATTTTTTTAATGTATACAGTATTTTTGTTATTATTATATTAATTTAATACCCTAGTTAGACTACGGTACATAGATTAAAAATTGTCTGTTTATAATGTACAAAATATAATGGCGAAATCTCGCGGAAATTTCAGAGCATGCCGTTGACTAGATTACCCAGATGATAACGGAGCTACTCCCATTCTATATTTGAAGTCATGAAATCGCTCATCTTTGCTATGGAGCGCATCGATGGTGTGATAGTCGGCCATAAATAAATAATTAGACGGTGCCGAGGAAGTTGGGAATGAGAGGGAGGGGAAGAACTCGGATAGTTCTCAGATAATATCTCTCGCAACCGCGCTTTGTGTCAAACGTCAGATGCTTATCTCTAAGATGTTTACAGATGTACTAGAGGGGTAACGGCCCAAACTCTGTCGTGGATGCAATCGACCGAACAATTCTAATATGCTCGATGGAATACCGGGTAATTATGAATGTAAAACTCTGTCAGGCAATAATAGTATCCGTCGGGCAACTGTATTAATAACATATAAAATTATTAACATATCTTTCAACAATCCTTAGATTTCGTATCTTATTTTTTTGCAATTTAATATACAAAATAAATATTTATGATAAATATCTTGAAGATAATTAACAGTGACGTCAATATTAATTTCTTTGGATTGCTGACATTATTTCTACACTCTCATAGGTCTCTCTAGATGGCGCTGATTACGTGGCGGATTGCCAGATCAATGATTTACATTTACATTTACTTGATTATCATTGCATCATTCAGGCTATTTCAATTAGGTTAAAACATATTATGAAATATACAAGTAAGTTCATTCAAAGAAAACTCACACTTCAACAATATAAAATGTACAGTTATTTCTCTTTATTTTGAATCTATAGCAATGTCATAACTTTATGAAATATTTAAGTTAGTAAGGATATTGAACAGGTATCAGACTCAAGACATGAATATTGGTGATATAGATATCGATAGTTACAAATCGCCGCCGGCGTTGACAAAAGCTCTCGACAATAGCCATTGCGAAAATCTCGCTTAGGCTGCAACCGACCTAGCGCGGTAATTGTTTTGTAGAAGGACACTCTTATCACCCCCAACGATCGCTCGGCTGACGTGCAGCTGCTATTTTATTCTTTTTTCAATTTAAAATGCAAAATGAAAAATAGACTTTCTATAGCTCGTGCGCTGTTGATCGCTATTTTTTCTATATAACATATGGAGCAAAAGCTGTAGCTTAATAAAAATCTGAACTTTATTAAATATTTACTCGTTGGGGTGTTGAAATTTATTCAAAAATTACTTATTCCTCTTTAAGATACAGAAGCTAAAATAATTTAGGGACATTATGTTATTCAGTTACTTCAAATAAATAAACAGCTACTTAAAATAACACTTTTTTAACGTTACCTTTATTAATTAATAATAATAGTTTCTGGATATTGAGCTTTTTTTATTTTCTGTGGACAATGTTACCTACTTCTTATATTATATACTAATATAACAAAGAAAAATAAAAACTTTTTAATTATTATTATTAAGATTTTTGGCTTGGATGTTTGTCCTTTAAACCATGTCTTCATTTCATTCGGGATCTTCTTTTTTATAGATTTTCAGTATCAAGCGATAATAATACATTATAGTACACTGCTCCACAATATGTTTATGCGTCACATCGCGTAGTTTTTGGGAGATTTTGACAGCAACTTGAGGCAGCAGACAATTGGCGATAGTATCTCAATGCCTTAGCAGACAGACACCTTATCTTGAGATTCACATCACCAACGGAGAACTTGTTTCACCGTTTCCACTAACAGTTCACATGCGCAGACATTTAATACACAAAATCGCACCACTTTTACATATCAAAATCCACTTCAAACCATTATTTAAACAATGATAAAGGAGCAGCTATCCGCCACCGGTCAAGTTCCCACCAAAACTCAAAGATTTTTTTAAATATAACCAGGTACCTGTAGGATAAAGTTAACCTATAAAAAATACAAAAACTTTGACGATATCGTTTATATCATACAATTTGGCAACACTTAACTTAAAGAGTTATGATTCATATAATAAAGTAAAGACTTTATCACATCGTTAATTCAGTTATATTCAAAATAAAAGTATAGTAGGCATTAACTGCGGTGCTTCTTATATACTTTCTATTTCCATAAGGTTAAATGGGATCCATCGCTTTAACGAAACAAACGTACGATCAAGAAGTATTTTTATACCATATGGGTGACAAACGAGCACACAGTCCATCTGACGGTATGTGAATGTTGTGGTCCATGGACACCTAAACCTAAATCTAATTAAACTAATCTATTAATGTAATATAAAACTTAATTATATACGTTCATTTTGTAAATATGTACTTTCCTACAACAAAATAATTTTTCCCAAAATTTATTACAAATGCAATAAATCAGCTGGGAATCGTTCACAAAACAGAAGAGAGCCTCATGAATAAAAACATCCTATTTAGCGCTACAATCACCATCCTACCGAAACGTGTTCATTCACGCCTAATATTCAAATTAGAACTTTAAACGGTGATATCAAGTATCAAATTTGTTTAGAACTTTATAGAACATATCACTGTTGGCCAATATGGGGCAGTTCTACGCAAACGCATTTCCGGTCGAACGCTGCCGGGAAAAAGCCATTTAAAACAAAAAAGAAAAAAATGGTAACGCGCCGCGCGCCGCGCTCGGACACTTCCGGTGGGCGCCATTTTTTCTGTATTGCCAACAGATAAAATCTTTCCGGCCTACTGCGCGGACGCCCACTTTTATTTTATTTATAATGATTTCGGCTAACTGAAACATTCGAAATTAACGTATTTTAAGTTTTTACAAAATTAAATGGATTAAAGAGCTATAATATTATTAATAATGCGTAGATATATGGATGTGAAAGAAGCGAGATAGATGTGTCAGGATCGTGCCAAATAGAAGCCCGTAATCTCTTCCTGTCCTATAGGTATAATAGGCGTGAGAGTTTATGGATTATTAAAAATTAAAACATTTAAAGTCAGTTTTACAATTTCAACCAGAAGTTATTGCTGACATTAATAATTAGTAATGCTACATTAAGGGGACATTTTACATTGGCACAAAATTCAACGGTCGAACTTATGTAAATTGGATCGTTGTTCAATGTTGAATATTCAAATTGATGTCATTATAACATTCGGCCAAACGTACCGACCGTTGGCTTCAAGCCAGTTCATGTAATGTAATGAGTAAATTAAACGCTGTTTTCAGATTTTTGTATTATTAGACATTAATTTTAAATTACCGGAACTTATACAGAGGTACGACAAGGCTATTATTTTTTTATTTATTTAATTTATCGATTTGATAAGTATTTTCAGTTCTACATTAAATGCAAGAATACGCGTCTTAAAATGGGCTATAAGTTACTCTATACCTCTCGTCCGAGGGTAGGTACCTACTATGTTCCTTGCTTTATGCGTTTCCTTGGCCAAATAGTATATTTTTATATATTATACTTTTAAAAAATTGTTATTTCAAACTCTACCTAAAGCATGTGAATCGTCTAAGAAAAACTGTTAGAAGCAACATTTAAATTAGTAGTAGTAGGTAGTATCAAGAATATAATAATATTAAAATGTAATGCAAAAGAAAAACGGATGAAAAAACAGTGACTGTCAGAATCCCTCGGATGTTGGCTGAACAAAACAGCACTTTAGACGAAATAAAAAAGAAAACTAGAAGAGCGTTCTCAATTCAAAAATTGAATTGATCGTTCCATTGTATTCCAAATGTATCATTTGAACTGTTATTATGGCCGCTCTCTCTTTCTAACGCTCAATGCAGCCTGGTAATCCAATACTTTTGTATGGAAGGCACTTAACGAAGCTGCCTAGTTCCAAAACGACGTGTGTATATATCAATTTTTAAAGTTTTATCACCAAACGCATAAGGACGGGTTTATAAATAACCTCGCTGCTATAACTAGTTCATAAGTAGTGTTTTGTATTAGATAATTCCTATATTTTCATATATGTTTCCGGTCAAGATTATTTGATTGTTGATAGGTATTTAAATTATAGAAAATAGTTATGTTCTTTTTTTTGGCTGAACCAGCTGAACTATAACTCCCACGGTTATCGTATTAAGCATGCAATAGAAAAATACTAGTAATATATAGAAGTAACAAAAATACTTCAATTGGCCAACTTGCCAACTTCTATCTTGTTACAAAACATGAATAAAACGACATGCTGTTCTGTGAGTTAGCTATTTCTTAATATCAATATTTTTATACAGAACTTATAATGACAAACGAGTACATCATTTACTTACCATCAGATGGAGATGGTAAGTAAATGATATGGCTCATAGACGCCATTTCAAGCAAAAAGAGATAGAAGGAGTGCTGCTGCTTACATTTCAAGTGATGCCGAAACCATGCTCAATCTGTGACACACCCTGACGCACACATCTTTCTTCTTTCATTCTTTAACAGCCCGTCAAAATCAACTGCTGGATACACACACACATGCACCAAAAACCATAATGTTGTTTACAAATTATTTCATATTCATAAATGTACGTTCTTACAATAATTTGAACAGTTTTGGCTTGGTTTTTGCATCACTTGAAATATACGCAGCGCTTAGTCTTTCTTTCTTTGTTGGTTTTAGTACCCTGAGGACTAAGATGGAATGCCTATTTTACAATATAAAGGGTCTCCTGTTCTCTTCACTCAGCATACGAAGTAGCATTATTCTGCTGTTTTTCGATGGTATTCCGTACGAGCGTAGTTCTGCCGCTATCAAGCTGACCCATTCGTGTTGTAGCTTAGCTCTACCACGTTCGAGTCTTATATCACGTTTAAGTGTTTTATTTGCTTTAAGTTATTAAAAACGACTTAGGTACAAATAAATAGGCGGCTCCTACTAAATGACGGCTCCGTGGCGCAGTGGCTCATTGCTAGAGTTAAGACGCTGAGGGCCGCGGGTTCGAATCCCGCACGGATCAAGTATTTGTATGGCCTACAAATATTTTTTCCTGGTCTGCATGTTTGTCCTTGTAAAATGTATGTATGTAAACTGCCTCCACAATATAGTAGAAAATCCTAGTGTGGGAGCAAAGTTTTAAAAAAAAAATATTGAAAATATAGAGTTGTTGTTTGCAGTTCTAAAATTTAATCTAAAGCTTGCAGTAATAAAAACGTTGATAGAACTCGTCTACAGACATTAATTTTAGAAAATTATATTGAACTGTCGAACTCCACGGAATACAGTCTCGTAAAAAAGAAATAGTAAACAGTTGTATGCGGTCGCAAAAAATATTACCAACTCATCGATGAATGATGAACGATCGTACGGAAAAGAAACCGAATACAAACCACAAAAACTTAATCGCGTATAACGCGAAGGAAGTACCAAATAAACGAGCGTGATAAATTAAATAAACAAATTTATAAAAAGTAACACGGACAAACGGACGGGGCCTTTGTTAGGGTATATTGCGGTCGCCAGGTACGGCCCTGGAGTCGAACCCACGCACCTACGGTAATCTTATTACCCGGCTATTGTAAATGGCCAAATAAATAATTTATTTTCGATAGTATTCAATACCAATTGGGCTCTGCTGTGCTCGGGGCGATTATTAATTGTTGAAAAATTGCTTTATCATTGGAATGAAAGCTTTCCATCGTGATTTAAGAGAACAAGCTGAGCCGGCTAAGTCAAGCTCACGATCTGAACTATCTAGAATATTACGAATATAATTTGATAATAAGTAAACCTATATTTATGTACATTTGGAAACTTTTATTTTGAAGATAATTAGTAATTATATAACCACAAGTATATATAATATTTATGTACATTAGTGGCATTGTAATCATCTCATTTGTCTGATACTACGAGTACATCAACCGTCTTATCAATAGAAATAGCAATAACAAGAGATGTCTATAGGCTTACTTCAATTTACCGAACTATATCGTGCTCATATAAAGATTGGTTGCGTAACTAGTAAAGGGCTCATAACAGAAACCAGCCTGGAATAGATCATTATTAAAAATAGCTAATATCTCAAATATAGTGATCAAAATATGTCCATTTCTTAATGCTGACTCAGAAATTTGATATGCATGTTATTAATTAATAATGTATATAACCAAGTTATGCAAATATCTACTAATAAAACAAGATCGATTATAAATTAATAATAAAATACTAACTTATTATATTAGAATTAAAATAAGTTAACAAAAAATATATTTTAACTATAACAATCTTAAAATAATGTTTTGGTTGCAATTTTTTAACGATAAAATATAAAACTAAATATAAAAGAGGTAAAACAATTTAGGGAACAAATAAAAAATATTTATCAGTCAGAAAACAATTTCAGTATAAAAACATCATAACAAAAACAATACACTTGCAATGTTCGTTTAATTTAATTCCACAAAGTTCAAATTGTTTTATTAAATTCATTCCCATTCCAAAAAAGTCGAATCCGTTCCCATATCAATCAAAGCAAACAAACTATCACAAAGTACCAATAAAATATTTTTATTAAAAACAATAATACAAAAGCTTTAAGACTACAAGGACCAAAAGAACAAGATCCTTGTCGGCCTCGCGTTGTATACTCTATGAGGGCAATTTAAGCGTGCACGGGCAAACAATAGTCATAGCAACCTTTAAGAGGTATATTGTGAGTAAACACACTTGAGTGCTTTTTTAAATTTATACGACGTTGTACATATTATGATACTTGTATGATATTTTAAAGAAATATTTTGGATTGCTAATATAATAGTAGAAACTAAACTAACTACAATATGTACATTTGAAGCATAAACATAATGCTAATATATTAGAGCAGTTTTAGATTTATTTTAAAATCTTATAGCCAAAAAAGTAATATATACAAATAGAGATTACAGGTTTTTCCCGTCCCGGAATGTATAACATTCAGAGACTTCTACATTATCTCTTGCAATGCAATCAAATCTAGGTTCAGTGCTTAACACCAATGTTACAAATACTTTTTTATAAATTTATTTAAATAATCCTAAAATATGTTTATTACAATACTAATATATAATTAAGCACACTTATATAATTATCTACAGCCGTGGTAGCTCAGATGGTTAGCGCTCGCTTTCACAGTACGCGAGCAACCCGGTTCTATCCCCGCCGGCACCAACGAAATTGTTAATTGCAATTTTAAGTGCTGATTTCCACGTGCTCGGTGGCGAAGGAAAATATCGTGAGGAAACCTGCATGTCCGAGAAATAAGAAAATAAATATTTCGAAGACATGTGAAGTTCGCCAACACGCATTGGGGCATCGCGGCGGACATTTCCTTGCCCTAAAACCTTCTCAGAAATGAGAAGAGGCTTGTGCCCAGCTGTGGGACGTATATAGGCTGTAACTTTAACTTTAACTTTTATATAATTACCAACTAATATTGTTTGGTTAAATATATAAAACATCTCCTAAATTTAATATTTATAAGGAGTTTTGTATCAAGAACGTCGAGTTGCGTGTAGGAGGTTGACGTCGGTATATCACAATGCGCTCGTGCGTTATAGTATGAATTACGTTTTTTTTTTGCTTGTAATCGATCAAGATGTATCCGCTTTTAGTCCTGCCGAATTATACTGTATTATTTTACACAAATTTGTCAATGTTTTTCTTTAAACAGATCAAGTCACAAAAGACACAAAAGATCACTATTTTAAGCATTCCATATAAAAGTTTAATGGTTGTATATTATGAAATTTAAATCGTTCGATTTTAGTACGTAGTAGATAAAAGTAGTTTATTGCGATTGTTTTTTTAATACTTTTTTATTAAAAAGTGCATAGGATCTTTGAATTAACTGCTACTAGCTGTGGTTGGTCTTTATAAAAATAGTAATTTAAATTCTAAAAATATATCGCATACTCAGACCTTAGGATCGCAAAGGTACGTAGTAGAGCCACGCTGCAGCTATATTAATGCTGCCGCACGAATGAGTCTACTCGAATGGGGTTGGACCATCGTAGTTCTGGAGAATACCAGCCTGAAGCAGCAGAATATTGCTGCTGTATTTCGTATGGTGAGTGTAGAGAACTGGAGAACCTTTTTACTGCTATCGAGGCATTACATCTTAGTCCTCAAGGGTGCAAACGCATCTGCACTTTGATTGTTAATTTAGGATAGATGTAGATGTCTATGGGCTACAGCATCCACTAACCATCAGGTAGATAGTGTGCTCGCTTGTCACCGAGACGAAATAGAGTGATGGATCCTCTTACGCCGCCAACACACGGAGCACTGACTGCACTGAGACACTTAATGTAACAAAAATGTAACACTTAGGCCATTAAATCGAGGGTAGGTTAGGATGCACTGTAAGAGTCACGGGGCTATCGCACCCATAACTGGAAAACCCATGTTTTACACAACTGTGATCTCTAGCTGGGTTTCAAAGTCCGACATCAATCGATTTCAAATGTGTAACTAAGTACAAAGAAATGTATAAATATGTATGAGAGGCGGGCACTTCTGTCGACGTCGCTACCGACGTATTCCCGTATTGTGCTCCCGTCATTATACCATCAACTTGTAAAGTAGCAGGCACACCCTTCGAACTATTGTCGCTCCTTCCGAATAATTAGACCAAACAACATTGTTGCGTCGATACTTTGAACGGCAATAAAGTATACATTTCAAGAGAAAAAAATCTCGAGAGCCCGCTCCGAAGGGTCTCTTTGACTGTTAATTTTTGTCATTGTGCACTCTCGTTCCATGATGTTTGTTCTTTTACGAATGTATCGGTAGCGGAGATTGCATAAGGGTTTTGTCGATTGTTTTTTTTCAAATCGGGGTTGCGAGAGTCGTGAGAAATTGCACTTAATTCTTCGATGGCTTATAAATTTTCAATCATTTTAATTCGGAAACGTGTGCTAAGATTTAGCTTAGTTATATTTTCAGCTAATTTTAAATATTAATAAATTTTAAATTTATGATATTTTTATTATAACGACTTTTGCCTAGTGTTCAAAATACTTAAACACGCTCATCATTAAAATCGCATCAATAGAAATACTAGGATCGAAACATTGGTGCAAAAATACAAATGTAAGGTTTTCAGATCTGGTTGCTCATGATAGATAATTCTGACGCTGGATCCTAACATCATTCTAATGGCCCTCTCTGGTTTGTGCGAAGATTCATTCCCATAATTGAAAAGTAGATGCCGGAGTTAATAATCGACCAAAAGGACATTACCACAGTCTAAGAAGAACATAAATTAGACTGTGATATTATGATCATGTTTATTACTACGCTATAGTGCAGTATTAAATTAATATAACAATTAAAGACAGTTATTTAATAGAATATTATAGCGCGAAATACCAATAAAATGATGCTATGTTTTGTATCGTACGAGTAAGTAACGGATAAGTAGACTTTTTTTACTAGTATTGAAGCATTCTTAGTTCCTAGATGTGATAATGAATTTCCATTTTGATTCTTAATCGTGGAAAAATATAGGTGTCTATCGGCTACAGCCCTCATTTAAAGGTGTGTGCTCGTTTGTCACCCTTGCTTCTATAAAAAAGCAGTTAACTAGAAATAAAAAAATTGAATCGAACAAAATTTATAGTTTATCTGTAAGAACCCCTTTGGTTTATGCAACCCTAGGATAATACAAATATTCTGGAAAAAAAATATTGTGCAGTCCCAAAGTTCTATCTATCATTTACTACACATTCAGAATATGTAGATACTACTTAATATTGGATTATAATTATCACTAAAGATAACGCGATGTTATTATCGCCAAATGTAACTCTCCCGGGACAATTGCGTTGGGTGTTATGACACATTAAATGGTGTTAGGGGGCGCGGCCGACGAACCGGGTTATCTGTCACCAAGATACTGCCGATTCATCCTAAGGGAACCTCTCCCTAAAGACACTGTTATTATATACGAGGATTTTAGTAAACAGTTTTGATGCCCTCTAAATTTAATCTTTTTAGTGAAATAACGATGGAGATAATATGATTTTTGATGAACGCTTATTTAAAATCTTCAGCAAAGCATAAAATGAATTCATGAGCTTAATCAGAACATCGATATGATTATGTAATGATTAAGGTCATAAAAATGAGTAGCATTATGTTAATGACATAGTAAACCGATATAATATACATAATAAACACTCACGCCTGTCACCCAGAAGGGTAGGCAGAGACTACGGACTTCCATTTGACACGATCCTGGCACACCTCTCTCTCCTTTACATCCATATATCTACGCATACATGCTCGTCGGTTAAGGGTACTCTTAATCTGGCCCATTTTCAATATATCGCCAAGTTGGTCGATAAACCTTCGTCTAGGGCGCCCCTTTCCGACTCTGCCGTTCACTTCTGCAGCATGAATTTGCTTTATCACTCTTTCTTCGTTCATTCTTTCTACATGACCAAACCACCAAAGCATTCCTTTCTTAATCCTGGTCACAACGTCATCTTGCAAACCACACTTTTCTCTTATCACACTATTTCTCACCCTGTCATTCAGATTCAGCTATGATATGTACGACTTTATTAAATTATTTTAACTAAAAGTGTATTTCAAGTATTTTAACTAATCTGTAACTAAAAGTGGTTGTGTCATTATAATTTTCTTATTGATTTCGTTAACTGTTTGTATTATAATTGTTATTCCATTAAGTTTATGTAAGCATCTCATTGTTTTGCTCTTAAGTTTACAGGGGGTTTTATTAAAGTATTTCTTCGTTTATGTAATATTTTATATAGTACTTTATCACGCACGAAATAATGTCACTGAGAATGTAGTATTTCTTTAAAGTAATCATACTGTATTCAAAGACCGTACCGTGCATTTTCTACAAGTAAGGGTATCAAACGAGCATACTGTCTGTAATATGGTAAGTGAATGCCGTGGCCCAGAGAGATGAACATTAATCCTCGATGAAAAATTTAAAATACAAATGCTTTGTCACCCTTGAAAGCTGATGATTAAAATGGAATTTCTCTTTACTAAAAAATTGGGCTCCAGTTCTCATCGTACACCATACGAAATATAGCAGCATTAAGCTGTTGTTTTATACCGGTATTCTGTGATCCGACCCATTCATGCTGCAACCAAAATATAGTTGCAGCGCGGCTCTACCAAATGTAAAACCAAAACTTCATCCATTGACTAAGTATAACGTTTGTACAGCACATAAGTTAATATAGCCAAAAGCAAGTATTTACTTAATATCACTATAATAATAAATACCTTAACACATAATTTTTTTCAGCTCCTTATTTTATAAGACGCTAAAAATGGAAAACTATATTTGTACTTCGGATAAAACAGATATGTTTCGGTTGCCATTTAGCAAACTGTCTGATATTTAGTGGCTTTCAACAGCGTTTATTAGGTTGTACTTCAGTTACTCACGTTGTGCAGTTTGTAGTAGAGGCCGCAGGCGTTGCAGACCGGTTCGCCGTTCTGATTGCGTCGCCATAGAGTGGTGGTGGTCGTCTTACAGTTGGCGCATGAGGTGCCTGCCCGCCGCGCTGCACTCTGCAGCGACTGCAAAAAAAATCAAATGACCAAATTAACAGAGTCACGACATAGTTCATTTAAGTTATATATTTTTGAGATTATATTCATAATCAAAAAATGGAATCTCTGAATATGCAACAGTGAAGACAAAAAATATTTTTAGCTTCACTATTGTGTCGTTTATATTATATAACAATATCTAGTTTTTTTTTTCTTAAGATAAACAATATCTGTTTTAGAACTGCTCTTTTAATGAATATTTCTAAATAGTGACTCGCGCGGGTGATTTCTGGATCTTGACAACAGCGCCACCTACAGGGTCTAACTGTAAATCTAAATCATCTAGGAATCAAGGGACTCACTTCAACACACACAAAAAAATTAATCAAAATCGGTCGAGCCATTTTCGACTTTTAGCGATGCTAACGGACAGTAATTGATTTTTATGTATAGAGATTTTTTTGAAAACGGTTATGTCAAAGTACATCGTTGTTATTGAAGTAACAGCATTATCGTGTCTTTTTCATAACTTCTACTTTAATATGACAAGGAACACATTCATTGTTGTTTCTTTAGAAAAGGTAAAGGATTATAACACGCGAAATTAACGTAATACCTTTTGTTTCACATAGATGGCACTACTTATATACTCTTAGGTCCAGCTCTTAGGAAAGTAAACAGTGTACCTGCTGTCAAAATGAGTAAGACAGATAGTTTTTTTTATATGATAATAGTAAATTTGTTTTGGATTTGGAAAAAACTGAAGTTTTTTTTAATAAGAGTAAGGTTTAGTTGTTGTTATCGTAAAATGAGCTACTCAATTTGATAGTTTATTTCTAGAAAATATTCAAATTATTTTTTATCAAGTAGATTGTTAACAAGTAGATACCGAAAAGTTATTCTGCCTTTTCTCGGTTTAAACTAATTTGTCATTAATTTTTAATCAAAAATTGATTGAAAATTAAAAGAATGCGATGGACACATGAACTTCATCAAAACTTTGTAAAACAATCACGTTACAACAAAACTGAATCGGCAAAACGATGCGACAAACAAAAAGTGAACACCGGGGAAGCGGGGTGAAAAAGCGAAGTAGCTATCGTCGGGCCCTCTTACGCACCTGCCCATTACTACCCGTCAATCAAACAAAAAACATTCCAGGCATGCGGTGGCCGTTTTATACAGTCCACAAAAGTGCCTCACTCAATTAAAAATGCATTCGTCCTAACCCGACGCGAGAACAAAAAGAGAAACGCGCAATCCCGCTCGTAATAAATCCATTAATTTGTCATGTCATATCGGGCGGGAGAATACTATCGAGTTCGGAATATTAGGCGAACTATCCGGTACGATTGTGTCCGATTCTTGGTAACTAGAACGAATGCTGGTGAAGATTATAGTGGTCGTATCGACGCATTATCAAGCTTAATATCACAAGTGACTCGGCGATGTCGGCCAGCGGTGTATCGTCAGGCACGAGGTTGTTTAATAATAATAACAATGTCACTGCAGACGCACTTTTATATTGTAAGTTTTAATAACCATTTTTTTTTTTAAATATAGTACCAAAGCGACAAAATAAATTGTATGATGTCCTTTCTTCCCCATCGGTTGTTGGTTCGTCGAGCTACAAGTGTATTGCCGGATTATTGCCACTTCAGCTTACTGACCCGTTAAGCTACGTTGAGTATTCTAGTTCTGCTGCGGACAGCCACATCACAAAATCTATCACGCAGAGAAACTCCCAGCATAGCTTTCTCATACCGCCGTGAGGGACCGTGTCTCTGTTCTATATGCTATTACTGGCAACATGCACTGGTTGTACACTCTTGTTATAAGGTTTTGAGGGAAACGTAATAAGCAGCTGTGTCGTAATCTCCCGGACGCTGCCTAGCGATTTGGACTCAACGATGGGGAAGAAAGATTCTAGAGTTTCAGCTTCGTGCCGACAAGCGGAGTACCTATAGCGTGGGCCCTGGCTAGATGGAGGGGCGACCTTATAAGACATACAGAAGATCGGATGGTTTCAGGTGGTTCAGGTCTATGCTCAGGAGTGGACTTGAAAAAGGCTTTAACGATGATTATGATATAATATCATTGTTTTATATTTCAAAATAATTATTTAAAACAATACAATATTTTTTAATATGTGTTCGTTTAAATCATGTTGTACTCATCTGTACGTCTGCATATTGGAATACCTAAATATTAAATGGTTTGCGTCAATATTCGCCGCGTCATGGCAGCTCCTTTGTGCCAGAATGAGATTAAAGCTCGCCATATTAGCCCAGCAAACGGGCTATACTTTTTCTCACTGTCATGGGACCACCTCAACTTGAGCTCCATTTGTGACATTGCCAAAGGATTCCGTTTTATTTTATGTATATAATTTAACCACAATGTGGTATCCCAAACATTCGTTTCATACACCTTTTTTCCAATTCCAATATGTTAGCATAATAAATAAGCATGAGGATACGCAGCGATTAATCCGAATGCAATCTAAACCAAGGTCCGAATTTTATGAGTCAATTACGCGAAACCAATTTTATAATCTGCAGATAAGATTTTCTCATCAAGCTTTAACAGGCGCTGCATCACACTAGGGTCCCGAGGGAGACCAACGCCTAAATCGAGGGGTTCGAGCTAAGCCGATTACAGAAGTCAACCATCAGTAGGGGCGCTTTTATTTCCATCGAAAAACGACTGTTTACTCGTAATTTTATGAGCGAATTACTTTCGCTTTTCAAACACTGAAATGGCTGGAAAAAGTCGTAAATTTTACGAGTGAAATATTTTTTTATTTGGGCCGCTCATTACACTGTATTCACGTTTTGTGAAAGCTTTGCTTTGTAAGATATATTGGTGTGTTCGCCTTAAATTCCAATACGCAACGTAGAATGCAGAACATGCGGACACTTGTCCCGAACACCAAACAGTTTTATTAATTGTAAAACCCATTTCACTGTCAACGGCATTCCGCCGCAATCGATATCGAAGCGGCTTCAAAACGTATATCAAACAAAAAGTATGCCGGCGGAGATAAAAAGCTCAAATACACAAACAAATAGACAAATTCAGTACATATTGTTATCGTAGTACTTTAATTTTCAGTGTAGTGTAAACTCAAAAGAACAGGCGCTGTGACAACATCAAGAGCTCCTTTTGTGTTTTGACAGGAACAAAAACGACCCTTTTGTTGTGAGATTGGACGAAGTTTAGCGATGATAATAGCGCATAATATTGTCCATAGAAGTGGACAGTTTAGGGGCTTTCTTCTATAATTCACTTCTTAAGTTGTTCTAAATCTATTAATAATGCTAATGCTATTGACAACGTAGCAAAACCAACAAAAACGATGAAAAATAAACGCGAAAAAGTGTACAAAAACCACGCATTAAACTATAATAACTACAGTTAATTCAACCTTATTGGTACTATAAAATGAAACGTAATGAATATTGGTAAATTTATTAATGCAAACTGTTTATATTCAAAACAAGCTTAAATGGATTAATTTCACTTCAAGGGACACAAAGTTGACTAATTCAATAAGCCACCCGCATTAAAAACATATTTCCATAAAGTACGAGCCCTCCCAACCTCCACGCGATCCAATCAGCCTTATCTCTCCCGACCCTAATGCAAACACCTCCTAATCAAATCAAATCACAGCCTCCGTCTTCCCTAATCTATCCACCTATCTACACTCAAACATAAAATTATATTACAAAAAGGGATGGTTACCTACAACCCCTCATATATTTGCAAACACAAGCAAAATTTAACCCATCGGAAGCGTTGCTCTATACTCTACATGCCAGTATAACTTCGTAGTCGGAAAATACACCTATTCGCTGACACATACAAACATTGCATAGTAACATTATAGCACACACACACAACGACGCATATCAGCATATCTACGCCATCTAGATCCCACTATGAGAACCCCCAAGGGGGAGGCAATCCATTTACCAGCGATCTTTGCGCATTGAAATTTCCTTCTTATCCGATGGCATTACAGATGACAATCGACCGGCAGTACTGTTTTTAAAGGTTTACACGGCCCCTAGCAGTGAAAGCGCGGAATCGATGTAGCCTTTACCCCTCACCCCGCACCAGTTTTTCCGGCGCTCTGTCTTTATCTGACCGGAGCGATTAAATAAAGAGAGATATAGCGTGAAAATAAAGATTTTCATCGTGTTCACTCACACCACGCAAGTTTGAACTGTATCTAAAGCAATACAGCGGTTGTATAGTGTCTGTTATGTAGGTATAAACGGTATGTACACAAAGCCTCTTACAATAGAGCAGGGGTCGAAAGAACTTTGACGATGTCAACGAGATGGCTCCTCTGACACTTAGTTTTATTTAGTAATTTACGAATAAATAGCTTCACTAAAAATCTTTAATATAAATTCTTAAAAATGTTTCGTAGAAAAATAAAAAATCAAACAGACAAAATGTTTCAAAACAAATTTATACTTATTTAACTACGAGAAAACGTTTCTTTTAATGATATGAAGTTTTTACAAGAAGAAGCAGGCGGCGGCTTTAAGCTCGAACATCTCATTGGACGTAGCAGGGAAGCCATGTTGGGAAATCCACTTAACGACTTTATTTAAGCGCAATAGAAACCGATCTCTAATGAAAAGTAAATTATTTAACTCACAATTAATGTTTCTTTATCATGCAAAGTTGTGTGTGTTTAACTATTGAAAATACTAACTACTTCGTTTAATGAAACAAAAACAAGCAATTGAACGAACTCTATTAAACAAACCAAAATGAATTTAATTGAACGTGACAAAACTACTAACTAAATGACATTCATGCGAACATGCGGCCACTCCTTAGACTGAATCACGTTCAGCACTAACATTCGACTAGTGACTCCTAAAGGTATTATTAACAAGCGCGGTGACCTTTACATCGTGCAGCCCTAGACCTTGTAAATAATGCTATCTCGAGATACCACGTGCTCTACGTTACTAGCATCGACGCCAATTTAATTGACTAATGCGTGTGGATAAATTTCAGACTGCTCGAGTGTAGTAAGGGTTGGCACATGACAATGAAACAAATATATTATTTACGAACATATCAAAATCAATAACTCGTTGCAAAATATACTATCTATCACAATCACTATCACTGCCACAATCACTGTCACTAAGGCTTATCACATCTACTGCTGAACATAGCTTAAGATTGTCACAAAGTACAGTCCTGTCCTGAGCCATTTGCATCCAGCTGCCTACGTGTTTCAACAGGTGGTCACTCCAACTATCGCCCTAGTATGAGGCTGCCACCCGAGAACCTTTCTTCCCCGTCGGTTGTCGGATTGCGAACTATATGACCGATTCATTGCCACTTCAGCTTACTAATCCGCTGGGCTATATCTACTAATCTAGTTCTTCTGTGGATATATCTAATCGTTACGATCGTCACCTCCGATTTGCCGGCGATTTAGTCATAAGCCCTAAAAGAATAATGACACAATAAAAATTATGTCTAACGTCTATGTTACTAGTTATATACCGCTTGTTCTTGGGAAAATTACGCCCGAAGTTGTTAAGTTATTTACCTATCTAAAACGATTGTTTATTTGGAAACATTGCATCGGTTAATAAATTCACACTTTACGATAACTTTCACGTTCATTTTTGTTAGTACTTTTTCCGAATATATTAATATTGATAATCATATCGTTATTACAAATCGACGACTAAGCGGCAGTAGTCCAATGATCAATGATACTGCCTTGATATAAAAAATTCATTAATTCGAAATCACCATTCGACTACTGTCAAGAACTACTCTTAACACAAGCTTAAAAAAAACAACAAGTGGTAAAATTAAAATTTTTGTACAACCGACTTCAATATAAATTATTAAGGATAATTCAAGAACTACTGGTCAGACCTTAATCAAATGTATATGGAACCACATGAGAAGCACCAGCTTTCAAATAAAAAAAAAATCCGTTCACTGAGAAAAAAGTTATGAGGTAACATAAAAAAACATACAGTCGAATTGAGTACCTCCTCCTTTTTGAAGTCGGTTGAAAAAAGAGTTTTGTCGTCGAATATCGTAATTCATATTGGACGAACAGACTAATACATTAAATGGCTAGAATCGGTATTACTGTCCGTGCCATCATTTTTAAAATCCGTTTGTACAACAAAGCGCGTCGATTACCCAATGGCAGTCGATACAAATCGCGGTCGGATTGACACGTCAAATCGGCCGCTTGTACAAGATTACGATCGACGTGCATCGTAATCGTAATCGACACGCTGCCGTCACGCCAACATCACGCTGCTGATTCATTCACTCTGCCAAATTTGTTTCTAATTGTTAAAAATTTAAGTTTTATTTTCTAAGCCAAATAAAATTATAATCATGCCAATGAATCTTTATGTATTTGTTAATGTATATCTCTCTCATATATTATCTCTCGTAGTCCGCCTGACTTTAAGTGGATATTGCAGCTCATGCCCTCTGAACAACTTCATAAAACGAATGATTGAGAGAGAAAATGTGTGACATTTTGTTCCGCTGTTACTTGGAAAGGAAGGCCAAATTGGCCTCTAAATAGCGTCGTGTGTTCCAGAATTTACCCTATGCGAGGTTTTATTGGAACAATTATTTCATTATCTGTTCTTCCCTTAAGCTTCTCTAAGCATAACATGCAGAGCATTTTAGTTATCCATGACATTTAATTCATCTTTACAGTTTAAATACGAATCTATGCAGATGAATACAATTTTCAACTATTATAGAGTTCAGTAGAACGGGACAGTATTTCATGCCGGCGCACCGGTTGTAACTTTATATGGCGCAAATTCTGCCTCACATGGAATACTGTTCCTATCTCTGGGCCGTAGCACCCAGTGCCAGGTTCTTCCACTTGAGCGCATACAGCGAAGAGCGACCCGAAACTTCGACGACTGAGGTCTTTCTGAACAGCTCGACACACTTTTACAACAACCTTTGCATGTTCTCGACACATTTTTACGATACTCTTTACGTGTTCTTTCGAATGTACCACGGGGATTGCTCAGAGGAAATGTTCGGATTAATTCCAGCCGTGAAATTCCACCATCGCACCGCGACATTTTGTCGAATAACAAATGCATGATACCATCCACACCATCTGGATGCTTAACAGTCCATCACTGTGCGATTTACCAGAATTTTCTTCCTTACACGACTACTTTGTGAAATCGGCTAACACCAGCAATTTTTCCGGCTAAAGGCTCATTGAGACAAGAGCCTATCTATTTATTTTTAAAAAGCTGGCGACGCACCTAACATCAGCCCAGGCTAATGTTAGGTGCGTCGCCACCAGTGTTGCAGCTATTTATGGGTGACGGTAGTCACATACCATCTGGTGAGCTGCATGCTCGTTTGCCCCCTCTTCTTTATAAAAAAATGCGTGAGTATCGTGTAACACTCGGTTGGAACGAAGTTCCTTTTGTAGTATATTATTATTGGTAAACGTATTATATTATTAATTTACAAATACAAAGAAGTGCGAGGGATATGAATATTATTCCATCTCGCTTTCTTATAGACCCCAAGGGTCGTGACGGAAAACTCTTACACTTTTTTTCGCCTAGCCTCCATCCGCCAAGTCCGTACCGTGCGATAAGGAACTTCATTCCAAAAAGATGGGAATGAAATGCCTTTCAATTCATAAATATACTGGTTCAAACCAAAACACAGTAGAAACAAATAGATGCCATCAGTGGGTGTTTCCAACCCATACGGACGATCTCCTAGGCAGACACGGAGCGCTACCACTTTCAATACAATCCTTGCTTTCAATCCCATAATATTTATAAAACGAAGATACGAGTATAATTATGGCCATAGGTTTATTTCCTACTCGAATATGAATAAAAATTCAATTCGGTTCCAAAATTTGCGCAAGAAAACGAATTTCTTTTCTGTTTTTATTGCGCTTAAAACGTATTTTATTACCACAAATTTTATATAAAAATAGGAGTTATAGTACGATAAAGTAGTCAACGTATAAAAACATAGAAATGTTCACGTAATTACTAAGACTATAATATAATGTACAAACATTATTTGAAGCGCGATCGACGGCTGCATGCATAGGTGCAAGATGGATCACAGTGTGTGCGACCAAGCGAGGCAGTACATCATAGTCTTTTAGCTTGCAAAAACTTGACGGCCCTTGCCAATTAAGCCCACCTTAACATTAATTTACCAGAAGGAAGAAAATAACATACCAATTAGCGATAAAAATGAACAATTTAATTGCAAATTGCGTACTACTTTATAATGGTGTGGCAATAATAGTGATACCGTTTATGTGTTACTGTTTAAAATGTTGAAACTTTAACTGCTATAGTTTTTTTTTTAATTGCATAATCTTTTCAGTGTTTGTACTTCTTTGGTGTTAGTCTCAAACGTCACAAGAATATGCTTACCGCTATAGTCTGTCAAAAGTTCACAGCTGATCATAAACCTCTCCCATAGATTGCTTCATAAGGAGAATATTGCCATAGTCGTCACGCTTTGCAGGCAGATTGGCAACCAATCTATGCAGACACCTAAGAATTTCAACTATTTTAGAGTTCAGTAGGGCGGGTTTGCAACCGCAGTTTTTTTTTATATTCAGTGGTTATTAGGGAGACGTTGCTGCCCATCTCCTGGTTTGTTTTCCTCTGTCGCCTCTAACGACAACCACGTGACGATATGGGCTAGTGGGTATTCTTACACCACCACTACACGAACAGACTATATTTATATTTTTTTAAATTAATGTCAATAAAGAATTATTTTTAGCACCGCAACGTTCGTGCTTGGTTTGATATTTAAAAAAAATACCCCATCTAATGTCAATAAGTAGCGAAGAAGTAAACAACTTCTATTTCACATGTTTATGTTCGTGTAACAACGCTTAAATTATAGTTAAAAGGTGGCAGAATACTTGAAAAAGTTCGATTAAAACAATAAATAACAAGAATGCGTGAGTTCGGTAAAATTACAAAGTAGCATCAAGTTACTTAAAATTATGTTCCGGAGGCGACTAAACGTTGGTAATTCTGTGTGGAGTCGCTTCTTATAACGTGTGAATTTGCATTGAATGGGAAAGGACAGTGCGGGCGTTTTCAAATTGGATACAAGGCGATCTCGTGAATAACAGCGAGTTAGTTGTGTTGGGAGGCGAGCGATACATGCGCCACAGTGTTGCCCGTGTGCTTAATTTTGCTTGCTGTACTCCAAGCAAATCCTTCAAACTAGACAAAAATGTGATTTCATACAAATAACAGACGTAGCGGACTAAAATCACCACCGGTGGAAAAACAACAAGGGTAACAATCTCGGATCTTCAGAGTTTTAGGCTATCTGCTAGAACTTTCAAACGTGACGTAACGTTTTCCAACATTATCTACTTAGCTAAACTTTAATACCGATTGCTGTTTTCGGTGTGTCAATTTTTATTATAGGCCTAGTGCCTTTTACGTACAAATTGTAAGACAACTTTTTAAAACATAGCATGTGGGACGTCCAATTATCAAACTAAAAATACATAAGTAAACATTTAGCGGTAGCGGCGGAGCTAGCTATAGCTATTACTATGATGGTTATTGACAACATTGTCACATATTACTTATCTAATCTATAACCGGCAGTCTAATGTAATCCGACCTTCAACAATACTCCAGTTTAAAACATTCTTTGGAACAGCAGCAATAACTTTACCTCGCTGTTCACCTTTAGCCACTACAATTGCGATATATTTCCCACCAAACAACGTTTGACGTTTTGAATGTTACAATGGCCCATGTGACCTTTTTGTTATTCCAACACGATGGAATAAAACAAATTATTTAATATTCATTTGTTTTCCTATTTTATAATAATACATTATCTTTATCTAAATAAAATTTATTCATATTTTAATGTTGCTGCTTTGAATATTGAAGCTCAGCCTTACTTTAGATTGTAAGGTCAATATTTTCAAAATGCACAAATATTTGGTTTCCGTGTATTTACACAATATTCTTGTGTTGTTTTAGCTTCAGTTTCTCATGCGGTGTCATAGGCTATCATCTGATATATCTCATATATCTATGTATTAACGGAAATATTATTATATGACATAATATAGTAAAATTCGGATGGTGTTATTGGTGGTCCACACAAATTATTAAGTAATAGTTATATTATTATATATAATAGTTTCGTGTTAATAAGACTATATAGATAATATTATAAATATCGGATTATTGAAAATGTAAGAGGACAACAGAACACGGACTAGTGACGAAAGATCTTCCGCTCAAAAAGGTCCAAGAGCGTACATATAGAATGCGAAAAAGGGCGATGCAGTAGCAAAATGGCAGCACTCTGTTTTACGACTCTATAGGTAAAGAAGGATATCTAAATCCGGCATCCATGAAGATTTAAGGTTGAGTAAAGAGTTACCTTTATAAACAAGGACTGAATATCGCTTTGCCAGAAATTTACTAAAGATTATATGCAAGTCTTCAAGTTTCATAAATAGAAGTTGATGTAACTGTTAGTTATTTTTCCAATTTCAAGATTCAATATATAGTTAATATTTAAAAAACTGGTATCATGGTTGAAAAAATGTTGTCACTGATACAGAATATAATATTTTCACTTCTAAAATATTTGTAAATTTTAATGATCAGGAATGGTCTAGGAAATGTAGAATACTCTAGATATGGATAACAGTGTGTGTAATGACACATATATGACAGTTTGATTGACCGATGCAATTAATCAAATAAAACAGGTGCACAAAGCCGAGCAAGTGTAAAGCGCCCCGGGTTCCGTAGGAAAGCTGCGAAGAGGGAAGTCGTAAATACAAATACGCAGCTGCCTCGATACTGTTAATATGCCGCACCATTCATTTGGTGATCCTCGGTGTTTGAAAATTAGTTGCGAAGTTAATTTTATTTTTATTGTCCTCCGTGTTCAGTAATTATAAATTTTAGTACTCCTGGAGAGTTACATAAAATTATCGACATTTGTAAAAAATTGGTACCTACATACATTAGTTGTAAAAGTAACGTACTATTCATTTATATTTTAACATTAAAATGTTAACATATAATTTTAATACCATCATCATTTAATAAATATAAAAGTTAAAGTTAAAGTTACAGCCTATATACGTCCCACTGCTGGGCACAGGCCTCTCCTCATATCGGAGAGGGTTTAGGGCAAGGAAGTGTCCGCCGCGCTGGCCCAATGCGTGTTGGCGAATTCCACGTCTTCGAAATTTTTTTTCTTATTTCTCTGACATGCAGGTTTCCTCACAATGTTTTCCTTCACCGCCGAGCACGTGTTAAATCAGCACTTAAAATTGCAATTAACAATTTCATTGGTGCCGGCGGGGATCGAACTCGGGTTGCTCGCGTACTGTGAAATTTACAGCGAGCGCTAACCATCTGAGCTACCACGGCTCACATAATAAATATAATTATATAATATAATAATACATATAATTGAATTCAACTACTTTTACGGATTTTATCACGTTTAATGTAACCTATTTTTATTTTTACCTCGCGACGTTTAAATATTATAATATTTATTTTATCATGTCTTAAAAGTGTTTTAGTTGGTACAGTAAAATGTGTTTTTTACATTTAAAGTAAAGCGATTTGCCGTGAGTTATTCATACTCTCAATCGCAGTGAGGCGGACATAACGCGGCGCGTTGCATTGGACTGCAACCAGCTTTATATAGGGTTGCCAACTCTATAAAAATGCACAACATGATTATTAATAAGATATTTGCCTTTAAATTGAAGAATATTTAATTTAGTATCTTAGGAAAATTTGCTACTAATTCGAGTTCGAAGTTATATCTCGAGGATTCCACAAGAACATAGGTAGGGTTACCTTTTGTCTCTATTTTATTATGAATTGCACCCAAACGAACAACCCTGGGTACAAGGTGAGGGGTCAGTTCGCACAGTTTAGCACCGCGTCATATTTATAATTACCACGGGCAAGCGCACGCGCGCTAGGCTCTCACCCGCGCTGCGTTCACTTCGATAAATCAAAATTTTAAATCACCGGTGGGCGTAGCGACCCGCTTCGAGAGCGCCGAATAAAATGAATTGAAAATAAAACAAAGCGAGGGGGCCGTGCGCGCCCTGAGAAAATTTAAAGATATTTCGCTTTAGTTTTTTTTTTAATTAATACCTTGTTAAAATTTAATATTGAGAGCGTATACGTTATTACAATGGGTGTGCGCGAGATTTTAACCGACTTTCAGTAACTTGTCGATGAATCGCGATGCCCTTAATCGGTTCATTTTTAACGAGAAATGATAAGGTACGTAGAAGGATCCAACAATATGGCCTCTTCCATGGTAGAGAGGATTACTCTTAATCGTCACGCTTGGCAGGCGGATTGTCGATGGCAGTACCAGACGACTCGCACCTTTAACGATGCTGCCCGTCGCCGGTCCTGGTGTTTTACGTCTTGTGTAAGCCATTGCTTGGTTACTATTGAACTCAAATATAACTATATGTCGGAAACCAAAAGATTTTTCTGGTATTCACATAGTCGCCTCTTAGACACCCATGGGACGAAATAGATTATTTTCCGCCACCACACAGCATATTCTTAATAGCTACAAAATCATAATTTACAATCAAGTTATTGCCAAACTAGCTTCACCTAACATATTTTGTTCTAAACATAGCAAAATATTTAAACAATACACATTATCGAACAAAGCACACCCCTAGCATTAAATGCCGAAAGAGAACGAAAATTTATTTCTTATGGTAACACGTTAAATATTTTAACTTTTTTATTTCATAATAACCTCGAGGGTCAAGTATTTCTTCACATCTGTTCCTCTGGGGGCATGTACGCGTGGCGGAGGGACGTACATTCCCGACAGTAGTCTGCGCACGCGTCGTTGCCTGACAGCTCTTCATTCGTTCCGACGTAATACTGACCGGTGCTCTTTTAATGTACATGACGGGCCCCAGTAGGCCTTCCAACTAATGAGTGGCTCGCCACTTCTTTCTAGTAAAAAATCATCTCTAATAAAAAAAAAGACGATCATTTTATCGATTTCACATAGAAAACTTCTTTCAGCAGTATTTTATTTTAGAAACATATTAGCAGTGCGCAGTGAGTTAGATCCCTACTAACACCACTGAAATGCAAGATTCAATTTTGCCACGTTTTTATCAAGTCACTTTATTGTTTGTCCATCGTTCCGGGTGGAATTTAGTAATTGATTTTAAACTAACCTCCCGATGAGCTGGAAACTTGAAATTTTAAATATAGCTCAAATCCAGATGACAATGCAAGAATATAATAAAAAACGTGGTAAAAAAATTAAATTAAAAAAATTACTTGTTAATTTTGCAAGCCTTTCTGACATCACATAGAACGTGTCCGCAGCGACGCGGTTTACGATCTTGTTTCAAGCACTACCAGAAATGATAAAGCCTGTGGCCAGCACTACGATATTATAAAGGCTCTTACTGAATGACTACGTTGTATATTATTAAAGTATTTTCTATAAAATTTGTAGTTTTTTTAAAATCATTCTGTTCTGTATGTATTATGTACAGATTCGTACCTATATATAAAACTATTCACTCATTCGTGTGAAATCATATTTTAATACGGATATTTGAACTCATATTTGAACTTTAGCCTGGTTTCGAGCTGGACTAAAGCTCGAGCAGGTGCTGAGACAAACGGCTGCCTCATTTTTAATGCTTTACATACAATTGAATTATTTTTATAATACATTTTAAGGCGAAGATAATTTTTATCGTTCAATAGCACAATCAATCCAATTCGAAAGTCGGTTCTCGTTGTACTTGTTACAAAGGGCAGGTGTACACTGTAGGTCGCCTAAGGTGGGTACCCATTATGGTTTATAGCCCGCATTAAATAGTCTAATATGCTTCGCAACTGACATAAAACTAAATAGAAACTAGTGTTTACTTTATAATTAAAAATATAAGAAAAAATTAGAAAATAAGATTTACTTTTGAAATATCGGCTTTAAAATCAACAAACCAAGGTGTTTATTTATTTGATGTTCGAATCACAGCAAAGGTTTGATCAAATTCAAAAAATTAATGTTAATTAACTTATCTTAAAAGTATTAACCTAAATTTTCATTTATAATTGCATTTGGCGAACATTCCGCCACTTCTCAAAATATTTTGTTGTAACACTTGAGTAATTACTAGAATTAGCTAACAAAAAACAACGTATTTACAACAGCTGACCAGCGAGCTTTGCCGACTTTAAGTGACCGTGAAATTTATTTCAATGTAGACAACATACGTTTATACAACAAATATATTGCAAAATATGTATTCTAAAAATTGCACCTGATTTTATTTCGTTTTATAATCAATTAATTAATGCTTAATTAATTTAAATTCTTAATGCAAATATTGGACAACCGTTACCGTTACAGCCTATTAAAGTCCAGTGCTGAATATAGGCCTCCCCCATGGATTGCCTCATAGGGGGGATATTTGCCATAGTTGCCATTGATTTTTTATTTTTACGCAGTTTTTTTATTTTTAGTCGTTATTAGGAAGACCCTGCCGCCCATCTCCTGATTTGTTTCCCTCTGTCGCCTCTTACAACACCCACGGGATGATATAGGGTAGTGGATATTCTTACATCGCCACTGCACGGTATAATATTGGTCAAAAGTATAATTAATTAAATCAAGGCGTTTTTAATAAATCGCAGACATGTTAAATTAGTTGTGTAGTGGCAACTCAGGAATATACAGCACACAATATCATCCCGTAGGTGACGTAAAAGGCAACAGAGGGAAACCGAAAACAATAAAAAATCTGTGGTTGTCAATCCGCCAAGCAAGCGTAGTCGGTGCGTGGCGTGAGAGGCAAGACAACTATGGCAAAATCCGCCTATGAGGTAATTATGGAGGGGGGGCCTATGTTACACTATGAACTTTTGATAGACTGTAATGATTAATGAATTAATGTATGTTAAAATAGCCAATTTATCTAACGAGCGATACCATACATTTGCACGGATATTTTCCATGAGTGGCACCAAATACCAATTTTAATTGAATATATTTTATTTATTAAGAAAACCAACCATCTTTAGCATCCTCATACAGCCAGCAGTGACTACGGACCACTTCTGTGATCTATATGTTTTATTACTTTTGTTTTCAGGCTTTGAGGTATACATGAGGAAGCTCAAGGTCTCTCGGGAGCTACGGAGAGGGCTATGTTGGGAGTTTCTTATCGTGATATCGCAGATATCTGCAGTAGAACCAGAATAACCGATATAACCCCACACAATAGGCAATGGGCCGACCATAGAACCGCTCGAAGAACCGATTACCAATAAGGAAAAAAAGTGGCAGCGCCTCGTACAGGTAAGCGAAGTGTATAATTCCCCCCCTCCCCCCAGGTGTAGTGACGACCTAGTAAGCGATGCCAGAAGAGAAGTCAGTGGAAGCAGGTGGCTCACGACCGTGCTTTGTAGCATTCTTTGGAGGAAGCGTATGTTCTACTGTGATGAACTGTAATGACGATGATGATGAAACCGAACAAAAAAACAACAATTTTTTTTATTTTTTTTTCTGAGATCGTAATATCACATTAGCCTAATTAGACGATAAGTGAAAGAGTTTATAAAAACATGGTCTGTTAGTATCATTATCTATTATTATACTTGCTGCTTTAATGTAAATTGCAATCGTTATCCACAAGTCACTCATGACATGTTGATTCAATGAAATGTTCGATTCAAAGGGTGAGAACGCACAACTAAAGGACAAATAGACCGTTAGCAGTTCAACTACGTAAACAACAAGAAATAATTTTATTCTTCTCAAAGTACATATCAGTCACCTTAGTACAAGTTTTTGACACTAATTTTTTCGTATTGCTATCGACTAAAATCGTATGGAAATATAAACAGCGCCCCCGACGGATGTAAATGGAATTATGATAATGGCACTTGATGCCGATACGAATTTTAAATTATATTGAATTATATATGAATCAAATTCAATATTATCAAAATCTGAATATTCATAACTTCAATATCATTGATGTCCAATAGATTTTAAAGAAATTAAAGGATTATTAAGTTCATCTAATAAATATAATAAACGTAAAGAAGGTAAAGCAATAAAAAATAATGTAATTGCAGGGATAATAGTTCAAATTAATTCAATTACTTGTCCTTCTATTAAAAATCGATTAATAGAAAACTAAGGCTCAGGAAGCAGTTCACAACTTTATGAAGGGATTCCATAAATATTCTACCATAATTGCATTACTTGTATACAAACAGAATGACAATTGCAGAAGCAAATAGTATTAACTGGTATAGGCATTTTAGAACCAGTACATTTGAAAATATATTATTACAAGTCAAGAGAACTCGATGTCCACTGTTAAACTGTTTAAAAAAGTATAACGCCCTCCAGACCAAATTTCGGTTTCTGCGGCCAGTCTCAACGGAGACAACCCATCTGCGCAGGACAGGATTATAGTGCTCAAGTATAGGTGCTCTCTCCATTCCCTCACTCTCATAGCCGATGGGACTGTAATCCGACACGACCGGAGAGATCAGGCGCAGGACCAACGGCTTTACGTGCTTTCCGAGGCACGGGGTGAAATACCGCCAATTTCCTGACTGCGAGTAACTGATTTTGGCCTGACCATGACTCAAGATCAGCAATCTCGTTAAGGCCACCAGACCAACAGGGTGTGCAAAAAAGTATATAAAAATTATGTTATTTAATGATTACTGAGCTATTATAAGCTCGCGCGAGCCCTATATCAGATGAAACTGTAAGAGCCGTATAGGCAAATAATAATAATAATTTTTATTTGCAAGAATACAATGGTGTTTGAGTATAATTCGTTCTACATATTCTACCTTATTGATGTGCAAATATTAACCAATAAGTCCAAATAACCTATACAACAATACTTATCGTATTTTAACGACATATACCCACATTATTTAATATTATTCACTTGATTTGATAATTAATTATGTAACAGTGTCAGAAAAATACCAATAAGATATATAAGTAAGTATTATTACCTCAAGTAAGATTATTTTAAAAGTTCAATGTTAAATATTAATAACTAACAGTACTTAGATCACAGAAAATAGATAGATGATTACAGAGCAGTGAGCACAGTCAATTTATTTAAAGCGTTGCAGAATCGAGACAAAGGCTTTAAATAACCCTGTAAAGTTATTTCAAACCTCTATAAAATATTTTATAGCTATTACATATATTCCAATATTCTTGTATCTTATTTACTTATTAAAACAAATGAATAAAAGTAACTTTACTTAAAAACAAAACCGAGACACGGGTTGGTTTAAATAAAACCCTATCTAACATTAGCCACAATGCAACCGTAAAATTCCTCAACGAACAGCGACGCGGCGAATTAAATAAGCCTCAACAAGACAACATGCCAAGCCGGTGCATCCGAACAAGGGTGGCCCATCCAGTTAACAATACGGATTAATTATCGACCGAAATCGACCACTCAAATATACCTGTCACCGGTGTAGAACGACGCGGCCCAATTTATAGGGCCTCCGGACAATGGTAAACGCGGTAAACACAATGGCGGACGCGGCAAAATAAGCAAGAGCACGGCTTGCCCCGAGCACCACTCGCTCACTCGCTCGTACCGAGATGCTAAGCACTAACTATTGTTTTCAAATAACGCTTTAATGCCAACAATAAAAGTTCTAACATCTATACAAATAAATAAAACTGAAGTGTTTGTTCGTAATGTCAAAATAACAGCTTTTTACTAAATGCGTATAGAAAGTATTTACGGTACGAATAACAAAAAAAAAACAATTTTTAAAGTTTTTGTCTGTCTGTCTGTTTGCTTGTTCCGGCTAGTCTCCAAAATGGCTGGACCGATTTTAATTTGACTTTCACTGGCAGATAGCTAGGCTACTTTGATTTTAGAAAAAGGATTAGGGTTCCGCGCAAAATTAATAAATCCATGAAAATCCAATGGCAATAAATTTTTCGTGGATGAAGTCGCGGGGAACAGCTAGTTACAAATAAAACTCATATTTTGTTATTATTGTACCTACTAGTGTGCTATTTTTTTAATCTGCGTAATATATTTAATCAATTACGGACTACGATTTAAGTTTCAATATTCATACAAACATTACATATAAAACATTTATTTTAAATGTCATAAACAAATTCTGCCACATGTTTACACTCATAATATTGCGATTTATTCTTAAAACTCACTCATAAATCAGTCAGCCGCAGCTTTCCTTCCTTCTTACATCAGCCAGTAGCAGTCCAAATTAATACAGCATTGCTTTTGCGGTTATATCATTGTTTACGTAATACAAGGAAAAATACAAACAATAAGACAGACTAGTATAGTACTACTTATTGAATTTGTTATTCTAGTGATAAGTTTACGAAAAATATCAATATTTTGAGTTATCCAAATTAGAGTTTGAGATGTCAGTTACCACAAAATCACACATAAATATAACATCAAATCGATTATTGTGATAGGTGTAAAAATATTTTTTTTTCAGTAGCAGTTACATAAAGCGCTGAATACACTTATGTAAATACAAAGGGGTTGAAAAGACCGTGCACGCGCGTTCTGTGACGTGCAGACCACCGGGCCGCGGTGTCAGTCCTGATTCACGTGCGGAAAGCTTAGGGCTGCTCTTTAAAGTGTGTATCAGAGCTATTAGTACAATTTAGCATTTGAAATCCACGAAGAATGAAAGACCAGAAATAAAACAAACTATGAATCAAGTCATCATCATCACCGTCAGCCTGTAAAAGGCCACTTTTGCACTTGGGCTTTTCTCATTGTCGGGAGAATTCACTTTAATCGACTTTCTCACTTTTCTTGCTCGTTCTTATCACTCTTGGAAGGCTGATTTGCAATCGCAATACCAGAAGTCTTGTCTTTTTACGTGGTAGAGCCATGCTGCAGCTATATTAATAGTATAGTTGTAGCACGAATGGGTCGGCTCGACCGGGGAAGGACCACGCTCTCACAGAATACCAGCGTAAAATAGCAGCTTAATGCTGCTGTGTTTCGTATGGTGAGTGTAGAGAACCGGAGACCCTTTTTACTGGAAAAGAGGCATTCTATCTTAGTCCTCACGGCTGACAACGCATCTGCATTTAAATTCGCAAACGAAGATAGATGTAGATGTCTATGTGCCACAGCAACCACTTACCATCAGGTGGACTGTGTGCTCGTTTGTCACCCTTATTCTATAAAAAAAAAAAAACTTTGTCGCTGATCCCCGTCGCCGATCCGAGTATTTTACATCTGGTATAACCGTATAAACGACTAATAAAGATAACTACCGACATCTATCGGCAGCCATGAGATCTTCCTGGCCTCTTACGACACCCGCGGGACTAAATGGTATGATGAATTATATCACTATACGCCCAATATACGACCTATCGTCGGAATTTTTAACGTTTTTTTTCCTTCATAGTATAATTAATGCCAGTGCAGTGAAGACCTACTCTTACTTGAAACCAATTTGAAGATAGTAAAATATATATGGGAAATTTAATTGAACGCTTTCTAAATTGTTTAAGATCGCAAACTCCATTATAGTGACCTGTGAAATTATTGTGCACGTTGTCTTTAGGCTCATAAATACTATTTTTCACTCAAATTTTAAGAAATAGTACCCATTACAATATGGTAATATTGTAATGGGTGACAAACGAGCACACAATTCACCTGATGGTAAGTGGATGCTGTGGCCCATACACATCTGCATTTATCCTCGATTAAGAATCAAAATGCAGATGCGTTGTCAACCCTGAGGAATAAGATAGAATGTCTCGTTTCCAGTAAAAGATGTGGAGGATCATGCACCTTCCCTGTTGGACCTTCTGCTGACTTCTCAACCGGATGGATATCAGGTCTCTGTCGACTTGATATCGCGGCTCATTAAAATATTATATTGAAGAAATATTGATCAACAAATGATTGACCAAAAAAGACTAATAAAATTCATACAACAGCAAGCTCGCTCATATTTTTAGACAGGTTTATTACACAACAACAATAACCATATATCGTTTCAAAGCTGCTGAGCCAGCCCTGGACGCGGCATGGCGGCAGCGACAAGCGTAGCATTGTTAGGCGGAGGCCGCCCCGAACCCTGAATAAATACATTCATATTGCCACTCTAAATATCTGCAATGGATACTCTCTACGCTCAGATACCGACAAACAAAAAACTGTATGATTAATTAAATGAACCTCGTTTAAAATCAATATCTGGTAAACGATATTTGATGTGAGATGTTTTATTATAAATACTATCATCATCATTATAGCATATCAAAGTCCACCACATGAATATAGGCAACCTCTATACATGGCATAATAAAGGGATTTTGCCATAGCAAGCGCAGTTAAGTATTTTGTGTTATTATCTTGAAGATGCTGCTTCAGTTTCCTTCTGTCGCCTCGTATAACATTCATATAATGATATGTGGTAATGGATTCTCTGACGCTTCCAGTACACGGGATAACAACTCAAGAAACATAATTAATAATTAAAAAGTAGATTTAATCGCTTGATACAATGTTAAGATTCTATGGGTATCGATATCTGATTGTGAAAATGTTAACACCTACAACTTATTCCTCCTGCCCCCCATGGACTCAATCGTGTAAAATCTACCGCATCGCGACACATCCAGCGCAACGAAATGCGCAGAAAATGGAAAAAACATGGCGCTAAACCGCGAAACCGTATGTATTTAAACGCCGAATTCGAGATACTGAGGCTCAAAAAAGCGGACGGCGTTCGGTCATTTAAATTTTTCTTAAACGTGAACACAATGGAACAGATTCGGAAAGTTAGTTTTTTGTTCTATTTTGGATTTTAAATATAAAAAAGGAATTCGGTTCGGCAAGGCCTGTCACATCATTCCAGCGCTGCTAAGTGACGCCGGACGCACGTCAGTTCCCTGGATATGTTTTATTTTATATGAATCGAGCTGACTGGCCTTGTTTTTTGCTATCATCATAGTTGTGCGACTCGCGTATAAGATTAATTTTATAAACTTTTAGCGAGTATGCGGTAATAACTTTTGATTTATTGTCCCATAAAGTAATCGTTGTTTTTTATATATATAATTTAAAATAAAAGAGCATCAACTTTATAGGAATAAAATATATAAGGTTTTATCTGTTTCAGATAAAATAATATAACGCTTTCGAACTATTTGTAACTACGCAAATAATCGAGCAATTTATTTTTGATTCAGATAACCGTGTCATGCTCATGCATAAGGATAATAAGGGTAAGCTCTCACTATTGGCGTTGCTTCGTCAAAGTCCGACTTGCGATTGACGTGCGTTCACATGACGCTAAAAGGTCTATTGTATGCGGGAGCATCGTTACTCGGCGTCCAACCGGTCTTTAACACGATGAAACAATGTGATCACTCCATAAATAATATGTACTTTATTTTCCTATTAGGCAAAGTTAAGAACATGGTCATATTATATATTTTAGTGTCAACCAGCTGGTAATCAATATTTGTTTTTTCTTCAAATTTTAAACATTAATTTAAATATTTGTTTGTTAATAACAGACATTGACATTTTCCAAACTTATTTAAACATTTTTATCCCAATAATAGCTACATTTTAGAAAAACTAAATTACACTAAATTAAGATATCTATTTTTTAATTATCATTCTTTATTTAAAAATGCTTTTATCCTACATGGATATGTCAGCCTTATCGTACCAGGTATCATGCCTTGTTTCTGTTACACATATAATCGTGAGTATTTAGAAAGGGGAATTAATGTGACAGGAATATAGAAATTAATGACTTCGCCACCTCTGAATGTTTATATGTACAAGTATCTATGAATACTTAAAGAATTGTCTCAGTAATTGACGATTTCCTCAAAACTTTGTATGTACCTATACCTATACACTTCTTACATCATACACATTTTTTAGATTTCTCATAAAATGCAGTGTATGTAATAGTAACAAAGGTTTTAATCATATACATAGTTATTGTCAATTTTTCATTCAAAAATCTAAGTGTGACAAAGAGATGTTTAAATGTTTTAAGATATTGCAGCAAAACGATATTCTCCCAGATTTGCCTAAGAAAACTGGAATTTTAAATTTTTTGGGACATAGTAGCAGTAATATTAAAACACGAATGACGTATAAAAGTAAGTGTTGTGTTGATTTTCCATGTCAATCAATGTTTTGAAGTGTAATATATGAAAAATAATGTTTGTTTGTTCGTATTTTATGCGCTGCCATACTGTTTTTTAGATTGCGATAAAACTTTGTCAACTTATTGTTTGCACTTGCGCGAAGATTGTAGTACAATTAACTTACAGTAGATGTCACGCGTACCGTACCTACCGACAAATATATTTGAAATTTCTATACCATTCAATTGCAATGAATGTATTATCATCCCTGATTAAACAAAAACTCTGTCAAATTCACTTGTAATTATTAAAATGAAATAAGATACCTATTCGATAGAAAATTTAATGAATGTTTCCCTGTTTTCAATCCTTATACGTGCTTAATTTTGAAATTTCAACATTTTGAAGTTAGGTAGGTATTAGTTAGTACGCAAAACAACGTCGCGCGCGCATTATGTATCGAAAATTAAATATGTAGTATAAAGTGTTTTAATTTTTATTTTATAGAATAAGGGTGACAAACAAGCACAGTCCACCTGATGGCGAATGGACGCTGTGATCCATAGACATCTACATGTATCCTCGATTAATAATCACAATGCAGAATGTCTTGTCTGAGGATCCCTGAAGACTGACATGGAATGCTTCATTTCCAGTAAAAAGGTCTCCAGTTCTCTACACACCACACAAAACACAGTAGTATTAAGCTGCTATTTTATGCCGGTATTCTGTGATATTTCGAATTAAATGCGACTAAGTTTAGCCGTGTAAGCACCATATAGTGGCGGTGTAAAAATATCCACTACCCCAGATCGCCACGTGGGTGTCGTAAGAGGCGACAGAGGCAAACTGAAATAGAAAATGTACAGCATTTTTCTGATGACAACCGAAAAAAATAAAAAGACTGCCGTTGCCAACCCGCCTGCGAAGCGTGGCAACTATGGCAAAATCCACTCTATATATTCAGCAGCGGAATTTTGTAGGCTGTAACGATAACGATAAGTTTAGCCGCGCAAATTATAAAACCATATTATGTATAATTCTAAGTACGCGACCCTAAAGTTTTTATGATACTTTTAAATTATGATTACTTTGGTTTGCGAAACGTATTTTATTTAGTTTTATGTAGTTGCTTCGGTACATCGTATAATATAAAATTAATTATGTATAAAAATTAACATATAAACATAATTAAAAAAACCTTTATTAAAAAATACATGCGTTTTCGTCTTCACTGTTTATGATGATCTTAGAATAAGGACAGTCACAAGTCAATTAATGTTCTAATTGGATTTTATTCCAATTCGAAATCTTCGTCTAAGCGGACAGTGAGATGAGATTCTAAAGAGACTGGAGACGCGGAAGTGAAGGAGTATTCGATGCGGGCTCTGGTGGCTTGTAGCCGCCGCGCGTGGGCAGATAACACCACACGTTTGACAAAATAGAGGCCTGCGCATAGAGGGCTTACGTTTAGAGAGTCCCGTTAAGAAGCAAGATACACTTAAAGATAGACTCCGAAATGCAGAACCAAAATGAGCTAACTATTACTTCATGATAATGTTGCTTTAACAATATACCTACTCGCACGCTATAAAAATACATTTTTTATATAATAAGAGTGACAAACGAGCACACAGTCCACCTGTGTTCTTCGTTTTCAATTTAAATGCAGATGCGTTGTCAGCCGTGAGGACTAAGATAGAATGCCTCTTTTCCAGTAAAAGGGTCTCCGGTTCTCTACACTCACCATACGAAACACAGCAGCATTAAGCTGCTATTTTACGCTGGTATTCTGTGAGCGTGGTCCTTCCCGGTCGAGCCGACCCATTCGTGCTAAAACTATACTATTAATATAGCTGCAGCATGGCTCTACCACGTAAAAGACAAAGTAAAAAAATATTCATTATTTTATGCAATATATAGGTAAAGTTTTCACACGAGTAAAGATGGCATTTTTCCTTTGATACTTTAGGTATATACTATCGTCGAATAGTCATAAAGTGCTATTCTATTTTTTTTTTGTGTAAAACGAGCATACATTCCACCTGATTGGTAAGTGGATTCTGTTGGATTCAGAATCCTGAAAAAACCTTAATCCTCAGGAATACCTGAGGATTAAGATGGAATTCCACGTTTCTAGTCCAAGACGAGAAACACAGCAGCATTTAGCTGCTTTTATGTATGCCTCTGAATAAATTACCATCGCTTGGAGAGGTTTAGTAATATAATAAAAAGACTTCATCACTTTCATTTAAAAATAGTGCTAATTATTTGTATAGTATGTTATTTAAAATTATAACTTGTGAATTTAGTAGAATATTTACTTCTAAAACTTTCTCTTTTAACAGTCGCAAATCATTTAATGAATGGGCGACAGTAGGAATTATAAAGTAGGCGAAAGTTATATGAGCTTTATAATGAAAGATCATATAATACTAGTGTTATATTTAGAGATTATGTAAAAACATATTCTAAAATATTTAAAAAGTGTGCTACACAGCAAGGCTTTACATTTAAGTAACAAAATTAAAACTGCATCCAACAAAATTAAAATGACCTGGAGAATAATAAATATGAAACGGGCAGGTCAAACCGCGCAACTCGGATTTTCAATTGAATATTAACAACAGTTTAACTCGATCTGATCAAGAAGTTGCTATGGCTTTTGAAAACATTTACGGATGTTCCTTTTTGACAACAAAATCATTAAATTCTTCTCCTACTGTCCCGAATCATTGCTTAAACAAAATGTAAAGGCTTGTTCAAATACTTTTAAATTCCATAGAGTATTGCCAAAAGATATCGTTAAATATTTTAAAACAATTGATGTTAAGAAACAGCAGACTTATGGGGATTTCCGTTAAAGTTATTTTATCTATAATAGATATAATAGCACCTTATCTAGCCACTATATTTAATACAAGCGTCGAATCTGGTGTGTTTCCTGATTTAATGAAACATAGTAAAGTCATACCTTTATTTAAATCTGGTAGTACATTAGACCCGCCAACTTTAGACCGATTTCTGTACTACCAACATTTAGTAAAATTTTTGAAAAATAATTTTAGATCAGATCTTAAGTTTCTTTAATATTAATAAATTGCTACATAAAATCAATTCGGTTTTACAAGGGTCGCTCGACAACTGACGCTGGAGTTGAGCTTATTAAATATATTTTTTGTACATGGCAGAATTCGGAGGATGCTTTGGGTATATTTTGTGACCTTTCCAAGGCCTTCGACTGTGTTCACCATGAGACATTAATCAGGAAGCTACAGTACTATGGTGTCAAGAACACAGCGCTTAAACTTATTATTTCATATTTAAGTAATAGAATGCAGAAAGTTATTATCAATGGAAAAATTCTTCCGGATCACCTGTACTAATGGGTGTCCCTCAGGGCTCGATTCTCGGCCCATTCCTATTTCTAGTATATATTAATGACTTACCTTCCCTTGTAGGGGATAATCATGATATAGTATTATTTGCTGATGATACTTCCTTGATTTTTAAACTTAAACGTCAATCATTTAAATGTGACGAAGTGAATAATGCTATATCAAAATTAGTGCATTGGTTTAACGTTAATAATCTACATTTAAACGAAATAAAACTAAATGTATTAAATTTACAACAACGAATGTTAAAAATCTGGGTACCAATGTGTTTTTAAATGGGAAGAACTGAGCCCTGTTGAATCCACTGTTTTCTTGGCATCACTCTCGACGCAAAGCTTCAGTGGGGCCCCCATATATCCAAACTAGCAAGCAGACTAAGTTCTGCAGCCTATGCTGTAAAAAAATTAGAGGTCTCACTAGTGTCGAGACAGCTAGACTAGTTTATTTCAGTTATTTCCATAGCATAATGTCTTATGGGATTTTGCTATGGGAAATGCAACTGATTCAGAAACTATTTTTGTTTTACAGAAGAGGGCCATTAGAGCAATTTACAACCTAAAACCGAGAGAGTCTCTTAGAGATAAATTTAAAAAATAAATATATTAACTTTGGCCTCTCAGTATATTTACGAAAATTTAATGTATGTTCACAAAACAAAGGTAGTTTTAGTAAAAAAGTGATATACATTCTGTAAACACTAGGAACAAACACAAGCTAGTGATACCAGTTTCTCGACTCCATAGAGTCAGTAATTCATTCTTGGGGCAATGTATACGCTATTACAACAAGGTCCCGGAAAGTGTACAGGCTCTCTATTACCAAGTTTAAATGTTTTGTTAAGCTGAAACTGTATAAAAGGGTTATTATAGTATAAATGAATATATGATTGATAATAACCCTGGGAATGAGGTGGTCGCTACCAAGCAGTTTCTAAAATAAATTTTGTACTAAATAGTTTGTACAACCATTAATGTAAAACTTACTTTAAAAAAAAGTCCCGCTGGGTTTCTTGCTGGTTCTTCCCAGGACAGAGGTTTTTCGAACCAGTGGTAAAGTAAAAATGACTTTCAATAAGAATTACACATGTAATCTATATTGAATAAAAATTATTCTATTCTATTCTATTCTATAGAGTCCCGTTAAGAAGCAAGATACATAAAGATAGACTCGAAATGCAGAACCAAAATGAGCTAACTATTACTTCATGATAATGTTGCTTTAACAATATACCTACTCGCACGCTATAAAAATACATTTTTTATATAATAAGAGTGACAAACGAGCACAGTCCACCTGTGTTCTTCGTTTTCAATTTAAATGCAGATGCGTTGTCAGCCGTGAGGACTAAGATAGAATGCCTCTTTTCAGTAAAGGGTCTCCGGTTCTCTACACTCACCATACGAAACACAGCAGCATTAAGCTGCTATTTTACGCTGGTATTCTGTGAGGCGTGGTCCTTCCCGGTCGAGCCGACCCATTCGTGCTAAAACTATACTATTAATATAGCTGCAGCATGGCTCTACCACGTAAAAGACAAAGTAAAAGAATATTCATTATTTTATGCAATATATAGGTAAAGTTTTAACACGAGTAAAGATGGCATTTTTCCTTTGATACTTTAGGTATATACTATCGTCGAATAGTCATAAAGTGCTATTCTATTTTTTTTGTGTAAAACGAGCATACATTCCACCTGATTGGTAGGTAAGTGGATTCTGTTGAATTCAGAATCCTGAAAAAACCTTAATCCTCAGGAATACCCGAGGATTAAGATGGAATTCCACGTTTCCAGTCCAAGACGAGAAACACAGCAGCATTTAGCTGCCTTTATGTATGCCTCTGAATAAATTACTAAGCGCGAAGGAAGGAATTAAGGAACACACCTATAATAATGATGAAATGGAGATAATATAATTATACTTAATTGCTACAAATCAAACACTAAATTAATAAGTACCAATTTATAGCTTTTCCCATAACCGCCTAATACGAGACCCACTGGAGGGCAAAATATCAGCGGTTATTGTCTTTTTCATTCATTAATTTATTCATCACTAGCGATATGCCTCGGCTTCGCACGGGTGATATCTGGATTCTACAACAGCGCTATCTACCGGGTCCAACTATGCCTATAACTTTCGCGCAAATGCAAGCAATAAGTTGACAAAGTTTTAGCGCAATCTGATGAACAGTATGGCAGCGCATAAAATACGAACAAACAAATATTATTTTTTATATATTAGATTACAGGCTATCGAAGTCCACTGCTAAACATAGAGCTCCCCATACATTGCTTCATAAGGGGGATATTTTAAAATAGTAGTAAAATGGGAGAAGCCTATGTTCAGCAGGGGACTATTGGTCCGTTGTAGCTCAGAAGCTAAATTGTCGTAAGTTTCACAGTATGCGAGAAACCAGGGTTCGATTTCCACCGTCACCAATGAAATTGCTATTGCAATTTTAAGTGCTGATTTTCCAAGTGCGTGGCAGTTAAAGAAAAGATCGGAACAAAATCAGAATGCCTAAGAAAAAAAACAAAAATTTTTGAGGGCATGTGAACTCCGCTAACACGCACGGGAGTAGCCCGGCGGACCAATAAGAAATGATAGGAGGCCTGTGCCCAGCAGTAGGTTGTGTATATAAAGGCTTTAACTAAACTTTTATAGGTTTGAAGTTATCCCAAATTGAATATAATTTATGGGCAAGAACGTTTTTCGCTACCGACCGACCCTTACGAATGTGTGGGAGCGCAGTAAAATCAGTTAAAATAATGCATTACCACATTTTATTTAATTAATTTTTCTTCACCATTTGCCTATATTACTTATTCTGAACCTTCTCTGCAACTTTGGACAGCTATTGCAAAATAACCCTGTATATTATATATCGATAAGAGTCAACTTATATTTGTGTCTTTCCATGTACATACTATTAATTGTAATAACAGATATCATATCAGAAAGCCAGGCTGTGAAGCAAATCATCTTAATCCTCAGAGGCGACAACACATCTGTAGCCTTCTTTGTTTGAAGTTGACTGTATTTGTGCATGTATCACAAAAGCCTCTTACAACCAGGTACTTTTATAAAAAATATTATAATAATTAAACGTAATATAATAATATAAATAAAAAAAAATTGTGAGCCGTCGCTGGACGCCTGGCAGATGTGAAAAATCGAAATTATTTTGTACAGTTTATGACAGGAAATAAATATGGCATAATGAAAAATAAAATATTAAGAACTTTTTCAAGAAAAAGATGGCTGTTTATTTAACAAACATTTATGTTCATTAAATACAAAAATTAAATATATATAATAAAATTACATACATACTACATACATACATACTATCATATATCGTAGACGCGTCGCCACGCCAAAAGTCGGTCTGACCCGCCGCTATAGATGTTTCACATCAAAACTTCATAACTGTTAGATGTTGATATTTATTAAGGATCCTTATAATAGTGTTAGTATTAAGCAGAAGGCGCGTCATTAGTCATAAAGACACGCACAACCCGACAATTTGACGGCCCTGCGCTATGTCCCGCACGTACCGCAAAATTGCCGCCTGCCACCTCACAACACTCCTTTATTTATTTGTATTTATAAAGCATTGGACTCCTAATTACACTGGTGAGCGTAAACCGTGATTCGAGCAATGCTTTTCAGAGCAGTTGGTCGCTGACGGCCTAATGACAGCTCATGCTTCCTGCTATGTTAATTGTCGGGAGGAAGTCGATAGACGCAACGAATTATTTATTCGATCGACTTTTGGCTGTTGTACTGCGTTCGGTAGCGTGGCCACTTAAGTGTCTGTCAATCGGCGGGAAGCTTAGTCCAGATTATAACGTAATACGGTAGTTAGAGTCTCCCATGTCATTCATATTATTGCTTAAAGCTTTTAATTGCTTATATTGTATCAACGACTGCTGAATAATGACAAAAAGCATCTTAAAAGTAAGAATTTGGTTCGGGAATTAACGGTTTTTTCATACAGCAGCGTTAGAAATGTTGCTATTTCACGATGGTGACCGCGATCTTTCCCTGGTCGAGTCGACCCACTCGTGCTGCAGCTGTGCGCTGCAACGTGGCTCTACTTCGTAAAGGACATATTTTAACATATTTTAACAATAACAATAAACAAAGACGCAACTGAGCAATTACCACTTACCACCAGGTTGATTGCAGTCAAACACTGGCTTATAATAAGCAAAAAAATATACTGTAAAAGTATGTTGTGTTTAACATATTTTGATCGTAAATTTTATTCTCCATATCTTACATAATTACAAAAATATTGGAAGGAAACATTTCCATTTCCTCATTGTGTTGTACGTACAATAAAGAGCCTATAAAAGGCAATCGCGCTTTCACAGAAAATTGAGTGCTGATTATAAATAAAATTGAACATAGAGGATCGCGCCTCTCGAGCCGTGCAATTTGAGGCTTTAAATCAGCGGGCCTGGTGTCAGACGGACGCTGCTACCGATGAATAACAGCACGACGCACGGACCGATTAGTGTGTAACACAAGAATGTTTCATTTTGATACCTTTATGCGTGTGAATTATTGTTGTTTATACGTAACTTTAACACTGTTGTTTAATTATAACATCGCGATTCCGCCACTTTCCAAGCGTTACATAGAGTCAAATATCAAACTCTACTATTAGAACAAATTTAATTCAAACTCGAACAAAAATCGAAAATATCTTCTAATACAATAATCTTTGGGTCGTTAGTGTCGGTTTTAGAATATCAACTAACCCCACTGACCTCAATATATAACTAACCCTTTCGTCCCGCGGGTGTTGTAAGAGGCGACAGAGGGAATCTAACCAGGAAATGAGCGGAAGCATCTTCTTAATCTTCTAAAACGCTTGCCAAATGTGGCAAGTATGAAAAATAGCCTACCTATAAGACAATCGAGTAACGGTAACGGTGACAATAATGTCTTTAGATTTTAATGTACCTACTTAATTTTTTAACAATTATGACCTAGTATGTATCTATACAAATAAATAAAATTCAAGTGTCTGTTTGTAATGTCAACATAACAGCTTTTACTAAATGCATATGAAAGTATATACGGTACTTATAGCAAAAACACAATTTTTTAAATTTTTGTCTGTCTGTTTGTTCCGGCTAATCTCCGAAATAGCTGGACCGATTGTAACGGGACTTTCACTGGCAGATAGTCGATGTTATAAGGAGTAACTTAGGCTACTTTTGTTGTAGAAAAAAAAGGGATCCGCGCAAAAAAAAAAAACTAAATTACACGCGGGCAAAGTCACGGGGAACAGCTAGTATTAAATATAGTAGTTAACTGCCGCATACATAGCATATGTTTATAATATAATATAATAATCAAATTAATGGTTATATTTAAAAAAAAGTAAAATCTATTGTAGAAACCGAAGGCAACGAAGGCTTCGTTGGTTCATTATAAGTCTACAAAAATATCTTCATGCACCTTAAACGTGTAGTGTCAGGAAACTTGACGTAATTATTTCACAGAGAAGCGTTGTTATAGTGAGGCTAGTGAATAGGAACACGTACGACAGCCGGGCAATCGATTCTCTTCGCACGGTCGCGTGAAATCGACTGCTCGCCCTCATTCCAGCACAGTTACATTCGAAAAATTTTCCGGATTACTATATAAAGGATATTTATTGGGTGAAGGGAGCCTTAATTCGAACCCCTTAATAACGTTATCAGTATGGTAGTAACAGTTGTAAACTACTATTTATTTTCTATTCAACTTCCCATTTGGAAAGTTATAATGGGTCTAGGAAAGTCCAAAACTTCAACATAATTTAAAAAAATTCTACTCATTTTGTGTGTGTGCGTGTGTGTGCATGTGTGTCTGCATTCGAAGGTTCGTGCGTTGGTAAACTTTTTCGTATTACGTATCTCCAAAACAAATGATGATATCTTCTCCAAAGCGATTATTTTGACGCATTTCAGAAGGTATAGCTGATTAAGTTTTCGCCCTCACGCCCATTTTTAGAGTATTTTAAGCAGTAGATTTGTTATTACAAGAAGTTACAGATTGTTTAATAATTATAAATTTAACATTGTAACCCAATAATATAGGTAAGTTAAGGTAATCATTACCTTAATTAATTGAACAGTGTTTATTCTATTAAACATAGCTACCGTTTCTCAAGATATCACACGCCCGTTTAACGTTCTAGTAAAAACAATCAGTAAGATAAGATACGCCCAATAAAAAATGTCAGCCCATATTTTGACACGACCGTAAAAAGGAATCCAAAAAAAACAATTTATGATTCTCCACAAAGCTCGTTTCCTTGTTATTAATATCGACATTAATAAAGTCCCAATATCCTGACCATAAATGTCGCAGCCACTGGCGCCTAGCACAGGTAGGACACAAAACTATAAAAATACGTGCACAAAAACGTTCAATTCTAACTATACAATGAACGCTGACTCGGAGAGAAAAAAAATCGAAAATTTATAACACCTCTCAATACCCGGCCACCGGTATAAAAATCCAGAGAATTGTAATTTTTCTTATAGAATTTAGTGATATGTCAAACCTGTTCGACGTGGCAAATAAAAATGTACGAGGCAAGTGAGTAAAAAAAAACGAACGAGAGACTTTTGGGTTATTGCTAAAACAAGGGAAGGTTACCATATCAATCAAGGCGTTGACAAAAGTGGAATTTTTTCCTCGTGCTCGAGCCGTGGGATGAAAAAAGGGTCCGTGTTTATGGAAATGCAATAAAAGAGATGCGAGTGTTGCGCGAGCTCAACTTTACCGTCGTAGCTTCACTGGATATATTCATAATTATTATTGAATAGAACCTTCGCTTTCTTTTATTTTGAATATCGGATATTTTTTTATAATATATTTTTATACAATAAAAATACAACACACAAAAAATTCGTATAGATACATATAATCTAATATAGTTGCGACACTTTTTCTAAATTATTACATTTTTTATATTGATGTCAACAAGAGTAAAAGCATAATTTATAATCTATCGGATTTAATACGAAGAGCTATAATGGAATGTTCCAGGATGCTTGCAAAATTTTGGTTCAGCCAATCTTGAGTTATTTTCATGGTAATGGCGTTTTACTCAGAATCGAACTTAGGAAACCTTAAAACGTTCCTTAAGAGCACCAACAAACCTTTATGCAGGTAACGAGTTCGAAGGCGGGAATGATAAAAATGTGAGTGTGGTCCCCCGTGGCGCGGACGGACCCGCGTGTCACTCACTGTGCACGAGCTGCATCCATACTGTGCCGTGAGAAACTAATAAATACATACCTATGGACATTCTAAAGTTTTCCAGCTATTAGAGTCCATAAGAGACGTTTATTATAACTTGTGTAGTCAATGTTATTAGATATATTAATTGTTTTTATCATTTAAATCTGCTTCTGCTAGATTGAATTAACAATAGGTATGTTTTATAACAATATCACAAAATATTTTATTTGTCGCTTGTGACTTTGAAAATATTATCTAACAAAATAGTGTTACAAAATTACTTCATTAATTAAAAAGTGAAATTTAATGTAATAGTAACGGTATAGTAATATTAATATTAATATAATCAACATTAGCAACCTCATTTAATAAAAAAAATCATAACCTAAATTTAATTAAAAAAAAGTAATTATTTTCTTTTTTCTGCCTTTATTAACTCACTGTTAAAAACAGGCCTTTTTAGGAATACAATTGGCTTGAATAAGTCTATCATACTGCGTAAGTAAGTACGAATAAAGTAAGAATAAGAAAAGATTTGTCCACACTCAGCACGCTGGGTGGGTGAGTTGGTTGACGCAGCACCGATGCCCTCGCACTGGTGACACTGCTTAACATCTGCAGTCAGTGGACCTTGGGCTTGTCATTTCTTATGTGATAGAGCTACGCACGAATAGCTGCAGCACAAATGGGTTGGCTCAACCGGGGAAGGACCACGCTCTCACAGAATACCACCGTAAAATAGCAGTTTAATGATGAGTGTAGAGAACCGGAGACCATTTTTACTAGGAACGAGCCATTCCATCGTAGTCCTCAGTGGTGACAACGCATCTGCATTTTGATTCTTAGTCGAAGATAAATGTAGATGTCTTGGGCCACAGCATCCACTTACCATCAGGTGGACTGTGTGCTCGTTTATCACCCCATTCTATAAAAATAAATCTATCACCTCATTTCGTCCCGTGGGTTTCGTAAGAGGCGACTACGGGAAATATCCGAACGTGTTATGACTTCCGATAGATGACGGTACGGCCGTTAAAAGTAACTGGTTATATATTTTATAGCTTATAATTGAGTATATTCAGTTTAACGTAGATGGATAATATTATATTATTATCCTTATATTACATCGCCAATTAAAACTACGGATGATATATTTTATAACAACCGGGAATTAATAAGTGCTCAAGCTTAATAATTTCTTATATTTACGCGAACACTACACATTTAAATAAAACTAGTTTTTACGGATTTTATCGCGTATATTAACTTATTTTATATTCCCGACGTTTCGAGCACTTTACAGCACCTATGGCCACGGGGGGACTGAGGTGTTCGACGTTCCAATGGCTACCTCAGATTAAAATTATCAATTTTTGTTCCGATCTACGCAGTACGAACTTATATTCTCTATATTCTTAAAATCCGTAAAAAAAAAGTAGTTTTATTTACCTGCTTAAGCTTTTCAAATGACTTTAACATCAATTAATATCAGCATAAGTATTAGTTCACTTATGTTAATGCGAACGCGATAACATCGGAGGTAATGCAATGTAAGCATCGAAAACTTATCATGTGTGTATATTATTAAAAGATGCGTCTACTGGTCTGTCTAAGTTGTTACCTCTTACGATACGGTATGATATGGTGTAGTTGAATGCAATTTATTCCTTAATTACATAAAGAAAATAATACAACAATATATATCACATATTATTTATAATTAAACATCCATCTGTATTAGACAGTAGCATCTTCCTAATAACCAATCAAAATAATAAATAACTGTGGTGTGTGCCAACCCGCCTGCCAATAACGGCAACTATGGCAAATATGCGCAATGAGCCAATCTATGAGGGAGGCCTTTATTCAGTTGTGAACTTCTGATAGGCTGTAATGATGATGATGATGAATATTTTTCAAAATCGACAGTTTAAAGGTTCTACTTATCGCGAAGCGTGTGTTCAAGTCCACCATTCGACTGTTGTCTGTAATCTTGATATAAATTTGATATTATATCTGCTGGATGGCATATAAATTTAGTACTGATGACGTCTGAAACTCAAACTACGAGAACTCCGTAGACAGCACGGTGACCGGTAAACGTAATTGGTTTGATTGCTTTAAAATAAATTAAGAACATTTTAACTGACAAAATGTCTCTATACTTGAAATAAATGTCACCATTACACTTGTTTATTTATGTTAATAGTTAAATTAAATCCGTCGCATACAATCTCTGCCAATTAAAGTTTAGCAACCAAATTATACGTCAAGTACTTTCATACAATGCAATAATGTATTATTGCATTATAAATTCAACGTTTTAATAACACTGACAGATCGGTATGAGGCTGCGTTATCTACAAATCAGTTGACCGGAGGACGCGAGCGACCTAGAAGCATTCGTATAATATGTATATGACTCACTAACTCTAATTCTGCCACAATACTCGACCAAATCTTTGTCATTTCATACAAATGACTTGCGGGCAATTACACCTATAATTAACACTATAACCAGTTTTAAACTCGAATCGCACTACGTTATGTGAGATGAAATAGTGTGAAAATAAAAATAAGCAATAAAATTAAATATATTTTTTTTCAAATTTTTGAAACTATAGAAAGGAAACAGTAGTTTTTAATGGACAAAATTTTTACGGCATTTTTACATTATTAGATAAAAAATGAACCCGCGACCGCCTCAGCGACTGAATTACACCGCCTTCAAGAGCAGGATTTATACGACGGGTCGCGGTGATCGATGGGCGGCAAGTTGCCCCGCCACCGCGACAACTCGACGGTCACTACCGTTCCAAAACATAAAAATACTCAACGGCCCGAATTCGATAAACCTATCTAATTAAGTTACAGCTTATCTTTGTCTTCTAAAACACAATGAATATCTAAACAAGTTACCGTGATTGTTTGACTTCTAATCAAACCAAAAATTTAAATTTATAATTTAATAGCTGGTAACCGGTGCGTTGCTGCCGCAGAAGAAATAATGTGAAAATATCGTTTTAAATTTGGAAGAGTTATATTGTTTAATTAGGAATGATAATACATTCATTGAAATTAAATGAATTTCAAACAAATTTGTCGGTTCGATACGCGCGCCACCTAATGTATGTTAATTGTACTATGCCTATAACTTTCGCGCAAATGCAAGCAATAAGTTGACAAAGTTTTAGCGCAATCTGATGAACGGTATGGCAGCGCATAAGATACGAACAAACAAACATTAATTTTTATATATTAGAATTTTATCAACTACTTTTTGTGTAAGGAGAATATGCAAACTTTTTCCAAAAGCCAACCGCACCTTCGAAAATACCCTAAAATGCCGCAGACTTGTAGTATTACCAGCGAAGTGCGAAGGTATTGGCTGCGCGCTCTTTACCCGCCAGAGAAATACTCTTCTGTAAGGGGATGGGATAGATTGTGGACTTGGATGGATGGGTATGTCTAACAATCGAAATATATATAAATATACATCTTTAACGCCGTGTGAACCTTTTTTTAAAGATGTTTGATGTGATGAGAAAGTTTTAATAGCCGCGTTGAGCTTCTTGTTACTTTAATTACGTGTGTTTTTAACCCCCGACGGAAAGAGAGGGCTGTTATATGTTCGTAGTGTATATCTAAGTATATGTGTATCTGTGTATCTGTGTGTCTGTATGTGTCTTCATAGCTCCTGAACGGATGAACCGATTTTGATTAAGTTTTTTTCTTTTTAAAGATATCTTAATCGAGAATTTTCTTAGCTATGTTTCAAGAAAATCTATTCAGCCGTTTGAAGGTCGTGAGCTCTTTTTGTTGCGGGGTTTTTAATTTTTTATTTAAGTTATATCTGGAATTTTTGACGCTTATAAAAAGGCTATGGCTTGCATCCTCGACCTCTTACACACGTATCGGCTTAAATTAACTTTGATTTGTATTGTGCTACCATAAAACATTGCGTGATAAATAAATATTAATATTAAAGCAGCGGTGCTCGCCTCGTGTCCACAACGATACAGTTTCGTGAAACTACAAGAATTGTTTTCGTTTACGAAATAAATTGTAATATAATTGGCTCATTGTTTGTAGATAAATAATTTAAGAGTTGTTTTTAACACAACTCATACCATTAACACTTATCCGCATATGTAATTTTTTTCTTTTTTTTTTCCTTATTCTCAAACTATACTTCCTATTTTTAGTCGAGCAGAATAAATTTTAATGTACACTTTTAAAAATACAACAAAAAAAAATCTATTGCTAATAACAAAATCACCCTGTGTTTGAGTACAATCGTAATAAAATTATATTTTTATTTAAAAGTAAGATGAATGATGAAACGCAATTACTTTATTAACAATACTACAATTCTCGATAAACACACCAACAGATTAGAAGATGCTTGTGCTCGGAGTGGTTTTTTATAGAATAAAGGTGACAAACGGGTGCATAGTCCACCTGAAGGTAAAAGGATGTTATGTCCCATAGACATCTACATCTATCCACGATTAAGAATCAAAATGCGGATGCGTTGTGACCCCTTAGGACTAAAATGCATGCAGATTAACTACAAAACAAGCCTTGCACTATCCTTACTTGCATATTGAAGAGTTACATCATAAAAACAAATAAAATAAATCTAGCGCTGACGTCAGCTCGCCAAACATCAGACAGTGTGGGACCGATTCCTGTCAATGTAAGGCCATAGAATTTACATTGTGATAGTGTATTTGGCACTTGTTTGGCCCTGAATGCCAAATAGGCGAGTTCCATGACCGCCTGCGTTCCGGTCTACGTTATTCTGAATGCATTTAGAGTAGGCAAATGTAAGAGATTACGTTGTAATGAAACAAGATAGCACCTAATAATCTTACTTATAATCGAAATAGTACTGCGAAAGGAGGCGTGGGAGATATTTATTCAGCCAGTTACCTGGATGAAACCTTGTTGAATCAGTGATCAAGACTCTAGTGATTATTGTGCACTGCTTCGAATGAAAAAGAGCCCTAAATGACAGCTATTAACTTTTTTATATTGAGTTTATTTTAAAACTGTTATACTGTAAAATACAGATGTACGCGTCAACATAAAATAGCGATAACAATTTCAGTACTGTTCGCGGATCGAACTCGGGTTGATCGAACCTACAACGACATTTTAAAGCGAGCGTCAGTCCCTAACTATCTTAGCTCCTTTTAAAATTACAAAACGCACTTGTTAAATATAAAATTATACAGTAAAACTTTCGCTTGATCAAAAAAACCATACATTCATTCGAATATGTGTACAAGCAAATAAAACACGACGAGTCAGCACGCATGCGCCTTCGTCTTTCCCGAAGCTCCTACTCGAGTAGCGCAAACGCGCTGGAAATATATTGCTGCATATCGCTCGTAACGCTTAGCCCTGTTTATGGTGTACACTATTGCACAATTTTATTGCTCACCGGGTAAAGGGACGGTCATACCAGCACTTTTAACTTTAGAAAACTCATGTTAAATATTATTTTAAAAATAAAATAGCATATTCATGGCCACTTTTAATTTTTAACAGCAGTCAACACTGATGAATTGCTAATTGCAATTTAAATTGTTGACACCATGTGATTGCCAATGATGGGAAAAGCTATCAATTTCCACATTTAAGTAGTTCATATTTAGGTACAATTATGAGTATAGAGCCGATGTCTTGGAACGTTTAAAATCTGCTTCTCGCTGCCTAAAGCCAATGCGACAAAATCTTGTAGAATGGCTTTTCATGTTTGTGACTATTTGGTGTCCAATCCTACCACCAGTGGCAATCAACTTAATATCTTGTTTTCCTTTGTTTAATCCACTGCTGGCAATTGCAAGATGTTGAATTTTTGATCCAACTTGCATGTGTTGCCAGTACCGCTCGCATTAGTTTAGAATAGAAAAGAACAGATTTTTTTTAATTCAATATTGATTATAAACGAACCTTGTTGAAACTAATTTATTACTTTTACTGCTTTGGGAAAACCTTTTTCTGGGAAGAGCCAGCAAGAAACTCAGTCAGATTTTTTTTTAAATTAATTTTGTTCAATAAAAATTTGGTTTTTCAATTTCTTACAAAACTGAGTGAAGTAACAGTTTGGAAGCAAACATAAAGGCAATATCTATGGAATAAAATATTTCGAATACATGTGAAGACCGCCAACACGCATTGGAGAAGCGCGACGTACATATTTCTCCTTAACTTTAACACTCAGAAATGAGAGGATGCCTGCGCCCAGCAGAGGGATGTGTGTAGGTTGAACTTTACTTTTCTTTACCATTCGTTTATCCAACAGTTTTTGGTAAAAGATGTTGCAAATAAATGTGAGACTGACTATTTATTCCAAAAGTGGGTAGATACCTATCACAAGTGCCGTTTGGTACTTGATAAACTTGGTGTTTCTATACTCCCAAGTAATAATAATTAAAATATAGTTAATATAACACATACAAACCATATTAAATATTTAGAGAAGTTTTAAAATATTATATTAATTTTAATATGATATGGCCTTATTATTATTACAAGATTTCTTTTTTTTATAGAAGAGGAGTAAGCTTTCAGAAAGGTATAAGCTCTTTTCTTGAACGTCTCTAAGTCGTATGGGTCCGGAAAAACCGCCGATTCCACAAAGAGATTTTGCGAGGAAGAAAACTTCTGGTAAAACGCACAGTAGTGCACTGCCAAGCACCGAGATGGTTGACGCGATTCTAACTACGTTTTACTATATTATATTAACAACTAAATCAATTAACTCTAGGTTATTTAATTACTTGACAGTCAACCATGTTTTGTATTAATCTATTTTAGATTTTCATAGCTTAGATTTATTTCAGCAGCGTATTATTTGAATGTAGCCGCTTACAGAACGATATTTAAATTCCTTTTTTTGCGCGAGCAACATCACAACTTCTATGCAAATCGAATCGTGAATAAAAACAAACATGTTCCAATAAAAACATGCAGTTCAGTAGCGCTTGAATCGCAATAACATCCATTCATTGCTTCTTATTACATTGCCGATGATAATTACGCTTAACAGGACAAGCATTTTACGATCACATCCCCGTTAATACTAATGTAAAAAATTATATCATGCAAAGCTTTCGTACTATAAAAAGGTTATCGCTGCAGGATCTGCACCGTAAACAAGTCGGTGGCAAAACGTACTTTATTTTACAATGTTTACTACTCAACACCAGAGTTATTGCTACACTTACATTCATATATTTTCGTTATTTTAGTGTACAACAAAATTTTCGAAATTCACTAAAACAAACTAACCCATCTCGTTAAAGTAATAATGTGAACCCATTGTCTAATGCATTTTATTAGTTCATTCTAAGTTTTATCTTCGCGAAAGACATCTAATTTGTATTGTCGAAAGATTCCCACTTTTATGTTTTTTTTCGTGTCAAGTGCAACCACATAATTAGTTTAGTGAAATAGTCTCGAATGGAAAATTAAAATTGAATTCTTCGTTGCATTGTTTTAAGGTTCTAATCTCCTTGCCCGCTTATTGCAATGCAAATAAAATTTCATAATATTCCATTACAATGGCCGTTCTAATTTTTGGAATTAACAAAATTACATTATGCATAATAATTGCGAATTTATTAAGCAAAATATAATGATTTTGTGAAGGTTTATTTTTGTTTATATATTCGATATATTGCTTTTTAGTTTTAAAGTGGGTATTGGATAGACATCGGTTGTTAAGTGAATTTTTAAATTATATGACACACGTGTACATCAATCTATGTGGTGGCGAGACGTCCATTGTCTTACATTTCCCACAGTGAAAATAAGAGTGAGGATTCAATCTTTCCTGGCCGTCTAACGGTAGCTCTGTACAGTACGCTGGGTCCAAATATTAAAAGTGCGCAGCTGTGTGCACACCCGAGTTTAAAAACCATGACTCTATTTAATTAGCCGCGACATGAGTGCTCTTACAGTACTCTCATAATGTGAACATTATTTAATCGAGAATATATTAATTATTTTTTAAAGAAATATTCTTATAAAGAAAGTTCTTCTTAAATTGAATTGAGATGACAAATGAACTTACAGTCCACGTTCAAATAAGGAAGGTTACAAATGTGTTGTGACCTCTGAGGGCTAAGTTAGAATTCCTCACAACCTGTAATTATACTAGTTCTCTATACCCTTCACACCGGAACACAGCAGGGCACGCACTGCTATTTGGCGACAGAAATACTTAAATAAAAATATAAGTTCCTTATTTTTTTACAATAGTAACATTAGTTCTGCAGTCAATTTCAAGCAATAGAAACACAACAGTGGGTACACTGTTACTTTGAAATAAGCTCCTACCCGGAAACTTATGATTCCTAGAATTCTAAGGCAGAAAAGAAGGTTCCCGTCTAACCTCCTAATAACTATTAGCAATTCAAAAAAACATTTACAAAAATGTAGCTCGTAAAATGAAAATATTTAAAAAAATATTTACTAAAAATTGCAACTTGCGTCGAGAAGTGCTGTAACACGAAAATACTGTGACAAAGTAAAGATAAGCTGATTGTTTTAGAGCTAAATTTCATGAGGCCATCTGTATGCTTGTGCTTGACTGCTTCATAGTATCAATTTACTATTGAATACCTTCTTTTTTGTAGGACTTCATTCAATGAGACAAACTCAATCGAAAGACTTCATATTCATAGGTCTGATAGTCGATTAGTAAGTTAGAGTATGTTAACAGTCATTATTAGGTAAAGAAAAAAGTAAATTTATGTACCAATGCTGGGCACAGGCCTTCTCTCATTTCTGAGAGAGTTTTAGGACAAGGACTCTGTGTCCGGTGCGCTGTTCCAATACCTGCTGGGGCTTACATGTCTTCGATTTTTATTATATTCTCCACGATGTTTTCCTTTACCGTCGAGCTCATAGTAATACAGCATTTAAAATTGCAATTACTAAATTACAAAGGTGCCGACGAAGATGGAATCCGTATTGATCGCGTACAATGAAATTCACTGCGAACACTTAGCCCCTGAGTTACCACAGCTCTATCATTAATAGTTCTGTTGTGTTCCAAATAAGTTTCTACAAACTATTTGTAAACATATAAGGTACATGAATCTATTTTCCCACGCGCGCAATACATGGTTCAACTTTGTTGTTTAATTTTATTTATATTAAGTATACCTATTCGGCGTAAAGCAGCAGTGCTCTCGGTGTTCTATTACGGTATGACTACTCGCGGGGTGGCAACGCACCTGTAATATTCTTTGTTTGCAGATGTCCATAGACTGCAGTACCCAGTTATGTAGTAAACTAATGCCTTTTTATTTTTCAAAACCAAATCTGTAGCCACCACGCTACAGTGCAGTCAACCTTGCTTGGCACTCTAATGTATAATAAAACATTATGAAAGCATTTCATTAGATTCAGTTAAATTACGGTGTTTTAAGAGTACATAATTTAGCAAGCACGAAGCGCATATACCAAAATATTCCGCTAGTTTATCTCTACAAGGAGTATTGAGGTAAATTGTACTATTACGGGCACGGGCCAGTCGTTAGGCGGCTCGCGCTCGCCGGTACGATTAGATGTCTCGACGGCCGAATGTCGCATTGTCTCCGACATAGCCGACCTTAGATTAAACGTTATGCGAAAGATGTACCGCGGTCGTACACAGGCTAGTTTAGTGAGCGCATGTTTCGAAGAAACGCTCGGCCTCTTTGGACCAATTTGTGAAACTTAATGCACGACATTGTGTCATATAACTATAATACAACGTTAAGCGTTGCCCTTAACTGTATAAAACCAGCCTTACTATTTGGCATAGTAACTTAAAAAGGTAATTTAAGAGAATTATATAACATTAATTAAATATGTCTACTGCAATATCTAGATCGAATAATTTGATACGTCTTGAAATTTTTTATGATTATACGTGTGAGATACTAAGAAATATGTTCTAAAAGTTAGTGCTAAAGTTCGTGTTTTCTATCCCCACATGTGTCGAATATATACATATATAACAAATTGGTCGGATTCTTACACTCACCAATCTTCGCTTTGGCTTAATAAGCGGCCTGTTCTGTCCGTTCATCTTGTAGTAAAGGCCGCAGGCATTGCAGAGGTAGTGGCCGGTGCCGTCGCGCCGCCATAGAGGAGTGCTTGTCGCCCCGCAGTTCACGCACTCCCGGCCTTCTGCACCATACAAACAACAATCAAATCCAGCTACAAAATTGTTCTGAAAACTACTTTCATGTTAAAATAGGGTTGGGATAAATAATTTAATGAAATTTTGAACTTATTAATTTGTTGGTGTATCTCTATGTTGAAGGTGATAAATGGGATCTTGTAAAACAAAACGTTAGTTTTAATATGAAATACTCAAGTACTTAAGGCTTTATGTAAATAATATTTTGACATGGAACTAATATAATGTTTTCTGGGTGATTTACCTGTCTCCTGGCAGGCTGGGGAAGACGAGAGAAAATCACATTCAGAAACATTACAATTTAAATTTCACTAACTAGTCTAACATGCGGCATAAACATAATTTCTAATAAATACACCATACCATATATTCCCTCAAAGCAATATAAATAATGGCAATTATAACGTAAATACACAATTAACAAGGGAAAGCGCACGAAGTTTCACTTGAAGAAAAAATATCAAGATTTTTTACACGCAAAGAAAAATCGAGAGAAAGTAACTCAGAACGTTCTCGCTATTTACTCACATGCAAACATCCCTTCAATCATGCCTACTATAGTCAAAACTTTATAATACATCAATGACAACTTTTATTTTCAAAAAAACTTATATTATCGATATAAGTTTTGTCGATTATTTTATTTTTGCTCGCTGCCAATCATTCGCTACCGCTTCTATTATTAATTAATAGAATCTGCATTATTATTTTAATAGTGTGCAGCAACAAAAGCAGGTAGTTATAAAACAATGCTAGTTGCAAAAATGTTCGAGAGCGTCGAGCTGAGGAAACAGAGCAGAAACAGAGCCATAAAGCAAAGTATTGCCTACATGCTAATTCTCGCTATGTAATTATATACCGATGTAGGTATGAACGTCTTATACAATTTTCAACGCAAGCCACAACATCTCATCCGTAAATAGTTTTACATTACTTTAAGAAAGGAATAAAAAAATAAGCTCTATGAACCGGTTACGTTTTACGAATGCTAAAATAAAAATATTTTAACAATAATAATCGAAGAACTAAAATTGGTACTGATAGTATACACATGCTCTAATTTTACTTCCATGAAATCATGCATAATATTGTAAAATTTAAATTGATCCCAAGACGAGCGGCCCTCCGGGAAACATTGCAGTTTTTTAAGTATCAACCCCTTTTTTGAAGAAAACAGCCATTTCACAAGACCGTTCACATTGTTACGGAGAGGATGTATACGCATATAGGACGCGCGAGCAACGCCCACAATCTCTCTCTAAACTCGATTATAGGAGCGATGATTTACCGAGATCGAATTTAGAAGCCTCATCTCGTTACACCTTTGCATCCAAGTTATATTACCAATTAAATAAAAACGTACTTCTTCGATAAGTTATTAAACTTTATTTCCTTTACAAAAAATTAAGAAATCTAGATGCCTGACATCTGCGAACAGCAAATTATTTAGTGACTATAATTACACGTATTTTGTATTCAATTTACTCAAGCATATTGAGCTTAATTCATTTTAATACAACACTGTGAAAGAATGAGTATAATCAATCTGATTTTATACGTAATAAACTGCGTAGAGAAAATAAAATAATTTTTACCTGACAAGATTTAGTACTTGTATAATTGCTATGGATTTGCTTATTATAAAGTAAGTTTATTGCCGTACAGATTATATCAGACGTGTGAGTATCAATAAGTACCTAATAATATGTATCTAGATCTGATTTACCAAGTCTCCAGGTAGATACTGCACTGAATAAATAATGAGAATCGCGCAGGATCTAACGAGGAAGGTGAAAGTGCTCGAATAAAATTAAATGCTACAAAAAATATCTCAAACGAACACAAAATGTTCTTCGGGCTTCAGGCATTGGGGCCATTCATCTTTTTTTATGTAAAACCAGATCACAACCGGCAATTAAATCGCCCGGACTTTATCGAAAACTTATTGCGATCGAGCCGACGACTCACTTTTTGGACTAACCCTTTATTTTTTGTTCCGTCGATAAAGCCTGTAATTTGTTTCGAAGTTTCTAATAAATAAACACCAATAACGATTATTAAGAAAAATGATAGGATATTACACGGTGCTCGGAGTTTTATGACGGTGTCTCTCGCTTTGAGAGTGATTTCGTTCAACTGTTACGTCTCTATTGATAACGATTGTGAAAGTGGTGGCTCTAAGGCCCACCGGTGCTTTACAAGATTTACTGCCAACCTCACACACGTTGTAATCACACGTATTATTAAAAAGAATATGCCTGATTAATTACCATGCAGTATAATTGTTCGATCCGGTTCAGTCTCAACCGAACGGTATTAATTCGGTAACACTGAGAATTATTACTTTATTTCCACGGACGTTTCGGCTATCGACAGATCTACCGCGTACGCTGCTTTAGATACCGGACGTGAGCTTGACGTGAAATAAAGATATGATTTAGTGTGCACATAACGGGGCCCGTCCAGCTAGAGATAAACCTATCCAGAGCCATTGCAGAAAGAATGAGTTTTGAGCGCAAAAATTCCAGTGTTTGTTCAAAATTAGAATGCGGCTCGCTCTTTATTGCCCGGAGTGACGTGCGGTCGTGACGCGGCGGCGCTACGTGACCGCGATAAAAGATTTTCATCTGCCGTATTTACGTAGCGGAGTGGGCGGTTTTTATTTTTCGAGAGTCTCCAGGCGAGCGCACTCGAGCCGTCGAGAGCGCGCAAACTTTTCACACGCCCTTCTCGCGTGGGGAAAACAACTCGACGGTAAATCCACACGACAGTTCCGCTGATTGTGCATACGCTGCCCAAGTCCACTCAGCACTCCTTGGGGCTATCGATGCGTTAAAAATAAATAAAAACTACTCTTTGCTCAATGAAACAAAAACTCATAACATCCCATCGTAGTCACGATAATGTGCAGCAGAGTATTGTAATTTAAGTGGAGGACTAATTCGCTCCCGTGTACCGTGACGCGCTCTCTCAGCGCATCGGTCCATCAACACTTAACGGTGTGGCTATTTTGCATACAAACCATTAAATTATTGCTCAAAACTTATTCTTTGTTGCGCCACAGAGGCTGTTATTACGCCTTAATTATATGGCTGCATGCAAATAGAAAATTTTACGGAAGCCAATTGTCTACAATCTGGATTGCCTTTTAGGCTGCTTAAGATGTTGTAGTGTATTAGTTTGGATTTAGATCCACATTTTTAATTGACTTTATAGTAACATACCTATCACATGACATAAATAGCCTGTATAGGTTCATAGGACATAGGACTTTCCAAGAATGCACCAGCTGGTATATATATTATTACGTGGTAGAGCCATGGTGCAGCTATATTAGTAGTATAGTTGTAGCACGAATGGGTCGGCTCGACCGGGGAAGGACCACGCTCTCACAGAATACCAGCGTAAAATAGCAGCTTAATGCTGCTGTGTTTCGTATGGTGAGTGTAGAGAACCGGAGACCCTTTTTACTGGAAACGAGGCATTCCATCTCAGTCCTCAGGGGTAACAACGCATCTGCAATTTGATTCTTTATTGAGGATAGATGTAGATGTCTATGGGTCACAGCAACCACTTACCATCAGGTGGACTGTGTGCTCGTTTATCACCCTATCCTATAAAAAAAAAGCTGCGAACACGGAGAGCTAATACTCTCGGTCTGGTTTTGACCTATAACTAGTCTGTTAAATTAGGAATGGATTTCCCTTTGTCAGTGGATGACCAGTATCGTCCGTCAATCACTAGGTTTACACTACATGTAGGTGGTAAAGGAATTTAAAAAGTGACGGCATATACCGACTTGCCTTAAATGAGGATAACTGAAATAAAATCACCAGGGTAGCATAAACGAATGAAGTCATTTTTCACACCGGCCGATGGAACCCACCGTGCCGGGCGAGCGCTCATATTTGCATTTGTTATTAGCATACATTCAGATAATTATGTGCGGCAGGCGACGCACTGGTGCACGGTCGCACTGAACCTCGTGTAATTAAACTCGCCGGTCATGGTGACGAAAACAGATAGGACGCATTTGCCGAGCGAGATGTAGGTATCAAGATTTGAAAAATTTCATTACTTATCATACGGGAGAACAACGAAAATACTGATTTATAGAAAAAAATCCTCATGGATTTGCTAAAAGAAAACTCTTATTAGGTTTAAACGCCTTTGAACATTTTACTTGTATATTTAAATTGTAAATATCTTATAGTGTGCACAATTTGCCACACTTGACAGCCGGGTTGGCAACCGCAGCTTTTATTAATTTTAGTCAGTATCATGCTCACAAGACCTGGAAAATTCTGCTACCATTTTTAGCTTCCTTTGTCATCTCTTTACCTAGTGTGCTACCTACCCAGGTAGACTTCTAGGCAGAATAGGAGAATACAAACTTGTGCAAGATGCATTTTCGTAAATCCATACTAATAATACATATTTAAAAGTTTGTGAATATGTTTCAATGTTTAAAACCCAATTACGCACTAACGGCCAAGCAAATTTTAATAGACGATGACGTGCCGATAGATAATAATATACTGGACTATACATGGGATATTTTCATCGCGGCGAAAATATTTTTTTAATTGCAGGAAAATACATAAGAATGTTTTTCTGTTTCTACGCGTCCAGAGTCGCGAGCAGAAGCTAGTATAACGTAACATTAACTGTGCTGTAATTTGTGTTTGTAAATAATGTTTACATATAATTTCCATAAAACTTATGGTCCAAAACTGCTTTGACATATACTTTTACATAGTTTGCACAATTACATGAAAACAAACCACAAAATTGCTTGTGATGTCATTTAGGTTAAACTAAATATGGAAATCGTTTTGAGTTGATAAGTAGAAATAAACATGACTTTGATGAATACACCTGTTTAAAACGATTTCATCATAAATTTTACACAGAAAAACCGTTTTACTTTAGCTTTTGTGTTAAATTGTACGAAACAATGAACATAATTCAATTCCAAAATAAGCTACATCATCATTGCGATAATTTGAATTATCTCATCCACAAAAACAATTAAATAATTAATAAAAATTATTTAATTGTTTTATTTTAACGGCTACTAAACACGTCGTCCTCTAGCGACAATTTTATTACTGAATTAATCGCAGAAGTTCCGCCGAACTCAAATGCAAATTTCGTTAGGTGCACAATTGTATCCCACACTGCGGACCACCAGACCATGTCGCGTTTGCTATAGCTACGGAGCGGTTTTAAACTCGAAAATATTCATTAGAGCCTTGTATCAAAATACTCCGCTCTAGCGAGTTGTACTGTTTGGTAACAAGCAAAATGGTAAATTAAACATAAATCTGTTGTTGATAGTGAATTTTTTTTGTTAACTGGTTCTCTGGTAAGGTACACAAGTAATTCAAGTGGACGTCGGGTTTGTTTCTTCCATTTTTACATTTTCATATTTTGCACTTACCAATATTATACGAGTACATTGTAGTTACAAACTGTATAAGTTTTGTGGAAGAGCCACGCTGCAGCTATATTATGGTTGTAGCACAAATGGTTTTTGCTACAACCATAACAGTAACATAAACCATTTGTGCAGTTTATTAGCAGCTTAATGTTGCTGTGTTTCGTATTGTGAGTTTAGAGCACCGGAGACCTTTTTTTTACTGGAAACGCGGCATTCCATCTTAGTCCTCAGAGGTGACAACGCATCTGGGTTTTGATTCTTAATCGAGGGTAAATGTAGTTATGTCTATGAGCCACAGCATTCACTTACCATCAGGTGGGCTGTGTGCTTGTTTGTCACCCTTATTCTATAAATAAAGTATAATTATTTGCTAATGTCACTTGGAGTACCCTCAAAGTAACATATCTATGTTTAACCCTGCTGTAACTCGTATTAAATCTATACCTATACTTACTGTATTCAAAGAAGGTAAAATTTTAAGCAATATTAATTTATCTGCATAACACTTAACTCTTTTTTATTATATTATTAATATAATAAGAAATAATATATTACAACATAGCGAAAAAATAAAAATAAAAGCATTAAGAGAGCCGTCTCGACTTCATTCCTCTTACCCGGCCGTCCGTGGAGTACATACACGCTAACCTAGCTAACCATTATATTATAGCCATACTTGCGATTTTAGTCACTATTACAACAACATAAAGACGACATTGGCAATATCAAGGAATAGTACTATCAACTGTTTTCCCGAATGTACTACACCGCTAATTGGTTGCGCAATTCTCCGCAAAACATCTTTGTTGCAGCAACATTATAGATACGTGAGGTGCATACAGACAATCAGACAAATATTATAATTTGTTTGTTGTGTGCAGTAGTAGATATTAAACCATAATACATTATCATTAAGATTCAAAAAGACTACACAGTATGGAGTAAGTAAGCAAAATTGTTACATTTCTGTTGTTACTGGAACATTTGTGCTGTTGAATACGAGTACACTAACAATGACATTTAGTGAACGTGGTCAAATTCAAAAGAGTATGAAGTTAAAACAAACCAAGCGATCTCGAATAAACTTTAATCGATGAATTGATAAGAATTCATTTAAATTCTTCTTTTTTTTTTATAAACTTGAAGTGTAAACGAACCTGTCCAACTGATGGTAAATGGCTACTGCGGACCATGGACTCCTGCACCTAACTTCAAACAACGATGGCTACAGATGCGGCTTCACCTCTAAGGACTAAGATAAAATGCCTCACAACCTGTAACTATAGACCTTTAGACCGGAGTATATATAGCAGTTCAGTGCCTGTTTGGCAACAGAAATAGGTAGGAAGGCAGACTACCTAGTCCTAACACCAACGTATACTCTACTCGTACTCTTCTATAGTTCATTTATCTATTTCATTATTTTTAATTTGCTTTTCAGATCGTTTATAAATATGTAGGGCCAAAACACTTTGCTACTTCCTGGTTTGCATTTATTTAATATTGCGAGCTTGTAAAGGTACATGGAAAAAATTCTCTTTGAATTTTTGCTATTCTTTAAAAATCAAAATGAGAAACAAATAAGTCTAAGAAAAAGGTCAAAAGATCACAGAAAGAGATTATTTATTATAGAGATTTTTTATTTATTTAATATTTTTACCGAATGGCTCAAACATAATTCTAACAAAAATACTAAAAACATTATTTGTAAAAACATACTTCAAAGGCCAAAGAAATGTTATGAAAATTATTCAAAACATAATTTTTTTTATAAAGCATTTAACCACCGTCAAATCTTTTCATTTGATTTTTTTTTTATAAGATAAGGGTGAAAAACGAGCACACAGTCCACCTGATGGTAAGTGGTTGCTGCGGCCCATAGACATCTACATCAAACAAAATGCAGATTGATATTAAGAAACAATAAACTAGATGCCAATTTAAAGACTCCTCAACTTTTTAAACGGTTTCAATCCTTTAAGAGATTTTTCCTTTCAATTTTTCGTTTTTACTTCTAAAATATGTTAAAGTAAAATTTGAAAGTTTAAAATCTTCCTTTTAATGTTTCTACACTTTCATTTAAAAAGGCGTAATAAGGCTAGATTTCAAAGCTCTTAATTCTTCTCGTATCTTGTTTTATAGCACAGAAATGTAAGGAGGCTCGAGGTCAAGCGATCGGCAACAATGGAATGGGCCACATCCGGCCGAGTCGCATTATCATAATATTGCTTCCACTAAGGAACTGTCGGATAGTACTAGCGACCGATACAGCAACATTCACACTGCTTCTCGCAATTCACGCGACCTATTTGAATATCCATTCAAATCGATACTTGCATTTGATTCCAACACGAAGTTAGCTTAACCAAAACTAAGTATCATAAAATAATGTTTAAAACTATATTGTTTATACACATAGTTTTACGTATTAACAAAATTTCACTACAAGCCTGACCAAATTTCGAAAAGTATATTATAGACTTCGATCGATCTGTCAAAAAGTGGCAAGAGTCCATGGGCAAATAAGGTGTTATAATTAAATAAAGAAAATAGCATCAAACCCGCCTTCCAAGTGTCGCATCTAAATGGGGGAGGCCTATGTTAGGCCGTGGACTTTAATAGGCAGTAATGGATGGATTACAGAAGCTATTATTTAAATTATTTAATGTTACTTACATGGCAACACAATGTACCGTTGATTAAATGAACAAGCTAATAGCCAATTTCCAATTACCCAACACATCTTGTACAGTAAATAACGTTCTTTTTACGTAACACAAGCTAGTTTAAGGGAACGAACGAGACAGGTTAACGATGCGTAAATTGTTAATACAGAACAAATTTAATAACAATTTGCTTCGATGTTAAAGTGCTATTCATGCAAATTTATGTATATTATATATTTATGCAATTACTGTATTAATTTGTGAAAAAAGTTAAAGAAACTTAACCAAAACGTTCGTGACATTGTCGTACTCGGGCACATGAATATCATAATCATAAAATAGAACAAATATTCAGAATATTAAATCCGTTCTTGAATAAGTAGTAAATATTACAATATATATAATAAAAGACGTACTCAATATGATGTCAGTAAGGGCGTCAAACGAACACACTGTCCAACTAATGATAAGTGAATACAGGGCCCAATAACCCCTATTTATTCTAGATTGAGCATATCAAAGCAGCGTGGTTCAATCGCGTATAATAATAACAGGCATTAAACATTTTATAACCTCTTGTTCCTCTTCGTGTTTCGTTTTATACAATAAGGGTGACAAAAGAGCACACAATTCATCTGAGATAAGTGGATGCTGTGGCCCATATACTTCCAGATATATCCTCGATTAAGAAACAAAATGCAGATGCGTTTTCACCCCTGAGGATTATGATAGGATGCCTCATTTCCAGTAAAGTCTCTCCGTAGCTCTACACTCATCATGTGAAACACAGCAGCAATAAGCTGCTATTTTGCGTTTCGTGGTAAGCTAGGACCGTCTTTCAGACACATATTTCTTTACTTTGCCCGGCCTTGAATATCTTCAAGTATACCACTGGCTCGCAAATCTGGAAGAACGACATACAGCTAAGTCTAGCTTCAGAATTTATCCTCAATAAAGAATCAAAATGCAGATGCGTTGTCACCCGTGAGGACTAAGATGGAATGCCTCTTTTCCAGTAAAAAGGGTCTCCGGTTCTCTACACTCACCATACGAAACACAGCAGTGTTAAGCTGCTATTTTACGCTGGTATTCTGTGAGAGCGTGGTCCTTCCCCGGTCGAGCCGACCCATTCGTGCTACAACTATACTACTAATATAACTGCAGCATGGCTCTACCACGTAAACGTCTGCTGCGAGTACGCTTGTTGTGACTATGATATTTTCTCTTAACTATACATATCATCTTCATTTCGGTAACGTGGCCATGTCCCACTACTATTGTAAGAGCTAGCCTATGGACGCTTGTATGGATAAGGTCTTTTAGCTTATTCGACATTCTTTTGATACGAGACACGTATACTTCCTTAATTTGCAAAATACGAGTGCCAGCTGATTATTCACAAAAACCATTGTTACGTAAAACTTTACGCTAATATAATATATAATAATAACTAATGTTTGATGAATGGTTATCTTCATAATATAATGTACATGTGTTGTGTCTAAAATATACACGAACATTCCCGTCACTAGTATATTTGAATGTTAACTTTATTAAATTACATTTCCGCGTATAAATTATGTTTTGACAACGCAAAAGAGTTTTCCTGAATAATTAGCGGCGTGTCCGTTTTATCATTACATCTAATTATTCTCTGAGAACTCCATCAGCAAGATTAGATTAGATGCTCGTGAGATCGAAACGTAATGTTAATTCACTTAAAATTTCACAAAATATTGAATAAACATAATGACTCCGGTATATTCAATGGTAGTCCACATTAGCAGTCACTCTACATAATACACAGGTTGTCCGTAATGAGAGACAATAAGCGGTTGCCGCTTTTTGTTCTCTCCATTGTCAAAGCTTAACAACTACGAGAGTTATAATTGCATATTTATGCATAAAATAAAGCGGCGACTTTGGCCACCGTAATACAGTTACGGTTGAGTAATTCTCAGCAATGTACTACAATCGTCATAATAATATTAAGTTTGCTCTTGCGAAAACTTTGCATCCAATTGGCGGTAGTAACAATGGTCGCATTAATATTAAAGGTCAATTGAACAGAGCACAGCCGAAGCTTGCGACTGCCCGCTTACTGCACCCATATATCTCGGAGCAGAAGTTTTTAAGGCGGTAAAACGCAACTGTTGAAATATATGAGCGCGCGTGTTTTGCAAATGAAATGAGGAAACAGGCCTGCGGGTTTATTTCGAAAATCGTCTTGAAGATTGAGTAGAAATGTTGTTAAGAGCATTAGTTTAATTACTCACGTAAAAACAATAGCGCAGTGCAATTAGATAGGAAATGGGAACCGTTGGTTTGTTTGGTTGCCTGCAGAGGCCGCGGCTGTTCACATGTCGCCGGGTAACAATGAAAAGCTTACCCGTAACTTGCAATTTCGAATTTAACACGGTATTTGTAAAAGTTATTTACATAAGGATTTTATCGTTATCTCTTTTTATTAAACGATTTTAAACTTTATGTTCCATATGCCAAAACCTTTTTATAGCTACGTCAATTTTAAATGTTTTAATAAGTACAACGTATCAAATATCAATGCTGTGTCTGTTCCGAATAAACTAAACTAAAAAAAATTAATGTCTATTCTCCTTTCATTCAATAATCACATGTAAGTACCTACCTTTTAAAAAAATAAGTATTTTAAGTATTTTAATAAAATAACTTTAGTATAAAATATTATAAACGTTATTATGAAACCACCATAACTGTTAAAAATATAACTAAACCTCCACCGACACCAATAACAATTAGTATAAGCGTTAGTCACACCAAGGAAAACCTAAGCCACTTCCCAATACGATGTCATCGCGATATATGACGAGATAGTAGTGCCACAACCCCCAGTGCGAGACCCCACGCTTATCCGATCACATCTCATCCAATACAATTATTTGACAATGCCAACCAAAAATAACAAATCAAATATTAATCTTGATTTGATTATCGCGAAGCATTCGCAAGCGTCAACGAGACAATCTGTGGTGAGATTCTAATTACTGCCGTTTCGCAGCGTCTACAACAACGTTTAGATTTAGTTGATTTTAAGAACTGATTAACGAAGATATGCATTGTTCATATAAGCCTTATTTCGTGGTAGTGTATTCTGTACAAGCACTTGCTACCAAATATAAAATGCATCGATTTACTTTCTAAATTAGGTGATTTTTTTTTTAATTTGTACTACTTATCGAAATGATATGACCAAACAACGACATTTTCATGATGTACACGTAGACACTTTGTATTTATAGCAAATTATAGCAAATATCGAAAATGGCATTTATTTGTGGTCGGATAAACGTATGTTCAAGTTATTTGTGCCGAGTGCGAGCGAGAGCAGTGCAGTGCGTACAGTCCCCGAGGACTCACCGGCGCTCGTTCGCGTCTTGTTCGGTCGAGGCTTACTCTGCTGCTGACTATACCCCTTCCCCTGGTAGCTGTAGTAGTCGCCGCCGGCGGCGTTGTACTGCGCGTTGTATTCCCCAGAGGGCTGACTCGACTCTTGGGGGCACGAGTCTGGTTGCGCACCTTCGCGCTGCTTCGATGGCGGTGCGCCCATCATGGGCTTGACGTCGCCGCAGAGCGGTAGCTCCTGTTGCTGCTGCATAAACGCGACGCTCATAGCGGTCGCGTGAGCGACAGCGGCTTGGTAGTCTTGCTGGCCGAGTGCCGCTGCCGCAACGGAGTCGGGAGTTGAGTCTTTTGGCGGAGTCGGAGGGAAGGAGAAAAGGGGGTGTGGATGGTGGTGTTGAGCAGGGGAAAGGGGTTTGTCTGCTTGCGCGGCATCCTGCTGGAATCCGCCGCCCCATGCGCCGCCTCCCAGCGCCTTTGAGTCTAGCCAAGGGTGAAGCGGCGTGTGGAAATGCGGTCGACACACTTGCCCACTGCCGCCGCTTAACGTCCGACCTGCGCATGAAAATCCTTGATTAGATCATTGATTTATAAGTTTTAAGTCTTAATTTAATATAATGACATTAAGGATAACATAATACGTAATAGTAATATTGACTCTAATATGCTACTTCTAATTGAACTTTAAAAGTCCCTTTTTCTTAGTTCTTTACCAATCATTTGAAACTACTGCCTTTATAATAATGTACAAAATAACGCAACGCCTTTGGTCGCCTCAAATGTTTTGCACATACTTATTAATGTGTATCACTGAACTAAGACATTCTTGTAATGCGAAACTGCCGTGGGTTATGGTAAAAGGCGCCTAAGAAAAATGCCAGAAAGATCTAATGGCTTCCGATAGTCGGCGGTATAGGATAGCAGCGTTAAAGGTACTACGATCGAATCTACCTCGCATACTACGATCGCCCATCCAGTGACAATTTGAGCAAACGCTTTTTAATATATAATATACTGAGAGAGGCCAAAAAAAATTAAGGAACAATTTATTACACCTTATAACAAATACATTTTACAATCCTGTATTCTTTTGCATAAATAAATAAGTAAAACAAGACAAAACGCTAATATTTTAAAATCACATCTAATAGTAATAAAATAAATGTAAATCGTTTGCTTTGACAATTCTAATTCCACAATTCAACTAACATAATCACAAATGTTACAGATACCGTGATCTTAAGTATCATGGGCGCATCAACTCAACATAATAACCGACATTGAAAGCGTTTTGTCACTCGGCCCACGGTTACCAAAATTAATATCGTTTGCCTTCAACAACGGCCGTTTCACACGACATCTCTATTTTCTAAAATTCTAATTGTATACGTGGAGTACTGCAAGCTTTAATGTGAATTTGATAAACAAATAATGGTTGTTTGAACCAGTCTCGTTGGCGTCCATGAACAAAGGCAACTCTACCAAAAATTATTACAAAAGCGCTGTGTCACAACGTCGAACAATTAAAATAGTGGGCCAGTTGGAAATTTCATTAATTAGACATCTAAAAGATGATTAATGTTTATATTATATAGGGCCTTTTTTAGGAGTGTGAGATTTTTTACCGAAATGTAATTGTATTTATAAAACAAATTTGTAATACTATAATACAATGGGAGTCAATTTCGAAAATAATTATTCGTCTTTTTTATTGAGCTGTATGGACTGGCACTGACTGTACATATACGGCTAAATTATAGTCCATTGCTGGATATTGTCTTTTCCAAGTTTGCTATGCTACACTGACATGCAGTTTTCAGAAACCTGCCCATACTAACCACCCCGGATTAGTGGTGGTACTCCCCATCACCAATCCCACCATCAAATGAAACTAATTTTACGGATTTTATCACGTTTAATTTTAACGTTTTTAATCCCGGCGTTTCGGGCGCTTTACCGCACTTAGTAGTACTAAGGTGCTTGACATCCCGATGTCATATTTAGCCCAGCTACCTTCAGCTTTTGAATATTAATTTTTATTCCGATCTGCGTAGAACAAGCTTACAGTATCTTGAAGTCTTGCAATGGTATGCTTGGGTTTGGATTTAATTTTATTAATTATAGGATCCCAAGCAGATGGTAGCACCCATGCATCTTCTCTATTGAAATTAGGATGTTTTTTTTTTAATTTCAATAGCCTCGCGAATCAACTTTGGTAGGGATCGGTGTTCTTTTGCGAGGATTTTTGGTTTATCAAATCTGATGTAAACTCGCGTAAAAGAACATACAGCTGACGTGAAGCACCGACGCTCCGGGAAGTCCGCAGTCTGTGAATCATTTTACCTATTACCAATCCCATTAGCTATTTGATATTCTACCATCATCCAGTCAGAGCATTCATAAGGCATTATGCGTTTGAGAAAAAAAAGCTTTTAGGTAACTTGAAAAACAGGAGGACGATCTCAATTCAACTGTATCTTCCTTTTTAACAAACTTCAGAAAGGAGGAGGTACTCAATTCGAACACTACACATTTAAATAAAACTAGTTTTTACGGATTTTATCGCGTATATCAACTTATTTTATATTCCCGACGTTTCGAGTACTTTACAGCACCCATGGTCACGGGGGGAACTGAGGTGTATGACGTCCCAATGTCACCATGGGTGACCCATGACACGTCAACGTGACCATGGGTGCTGTAAAGTACTCGAAACGTCGGGAATATAAAATAAGTTGATATACGCGATAAAATCCATAAAACTAGTTTTATCTAAATTCAACTGTATGTTTTTTTTTTTATTTGTGTTACCTCATAACTTTTTTCTAAGGTGAACCGATTTTGATGATTCTTTTTTATTTGAAATGCTTCTCATGTGATTCCATATAAATGTGATCAAGGTCTGACCAGTAGTTTTTGAGTTATCCTTAATAATTTATATTGAAGTCTGTTGTACAAAATTTTTAATTCTACCACTTGTTTGTGGGTCAATTTTAATGGTTTTTATAACTATTGAACAATTTATACTGCAGAGTCATTCTCACATAAATTTTGAGAAAAAAGAGGCCGCTCTACACTTGCCTTGTTTGTTCCATCCCCATCGGTTGTCGGTCCTTCAAGCTATATGGCCGGCCATTTGACACTTCAGCTTACTGATCCGTTGCGCTATATCGGTTACTCTAGTTCTACTGCGGATATTCTTATTACGAAGTCTATCACGCAGAGAAACTCTAAGAATAGCCCTCTCCTTAGCTCACTGAGTGACCTTAAGCTTCCTTCCCATTTTTTTAAATAAAACTGAAGTTTCACACGAACTTACAGTCCACCTGCGTGACTGTAAGTTGGTGACTGCAATCCATGGACACTGAAGCCAACTTCATACAAAGAAGTCTACAAATGCATTGTCACTCCCTAGGACTAAGATGGAATGTCTCACTCACAACCTGTAATTATCTCTCTAACGCTCTATACCCTTTAGACCGCAAATCAGTAACGCAACCACTGCTATTTGACGTGACATTATCCTTTTACCATTCTCATACCTACGAGAATGGTAGAAGGATAATGTGGCCCATAGACACTTACTTCTGTCCCTGATCAAAATCAAAATGCAGATACATTGTCACCACTGAGAGCTAAGATAGAATGTCCCGTTTACTTGGACTAGTAAAAAGGGTTTGCGGTAAAACAGAATTATGGTGCTATTTTACTCGGCTAAGGTATACGATAAGCTTGTAATAAGTGAATTATAATAAATACAAAATTATTTATAATCTAGCACACCGTTATGTAACGCAAGCGCCTGCACAAACGTATACAGATTTTAAATAAAGTTTTCGATGGGGAAACGGCTCACACCCCATTCAATTTCACAAACTACATTCGGCAATTATTATTTATAAAAGTGAAAGCGAACATATGTATGGGCACGTTTGATTGCAAGGGTGCTGGTACTATCTGGTGACCGGGGCTTGGATTGGTCGGTGTATAAGGGGCCCTTCCCTACATGCAACTCCCTGCGGTAGTGGTGCGATAGAGCATACAATTGTTGACGCATCCCCGTGGAGCGCTGCGGGTAGCAAATTATTAGTTACTAACAGTACAGTTAACTTACTGCGAAACCTATGTTCATTAGATAAGATTACGATCTGTAAATCCATTATTATAATTACTTACAAAATATATATTATTTTATAATACCGTCTTAATCGGGCTTCTAATTACGTGAATTACAATTTCAGCTAACTCTTTATTTTTGCCGAAAGAAAAACTTTAAATAATATTACTACGTCTGAAACTGCAAACAGTAATTACTCGTAACTGATTCAGATTATTCTAAGATCTGCTAACTAACTAGAACTGTTAGTCCAAAATTACAAAATGAACTCGCGTTTCCAATTTTTTCTTTATAAAACGCCGCTTTCATATCTAATTAAGTAATTAATTGTGTAAAGAGCCGTAGTCGAATAAGAAACGTTATTAAGCATATTTATTACCCGGTAATAACAGTTACAATTTCTCTTATTTGTAAGTCTTTTATTAAAAAGTTTTACGAACACAATATTTTCGGTAACTGACGATCATCATTAGTTACTTATTAATCGGTTACATACTAAGGAAATCACAATCAACATATTGCAAACAATGTGGCCCGAATGTTTCCCTGTAGCCCGCATGGCTTACATCCAGGTGTTGATCGTACTAGAGATTATCAGAGATCCTATCGCAAGGGCACCCGTACATCGCGTCCCAACTACAAGCGTGACACAGAGAAATGGACTATACGAGGAACGAATAACTAAAATTTAAATGGGGTTAACAAGGGAATCTTTTTTGTATGGTTTTAAACATCGATGTATTTATTTATTTTAAACTAGCTGTCCCTGGCGACTTCGTCCGCGTGGAATTTACTACGATTTCATAGGTTTTCATTTTTTTGCGCGGAACCCTAATTACCTATCTAAAATAAATGTATCTTAAGTTACTCCTTAGAACATCAGCTGCCAGTGAAAATCCCGTCATAATTGGTCCAACTGTTTCGGAGATTAGCCGGAACAAACAGACAGACAGACAGACAAAATTTTAAAATTGTTTTTGTTATTAATACCGTAAATACTTTCATATGCATTTAGTAAAAGCTGTTATTTTAACATTACAAACAGACACTTCAATTTTATTTATTTGTATAGATTTGTATAAATATAGATATGCATGAATATACTTTAAAAACGCTCTTATGTGTTCTAAAACCCCATCGGTTAAATCCTTACCTTTAATCTTATATCGTGATTTATCGTCGATTTGAATTTACTTTAAATTTATTAAGCTCAACGAAAGATGTATTATGACGGTATCAAATAATATTGTAAAGACTCTAATGATTTTTTACAAAAGTCATTCCCTTATAACAGATATACATATGAACATCTTTAAGCATAATGCTTAAAATAGCACTGAGCGATAACAACAGTCATTATTTAGAAAAAAAAAACAATTATCAATCCACGGCCTCACATTAGGCAGAGTACACAGGGCAACGTTTTGACAGCGTCCAAGACAACCGGCAGCCACCCCTCGCGCTCACAATAGCACCAGCGATGGCGGACCGATAACGCGCGTATGAATAATTCCCGTTATCGCGCCATCTCACCACATGCGCTACCTGTCTAGTACCACGACACTTTTAACGAGCAAGAAGTCGACGATAGCCCCGCCTTTAGCCACTAAACTTATTCCAATATGGGAGCGAAACGATCGCACATGGTACCGGCCACCATCGGCGTTTTTAATTCATTAGAGGGTTGCAAAGTTTTGGGTATTGTGCTAGATATTTTGTGTGTTACTAAGCCCCGATTGTATGGGGATTTTATGCTATAAGCAGTGTGGTTAATAGAAATAAAAAAAGGCGGCCAAGTGCGAGTCGGACTCGCGCATGGTTTCCGTACTATCGTAAAACACGTTTCTAGTAAGGAAGCCCCCTTTAATTTTTAATTTATTTTTATTTTTTAAATTTCAACTGTCTACCTATTACAGATCATAAGATACAGCCCGCTGACAGACAGACGGACGGACAGCGGAAGCTTAGTAATAGGGTCCCGTTGGTTACCCTTTGGGTACGGAACCCTAAAAAGTAAACGCTCGGTTAAAATAAACGGCAATTCGAATTAGAAGCCTCATATCCTCTTAGTATATCGCATTAGCATATCTAATACTTCTTTTAAATATATAGTTATATTTTAATCAAAATTCCAATCAAAATCACGTTATCTGCTTGTTCTCACAGTTCGTACAGAAACAAAACACCGGAATTGAATCCCAGCCCCTGCCCTTATGTTCAGACCCCCCAACCCAATACAGAGGCAGATGCAGCGTCAGATCTTATCTGTACTGTGCTCCACAGGGCGCTGCAAGTGTTGTCAAAAGTAGCAATGCTCTTGTTTGCTAGCTGTAACGGTTCTTTACAACCCCTTTCCTAAAACTCTGTAGCAAAAATATTGTGTTTTAGTTCTAGCAAAGTAAAATGCCCTCATTATGTAATATTAAAAATATATTTTTGGTCATACCGTACATGTATTCATTGAAATTAAATGGTAGTTGGTACGTTATTTCCTTTTCTTATGGTGTCAAAAGGAATCTTTTTGTCTTCTTCTCTCTTTTATACGGGCCTTTTCAAATACACCTACCAAGATGTACATAAACCGCATAAGTAAGGTAAAAGATGTGAAAATAAAATGAATATGAAAAATGAAATAAAAAGCCTGAAAAATAAAATAGTTTTATTTCCCAGTTTAAAGAGCTCTATCTTATAGCCAATATTTTTTGTTATTTAATTGAGATAGTCATAATCAGTGGTGCTAGCGGAGATCGAACTCGGATTCCTCGCGTTGCGTTGCTGTTACCTTAATTCCTATATTGCAGTATCGCATGGTGGACAATAAAGTAACAAAGTTGAATATATAACATATTATATACAATTATAATATAAGGGCGTGATATATTGATCCTATTTAAAAATGGTAGCATGAGATATCGTGAGAACTTTCCACGACCGCGTCAAGGCCGGCCAGCGTCGTCCAGTCTACCACGATTCATTCGCATATCGCGACATACTGCATCCGCATGCGAGCAACGTGCTTGGACGTGTGTTCAGGTCTTAAGCCCAATACATATGCCAACTTATCCCTTCCACATATTGTCTTTAGACGTGTTATCCTTTGTTACCGCGACGGATCATTACATGTGGATTCATGGAAGCCTACCTGACCCCTAGTGCTGTAAAGTTAGAGGTTAAATTCCTTTACCAAACGTCCCCTGTGAAATGTCCGACGTGTTAGCGAATGATAAATGTAGGCGTCGGTATCGCGTATCGGATCTCGCCGTTCGCACGCCGAATTAATTTTAATTTATTGATCGTCGTATCGACGCACAGTATTTTAGGTGCCTACTAACATTGCAAAGCGACGCTTGCTTTAAGGCGATTCAATTTATTAACCACATCTCGATTTAGAATTGTCAACATCGGTACAGGTTGTAAAAGTATCGATGCGAAAAGACCGTCACATTTATCACACATGTGAGTTAACCCGCGAACATAAATTAGCGTTTTCTCCACCATCTGATAATAAATTTAGCCGAAAACTACAAGAATAACATGTCGACAATGTCGTACATAAAATTAATGTATTTAATGAAATCGCTTATAATATGGAAAGAACGAAAGAACTTATGTATGCGAGTAAAGCTGCTGGTCTGGCTAGCGAACCACTTTTCGCACTACGCGACGGAATCGATTATGAGTAGAATTATGGCGTCGCTTCACTGCGGAGACGTGATTATTAAATCGATGATATATTATCATTTACCTGTCTATTAAAACCAACAAGTCAATTCCTATCTGTGAGTTATTGTAGCTTTGAAGGAATGTCCAATTAAAAGGATTATAAGTATAGGTTTTTATAGCTAGAAATGGAAATAAAAACTAAAATTATTCTACAACTTCATAAAATTGCGCATTAGTTGCAAACAATTGTACAATCAAGTTTCTTGAATGTATATAAATACCACCGGTTTACGCTACTGACGTCGAATTCATCAACATTAATAGTTAAAGGATTAGCTATTCATGTGTTTGTTTTTTTTATAGAATAAGGGTGACAAACGGGCGCACAGTCCACCTGATGGTAAGAGGACGCTGTAGCACATAGACATCTACATCTATGATCGATTTAGAATCAAAATGCCGAATGCGTTGTTACTCCTGAGGACTGACATGGAATGCCTCGTTTACAGTAAAAAGTGTCTCCGGTTCTGTATACTTAGCGTACGAAACACAACAGGTTATGCTGCTATTTTACGCTGGTATTCTGTGAGAGCGTAGTCCTCTCCGGTTGAGCCGACCCATTCGTGCTACAACCATAGCTGCAGCATGGCTCTACCACGTATAAAATGTGTATTTAATATCTGAAACGTTAAACTGTAATCACTTGAAGTTCGTTATAGCGAGCAAGTCTATTGAGCGCGTGCAAGCGTGCGAGAAGACATTATTATATTAATTTTAGTTTTATGAAAACAGACACAAAAATAATTAACTAATTTTTGTAAGATTACACTATCGGGGTTTGCACGTTGTGAAATATTATGATTGGAAAAGTGATATAGTAATAGTAAGTATTTAAAAGCCAGCATATTTATACTGATATACCATATTTGAGTGCTTTGTAGCGTTCCTTGGGGGAGTGGACTTGTGAAGGGCTGTAATGATGATGATGATGATGATGACCAGATTTAATTAAAGCACATGAATGATATTATTGCGATTTACTACAAAAATAAAGGAAATGCAGTCTAGGTACTCTTATAAATATTAATTAATTAATAATGTCGCATATGTATAAGTAAATATGAATATATTTAAAGTATCTTGAATTGAAAACATTTAGAGCATAAACAATTCACAGTTAGAATTGCGATATCATAACCATGGAAGAATTCGTCGCAGCCCTTTATACGTAGTAGAACCATGCTGCAGCTATAATATATTTGTAGCACGAACGGGTCGGCTCGACCGGGGAAGGACGCTCTCACAAAATACCAGCGTAAAATAGCAGCATAATACTGCTGTGTTTCGTATGGTGAATGTAGAGAACCGGAGACCCTTTTACTGGATACGAGGCATTCCATGCTAGTCCTCGGGGGTGAAAAGGCAACTGAATTTAGATTCGTAATTCAGGATAGGTGTAGATGTCTGTGGGCCACAGCATCCACTTACCACCAGGTGGAATAGTGTGTTCGTTTGTCACCCTTATTCTATAGAAAAAGCCTTTCAAAGTGAATTTGAACAAGCGATAAAATAAACACAATAATATATATTTTAGAAGTATGTGTAACAGATTGGATACAAATAGAAATTTCAAAATAATTGAATTCAATTATTTTGAAATAATTACAAAAATGAGCGATAAAGATCGTCACTGGAATTTTTATAAGATATTTATAGCTATCGTCTAATTTATGTTTAGTTCTCACCACTGCGCCACACATGTCGCATCATTCACATTTATGTAACGCATTATGCGCCGAATCAATACAATGTCCTTGTAGTTCTTATAAGTGTTGTACGTCCAAAAAATGTTTTACGAGCGAATCGAGCGCGTCCCGAATGGTAAATCGTGCTCGCGGGCGGTCACACCTCACGTTAACTCCTGATTGGATTATAATACTTTTATATTACGATTCTTATTATTACGGGTGGCTACCGACGTGTGACCCGCGGTGGCGGGAATAACGAGCAACGCAAGCAGCGGAAGGACGCGCTCCTCTCGATATTTCAAATCAAACGTCAAGTCGATTATATCCGGGTTGCATATTGGTTGCACATAACATTGTTATTGTACATATGTTTTGTTATTTTTAAATATTTTGATGAATAATTTAAGAATAATTATCCCTTTTTTTTCTAATTATCTTTATAAAATACTAATACACGAAAGTTGCGTACAAGTGATATTAGATTTTGTTATTCGAAATTATTCGAAAAAAATATTCCTTTAAATCAATTATATAAATTCGAAACGTATTCGATCAGTATAATATGCAAATATTTTATTTATGTTGTCGATTCGTCACACTTTCGTCAAGTAAAAATTTCAAGTTGACAGAAGCCGGTAAGCCGAGCCGGATTAAAACTCGATTAGTTCATAGACATCGTCGTGGGTGTCTCACACCGATTTGTGCGTGAGCCTCATACTGCTGTTCTTCTACATAAATATTTTAAACTATGTAATGCATATATTATACATACCTACTATAGTATAATAAAGAACGTGTAATACAAACCTTGTAGAGCTTTTTTGTATTGTTATTCGGCACATGTTTTGAAATAATTTGTCTTATAGATGTTCAGACAGACGCTTGGCATGTTTATTTTGACACATTTTCTCACATTTTCTGGAAAAAACCTGGCGTATTAACGTCTGTTGAATTTTAAAAAACATTCCACTTTGCGCGGTCATATTCCTTAAAGGTTAAATATAAAAAATAGACATGTCGCGATAATGATGTAAGTTGATGACGCTACAATTTCTTCTCGGCCGCGGCGACACCGTGAAAGGAATTTCTTTGCAGACAGTGCATGTAATTTTAAGTGCATGCGCGCTGCATACGCAATGCGCTGCAGCTCGTTGGAACCCGGGGTGGGTACATTGTTTTTTTTTTCATTTTATTTTCTTACGAACCCATCACTTCTCATTAAGTGGCGTTTGGAGAATAACTTAACATCACTAATGTCCGGACATGAATTTTATTGTTATTGCATTTTAATAAATTTTCATTGTTCGAACGCTTGTAAATGGCTCCCTCTCGTTTCCGAGCGAGGAAGGAAGTGGCATCTTGTGTGTTTGATTTTAGGTGGAATTCGGGTGCATTCAAAGAACTAAATAATTATGCACTGAATTCCTTGTGACGACTATGCCATGGGTTCGAGATTCGAATTCTAGACAAAAACAATATACAAACTCACATAAATAATCATTTTCTGACGTGAACATTGCATACTTTTATTTAATGTTGGATCAGATCATGGCGAATGGGTTAAGGGATGAGAAAGTGATTCTAATCTATTTTTATTTGAGAACTTGTATGGACTGAGTCGGTATCATCATCAATTAAACTAAACAAAACATTATATTTTATAATAAAACCAAAGAATCAATTTTTTACTGTTATAAACGCAATAATTATAGGACCAGTCCATAACCGACAAACATGTATGAATAAATATATGGAGGTGGAGTCGAGAGAGGTGTGTCAGGATCGCGCCAAATGGAAGTCCGTAGTCACTGCCTACCCCTCTGGGTGACAAGCGTGATAGCATTTGTATGTATGTAGGATCGTTTATACTGTCGTGGATAGAAACTACACATACAAATCGTGAATTATTTAAGCAATAGTTAAGAATGACGACGTATTTGTTGCATAAGGGCGGGTACTCACAGATACGTCATTCGAAAATCGTGACAGAGGCAAGAAAGAGTTCATAGATCCAAAAAAAAATGGCCGCAGCAACCGCGGGCCGTCGGATATGTCACGCTACACTTGTGATTCCCGACATCAAACGGACCGACGCTTTGCTATGCCGGCAGAGTACGAACAACCTGCCTCTAGAAAATTTCCGCTACATTTGACTCGACAGTTTAGTATTGAGATACCAAACTAACCAGTTGGGATCGCTAATGAATAATAATAATCGCTTGCATCTTCCGCGAAACTACTTACACGTTTTCTAAGTACCTTAGAAAGATAATAAAATCTACAAGTGCGAACCGCTAACGCTAAACAAAACAAAAGAGTATTCGTTTTTAGTTGCATATATAAAATTATTTGCTGACGTGGCAGAGTCAGACAGTAGCGTATTATAGCTGCAGCACGAATGGGTCAGTTCGATTGGGGAAGAACCACTGTTGCACAAAATAATGCTGTTGTGTTTCGTATGGTGAGACGAGAATCAAAGTCCCTTTTTACTGGAAACAAGGCATACCTTTTAGTTCTTAGGGGTGACAACGCTTTTGCATTTTGTTTTTTAATCGAGGATAGATGTAGGTATCTATGGACTACAACATCCACAAACCATAGGTAAATGTGCGCTCGTTTAACCCAGTTCCTAACCTCCATTATCCATCCATCTATTACAGCCTTTGAAAGTCCACTTCTGAACAAAAGCCTCCACAGGAATGGGGTTTTGCTATAGTTGCCACGCGTTTTTCTGAACTCGCTCCTTTAAAAAAGTAATTTAAATTGTGTCCTTAATATGAATAATCACTGAAAGCATGGTGGTCAAACTTGCAGACAGACTCCGGGCAGCTACTGACAATTTCTAGACAGAAAAACCTAGTAACAGATTTTTGGCCCGATCGGTGATTCAAAGCCGGAACCAGTCACTGTCGCGTTTACGATCACTAAATCAACGAGGTAGTCGGGTCCTTATAAACTTACAAAGTATAAAAAAATCGTAATTAATGCATAAATGCATTCTTATATTTATCTGTTGTTTATAGACGATAATAGAAAAGTTGAATCACATGAGTAAAGAAAGTTGAATGTCAATTAAAATAGAGCGGTAGTGTATCAATTTGAATTATTGCACACATGAAGTAGCAACGATAACCGTTAAAGTTCAAGCATGACACGACAAATAAAAAACCCATATCTAAGTTGGGCCACGACGCGAGCACAACATGAGTCGCTGTAATTTCCATAATTAATAACCGTGCGTCGGTCACGATGTCTATCATCAAACGTGATCTAGGCAACATCTCGTGTTTCTTACGTGAATGCTAGTAAATTGTTTTACAAGCTACGATTTATTGGGTTACAGGAATACTTGTTGCGAAATTACAAGTTGGTTAAGATCGGACCGGGGTCTCTCTGACCCCACAATCTTGACAATGGCTGGGCGATGGCCAGTATTCCTGTAATAATGCCTATAATGACGGCGCTGCTCGGCAGCTTGCTTACATAACCGCTCGTGACTCACGCATTACGGTATCGCCAGAAAAATACTACTCCGCAGTCGATAGAGACAGGGTGACTCTGGTATTAAAAGTTAAATTAAATCAGTATTATCATGGTGCAGTCAAAAATGACTTGTATACTATTAAAATCTTTTATAAACTATGCTTTAAGGTTTTGGTAAGTCGTGATTTTAGATTAGTACATATACCTATATTTCAACAATAACATTAGAATACTTAAAATAACAATAATAAGTTATAAGTATTATTAATAGTAACGGTACATACATTACGTTTTTTTTCGGGATTTAGAGGCGTTTTACATACAATTTCATATAGGCAAACGTCCAGACTCGAAAAAATTATGAAGGCCATACAAAAATTGTTCCGTACGAGATTTGAATCCGCGGCCTCGAAACGCCGCAGCCAAACACGCGGCAACTGTGCTCTTAAATATGCTGTTGAACTAAATTCACTGAATCTCAAGATTTCGCCAAATAAACCTAAAAAAACCTGATGAGGAAGAAGAAGAATAACCGTCATGTAAATTGAATTTTATTTCACTGTATGGCGGACACGAGCTTAAGAGGGAACATTTTCTGACAAGGCCCTAGCCATCGACTGATGGCTAAAATTTATCGAAGAATAAACTGTACTCAAACTTTATAGACCGATGACAAAGCGCACCATTATCAGTGCCAGGGTCGTCTCTGTGCTCACCGATCAGCCCGCCCAGCTTGTTGAGTTCGTTCTCAGAAAGGTCAATATCCAGCAGTGGACTTGAGATGGCTAAATGGTAAATGTGTGATAAAATATGATGAAAGCATTAATTATTTACAAGTAAGGAATTTCTTGCTATCTGATGGTGGCGTAAGAGAATTTAACACCCCATTTCGTCCCGTGAGTGTATCAAGAGGCGGTAATGGGAAGTTCTAGAAAGATTTCAGGGCTTCCGATAGATGGTGGTATAACAATCTCGTATACGGCAGATATAAAATGCACAGACCGGTTATGAGGAGCAACGACAAAGGTGTGCAACTTGTGGTTTAGCGATCACCAATCCGACGCCTACCAACCATGGCCATTAAGGAAAGGCCAAGCTTGGTAGGCCGGCAACGCATCTGCAATTCCCCTGGTGTTGCAGTTGTTCATGGGCGGCAGTAGTCACTTACCATCAGGTGAGCCGAATGCTCTTTTGCCCCTCCCCCCTCATATATATAAAAAGTGTCACACTGTATAGTGGCAGAGTAAGAATATCCACTACCCCATATCGTCCTGTAGAATACGTAAAAGGCGACAGATGAAAACAAACCAGGAGGGCAGCATCGGCTTCCTAATTACAACTAAAAAAAAACATTGCGGTTACAACCCACCTCCAAACGTGACAACTAATATAAGGCAGTCTATGGGGAGCCCTATGTTCAGCAGTAGATTTTTATAGGCTTTAACGGTAAGAGTGTATATTGTATATTGTAAGATGTCAAAATATTCGTAGACGTGTGGTGTGTATTAAAACGATTATTGACAGCAATTTTCAAATCTTAATATACACTCATAAATATTTGATAATCCCTACTTATATTTACACACACAATATTATATTCTACCTACTAATCCTGGCTAAGAACTAACACGGGTACAGTATAATGACCTTACTACATAGATGACGTGACAATAAAGTCACTCCCCTCAGGCAATACCTTGTTAATACGGGCTTAGACGATGAAATAAAAAAGCACCTTATAATTTTTATTAACTCTGTAATTAACCTTTTTTGTAACTTAAACTGTATTTGTTGTATAGAGTAAATGGTTTTTAATGGATCAACCAGCAATTATAGCAATCATATTAAGAAATATTTAAAAATCTCACGAAATATTTAGCGAAACATATCGTAATTACGCCTATTTCAAGTCTACTGCTGAACCATAGGTCTCTTCCAATGATTGCCACAAAGCCCAATCCTGAGCTACCTACATCCATCGACTCCCTCCATGTTTCATTAATTAATCACTCCGGCTACCGTGACATTTTGATGAAACATGATGGTATTAGCCTGCTAACAATCCACTTCTTGACATTGACTTAGCCTGAGTGAGGTTTTGAAATTAAAACAATTTGTAATTACCAACTTATATAGCCGTAATGCCGTGTAGTGGGGGCGGAAGATAATCCACTATCGTCCCATGGGTGTCGTAAGAAGCGACAGAGGGAAATTAAATATAAGACGGACAGCAATATCTTCCTGACAACAACTCATTCATTATATCTTCCTGATAATAAATTAAAAAATGATAAAAACTGCCATTGCCAACACTACCTCTGGCAACTATAACATAGGTGGGATTCCCTATGAGACAATATATGAGGGAGATCTATGCTCAGCAGTGGAGTTTTTATTGACTGTAATGATGCTGGTAATAATGATGATCGTAGACAGGCGCGCTAGCGCAATGTCAGGTTCCTCTAATTTGAAGAAAATTCTTCCTCATCAGGTTTTTTAGACGTGTACCATGTCGCTAGTCCGAAAGTATTATCTGGGAAAAAATCTAGCATTTATGAGATGGTTAGCCACGCATCTAAGGGTTGCTCATACGTTTCTAAATTTACTTAGTAGATTCATAAGAAACCCAAAACATAACATGTTGCTTTCTACAAACTTTTTCTACCGACTCCAAAGAGGAGGAGGTACTCAATTCGACTGTATTTTTTTTGTGTGTTACCTCATAACTTTTTTCTGGGTGAACCGATTTCGATGATTCTGATTTCATGATTTTTTTTATTTGAAAGCTGACGCTTCTCATGTGATCCCACATAAATTTGATCAAGGTCTGACCCATAGTTTTTGAGTTATTCTTAATAATTTATATTGAAGTCGGTTGTACAATTTTTTTATTTTTAATTATGTTTGTTACAAAGTTATGTTATGTTTGTTATAACTCAAATAAAATGTTATTTATTTATTTTGTACTATCCTATGTCGCTAGGACATGGCAAACATCCTGCGTTTGCACGAGTCGTGCGACTGCAGCACTGCGGGTCTACAAATAATTGTTCCGGCTCTAGATGTTTGTCCATATGCAATTGATGTATGTAAAACTCCTACTATACACGAAAAAATCATTTTGTGTTATTTCTAAGATCGAAATTCACTTTTCTTTTAAAAGGCCTTTTAAGAAAAGAAAAAAATGTGTTAATGGAGTTGTTACTGTATTCTAGAGGCGTTTCGATTTGCATTATGAATCGTCTTATTAAACATAATGTAAATGTAAATTTCGTTTCTACAGCTAACTACTCGTGTTTAAAAACTTGAGTTTACACCTATGTTTATTTAAATGTCTTTGCATTTAAATTGGTTGTAATTTATTGAAATAATAGCAGTTTTTGCACACATTTTCAATTAAACTTATCGTAGTGAAGGATGATAAGTTTTTTGAATATAGAATGCGCCGATAAATCAACAAAAAAAATACCGCTATTAGTCAGTTAGAGGCAAGAATGCACCCAAAGCTCGACTCACTGATCACAGTTATTGTGCAAGCAAGCCCGCAAACCACCGACATACGCTTATTATCCACTTTGAACAGGCGCGTACATAAAACAGCAATAAAATCCTTGCTAAAAATAAGAACAATATGAAGTAATCTATTTATAATAGTAATATTGAAGAAAATATATAAAAAGTGTGAACGATTTTATACATGCTTAACTAAAGAGTTAAAAAAAAATAGTTTTACAAATAATTAAAAGAAAACTTTCTCTATTAGTTCCGATAAAATTGTTTATCTGAGTTTTTTTGTATTTAATAAAATTTATTAAAACTTCCAATAATTTATTTTATTACCGTTATGTTCATATCGAGATGTTATGTTGAGGACTGTACAATAACCTCATCGCTCAATTATAGTCTCGTACCATGTTGATAAATAAAGAGCTATCGGAAAATATTCTAAACCATTTATTTTAAGATATTATAATACAAATAATTAAAGGTAAAACCAAAGAAGAAAATAAATAATTGCTGCGCTTATAAACTTATAACTGCTATTTCACGCCGTTGTTCAACTTGTTTCGTATGGCGAGTTTCGAGAACCGGAGATTATTCTTCTTTTATAAATATAAAGTGACAAACAAACTTACGTTGTAGAGCCATACTGCAGCTATAATAGTAGTATAGTTGTAGCACGAATGGGTCGCCTCGACCAGGGAAGGACCACGCTAAAATAGCAGCTTAATTCTGCTGTGTTTCGTATAGTGAGTGTAGAGAACCGGAGTGTCCTCACGGGTGACAACGTATCTGCATTTTGATGCGTAGTCGAGGATAGATTAGGTGGGCAGTGTGCTTGTTTATCACCCTTATCCTATAAAAAAAAAACTTACAATCCACTGATAGCAAGTAGTTACTGCTGTCCATGAACACCTCAAACAACTTCAAGTAATGAAAGCTGCAGATGCGTTGTCACCTGTGAGGACTAAGTTAGAATGCCTCACAACCATTAATAATACCTCTCTCTGTACCATTCAGACCGGTGCAAGCACTGCTTTGCGGCAAAAATAGTTAAAAGAATGGTACCTACTTAATTTTAGGTGTGACAACGCATCAGCATTTTGATTCTTTATCGAGGACAGATGTATGTGTATATGGTTATCAGCATTCACTTACCATAAGGTGGACTGGTAACACATGCAGGAAGTCGATGGATGCAGGTGGCTCAGGACCGTGCTGCATTACTTGGGGGAGGCCCATGTTCTGCAGTGGACTTGTGAAGGGCTGTAATGATGATGATGATGTTGAAGGTGGACTGTGTGCACGTTTGTCACTCTTTCTTCTAGTCCATTTCTATGTCTTCTATACAAATTAATAAAATTAAAGTATCCGTTCGTAATGTCAAAATAAGAGCTTTTACTAAATGCATAAGAAAGCGTATATACGATTCTTATATAAAAAAAAACAATTTAAAAAAAATTCTGTCTGTCTATCTGTTTGTTCCGGCTAATCTCCGAAATGGCTAGACCAATTTTGACGGGACTTTCACTGGCAGATAGCTGATGTTATAAGGAATAACTTTTATTTTAGAAAAATAATTAAGGTTCCGCGCATATAAATTAAAACCCATGAAATTCAATCGTAATAGATTCCACGCGGACGAAGTCGCGGGGACCAGCTAGTGTTATATATAAACATTCTTCACAGCTGTTATCAAGCACGTTTTAAATTTGAAAAGTGATAGATCTAACATCTAATTATATTTAACATTCCAACATGAAATATAATTTAGCATTCTAATGCTGAATTATTTTATTCTAGTTCCCATGTACCTACTCTATTCCACTATTGTATATCCATTAGCTTTTCCCTAAAAATAATACTGAGAGTTTCTAAAAGGCTGAAAACAGTTAAGTTTATGATTTATTAACCTCAAATTAGTATTTGATTCGCCACTAACATGCAAGTCATGTTACCATTATCAAGAGTTATTCATTAATAACTTAAATGCTATTAACATTTTTGAATATTTTTGGAATCATAGCGTGAAAATAATTAAAACGTCTCGTAAATAATACTGCTTAAATTGCAAAGGTATACAGAAACGTAAATAATTACCTACTTAGTCCACAAAATAGAAACAATTTTTATTATATAAAAGTAAGAGTGACAAACTAGCAAACAGTAAAACTGATGGTAAGTGGATGTTTTGTGTCATCAACACCTACAATTATCTCTAACTAGAAATCAAAATGCAGATGCGGTCCTCTAAAGACTGAGATGTAATTCCACGTTACCGTTAAGAAACTTCCTCAGTTCTCGTAACTCACCATTTTTTTATAGAATAAGGGTGACAAACGAGCACACAGTCCACCTGATGGTAAGTGGATGTTGTGGCCCATGGACTTCTACATTTATCCTCAATTAAGAATCAAAATGCAGATTCGTTGTCACCCCTGAGGACTGAGATGGAATGTCTCGTTTCCAGTAAAGAGAGTCTTCGATTCTCTGCACTCACCACACGAAACACAGCATTAAGCTGCTATTTTACGCTGGTATTCTGTGGGATATCCGGTCGAGCCGACCCATTCGTGCTGTAACCACAATATAGCTGCAGCATGGTTCTACTACGTAAGAACCACCATCATTGTACAAAACACAGCATCATTGTACTGCTAATTTACAGCGAAATTCTGTGCAAACGCAGACTTTCCCCATATGTATTGTAAATAGAGTGCCCTACACCGTGCCTCTACCGCGTAACTAGTATTAGTAATAAAATATTTTTATAAAAACAAAAATTATGTAGTAATTGAACGTCCTTGTAGTCAATCAACACCGTGGATCAGTCAATGGATATCGAGAAAAACAATGTCGGAAGGAAGAACCTTCCAACCCACATTAATAACGCGAAACCATAAAACTGAACGTGTTCTGATTAATCGAATCGCTTATTAAGGATGTTTTGCAAGCGGACGCGAACGTTATACGAATAGTTGTTTAATTACAGGTCTCAGTGGCAGATTCCCGTAGCAGCGATAAACCTGTTGTATCTAACCATATCGCGTTCCGAACGCAACAAAGAAAGACAAATGCGATACTTTCTTTACACAAAGGAGATACCATTCTTTACTAGCGCCCTAGTAATAAGTCTACGTCGCCCGCTCTTTGGCCGCTGGTAGCCCGCACAAAACAACAGGGCATAAATCATGGCGGCCCAGGAAATCATTCATCCTCAGTAATGTGCTGCGAAAATAGGCTTCCACTCGGAACGAAATCGTGCGACGCTAACGCCCTCTTCTTTAAATGCTTTAAACTACAAATTGTGGTGTAATAGGAACATACTTTTTTCATTTTAGGTAATTTTCGTTCGTAGGTTGAACACTAATGGTTTATTTTAAATCGCTTGGCTGTAAAACATAAAAGATACTAGAAAGAAAAATTGTAATCACCTAATTTTTCATTGTTTTAGTTTGCCTGTTTAGTTTATTATTGAATAAAAAAGCAAATAAATGTGTTGAATAATAATAAAATTCTTAAAAAATATATTATTGAAAGGCACAAAATTAATAAATTATTCTACTTTCACCTGAAATAAAATGAATCATGTTCATTAGAAAACAAAACTGGCGTTTTAGTTTCTAGGGCAAACCACAAACCGCTTCAAGCCCAGAACACGATCGCCATTAAGCAGCTTTAAAAGGCCAATCAATTAAAAAGGGACCATAGTTCAATGGCCGTTCCCATGACATTTTTGTCATAACTTCTGCTTAAAACCAAAAATCGTGGACATTCCTTTAGGGGTGTCCGTAACCGCATTGCGATGTATGACAAATCGTGACATAACCACCGACTCATCCACACTATAAAACAAAGTTTTTACCTGTCTGTAAATATATATATTCACTTTATTAACCTTATTACAATGTAATAAGCACGAAAACGTTACAACATGTTATATAAAACAGTTGAAATAAGAATGTTTTTAAAGGACGAAACCCAGCGAGCCAGCCGCTTGTCTCCACTACCTTCGATCGATCAAGCTCCGTTCGCATCATCTTCAGCGCACCAATCGACCGGAAACAAGAACCCTTACGAAATACTAAATTGGATCGTGTTGTCCGAGATCCTAAGAAAAATAAAATAAAAGCTGGACGCGTCTAAAAAATAAAGTATTTCTTAACACCTTGATATGCATTCACCCGAGCTGTGAGTTTCCTATCTAATTAAACAAATATTTTTAACAATATCATTATTGCTGGCATAAAAATTAAATATTCATTGTATAAAACTATTTTTACGGATTTTATCGCGTTTAATTTACTATTTTAATTCCCGACGTTTAAGAATAGTTTTATTCAATGTGTAGTGTTCGCGTAAATATAAGAAATCATTAAATATTCATATTAATTACATACAATACCTAAAAGAAAACCAACCATCATTGAGTGTAGCAAAGGTTTCTTTTTGTCACAACTAAGAGCTAATATGGAATTTTTCAAGCCTTGTAATTAAAACTGTATTCTATACCCTTTTATTTGGAACACAAATTACGTTGTAATGCTATCGTTGTAAATAGATAAGAGAGCATTAAGTAACCAGGCTCTTAAACAATTAAACAAGTCCTACTACGTGTGTTGCACACTTCACATGTCTTCGAATATTTTATTTACCAGGAGGAACCCTTTTTACTGGATACGAGGCATTCCATCGTAGTCCTCAGGAGTGACAACGTATCTGCATTTTGATTCTTAATCGAGGATAAATGTAGATGTCTATGGGCTACAGCATCCACTTACCATCAGGTGGACTGTGTGCTCGTTTGTTACTCTTATTCTATAAAAAGGTTTCCTCACGATGTTTTCCTTCGGCGCCGAGCACATAAGTGAGTGTATAAAATTGCAATTAACAATTTCATTACTGTCAACGGGGATCGAATTCGGTCGGTACGGGGGAGCTTATAGCACGCTCGCGTAGGTACTATGAAGTTTACAGCGAACACTAAGCGCCTGGGCTACCACGGCTGCTCAATATGTTGTTCTATGCTTGTGGTAAGACCTTTATTGCTTTTAACATAATTATTTAATTCTTTTGATATACCTTTTGAATAAAAATAACCGCAAAAATTTACGTAATATACATTAAGTACTGCTACTGCTACAATTTTTATTTAACTGTAATATTTATTACGAACAAAAATCCGTTACCGTCACTGTAACAGCCTATTAAAGTCCACTGCTGAACATAGGCCTCTCCGTCAGATTGCCTCATAGGGATATTTGCCACAGTTTCGCAAGAGCATTGGCAAATGCAGTTTTTACTGTTATTAGGAATATACTGCTGCCCATCTCCTGGCATGAATCGTTCTATTCAAACTGTTACCATATTTTTAAGCGTAAAAATTATATATTTAGTGTGGTGTTCTCATGAAAGATTAATGCATTAAAAAAATAATATAATAGAAATATATAAATAAATATCGTAAATGTATAAAAAATCGAATTGTTCGTAATCTCCCACGTAACAATCATCCTATTTTAATATCAAATATTAATATTTGGAAGCGATCAATCAAAGTTAATCAAGTGAAAGATATAAAAGCAATATTGAATACATTAAGTTCTTTAGTTAACGGTGTGCAATGGTGCGAGCACTAACTACCGAGGGTTCATTTTATGTTAAACCTATTAATTACTCATAACACATTAAGGTCACGAGGATAGAAGAACTTTGTTTTTCTTCAAGCAAATACTCCTGTTTTCGTTACAACTGATAATGATCATTCTAACTCTTGATTCCTCGTCATAATCTCTTCAACCTGTTAGTTTTAGTGTTATAATTGATATATTGACTGCCTCGTTGGTTTAGTGGTTGTAAACGCGATTGCTGATCATGACGTCGCAAGTCCGAATCCCAAGTCGGGCTGAAATCTATTATTGGATTTTTTTGTCAAAAATTCTCAGTAACAATCCGAAGTCAGCAAGGTGCCTCGGAAAGCACGTACAGCCTCCGATCGTGTCGGATTACTGTCCCATCGGACTATGAGAGTAAGGAAATAGAGAGCGCACCTTTGCTTGCGCATACACTTAGGTATCACTAGGCACTATAATTATTCTGTCCTGCGCAGATGACGAGTCTCCGTTGAGGCTGGCCGCCGTAACAGAAATTTGGTCTTTAGGACATTAAAAAATGAATTCATTAGTGTTATAATGTTAGAATTCAACGGTGAATAATAAAAGAGGTAGTAACTGTTTATTGGGTTGTCATTATGGCTTGTACTGTTTATAACATTGGATTGTCCAACGAGCTTTATTATCGGCCTATAACACCTAGCCGTGTTAGCTCAGGGGCTAAGCGCACTGTAAATTTCACAGTACGCGAGCAACCCGGTTCGATCCCCGCCGGCAGCAATGAAATTGTTAATTGTAATTTTAAGTGCTGATTTACCACGTGCTCAGCGGAGAAGGAAAACATCATGAGTAAAACTGCATGTCTGAGAAATAAGAGAAAAAAAATATTTCGAAGACATGTGAAGTTTTCCAACACGCATTGGGGCAGCGCGGCGGACATTTCCTTGCCCTAAAACCCTCTCAGAAATGACAGGAGGCCTGTGCCCAGCTGTGGGACGTATATAGACTGTAACTTTAGCTTTTTAACTTTTATAACACCTAAGTGGACCGCCCAAGGATACCTGCGTCAAGCAAAGAAGACTACAAATGCGTTTCCAGTCCTGGGGACTAACATGGAACACCTTACAGCGTGTAATTTTAACTCTACTTACCCTTCAGGTTTGAACACAACAGTATTTACACTGCTGTTGAACATCAGAAATAAGTAAAAGTGTGGTCCCGCAGACACGGGATTCTAAAGGTAGAAACTGTCTACTAAACACTACTCATAGTTATAGTTTTAAAAGTGTTAGAGCCATGCTGCAGCTATATTATGGATGTAGCACAAATGGGTCGGCTCGACCGGGGTAGAATACCTACGTAAAATAGCAGTTTAATGCTGCTGTGTTTCGTATAGTGAATGTAGATAATCGGAGATCCTTTTTACTGGAAACGAGGCATTCCATTTTAGTCCTCATGGTGACAACGCATCTGCATTTTGATTCTTAATCGAGGATAATTGTAGATGTGACCATAGCATCCACTTAAAATCAGGTGGACTGTGTGCTAATTTGTCACCCTTATTCCATAAAAAAAGTTTGGTCATCAATGAAAATCATCGTTGTGGTTTACCGCAACTTATGTTGAGTGATGGTCTTTTTTGGCGTGACTTACAACGTGCAAAGACATTTTTTATATTTATTCAGTTTTTTTTATACATATTTGTATATATACGTCAATGGTTTATGTCAAAATAAAGTATTTTATTTTGTCTTTCTTATAGGATTGCTCGATAAAATTAAAAGAATTTTCGAAGCGATCAAATTACAAACATAGAGCAATTTAAAAGTTAAGTAATTAGGTCAACTCGTCCCGTGTTCAAAAGCAATCGATATCACAGAGAGGGCGAAGTTTCCACAAAGAACGCCAATAAAACTAAGCATTGTTCTCCATTCTAGCTGTTTGTTTGTGGCTGGGCGGCGATCGATTTTTCTAATTGTAACCTACCCACCGTCTCTATACAGCGAAACTAGTTTCTAGTTTACGTCAGTGGAACAGTGCATGCAAGCTTTTAGCGTTGCTATACTAAATAAAACAATTATTAACGAGCCACTGCACAATTTTGTTTATTACGGCTTAATTAACTTATTGTTGCAGAAATACTTTATTTCGATTATGGGTATAACAGGCAAGTAAATTATGAAAATCTGTGTATTTTCACAACTAAAGTAAACACCAATACTTTAATTGTTTCGTTTAAATATAATTACAAAAAATACTTACTAAATATTCCAAAGTGAACTTATTGAAAATTACGTTTATTCGTTTCTTTTTAATTTTATTTAAGTAATTGCTACTTTTATTATATTTATTTATTGTAAATATGTATATGATAGTGTATACGTGTAATGGTTTAAATATTTGTGTGCATTTTACTTAAAATCGTATAATAATGAATACTCTTACGTTTAGTTTTTGTTAAATTTTTATTGGCATCCACGGAAGAACAGCGTCGATGTACTTTATCAGTACCAAAACCACGCTGAGTTGAGTATATTTTTAGTAACCATTTACCAAATTTATAATATGTTATTACTGTAAGCAAATTGTTATAATGTTTTACTAAATAAACTTATTTTCTTTCTTCTTTCTTTCTTTTTATCTTTCAATATAATGTCGAAAATGTTATTGCGGTAGAGGTTAATATCCAGACGTGGACTAAGGGTGATTTAAAAATACTGGCATTACTGAATACCTCATTTTTATTTTATATCGCCTTGTTCGTATAGGCCAGTAACAAAAATATTACCACTATTATTGGAATTATTATAATAACTTAAATTTATATAAGGAATAAAATAAAATTTAAATAGGAATAAAATGCATTATTCTGTAAAGGTTGAACGAAGCAAATAATCATCATCTTCATCATTACAGCCCTTCTCAAGTCTACAGCACAAATCAAGCAATGCAACAATAATAGTCAATAAATACATCTAATATAGTTATAAATTAGTCATTACACAGTAGATTATGTCTGGATTTTTTAACAAAAGTCAAAGCGTCCGCTGTTAAATGTATTGTGACGGTTAATAAACGATCATTTAAACGAACAAGTTTGATTAAATTAATCACGAAGTGCTTCTGCTCTTGAACTTTCAATTTTTCAAACGAGCCATACGTTATCGACGCATTCCTCAAGTGCGTCTCTATTTGAATTTCATAAGGATAAGTGGCATTATGTTTAAACTATTACATATTAATTATATTAAATACTAGCCGTTCTCCGCGACTTCACCCGCGTGGAATTTATTGCGATTTGATTTCATGGGTTTTAATTTTTTGCGCGGAATGCTAATTATTTTCCTAAAATAAAAGTAGCCTAAGTTACTTCTTATAACATTAGCTAACTTCCAGTGAAAGTACCATCCAAATCGGTTCACAGGTTTTTGCGTGATGCGTGTTCACACAGACGTCGTGTTAGAGTTTTATTATAGTAATGGATAAAACGTAACCAATCTGCTCTAGCACAATACTATCTACAAATATAGCACAATATGGCGGACATTTTTGCATTTATTATATTTTTACAAAACTGAAATGGCTAAAGAACTTACAGTCCACCTGATGGTAAGTAGCTACTGCAGTCTATGGACACCGCCAGTCAACTTTAAACAAAGAAAGCTAAAGGTGCGTCACCTCTGAGGGTTAAGATGAAATGTCTCACGGCCATTAATTACACTTATACACTATATAGGCTATACCTACCCTTTAGACCGAAAAACATCAATACAAGCACTACTCATTAAATGAAACTAATTTTACGGATTATATCGCGTTTAATTTTACTTTTTAATTCCCGACGTTTCGGGTGCTTTACAGCACCCATGGTCACGGGGGGACTGAGGTATTTGACGTCCTAATGTCATAGTTAGCCCGGCTACCTTCAGTTTTTTAATATTAATTTTTGGTTCGATCTACGCACAATGAGCTTACAGTATCTTGAAGTCTAGCAGTGGTATACTTGGGTTTGGATTTAATTTTATTAATTATAGGATCCCAAGCAGATGGCAGCACCCATCCATCTTCTCTATTGAAATTAGGATGTTTTTTAATTTCAATAGCCTCGCGAATCATCCTAGGTAGGAATCGGTGTTCTTTTGCGAGGATTTGTGGTCTATCAAATCTAATGTAAACGCGATATAATCCGTAAAAATTAGTTTCATTTAATGTGTAGGTGGCAGAAATAAATGAGATGATGGTACTTACCCAGACGAATTCCTAGGCAGAATAGGAGTATTACCGCCTAGTACAAGAAAGATATTTTTTACGTGGTAGAGCCATGCTGCAGCTATATTAATAGTATAGTTGTAGTACGAATGGGTCGGCTCGACCGGGGAGGGACCACGCTCTCACAGAATACCAGCGTAAAATAGCAGCTTAATGCTGCTATATTTCGTATGGTGAGTGTAGAGAACCGGAGACCCTTTTTACTGGAAAAGAGGCATTCTTTCTTAGTCCTCACGGCTGACAACGCATCTTCATTTAAATTCGCAAATGAAGATAGATGTAGATGTCTATGGGCCACAGCAACCACTTACCATCATTGTCACCCTTATTCTATAAAAAAAAAGGATGACAAATGATCACTCATGCCGCCTATTAGCAAGTGGATGATGTGGCCCATAGACGCAAATCCATATATCCATATACACATATCCATATAGCAATAAAGATATATCCTCGAATAAGAATCAAAATTCAGGTAATTTTTCCCCTAAAGTCTATGGTGGAACGCGTTGTTAACAGTAAAAGGAGTGACAGCATTATACTGCTATTTCACTCTAGTATTCTGTGCCAGCAGGGATTTTTCCCCGGTCAAAACAACAGTGGTTATTCAATCACAAACGCTTCTCCCAGAAGTGGTGTAGTTATTGATATTACTTATTTATGCCAATATCCATTAATATCCCGCACGGATACAAATATTTGTATGGCCTACAAAAAATTGTTCCGGGTCTGGATGTTTGTACTTGTATTTAAACTGCCCCACGATATAGGAGAAAATCCTAGTGTGTAGTTTTCTAGTAACGTTTTCTAAAAAAAGAAAAGAGAAGAGAAGTTCATCGATGTATATAATACGGAACAAAAAATTAATATGTAACAAAAGATACACAGTTATAGTAACATTACATACGTAATGTACGTTACATGGATAATCGTTTGTTCAACATAAGATAACTTTATGAACCGAAATCCACAGAGTTCGTTAGGTAACAGCAGTTGCGTCTGGAAAGTTTAACGCGAATATTCCATTTCCGCGCGAACGCTCCGCCTAAGGGACCTGCCATCCGCGCTAACGGTAACGTACAATGGAACACAAATTCATGTTCAATTCAATAAATAGAAATAGTAGATTGAAAAATGGCATTTTCAAAACGAATTAAAATATAATAACAGATTATTTTCGTTATCTCTATAAATAAAAATTAATTGCTGTCCGTTAGTCTAGCTAAAACTCGAAACTGGCTGATGAATTTTGTGTTTGTGTTTGAGTGGGTGTCCCTGAATGGTTTAGATTGATAATTGGACCCGGTAGGTGGAGCTGTTGTCAAGATCCAGAAATCACCCGTGCGAAGCCGGGGCTGATCGCTAGTATTGTATAAATAGCAAGGAAAAGTTATTTCATTTTATTTATAACCTAAATAATATAAAAGTGTGTATACATTTAAAATTATATCGTAAAGAGTAGAAGATTTTATAGCAAGACTGTTATCGCTATTAAGATCTACTCATATTAAAGATATTAATAATTCTCGTAGTATGGATGTTAGAAGCTGCAAGAGTATGATCATTTATTACGTAGATTAGTGGCCAGTATGCTTAAATTCAAAATCATAAATTTCGAGGTTCGAATCTCAAACGAAGACCATTTTATGAAATTTATTCAACTCGTTTTCAGGAAGAAAACGTACATCGTGTTTTCCCATGACTTTGGTATTGCTATATCTAATCTCATAGCATACAGTTACACCCAACCAAATAGATGAAAATGGGGGTTTATCGTTACATATATCTTGCGCAGGTCAAATCAAATGATCAACATACAATGTTAATTACCCCCTTACCGTAGGTAAGACGCCAGCACAATCGTTATGTATTTTCCAAAAATATATTTTTGGAAAATACATGACAAAAATATATGTTGGTGTTTAATAAAAATTATAAGTTAATAAGAAAATAATAAATCAATCTATTAGTTTTATCACTTCCAAAGAAAGTGCGCAGGCATCTCAATATTATGTAGTTATATAAAGTAAAACTCAGTATTACTTTTTATAGTTTCTCTCTGTATCTTATTTCATAAGGATTAATATTAATTTTAAAACGCTACAAGTCCTTAACAGGGAAATTGTGAAGGAACGCGTATCTGATGAACAACTACTGGCCGACTACTCCCTATAACGTATGACACCTGTAACGAGTAAAACAATACTTGGACTTTTAGAACTCATGAAGAAAGAAAATAAAAGCAATTTAAGTACAATTCCCAGTGTTTTATTATATCTAACACAGGTAAGGATGTAGAAACAAGCAGACGTTTATTGAAATTTTCTCCACCAAAACTCCATATTCAAGAAGATGCACTTTCGTAATAAGATTTTATTCCAAAACCAAAATCAAAAGAAAATGTAATATCAAAACGTAAAACTAAAGGGAACCAAAGAAATATACGTCCGGTATAAGCGGTTAAGGTTTGTTAAAGAATTATTAAGCAACCAAAATAGGTTAATAAACCAACAATTTACAATATCGTTTTTTTACCATCACGTAAACATGACATGACTTAAACGATGTACACAAAGTATAAGAAAGTAATTTTAACACGTTTTTCTGCAGCTTGCAATTCTAGCCCGGCACCGCGTAGAGAATGAAACTTTTGAATGAAATTGAGTAATTGCATAAATTACCTGGTAACGATTACGCGCGCGAATTTACTGCTACCAAGAACATTTTGCGCTTTATTTTTTTTACTTTTTATTTACAAACGTCGCGGCTACCATACAACCATTGAGATTGTCAGATCAGTTTTTTAATGACAAAATTCTAATTCTTATTGTTGATAGAATTCCTATACTATTTATTCATCGTCCGCATAGTTTCATTTTTATAATGAATAACATTACAATGTCTCAAATAATCACAAAAAGTATCCACAAACAGAATGCCATATCAATACCGTGGCAAAGATAATTTATTGTTACTTATTTTGTAATGCCTTAATTTATATTTAATATTACACATTTTTAAAACGTAATGAAATATATGGTTTGCCAAATTAGACGCCTTACTTACAAATTAAATTTATCGAACAATTATTGTAATATTTGATGTTTTTATAGAATAATAACCAGAGTTTTTACTCAAAATTGCGTAAAAGCTGAAGAAAAGAACTATGCATGTATATTACATACCGACATTGTTGACTGATCAGTTTTATAGTTCATTTACAACTTGTTTTAATAGTTAACTTAACTTACTCAACAAATACCTACATGCCTCGTTTAATAAACCTATCTGGATTTTATTACGTTTAATTTTAACTTATTTAAATTCCCAACCATTCCCAATTCCAACCTAAATAAAGACATTAATTATAAAGTAAATAATTTCACGTGGAATTCTCATACATATAAGAAATGTTTCGTTAAAGTATACAACAAGATAGACAAAATAACAATAAAATAAAACTTTTATTATCTAAAAAAAATACTTCTACGCCTTCCCCAAGTTGGGATGAATTGCCATGGTCGTCAAGCTTGGCAATAAGTTTGCAGCTAAGCAACACAGTATTAATTTAGATAATTAAATGAAATATATTAAGAATACTCACAAGTACGGTAAAAGATTTTTACCGACTTCAAAAAAAGGAGGAGGTCGCAATTTGACTGTATTTTTTTTGTGTGTTACCTTAGAACTTTTTTCTAGGTGAACCGATTTTGATTATCCTTTTTATTTGACTTGTCCCATATAAATTTGATCAAGATTTGACCAGTAGTTTTTGAGTTATCCTTAATAATGCGTATTTATTTACTAAATAGATTATACTTCGGGGGTAGTCCGATTTATATTTAAAGAAAAAATTCCATCGCTAAAGGTATCTACTTAAATGGGGGATGAAGATTTTAATGTTTTAATTAGGACAACATTCTAGTTGTTATATCTTGAAGTCGGTTTGTACTTTTATCAAGATGTAAATTATGTCCTTTAAAAGTGAAAAAGCTTTCGGATTTCGGTAGTATATTGATATTAGGTAGGTATTGTGATGTGAGACGTCTATTGTGGTGTGTTAGGTTCTGACATTGATATTCCCCTAAACAGCTCGAGATGTACAAAATGATATCTACTTAATTAATATTTATGGTAGATTACGTGAGGCATTCCATAATGTAATAAAATAATTTGAATCTGTATAAAGATATTTTTAATGTTTCTTCCTGAATAAAAAATTAAACCAAAAAAACGGCTTTATCCTACAATCGATAAAGATATTAAAATCATTAAAAACTATCAAAATATTACATACAATACATACATAACATTCAATATAACAGTTCACACGAAGTAAGTAGATTCGAATGGAATAAATTCTTGCATATAATGAGTAGGTAGGTTCATCCTCCTCGAACCGAAACCAAGGGTAATTTAGCGACTATTTTCGCAAGCAGAATTGCCGTCGGTCTTATTAATTCGTGTACGAACAGGGGGAAATAATTAATGGTTCAAAGCATCATTATTTTTATACGACGTCGCTATGTCTGTGTGTGGCTGGGAGGAGATGTCTCTGCATGCGCCGGCGCAGGCTCCGCCCCTGCCTTTAATTGCACCAATCTGCGGGACGAGCACGCACACACGCATTTCCACGCACCTACATACGCATTTTCACGCACACCTTAATCCATAATGACCTACGTTGCATTAGGCAAATGCGATCGTTTTTTGTTCTCTTAATTGTTATCCATTGTTAAAGCGCAAATATAAATAGAAAAACCATACAATAATACTTTTATGCACGATATAATTGGGTACGACATCTATTTTATTAAGTATGCACAGTAGCTCAATTGAAAAACGAAAACCATGCTTACGAATTGTAGAGAACAGAGTATAGAAACAGCAGATAAAAAAGGTAGGCAATAAGGCAATGTCAATCCTGCTGCTGTTCGGCAGACGAACGGCTACATGAGATAGAGTAAAACAAATGCTTAGCTAGTTTAATTGGTATAGTGACAATTAGTCTCGATTTATTATATTCACTTACCATATTCTACAATCATCGTAATTGAAAAAATGTAAAACACAAAATTCCACGCCTCATGAGCTTTTCACTTAATTTTGATGAAAAAAATAAAAATAGTGACGATAATTTTTACAAGAAAAAAAACAGAGAATGTGTTACATAGAATAACTTGTGTTGAGTTCAATAACAAAAATCAATAGGGATCCTCCGTAGAATGTATGGAATCTTATTTAATACTATATATCTCAATCTATTGCTTACATTTCTAAGAGCGAGAAGACTCACCGACGCACAGACCAACGGACGGGAGTCCATATATTTTTTCAATTACATTTTTTGTTATGTAATCTAAAGTGAATCAATTAGAAAATAAACTAATCTTATAATTCAATGTCTGTAGTTATTGTAACGTTAATAATAATATGGATTTGATGTCTAGCTAAAAGTACCTATAAGAACGATTTTATGTAGCGAAATTGAGGTATGGCCACATATCGAGAGTAGAGCACTCCCTTGCGTTGTGAGGCGTGCAAGATACTTTTTATTCGAATAAAAAAGAGAGCTTATCTACATTCGCGTCTATTCAGCTGCAAGTAGCCTTCGGAAGCCTGTTGTTTTGTAAATATTTAAATTGATAAATATTACATAAGATAATAATATGCGATTTTAACATAAAATTTTGATTGGACAGAAAAAATGTGGCATAGTTTTTCCGATATGCAACAAAACTTGGACTAATTAAAGGCGGTTTGGCGGGAAAACTTTATTATTTCTTCTCTTAAAGTAAAGTTGATATTGAGATGTATGGAGCGGCGGGTGTGGGGACGATTGACGTTACATAATACGCGTGAAATCGCCGATGAATAGCTGATAATGGATGTGGAATTGAATAAATATATTTGTTTTATTGAACTTTTGGATTTGTGTTTTCTTTAAATGCATTCGTTTCATTCAACTATACTATTCACACTTCTTAAGCGTCTATACCTAAATGTATACTTATCAATATATGGTACAGATATTGATCAAATTTTGCCTGTAAGTTATAATTAAAATGCTGGACATGTACTTCTACTAAAGTAAGAAGATTTTGCCGTAATCCCCTCTCTTGGTTGGAAATTTTTACGCCATAGTAGACATCTGGGAGATGCCTTCCAGACGTCTATTGTGATATAAAGCTGCTCCCTGTTACCGGTCAGTGTATTTTACACCTATCTTATTGAATGATCTATCTTATTGACTGCCTCATTGGTCTAATGATAGCAAACGCGATTGCTGATCATGAGGTCCCGGGTTCGAATCCCGGGTCTGGCCAAAATCGGTTATTAGGTTTTCATGTCAAGAAATTCTCAGTAGCTGTCCGGAGTCAGGAAGTTGGCGGTATTTCACCCCCGTGCCTCGGAAAGCACGTAACACCGTTGGTCATGCGTCTGATCTCTCTCCATTCGTTTTGGATTACCGTCCCATCGGATTATGAGAGTAAGAGAATAGAGAGAGCACGTGTGATTGCGCACTCAGGCACTATAATCCTGTCAAGTGCAGATGGCTAGTCTCCATTGAGACTGGCTGCTGTGACCGAAATTCGGTCTGGAAGACATTATTATTAAGAGCCATCATCATCGTGACACTTTCCATAATCGCTTCTTTTGACATCCAAGAGATGAGATTGGTTATGAATTCTCTTACGCCGCCGCTACAAATATCAAAATACCATTATATTATAACTCTATGATACTCAGATTTAGATGCTATATTTGAAAATCGAAGCACAGGGCACAATTAAAATACTATGTTTTTTTTTAGATAGAATCATAGAAATATTAATGTTTTAGGACATGAGTTTTAGGTGGTTTTAGGTAGCAGTCTAATGACATTATTACAGCTCTGTAAAGTCAATACTAAGTAGCATACCTATGGAAAGATGTGCTAAGCTGCATTTACTTAATTTCGTTAGTTTTAGTGTTGTATGTTAAAAGGAACCTAATAGGTATGTAACAAATTCGTGTTATATCTAAGAAGGGAACGTGAAATGTCAAGATCATATCACTGGCATTAATAATAAATCATAGTTAAAAAAAAACTAAAGAAACACGCTAAAGATAAAATTATTTTTTATTTTATCCTGGTGATCCTGATCAGGATATTAGGATAAAGTTATTAAATTATTGTATTGCAATATTTTCAAGTCACTCGGCTGTCTATAAGTTGGTGAAAATTACATTAAAAGATTCCGTTACATAGATAGATAGAAAGATAAAGCTAAACTAAGCTAATAAAAGCGTTTTCAAAAAGCAACAGTGCACAAACAAATGCGAATTTTCTGTTATTATTTCACTTATATATTATTTATGGGATTTTAATGTTATAGTTTTGCGAATCATTGTTTTTTTTTCTATTACAATTCTATAGTGGTATAAGACAACACACTTTATCTCTTTATACTAATCATTGTATGGGTTCTGTAAGAAGAGAGTATGGGAAATGCTAGAAAGTTCTCATGATCTCTAATATATACCCATTGCGCTACGAAGCCGTCTGTTACTGCGATTCTTAACGTGCTTGTCAAGCGTAAATAGAGATTATGGCAAACTCTCTCTACTATGAGACCAATGTACAGCAATTTATGTTAACACTTTATTTTCACTATATCAATTCTCTAGAACATGTACTCCATTTTTCCAAGTTTAGTTTTCTGGTTAAATAAAACAAAACCTAAGTAATAAAGCTGCATCTCAAATGGAGTGAAATAAATAATTTCATCCATATCATCAATCGCGTCACCAAGCTATAAATTATAGAGTGCGTGTCAAATCGGATGCCCTCTCCTTGTATCGTGTTACACTCACCAAACACAACTGACGTTTTTTTTACAATAAAACAGAGACAGTTCAAGGAATGTAGAAGGTTTTAAGTACCGCTCTGTTTCAAACTCAATTGCACATTCTACTATAAGGATGTTGTTAGCTAGCAAACGCACTGTCAACTTTATTCCTTATTTAAATAATATAGTTAAAAAAATAATATACTTTTAAATTTAATTTCCATTATACTTTTACCCGTATAGTGGCGGTGTAAGAATATCAACTACCTTATATCGTCCCGAGGGTGTCGTAAGAAGCGACAGAGAGAAACAAACCAAGAGATGAGCAGCTGCGTCTTCCTATAATTAACTAGAAAATAAAAATAAAATGGGGTTGCCAACACGTCTACCAAACGTGGCAACTATGGCAAATATCCTCGTTGTGAGGCAAATTATGGGGAGGCCTATGTTCAATAGAGGATTTTTATAAGCTGTTTTGAATAATAATGAATACTTTTACCCAGATAATAAAAAATATTTTTTGTCAAGGGTGAAGGATTGATAAAGTTCAGATTCTTTTCTACCGAAATAAATTTCCGTAAAATGAATTTGAAATATTTATTCTATAAAGTCTCTGATGTTACAAATATATTGATGACAATTCCGAAAATGACAAACACTAATTTTAAGAAGAATAGCTAATGCAATAAAATGAAGATTATTTTTTTATTTTTCATTGTAACATTACTTTGTGTGTACATAAATTGTTAAAAATAAATATCTAAGATTATAAACCGAAGATTAAAACGTCTAATGTATAAGAAATTTTGCATTTCTGCTTATATATTTGATATATATATATTTACGAGAAGTTATTGAAATCTTTTCTCGATTAATAATCAAAGTGTATGAATATATTCTCACCTCTGAGAACTAAGATAGGAAACCTCAATATCAATACCTAATAGTTTGGAAAACCCAAAAGTGCACGCCTCATGAGCGTTTCATTTAATTTTGATGAAACAAAAAAAAATTGGTGACGATAATTATTACAAGAAAAAACGAGAGAATCTGATCGACTTTCATTAATAACTTTTAAACGGTGTAGAGTTCAATAACAAAAATCAATAGGGATCCTCCTTAGAATATATGGAATCTTATTTAATTAATTAGACTTATTTTATTACATTAAGACTTTGACTGGTTTAATGCTATATATCTCAATATATTACTTACATTTCTATTAAGCGAGAAGACTCACCGACGCACAGACCAACGGACGGCAGGCCATATATTTTTTCAATTACATTTTTTGTTATGTAATCTAAAGTGAATCAATTAGAAAATAAACTAATCTTATAATTCAATGTCTGTAGTTATTGTAACGTTAATAATAATATGGATTTGATGTTTAGCTAAAAGTATAAGAACGATTTTATGTAGCGAAATTGAGGTATGGCCACCATATCGAGAGTAGAGCACACTCTCACGTTGTGAGGCGTGCAAAAGTGGAGACCTTTCTTTTCTCTATACTCACATGCGAGCTAACATTCACCAGCTGTGCTTCGTATGGCGAGTGTCGGAAACAAAGCAGCTAATAATGTAGACTCTTGGTGGTATTATAAGAGATCGTGATCCTTCTAAGATCGAGCGGACCCATTTGTGCAGTAATCCAAATGTAGCTACAGCTTGGCTCTCATCCATCCATCCATTACCGCCTATAAAAGCCCACTGCTCAACATATACCTCCCCCATAGATTGCCTCATAGGGTGAATTTAGCAAAAGTTGTCACGTTTGGCAGGCGAGTTGGCAACCGCAGTTTTTCACTATTTTGATTTTGTTATGAGGAAGATGCTGCTGCCCATCACCTGTTTCAATTTCCCCCTATCGCCTCTTACGACACCCACGGGACGTAAGGTACCTAGTGGATATTCTTACATCGCCACTACGGGTTGGCTCTAACATGTTAAAATATATATATTTTTTTTTATAGGATAGGGTGACAAACGAGCACACAGTCCACCTGATGGTAAGTGGTTGCTGTGACCCATAGACATCTACATCTATCCTCAATTAAGAATCAAAATGCAGATGCGTTGTCACCCGTGAGGACTAAGATGGAATGCCTCGTATCCAGTAAAAAGGGTCTCCGGTTCTCTACACTCACCATACGAAACACAGCAGCATTAAGCTGCTATTTTACGCTGGCTCATATAGGTACCAATTTTTGATGAACACAACATGTTTCAATAAAAAGAGAGAATCCCGTGTTTCACATAACTTAATAGTACCTAAACGAAACACTCACTGCTGTGTTTCGACAAATGAATTTAACATAATATTTAGATTTAATCAAAGCGACAAGAAGCCGCATCGTGACTCTCGACATAACACGATAACAGGTCGAGTTTACAAACAGGCTAAAAATCGGATTAAAGACAAGACACACATAAACTACAGCACATAACTGCTGCGGACGGGACCATATCGATTCCCAGTTCCAATTCCGAGAACTGACACAGTTTCTTAAGTGTCACATCACTACCGACACACCGTTTAATAAATTAAGTGTACCGGTCGCATGCCAATCTAGCCTTTACGGACCCCACTACAGACGATGTTCCGTACAAGTGCGAGCGAGTAGTTAAATTTTAAAGAAGAGCCACCTGTCCCCACGAAAATCTTTATAGCGACCATAAAATTTAAACCTCAAATGAAAAAATAAAACTATGGAATTATATATTTTTTTTCTTTTACGGTCGAGGCCCATTTTAGATCGTGTTTACCTAAGCTGTCACCTTACAGAATGGCGACTTTGACTGGTCGGGTCCGTTGAATTAATTGTGGAGTTCTGGAGAGATATCGTCTGATGTGCGATAAGGTTCGGGCAGCCTGCGTGCTGCCGACCGCGGCAGCAATTTGCTTTAAATACTGACAGTTTCTTTTGCGGAATTACAGACCTACTTAACGTATTTAATTGTTACTGCTCCGACTTCTGCTTACTTTTTAGAGATTTTAAGATGACGGTGATTTATAGATCTTTTAAATTTAATTTACCGTTTCATTAACCGCAAATTAAGTTTTATTATCAAATACTACAAAAATGTTACAAATAATGGGTACATTATTTTTTAAAAAATCAAGAACATAACGATGTGATAGAATTACAATTTCAATTGACAAAAGAAATTTTGGAAAAACTTACCGTGCGAGCCGACTGCGGCAGAATAGGGGGCGTGCATTTGTTGATGATAGTAACGGGCGCGACTATGATGTCCGCCCTCTAGCGGCGAGTGGAAGAAGCCGTCGCCGTTCGCGTCGGAGCCGACGTCTGCGGCGGCCGGGCTGCCGTTCACGCGGCTGTCGTACCACCGCTGCTGAAGCGCGCCCGCCCCCGCGCCCGCTCCTCCACCCTCACCACTCATGTCCATGACCGCCGCTCCGACCTCACAAACCATGCATCGCTTTTATTAACACGCACTTTGAGTCCACACCGCTATCCGCATTTCAACAGTCAAGCACTCGATTAAAAGGTCGCAATCGAGCTCAGTCCCAGCATTGTAGTCACTTACGCGCCCAAAAACGTCGGGCCTTCTCTTCTCGTACCTGAAAACACAAAAATCGTTCAGCGAACTGGTTTGCGCAACATCAAACAAATAAAACGATAATACCTAAGTCGGTGTTTTGTCAAAAAAGAGACAATCAATTAAGATAAAAGTGGTGCGCTATCTAAAGACGTCCGTGATATCGATACGCTCCCAATTTGATTAACCGATATACCACAAACAACACTTGATACGGCTGCGATAACGTATAACCGCACATTAAGCGTTGTTAGCCAACCGAGCCGTGATTTTTATTGCCACTAAACTACTAAAGATATCTGTGCGTTGTATCTAGGTATCAAATATACCTGCATTTTATATCTATAAAGGCTACCGATCTGTTTGTAGGACTCATAAATGTAACGACTAGTAAGTAATCTTTACAGCAAAGTAAACAATTTGCTTATCTACTACTTCTCCCACAGAGGCTTGAGAATATTTTTAAACAAGTTCCTAATTGAATTCGTCAAAAAAGATTATGACAAGAGATACATTCAAGAAATCGTCTTGAGTGCGAATTCCTAGGAACAACTCATCATAATAATATGTAAGTATCCCATTTACATACATGCGTCGTGAATTAGCAATCATCTTTGTACAGCTATCAAAACAGAGAACGCATTCAAGATTCAAGTGCTTGCCAGGATTGACGAATTGCCTATTTATTGTATACGGTTAATGACAATTCGTGTGTCAGTAGTTATTTTTGTATATTTCATAAATTTTACAACGTGAGAATAACACATAGTTAGTAACAACCAAGTTCAAATGAAGATGGCTACAGATATGTAGTCACTCATGAGGATTAAGATGACGATATTATGAAACATACAGGAAGTCGATGGATGCAGGTACCCCAAAATTGTGCTTCGTGGCAACATACATGATTTATGTAGAAATATTGTCGTGTTCTTTATAATAATTATCAGTTGGTCACAAATGAAACTGGTAGAAGAAAGACACATCGCTAAAACATTTTTATAAAAAATAAACTAGAAAAGGCGTGCTCTAACCAAGTGTGTAAATAAATTTTACTGGAAACAAGGCATTCCATCTTAGTCCTCAGGGGTAACAACGCATCTGCATTTTGATTCTTAATTGAGTATAAATGTGTTTGTCTATGGGCAACAGTATCCACATACCATCAGGTGGACAGTGTGCTCGATTGTCACCTCTATAAAAAATTGTAGCTGTTTTCAAATTGTGTACATTTATAAATATTCCAAAAATCTTTAATTAGCCATTTACAACAATATGTCGAAATATTAAACCATTTGTTTAATAGTTTACACAGCTCAGGAACGTTTATTCATTACTCAAGTATTATTGTGTTTTTTGTTTTTTGACGTAATTATTTACGAAGCAGGTGATATTCAGACTTGAAACTCATCGCGACTTCCATTTGAAGATAAAATTAACGATCGACAAGCCGGCGACAGTGAATCATCATAATAATTAAAAATTATGATCCTCGACAATTTAGGAAGCTGAACTTTTCAATATTCAACATCAATTATATATTTATTAATATTATTTCTCATATTTTTAATGTGAGACATGAGATACTGAATTCGATTTTGTTATTTTTTTCATTTCGTTTCCAAAGACAAAATAGATTCGTAAAGAACAGTTGACATTTTTTAATGTTTCAGGAGCCTCGACTTATTTTTCTATATATCTCTGCCCGATGTGTTACCACAGAATAAATAATAGTACAAGAAGTGTTACTGAGTTGGCAATAAGTGCTAATAATTCATAACAAAGGATTTTCAATTCTATAAAATTCGTTTATTTTAATTTCCTTCTAACATATTTTACAAATGTGTTGAGAATTTGAGCCCAGTGAATTGCATGTTCTTATCGATAATAAAGCTCTCCGCTTTTCGCTTTAAGTAGTGTTAAATTAAAAATATAACATATAACTTGAATAAATTAAAATAATAAAATTAAATTTTTAGTTTTAGTTTTTCCTTATTATAGTTTTTTTTTTTAATTTTATGTGTAATCTTTTAGTTAGATTTAATATTATTAAATTAACTCATTACATTAAAATATATTATGATTAGATTAGCGACTATGTAAATTGCGCATATTCTTATAAACCCATCAAGTCAGTCTTTAAAATCTTTGAAAATAAATCTACATTAAATTACATAAAGCACATATTTCTATTCCAAAAATTCTGATCAGTACGACTGTAATTTCTTTTTTTAACAGGGTTTTTTTTTATCATCAAAAGAATATACTTTCACAGGCATAATTTTGACCACATCCGATTATAATTCAATTGAATTCATATTTTTTAATAAATTGATGAGATTTGGAAAAGGCCTGTGTCTAGAAGTGGACTGCCGGAGACTGATTATGATAAATAGACAACTAAAACTAAAACTTAATCACATGCAGATTTTTTTATAAAATTGAATGCAAACAAGCATGCTAAATGCACGGTGATACCTGGTGATAATAATGAAAAAAATCGTACTGAAGTTGAATCTCAATTTTTATGGAGTATTTTAGTCACAGCTAAATTTAACCACGGGCTTCAATACCTATAAGTCTTAACTTGGACATGCAAAAATGTGTTTTTATAGAATAAGTATGGCAAACGAGCACACAGTCCACCTGATGGTAAGTGGATCCTATTGCCCATAGACATCTACATCTATCATGTACATCTATTCTGGATTAAGAATCAAAATGCAGACCCCAGAGGAATAAGATGGAATGCCTCGTTTCTAGTCGTTTCCATTAAAAAGGGTCGCCGGTTCTCTATACTTACGAAATGCATCAGCATTCTTCTGTTATTTTACGCTGGTATTCTGTGACAGCGTGGTCCTTCCCCGGTCAAGCCGACCTATGCGTACTTCAACTATAATGTAACTGCAACATGACGTGTCATTATCATAAGCACGTTTCTGTCGACTGCTGTGCATGGGCCTCTATCAATTGTAGCAGGATTTGCTATAATGGCCACGCTTGGCAGAGAAGATTGTCCATCGCAGTTGTCTCACACCTTTCACGTTTCTCCCCGTCACCGGTCTGCGTATTATTCATCTTACACTAGATGGTGCTGTCATATATTGTGAAAGCCATGATATTTTTCTAGCATTTACTATAGTTGCTTCTTATGGCACCCTCGGGACAAAACAGTATGGTGAACTGGTGTATTTTTACGCCACCACACGGCACATAATAAATATCATTACTATTTACATTGTGTTATTTATTGCACTTAGGTGGTAGTTCGCTTTGTTTTATTATTTTTTAAGTAACAATTACTAATTTTAATTTACCATTTATCGCTTCATCATCGGTTATCACCAGGTGGGGTTGTAGTCAAGAACTGACTTGTTATAAGTAAAAACATGACATCGTAGGACAAAACATGTTTCAGAAAGTAAGAGTACCTCCATCTCATATACAAACAACACTACATTTTCATGTAAATTGCGAATAGATTGAATTAATGCTATGAAGAGATTAAAATAGTCGTATTAACAACTTCATTTTGTGATTAGTAATTTATGTTGAGATAAGGTGCGGCAGGGTAGGTGTCGATAAGATACATGATATCGCGTTTGCTGATTTAAATTATTATTAGTTAATTCACGATTTTAATCGAAATTATAGTAAATAGGCAATTAAATTTATCACTATGGTTTTTTGGAGTCTTAATGCAACATATTCAAAAGTATGTTTAAAACTCAAAATAACTATCTTCATGTTAATGTTTAAATTATTTATTTATTTTAAAAGAATTTCCAAAAATGTACAATATCCTCACCCGATACTAGGTGTAGTATGTGCTATAGGGGAAATAAGTGATCTCAACAGAGTTGAGGCCAATGTAAAAATAATTAAATGGAAGTAAATTATATTATGTAAAAAGTTGTTTTCTTCTAAATTTCTACAAGTTCGAAAATAGGGAAATATTAAATCTTGTGTCTTAATATATTTAATATCAACATCTTATAGATAAAATTTGATAACGATCACGTAAATGAAGTAACGCATGCAAATATTTTATCTAAGTTATCAGGATCATGCGGCTAATTTGGACCAAGTCTACATATTATCTGATGAAACATAGTATTTTTAAAAATCATGTAAAATGTATTACATATCTATGAGTAAATTCCTCTATCATATGAAGAATATTCTTTAAAAAAATCCAAGATAAAAGAAATTTTATCTTTTCAACTGCCAACATTTTAGCTAATTAAATTATAAGTTTAAATAGGTTTGAATAGTAAGACAAAATTTATTTAATGATAATAATACAAATCAAAGTAGTAACAATAAAGATATTAGAACTGAGCACTTGAAATTGAATCTCACCAGTATTACCGCTGATAAGATGTGATCTGCAACGATGAAGATAATTTGCGAACAAAACAATATTAAGAATCTATAAAAGGTCTATCACAACCGGTGACGCTGCTATCTGACAATCGACTGAAAAAAGGATTTTTTGATAATATAAAAGAAATCACATATTTATCGCAAATTGCGTTTATTTCGTATGATTCCCCACTAATGTCAGTCGATAAATCCATGATAAGTGCCGGGACGTGTACGAAACAAATTTAAAAATTTCGAGATCTTATATTGGACTTTCAGAATATTTGAATAAAAACTATTACATTAGATGGGTCGGTAACATGTTTTATGGCATTTCTTGGATATGATGACGCCTATGTTCAGCAGTGGACTTGTGAAGAGCTGTAATAATGATGATGATGATAAATAATATATTACCAGTCCAAATCTATTACTAATATTCTTTACCTAAATCTCCATTCATCAAAATAAACTTTAGTACTTATTTATTTGATGATTGAATTGATGAAATGAAACTTTTATTATTATCTCTGTTAATGGATGTAATGTTATAGCAGTAAAATTATCTTTAAATATTTTTATCAAGCTGCTGAACAATCTTAACGAAAACAGTCTATTATTATCTATTGTCAAATGTAATGCCACTAGTCTATTAGTGTTTAACCGCATATGATATAGGTAATCATCTTCAATTATAATTATAATGTAGGTGCATATTTAGAATGTTACCAAGCAAATGGTAAATAATAACATTGATATATCATAATTCTTCCATCACAGATTTTTTATAGATTAATGGTGACAAATGAATACACAATTCACCAGATGGCAAGTGGATGGTGCGACATCAACATCTATCTTCGGTTAAGAATCATAATATTAATACATTGTTACCTCTGAGGACTAAGGTGGAATGCCTAGTTACTAATAAAAAGCCAAATCTAATGCCACTACTCTTTTGATGTTTAACCGCATAAATATAATATAATTACAGCCCTTCACAAGTAAATAAATATGATATAATCATCTTTAATCATAATTATAATGTAGGAATGTATTCAGAATTTTATCAAATGGTAAAAATAACATTGATGTATCGCAGATTTATAAATAGAAGTGACATGATGGCAAGTGGATGGTGCCAGCCATAGACACCAACACCTATATTCGGTTAAAAATAAAAATAGTAATGTCTGATAGTTAAGGTGGAATGCCTTGTTAGTAGTAAAAAGGATATTTGCGGTTCTTCTCACTCACCAAACGAAACACAATTGAATTATGTTGCTATTTCATACTGGTAATCTATGCGAGCGTTGCCTTTTCCTGGACCTATTCGTGCTGCAACGTATGTCTGCACGCTGCAGTCTGGATATACTCTATTTAAGATATATAAAATATCTTTATCTCTTGGTATCTAATTCAAAAATTCCATAAGATCTCAGAGATGCTCAGTAAGAGCATATAAATAATGGTGTTTGTGATAGCTTGCTAACAAACAAATTACAAGAAACTATGCGTCTTACAAAGATATTTAAAAAACTTGATCCAATCTCCGCATCGTCCTAGAATGAAGAAAAACTTTATATGCCAACTATGTTTGACAACTATCCCCTGATGGTAAGTGGTGGTGCAGCGAAGACACATTTACTTAGCTCAACAAAAGTCTATTCAATCTTGCCTTGAAGACACCTACAATATAATTAATTCGAAAGACAGGTGCTGGCAAATTGTTCCTCTTCTTTTTTTTATGCATTACGAACTATGTATATATGAAAATATATATGAAAATGCATTGAAAATTACTATTAGATCAGGGGACGGCTAAGATGTGTCAAACACTATTTTTTTACTTGCTATAAGCCAGCGTAATATATAAATAAGTGGAGAAGAATTGATGCCGAATCACAGGTACAAGTTTAACGTAAGAAGATATAACAAGAATAAAAGAAGAGGGACACGCTTGCCTTAAAGAAACTTACGGGTACATTGTAAACGGATGATCCAAACGCCAAAAAGATTTATACTCAAAACTCGACCACGACTGAATTCCAAAGCAACCATAACAAGCAGACAGCTTACAGCCATCAGTGAGCAACTCAAAGAATTTAGAATAAAACAATTTATAATTTAAAACAACCGAATAGAAAACTAAAAAGGCGCGAAAAGATCCTTGACGTTTAGGTGCCATTAAATAAAGCCTTCGATAACAACATCCATAATACGGCCGGCCGTTAATTTAAGATACATGACTTTATTTGCCTCGAGCGGAGATACGTGTAACAACAGGTTCCATCGCTGAACCGTGTAACTGATACCAGTGATCGATGAGAAGACGTACAATAATAAAATAGGTGCAACGAAGAACACAAATGAAATACCTAGAATAGAAAAGTATCAAACGGACTCAGTTACCATTCTTGTTGTCATTCGTTAAGAACTTTATTTGCATGCATATATTGACCTGTGCTATACAGCTGCAATTTTCGCTGCAGGCGCCCGAATCGGAATCTAAATCACTGGAATCTCGCTCGTGTGATCGTTGGCACGGTGCGCAGTAGCACACTTGACATTTTATATCATAGCTGATTGCCCGTAACTCGATATCAGTGATAAGAACTATATTTCAACACAAGTTTCTGACTGATGTTTAAATTTACTGACGTTTTTACTTTTAGAACTCTAATAAAATCAAAAAAAATAAACGAAGGTAGATAATTAAAATTTATTTTTATTTACCTACTGGTCATTACCACACAGAATAGATCTTTGAAAAAAATACGTTCTCTGCATTCAACCCTTAGGTATACAAATATTATAGTAAATGTAATGTACATATATCGTTTATTTTATATAATAGTGTATTTATAATATATAGTTACATATAAACATAGTTTTCCCAAGGAACGCCACAAAACACACTGTCCTGAACTACGTGCATGTATCGACTTCGTGTATGTCCTGTCTTCGTTCCTTTGTGGAGGCCTAAGTTTAGCTGTGGACTTGTGAAGGATTGCAACGATGATGACAGTATAGTATAGTGTATATGTATGTATATATATATTTAATTATAATTAGCCATGCTGCTTAAATTTACATGACAATATTAACTGCCCTAAAACTCACCCAGTTCTAACCTAGGTCAGCTGGCGAAGAATGCCATATAACATTAACTCGCCTTTGTGCTGCTTTTTGATTCACTAAAGAATAAAAGAAAATTAACAAATAAATTTATTTTTAGCTTTAAATATACTGAAAAATTAATAAGCATTTGCTTCGTTATTTATCTGAGTTAGTATGTAACCGGTTACGGTCAAGATAACAATAAACTTATAACTTTCATTAACAATATGTTAGACACAATTATCACCTACTACGCTATAACACAGAACCCGTTTAAGACTATGACACGGCTCAATACCTCGTACCATTAAGCTAATACAATCACTAAAGGGTACGCAAGACATAAATAAAAACAGAAAACTAATGAATAAACACAGACCGTAACATGTTAATATTATGGAAAGCAGTTTGAATCTTTTATAGTAAAACTAGCGATCCGCTCCGGCTTCGCACGGGTGATTTCTGGACCTCGACAACAGCGCCACCTACCGGGTCCAATTGTGAATCTAAACCATCCAGGAACCCACTCAAACGATATTCTGGCCAAGTTTTATACCTATAAGAAATATAATAAAATGTGTTTTTTTTAATTAACGCCTCCGTAAACCCCCTTGCGGGTGGAATTTCGTAAAATCCGTTCTTAGCTGAGCTCTACTCGGTGAAAGGAATATTCCTACCAAATTTCAAGTCTCTAGGCCTTATGGTTGCAGAGATATCGTGATGAGCCAGTACACAAATCTCTTATATGTATATAAGAAGATGAACTACAATACTACAAAAATCAATTTATGAGTAAACAGTATAGTCAAATGCACCACGCCTGTAGTAGACTTCCGCTCTGTAGATTATCTCTAATATTTTTTAAATTTCGTAAAAATGCTACAGTCCTTGTATTAATATCAATAGAAAATATGCAATAAGAGCATTTTATCAGATATCTCAAGTGAAGATTTTATTATTGGATAATAATAATAACAATGGCAGCATTTACCACGGTAACACGGTACCACTAGACGTAGTGGCGGTGTAAGAATATCCACTACCCCATATACCTAAGTGGGTGTCGTAAGAGGCGACAGAGGAAAACAAATCAGGAGATGGGCAGCAGCGTCTTCCTAATAACAACCAAAATAATAAAAAACTGCGGTTGCCAACCCGCTTGCCTAGCGTGGCAATTATGGCAAATATCCCCTATGAGTCAATCTATGAGGGAGGCCGATGTTCAGCTGTGGACTTTAATATGCTGTAACGGTATCTAACGACAAAAATAACGTATTGCAGGCTATTTTCAAACTTGCAATTTCGGAATGAAGCGTAATTGCTTAAAGATCTATAGGAACCCTTATAATACAATTATTTTAAAACACCTATCTTATAATAGCTGACTGCCTCGTTGGTCTAGTGGTTGTAGTAGTACGACTGCTGATCATGAGGTCCCATGTTCGAATCCCGGGTCGGGCCAAAAAAAATCAGTTATTGAGCTTTTCCATCAAGAAATTCTTAGTAAATGCCCGGAGTCAGGAAGTTGGCGGTGTCTCACCCCCGCGCCTCGGAAAGCACGTAAAGCCGTTGGTCCTGCGCCTAATCTCTCTCCGGTCGTGTCGGTTTACCGTCCCATCGGACTATGAGAGTGAGGGAATAGAGAGTGCACCTGTGCTTGCGCATACACTTGGGCACTATAATCCTGTCCTGCGCCGATGGCTAGTCTCCGTTGAGGCTGGCCGCCGTGACCGAAATTCGGTCTGGAGGACATTATTATAATAGCTTACTGAATTTGTAATCGAAACAAATACGCATACTAGGAAAGTACATAAATTATATACCTAATACCTTTACCTATATCGACATATTATATTTTCCTCATAATTTTTAATTTTATCATTAAGTAGAAGCAGCGATGCCCTGCCGTGACATATTATTAGGGCAAACGGAACAATCGAAATTATAGTTTTCTTTTTAATGATAACGGAACCATAAAAAATGTCTCTTTATAATAACGGTTGATTCTGTATATATGGAATAAAAACTCTTTATAATTAGTAAGCTGAAGTGGCAATGGGCTGGCCATATAGCTCGGAGAACCGACAACCGATGGGGAAGAAAGGTTCTCGAGTGGTAGCCTCGCACCGGCAGGCGAAGTGTAGGGCGTCCCCTCACTAGGTGGAGTGACGACCTGGTAAGACCTGGTAAGACATGCACAATCAGGCTTTCAACTACACTCGGGTTGGCGTAGGCCATCTACCTTCACTGTCACTTACCATTTGCGAATATAAGTATGTCAACTGACCAGGGTACTCCAGGAGTTGAACATAAAATTTTTGAGGTGCTTTTTTGTGCTATCAAGCTATTACTTGGCGTGTTTTGATCTCTTATTAGCTATCTCAACTTCTCGAAGTGATTGACTGATTTCATAGTTACTTGTTTGGTCGCCGGCAACGGATACGTGTTGTTAAGAAGTCAATGGATGCAGGTGGCGTTCCTTGAGGGAGGCCTATGTTCAGCAGTGGACTTATGAAGGGCTGTAATGATGATGATGATAAGAATGTATTTCCAAAAAGAAAATTCCGAAATGATTTAACAAGAAAAACTTAAATAAATATTAAACTGACGAGTAACTATGAAATTTATAGAACAATAGTTTATTTAATGCAATATTAAACGGTTGAAGTAAAAAAAAAACATTTATACCTATTATAAACTGACTAACACTACGAAATTCTAGATAACATTACAGAAAAATTACACTTTTATTATAAAAAAACTTACTCTACTTTCTACACACCGCATCATAAAATAAATAGTATCCTATAATGATGGTGATACAATACAAACACGCTAGCTTACACCTCACAGGTTATCTGTGTACTCTTAATAAGATTAGACCAGCTCCCAATTAAGATAATTGATTCCTCTCAGACCTCCGGGCCTCCGGTCGTTTAGGCCCAAATCTAAAAAATGTGTCCGACATTATCTCGAGGTTCAATCTAACTTCAGCGTGATATTGTAACGTTTGGGGATCTCCTTATCTAAGTTTATTATTTATTCTATTAATATAATATTGTTTATCAAACAAATGAAATTAAAAAACGTATATATAGTAGTATTATCGAACGCATCTGTAAATGAACTGTTATTTATATACATTTATTTATTTTTAATAACCAATAAATACCATACGAGTAATCTGTAGACAGTTTTAATACTGTTTTCTTTTCTTTTTAAATTAATCTGTGAATTAAAAATCATATGTATGTTATTACTTTAAGGTGTCAAATTAATAAGGATTAAAGAGAAACTTACTAAAAGAAAGTCCCAAAAAAATGGGACAAACCGTAAGCGTTTTAAAGTTAATCTTGACGGGAGAAACAAACCCGTGCGTTATTTTTGTTTCAACGACGCGCATCCGATAGGGCTTGATCGATGCCTTTTAAAATGAACACCAGATTGAATAATTTATTGGAACCTGCTTCAGTTTTTATTGGGCAACGTTTAATCCGTCGATTGACGTTTATCGAACCGTTTAGAAATTCATTTAACAGATAATAGCTATTTGTGAACCACTATTAATAATTGTTAAGCCCTAAATCAAACGCCACTTCGTTTTCTAATAGAGTACAGAAGCAGTTTACGTGTGTTATTCTATTGCAGCGACTTATTAAAATGTATTAGTTCTAAATTTATATGCAATAGTTGATTTTTTTAACTAACCAAAACAGATAGATTGGTTTATTTCGCATTTGAGTATATTTTTACCCCGCCTGTATTGCTGATGACCGGCCTATTTTCATCGGAGTAATAGGTGTCAAAATATAGCATAAATAAACCAAAAGATATTTGAAAGTAATACTTAACAATTCAAATATTTATATAGTTTAATGTAGTCCATTCATGTTATGCTTAGTATAGTAGGTAATATAGCGTACTTTTCAACTAATACACTTAAATTTTCGACTAGTTGCCATCTACTGATATATGTAGGTACTATCGAAGTAATATTTTTCATTGTTATTATTACGTACGTATATGCAGCGGAAGAGTTAATGTCGTAAATGTATCAATCAATGATAATATGTTACAAACCAAAAGATATCAGTTGCCGTATCTGTAAGTACTTGAACACACTGGTTTATAAATTTAATTCTTATTGATTATTTATTATATATTTTTATAACGATTAAGAAATTGTATCATAACAAAATATAATTGTATAAACGTATTTTTTTCACGAGTAATTAAAACAGTGAATTAGTAACTGCTAACTAGTTAATTGCATTTAGTATGTACATTTCAATTGCATGTCAATAGACAGTAAAGGAGGTAAATTTAAAGAATATATGTAAACCTCAAGCTTAACACTTCACATCTCCTAATACGGAAAATGACTAATGACGCTTTTAGAATTACAAAAAAAACTCAATCAAAAATAGTTGACATTTCAAATATAGATTTAATGTTTGATTTAATAGTTTTTTAATTATGTTCACAATAACTTCTAAGGAAGTTTATTTTTCAAATAAATGATTTTTTTCAACAACGTGCAAGTGATAAGGATAGACAAACGAGCACATTTATCCTCAATTAAGAATCAAAATACAGATGCGTCCCTGAGCACTGTGATAGAATGCCTCGTTTCCACTAAAAACGGGCTCCGGTTCTCTACACTCACCATCCGAAACACAACAGCATTAAGCTGCTATTTTACGTTGCTATTCTGTAAGAGCGTGGCCCTACCCCGGTCGAGCCGACCCATTCGTGCTACAACCATAATATAGCTGCAGTGTGGCTCTATCACGTATAAAATACACTATCACCTAGTTTTATCCCGTGAGTTAAAACCATGCCAGGTAAATCACCTTAGCTAAAACCATCTTGTAGTGCCATCAAAAATCGCTTGGCAACGCCAAAATGTGATGTCTTTTTTTTTATAGGATAAGGGTGACAGACGAGCACACAGTCCACCTGATGGTAAGTGGCTGCTGCGGCCCATAGACATCTATCCTCGATTACGAATCAAAATGCAGATGCGTTGTCACCCGTGAGGGCTAAGATGGAATGCCTCGTTTCCAGTAAAAAGGGTCTCCGCTTCTCTACACTCACCATACGAAACACAGCAGCGTTAAGCTGCTATTTTACGCTGGTATTCTGTGAGAGCATGGTCCTTCCCCGGTCGAGTCGACCCATTCGTGCTACAACTATACTACTAATATAGCTGCAGCATGGCTCTACTACGTAAAAAGTCTGGTACCGTGAACGCCAATCCGACTGTCATTGGCGATTGGAGAACTTGATATTAACGGAAAGACACACTTCCAGTGGTGGATAATTTATTAGCAGGCAGATGATAAATACTCACAATCATTTTCTCCACTTGTTAGTTTTCAAATTATAAGCCCCAGAGTTTTGCCTATTTAATTAAAATTAAAAAATTACAACTTTACCGATACAAATGTAATGTGCTTCGTTCTTCAATCAATCAAAAAATCTTTCGTTTTATAAAGTTTAACAGAAACAAGTTTTCTGAATCAACTCCTTATTTATATACATTATAGGAAGGTAGATACAAAATGTTACTGAACTTTATCCGTGAGTGAGTTTAATTTTAATCCGTTATTATTCGTTTTATTAAAATCGATGTATGGACAGGATACAAGTACCGACATATAAAAATTCAGCGGAAATGTTCATATAACCAACGCACACATACGCAGGCTTATCGACGGATAATCGATGGAAGCGTTTGCGCATCTTCGTCGCATTCAAATTTTAAACGCGAACTGTCATGGCGGCCAATCGTAACGTCCAAAAACCTTAACTGGTCATACTAACACAGAAGCCACATTTTTATTACATTGATTTATTGCCTTTTAGTAGTATTCTATACAATTTGGAATTTTTAACACTTTTTTTTAGATAAAACTAAGCTGGTACAATATGACATGTTATGATATGTATTTTTGCTTCAAACACTTATAGCTATATAAACAATATCTTAGGTACTTTTCATTGGATATCGATGAAAAACTACTAAAGTGGGTGACCTATTATTTGTGATAATCAAAATCACTACACCACATATTATGATTCAATATAATATTATTGCTTTTCTCCTTAACAGCACAAAATAATAAAAAACTGCGGTAGCCAACCCGACTGCCAAGCGTGGTAACTATGGCAAAATTCTCCCAATGAGGCAATCTTTGGGGAGGCCTATTTACATCAACGGACTATTATAGGATGTTATAAATGAATGAATATTAGATATATCTTCATCATTTAGAAATATATTCTATGTTTTCAAATATATTTAATAAAGATATGCGAGAAAAGTAAGCAGTATAAAAGAAATATTTTCGGTATGGATTTTAAGCAAATCAATAAATATTTATGTATCCAAGGTAAATTATTAAAATTATAGCTTTCTGCACTAACAATTAAAAACTTTATTTTTACTTTTCAATTTTTTTTTATAGAATAAGTGTGACAAACGAGCACACAGTCCACCTGATGGTAAGTGGTTGCTGTGGCACATAGACATCTACATCTATCTCCGTTTGCGAATTTAAATGCAGATGCGTTGTCAGCCGTGAGGACTAAGATAGAATGCCTCTTTTCCAGTAAAAAGGGTCTCCGGTTCTCTACACTCACCATACGAAATACAGCAGCATTAAGCTGCTATTTTACGCTGGTATTCTGTGAGAGCGTGGTCCTTCCCCGGTCGAGCCGACCCATTCGTGCTACAACTATACTATTAATATAGCTGCAGCATGGCTCTACCACGTAAAAAATTAGACTTATTTTTAACATCTTTTAATTATGAAACACGTTTAAGTCTTTTATATAGGGCATCAAACTGATGTATATTTTTAAAGTTTAAACATATTTAATAAAAGGCAGACTTAATGCCTTGTCTCATTCTCCCCCAGTCGACCCTGGACATGTGGATATAATGTGATTGGTGACAAAAATAAAAAGAACAATATGATACCTAAATTAGAAAAAATCTACTAGTACTCGTTTTTACGTTATCTTAGGTGTTTCTTAATGAAATAATATCTAGGTATATCTACAATATTTAAAATAGTTAATCGTATTTTATCTTATTACCAGAAATTTTCTTATAATTTTGTAAGAAGTACCTACTGATTATTAGGTTTCATTGGAAATTTGCTTTTGGAAGTTTGCCTTATTAGGTTTCATTGGAAATTTCACGTACCTGGGTATGTACGTATATAAAACTAAAGAAAAAACTACAAAAACTGTAAGAAGTTTAAATCGCGGTTTTATCTTAAAAACAAAGATTACTTTCTTTTCTTTTATTTATAAATTCATCAAGAAAACTCTTGTAGAGTAAAATGGTAAAATGCCACCTTTTCAAAGTACAGGCTGGTATTTCATATAGAATAAACAAACAAAGCGACGCAGTGCTTAAATGTTTTCCGTCGGGCGATTGTATCACGAACCACAAAATTTATTTTTGCAAAATTATAATTAAATACATTTCTAACGCCATTGTTGCTCTATTAGATTTAGTTACGCTAATTGAAAATTAAAATCAAAATCATTATAATATTAAATCATGATATAATTATCATACACTTATATATTGCCACAAAAACGCATTGTTCAAGGAACTAAATGAATTTCAATAATTTCATATTAATATTTGTCGGTTAAATTTAGTTTTGTTCAATACAAGAACCGTGTAAAACTTTAAATAAAAATTACAGGGTTTTGAACTAAACTTTCTTCTTTTTTTATTTTGTAAACATTTAACCAAACTTGTAACTAATTTTCAAAAAGAAATAATAAAATCATGTATATTGTACCTCAACTGCCCTAAACTGGTGCCTGTCACTCAAATGTCGATCACTATCACTTATTATCACTGTAAACGTAGAATTATAAAAACACACTGAAATTGTACGCTCCATCCCGTTCTCACGTTCATTTTTGTGGATAGTTTAATTAAAAAAATTCATATATCACAGCTCACAAAGGTGGATATACCGACGGATGAATGTTTCATATGGTTAGATTGGAACGGGATAACAATGTTTTGTTTGAGATGTAGTCCATGTTAGTGCGCAAGCGCGCTCGGCGTCGTGCTCCGGTACCGCGGCACGTGAAGCGGCGTCTTTGGGACGCGACCCGACACTAAACTAGTCGTGTGACTTTTTGTTGTGAGCGCGCACTCGGCCGCTCTCGGAGTTGTTCGGATACGATGCTCCGCACTCGACGAGTCGAAGCTTCCAATTGGTCGATTCGGTCGACAGGCGGCTGGTTAGGGCGGCGCCGTCGTCTGCAATGGGAGTGTTCTCTTTTTAAAATTTTCTTTTTCTCTTTTTGGGCGGGCAAATACGGTGGTGTGCGTCAGTCGCGCGCGCGCCGCGCTTGATGGATGGCGGGAGTCGTTAACAATGGAGGCATTTTTGTATTTCGTTATGGATGTCCACTGATGCTAGAGCGACTGACTGCTCTCTGTTATGATTGTAAATATCAATTGCTCATGTATATGCTCCAGACAGACAGCTATAAAGAACATTAATATTTTACTGTTTGTTTTTAAATCATAGAAAGCAGATATCTATGGTTTTTATCGAATTCATACCAACAGTTTTTGCTCGATGTCAAAAATAAATATTAGTTTTTTATGTTTCCGTGAACATAGGTACAATAGGTATTCATAGTGACAACATAAAAGTAATTACATAAAAACTAGACATATACAATAACTGTAAATCAATACAGTTATAGTTATAAGTATATTATAGGTCTTTTTGTCCTTCTTCATCTATCTGGCAGTGCATCACCGATATGACTTGTATTCTGGTTTAAATAGTATGACGATCCAGTGTCTGTTGTCGGTAATGTTAGTGCTGTTAGTCAGGCTCTTAAAGTATCTTCGAACTCAGAGTTCTCGGCCCGTAAAGGTAAAAAGTTCGCAAGTCAGGATACTGGAGTAGATCAATGATCAAACCATCTGAGTATTAAAAGGTGACAAAGCATCAGTAGTAGCATGTTTAATATTGGTTACAGATGACAAACAGGCTGTAGTGGCAAATATGTAGCAGATAGGATTTACTTACGTTAGAAATATAAAATACATGTAGGTATGGAACTCTTTATTCTATCATCTGTGGTGCTTGGTTTGGTCGCTCCTGTAAAATTGCATCGCGCTATAATAGGAGTGCTTCACCAGCGCTGTTAAAAAGAAGTATGATTTCGCCTTCAGGTCGGTACGATACGGTTTACACAGCGCTCGGTGCGCATAGCACTACTCTCCCTAGACGTCAAGTCGAGTGGGCCTGATGGAGTTCCTCCTATTACCTACTGTTGTAATTAAGATCAATAATATTTTTCGTCAACATGATGATTATTAAAAAATGTAGGAATTCTACAACATATTATTTGCGTTTGACAAATCGTATTTATTCCTTTAATTATGTCATATTCATACAAAAAAATTTCTTATGTTGAAGGTAGGTAAAGACATTATAAAATGTAACTTAAACTATGTGTGGGGCATAACCCTCTAAAACTTAATATAATATACATATTAACATTTTTAATTTACAACCGATGAAAATTACTACTGTTTTATAAAGCAATAAGTTACATATACCTATCTATATAATTTTTACATTCAACCCTACCTTCAAACTAAAACAACAACTATAAATTTGACGTGGAGTAATATCCGAAAATCCTAAAAATGCATAAAATTAACAGCCTATATACGTCCCACAGCTAGGCACAGGCCTCTCATTTCTGAGAGGGTTTTAGGGTAACGAAATGTCCGCCGCGCTGCCCCAATGCGTGTTGGCGAACTTCACATGTCTGCGAAATATTTTTTTTCTTATTTCTCAGACATGCAGGTTCCCTCACGATGTTTTCACCGCCGAGCACGTGGTAAAGCAGCACTTAAAATTGCAATTAACAATTTCGTTGGTGCCGGCGGGGATCGAACCCGGGTTGTTCGTATACTGTGAAATTTACAGCGAGCGCTTAGCTTCTAAAAATGCATATCCATAAATTGGTCATCACGTAGTAGGTAGCATAATGGTACAGATTACTTGCCGGTTAATTATTTATTATACCGGAGGCGTACAATTTACCAACATTTATGGTAGAGTCCAGCGAAAACACTTATAGGCAATAGAAATACAAAAATAAGCTACATAGCAAAAGGCATACCTCCATTTTATGCTACAACGTATAAAGGATTCATGTTTTTTTATATAGGATAAGGGTAACAAATGAGCACACAGTCCACCTGATGGTAAGTTGTTACTATGGCCAATAGACATCTACATCTATCCTCGATGACGAATCAAAATGCAGATGCGCTGTCACCCGTGAGGACCAAGACGGAATGCCTTATTTCCAGTAAAACGGGTCTCTGGTTCTCTACACTCACCATACGAAACACAGCAGCATTAAGCAGCTATTTTACGCTGGTATTTTGAGAGCGTGGTCCTACCCCGGTCAAGCGGATCTATTCGTGGTACAACCATAATATAGCTGCAACGTGGCTCTACCACGTATAATTTTTTTTACTGCGGCAAGATTGTTAATAGCAATTATTTGATTTTATTAAAAATTATGATTATAATTATAATTAAACAAAACATTCGTATGGTGAGCGTAGAGAACCGGAGACCCTCTTTACTGGAAACAAGGCATTCCATCTTAGTCCTCAGAGATAACAACGCATCTGCATTTTGATTCTTGATCAAGTATAAATGTAGATGTCTATGGGCCATAGGATCTAATCTCCATCAGGTGGATTGTGTGCTCATTCGTCACACTTATTCTATTAAAAAAGTCTATTTTTAGTCACAGAAAAATAAAAAAAAAATTGCATAATTGCAACAATTATAATTAATTAATTAAAAATATAGAACTCTGTAACTAAATGTACATGTGTGAAGATATATTCGCCGGTTTTCTGTATTTTCACAATGAAATATACAAAAATTCAGAAACAGTCTTTTAGACGCCCGTGTAAGACACCAACTTCCCTCACGCCCCTTGTGATTTATTCCATACTACGCGCTATAAATATGTCCAGCGCAACACTATCTCGCAAGTGCTGGGCATTAATGGCTAATGACATAACACTAGATTAACGTCTAACAAATCTAGGGCAATAAACTTTTAAGTATTTAAGTGCACGAGAAGATATCATAACTGCTTCAAATTTCCCCGAATATATCTGGAAATGTCATCTAATATATAAAAAAATTACGTGGTAGAGCCATGATTTTAACGTGGTAGAGCCATGATGCAGCTATATTACTAGTATAGTTATAGCACGAATGGATCAGCTCGACCGGGGAAGGACCACGTTCTCACAGAATACCAGCGTAAAATAGCAGCGTTATGCTGTGTTTCGTATGATGAGTGTAGAGAACCGGAGACCCCTTTTACTGGAAACGAGACATTCCATCTTAGTCCTCACGGGTGATAACGCATCTGCATTTTAATTCGTAATCAAGGATGGATGTAGATGTCTATCGGCCACAGCAACCACCTACCATCAAGTGGACTGTGTGCTCGTTTGTCTCCTTTATCCTATTAAAAAAAATTAAGTTTGTTAGTATTTAATGCGCTACCATACCATTCATCAGATTGCGCTAAAATTTTGTCAACTTATTGCTTGCACTTGCGCGAAGGTTATAGGCATAGTACAATTAACTTACAGTAGGTGGCGCGCGTATCGTACCGACAAATTTATTTGAAAGATATAATATGTCATTCAACTTCAATGAAAGTGTTATCACTCCTAATTAAACAATATAACTCTTCCCAATTTAAAACGGAATTTCCAGAATTATTTCTTCTGTGGCAGCAATGCGCCGGGTACCAGCTAGTTTGTTATAAAATGTAAGTGACATAAATAATTTTAAATGATTATGTGATAAAGGTTATCAATTCTACCGATTACTATCCTAGATTAACGTTCTTTGGAATTAGATTCACAATTGAACCCGATAGGTGGAGCTGTTGTCGAGATTCAGAAATCATCCGTGCGAAGCCGGGGCGGATCGCTAGTTTACAATATATAAGACACGTTATACGATTAAATAGGAGATATCATCTGCCTCTATAACAGGTGTAATCTTTCCCTATTATATAACGTTTGAGATCTCTCATCTTTAAAAGTACCTAGTAATAAAATTAATACATAAAAATTAAATTTAAGCGTCTGTTTTTTTTTTCTTTTTTTGACCTTGATTTACATGCTATAAAGACATGAATGAATATTTTTTAAATGTTTATCTTTCTGTCTGTCTGTCCGGACTAATCTTCGGAATGGCTGAACAGATTGTAACGAATATTAAAATGAGCAGATAGAGAGTAGTGCCAGGAGTGATCTAGGCTATTTATCCAAAAAAAAATGAAAGAGGATTTTTAAAAAAAAATCGAAAAATTTATAAAAAATGGTCTTTGGTGATTATTTTAAATCTAAATAAGACCACATTAATAGATTATACTCAGGCGAAGCAATTTTTTTTATCGGGGCGGGTCACTAGCATAAAATACAGTTAAAAAAATAACAGTCTATATATTTATTTATGCCCCATTGCTTTTCATATTTCTGTGCTTGTTTTTGTAGCAAAAAGAAAGGCATTTTTTTAATATTCTGTTTTAATCTATACCTATTTACCCTTATTTTATCATACTTGTCTAAAATATTTTCTGTAATCGCCACTCTTGGCAGATGGATTAGCAATATCGATACCCAGTATTTTAAATCTATATCTAGGTAAATAGGAGTTGTTTATCGACGGTACAACTCTATCGTTGTCTAAGGCCATAACATCTATCCTTAATTTCTCAGTCACTTTTTAAAACACTTAAGTACCAATATGGAGCAATGGATAATTAGTCTATGAGGTATCTATGGAGCAGGCTGTTTTTAATAGGCTTTAATGAGTTATTGCATTAATGAATGAATGGACATTTATATAATTAGACTAAAATCAAGTAATACATATTTGTGCCATTTGCTGTAGAAACTATCGGTCCGTGGGGTCCACGTGCGGTGAAGTTCTTAAAGGAACTCCATCCGGTCGTTGCTGCTGGTGATAAGAGGGCTGGCTCTTTTCTCGCTCAAACGCTAAGTATAGCCATTGAGCGGGTAAACGCAGCCAGCGTTCTTGGCACGATACCGCGTGGAGTAGGACTGTTTGATAATTAAATTACGAGTTTTAGTTTTTTTTTTATTACAGTTTTTAGTAATACACAATAAAATAAAATTACAAAAAGTAAAATTGCATATTATTGATTACAGATCGTTATACTACGTAGTATTGTTAGTTCTTATTTGGTTATAGATACTACAGATTTTCATTCACAAAATTAATGGTTGGTCATTTAAACTAAAAGTTTTTAGTATAGCTGAGACTTAAGAGATTATTTTAACTTTTTTTAATATTATTTGACTAAATGAAGGAACTGAAAACTAGTCATTTGTGGGTTGTATTAACTGGCTTTGACTGTAATCACAACCCACTACAAAACGCATATGCAAAGTATAGGCTAACATCGTCTATTATCGGACTTTAGATACCTACTTGTGATATAAATGTACTATTATTTTTAACGAGTTTTTCGAACAGATATCACTAAGTGGTCTTCAAAAATAGAGCCTACTTTCCTTCTTCCAAAGGAAGGCAACGCACGTGCTATTCTTCCGGTGTTGCAGGTGTTCGTGAGCGGCGATCACTTACCATCAGAAGTGTTGGGCCCGTTTGCCCACTCTTCTATAAAATGTATGCGAATTAATCGAAGTTATGTATTCAAATAAATTATTTTACAACGGAGATAAATTTAATTTAGAATATTGAGAGCCGTATTCCATGCCGTTATACTTTAATAAAACTCTAACTAGACGATTTCTGTACATTGTTTATCTAATTTTAATGAGTTTACTATATTAACAGTTCAGATACCAAAACCACAATTTTGGCAATGCGCGTCACACAAAGACCTTTAAACGGATTTAGATGAGACTTTCACTAATAATGTCCTTCAGATCGAATTTCGGTCACGACGGCAAGTCTCAATGGAGACTAGGCATCGGCGCGGGACATAATTATAGTGCCCGAGTGTATGCGCAAGCACAAGTGCAGTCTCTATGCCCTCACTCTCATAGTCCGATGGGAAGGTTATCTGACATGAACGGAGAGAGATCAGGTCAGATAACTGTGATGTGCTTTCCGAGGCACGGTGGTGAGACACGGCCAACTTCCTGACTCCGGGCTGCTACTAAGAATTTCTTGACAGAAAAGCCCAATAACTGATTTTGGCCCAACCCGGGAATTGAACCCAGGATCTTATGATCAACAACCGCATTTACGACCACTAGACTAACGAGGCACCTTCACTATTGTGATACTTACGGGTAGAACCGTTGGGATAAATGTAGATACATCAATATGCATCATATAGGAGCTGGGCTGTAAACCTAGTTGTCTTGATATAACATATAAAACTCTGGGAAAAGTGGTGTTTTTAACTCAATATCAATCGATATTATCCCTTAACTTCATACGACTATGGCGATGCAAAAAAGGCGGGTTGTGTATTTATTTTCTTTTGATGTGCCGTTGTTGCTAATCTTTATTTTACTCATAGACAAGATAATTCGTTATATAATAATATATAGTGTATTAGTGCACATTTATTAAAGTAAGCCGTAAAAATATTGAATTGTAGAGCTACGATGCGAATCAAAGATTTAATTTGTACGTTTTTTTTTTCTAAAAAGTATCTAATTTAAGAGCAAACAGTGAGATATTTTCCTTCAATCAAAAATTAAAGTAACAGCCTTTATAAATCCCACGGCTGGGCAATGTACAGACATTTTAACATTTCTGAGAGGATTTTTTCGGACAGGTAAGAATTTTTGCGCTACCCTGCCGCGTGTTGACGGATACATTTGATTTTATTTCCTTTTATTATAAAAATTGAAGTTTCCTCACGGTGTTTACCTTCACCACCGAGTAAGGCATAAATCAAAATTTAAAAGTTGATTCAGGCGGGGATCAAACTCTAACTATCGAGTTGTATAACTCATTTTGAACTTAATTAATTTTTAGTCTTTTCTTTACCATATATCTACGTTACTACTTTTTAATATATTACTAGCGATCCGCCTCGGCTTCGCACGGTTGATTTCTGGATCTCGACAACAGCGCCACCTACTGGGTCCAAATATCAATCTAAACCATCTATGGACCCATATAAAGTTTCATCAAAATCGGTCGAGCCGTTTTTGTGTTTTGGCGAGACTAACTGACAGCAATTGGTTTTTATATATATATATATATAGAAGATTGTACAGAACTCTTGTTGTTGGAGTCATTAACAACTTGATTGATTTTTATGTTAAAATTGCGTTATAAGTATAAACGTATCTAAAATTAGGTAGGTATACTATTTGAGTTGTAACAGTGGTGTTTTTTATTAAACTAAAATTAGGCCCAAAGCAATAAAGCTTCAAACAGAGTGAATTATCAATTAATCGGCTTTTAAACAATCGACAAAAAATATTTTATGCGTACGGAGTCACGGTCACAGCTAGTATTATATACAATAATCGTCGGTGCGTGTGTTAGTGACCCTGTAACTTCTGAACGACTTGACCAATTTACACCTTATATTAAGTACGTTTTTTGAGACTATGTTTCATAACTTTTAGTTTCCGACAGATGGCGCTGTTGTCAAGTTGTTAACAATTTCTGTATTTATAAACCATAATGATTCATATTCACAATATGTCACTTTTGCACCAAAAAAGAAAAATCACTAAATTTGGACACAATAGGTAGTGCAGCGCTTGTATTTACTTAGTGGTCGATTTTTTTATAATAATAACATAATAATAATATTATTAGTAATAATAGCCCACAGAGCTTTTGGCAAGCTATTGGTGAATGATGACACCACGGGCCATAGGCTTCGCCGTCAGCGAAGATTGCAGTGCGAGGTGTCCCTTTAGTAGGCGAGCACCACGTTTTGATTTATTGAGACGCGATTATGGCAGATGTCCAGAACCTCATCGCAATAGCCCATAATCCGTCGAGCATCCTAACCCCTTAACTCAAAATTTTTAAAATTCTTTCCTCTTTTATCCATACTTTGTGTATATTCTGATGTTGTTCTTCGGATCCACTTTCATTATGGATGCGGAGAAAATTCCTGTGAAAATAATAATAGTGTGAGATTGGATGTTCAATTTGCTCTTTTGCTTACGCAATTAATCATTATCAGTAATAAAACAGCGTACCGTAGTAAGTCCAGATCATAAACACATTAGTTTAACATGAATGACGTAGTTCCATGATAACGCCAAAATATATTAAGTATTCATACCAACAGCAGCCTCTCCGCAACACGACGTCATTTGCTTGTACTAGAAAAATTACCACAACCTTTAGAATCTCGACTCCGATTAAGACTCGTTGATTGATTGATCAAGTTGTTCATATGCGCTGTACTATATTGGTACTGCTAGAACGAGTGGGAGGTTAGAGTTCTACCCTCACCTCTTCGTATTTTCTTTTGTTTTCTACTCTCGTTCCTAACACTATATAATAAATGATTATAACTTTTGATAAAAAGTAATAACCGACTTCAAAATGCTAAAAAAGAAGTTACTTATTTGCTACACTTAGGGTGGAATTTTGTCCCCAAATTTATATGAAACCACCCTTTAAGTATAGCCTATTTCATAAAAAAGAATCATCAATATTGGTTCACAATCAGCGAAGATATCGCGTAACATCTTTTTCAAGTTGGTTAAAAACTCATCACACTAGTCGACATAGATCACTATTTTATAGCAAGCTTCTCCATTATTACGAAAGGCTTGCCATCGTCAGTCATCACAATGCTTGGTAGAAGGATCGGCCTACCTACTAAAAGGCTCTCATCTTTGACGTTGCTCCACGTTGCAGATATTTTACAACTGGCAAAAATCTTTCGGCACATAGCAGTCCCTTGCTGAAAATTAGATAATGATTTATTATCGATTATCGCCTTGCATAGCAAGTGCACATTGTAAACAATTAAATCAGATTATAAAAATAAATAAGTTATTTTTGATCTTATAATTTTATTGATTTCTTTATAATACCTACTTCCTCCACTTACAAACAAACTTAAGCATAACATCTTAGAAAACATGAAACCAATAAGAGAATAAGTAAATAAGTATTTCCCGGTCCCCACGACACCCACACGTTTTCTAAGCGGGCAGCCAGTCTGAATAACATTTAACCCCTTTGAAATGTAAAAGCATTACGGAATGAAAAAACAGCACTTATGTACCCCGCGACGCAGATAAACCATCTCTCGTACAAAGCGCACAAAGATACAATGCCTCTGAAAGGGTTCAAGAACGCACTTTTAAATTAACAGTGAAAAACTTCATAACGTCCTATGTTACATCTTAAATGCAAACTAATATCAACTCTGAATTATAACAGTTATTAAATATGATAAATCATTATCCCTTGAAGACGTAATGTGCTTTAATATATCTGAGGTTGCAATACTCTTATTTAAAATAGAGCCGTTTACATTTTTCCTTTTCATGTCATTGTCTCTGGTCGGCAGCGCTTGCAACCGTCACGTTCCAATTTTGAAAAGTGTTGGAACAAAATGGTAGATGCTTTGTACATTGCCCTCGCTCCTGCTTTAAGTTTGGTAATTTAGCAGATGGTTTTTTTTTTTTTATTCCGACTAGTACGTGTAATATTGTATCTAGTTAAACTCATAAACTAGTTAATAATATTTCTCGCTGTAAACAGAAAAGAAAAGGGAATGGATATATGTTTAGAACATGATTCGTAATTATTCATACCGCATACCAATGTCAAAAATATCATTCCAGTTACAAGAGAAGTCATAGATACAACCTTCCATCAGCGAAGGCTGGTAACCAAATTGGAACATCACCGTGCCGTGTTTACAACTCAACAAAAAAAACGTTAATAACAAAGAAGCCGAATTTAAATTCCAATCGAACTTTGACACATGTCTGCCACCATAAACAATGGAAATTCAAATCATCGTCGTTCGACAGCCGCCGACCTAATGCGATTGTGGCGTGCGCTCCGTACTCTATGGCTCTTCATCTATAAATAGGAGTCTTTTCTTTCGCTTTTTCTTCACAAAATCTGAGTCGAGATCGGCCGATAAGTTATCTCGTGTGAGATGGTCTCAATATCCACAGATGGCCTTGCGCTCAAGTAATCTCTCGGCTCGATGTGGTTATTTTTGTCATTTTTTGCTGTGTCTCCTTTGAAAACTTCGCTTTGTAGTCTAATAAGGACATTATTTTGACGTGGATCACGCCGTCGTAATAATGTAAACACTGATTGAGTACAGATAAATAAAACAATCGGTATGACATGAATGTGGGATTTTTTGTGATGTTACGAATTTAAGTTTTGAATTTGAAACGTAGAGTACCTATATGTATATAGAGAGAATATTTGCAGCTGTTAAAACACATTGTTATTATAAATACAAGACGCATGAAACATTTTAACAACTACTCTGACTTGGATAAGATGGCACTAAATATATATTAACCCATATTAACCATATTAACTTATACTGAAAGCGAATGAAAATTTGAGTAGGATGCCGGCACGGCGATCGCCGACCCGTTTGTTAATCTATGCTAATCTCTCTGCTATCATATTATATATGAGATTTGAACCCAGGGTTTGTGAATGGTCAGATGATCTAACCTATCCTCTGAGTCATCTCATTATACATGAATATTAGACACAAACAAACCATTCATGCCTAATCGTACCCATTCGTGCTGCAGCTTCTTATAGCCTGCAGCGTCACTCTACCGCGTGAACAATAAATCTAATTTTAACAAATTACATTAATGTAATTTTTACTAAATTATTTAGTAAAATATTACTAAATGTACAAATATTTTATTATTAATTTTTTTGCTTCATTTTTTTAAATTAAGAATGAAAGTGCTAGTAATACTATTACACGTCATTATGGCAATTAAGTGACGCCCTAGACGCTATCCAATAATGAGCCCTTTTTGTTTTGTAATGGTAATTATTGAAAAAAAAAATTATCCGTGATTTGTTCTTAAAGCAGACTCAGTCGAATTCTGCTGCCCTAGAACCTTACCTTACTTAGTTTAACAGTACTTTTTTTTATGGAAGAGGAGGCAAACGAGCATGCGGCTCGCCTGATGGTAAGTGATCACCGTCGCCCATGAACATCCGCAATACTAGGGGAATTGCAGGCGCGTTGCCGGCCTTTAGGAGGAAGTTTACTCTTTTCTTGAAGGTCCCTAAGTCGTATCGGTCCGGAAAAAGCACTGCCGACAGTATATTCGACAGTTTGGTTGTGCGAGGTAGAAAATTCCGCGTAAATCGCACAGTAGTGGACCGCCAGCCATCGAGATGATGAAGATGGAATTTCTAGTTCTGTCTCAGTGTACAATGGTGAAATTCAGCAGCTGTAATTAACCCGAACAATTCAACTTCCGTTAATCACTCCAACGAAACTAAAAAAATACTTAATTTAGAAGCTGTTCACGATAATAATAAACGGATTCGAACACACCACTTGTTTGTTTCGCAGTCAAAAATTCACTTCCAACTTCTTAAAATATTAAAATAATAATAATTAAAATATATAGATAATATAATAATAGTCAGAATAAAACCCTTAAATGGTGAAATAAAAATGTTAGAAAGAAGTAGTTAATACCTATTTATTTGTTCACTTACGTACAAAAAACATGCTCACTGAAAAATTATGTTGTTGAATTCCTTCGTTATAGATTTATCACTTAACTTTGAACAAGCATAACAACTTCGAAACCACTTCAAACGTTTTAATTTTATTTCACGTCAATGCCATTAAATTAAGCTGTAAAATAACCATATCAGTCTCGTTATAAAGCTGGTGATGTCACGCCAGAAAAATGGCTTTTAGAACGTTCAAGGGCTTCTGATAAGCTGCACGACATCTTACTGTTTTAAAATTATGAACACAAAACATTCAATTATTCTATTCGTGGTCTTTGAGCGTTTCAATTTGAATTAAGAACATTTTAATTCGAAAGACTTCAGCTGTGCTGTTATATTATAGTCACTCTACATTTTGACTGTCTTGTCAACTGGTTGGTCTAGTGATCGTAAGCGCAACTGTTGATCATGTGATCCCAGGTTTAAATTCCGGGCGAGCCAAAATCAGTTGTTGAGTTTTGTATCAAGATATTTTCAGTAGTAGCCCGCAGTTGATAGGATGGGGTGTTTCACCCCCGTGGCTTGGAAAGCACGTAGATCTTGTAGCTGATCTCTCTTTGGTCGTGTCGGATTGGCGTCAGATTCAACTATAAGAGTGAGTGAATAGAGTGCATCTGTGCTTGTGCATACACTAGTGCACTATAATCTTCTCCTGCGCAGATGACTTATGAGACTGGCCGCGGTGAACTTCGGTCTGGAGAACGTTAAAGGACAAGGACAATCAGTTTTAGAAATTTGTCTCCAGTTCTCTTACCATACAAAATACAGCAGCATTAAGCTGTTATTTTACGCTGGTATTCTGTGAGAGCGCGGTCTTTCGAAGGTCGGGCTGACCTATTCGTGCTACAACTATATTATAGCTGCAGCATGGCTCTATCAGGTATAATTGTTATTGTTTTATAGTATAATTATTGATGTTATTAAGTTTTATAGCACTTTATAGTACTAACTATAGTAGTTTTATGGTTTATATTACCATCATTTTTTATATTAGGTAAAACTATATGGCATGACTCTTGAACCTAAACAGTGACAACGCACTTGAGGCTTTTATTTCTATTTTGTCTTTTTTTAAAGTTACCTTAACAATAAAATTCTCGCCTGTATCGTGGAGGCGTTATACGTGCGTGCGTTATTTGTAGGTCATACAAATGCTTGTTCGGTGCGGGATTGGAACCTGACTTAGAACTCAGGATTATGTTTAGCTCTAGACTTTTCTTAACAGACTGATGATGATATAATGATATCTTATGGTGTATGTAGCGCACTGATCATATATGGAATGTCCTCGTATATGGTTTAAATGTGATGCGATGGTAAAAATACAAGATTGCGCCGACCAACTTTAGGAAGTCTGCCACTCGCGCCGGTTTGTTATTTTTACTTTTAGTCAGTTAGTTAAAAAAAGTGAAATTAATTACGCTAGCCATATGGATAGAGCTAATTGCGTAACGGAGTTAAACTGTAATATCGCTCATTTTCAATATAAATGATTTTTCTAAATTAATGTACCTATGCGTAATTAATCACAAAATCAACTATAGGTTAAATTCAATAATTAAACAAGAAAAGTGTTATATAGAGTTATGTTATATATAGTTATGTTATATTATATAGAAACGAAATTGAACAACAACCATAGCTTTTGCAAATCTTATTAACCATTAATATGTTTTCTGTAGACTGTATATGCTTTCTGGTTTTTAAGTAAAGAATAAATCGTAGAGTTGTTCTAATACAGAGTTTAAAAAAATAAAAGAAATGTTTTATTTTGTCTATTTAAAGAAAATATATATCCAAATAAGGACAATAGATGTGGTTATAATTTTGTTTTAATAAAATGCACTGCCAATGGCTTTGTTTATGTCTGAGCGCTAATAAGTTCAGAGAACCCTCGAAATAGAAGTGACGTTGTAAAAAAAATGAGTAGAGTCCAGCTGAGACAATCTCCGTACATATCCCTTATCAGTGCAAGTTAGCAAACAAAACATCGCAGCCGGCAATAAGCATAAAACAAAATCGTTTCGACCCCACACACGCCGTCGCCGGAACACTTGGAAAAATCCCTATGGATTTTCCGCACGGGAGAGGCGCGGAGGTCGGGGGAGGCGCCGGGGAAGGAACGTAAAAGAGAAAAGCTGCGAGTTTTTATCTCGGCGCCATAAATTTTATTCGTAGCGTGATTTAGTGCGCAGATTGCCCCCCGCACTCCGCTCACCGCCCCCGCGCCTACGCCTCGCCTGGGTAAGGCTGCTAGTCATTGTCAAAATTATTGCACCCCTATCTACTGAAGCTTTAAATATATGTCCCCGACACATAGCTGTGCCTACAACCCGTTTTGAGGCTAACCACACTTAGGCTTATTTTAACAGGTAGGTTAAAGATTAACAAAAGAAATAGTACTATGTAACAGTACCTATATAGGTATTACATTTTTATAACAAATAAAATTAACTTGACAATTAGAAGTTTTAATTATGCAAGCGGAATACTTGCTGTGCATGTATTTTATATCGACATCCATATCTATTGTATATAGTTGCGCAAACTACTTTCCAGAGTTCTAAGAGGATTGAAATTTCCACTTCAACAATTTGCAATACTTTTACTTGTTCTAAAGAAGGATTAATGCAACGCCAGACCTGTGGCGCCTCTTAAGAAGTTTAAAAAAAAAGAAACACTCTCTCTAATCCTCCATTATTTTTGCTTTCGAAGTAAATCTTCGTTATTTGTCAATACCGAGCCACAAAGGCGCCCAAATACCCGTACTATAGCACTAAAGCATAATACACGCCTCATAATAGTGGAACAATTCAGAAACTTGTTAAAATCATAATGCCCCTTTGTACGCCTCTTGACAGTTCACTTTGTTTGTTTTTTTCTAACTAGGCTTTGGGGCAGTTTCGTATTTCGGCCAGTGCGTATTTCGCTGTGAAAATGACATATTTCTTTTTTCGCCGCAAATTCTGGCGAATCCTCGATCGTTATCGCTTGGACGTATTTTATGTAAACAAGACAAATTTCGTGGCATCGATGTAAATGGGCTACGCAGATGCGCGGGTGTTATTTTTATTGTCTATGAGAGAGTAGGATCTGGAGGCTCGCCATTCGCATTTGATCCGGGACGCGCTCTCCGCACTGTGTCTTATCTCGGATCTGGTTTTATGAAACCCTAAATTTACGACTGCGGTCGAGGGGTGGGAGCCGGCATTAAGCCGACTCTCGACGCTTACTGTTACAGACACTTTTGTCACTAGCAATTCATGGCGAGGCACGTTCGTTAAAAATTCTGTCTGTCGAATTTATTTGCGAGAGGCTCTTCAACGATATATTACGCACCTTATCACAAATATATTGTTATTTTATCAAGTTCAGGTTTAATTCTGTTTAAAAATATTAAATTGATACGGAGAAACAAATTAATCATAAGATATGTCAGTTTTTTTTTCTTTAAAAATAATCGCGTGTAAAGTCTTGAATACATATACACACGTTGAAATAATATACTTACGGGCCTTATTTTATTAGCAATACGATCTCGAAATCTTCTCTGTTCGAAGTAGTTTTCAATTTGATTATTCAACCAACATCATTAAAAGAACGAGCTAAACAATCCACTTAAAATACGGTAAGCCGCGCAGCAGCACGAATGAGTCGGCTCGACCGGGGAAAGTCCACGCTTGCACAGAAACCAGCGTGTAATTGTAGCATAATGTTGCTGTGTTTCATATGGTGAGTCAAGAGAACTAGAAACCTATTTTATTGCTCTTTTACCCATAAAGCTGAAACACAGGAACAGATACTATAATATACATAGATAATATGTGCTGGCTGCCACTTTATCTCTAAAACACATTTAGAATTTGTTAAATTCGGATTTTTTAAATATAAATAAAATAAAATAACAGTACATTTTTCATATTAATATCTGCAGCTCACATTCAAGGTGAAATACACAACTTACTACTTCTCCTAACAAAAATTATGTAGGTCGGATTTCTTATTTTTATATACTTATAATATATTTTTAAGACTGATAGCAATATTTCACGAGGAGGGCCGTAATAGCTCAGGGGCTTAGCACTCGCTGTAAATATTAGGGTAAGTTCGGGGAGTTGGCTATAGTTTTTAACAAGCTATAAAAATTAAAACTACAAAGGTTAATTAATAAAATCAACTTTTCATCAAACCTTCGACATTAAACTCTAAGAAAACACGACATTTTTTTTTATTTTAACATAAACAGTCTCATAATTTACTTTTTTTTTCAAATCACGATTGACCATCTCTCCCGTAGTGCCCGGTAGAGATGGCCACAGTAGCAAAGGAGAGATGGCCAGTTTATTAATCTATATTTTAACCACTCTTTTCCTTTAAGTTTTTGAGTCTTAGCTCATTCTTCCTTTCTGTCCACATAATGAACACTTGTCATCGAATTCAGTCCAATTTTCATGTACCCACAGTTGGCATATAACACATTGAATCCAGTCTTCGATGAGTTGCGTTCCATAATAATTTTCTCCACAACCTACACAGTTATCGAATTCTCTGTTTCCATCTTCCTCATCAGGCGAATTACATAATATTAGTTCTTCATCCTCATCACTACTTTCAGATAACTTTCTCAATGATTTTCTCTTTCTCGGTGCCCGTTTTATTGGTTTTGTCTCAATTTTTTCAAATTTTATTGTTCCTTATTTTTTTTAAGAGTTTCCTTACATTTTCTTATTTTAATATGATCCTCTGAGGTTAAGAGCATGCCAACCTGTTTAGCACGTTTACGTGCTTCAATATTTTTTTGTGGAACTGGTGATATTTGCTTTAAAAGACGTGTTGGAGTCAGATCTGACAAATCGCTTCTAGGAGGAGTGGCGAAGCTAGGGCTCCAAACTAGGGCAAACCCAAGATATGGTTTTGTTGTTTTTAGCAGTTTTATAAAAATACACCAATCTTGATCTGTCTCCACTCTTCAGTTTCATATTCAGTGCTGTCGAGGACGTGTTTTACAAGCACACAGAAGGCATACTACTGCTAGATAGATTGTATGACATATCAGCAATTGCATACCTTCGGTGGCTTTGAAAAAAGCCGTTTGGGTTTGCTTGAGCGAAAGAAAAAGATATTTACATACAATACAATACATGAACAAAAGAAAAGCATGAACAAAGTACAAACAAACTATGTACAAAATTAAAAAACAAATTATTTATATTCTAAATCGAATCATCTCTTTTTCTTAAGGAAAGATTTATAACTGTTTTCAATTGCGATATTGATATGTCTGAAAGACGCTCTTGGCTTTGTGTATTTCTCAAATAAGTATGGATGCGCTTCAGAGATGAGAAAGCACGTTCCGCGGAGGAACTTGTGGCTGGAATAGTTACAACAAGATAAGCTAACTTTAAAAGCTGGGGAAAGGCCTCTTCAAGACTATTTTCGTTTATAAAGTCAATGAGTTCGAAAACATTGCAGTCTTTTAATTCAGGGGAGGAATAAAATGAAATCAATTGGTTTTTCAATGTTTGTTTATCAAAATGGTTTGCGTAATTTTCAAATAATGAATCTAATGCCTCTAAAGGAAAATCTGAACGATATTTTTCGAATAGTTTCCGCTCAATAAAATAAAATGATGTGTCTTACCTAGTTTGAAGAGCACCTCCCGCCCTCCCTCAATTGCGTGCACTATCCCCGTCACCACTAATCCCAGCACCACTACTCCTACCACCACTACACTAGGAAAGACACACCACCGACGACAATACGACACGTGTTTCGCCTCTACACGAGGCATCTTCAGGAGTAGTAGACTCTACGATGGCTGACCGCTAAGTGAGCGGCGAGCCAAAAACAGCTGCTATTTATAAGACTCGCCGACGCAACCGCTCCCCACTTAAGTAGTGAGCGTCCGCGTCATGCGATAAAACATGCGACCAATCACCACCTGACGTACGCAGCCGCCTGCTATTAAATTAATAACAAGCCGCTGCGAAACGTCCGCCTACCCTCCAACCACGCAACCAATCGCTGATCACCGTGAAGTTGACGAACGACCATATTGCGAGGCTGTCCGTTATTGGAGAGCAGGTTTAAATATGTTTAAGAGAGGTGAATTAGAAACATTTGTTTGTTCATTCAGCAGTGCAACATTTGCAGGATTTCTTGGTAAAAAACCTTGCAACCAGTCATAACCTGCTTTCTCAGTTTTTCTATTAAATTTGTGATTTAAATTCACTTAAGGCAGCGTCCATGGCTGCCTTAAGTGACTCTTCACTCCAGTTCCCTCGTGAGCTGCATGATTTTCTTTGGTATTTATTTGGCATCTAAAATAAAATATTGTGGTATGAAATACTAAAACCTTTATTAGGTTTTATAAAATCACTATAAATAAAGCAAAATATTGCAAGTTATAATAATATAACTTTCACCATTACACATTAAATATGTAATCGGTGTGAGATGGCCTTATGGCTATCTCATACCGACGATGTATGGCCATCTCTCCTCATCACCCGGGATAGATGGCCACACATTATTTGTAAAAAAATATAAACAACCCACGCGCCATTTTGAGGTTATGTTAGAGTTTGAGTCATAAACTAAGCATAACTTAAAAAAAACACTTATTCTTTATGATATCTTTTCACCAAACTGTGTAACGTAAACCCCTTGAAAACTTTAAGCTCTATACAAATAAATGTACGTACATTTTACTTACATTTTGTTTTTTTCGCCGGAGTTCGAGCGAAATATTGTTCCCACGCACAGCACAAAATGAACTAACGAGAAAGTAGTGCCCTCTGGTAAGTGTAACTGTGATTTTTTTAGTGGCCATCTCTTCCGTACGGCCAACTCTCCCGGAATTACCCTATAGTATGATAGTAAAACGGGTTATATCCCTACCGACACCTATGAAATTGTTAATTGCTATTTTATATGCTGACTTATCACGTATTCCGCGGTGAAAGAAACCATCGTGAGGAAACCTGCATATCTGTAAAATTAAAAAAAAATCGAAGTACCTAAATATAGGCTGTAACTTTACTTTTACTTTTAATTTTTCACGTTGTTAAGCATATCTCAAGATCATGCTTTTTCACTTAAAACCACCTATTCTACCATCTATAGTATATAAAATATTACTGATTTAGTAGCTATATAATATAAATGTTATAGACCGACATTTCGTATCCTTCATCGCCTCATACTTACGTTTTTTTACGTTGAGCTTAATGAATTAATTTTAGGCGGGAAGGTAATTAGAAAGAACGCTATCTATTTCTTAATTGCAAACGTTGCCAGCCAGCACCGGGTTAGTCCAGATACACGCAGATCCTCAATAAATTACGCGAATAAATCCCGGGAAAGAAAAATTGCCCTCTGGAGCACATAATTCTTGCCTTGTCACAAACCCTCCTTATCTGCAGCCAATACCGGATTACAATGCGATTTTTATTTCATACCGTACTCTGAGTTGAGTTGTACTTTCTATACAATATACTTCGTATATATTTAATGATCAGGCTCTGGGTTCGAATTTTATCCGAGCCAAAATTTGGCCAAACATAAAAAGATTTTCTGTTACCCACATAGAGTAATAACGTGTTACAGATATAGGTATAATGGTTGCAGCATGAATAGGTCAGCTCGACTGCGGAAGGAAGGTGGTAGCATGGAATGGTAGGTGCGTACAAAATACTAACGTGAAGTAGCAGCGTAATGCTATTATTGATTAATTTGGTAAGTGACAAGAACCGGAGACTCTTTTCACTGGTAATGAAGCATTCCATATCTTAGTCTTCAGAAGTAACAACACGTCTGTATTTTGATTCGGATATCTCGCCTGTGTACTCATTTGTCACTCTTACATCTAAAAAAGTTTTGCGACTGCCCCCATGTTTCTGACACTGTATTCAAATCTATGTCTGATTTCATCGTAAGTGCACATACTTGGCGGATAGCTTGGGATGTCTGAATAACACCGTTTTTACGTTATCTTATATCTCTCTAACGGTAACAATTTCTATTACATCAGTGAATAATAGTCACATACAACGCTTACAAGCTTTGATGCGAGTAGCGCGTGCCGAAATATTAGGTCCTTACATATGAAATTAGCGTTCTGTCGTACTGACCACTTTGATCTGAAATATCTCCTCTTTGGTTAAGAATTCCAAATTCAAATTTATAAATTCATTTAGCTGGTACATTTGAATTTTGAACAGTCATTCATTTGTTTTTTCCTCATTATTTTATTCTTTGGCGTCGCTTATTACCGCACAAAGGAAAACATGAAATATCGGTATATTTTTTTTTTATAGAAATAGGGTGACAAACGAGCATACAGTCCACCTGATGGTATTTACGAGTACGACTTCTACCGTGGCACCAGTGCTGCAGAACCAGCTCGAAGGATTAATGATGTGTACGACGCTGGTGTCGCAAAAGAAAGCACGGTACGTTTTTGGTTTCAACGTTTTCGTTCTGGAAATTTTGACCTTCAGAACCAACCCCGTGGACGGCCGGAGACCAAAGTGGAAAATGAAGAATTAAAGGCTTCGCAAAGCACTTCAGAGATAGCTGCAGACTTCGGGGTAAGTGATAAAACTGTATTAATCCACTTGAAGCAAATCGGGAAAGTAAAAAATCTTGAACGATTGGTACCTCATGAATTGAGTGAATCGAACTTGCAAACACGCGTCGACTGCTGTGTTACTTTTCCGTAAATCTCTTCATTATTGCTCAACCGACACAATAATGAAGGGATTTTAAATCAAATCATTACTTGTAATGAAAAGTGGATACTGTACGATAATCGGAAGCGCTCATCGCAATGGCTGAACCCTGGACACCTAGCCAAATCCTGCCCTAAACGAAAATTGACTCAGAAAAAGCTACTTGTGAGTGTTTGGTGGACTAGCGCTGGTGTCGTTCACTACAGCTTTCTAAAATCTGGCCAAATGATTACGGCAGATATCTATTGTTAGCAACTGCAAACCATGAAGGAAGAACTAGCTGCTAAACAACCGAGATCGGTCAATCGCTCTAGGCCACTGGTGCTTCACGACAACGCAAGACCATACACTGCACAACAAACAAACACTAAGTTAGATGAGCTACAATTGGAATGTCTGCGACATCCACCGTACTCCCCGGACCTTGCTCCAACAGATTACCATGTTTTCCGGAATTTGGACAACTTCTTACAAGGAAAAAACTTCAACTCCGATGCGACAGTCCAAACCACCTTCAAAGAGTTTATTGATCCTCGCCCCCATGGTTTTTTAGTAAAGGGATCAATGAACTACCTATGAGATGGCAAAAGTGCATAGATAACAACGGTGCATACTTTGATTAATTAAATATATTTTACAAAAAAAATTGACTTTATATTCCCTCGTACAAAACGCCAATTTCATATGTAAGGACCTAATATTTGCCCGATATTAACCAAAAATTGAGTCCGATGAAGCTTGAGTCCAATGAAGCTGTAAGAGCCGCATAGGCTAACAGCATTAACATCACAGAATCTAGATTAACCAAAAACATTTGCGTAGAACACAATTATATTTACAGTTATTAGACGCAAGAAACCAGTATTCAGGGTTATTTTTCAAAGAGTAGCCAGTTCAAATTTATAAATAATGACATACCGTTATTGCAGTTTTTTAAAGTACTAGTAAATAAGGCTTCTACTTTTATTTGAAATTATACCAAATTGAATGTGATTTATGGGCAACAACGTTTTTACCTATCGATCCACCCTTACGAATGTGTGCATGCGCAGTAAAATCTGTTAAAATAATGCATTACCACGCATTTTGAATTTAAAAGATAAAAACGACAGAATATTTGAGATTTTTTTTTTATTAATTTTTCTTCACCATTTGCCTATATTTCTTATTCTGAACCTTCTCCGCAAATTTGGCCGGCTATTGCAAAATAACCTTGTATATATGGACGAACAAAATAGTTAAAGTAACAGCCTATAAATGTTCCACTGTTTGGCATAGACAGAAGGCTATGCCAAACAGTAAGATAACAATAAGAGTAATAAGAATATTGGTGTAAGTAGTTTTTAGAGCTGGAAAAAACAGCCATACCGCCTCGAAAAAAAAATTCTTAAATGTGCAGGTTTCTTCACGATTTTTTTTCACTGCTCAGCTCGTGATAAATCTGCTACCACAGCTATTATATAGATTACAAACCTTCATTCCGAATTTGGTCAGTGCAGTCTCAATTTATATTTTTTTGTAGGATAAGGGTTACAAACGAGCACACAGTCCACTGGTTGCTGTGGCCCATAGACATCTACATCTATTCTCAATTAAGAATCAAAATGCAGATGCGTTATCACCCTTGAGGACTAAGATGGAATGCCTCGTTTCCATTAAAAATGGTCTGCGGTTCACTACACTCACCACATGAAACACAGCAGCGTTAAGTTGCTATTTTAGGGTGATATTCTGTGAGAGCGTGGTCCTTCCCCGGTCGAGCCGACCCATTCGTGCTACAACTATACCACTAATATAGCTGCAGCGTGGCTCTACCACGTACATGGAAAACGATTCCACAATATAAAATTTCTATTGTGAAGTAACTTTAAAAAGTGCATATCCCTATCCATGTATGTCTATCAGATACTACTTCCTTACCTAACTTAAACCTACCTAACCTTGGAATAATTTTCTTCCTTTGTATCACATAATTAAATATAACCGGAACTGATTGACTTCTGATAATTGCAGGAAATCTTCTATTTCATTATTTAGAAAGGAGCTATCTTTCTTTGACATTTGTATTATAAATGTCTGCCCAGAACCGCCACCATTTTTTACATTAGTAGTATTGAAAAACGAGCACATATTTCACCTGATAGTAAACAGAATGCTTTTGTCCACTGACACTTTACACCTGTCCTCGAGTTAAAAACCAAAATGCAGATGCGTTGTCACCTCTGAAGACTAAGATGGAATGTCTCGTTACCAGTAAAACGTGTCTCCGGTTCACGTCACTCACCGAACAAAACACATTAGCAATATGCTACTATTATATAAGAGCATGGTTCTTCCCAGTCATCTTATTTGTGCTGGAGTTACAGCTCCAGCTTGACTCTACCACAGAATACTTTATATACGTCTGCAAGGCACCACCACGTAGAAAATTATTACTCTATGTTCTAGCAATTGCCAATTTTCAAAAAAAAAATCACAAATTTTGTGATTTTTTCAATTATTTAGCTATTATAATGTAAAGGTGGTGAACCATTTTACCAACAAAGCGAATAAATTGTAGGAAATTTTTCATTGCCTTAATGTCATACAAAATTCATTATTAGTCATAAATAATAATTGGTATTCTCAAACTTTGATTACTCATCCTCGGAACAATAATATAATATTATACATGTTTCCCAACAATATCTCCTAATGGACAATGACAAATGTATCCCTTTGTCACCAGAATAGAGACGTAACCATTTTACGACAACAATTGAACAAATTCACGGGAATATCGCATAAAAAATTCCATAGCCTGGTGAAATATTTTGACAAGATAATGAATAGGCAGGTACGGGTCGATCGACGGGTTAATGACTCTTTAATAGATTTAAGATCGAAATTTGCGAGGGATATAGAAATTTTAAAAGCATTTTGTATAGTTGTAAGTTGGAAACGTTATAGAAACTTCAAAGAAAAAGGTTGTTTATTCCGCTTTTACTTGTAAATATTTTATTAAAGCGGAAGTTTTAAATAACAAGTTACAAACAAAAATGATTGAGTAGGTACACGAAACATAAATATTATTCTATATCTAATATTCTAGAAGCCGGTCAATACAAACGTAAGATACTCAAGTTAAAACCTAACACTTTCACTGAATATAACTGGCTCACAATTAAGCTCTGAGCACTGGTATGTGTACCGCTTGATCGGAATTCCACAAGCTTCCTTAAAAGCATATAATGTCAACCCTATTATCGCTAAGGCGTTGCGAATGTCTACTTTAGTTTCAATTACTTCTGACAGTAAAACGTTTGATCATTATCGCCAAAGCTGTGAAAGTAACTATTATAATATTAAGTGCTACATAACAAACTAGACAATATTACCGCAAAATTTTATAGATATCTACACAGTATAAAACAAAGTCGCTTTCTGCCGTCTGTACGCTTAGATCTTTTAAACTACGCAACGGATTTTGATACAGTTTTCATCAATAGACAGAATGATTCAATTCTTCTGTCCGTGTGTATGTAACTGAACTCATCCTAAACGGCTGGACCGATTTTGATGAAATTTTGTATGTGTGATTAAGTTGATTAGAAAATAGTTTAGATTCACAACTGGACCCGGTAGGTGGCGTTGTTGTCGAGACCCAGAAATCAACCGTGCGAAGCCGAGGCGGATCGCTAGTCTTTTATAAATCTTTCTAAATTTACTATTCAGTAAAATAAAAAAAAATCTTTATAATATGTGTATAAACACGTAATTCTATAAAATATCAAACAATTTTGTTTGTGAATGCTATCCTCACGTTGATTTACAATTGCCATTGATTGCCAAGTTTTGTATTAATTGCATAACAAAAAGCGGTGACGTACTGCCGTGTTTGAATTTATTGGTTAGTATTGTCACCAAAACCGTGATCGCACCAAGTAAGCGGTAACATTGGATAACAATAACAATATTTTATTTATCCGAGTACCCAGAGCTGTTTATTTATTGGTTTATTTGTAGTATATTTTCCACAAACGAATCGTAATGGCAAAAAATTACAACTCATTGAAAACCGGTTTTAAAGTAATTTATTATTAAGTATGTCGGTAAATAATAATGGTACTGAAATTTCGTCGAATTATATAATATATGCATGAAGCGTTTTCCTAGAACATTTCCTTGAATTTATACTAAATTTTATGCTGCATTAATTCGTCAACTGTGCTGATTATGTTTGCTGTTATGGGTAATTGATATATTTGTTAAAATTAATTATTTCTAAACCCAGGGTTTGGAAAGTATCTTATTCGGTTAACAATTATGTAATAGACATTTTGAACAACAAGAAAATGCAATTTTAGACTGCAAACATTTGTCGGTAACTACCTGGATTGTAAAAAAAGAGTGTAGTGTAAAAATTACTCATTTTGCTCTACAAAAATATGCACGATACCAAAAGAAAGCGCCGAGCCACTTAACAGTGGCGAAAGTGCGGAAAAAATTTTTTGTTTTTTTTGTGCTCTGCTTAAACCCTTTGTCTTCAAAATACTTGTATATGCTTCGTTTACCCGCAACACTACAAAAGGAACAATCGTGCGTTACAAAAAATTTAATTGAATTTTACGCTTTGTCGAGTAAGATATAGCACGTCGATTTTAAAACGTTTTCATCAAAAATTTAATTTTTTAAGATTTTTTTATTTTAAACTTAATACAGCATGCGTTAGTGATTTTGTTATCTTGATAATTATTGAATTATCTTTATAGCCAAACTAAGTTTAGTTTCATTTAGTAAAATACGATAAATAAAATGCGCATCTGTTTTTACTGTTTAATATGTGTTCTTTTAACGGTTTCCTGCTTTATCTTTACATTAATTCTTACGATGATCTTGAGAATGCAAAGATAAAACTTAATTTTATGAACACAAATCACAGGTTATACTAAGAAATCATAAAATTAATTTAATTTATGTTTTATTGTTTTAACTCAAATTGTTCTAGATTACATAATATCCTAATTATAATACAATTAACACTGTTCAAACAATAACGATATATAGAAACTTAAATAAGAAAGCTTTTTTTAAACAATCAAACATTTCGTATAAATATATAAAATTAAACTTAATGTTACAGCCAATATGCGTCCCACTGCTGGGCACAGGCCTCCTCTCATTTCTGAGAGGATTTTAGGGCAAGGAAGTATCCGCCGCGCTGCCCTGATGCTTGTTGGCAAACTTCACATGTCTTCGAAATATTTTTTTTTAATTTTTTCATATTTCGCATTTACAATTATGTTCAAATTGCATGATAATTCTAAACAAAAATCCTCTATATGAAAACAAATAAATACTGTTAACTAAAAAAATATTTAACTTATTTTAATTAACCGTATTACTCATGCGATTATATTCTTAATATTTCTAAAACATTTAATTTTTCCTAAAAAAAACCTCTACACGTCAAATGTAGGTATGTATAATGTCAAAAGAATACGAGAGTAACATCGCCACACAGAGCGGCGCGCGTCCCTTCTACACGCTCTATTAGCATTGGACAATTAAAATTCGACACGGATTGCGTTGTTTCCAAACAAGACCGTATAACACGGAACACCGACATATTTATTGCAATATGAGATAATTTAACGATGTGAACCCATCCCCCGAAATGATAATTCGGTCAAAGTTTAATACGTTGACAAAGATTACGGCACTCCGCGATCGTTCGGGCGTGATGTTGAAAACGCAATTTCAATTTTATGATCGGTTGAATTGTGAGAAGAATGTTCTTCCCTTGTGCATGAAGCAATTACATGACAGTTAAGCTAATGAAGAACATTGTAATGCTTGTAAAACTGTTTCGGTCTAAATTCAGTCATTGGATCTACAATAATTGCGAAATTTTTAAAAGTTATAAAACCTATTGCAGTATGTAAGTATGTAAAGATGACATCGTTATTTAGCAGAAAAAGACATACGCGTAAAAAAATACCCATGACCACTGTTCCCGAATGCATAAAAAATTAAAGATATTAAGAAACACTCGATAGATAGTACTTAACTTAGAGGTCGTTATCTATGACTACAGCTTATCGTTCCTCGCTAAGCGCATGTGGAGCTGCAGCATATTATTTAAAATCATTTTTTAACCCACTTCAGAAAAAGGAGGAGACAATTCGACTGTATTTTTTATGTGTGAAACGATTTGGATGATTCTTTCTTTATTTGGAAACTGGTGCTTCTCAGATCAAGATCTGATGACTGAAGTAGTTTTTGAGTTATCCTTAATAATGCGAATTTAATTGACTTCGACTACATTAATGATGTTTTCATTTATTTATATTGAAGTCGGTTGTACAAAATGTTTAATTTTACCACTTGTTAAAGTTGTGCCTTATTCTGTTCGACTAATGCCATTCACAAAACGAAATAGGGCATTCGATCCTCTTTTCCACACCCTCATGGTTATTTACAATAAGTAATGCCAAAAAGATTTCATAGTTTCCGATAGATAAGTGCAACCATCTCGTTTACCGGTGACCGGAGGATCTGGTACCAATTTGCATTCCTTCCAATATGGTGAATGGTGATTAAAGCAAATATTTCTTACAACGGCGGAGGCCCATGTCCAGCAGAGAACTTGCAGGCTGAAAGAGAAGAAAAAGAACTAAAAAAAATATTTTACTAGTTAACTATCACCAAAATAATATTAACCTATATCGAATTATATTATTACAACACGAAGCAATAAAACATTTATTACTTCTGTATCAGGAACGTTTAGGAACGCCTCATTACTGATTTGATTCGACATGCAGGGGTTGTTTGGTGTAGGCAAATTTCACCAATTAGCAAACGTTTGATGCAAGGGAAACAAATTGACCACAATGTACATTACATACTAATCCATCCGTCATAGTATATCGAAGAAATTAGTATGTTTGTCCTAAGAAACCCGGACTTTTCCAGTCTTAATTCCAATAGTTTTAAAACTAATGGCACACTTCACATATTTTGTTATGAATATATTACATAATATTGTTTTTTTGTTTCGGAAAATATTAGAATTACATACACGACTTACAGACACATTTATTATATGTTTAGATTTAGTTTGACCGCCTCATTAGTCTAGTGATCGTAAGCGTGACTTCTGATCATGTGGACTCTGGTTCAAATCCCGAGTCGAGCCAATATTGGTTACTGGGTTTTCATGTCAAGAAATTTTCAGTACCAGCCCAGAGTAAGGAAGTGGCGGTGTCTCATCACGTGCCTCGAAAGCCGTTAAGCACCTAAAGCCATTGGTCCTGCCCCTGATCTCTCTCCGGTCGTATTGAGTTGCCGTCCCATGAAACTAGTAGGGTGAGGTATGAGAGTACAATCGTGCTTGTGCATGCCCTTATTTACTACAATCTTGTCGTGCGCAGAGGTCTAGCCTCCGTTGAGACTGGCTAAAAAAAAGGAGAAATAACCGTGTTTTGGCGGCGTAAAAATATTCACTGCCCCATATCGTCCCGTGGGTGTAATGCGTGACAGAGGGAAACAAATAAGGAGATGGGCATCAGCGCCTTCTTAATAACAACTAACAACTTATAAATTTAAAAAAATAAAAAAAAACATGCGTGTGTCGTGGAACACTCGGTTGGAACGAAGTTCCTCTCGTAGTATATTATTATTGATAAACGTATTATATTATTGATTAACAAATACAAATAAATGAATTACAAATAATGAAATAGGTTTATATTTATAACCTCTTAATAGATATTAAATTTTATTTGATATGCCGAAATATTTCAACATACAAGTAAATTAAGGAATCATTATATTCACTAATATGAAGAATGTGTGTTTGTTTGTTCGTATAATATTATGTGTTATTGGTTGGTATTCCGCTTTTTCTGTGCTATTGTAAAACTTGGTTCGGGGTCATGAGCCGACAATAACTCGTAGAACCAAGTCTCATAAGATGGAATTTTACAAGTGAACACCTATTATTTTTTCATGTTTTCATTTTTCAATTTTACTATTATGATGATGCGCGTAAAAGCTTGTATTTTCATATCCTTAGTTGATGTTTTAATTGGTTTATAACCTTGCCGAAGCTCCGAGAAAACATGAATTTTAAGCTTTATTTCTTAATCATTTACATGTTTACAATTTAGATGACCTTAAAGATGGACAAATAACAATTCATTAGTCCACTCTATTCACATTACAACGGTCCTCAACAGATATCAGGATGCGATCGGAAGTCGATTCTTATCTTGATCGCTTTGCGACAAGGCCTTTTAGTTTATGAAATATAATATGATTAATTATAAGCCTAGAGGCACGGGAGCATTCTTGAAATTTCCTTTTAATTGTTAAATGCTTATTCCTTTTGTTTCTTAAGTTTATTAAGATAATACTTTAGAAATATTATGAAAGCTGCAACGCGGAAATATATCTTAAATATAAATTAAACAGCCACATCTTGGTGAATCTCCCTGCTTACGTGAGGTCAACCATGTATGTCCAGCAGTAGAATCTTGACGAGTTATGAGTTAACTATATATTTTTCGAAAGCCCTAGTGGTGTATATATTGTAATTATGCAAAATACCAAAAGATTTCAGGCGATAAAACCACCCCAGCCGCGCCCGTATTCTGTATACTCTGATCATATGCAATAATAAAGGTGGTGTACGGTCGGAAAGAAGTAAGAATAAAGATATTTAATGAATTAAATTAAAAACTCGACCAAAACCTTTGGCAGAAAATAGATATTGGAGTAAAAACAGTTAGGAGTAGATACCTCTTCAGAAATCGCGTCTCTTAAAAATATCTAGTACGGACTTTGTATTAATTTGACTGCCTTGTTGGTCTATTGATCGTAAGCGCGATCGTAAGTTCGAATCTCGAGTCGATCCAATAAAATCAGTTATTTGGCTTTTCTATCAAGGAATTCTCAGTAGCAGCCAGAATCAGAAAGCTGACGGTGTTAGCCGTTGATCTAAGCCGTTACAAGCCGTTGGTCCTGTGTCTGATGACTCTCTGGTCTCCCACCGGACTATGAGAGTGGGGAAATAGCGAGTACATCTGTGTATGCGCACACACTTGTGAACTATAATCCTGTCCTGCGCAGATGACCTCCGTTGGGACTGGTCGCCGTAACCATAATTCGGCCTGGAGGACATTATTATGTTACAGACATCTAGTTTTTCTATAAAATTTCAAATAATACAAGACATTTTAATACTGAATTCCTTAATTAACTTTATTGTTTTGGAAAAAAAAAATTTCCTCCATACTATGATTTTCTCCTGTATCGTGGAGGCAGTTTTCATACATAACGACAAACATTTAGACCCGGAGCAATAATTTGTAGGCCATACAAATCCTTGTTCCGTGCGGTGATTCAAAGCCGCGGCCCTCACCGTCGCAACTCAATGCTAAGCCATTGCGCCACGGAGCCGTCCTCTAATTTTAAATACGGCCCCCTAAATCTAAATATCGTTATTAGTTTAATCCAAGTACGCCGTCTGCAATTCCTGGAGTCGTCTAACTCGTCCTCTGAGTAGCAAGAAGACCAGCTCCATGGTTCAGCATCAATCACGCTTTTACTTGCAATGTTGCATTTAAAAAAAATTATATAAGTCATATTTTTTATCATTCATCGATACTTACGTAAATAAAGTATATTTAATAAGCCATAACTGATTACGTAGATAACTTGTTTATACCACCCAAGTTGAAATCGTAGATATGATAACGGATTATCGACTTCCAATGCTACCGATAGCGAGTTTTAATAACATAACATGATTAAGTCGTTTGCTGTTATGGAGGCATACATTTTTTTACAAGGTGGCGTAAGTGGTTGCTGCGGCTCGTAGACACATATCTATCCTCGATTAAGAATTAAAATGCAGATATGTTTCCCTGATAACTAATTTATGCTGCCATTTTATGCTAGTTGATATTTTTTATAGAATAAAGGTGACAAAGAGCACACAGTCCACCTGACAGTAAGTGGATGCTGTGGCCCATAGACATCTATATTCATCCTCGAATAAGAATCAAAATACAGAAATCTTGTCACCCCTGAGGACTAAGATGGAATGCCCCGTTTCCAGTAAATATGGTTTCCGGTTCTCTACACTCACCATACGAAACATACCAGCATTAAGCTGCTATTTTACGCTGCTATTTTACGCTGGTATTCTGTGAGAGCATGGTACTACCCCGGTCGAGCCGATGCATTCGTGCTACAACCATAATATAGCTGCAGCGTGGCTCTACCATGTATAAATATTCCGATGGTTACAAGGTAATAGGATCCTTTTCTGCCTAGGACCCGGCCAGGTATGTACTACGCTTTTGCCTATTTCTGGCGCCAAGCGGCAGTGCCTGCACTGCTGTTTTCCGATCTAAAGAGTGTAGAGAGTCAGTTTAATTATACGCTGTAAGGCCTTTGGCATTAAGGCCAATTGTATTTATAAGAGAACAATAAAGTGTATTTCATTCATTCATTTCATTCATTCATTCATAAGTCGTTGATGATGATAGTCGTTTGTCGTTGATAGTTAGTAGATGATAATCCATCTTTAACTTTCTGTTTGAAGTTGGTTACTGGTTTCCATAGGCTGCAGTAGCCATTTGCCATCAGCTGTGAGTCCGTTTGTCACTTCAATTTTATTTTTAAAAAAATCTATGAGAGAGTGATCCTTACTCAGTCGAGCCTAGTTACTAGTGCTGTAGTCATAATACAGCTGTAGCGTAGTCATGCTACATAAATATTTTAGTATTAAGAAAATGCAAACACACTTGCATAATTGTTTTTATAAGGCAGCAACCCGTACACCAGTACCAACATAACAATATAAATCTACATGTTAACGAATTATGAATAGTGAGTTTGGTTACTTCGAAATCTCAATAGTATCCGAATTAGCTAACACGGTGGACAAAGCTAGTCGAGTGCAGGTAAATACATCAAAATTAATTAAGGGGGCGACGGGGACCGCCCGCGAGCTACCGTCCCGGCGGGGCGCCCCCACGTGACGACTTCATGCGGCTCCGCGCTGCTTCCCGGAACGCGCCGGGATTTAGTGAGCTAGCCACGACCTACCTGTACGTGATGTTATGACTAGCTTAGTTAATATAAATTTACTCAATACGTTAATGGGAATGTTATTCGTTGTCAAGAAAATTATTCTTCGATTAAACTTTTCATTGCTTGTTTAGTTCTTCCGTTTCACGATTGGCGGCTCCTTGGCGCAGTGACTTAGCAATGAGTTGCAGCGCTGGGGGCCGCGGGTTCGAATCCCGCACGGAACAAGTATTTGTATGGCCTACAAATAATTGTTCCGGGTCTAGATGTTTGTCCTTGTGCAATTTATGTTGGTAAACTGTTTTAAAAAAAAAACGAATTAAAAAAAAGGATTGCGTGATTTAGTTTGTAAGCCAGACCTCTTAGTGGATGGTTCTAAGTTTAAATCCCATTTAGCCCTGGATATTACTTCATATTATTTTAAATTTTCCGCTCCGCTTTGTTTCTTATGAGTTTTAAATTTACTAACATAAATTTCTCATAGAGAAACCACGACCCAAAGCCAAACGATGAGTTAATGCGGTACTACGGAGCCATCCAAAGTGATCCTAGAATCCTTAAACTGCATCCGATCAGAAACCACTACATCAAATCAGATTCTTACAAGAATTATTATTTTACAGGTATTGATAAATAGATGGACTTTCGCATCTTCATAATGATTTTTCTCAAGCTTCGTTTAAAGTTTATGAAACTGATTTGACTGCAGCCCATGAACACCTGCAACCAATTTCAAACACCTAAGTTATCGATGCTTTATCACTTCTGAGGACTAAGACGAAATACCTCACAGGCTGTATAATGGCTCTTTGTACCCTTTTTTGCCGTCTTTTTTGTTCTTCTAGAGGAGACGTAAGAAAAGCCTAGTGGCTTTTCTTACGTTGCTTACGCTTTCTTACGTCCCGTATATTATGTGGTAGTCCACATAATATACGGGACGATCATATGGAGGTCGTTAGAGGCGTCAAAGGGAAACTGAAACAGGATATGGTATCTCCATGATAACAGCCCAAAATAATAAAAATTGCGGTAGCAAAACCGCCTACCAAGCGTAGCAACTATGCCGAATGTGAGGCTATATATGAGGGAGACCCATACTCAGTAGTCGACTTTTTATTTCTAATATCTCAAGTGTGCTAATGCTATTAAATATTTTAAATACTACTACTACCTCCAATATTTTAAATAGTAGTAGCAGTAATAGGGTTCTCATTTTTTTTAAATTATTTTACATTATTTTTAATTCCTTTATCAAAAATAATGCAAATTAAAATATATAACTTTAAAAGTAAAATTGACCTTAACATTAAATTCATTACTAACATTAACATTATTGAATTACTATTATTCATTATTAATATCACTATGTATTTAATTTTAGTTGATATTATATTATTAGGTAAGTATGTCGTTGTTATCGGGCGTCGCGTCGATGTGTCTTTGCGACACGAAGGCCTCCTCCAGCTTTCTCCATTCTGCTCTTGTTTCAGTTTTTCTGTGCCATATTGGACCTGCATGCTTTTTTAAGTCATCAGACAAACGTTTTCTTTGTCTTCCTCGTTTTCTTTTTGTTTAGTATCTAGGGGTCCATTCTGTTATATCTTTCGTCCATTTATTTCTATTCTCTCTCATCATGTGGCCTACCCACCTCCATTTGAGTTTTCTAGTTTTAACTACTACATCTTCAATTTTGGTAATTTGTCTTAGATCTACAGCTCTCTTTCTATCTCTTTTTGTGTAACCCAGTATACTCCTCTCCATGGCTCTTTGGCATGTAATCAGTTTTTGGTTTTGTTTTTGTGTGTTTGCCCAGGTCTGGCACCCACTTCACTTTTCATTGCAATATTATATTGATTGCCTTTTAGCACTTCTTTGAGGGACCAAAATCTCTTCCAGGCATTGGCTACCCGTCTTTCAATCTCTGAATCCATTTGGTTGTTGAAGGCGATAAGTTGGCCTAAGTATACATAGGAATTCACATATTCTATTTCCTCCTCATCTACTGATATACTTATTTGGGATCTGTTTGTTACTATCTTTGTCTTTGTTTTGTTTATTATTAGTCCCACCTTTTTACATTAACATGATAAATCTTGGAGCATATTTTTAAGGCTTTTCGGGTTCTTTGTTATAAGTATTATGTCATCTGCAAATCTTAAATGATTTAAATGTGTTCCATTTATGTTAATCCCTATGTTGTCCCATTCCATCTTCCTGATGACTTCCTCTAGCACGGATGAAAAAGTTTTGGTGAGAGTGGGTCTCCCTGCCTCACTCCCCTGTGTATTGGAAAAATTTCCCCTTCTGCTTCTAGTTTGATTCGTGCTTTGCTGTTGGAATACACATTTTTTATTATCCTTATATATTTATTTTCTATTCCTTGATTTTTCAGGGCTTCCCAAATGTACTGATGTTCCAGGCAGTCAAACGCTTTGTTGTAGTCTACAAATGCCATGTATAATGGATAATCGTATTGTTGACATTTTTCAATGAGCTGTTTTACCACATGTATGTGATCAATTGTTGCAAATCCGATCAGAATCCAGCCTGTTCTCTTGATTGTTGTTCTTCAAGTTTTTGGTAATGCGTTTCAGTATTATTTTTGAGAACAGCTTGTATATGTTGGACATGAGACATTTTTAATTAGTGACACATTATTTGTTGATACGTACGTCATATTATTTTGATAATATGTATTTCTGAACAATTAAAAAGAGACTAGCTAGTGCCTCAGACACTGGGAATCCTAATCCTCCCTAATCCTATATTTATTAATTTATTATTTAATGCCAAGCTTGATTGCTTACACACGGTGCTCCATTTTAATCAAAAAAGCATAATCTGGGGATGAACAAATATCGGTTTCACCTCATCGGACCAAAAGCCAACTCACTGGTGACGGGTCGTAACTCTTCAATCTCTTAACGATGCAAAGTGTATGTTTTTAGTTTGACAAGATTACTGAGCTCTCTCTCTCTCTCTAACTCTTTCTTTTGCACGCCTCACAACGCGAGGGAGTGCTCTACTCTCGATATGTGGCCATATCTCGATTTCGCTACATAAAATCGTTCTTATGCTTTTAGCTAGACATCAAATCCATATTATTATTAACGTTACAATAACTACAGACATTGAATTATAAGATTAGTTTATTTTCTAATTAATTTACTTTAGATTACATAACAAAACAAAAAAATTTGGAAAACCCAAAAGTGCAAGCCTCATGAGCGTTTCATTTAATTTTGATGAAAAAATAAAAATAGTAACGATAATTTTTACAAAAGAAAAACAGAGAATCTGATCGACTTTTATTAATAACTTTTAAACAGTGTTGAGTTCAATAACAAAAATCAATAGGGATCCTCCTTAGAATATATGGAATCTTATTTAATGCTATATATCTCAATCTATGACGAGAAGACTCACCGACGCACAGACCAATGGACGGCAGGCCATATATTTTTTCAATTATATTTTTTGTTTGAACGATTTTATGTAGCGAAATTGAGGTATGGCCACATATCGAAAGTGGAGCACTCCCTCACGTTGTGAGGCGTGCAAAATATCGTTTGGTTAACATCACTTTGGTTAAAATTATCGTCACTATTTTTATTTTTTCATCAAAATTAAATGAAACGCTCATGAGATATTCTTTGAAACATTCTCCTCTCTACATTAATGTTGATGTTCAGGAGGGACAGTGCGTTACAGGCTCAAAAATACCCATAGTACAGAATAAATAAATCCTAATTTATAATTAGGTGAATGTAAGCTGTTGTGTCGATCAACTATGACCCAGAAGCCAATGGATAGATCTAACTCGGCTTGGCAGCGTCCGGAAGATCTCGACACATTTTCTCGTCACGTATAGGAATACTTTTGAGGACAAAACTAGTGATGACAAATGGATTTGAGATGTGGCCCTTCACTACTGGCCGTGTTAGGAAGCCCACGTGGCCTATTAATGCTACTTATATATTGTAAGTGTGAGCTTATAAAAGATGATAATTCGCATTGCAAGAGGTCGCTGATGCATGAAGTTATTGCATACAATTCGCTTTTAAACAACAAATAGAGTTAAAGACGGGGAAATGATTGATGCAAACCTTTGGTTGGGTGGCTGGTTTATCTACTGGCGCAGTGGAGGTGGACTGTATTTTGTTCTATTTCGAACATCAGGGTCGTGTTTTGATGCTGTCTTAAGTGAAAACCTACATTCATCAGTGGATATGTAATAGGCCGAAGTAATGATAATGATGAGCAATTTCTAACAAGATTATGATATTACATATGATAGTGCCTATCAAAAATCTACTGCTGAACATAGTATTGCTCATAGCTTGTCTCTTAAGGGGGTATTTGTCATAGATGCCACGCTTGGCAGGTGGGTTGGCAACACCAATTTATTAATTATTTTAAGTTGTTGTCAGTAGGATGCTGCTGCCCGTCCCCTGTTTCATTTCTATTTATAACCTTTTACGAAACCCTCAGATTGAATGCATGAAGAAGATTCTTTTTACTTGTGGAAACAGAGGCCCACAGAAACAATATAAGAATCCAAATGCAGATGCGTTGTCACCTCTGAGGACTAAGATGGAATGACTTGTTAACATTGAAGAAGGGTCACCAGTTCTTGTCAGTCAACATACGAAACCCAGTAGCATTATGCAGCTATTTCACGCTGATAATCGGATACGTGGTCCTTTCCGGTCCCCATTTGAGCCGAACTATTCGTGATAAACTTAGAGATGTAGATATCCGTATCCGTAGAACCTGAGTAATCAACGTAGCTTAACGGATTTGTAAGCTGAAATGGCAATGGGCCGGCCATATAGCTCGAAGAACCGACAACCAATGGGGAAGAAAGCTTCTCGAGTGGCAGCCTCGTAGCGGTAGGCAAAGTGTTGGACGACCCCTCACTAGATGGAGTGACGTCCTGGTAAGACGTAGGAAGTCGATGGATGCAAGTGGCTCAGGACTGTGCTTTGTGGCATTCTTTGCGGGAGGCCGATGTTCAGCAGTGGACTTGTGAAGGGCTGTCATGATGATGATGATTCGTGCTACAGCTATCCATTCATCCATCCATCCATTACAGCCTATAGAAGTCTACTGCTAAACATAGGCAGCTCCCATAGATTACCTTATAGGGAGGATTTTGCCTGTTACAGCTATAATACGCTGCAACATGGCTCCACCGTTATTTGTTTGTATTATTTACAATTAATTTTTTTTTCTAATCCACACAGATTCCTAGACAGAAATGGTGTCAACTTACATAACCAAATACACCAACTAAGGTATCCAGACCTGATTATCAATTCACCAGGCGAACGTAGTTGTTTTACGAAATATTACAAATGTCTATGGTTTGTAGTTTTTGTTATGTACCACTTCGGAAGATGGTATTTAGTAATAATTTATCGAAATAACTATTAAAAACAAATAGAAATTATTACAATAGATATAAATAATGTGACAATGATAGTGGTGCGCAAATGTAAGCTGGGCTACCCACTGCGACTCTACCTGTGCAAACATGCCTACAATAGAATGTCCCTAAATCGCCCGCAATGAGTTATTACGAGCGCCCCTTTAAAAATATTTCATCGATTTTATTGTGGCTCCAGTGTCAACCCCGTCTCGACGATAACTATAAAGACTCACATAATTTTTTGTGCAAAACTCTTGTTTCACGCCGCTTTAGTTTTCATAATTTTTATGGCTATTGTAGGGCCGTTTCATTTAATTTAAGATCAAACATGTCCAGAGTATCCAAGATAACATTAACTTTTTTACAACATAACTCTTACACAGGGTTCGTTAAAGTAGATGGTTTATAATGCAGCTTTGAATTTGTAGCTCCATTGCAGAGACGTACGCAGCCTTCTCCCAATTCGCTTGCGTATTTCATGCGACTTCATTAAAACTTTTAGAACATCCTTCATCTTCTTTAGCCCGTAAAGGCCACTGCTGGACATGGGTCTTCCTCATTGAAGAGAGGATGTGCCTCGTCACGCTTGGCAGGCGGATTGGATTTATGCGGAAGGACAATCGCAGTACCAAACATTTTAGCTTCGAGATGCTTATACCGTGATCCATTGGAAACCATAAGGTGTTATTGGCATATACTATAGTCGCATCGTCATTAGGACACTTACGGCAAGAACATTAGGTACTAACATTGCATTACAAGTAACTTGGGTTTTTAATTTTCAAACGATTCTAAAGTTACTACTACCGACAAATAAACATAACAGAAATCAAACTTAAATAATCCACTAAAACTCGGAGAAAAATGAACCTTTATCCCTATCGAGAGTCACAAGAGGTTGTATAGAAGGCTTCAATCGTATCAGTTAACCCGTGCTCACCTGGCTTTAAGCATTCTCCCACAGAAAAAAACTTCTTATAAAGAGATAAATTATTGCATTATGGCTTTTTGAAAGAGTCCACTGCTGCTGAGAAATGACAATATTATTAAAAAGTACGCATCTTTGTCACACTATCTTTTTGTATTCGATATATTGTCGCCATAATAAATGCAGCTCCTTTATGGTTCGAGCATTGTGTCCGTTGCCTTTGTGGACATTATTAAATATATTTTAAAGAGTTTTATTAATGGTGGGCGTCGCAAAGAGAATGTTTGATTTATTTTTTCGACGCGTGTGCTCGGCGTTCCTTAATTTGATATCCTTCAATCATTTGAATAAATTTGATCCGATGCAATTTAATCTTGACTGTTTTAAAATTAAATGGATAAATATGTAACGTTTCTAATTTTAACAAATGTGATATAATGAAACTTTTACCACAAAGTATTTATAAAATTATTTTAAAATTTCATTTAATACAGAAGTACAGTAACAAATCGTTTATTATTGACCTACAACGTGATAATCTCTTAATATTGAGATAAACTTCATTGTCTAGCTTTCCTAACAATTAAAAATATACTTTGTTTGGAAGCCATGAAATAGAATCACCGAATATGATATTATAACATACAAATAAACAATTAAACAATAGTTAACTATTTATTGCTAAAGTTTATAAGTTTTTCAAGTTCCAGCCTATATACGTCCCACTGCTTACCACAGGCCTCCTCTCCTTTCTGAAAGGTTTTTTAGGACAAGGAAATGTCCACCGCGCCGCCTCAATGCGTGTTAGCGGACATCACATATCTTCAAAATATTTTCTTTTATTTTATTTCTTAGATATTTAGGTTTTCTCGTGATGTTTTCCTTCAGCGCGACAATTGAGCGCTTTGCCACTGAGCTACCACTCTTATTGTTAAATATTGTACTGAGACTGAGAGTTAAATTTGAAAGTTTGGTAGCTCATTGGCAGGCCCATTGCGATGTCAAAGCTATAATATTAATTAACTGCCTCTATGGTCTAGTAGTCGTAAACGCGATTGATGATCTTGGGGTCCCTGGTTCGAATCTCGGGTCATATACTACACACTGGGCTTTTGTGCCATAATTTTAGGCATTCATTTCATGAAAAGAGTTGCCTGTGAGTACTCAACGTGCTGGCCAGACGAGTTGGTGAGACCTTCGCACTAGTAATGCTCTCGATCACCTGTGCTTGGGCTTTGGGTTCGCTAGTTTGGGTGTATATTCCGCCATCAGCGGGTCGACGGAACCTTGTTTGCCTATCAGCATTGCCTTGCGTGCAGAAAAATCTCACACGCTTTTTTGTAGCTGCGTCACGAATGGGTCAGATCAAAATATTGAAAGACCACGCTCGCACAATACCAGCGTGAAATACCTCCATAATGCTGTTGTATTTCGTGTAGTTAGTACCGAGAACCGGAAACCTCTTTCTACTGATAAAGAGGCATTCCATCTTAGCCCTCAGTCCTCAGAGCTGACAATGAATTGCAGTTTCATTCTTAATTCAGAAGAGATGGAGATTAAAAGTCAATTAATTCTGGACTTCTTACCACTAACACTAACACTATTTTTTATTTATTTTTAGTATAAGGGTGACAAACGAGAACACAGTCCACCCGATGGTAAGTGATTGCTGTGGCCCATAGACAGCTACATCTATCTTCGATTACGAATCAAAATGCAGATGCGTTGTCACCCCTGAGGACTAAGATGGAATGTCTCATTTCCAGTAAAAAGGGTCTCCGGTTCTCTACACTCACCATACGAAACACAGCAGCGTTAAGCTGCTATTTTACGCTGGTATTCTGTGAGAGCGTGGTACTACGCCGGTTGTAGTACCACTATACCAGTAATATGGTTCTACCACGTAAAAAAGTTTATAAATATTATTATTTCTTTTCATAAATTTAAAGCTAATGTCTCCAACAATGGCCATTATTGACAGATAATAACACTTGAACTGTACATTTATATTTAAAAAAAAAAACACAAACTAAAAAAAATTAAAGGGTATTAAAATTCCCACACATCTGTTTAAAACACACGAAAAAATTGAAATATCAGATTTGTTGTTTTGAAACTTGACGCGCCCACCTCATCCGAGTTCGTCTTCAATGCTTTATAAAATCAATTTTGTTACCTTGTATGAGAATCTTTTCGATCTCAATCAGGTACAACTAAAAGTATTTTTTGCTGGACATGTAGATATTTGAAATTTGTTCTTTTGATGTATTGTCCTTTACACCAGCGGTACACTTACATTGTGGTTGTCTCGTTTGATATGCAAATAGATTGTATGGTGTCATTTATCTTCATATCAAAAACTTCTAAGAGTTAAAGACATAAGTAATCAACTATTTGTTATAGTCATGGGTAATATACATTTGAATATTTTTTATACCTACATATAATCGTTGGTGTGCCGTGTCTGTTAGTGATGAACTTCTGACCGACTTGACCGACCTCGAACACAACATACATATTTGTTTTGTCGAGACTTCGAGACGATGGTTTATAACTATGCTTGGATCCGATAGAAACTGCTGTAGTCAAGTCATTAACTAATTCTATACGTAGGCCAAAAAAATCATAATATCGGTAAATAATAAAAAAGTTCGAAAAAAGAAACATTTCAAAAGCTGTACCCGATAGGTGGTGCTAATTATTAATAAATATAAAAATCAATTGCTGTCTTTATTCTCTCTAAAACTCAAAAACGGCTCGATGGATTTTGATAAAATTTACATTCACATTTCGACCCGGTAGGTGACGCTGTTTTCGAGATCCAGAAATCACCCGTGCGAAGCCGCGGCGGGTCGCTAGTTATTAAGAAATTTTACATTTACACTGTAATCAGTCCGGTGTAAATTTGGCGTGAAACTCATCGCGCTACTTTTTTTTATAGGATAAGGGTGATAAATGAGCACACAGTCCACCTGATGGTAAGTGGGTACTGTGGGCCATAGACATCTACATCTATCCTCGATGACGAATCAAATGCAGATGTGTTGTCACCCGTGAGGACTAAGATGGAATGCCTCGTTTCCAGTAAAATAGGTCTCCGGTTCTCTACACTCACCATACGAAACACATTATCATATTTTACGCTGGTATTCTGAGAGAGCGTGGTCCTTCCCCGTTTGAGCCGACCCATTCGTGCTACAACTACACCAGATATATAGCTGCAGCATGGCTCTACCACGTAAACACTTACCAGAAAGGTCATAACAACGTCTGCCGGGCCAGCTAGATTCGATACCAATTTAGGGCTTTTGTTAAGTAAATGAGTGTGAGACACTCACCATACGAAACACATTATCATATTTTGCTGGTATTCTGAGAGCGTGGTCCTTCCCGTTTGAGCCGACCCATTCGTGCTACAACTACACCAGATATATAGCTGCAGCATGGCTCTACCATGTAAACACTTACCAGAAAGTCATAACAACGTCTGCCGGGCCAGCTAGATTCGATACCAATTTAGGGCTTTTGTTAAGTAAATGAGTGTGAGACACTCACCATACGAAACACATTATCATATTTTACGCTGGTATTCTGAGAGCGTGGTCCTTCCCGTTTGAGCCGACCCATTCGTGCTACAACTACACCAGATATATAGCTGCAGCATGGCTCTACCATGTAAACACTTACCAGAAAGGTCATAACAACGTCTGCCGGGCCAGCTAGATTCGATACCAATTTAGGGCTTTTGTTAAGTAAATGAGTGTGAGACACTCACCATACGAAACACATTATCATATTTTACGCTGGTATTCTGAGAGAGCGTGGTCCTTCCCCGTTCGAGCCGACCCACAACTACACCAGATATATAGCTGCAGCATGGCTCTACCACGTAAACACTTACCAGAAAGGTCATAACAACGTCTGCCGGGCCAGCTAGATTCGATACCAATTTAGGACTTTTGTTAAGTAAATGCGCTTTACCATCTCCGGCTGCGAAACCACTTACCAGGTGGATTAGTAGTCAAGAACTGACTAATAGTAGTAACAAAAATATAATTTATATTTCAGTATTTCGTTTAAATAGATAAGTCCATGTTACTTTCTTATAATAAGAAAGAAATGAATGAAAATTATTTGATATCAATATGTAGTCTGTGTACCGTGTTACAGTTTGTATGAAACTTTTTATTTTAAGGGACGATTGTTCGAAATATATATTTTTTCTTATTTCTAAGAGAGTGAAATAGGATGTTACAGTTTTTCTCTCGAAGAACAACGCACCGACGCAAACATACTACTCTGTAGACACTATGCTCGACTTCGAAGATGATGTTCGTTTCTCAACATCATTTCTCAATTCCTTGCAGCCTTCTAGATTGCCCCACATAAATTGGTTTTAAAAGTAGGGTGTCCGTTTATTTTATTACGGAATCTTAATCCACCCAAATTGTGCAATGATACACGTTTGCAGGTAAAATCCTTTAAAACATTCATAATGGAGTAATTAGTAATTTCTCATAAAATTTTAATTTTCAATGACGATCAACAAATAACAAGGTCAAACATTCAACGTCAAAAATGATACGAAAAAATAATACTTAATAAATAAACGTTATAAACTAAATATAATATTTTCTCGCTTAACGCACTTTTCGTTACGATGAATTATCAATACCAAAGCGACAAACTCTAAATCGATCGAACAGTGATTTTTAAACATAAATGACACCACATGTAAAATGCACCTGTGCGAAGCCAGGGCGGATTGTTAATCTCTTTATATAAACAAAGTCTTAGTCTCATTAAAACTCGAAAACGGCTCAAATTATTTTGATTAAATTTTGTGTGTTCGTTTGAGTGGGTCATTTGATGGTTTAGATTCACAATTAGACCCGGTAGATGGCGCTGTTGTCGAAATCAAGAAATCACCCGTGCGAATCCGGGGCGGACCGCTAGTTACTATCTATTTCAGTGATTCCCAACCAGTGGTCCGCGGACCACCAGTGGTCCGCAAGAGCTTAAATATGGTCCGCGAAAGTTTTAAATATTTTACCTACCTAATCGTTTTAAATAATTTCTTGTCACGCGGGCAGTGCAACACCGCGCGTCACGTTAGTGAGTATCTACTAGGTTTTACAATAAATGCACAAATAATACTGTTAATGAATACTTAATTTTCAATTTATTATACAATTATGTTAAAAATTGTGATTATAATTTATTGTTAGATTAACACAGTTTTTTCTTTCACCTTCTGGTCCCTGCTAACTACAAAAAAATCAAAGTGGTCCCTGGTCAAAAAAGGTTGGGAAACCCTGATCTATTTTCTGGTTTATTACAAACAAACTTTTATATCAATATATATTAATAAGTACATAAAGGCCATAATACGAGAATAGGATTGTCCTACATGTTGAATATTGCGACGTGCTTCAATTAAATGTTCATATTACATCTACTCTACTAATCGAAAAAACATTAACTCGTCATCATTATGGAAGTGTTTCTTTACTTTGACTATAAAAACACGTGATCTGTTATCGATAAGCTACGAGCTACAAACGCTCAGAAAAAAAAAATACGCTTCTTTCTTAAAAATAATTTATTAATGTTTACAAATATTGAACGTCCATTTGGTTGGCTAGTCACATCTGCTCCACCACATTTAATAAATCGGACATACTGTATGTACGGAGGAGACTCCTTGGCTCAATAAATATCACATCGATACCACGTGGCGCTTAACAAATGATATCTACGTGCTTTGCCACCGACTCGCTTCACTCTGTTGAATTGATTGCCGGACATTAAAAGGAAGCTACAGCAGTATCTTAAATGATAGTTAAATTCAATTAAATAAATGGTAGTTAGTCGAGAATGCAGTCTGTCATGACTTACAATAACTTATGAAGAACGTTTAGTTATTTATGACTCGCTCATAAAATAATATAAACAATAATCAATTATACATTAATTTATAAATTCCACATCTTCAACCCTTGATGTAATTTAAAACGAAACTATTATCTCTCCAATACTACAAAGTACCAAATGCCGTTTTTGTTTATTTAATAATAAACATTGCGCGAAAAATAAACGTTGTATGTAAAGTATGATATATACAGGGTATTTTTGAAACGCTAGACAGATGATAGTACTAAGGATACCTATGATGATGGGTCACAAAGAAATTCGATCCCGAGGAAAAAAAAACATCTTTTCACAACGTTTTATTAACTTTATTGACGCTCCATCGTGTTTTTACAGTTAATTGAAACGATATTTCACAAAAAAAAATAATGAAAATACTGAAACATAAAACCAGCAGTGAAACTTAAAAAAGAAAATCAGCTGACAATAGGGTCAATATCCTCGCGGGCGCCGAACTCTTACCTAGATCGGTACGAAACAATGCATTAGGTATACTACTTACTCACTCTACCCTTCCCTTTCACACACACGCTGCTTCGTGTCGCCTCGCGCTGTGGAATTTACAGATGCTTCAAGGACGTTACAATGGCGGGTTTGATTAATAATTTTAGTTTTTGATACAGTGCCATGTTGACTATCACGAGCGATAGTTCAATTGTTTTGTTTATTAAATTATTGTCGTTATTACTTGTTATTTATTAATTAATGATGTTGTTCTTGTTGTTACGTTTTGTGTTTTTTGTTTTGTTTTAATAATGCCTAACGCGTAGGTACGTTTATAGTGCTCGTGAATACGGCAACATGTTAATGTGCCTTGAAGAATCTCATAAGGCCACGAAGGATCGGTAATGTTTCATACCTAATTTTTTTTTAAATAACTTAGTACTGAACTGATCTGAATAGGTACATAACTGAATACATCAGAATAATACACATACCTGCACAATGGATAACAAAGCATGACTCTAACCTTGTTAACATTTTATTTAAGTATTTTTTCATTAGCGGGGAATTGAACCAGTTATTTGGTTTATTTAACCTAATTTTTTTTTAAATAACTTGTTAACATTTTATTTAAGTATTTTTTTCATTAGCGGGGAATCGAACCAGTTTTTTTTTTTTATAGGAGAGGGGGCAAACGAGCATGCGGCTCACCTGGTGGTAAGTGACTACCGCCGCCCATGAACAACTGCAACACCAGAACCAGAGGAATTGAAGATGCGTTGCCGGCCTTTTAAAAGGAGTAGGCTCTTTCTTGAAGGTCCCTAAGTCGTATCGGTCCGGAAAAGTCGCTGGTGGTAAACTATTCCACAAGGAAGCTGTGCGAGGAAGAAAACATCTTCTAAATCGCACAGTGGTGGACCATAATCATCCAGATGGTGTGGATGGTATCAGGAGTTCTGCCGCGATGTGCGTTCGTGAAATTTGGCGGCTGGGATTAATCCGAACAATTCCTCAGAGCACTCCCGTGGTAAATGCGAAGAAAATGCAAGAGATGCAACATCTCTTCGCAGCGCCAATGAATCGAGCCGATCGTAAAGGACTCGGTCGTCGACGATTCGAGCCGCTCTGCGCTGGATGCGGTCAAGTGGTAGGAGCTGGCACTGGGGAGCCCCAGCCCAGAGATGGGAACAGTATTCCATGTGAGGCCGAACCTGCGCCTTGTAAAGTTGCAGGCGTTGTGCCGGCGAAATACTGTCCCGCTCTGCTGAGCACGCCAAGCTTTTAGAGGCCAATTTGGCCTTCTCTTCCGTGACCGCGAAACTGCGCCACTCGATATGTCGACGCCGAGGAGATACTGGCTGCGGCAACAAAAGTGCCTTGAAACTGAGGAGATACGACAAAGGAGTTCTTTTAGCGGTAAACGCGCAAACTTGTGTCTTCTGAGGATTAAACTGGACCAGATTTAGTCGCTTTAATCCGAGACTTTGTTCAGCAAAGACTCGACTTCAGACACAAGTTTGTTCCGGTACTCGGCGACGTTTTCCGAGAAATATTCGCACGGCCGGCGTATGAGCATCACCAGTGCTATTATCCGCATAGCAATGAATGCTACCGGTTTGCAACATATCATTGATATGCAGAAGAAACAGCGTTGGTGATAGCACGCAGCCTTGTGGAACACCAGCGTTAATCGGCTTGTAGTCGGAGCATGCACCGTCTACAACGACCTTGATGCTCCGATCTGCAAAAGCTAGTGATCAATTGCACAATTTATCAGGAAGCCCATAGGAAGGAGCTTCGAAAGAAGCGCTTTGTGCCAAACCCGATCGAAAGCTTTCGCAATGTCCAAACTAACGGCCAATGCCTCCCCTTGGACTCTACTGCCACCGCCCATCTATGAGTCAGGTAGATCAGTAGATCACCAGCTGACCGACCCCGACGAAAACCGTATTGGCGGTCACTAATCAGCTGGTGATCCTCAAGGTACCGCATGAGCTGGCAGTTTATAACGGACTCCATTATTTTGGAGAACAAGGGGTGATCGCGATAGGCCTGTAGTTGGACGGGTCTGAGCGGTCGCCTTTTTAGGGATCAGTTGGACCAAAGCTGTCTTCCATGATTTCGGGACTACGCCTAGGGAGTAGGAGTACCGGAAAGACGCGTTAGAACCGGTGCCAACTCCAGAGCACACGTCCTCAGCACAATTGGGGATTCCGTCAGGCCCACTCGACTTGTGAATGTCCGGGAGGTGCTTTGCGAACCGAGCGCTGTGAGAACCGCACATCCGGCATGGAGCACTCACACCGCGGGATGGTCGGCGGTGTGTTCCCCCGTCATCAAGAGTCGAGTTGGACGCAAAAGTGAGCCTAAAGGTCGGCTTTTTCTTTTGCGGCGTGGGCCAGTGAGTCGTCCTCCTGTGCAGAGATGGTAGTGATGGCACAGAAATTCCCTTGGACAGCCTTGGCGAGACCAGAATGCACGGTTCCCGAAGGAAGGCGAACTAGTTTCTCGCCAATTCTGCCTATGTGCTCAGACTTCGCCTTGGCAATAACACTTTTGAAGGACCTGGAGGCGAAGTTATACTTCTTTTAAGCATGCTGGTGTTTACATCCCGAGCCGCCGAAGTCTCAGCCCAGGCCTGATAGCACTCCTGCTTACTGCGTAATGCAATCTTACAGGAGCGACCAAACCAAGGCTGCGATCTGCCTCCGATGGGTACCACAGATGATGGAATAAATAGTTCCATTCCTGTAGCACCACATCAGTGACAGAGTCAGCAACAGCGCTGGGATCATCCGGCGAGAAGCAAACCCGCCTCCATGGGTGGGATGCAAGAAAGACCGCATTCCGTCGCAATCCGCCGACCTGTAATGTCAAACACGGCGGCAACCTGCAAACGCAACCGCGAGGGAGCGTGAGTGGCACCCACCTCCGGATCAGACAATGGTCCGAAGAGCCGAGAGGGGCATCGACGGAAACCTGATATCCGTCCGGATGAGAGGTCAGCAGAAGGTCCAACAGGGAAGGTGTATGATCCTTCACATCTGGAATCCGCGTAGGCGAAGCAACCAGCTGTGTCAGACCATATGCCAAGGCAAAGTCATAAACAGATCTCCCCGCATGATCGGTTAAACGTGAACCGAGCCACTCGGCGTGGTGGGCGTTAAAATCGCCAAGGACCACGATCTCTGCGGATAGGACCTGTTGTAGCAAGGAATCTGTAGCCATTTGGACGTGGTCGATGAGTCGGTCTGTTTCGGCACCACCGCTATGGGACCTATAGAGGCACCCGTAGACGCGCGGATGGTCGTCGCTATCTACGCGTAGCCAAAGGATGGACAGGTCCGAACCTTCAAGACAGCCGAGGCGTCGAGAACAGATGTCCTCTCTGACGTATACGCAAACTCCAGCCCGAGGCACAAAGGTGTTCTAATTTGTACCCCGGTGGAGAGATACGAAGTATCAGCCGGAAGGACACCTACGTCTCGGTCAGAAAGAGCAAGGCCGGCTTCGCCGTCTCGAGATGGTAGTGGACGGCGTTTAGGTTCGAGTGAAGTCCCTGATGTTGCAGAAATCACGGATAGCGTGGCGGGGTCGCCTGGTCTTATTGCTCAGTTTGCCCCGAGCAGTTATTGTTTTGAGCGGAATTTTGCCCCAGAATACGTGGGCAGCCTGAGCACCCACGCTCAGGGTGGAGTAGCATGGTCGTGGATGCTCAGCGAGGATTCTCCAGGGTGCTGGTACCCTCCTGGGGTAGTCTAAGATTTAATTCCGCTACTATGTTGATGGGGGAAATTGGGCCTCCGGTCACCTGCACTCACCAGACGAAACGCAAAGCAGGCTTCACTTCACGCCGGTATTCTGTGAGGTCGTGGTACCAACCCGCTCGAGCCGGCCATACGTGCAACAGCAAAAGCTGCTGCGTGGCTCTACCACCGTTAAAAGTTATTTGGTTTATTTAACCTAATTTTTTTAATAACTTAGTACTGAACTGATCTGAATAGGTACATAACTGAATACATCAGCATAATAAACATACCTACACAATGGATAAAAAGCATGACTCTAACCTTAACATTTTACTTAAGTATTTTTTCATTAGCGGGAATTGACCAGTTATTTGGTTTATTTAACCTGAATTCAATTAAAGTAGCTACGTGGAGACAAGCATAGTGGCAAAATAGTAGGTTAAGTAGATAAGTTAGTATTTAGACAAGTGTTGTAAATTATTAGGTATCGTGGTACCATCGCTAGTTGCGGGCCGCGAATTCGGCGTTCGCGCGTACATTGACCCCTAGTCAGCTGATTGTAATTCAGTAATTCCTGCTGGTTTTATGTTTCAGTATTTTCATGATTTTTTTGTGAAATATCGTTTCAAATAACTGTAATAACATGATGGAGCGTGAATAAAGTTAATAAAACGTTGTGAAAAGATGATTTTTTTTTCCTCGGGATCGAATTTTTTTGTGACCCATCATCATAGGTAGCCTTAGTACTATCATCTGTCTTCGTTTTCGGGAGCGTTTCAAAAATACCCTGTATGTATATGGTTTAAATGTATCAAAAACTAATATTATAAGAAATTCATATTAACTAGTGCATTAATGCAAACGCGCATTTAAACTTAAAAATTCTGGCGTTAATGTGATATTTTTAACTTCCCGCTTTTAAAATTAATAATTTTCAAAAGTAGGAAGTTATTGATTTCAGTCCAATTTTGAGAATGCGAGTTTTCATCAGACCTCCACGTTTTGAGGTCCCAGGAAGCCGTTCCGGCTAATCCCGGTGTGCATGTGTGTGAATCAACCGATCGAGATGGCGACACGGCGTTCAAAAGTGTTCATTGAGACTTCGAGCTGATCAGATTTTCAAGTCAATCGGTCGAGCCGTGTCAAAGATTTTCAAAAATAAAAACGAAAAAACAAAAATTAAATTAATTTGCGGAAATTATTACATAAGCGGGAAGTTCCAGGGATGGCCTGCAGGGTCAACCGTATTTTTTGTTTAGAATTTATTCGGACAATTGAGCACATAGGTAGTCTATTTTTGATGTTAAGTGGACGCTATGATAGCTGTCCTCTATCAAGAATCAAAATACAGCAGATATGTTGTCAGCTTTGAGGATTAAAATGGAATGCTTCGTTACCTTAAAAACGCATCCGTTTCCCCTTCTCGTCATACACCATACGAAACACATCAGCATAATGATATTTTACGCTGTTATTGTATGCGAGCGTGATTCTTCACTGGACTAGCTGACTCATACGTAGGTAAATATTACCGTACAGCATGGCTCTACCATTTCAGATCTTGACGCTTCTGTTAGAGGCCTTAAGATGTTCGTCTGATGTCAAGAAACATTCTTTGAATCGTTCGACACAAATAGGACGAAATGATAGGCCGATTCCTGCCACCACCGGTAAACGAGTTAACTCAACCATTAGCGTTACAGCCTATTAAAAGCCCACTACTTAACATAGGCCTTCCCCATAAATTTGCCATAATTACCACGCTTGGCAAGCAGGTTGACAACCGTAGTTATTGAACTATAATCAGGAAGATGTTGCTGCCCATCTCCGGATTCAGATTCCCTCTGTCAACTCTTACGACACCCACGGGATGATATGGGGTATGATTTTTGCACCACCACTACACGGTTAGAGTCAACTCAAATCTTGTAAGTGATCTTTTGTGTGGGTATAAGCAGCTGACACATTCTTTTCGCATTCAAACCCCTTTCCAAACACAGCTTATAACAATTTAACAAGTTTAGTGTAGAAGCTCGAATAATTTCGTACCTACCGTGGTGGTCTGCCCACCGGGTGACAGCACGTGCCCTAGTTTACCTACTTACCGCCACTCGATAGTACTTCCGGAACAATGAACAACAGCGACCTCTAGAGGGCAAGTGTTTGACGTGGAGGTGCGCCACCGCAGCTGCTTACGCACGCGCTCTTAATGACGCGAGGTACATTGTTTTAGTCGAGTGCCGCATACTGGTGGTCTGGAATTAACATATTGATCGCCTCTTCACGCTTTTCCTGTATTTATTGTTTATACTTTCGCACAATGCTTCTGGAGTGGAAGCGGCCATTTTTATATTTTAAATGTAGGTCTTTTTATTTTGATGCAAGTTCAGAAACTTAAATATGTGTATAAATTAACATATTTTATTTCCGTCACAAGTAAAATATCTTGTTAATTGATTTTTATTAAATTTAATTGTTAGCAGTAAATCATAAATATATATATATATATATATATATATATATATATATATATATATGATTTACTGCTAACAAAGTTTTCATAGCTATTTCCTTAGAGGTACTAAAATATTGACGATTTTTTTTTTATAGGATAGGGTGACAAACGAGCACACAGTCCACCTGATGGTAAGTGATTGCTGTGGCCCATAGACATCTACATCTATCCTCGTTTGCGAATCAAAATGCAGATGCGTTGTCACCCGTGAGGACTAAGATGGAATGCCTCTTTTCCAGTAAAAAGGGTCTCCGGTTCTCTACACTCACCATACGAAATACAGCAGTGTTAAGCTGCTATTTTACGCTGGTATTCTGTGAGAGCGTGGTCCTTCCCCGGTCGAGCCGACCCATTCGTGCTACAACTATACTACTAATATAGCTGCAGCATGGCTCTACCACGTATAAATTTATATAATTTACGATTTAAACTTACTTATTAGATTTGAAACATTTGTAAAATTAATCATTCTTTGCTTATATTCCTGGAAAAGTATTGTGTTGATTTCAAGTTTGTAAACAAAACAAACTTAGATAGTTGAATAGTTCCATCTTATCATTATAATAAACCTAATTTTTCATAGAGAACATCCGGTTTAACGTCTAAGTGTAACAAATTTTGAAATTATGTTACTTTTAAGTAGATAATTTAACAACGTAATTGCTATTATGACATATTCAGGGTCACCAAATTTTTTGATGTAGGTAGATGTCACAGTATACAGAAGAAAGATAATTACGAGGTAAGACTTTGTAAACATAAGCGGGGGATCGTTTGAAGTATCTTGCAAAGCTGGCCTAGAACGTATCGTGGGGGGAGCCTGCGAAGGGATGCCGCAGATCGTATCAGCCTCCAAACTGCCACCGACAGATAACGAGCATGTGCGGGCCGAATTTTAATACACAATATCGCCCAGTTTATGTTTTCGGTCCAGTGGCGATTGCTAAATTGAATGGTACGAAGTGAAATTTATATTAACTGTATTTGGAAAATGTTTTCTATATGAATTCTTTATGGTATGTAATATTTGATATGTGCTCTTTTGATGAAAGGCATTGTTTTGAATTAAATCCACTTTTAGCACTAATTTATCTCTAAAGATATATCACTGTCAACCTACAGCATTCCACTTATAGACGTAGGCCTCTCCCAAGGCTTCACTAAGACCGATGTTCGGCTTTACGCTTGCAGTTGCTGCCGGGTCGTTGCTCGATCCAGTCTGGGTGCATCCCTATTAAGTTCTTCTAACGGCTGTCTGCGGTTTACAGTATCTACTCTAATTTTGCTATTATGACGGTGATTTTGGTTAAACTGCGAGCAAAGTTCATTTCGCTAAAAATACTTTGCATTCTTTACACCAACCAACCTTGCTAGCTTGTTAAAGGCAATGTCTTTAGCAATGTCGTACCACGTACTTGAATTTTTGTAATAATTCAATTTCTTTGCCGCATGTAAACAAATTAATTTATTATAGAACGCATACTGTGAGAATTAATACCTTTACATTTTATGCACTTTTAAGTCTTTCGTAAGGTGTTACTGAAGTGCATATTGTGAATACGTTATCAAGTTTTCCGTGAAAAATACGAACAGAGCAGGTCGATACTGAGGCATCCCCCGCGTCCCGCAGGTGCGACGAGATAATCCAAGATGGCCGCCGAGATAGGACGTGACGTCACAGCGTACCCCGCGCCTCCCACTCCGACCCGCGCATCCTCAGACCTTACGCCACCCTCCTTAGATCCTTTCAGAAATCCCTCAGATAAAGTCAGCAAATAAAATCTTACTGAAAATCTTTTCATACAACAGCAAGTCTTTTGCAATTTTAACTAATTAGATATGTGGAATAGTAGATTTAAATATCCTAAGTGTTGAATCTTTTCTAGGTATCTACGAGTATTCTTTTTTGTGCATATCATGTATCATAGCAACGTTGTATCTGTTTAAGGACTAAGATGAAATGCCTCGTTTCCAGTGAAAAGGGTCTCCGGTTCTCTACACTCACCATACGAAACACCGTTACCGTTACAGCATATTAAAGTCAAAACATAACCCCCCTCCCCCATAGATTGCCTCATAGAGGGGATATTTGCCATAGCTGCCACGCTTGGCAAGCGGCTTGGCAACCGCAGTTTTTATTTTTAGTCATTATTACGAAGACGCTGCTGCCCATCTCCGGATTTGCTTCCCTCTGACGCCTCTTACGACACCCACGGGATGATATGGGGTAGTGGATATTCTTACACCGCCACTACACGGATACGAAATACATTTACATTAAATTAAACTACTATTTCACGCTGGTATTCTGTGAGAGCGTGTCCCTTCCCCTTTTGAGCCCACCCATTTGTCCTACAATCATAATATAGCTGCAGCATGGCTCTACCACAGAAAACAAAGTTACAAAAATTGTATAAATAAAAAGAATATATATATACGCATAATGAGTGACAATAGTTTTACTGCTTAAGAAGTTAAAACCAGTTGGATTGTCATAGTATTTAGATTGTGAGATTTTGTGAAGTAGTAATTCATTACGGACTTCATGTCACTCATAAAAAAATATCAAAATATTATAATATGCCTCTCTGCCCGCTCACTGCACGCCATTTTTTGTATTTTGTATGATGACCATCTCGAAAACTGTCAGATCTGAAGGATCCAATCATATAAATGGGCACTATATCCGCCAACTCACCGGCTGTGAGCCTCTGAGTATGGTTTATTCTTGAAAACGCCTGTGTCCAAAAGTGGATTTAAAAAGATTCCTTATATTTGGACAATGTAATTTCCAATACATTCCCCATGTTTATTTCATAACACCAATGCCTTGTACAACTTGTAAAGGATCGCGAAATTATCAATCTAACATTATAATAATGTAATTTTTATATTGATATGCCGTTTTATATTGTACTAATCAATGAAAGAATTATTTTTCACTATTAACTATAAATAACGAGAACATAGTCATATCGTTATATTTGCGGACGGTACTAGTGGGTGGAAAGCACTACTATGTGCTGTGAGCTATGTAAAGGGTTATCTCCTCAGTGGCTGCTCTATCTAAATCTGTATTATCGCAACACGCCGCCGAATAATTGTTATTAGTTGTACAAATTGTGCTTATATATACTGTACACTTGCTGCATGCATTGAAGACATTGATTGAATTTAATCTACAACAACTAGATACAATACAACTAACAACTATAGTAATATTAACCTTTATAATATATGTGTTATAAAACTGTATTTTTTAACTTTTATATACATATTGGTAGAATAAACAAAACATAAACTTAGCTCTATTAATAATGGCAGTGGATTAATTTTAAACCATTTCAGTATCCTAACGAAAGTGATATTACGATATTTGCGTATTGATTCATTTAAATAAAAGAAAATAAATTCGGAAACTGGATAATGTGTGAACTTACTGAATAACAAAACAAACTAGCATCATAGCTTGTCTTAATTTTATGAAATGGTACTTAAACTACAAGATTCTGAATTTGACACTTGTGATTAGGGTTGCCAACCATACTATATAATATAGTATGCTATAATATTAGGGGTCTGAATACTATATTCAAAAAAAATATAGTGGCCGAAACTAGTAGATTTTAATATGACTGTTTTATAAAGGCTCTGTATTTGTAAAGGCTCAAAGCAGCAAAATTGTTCCTTTAATAAATAGAAAATTTATTTAAAACATTATCATCATTGCAACCCTTTACTAATCCACTCCTGAACATAGGCTTCCCCTAAGGGCGTGTGTCACAAAATAAGGTCCTGAGCCACCTGAATTTATCGACTTCCTGCATGTCTAACTTTACGTTTTGTTTTCTTTCGCCAACAACTGTATTTTACAAGTTATAGCCTCGATAATACTATATTTATAATAAAAATGTTGCATACAAAATATATCCCAAACGCAAGTTGTGTCAAAAGATTCTGCTTGTAACTATATGATGGACCTCTAGCAATATTAGAAATAACAGCTTCTTGATATCTGGACCAGAAATGACTACAGAAGAACACTAATTACAATCAAATAACCGAAACTTGACAATTGCCCTAGTCCACTACTTCTTCAGGCAACGCTTGTCCTTACACTGAACAAAGAATAAGCTCATACCAGACCTTGCTTCTAATGGTTTTATTTTTTTCGAAATTAGAAAACTTTTTACAAGAAAGAGGTTGTACTTCCATGAAGCGGTAAAAACTCCTTAAAATAACTCGTCCGTTCCCATCCCATCGATAATAATATTTATTATGAAAATTTTATTGAATAATATTATATAGTATATATTAGTGTAGATTTCCTTCATAATGCCTTAGATCATCGTGTCTCCCTGTATATAATGCAAGAGTATAATACTTAATGTGATAGAGTATTATAGCTGCAGCACGAATGGGTTGGTTTGACCGGGGAAATACCATACTTTCATAGAATACTAGCGTAAAATTGTAAGTACTATAAGGTTAATTCTGCAGTCTTACGTATAGTGAGTGACAAAAACTCCAGTCCTTTTTATAAGTTTTGCATCATCCAATCTTATTATCAGGTAGACATTGTGGCTATAGGCGATATTCTTAAATCCAGACCCAAAAACCAAAATTTTTTGCACAAATTTTCGCTCTGGACAGAATACGAAATCTGGACACTCGATGCAATATTAAGGCTCTCTAGTCTCACCACTCCACGCTGTCATTTAAGATTATTAAAAGGAAATACCAAACATCAATCAATAATAAGACTATTAATTTATATATATCAATAATAACACTTGTTTGTTATTTTATACATAAGTATATTTAAAAATTGTAACAACTTGGTATTAAAGCTCCCTAGGAGTGCGTTAGTAATCGCCTTCTTACTCATTTTGCTTGAACACAGAATTGCATTCACTGATGTGTTCCCGTTTGGAGGATAAAAGATGATAATGTCATTATTTGCCTCATAATCGTATAATCTAAACCTGCAGGTAAGTTCATCTGTGTGTCATCTTTGCTAGAAGTAGATCACTGCTGTCGTAGGCTACAGTGGTCATCCGCATGTTGCTCTTGCTAATACTGTAAAAAAAGTTGAAAATAGTATCTTATTTCAAAAAAATTAGCTATTTCATAAGATAATTAAATCGATATACTTTCATTTGAAGACCTCAAAAATTCTAATTTATATCATTTATTCTCAATCATCACTTAATCCTGACTCACGTGCTAAAAGCACTTAAATGTTTAATCCGTCATGAACAATCCTATTTCCCTCTAGAAGAGACAAAGGAGTCGAGGAGCTATTCCAAGTAACGGACCTCTTGACTGGAGGTGACGAGGTAACTCAACGAGAACCGACCTGCTCTATCGCCATCATCACATTCTAAAAGGCACTTCGATTTGCGTAATAATTGTCCTACAGTTGAATAGCGTATACTTTACAATGTATCCTTTATTGTTTGAGGGGTGACCCTAGCTTAACTGGTGCATTTTATATGACCTCTTGTGAACTTTGAACAGGTTAAAGTGTGTGGAGAAGTACTGCGCTCTGTCTTATCTGTATCTAGGAAACCACAGATCTGTTTATGTTGTTTTACATCATTTTATGCCAGTATTTTTATTAAAAATCACGTGGACCTACATTAGTAAAGTAACACAATTATATGTTTAATAAAATATGACATTTCAAAATGACTACCGTCTAAAATTACACGTATTATTTCTAAACTACTTGTCTGTTTATCGATGGAAAATCAGTTAGTGGCCTATACACTCGTACATCGTAGTAATACCTAATTGTTTTTTAAACGACTACCTCGTTAGTTTAGTGGTCGTAAACGCCGCTGCTGATCATGAGGTCCCGGGTTCGATTCCCGGATCAGGCCCAGAAAATCTCTTATTCTTTTCAAGAAATGCTCAGTAATAGCCCGGAGTCAAGAAGTTATTTGTAAAGTTAAGTTATATGTAAAGCTGTCCTGTACATATTCTTTTTCCGGTCCCGTCGGATTGCTGTCTGGACTATGAGAGTGAAGGAATAGAGAGTGCACCTGTGCTTGTAACATACACTCGGGCACTATAATCCTGTCCTGCGCAAAATGCTTGTCTCTGCTTGAGACCGTGACCAAAGTCCGAGGGACATTATTACTGTTAAACTGTTATTGTATTAGGCTGTTGATTTTCTTTAATAAATTTAAAAAAAAACACATAAATCCTTAAGAGAGATTAGGAGAGATAAAAGAGGCAAGGAACAACCCACCGCGCTACTCCAATGCGTAATGGCTGACTTGTCATCATGTACATATATGTCATTTTGTAGTCATGAAAACATCCTAAGTATCACGTTTTCCTTCACCACCGAGCACTTGAGTAAATCAGTACTTAAATTGCAGTTAACAAATTTCAGTGGTGCCGGCAGGGATCGAACTAGTTTTTATTAAAATTATAATATATATAAGTTGAGCGCCTCTTCCTAAGCTACGGCGCTTCTTTTTATATTGGATATGTCAATTGCATGACTGGAGAAGCTAGCTACTTCACAGTAGAATCCACAGTGAAGTAGCCAGGTTCACCAGTCACGCTTTCCGGATTTGAGTAAAAGCCGGCGCCACCATTTGTAGACCTCTTGCATTCAAGACATATCTTGTCTTTCCTTTGAAATCAGATGGAAAGACAGACTGGAAAATTATTCCACTCCTTTGCTGTATGCATTGCGAAAGACGAAGCAAATCGTTTGATTAGAAAACGTGGAATAACAACAACAAAGGGTTGAAAGCTCGCCTATGAACCACAGCATTCATTTACCATCAAGTGGACCGTGTGCTCGTTTATCACCCTTCCTTATAAATGTAATTAGAAAGGAGACCGCGAATAGGCAAACGTAGAGCGACGATCTGCGCAAGGTGGGAGAGGCCTAGCAGTGAACTGCCGCAGGTTGATGATGATGGTTATTTATTTAATAATATTTCAAGAAAGATTTAAATAGGAAAAAACAGTTAATTAGAGGTGTACAGGATATGCCGTAAACATGATTTGCGGAGATTTAGCTTGGAAAGCGATTACGATGATCGCAATGCGAGAGGTTTTGCAATGTTGCCGATTCTCATATCCCTCGATATATTGAATATCTGGCATATACGAGATGGCTGAATGCACATTAAATCTATCTGACGGGACTTATTAATTACAAAAAATGAATGTTGTGGATTAGAGACATAATAAATAATTTGTTATTTTATATTTAATTATTTGCTATGCATTAAAACTCGTGTAATAGTTGTTGGTCGAAGTAAAGGCTGGAACACACACGCGCACCCAGCGGAAATGGCGTCTAACCGGATATTGTATCGCGGCTTCATCTCCGGCGAGCTTCCCATTCCGGCGCCCGCCTCCCACAGGCTTGTGCGTTGCCTAATTACTCTTGTATATATATTCCCGCAATAATATAGTAATTTAATAAATAAATTTACACATTTACATATTATGTTTCCGAGAAACGAGTTCATAAAAACATACATACATAAAAAAAATCTCAGTTAAAAATGATAATGAAGCTGCGACGTGGACCAAATGCTGATTTTGCGTTTGCACAATTTTAAGGTATAAATATAATAATTGTTAATTAATAGAATCAGGCTTTATTTTGCGGAAATCCATTATATTAAAGTAGGTAAAAGTTACTTTGCTTATATCCGCATAATGAAATAAAATGATGTGTCTTACCTATCCTTACCTAGTTTAAAGAGCACCTCCCGCCCATCCTCAATTGCGTGCACTATCCCCGTCACCACTAATCCCAGCATCACTATTCCCAACACCACTACACTAGGAAAGACACACCACCGTCGATAATACGACACGTGTTTCGCCTCTACACGAGGCATCCTCAGGTGAAGTAGACTCTCCGGCGACTGACCGCTAAGTAACTTATTGTTTGTTCTTATTTGGTGCTCTTCAAACTAGGTAAGACACATCATTTTTAATAACTGTTTAATAACTTTTCATTATTTAATAACTGTTGTTATAAACGCATATAATGAAGATAAATAGGACTTTTTGGGTAAGTCATAAAACAGCATAATAAAGTACATAATATTGGACTGTTGCAATTTTTAAATGAATATTAATAATATATATTTTTTATGTGGTAAAGCCATGCTGTAGCTATATTAGTAGTATAGTTGTAGCACGAATGGGTCGGCTCGAACGGGGAAGGACCATGGTTTCACAGAATACCAGCGTAAAATAGCAGCTTAACACTGCTGTGTTTCGTATGGTGAGTAAAGAGAACTGGAGACCCTTTTTACTGGAAAAGAGGCACCCGTGAGGACTAAGATGGAAATCTTAGTCCTCACGGGTGACAACGCATCTGCATTTTGAGTCTTTATTGAGGATAGATTTAGATGTCTATGGGTCACAGCAATCACTTACCATCAGGTGGACTGTATGCTCGTTTGTCACCCTATCCTATAAAAAAAATATGACAACCCAGAATTTTTAGCCCTCCATTTTGATTATTTTCCTCTGATTTATTTCAATATAACTCATACCACAAAAGAAATATAATTAAGTAACTACAGTCACCATGCAACACCGCGAACAAGCCACCAGAACAAACGAAACAAATGTCTCCATATATATAAATCTGTGCGAATTGATTCGACCCCGCGTGAACTGAAGATGGGGGCAATTAAAACCGCAGAGCTTGTGTAATGTTTGTCGACAGCCGCGATTTATACGAGAATCACATATACACCATCTGGTCATTACTGCTTCATACGGCTAACACGAGCCAATAATGTTGTAATGTATGTTTGATTTAGAGTAATAACATTGGCAACGAATGCTCAATATGTTTACTGTGTGGCTCCGTTACTAAAGCAGCATGCGAAGTGGGGGTCCTTCAAATTCCAGCTGAAGTTGTATATTATATTATAATTACCAATTTAAATATGTTTTAAATACGGAAAATTCTACTGGTTTCTTTTCAGTAAGCAGTAGGTATCAAATAAAGCAGTAGGTCAAAATAAATTCGTAGTTTTACTCTGTTATTTCTTTGTGTTTTTTTTCATTTTTTTTAATCTTTTAAGCTTTACAATTGGAACTCGAGTTACGTAGAATATAGTCTATTCTCGTATTTATTGTTTCTCTATTTTTTCTGTTAGGATTTATTTAAATAAAATTTATTAAGATAGACCACTGCACGAACTACTGGAGAGGCGAAACGGGCCACACTGAAAAACTGAAAAACAGCGGCTGTGTTTCGCCACGCCAAATACTGAGTGCGAACCTTTTTTGTCACGTTCGAGAACGTCTAGTACTTAATTATTAATAACGTTTAAAATGTGGAAAATGATATACAATATTGCGTTGTAATTATATGGCGAAATAAATATTTTCTTTCTTTCTTTCAAATATTCTGGTAATTACACTATTACCGCTCGCACATCGGAAATGCGGATTAGCGAAAATTAACGCATGCAGACTACAGACTGCGAATTGTGACGTTGACTCTAATCTTTAGTCAACATATCAGCATGCTTACCACAGATTTCGGTCTCAAATGCAAGCGAAACCAAGAGACGGCTGAAATCTCGTGAAGTCTTGGGTTAAAAGCGTCAAAGCCGATGTCGCGCAATGTTACTTAGATTTTAGAAATATCTGAGTAGCAGGTAAAGAAAAGAAATGGTTCTACTTCTATCGTACTAAAATATTATTTGAGAAATGTGTGGTCCGATCCTTAAGAGCTTACCGCCTATTAAAGTCCACTGCTGAACATAGGCCTCCCCCATAGATTGCCTCATAAGGAGGATATTTGCCATAGTTGGCACGCTTGGCAAGCAGGTTGGCAACTGCAGTTTTATTATTTTTAGTCGTTATTACGAAGACGCCATCTTCTGATTTGTTCCCTCTGTCACCTCTTACGACTCCCACGGGATGATATTAGGTAGTGCTTATATGGTTTTAAAGAAACCAAATCGAATTTTATGTTCAATATTATACGAGTATACTACTATAATATGTGTGTTAGACTCAATATACAAAAATACTCATTAAGGGAAAAAACGGCTCACAATCACAACGCGTTGAGGTTTCTTTAAAACAACATAGCGAATTTCGTGTTATGGCACTTATGGAAACGCTCATGTCACGTTAGCAAGCACAGAAAAACCACAAACGAAATTCGTGTTCTTACATTATATGCGACCAAGTTCTGTTGTGGTAGGGAAGAAATGCCATGATGCGTTCGGAAAATTAGCTATTACGGGTAAATAAAGTTAAAGTTAAAGTTAAAGTTACAGCCTATACAAGTTACAGTCCCACTGATGGCCACAGGCCTCCTCTAATTCCTGAGAGGGTTTTAGGGCAAGGAAATGTCCGCCGCGCTGCCCCAATGCGTGTTCGCGAACTTCACATGTCTTCGAAATATTCTCTTTTCTTATTTCTCAGACATGCCGGTTTCCTCACGATGTTTTTCTTCACCGCCGAGCAATATACTAAAGCACATATCAAATAATATCAACGACAGCAAGTTAAAGTGCGCCTGGGCCCTTAGCCCCGGCCGATAGCCCTTGAGCCGAGGTATATAGAAGCTAAGCATGATGTTGTGTATGTTTAATTGTATGTAATTTTACACTTTACTAATATATTGCTATATTTGCTTCGGTTGCCAAGCAAAACTTTGCAAATACGCAAACCCCGGCAACAAAGTATTTTTCCTCATAGGCGAGAACTTTTATATCTTTATTCTCCATCGAAGATGGCACAGGTTACATTGAGTATTGACACAGTAGTCGATTACCATCAGATAGGCGTCAATATGTTCACTGCATCCATTATATGGCGTTTAGTTTGTAAACAATCGATTTTTACTTGATAGAGCCTCGCTGCAGCGATATTGTATAATACACACGAATAGGCCGAGCCGACCGGAAAAGAACCATGCTCTCACATAATACCATTATAATATAGCAGCATAATGTTAAAGTTGCTGCGAAAACCGAGGACCATTACACCATTTCTTAGTCCTTAGGTGTGACAATGTTTCTGTATTGGTTTTTAACGGGGATAGATAGTGGTTGTCAATAATACAATGTGGTTGTCCACAGTATCCATTACCATCAGGTGGACTGTGAGCTCGTTTGTGTTGTTTTATAAAAGAAGAGAATTTTCGCAATAAGTACAGCAATGAATACCACTTTAAAGGCTCTACGGAATTTGTCAGATGTCATATTGCAAATTTGCTAATATCGTTATGGTAGCGAAAAGTACTTATGAATAATATTATGCACATTTATTATTAAAGTAATGTAACTACATGTTCATGAAACTTGAAACCAGCATAGCTATAAATATTGAATAAGCATCTCTATGAATATCGTCCCCATTAATTGTACGCTACATAATTGATTACATTTATAAATAGACAAGTAATTATTTCATAAATATAATTGATGCCACACACTCTCGCCTTTTAGCGTTTAATTGTTAACAGATGTTCTCCTTAAGCAGAAACGACATTAATATTATGTTTAGCTGCTTATCAAAAGTTCCAATGACTTCTGTAGTATATAAAGATCAAATATACTGGTACTACTATAAACGTCTTCTGAACTATTTTTTTTATATTTTTTTCTCTTTAACACAGCTATAAATATTTTTTGAATAAGGGTGACAAAAGAGCACATAGTGGTTAATGGATGCTGTGGCCCATAGACATCTACATCTATCCTCGATTAAGAATCAAAACGCAGGTGCGTTTTCACCCCTAAGGACTAAGATGTAATGCATCGTTTAATTATTAAATAATCAATATAATAACTTTATACTGTCGTTATTATTTAATACGAGTGATCCGCACCGGCACTGGTGATTTCTTGATTTCGACAACAGCACCACCTACAGGGTCCAAATGTGAATCTAAACCATCTAGGGACCAATTCAAACATACGCAAAATGAATCATTATTTTTATATATAGGGATTATGTAATTAAATTCAGTCGTGTCGTGCGGTGGTGGCGTAAGAGAATACACCACTCCACTTCGTCCTGTGAGTGTAGTAAAAAGCAACGATAGGAAAAGCTAGAAGACTCTTTTGACTTCCGGTTCCGGGAGTATAACCATCTCATTTATGTCAAACTAAAATTAGTCTGTTCGCTTTGATACGGTCGCCTTTGTGTCGCGCCACCTCGGCATGTGCCGAATTTTCTCAAAGGCCGCCGCGTGCGGCGTAGACCCGCAGGAAAATTTGGCATTTTAAAACGAAACGCCGTAGTGAAAGGTTGTTTTTGTTGACTCTGCTACGTATGCAAAAAATTTTTTTTCGTCCTTGTGAGGACAGTGAAGTGCGTCTAGATGAAATTTTGAGTGAACAAATAATAAAAATACTATTTTAGTATAGATTCAGAACGTGATGACGTTAATGCCTTATTATAAATACTAATGTGGCAATGACTCTGACACTTCGAGTGATGAAGAATAGTGTCTATTTTACTTTCGTTTATGTTTACCTACCTACTCATATTTTTATTTAAATTTTCTTTGCTACCTAACTTGTGTTTATTATTTATATTCGTATTTTATTACAATAAACTTATGAATAAAATAGAATACTATTTTTTTCTTAGAGAAAAACATTTATTTAACAAACACAGTAAAAAATAATAAAATAAAAACAAAATAGTAAGTGCGCCTCCGGGTGTACCGACATTATCTTAGTTAACAGACTATACCCAGAACGGCGCGGCGCGGCGGTAGACGGCAGCGTCAAAAGCGCGAGATGTCTGGGACTGCAATCGACAATCCGTTTACTAAGCGTAAGAACTAAGCCTAATCAGGGAGGATCAAGGGAGGCCCATGTCTAACAGTAGACTTTTACAGGCGGATAAAGAAGAAGGAATCGTTTAATTCAGTCATTAGGCACAAATATTCACATGTGGCAATATGTCCTTTTACATAAAGTTTGCGACGATTTAAGATATTTTAAATTTTCAATATAGGTTCATTGACAATCAAATGACTTAGCGGTGAAAGTATTTGGCTGCTGTACCCCTGCTGACATCGCATCAATCACATGAAAAAATTGCGCCTTTTTTTTTAAATATTAGCAATGCTAGTAACATTAATAATATACACCCATTAACAACTCCAAACAAACTTGAAATGCTTATGATTAGTCAAATGGCGTGTTTACTTACGACTTTTAAGTTCGCGATCCATCCCTTGAACTAGGCTACTGTCGCTTCAAGTATTAATAATGAATGCCGAAGCAATATTTCTAATAAAGAAAAGTTACTAAAACCACATTAACTTGACTATTAAGGAATATCTTATCATTATCATATACACACCGGACGATTCAGTTCGGATGTATCACCCCGAAATCTGATTTACTGCCGTCTCTTGTTACGTCACCACCCTCGATTATACCCCGCGGTCTTAATTGATACCGATGTAACACAACTTTAACTCATTATTATTAATATAATCATTAATATTAATTAATAATTTTATCAAATTGGTTTCACTATGGTTTTAGTTATTCTTATTTCTAACGCGATGGGGATTCGTTTTCTTTTTCTTTTATAAAGATCGTTACCTATATACTAGGAATTACTCCTTTATCGTGGAGACATTTTACATATATCAATTGCAAATAGAAAAACATCCAGACCTGGAAAAACTATTTGTAGGTTATACAAATGTTTCATGCGGATTTGAACCTGTGGCCAGCTGCGGTACAGTCAAACGTTTATCTACTGCGCTATCGATTAGTCAAATTCATAAGTTACAAGAATATTTTAGGTTTATAAAACGTCAAGGGTGTACAAGCGTGATAAATGAGCACGTAGAATATAATGAGTCTATGCTATGTTGTTGCCCACAAATACGGACAGCTCCATAGCGCAGTGGCTTGGCATTGAGTTGCGGCGCAGAGGGTCGCGGGTTCTAATTCCGCACGGAACTAGTATTTGTATCCCCTACAAATAATTGTTCCTGGTCTGGATGTTTGTCCTTGTGCAATTTACGTTTGTAAACTGCCTCCACGATAAGGAGAGAAACCTAGTGTGGTTAACGTTTAATAAAAAAAGAAAAAAATACCTACACCATGGAACACAAAATTTCTGTGTTCTGTGACCTACACCCTATCATCAATCAAGAAGCAAATGCTGACTTAGCTGAAATGCCCATTCTTGCGGGCATTCCAGCAGCATGGGCATCATTTAGCTACAAGAGAATAATGATGCGATTTTACGCTGGTACAGTGTGGTCCTTTCCTGGTTGAGACAACCCATTGCAGACTTAACACAGCAAATGTAAATATAATATTATAATATTTAAGCTATTAAACTTTTTTAACATCCAGAACTAAAACCCGAAATAACTAAACATTGCCACTATCGTGAGAATCGTAAGATTGGCCACCTCCCTAATGCTCGTTGGAATAGAATAATTTAACATATAGATGGAAAGCTAGTATTGCATAACATTTTATTTTGTTTTTACATAAAATGTTAATTTTAGTCTTCAGAAATTATTAAATTAAGTCTAAAATTAAATTAAACTTACATAATTAATTTTAATCAATTTTATACAACCATAGTTTCCGTATTGTTGTTATAGAAAATAGAAAAAAGCATTTTGCAAAGTATAACTCTAGTGGATTTCCTTAACACGGAGACGTCAGAATAAATGCTTTCTATTTTTTATTGAAAGGATATAGTACAACAAATCATTCGTGCCTTAATTTATTCATTATAAAATGCCGTCAGTTAATTCGGTCAATATTTTTTCTACTCGATTCAGCGTTGTGTTCAGTGATTCAAACACAATTACATCTGTTATTTAAAGCTAAACTATCGCCGGCTCTCAGTGGCACCCTCAGTGATATTCTAGGGCTCATTTAACTCCCTCCATCATAAACGATACAATAACTGACTGGTCGTGGGGTGGCCGCGAGAAACTTATTGCCGTCATTTAACTCGCAGGCGCTTACTTTCGAACGCTTTTGTTTTCTTGTTCATTCACTTGTGAATTTTTTTAAACTATAAGTTTCTAACTATATTAAATTTTTTACGTTTTCGTAAATCTTCTAAAACTTATGCAAACTGTAATTATAAAATAAATTAAATTATTAGTAATATAAATTAATATTTATTTTATTCCTCTAGCGATTCTGCCATAATGACTATATCGTCGGCATCGAAGGTATGTATCGCCATTAATGTTGATAACGTATAATTTTTAGTCCAGGTACTTCAAAACGTCTTTCAATATAGCGATAGAGTTTCGAGGATATAACGTTACCCTGTCTTACATCTCTCGCAATTGGATAAGTTTCGTACTTTTGTTCTATACTCTGATATTCATCGTAGCCTCACTGTACAAATACATCATCACTTCGATATACTGACATTCAATTTATTATCGGGCTGTAGCACCGCCCAAACTGACGCCCTATCTACACTATGTTCAATGATCTCAATAATGTCTTCCAACGGATAGGTCTCAAATGAACGAGTCATCTTGGACAACATGAACTATTTTAATTTTTCGGACACACAGTCCATCTAACGGTAATTGGATGCTGTGGCTCATAGACACCTACATCTATCCATTTAAAATTAAGATTTAAGAATCAAAAATGTAATTGCGTTGTCACCCCAGAGGACTAAGTTAGAATGCCTCGTTACCAATAAAAAGCATCTCTGATTCTCTACACTCACCATACGAAACATAGCAGCATTAAGCTGCTATTTTACGATGGTATGCTGTGAAGGCAAGTTCATTCAATGGTCGACCCAACCCATTCTTGCTGCAGCGTGGCTCTACCCCGTAATACAAATAAATATCTTGTGTAAATATCACACCTACGCCTGTAGCTGTTGGGAACACTAACGCTTAAAGTAGTTGACGAGTATTTTTACCTGGGAGTCGTGGTAGTTCTGGAACCAAGTGCTCGCCGCAAATTTCACAATATATATATCACGGTTCAGATTCCCGCCGGCACCAATGAAATTGTTCATCGCATTTTAATTACTGCTTTTTGTTTTCAGCTGTGAAGAGAAACATCGTGAGGGAAACAACTTATATTGGATATCGCGGCAGATTTTCTTTTGTTCTGAAACCTTTAAAAATGAGATATATGTATATATATATATATATATATATATATATATATATATATATATATATATCATTTTCAGTTTAAATTACGTCCCACTTGCTGGGCACAGGCCTCCTCTGATTTCTGGGAGGGTTTTAGGGCAAGAAATTTCGTGTATTTTGGTGTTGGCGTGGCGTATTGGCGAACTTCAATTGTCTTCGAAATATTTTTTGATTTCTCAGACATGCAGGTTTCCTCACGATGTTTTCCTTCACCGCCGAGCACGTGGTAAATCAGCACTTACAATTGCAATTAACAATTTCATTGGTGCCGGCGGGGATCGAACCCGGGTTGCTCGCGTACTATGAAACTTACAGCGAGTGCTAACCACCTGAGCTACCACGGCTATATATATATACATATATGTGTGTGTGTATATATAAATATGCTCGGCGGTGGAATTATGAAGACCGTTACTTTACTGTTTTATGTATGGTATGGTGTCATATTATGTATAAGTGACTATTAATTTGTGTAATTTATTATTAATTCTTTTATTTAGCGATATAAGTACATACTTATTTACTAAAACTTACACTCATACGGCTTTTCATATGATCTCTTATTGTTCTCATCTGTATTTTTCAAATAACTAAAGTTTTAAGTTCAGAAACAGTTCTTAAGTTACTTAAGAAAATACCAACCATTAAAAAAGTTCGAGCTGCGATGGAACTCGGTATTTTTTTCATCCTTTAATCACAGCAAAGCACACTAAAATTTGAATAAATCAATCAAACTTTCAAACAAAGATCATAACTCGCAGACGAACGACTCCTGAAAAACTTAAATTACTCTTTTTTCCGCATTACGAGTGCGAAAAATCTTCTTGACGGGCTGCGAAATTGATGGCGTCGGAAAAGAAAACTGGCAACTCGAAATCCGGCAAAGTTTTCACGTCAGCCAAGTTTCACTTAAAGAAGTTTCTACATCCATTTAGAAGTTGTTCCTATACGACAGACTGACAAATTTTAATGAACCCGAGAGGGCCGCTAATGTCTGCGAGCTGCGTAATGGGAAAACTTTGGCGCCAGCCCCCGTTGGTTGCGTTTAGCCAAGATTTTTATTTACTCTATATCTATTTAATATTACAGCTGGATACAACTGTCTTATGATGGCACGCCGTAATATAATCTGTTTAAAATTTGAACATGATACTTTTTTTTATAAAATTGAAGTGACAAACTAATTCACAGTCCATCTGATGGTAAGTAACTACAGCCGCCCATAGACACCTACAACCAACTTCAAATAAAGAAGGCTATAGATGCGCCATCTTTGAGGATTAAGATCAAATGTCGCAAAGCCTGTAATAAGAAAAATGAGAAAGCACTCTGTTTGGCGGGAGAAATAGGTAACAGGTTTGTACCTGTCCAGACGGACTTATAGCCAGAAAAGGAGTTCCTGCCACCAAGTAAACTTCAATGTAACCTTTCATAATTTGTGAACAAATTTACATTACTCAAAGGAGGCCTGTGGCCTTTTTTTCAATTTAGTGGTCGTCATACAATGTAAAGATGGTACATTCTATCTCTAGAATTCGATTTCGAGATCGAGAATTTGGAGAATTCGATCCTCGTAACGTTCTACGGAATGGATATAAAACTAAAGGCTTGACCGCAACCCGAGGTATTTTCCGTGGCACTCTAAAACAAAACCTTGAGAGAAGTTCTGGACAGCATATGTAGTTTCTAAAACATATATACATACAACATAAATAAAATGTGTAAATGTAGTGTAATGTTATTACTAAAATGATGTACCTAATAAGTATCTATATATTTTTTGTCTTAGTATTTTATTATAATTTGGCGTAATTTATTAAATGTAAAGATATAAATAAAGATATAAACAGTTGATTATTTCTTTCAGCACTTATGATCTCCACAACGCAATTCCTCGATAGATCTGTCTGTAAAAGCCTTAAGACTAGCAGCAAATAACTTAAGCCGGCTACTCACTTGTCTGCCGCAGCGGCAATCTAGGGTGTAGGAGTGGGGATGAACCTAAAGGCGGCTACTCACATGCCTGCCGCAGGGGCAATCTAGGGTGTACAGCAATCGGGGCAATATCTGAATCCCCACTTCTACACCCTAGATTCCCCTGCGGCAGGCAAGTGAGTAGCCGGCTTTAATTGCCTCCTTAATTGTGATGTGTGTATGCAAGCAGGGGCAATTTTCTAACTCGGTCCTGTGGCGGGGCGGCAGGGGCGCAAGACCTTCCTTGCTCCCTAGATCGTAGCTGCCGCTGTCGCGTGTAGCGCAATTGGGGCAATTTCAATCAGTTCGTTGCGACTTTCGCGCGGAGCACACGTGTGAGTACAAGTCACAATGGATACCAATAAAGAATGTGAAATTTGGATACTGGTGATAGAAGTGTATAAAGGGCGGCTTCTTCACCCAGTATCTCCTTTTTGTCTTTTTTTTTGCGGTAGCACCGCAGAAGGAACGTTATTTTAACGTGGTAACGTTTTTAAACTATCTGGCTATCAAATTGCCATCAATACCAAAATCCATATTAATATCGCATAACGTAGATTACATGAATTACACCCGAGAGAAAGTTTACATATCAAACTGACATACACAAAAATTCCCAGATTATAACAAAAGTGTCGCAAATCTGCTGAAACAGTATTAGAATTGCTGGAATATAAATAAAATGTCATTAACTAAATAATTAAATAATAATACAAATTTTAGTAATTAAAATTATAAAAAGTCATCATTAGAAAACTATGCTGGCTATTTGTAACACTAGTTAAAACTATAGTTACTAAGCATTAGTTAGTTAAGTTATATCACAGAATAAATTGGTTATATTAAATTATGACGAGTGAAGTTAGTCACATTTAATTATCTTTGATAGCCTAAAAATAACGTGGCAGTACTATGCTGCAGCTTATAAGCACTATATTATTGTGGTTGTAATTATTAACTAATTAGTTGTTTTATTGAAAAATGTGGTTGTCTATGGGCCACAGTGTCCCCTTACCATCAGGTAGACTGTGCTCATTTGTCACCCTTATTCTATATAAAAAAGAGCCAAGGCTATAATACCGATTCATTGATGATAAAACTGGCGCCATTCTCAACGCGTGTGTCCAGCGAGACGCACACTCTCGTACTTAACGGCAGGCATGTGTGTAGAGACAGTTCAGATATTGCCCCGATCGCTGTACACCCTAGATTGCCCCTGCGGCAGGCAAGTGAGTAGCCGGCTTTAACGTATCTAATAACGAACAGGCCAAATAACTTTTGTTACACGCATGAGTTTTAGCTCTCTTACATTCATAATTATATCTATTAGCTTTTGATATCAAACGCAATGCAACGACTAAAACGTGTAGAAGTGTTTGATTTAAAAATAATTTATTAGTATCAATTAGGAATTGATATTTGGTGGATATGCAAATATCCACTCCCAAATTGGCTTAAATTTAAAAAAAATCTTATCCTATTAAAAAAACGCTAGAACTTTCTTTTAAAACACATCAACAGAATCTAAGGATATTTTATATTTCATCAAATATCTAAAAATCTATGAAGAATTTTCTGATATAGTGAATAGAAGAATGATAGGTTATTTTAAGGTCTTTAATAAAAAAAATTTTTTTTTATTAGACTTTTTTTGTTTTAAAAAAAATGTAATTTTTTTTAATCGCCGTAGAAAATTAGTAAGTATGATAAAAAAATCTTCCTATAAAACTATTAATTTTAATTAAAATTGAAAAAATCTTATCAAATCTAATTATTAATAATCAGTGCTGCCACCTCTTACCGTCCCATGTTCTTTTCAAGTGTTCGTAAAGTTGTTGTTCCGTCGTCAAATTTGGCGGAAAATCTCTCAAAGCTTTTCGTTGTAACATGTCCCAGGCTTGTATCTAAGGTCCCAGGCATGCTCGGATTTAAGTCGGGTGACTGTGCAGGTCAATCCAAAACTTGAATATCGTGGTCTCGGACAGCGGCCCACCGCGGCACCAGCCGCGCCGTATGGGAAGGAGCATTATCGTGCATGAGTAGAAATTCCTGGCCCATTTGGATTCTGTATGGGACAATAACAGGCTCTACTACCTCCTCGGGGTATTTTTGTGCAGGCATGCTGCCTTGGATCCAAACGAGCTGGGTTCGTCCGCCAAAACGAATTCCTGCCCACACCATGATTGTCCCGCCTTGGTATGAGTGGACCTCCTGAGGGTGCCGTAGACGGCTAACTCTTCCTGAAGTTCTCCATACGCGTGTTCTTCGTGAATCCGGATGAAACCCAAACCGGGACTCATCAGTGAACAGCACCAAAGACCATTGTTCGTCACTCCATAGTAAATGCTCCCGAGCCCACGAAAGCCGCCGACCGCGATTCCCACGTCGCAATGCTGGAACACGTAGCGGTCTTCGAGCATGAATAGCAACTTCATGCAACCTCCTTCGCACGGTTTGGTCACTTACCAGCAGCTGGTGGTCCTCCTGGAGCCTTTGTAGTAGTTGCATCGCTGTGATATTGGGTTCTCTTCTAGCGGTCATTTGGAGAAATCGATCTTGCCTCTGCGTAGTAACACGATATCTAGCGAAAAAAGAAAGAAAAACAATCTAATCCCTTTTTATTAATTAATATCAGTAGAACAATTTTAATTTTCCTTGACGTAACGAATTACTAAAAATTTTGCCGCCGTATTTTGTTTTTTCTTTTGTTTTTTTTATTTACATTTTTTAAATTTGAAAATAGAATAAAAGAGGTTTCAATCTGTATATAAACTTTTTATGGAAACTAAAAAGATTTTAAACAATAAAGTCGTTAATAATTTAGGATTAAGGTATCCCTAAAAAAACAGTGGTTGCCAAACCGCCTGCCTAACTTGGCAACTTTGTGGCTAATATCCCCCATATTAAAGCAATCTATGGAGAAGGCCTATGTTTTAGGCCATTGTTGGCAGTAGATTTTTGATAGGCAGTAATGTTTGTTTTACAGAATAAAGGTGATAAACGGGCACACATTCCACCTGATAGTAAGTGGATGCTGTGGCCCATAGACATCTACGTTTATCCTCAATTAAGTATCAAAATGCAGATGCGTAGTCACCCCTGAGGACTAAGACAGAATGCCTCGCTTCCAGTAAAAAGGGTCTCCGGTTCTCTACACTCACTATACGAAACACAGCAGCACAGCGATTATTCTGTTAGAACGTGGTCCTACCCCAGTCGAGCCGACCCATTCGTGCTACAACCATAATATAGCTGCAGCGTGACGCTACTACGTATTTGTACATTAGAATAAAGTTTCTTCTTTTCTTCTTTCTTCCGAATGCCCCAGCCAAATACTAAGCCACTGTGCTCCCCAGCAATCTTTACTTACTTCACTTACGAAATTTGTAAACAATTTTCGTAATTCTTCAATACATGGCAAAAATTTTCAAAATTAATATAAAACTCTGGCCCTATATTGGGACCAAATTAAAATTTATAATATAAAATTTGAATAGATTATAAATTATAAAAACAAAATAATTATTAAATAAAAAGTACTTATTTTCTCAGGCCACAATAAATTCAGTTAACTTGTAACATTAAACCCCTGGGCATGCGACAATAAAAAGCGCAATCATTCCGACGTGTGTCATTTCAACTCTTTCATCAAATAAACTGTGCTCGGTGTACATTACATTATAAATTTCAACATAGTCGTTTGGTGACCAGCGAAAATGTCATTGGGGCCGAAGCAATGCCGATTTAAACGGCTAACCCCCGCTAAAGGGCGGCGCGGGAGTCATCCATCATACGCTTTACATATGTTTGAATAAAGCTCGTGGGAAAAGGATTTCCTCTCAGAAGTCAAAGCGTTGTTCGCAACATTGTAGGGTGGCCAGATCTAAATTTGTACTTAGCTACAACAGACACATTTAATTAAGAAAATATACATTATTTTTATTTATCATGCTTTTAATTACATATTTTTTTAATTAAAAACATACACTAGGAAGATACCATAAAGTTATAAAAAAATTACAATGATTTTTATTGAAATTGACCGTCAAAAATGAAAATTCATCTCTCATCCAGTCTCCCGATCGTAACAACATTCAAACATTTCTAAAACATTTTGAATTAAAATAGTGTAAAAACGACGACATTATTATGATTTAATTTATTTGTGCCAATACATAAAATAAAAATAATTTTATAGATTAAACGGGTTGTCCATGAGTGCTAAAACACTCGAAGCATAGGGAATCAAAAATAAATTAAATTAAAATGCGACAATTCCGTAAAATTTGTATTATTCAAGTTAATATTTATGAAAGAAATTTATGTTTATAAGTACTCTATCTATGTAATAAGACAACAATATAATATTACTTGAGTTTAATGACTTGAGGTGAACGGCAGAGTCTGGAAGGGATGCCCTAGGCGAAAATTTATCGACCAAATTGGCCATATATTGAAAATGAGCCAAATTAAGAGTACCCTTGACCGACGAGCGTGTATGCGTAGGTATATGGATGTGGAGGAGGCGATAGAGGTGTGTCAGGATCGTGCCAAATGGAAGTCCATAGTCTCTGCCTACCCCTCTGGGTGACAGGCGTCAGTGTTTATGTATGTATTATGTATTTAATGGCAATAATATCTAATATATTTGAAACTGAAAAGAACACACCTATAAAAATAACGTATTTCTGGTCTCCCTACATTACAAATAGCGGATTAGGGCAGTTTGGCAAACAAGGCGTCGCTGGCGTGTGCCGTCGCCCTAAAGCTAATGCTGTATTAATGTCTATTAGAAGCCGCGCATTGTTCTGTAGCTAGACGATTCATTCAGATTTATTTGGCTAATGTGACGCGCTAAGCTTACGACTTCGCTATAAAGGCGTTAATGTGTAAACAGAACTTGATTTGAAGGACTGATGTATCCACTTAATAGTCCTCATTGATAGGTACACAATATTTTGTACTAGTTTTTCCTTCCTAACAGTGATGATGTTTTTCTTGTCGTTTACTGATGGTGTAGCACGGGGGGAGGGGACAGCGTCTTAAGAAGGAAAAGCCAGCTCCCGCCGTCGGTCTTAACCTTACATTAAGACGTTTAGGCAATGGGATAAAATGTCAGAGAGACGAGGCTGGGAAACTCAAAAACGTCCAACCACGAAACCTAACATTGTATGAATATCTCCGACTAGTAGGCCTTCGAATCCCGAATCCGTGAATCAATAGTCAATTACTCTCACCACTTAGCCTACGTTATGTTATCATTAAGTTGATAACTCATAAAGTGACTTTAAATTTACCTACTAGTAATGAAAATCTTTAGATCTGGTCGCGAACCGCTTGATTGTGAGCAGCGGGACCGCATGCGGCACGCGGCCCATATGTTTCACATGACCGGGCTACCCACACGAACTCCGAGAGGAACCGACTCAGACCCAGAAGAGGATAGACTACTTCGAAATGCCTAGTAATTTGGTTCAAAGGCTTCGGTCATACAACAAACACTGGCGAAATAAAATATTTGCTACTATTTCATCCTGGTATTGTATTTATACATATGATGTATGCCGCTCTATCTTATTAGTATGGCGGCAAAATTGATATTTAAGTGAATAAAAAATAAAAAATCAACCAAAAACTAATTCATATTCCAGTTTCTGACTTTATCAGAATTTCAGAATAAAATACGTGGTTCTAAAGATCGTGTCTAATCTCATAAATATACTATTTAACAAAGTCGCTCACCCACTTCTAGATTCTGATTCGGTTTTCACTATCATTTAAAAAAAATCTTAAAAAGGATTTCGTGTAGCATTTCTTTATATAAATAAGGGTGCCAACCGAGCTCACAGTCCACCCGATGATAAGTAGAAAGTAGAATATTATATAGTAGGGTATAGACACCAACGTCTAATCTCAGTTAAGAATCAAAATTTAGATTTAGAATTATACGTGGTAGAGCCATGCTGCAGCTATATTAGTAGTATAGTTGTAGTACGAATGGGTCGGCTCGACCGGGGAAGGACCATGCTCTCACAGAATACCAGCGTAGAATAGCAGCTTAACACTGCTGTGTTTCGTATGGTGAGTGTAGAGAACCGGAGACCCTTTTTACTGGAAAAGAGGCATTCCATCTTAGTCCTCACGGGTGACAACGCATCTGCATTTTGATTCTTTATTGAAGATAGATGTAGATGTCTATGGGTCACAGCAACCAGTTACCATCAGGTGGACTGTGTGCTCGTTTGTCACCCTATCCTATAAAAAAAAAAGATGCGTTGCCCCTATGAGGACAAAGATAAAATGCCGTTTCTAGTAAAAAGGGTCTCCGGTACTCGTCACTCACCTTGCGAAACACAGCAACTTTTTTCTGTATTCTACGCTGATATTCTGTGCATATATTTTTGTAAAAATAGTAGAGAAAAAAATGTTGGTGTTTTGTGATAAAATCGTTATAAGTACGATAACACCACTCTGGTGAACGGTAAATATCCGTGCGACTCTACTAAGTCCCTACTTGTTTTCCGTATAATTTGATGAAAAGTAAAAATGGGCATACCTGCGGAGTTTCGCTGTTTCTTCTCTCATCAAAAGAACCTCACTTTATGTCTTTACATTATATACATTTAAAAATCGTTTGAAAAATGACATTTTAATTTTTTACGTCAAAATTAAAATGATTTCTTTTCATTTAAATTTATATGTTTTACAATCCATCGGAGCCCACAAGACGACGAGACCACAAGAGAGAGACGAGTTTGAGTAATGAATTATTATCACATGCATATCATCATCATTACAACCATTCACAAGTCCACTGCTGAACATAGGCCTCCAAGGAATACCACAAGTCACTGTCCTCAGCCACCTGCATCCATCGAGTAGGGGAACGCCCTACATACACTTCGCTTACCGGTAAGAACCTGCTACTCGAGAACTTTTCTTCCCCATCGGTTGTCAGTTCTTCGAACTATATGGCTAAATATGAAATACTGCAAGCAAAACAAAGCACTATTACTTGACTCAATAACTAATATATTATGTGCTAGGAGTCTATATATACATAAAGCTATCCTATAAGGTCCTGGTTAAAACGTAATTAAGGTTAAAGTTACAGCCTATATTATACATCCCACTGCTGGGCACAGGCCTCCTTTCATTTCTGAGAGGAAACGTAATAATTATAATTTACTCTTTGGCCCTCTCTTAACACTTTCACTGTCCGGTTTGCAGACACAATAGTAAGACAATAGCAATGACCTACATATGTAGTGCACGGGACAGCGAAAGGTTAAGATGATAAGCAAGATGTTAATTAAAGTAAGTACCTACAAGTCTATGTTTTGCCAAGCCGTCAGTAAGTATTATATCAGTAAGTATATATTCTTTTACTTATTCTTGTAACTTTTTTTAAGACGAGATGGGATGAGCCATGAGACATTTAAAAAACCTATTGGTAATGGTATATTATCTAATCTGAAAATTCACATCGTATATCTCATTAGATACCGCGCGAATCCACAAAGCGATCTCATTACCGCCGTTTCACTTTACACTTCCTGTCTATTCGTGTGCAATCTGTAGTGAGCAAATCCGTTAATCTTATTTGGAGGGTAGACGTGCACGTGGCGCCACGTGGCGCGCAATCGAACTAATCTCGGGGCCGTACGCGTCGGCGGGAAAAGCGCGTGCGCCGTCGAGATAACGCCAAGAAACGCCATTCATTCCCGCTCTTTTGTCGCAAACAATTGCTTACTTATTTATAATATTTTGCTACAATTCAACCTGCCACCCTCGCTACGCTACTCGTATAAACTTAACCTTATAATCGCATGGAGCTTAACATTATTGCAGAAATGAGATTATAACAGTTAAGTGACTGCTATTTTATATTTTCTCGGTTGTAATAAATATTTACAACAAAAAAACACAATAATTTAATATAAATATACAAATCTAATTTTTGTCCTTACTAATTCATCTTTAATTCATTCATCTTTGAATCTCCATAGGTTGATCAAGTATATTGCACCTGCTCTATATATGTTTTTGGAAGTAATTGTAAGTAAAGAATAGAATAGAATAGAATAATTTTTTATTCAATATAGATCACATGTGTAATTCTTATCGAAAGTCATTTTTTACTTTACCACTGGTTCGAAAAAAAAACCTCTGTCCTGGAAAGAACCAGCAAGAAACCCAGCGGAACTTTTTTTTTAAAGTAAATTTTACATTAATGGTTGTACAAACTATTTACAAAATTTATTTTAGAAACTGCTTGGAAGCGACCACCTCATTCCCAGGGGTTATTATCAACCATGTATTCATTTATATTATTATAACCCTTTTTACACAGTTTCAGCTTAACAAAACATTTAAAGTTGGCAATAGAGAGAGCCTTTACACTCTCCGGGACCTTGTTGTAATAGCGTATACATTGCCCCAAGAATGAATTACTGACTCTGTGATGTCGAGAAACTGGTATCACTAGCTTGTGTTTGTTCCTAGTGTTTACAGAGTGTATATCACTTTTTTTACTAAAACTTCCTTTGTTTTTGTAAACATACATTAAATTTTCGTAAATATACTGAGAGGCCAAAGTTAATAAATTTATTTCTTTAAATTTATCTCTAAGATAAGATTTATTTCTTTAAATTTATATCTAAGATAATTTTAAAGAAATAAATTTAACCTAAAACCGAGAGAGTTTAAGGTAGTAAATAGCTCTAATGGCCTTCTTCTGTAAAACAAAAATAGTTTCTGAATCAGCCGCATTTCCCCATAACAAAATCCCATAAGACATTATGCTATGGAAATAACTGAAATAAACTAATCTAGCTGTCTCGACACTAGTGAGATCTCTAATCTTTTTAACAGCATAGGCTGCAGAACTTAGTCTCCTTGCTAGTTTGGATATATGGGGGCCCCACTGAAGCTTTGCGTCGAGAGTCATGCCAAGAAAAACAGTGGATTCAACAGGGCTCAGGTCTTCCCCATTTAAAAACACATTGGTATTCAGATTTTTAACATTCAATGTTGTAAATTTAATACATTTAGTTTTATTTCCGTTTAAATGTAGATTATTAACGTTAAACCAATGCACTAATTTTGATATAGCATTATTCACTTCGTCACATTTAAATGATTGACGTTTAAGTTTAAAAATCAAGGAAGTATCATCAGCAAATAACACTATATCATGATTATCCCCTACAAGGGAAGGTAAGTCATTAATATACACTAGAAATAGGAATGGGCCGAGAATCGAGCCCCGAGGGACACCCATTAGTACAGGTGACCCAGAAAAGCTTTTACCATTGATGATAACTTTCTGCATTCTATTACTTAAATATTAAATAATAAGTTTAAGTTAAATATTTATCTAAAGAAAAAATGTGCTTCTTACAAATCAATTGTACAAAATTTGAAACATAAATTCGGTTTCAACCTAAATGCTGAGATTGATTTAATGGCTAAAGCAGAAGTTGTGGAGTTACATAAATCTTTAATGAAAAAGGATAAACAGAGCACGCATTATTTATTATACACTGCATGCACCTTTACGTAAATTCGCATTGACTTTACACTATTATTCACCACCTGCGTATAAATACATTAGAGAATGCTAGAAAAGCAATAATAATGATCTTTGATAATAAATGTATATTTTTATATTTTACATATTTACCTTTTAAAATATTAAATAAAATATTCGCGCGGTTCGGTTGCACAACTACAAGCACGCGGGGCATGTGTGCGTGACCACTGGCCGCTTGTCACGTACGCGGCGAGACTTGAAAAAACCGGTTCGCTGGCACAGCCAGTGGACAACTATCTCAGGGTCAGTGCGACACACGTTGTTTGTTTTGTTAGTTGCAAGTTTGAATATTTTAATGTAAAAACGTGGTATTATTAATAATGGTTGTTTATTGTACTGTGTGTATGAATAATACTATAAAAATAAAAATATATCATACTTTAAATATCCCAAGGAGTAGTAGGTAAGTAAATATTTGATTATTTTAGTTAAATTTATTTTTAAGTAAATATTTAATTATTTTAGTTTTTTTTTTAATTTATAGTTATAGTTCTTAATATTGTCTATAATAAAATATTGTATATTATGTTATGTAAATTTGATTATTACTTTTTCAAATAAGTACCTTTATTTTATTGTATGGTCCTATTTTTAATAAGAAGAGGGTTTGTAAATTTTCATTTAAATAAACTTTTGTTGACATTATATAAAACTTTGGTTTAATTAAAATAAAATTACATAAAAAATACATAAATAATAGATAATTACCGAATTAACAAACTTTAATGAGTATTTTGTGTTACACTGGGATCTATAATAATTACTTCATTCACTGTGGTGAGTCCTAGTGTTGCCTAAACCGATAATTTCTCTTCTTATGATCGAAGAAGATGATGCACTGTGACACATATGTATATAATTTTATGTAAATAAATGAATGATTTGCACAATCTATGCTATTTTTAATAGAAGTTGGGGCAAATGAGCATGCGGCTCACATAAGTGTCGACCGCCGCCCACTGCGCTATAGTATGTGCCAAATCGATTGAGAAAAACGGACAATGACCTTTCGGTCGTTTAACCAGGGTTACAAACCTTCAATATATAGGCACATTTTATATGTAGTACTTTCTTTATTTATAATGATTTTTTATAATGATTGATATAATATATATTTATTAACTATTATTAAAAAGTTATGTGAAAGATCGCTGTAGAAGAAAAATCATCTATTGTTATAAAGTACTTTATTCATTTAACAACAAAAACATTAATTTATAACACATATAAAGATTCAGTGATAACGACACCGAATAAGTACGTACTTATGCAAAAGATAAAACTTTATTTTAATATTATATAAGAACTTTATTTTTATTCGGTGCAATCATCACTCGTATCTTCACTGATGAACTATCTGTAACATTAATTATAAAGCGATCTGCAGTTTGGTCAATTCTATCATCCATGCCACGCATTTTTATTTCAACCTTAAGGACATGCTGAACACAGTTTTTCCATTTATCTGGCGTGATTTGAGTTAAACCATCTTTAAGTAAATTTTAACATCTTTTAACTTGAAAGTTGTATTTTTCGTGCAACGTACCTTTCACATCTGCCCACACAAGTTCAATGGGGTTAAGCTCACAGTGATAAGGAGGTAACCTTACCACTGTGATGCTTTTCTTTTGCCATCTCGTCGGTGACGTAACTTCGATAGTTATCTTTAACTGCCTTTATTTTTTCCATTAAGTGGGTCTTTGTGTCCGAGGGCACGTATGCGATCTGTTTAGATTCTAGCTATTCCTGCATATTTTGTTTCCGCCAAGACATTGTTGGGGTTTTCTAAACGTCTGGAGTGGTAACTAGCGTTATCCATAACTATGACATCGCCGCTTTGCAGTTTTTCTATTACTTTTCTAAACCAGTCCTCGAAATGGAGCGTCCATACTCTCATGGTAGTCACCAGTAGATGATGATTCAAATACCCAATCACATCCTCAAAAGCCATTTTCATTGCCAACGTGTACAACTATTAATCGCTTTCCTTTACCCGAAGGGGCTTTCGCGCCAGTAGAGTAGCCTTCTAACCGTGATTGACGAGAAGATTCAATTGTGGTGTCTTCCCATACCTTTCCCATAGTATGACCTGCGTTAATCCATGTTTCGTCAAGGTAAAAAATGTTACGTCCCTCGTTTCTTAATATTTGTATTTCTCTCAAATATCTGGTACGCCACAGAACTATCTCTGGGCGATCTATTAGACCACTTTTTCTGTTTCTCTTTATATATTTGAATTTTAAATGGCGCAACACACGTCGCAGGAAGTTTTGCTCAAGTTTGGCAACTGGTCATCTTGATTTATACTGAGCAAAATTTTGTCTAAAGTCGGTAATTCTCCTGCAAGAAAGAACTGATGCACTTTCGCTCTTATAGCCGATTTATCAAAATCGTCCAACTTGTCAATTACAGACTTTTTCTTTTATTAATTATTCCTTTTCTGGTATTTTATGGAATCTCTATACACGCTTAATACGCGATATATAGTGCTCTTGCTGACTCCTGAGATCTCCGAAACCTTTTCTACCATATTAACGTTTGAAGGATACACGTCTTCGGGCCAGGTGTTTTGACATATTTGTATACATTAATGATAATCTCTTGTTCCCCGACCGACAATGTGGTAGGTTTTCTTTTACTGGTGACGTTAAAGGTGCTCCAGAAGATGGGCCTGTAAATAAATGACAAAAATATACTACCATAGTACTACATCACATAAATACATATTGTTTTAGAAAATAAATACCACATGGTCACATAAAAGAGCGCTTTAAGAAATAGAAAGGCTACGTCGTCGCATTTGTACCTATTTGTACGTACCTGCTACGTTTATTATGGGTCGGCGACGTCTCTTTCCACTTGATGTTGAAGGACCGGGTCCTTCACCAAATTCTCCTGAACTCATGTCGATTTAGTAACGACCGTCACAGTAAAACTAATATAACAGATTCAAAAACAAAACTTAACGATATAACAAATTTAACAGTAAAAACTCAACTAAAACAATGCAATGAATGCTATGAATTACCCGAGACGTACACGCAAGCGCTATCCGAACACGAATGAAAACAAAATGGCGGACCGGCCCAAAAGGTGACGCATCTCTGGCTGCCATTGTCACGTTTCTTTTAGAACGAACTGACGTAACGCGCGTTTTGTTTATTTTAAAGGGATGAATTTGCAAAAGCTCAATATGGTGATTATATTGCTTCAAATATTTTTTAATATGAAACTGTTATTAAATGAATTGCTGCGTTACTTACCATAAATTGAAATATAAAATATAACACATTTTTCGCGATGTACCGTAAGATTTTACTATGTTTATAGAACCACAGACAATATTATTTAAGAAACAAAAAACAAAACATATGTGCTGACCTAGAAGTGGAATAATATCAATATTTAAATATTGTTATCACATCTAAATTGAGATTTTGTAAGTTACGCCTTTTGACACTCGGCTCATATCTGAGGTCATTGTCCGTTTTCTCAATCGATATGGCACATACTATAGCACTTCTTATTACTATAGAATTGCAGGTGCATTGCCAGATAGAGAGACACTCGCATGCAATATATTCGTAAAGATCAACAGATACCTAATGGGAACAAAGTAAACCATAGTATTCAGTGAGTAATTGTTTATCAAACTTTTAGTGCAAATAACTGCACTTCACATTACCTGTACTGTCCCGTTTACCATTTCAAGTAGGTACTAATCATCAAATACGTCATCAGTCATGGTAAATGATTATTGGAACGAAGTTTTGTGGAACACCCACGCATGTTTTTTTTTTATAAATAAAGTTAGAAAGTGCAATCCATGATGTGATGAAAGATTGTGGCAGATGCAATTACATACAAACTTACTGCGATATACATTTATTATACGAAATTTTACTTATCTATATATCAATTCATTGGTTACTTAAGATAGAACGTCTAAATTATATTAATAAAGAAATTCTAATATTTTCACTGAGATAAACATATTTTGAATTAACTTAGAGTCATGCGTTATACGAGTATAGCAATCGGCTATGTAATACGAATAAAGAATTAAATGTTTAATTATTTTATGTGATAAGAGATAAGATGCTTAATGGCTATACAGGGATAGCTAAATCTTAGAAAGAAAAAGTATTATATACTAAACAGAGATAGCTATAATTTTAGAAAGGGATGGCACCAGCCTCCTATATAGTAAGAGGGGGTCGTGTAGATATTGGTCGTTCATCTTATGTGGGTATTTATTATCGTCAAATTAAATATATATAGTACCAAAATATAATAATTTTAATGTTTAAAGTGATAACTGTTTTCATGTGGTTCACTCAGGTTCAGTTCAGTGCAGACTCAGCAGAAGATTCTGCGCTTGGGCTCTGTAGACTCCGGACGTGTCGGTCGCGTTCACTCCCGTCACTCCACTCTCTTAGCTCCTGCGCATGAATTATTTTAACCACGTACTCACCGGAATACACTGCATTACTTGGTGCTTTGTATTTGGTTGCTGCCTTGGTGCTCTCATTGTGATGCGCGAAGCACGCTGTCCCGGGAGACAGCAGTCTCACTGTGTTGTTGTGAAGTGTATCGGACGCTTGTTGTGGTGTCAAGTGCGTCTTGTGCGTAACTCACCTTCCTGGCTTCCTGGTAACCGTAAGCAGAGTGAAACACACTCGCCGCCTCAGAGGCGGCCATCGTTTTAATTTTTTGTGTTGCCCCCCCCTTTTTTTATAGAGTCCGATGAAGCTGTAATAGCCGCAAAGGCTAACAGCATTAACATCACATATAGATGTAAATTTCAGTAATGTATGAAAATGTATGTAGTAAATATTTCAGGAATGTTTCATAAAATAATAAGACAAGAAATATGTTAAAAGCATTTAATTCTATTGATATAATGTCGAAATAATAACAAAATTGTATAAGAAATTAAATGTGTTTAAATAAAACTAGTTTTACGGATTTTATCACGTATATTAACTTATTTTATATTAGACGTTTCGAGTACTTTACATTTACATGCTGTACTGCCATATATCAGAGGTGTCACTGACAAGATTGGCTACATCTTGAAGCGTGCTTCCATTAAAACATACTTCAAGCCGCCGAAGAAGATTAGTCAATTTTTACCATCAGTCAAGTGTAATGTCCCTCTGCAAGATGCAGGAGTGTGCAAGCTTGATTGTGAATGTGGTCTCTCTTATATAGGACAAACTAAAAGATCCATAAAAACCCGCGTTAAAGAACACATAGCTGATGTAAAGAATCGACGCTCCGGGAAGTCTGCAGTCTGTGAACACGTACAGGATCGCCCCCGTCACTACATTAGATTTGATAGACCACAAATCCTCGCTAAAGAACACCGATTCCTTCCAAGGATGATTCGCGAGGCTATTGAAATCAAAAACATCCTAATTTCAATAGAGAAGATGGCTGGGTGCTACCATCTGCTTGGGATCCCATAATTAATAAAATTAAATCCCAACCCAAGCATACAACTGCAAGACTTCAAGATACTGTAAGTTCATACTGCGTAGATCGGAACAAAAATTAATAATTTTTAATCTGGAGGTAGTCGTGGTTAACCATGACATTGGGACGTCATACACCTCAGTCCCCCGTGACCATGGGTGCTGTAAAGTACTCGAAACGTCGGGAATATAAAATATACGCGATAAAATCCGTAAAACTAGTTTTATTTAAATGTGTAGTGTTCGCGTAAATATAAGAAATCATTAAATTAAATGTGTTTTTCTTAATGTTTAAATGTTTTAATTTGTGACTTAAATGGTTATATTGTTTAAGATATTCATGTTTATTACTGAAAAATGTTATGTAATGTGTTTTCAGTAGATATTTAAGATTTATGACTCTAAAAATAGCTTGTAAAATTGCAATGTTTTGTTAAATATTTTATTATTCTTTTATGTTATATTAATGTTTTAATTATTATTGTAAAGGGTCTTTATTATTCTTTATGTGAAATATAATTATGTAATGATATTGTGATGGGCAATAAAGTTATGGGGTTATGAATGGAAATGTGATAATGAAAATTAGTGATTAGTTTATGTCGAAATGGCGTTAGGCGCGCGGTTCTCCTTACGGTATAGCTTTCGGGGTACGATAGGAAGACGATATGTTTGCAATTCGTTAGAATGGGGATATGAGGTACTGGGCCCAGACGAGCCCACCCATTTCCCTTCACACCCACTACAGCAGCCCGATGTCCTCGACATTGTGTTGTGTCATCATATGCCGTACCCAATACGACTAGAGGTGCTGTACGACTAACTGGACTCGCTTCCGAAGAGCACTGGAGGACCTCCGACTCGGCGCTTCCATTACCACCCGAGAAGATGTGGAGACAGCGGCCCTGCAACTTCATACAACAATTACAAATCAATTACAACTCTCCTCACACCCTGTCTCCACGGGGCGCCGGGGGGAGGATCTCCCTCGAAACCTACAACTACAGCTGTCCAAGAAGCGGAAGCTGAGGAAGCTCTGGGCATGAACACGGTGCCCAATAATAAAAAGAAAATTGAACTCCATGACGGAAGAGCTGTCGGAAGCATAAGAGCGCACAGGGGGGATGCATGGGAGAGGCGAGTCGACGAAGCCTCGGAGACACCCGCCTCCCTGCATCTCCTCAACCGGCAGCTCACCAAAACACCAGCACCTGTTTGCCCACTCGTGGACAACACGGGAAAAAGGGTCTATGGTACGCCCAAAAGAGCGTGGAAATGATGGTACAACACCTGGAGCAACAATTTCAACCCAACAGCATAGCAGAGGGGTACGCAGAGCATGCAGAGAGCATAGAAAACCGCGTACAGGAATACCTTTCGAACCCGGCACCGCCACTACGGGGCGATGATTTTATCTCGCCAGCGGAGGTAAGGCGCGCCATCATGCGCCTGCCAAACCGCAAAGCGCCAGGATGCGACGGTGTCACCACCATGGCCATTAAGCAGCTGCCCAGAAGGGGGATAGTGGAACTCTCCAGGCTCTACAACGGCATATTGAGAACTGGCCACTTCCCGATCATCTGGAAGCAGGGCAAGATCATCGTGCTACCAAAACCGGGAAAGGACAGGAGGCACCCGGCTAGCTACCGCCCCATAACGCTATTACCGCACATAGCGAAACTCTTTGAGAAACTCACCCTTCATAGAATACTGCCGCACGTTGCTCTGCGCGAGGAGCAATTCGGCTTCCGCAGAGCACACTCCACCACAGCCCAACTGGCCCGCGTGCTACACTATCTTGCGGCCGAACATAACCGCGGCCGCATCTGTGTGGGGGTCCTTCTCGATATGGAGAAGGCCTTCGACAGAGTGTGGCACGCAGGGCTACTGTATAAATTAATAGAACACACCACCTTGCCGCCAATGCTTGTGCGGCTAATAGCGTCGTTCTGAGGGTGGAGCCTACGTCAACATCGAAGAGGCTGTTTCGGTAGCACGACCGATCGAAGCGGGAGTGCCACAGGGCAGCTGCCTATCACCGCACCTGTACGCGGTTTACACAAACGACATCCCCACACTCCAAGGCCTCATGGAGGAGTGGGAAGAAGATGTTGTCCTTGCTCTTTATGCAGACGACAGTGCGTATTTCACGTCATCTCGTCGGGTAGAGATCGCGGCCAAGAAGCTGCAGAGACTGCTGGACTTGTTACCTCAGTGGCTGGACAGATGGAGGATGGCGGTCAACGTCGGGAAGACCACCGCCTTCATGACCAGGCTGACGCGTACACCACCAACCCTGCAACTCCGTGGGCAGGACGTGGGTTGGAAAAGGACTATTACATACCTAGGATGCCAGATAGATCGCTCGCTGCGCATGACCCCGATGGTCGATCACGTCGTGAGTCAGGCCAGAGTCGCGCGAGCAAAGCTATATCCTATACTGGCATCCAAACTCCCTCTAAAAACAAAAATCACCATCTACAAAACCTACGTCCGCTCACGGCTGACATACGCAGCGCCAGCCTGGTACGCGTTGACCTCAGCCACTCAGCGCAAGAGGATGCAGGCCCAGCAGAATCTTGCACTTAGAGTGATCGTGGGAGCTGGCCGTTACGTCAGGAATGACATTATCACCAGAGACCTCAAGATCGAGTCAATTCAGGATTTTGTGGCCCGTACTGCGAGACGGTTGTTCGACCGCGCAGATAACGGGCCACATCTACACCTACAAAACCTGGCACCCCTTCACGCGCGCCCACCTGACGGGCGACCACTCCCACGTGAAGTTCTATGCTCACCGTCCGGCGACGGGGACGCCGGGGACGAGTGAGAGTCGCGACGCCTAATCGGATGGCGTGTAATACGCAACACACCAACGTATAAGCTGCGCACAATCGCAGCACCCAAATCCGGGGGAGCCGTTGCCCCCCGCGATGACACCCAGGTAGGGAGGGACACCTCGAGACCTGTAAAACCTCCAAAAGAAGGAGAAGAGCCGCCATGCGCCATGCAATTCGTTCGGGACCAGCTACAGTTCCAGTTTATAATCAAGAAAGAAAATTTTTAATAAAATTTAATTTAATTAATTAATAAATTTCTTCAATTAAAATTTTAAATAAATAAATTTAATTAAAATTTTAATTGAAAAATTTTAATGAAGAAATTAATGTTTTATTTCAAGAACCTTCAGTGTTCACTCTAATAGTAGGGAAAAAGAATAGACAATCCACTAAGCACATACGACTGGCATCAAGACCGGGACCATTTCCATAGGGACCCGTCATCTTAGTCGTCAACCCTTTCTTTTGAGAGAGGAAGCAAGCTCGGAGTCGAACGTCTTGCTCTGGGGTCACGCCCACCTCGTTGTTCCCGAACATAGCGTGGAACGCTCTCAAATCACTTTTTTATTCAGTTTTATGAAGAGGTTTTTTGTTTGTTTTACGCTAATCTCTGGAACTACCAGTCCGATTTGATAAATTCTTTGAAAAATTGAAAATTAAAAAGTGATTTATGAGCGTTATTATAAGGCATGGCATATTAATCCTTACGAACGAAAGTTACTTCATCATCAAGACAATTTTATGAAGATAAACTTTGCTCTTTATAGCATGTTATTTGGACGCATAGTTTAAGAGTTAATAAAAAAATTACAATAATTCAACACTCAGCTCGGCGCGCGAATGACGCCTAGCCATCCGATGAGCTACTATGCTATAAGCAAGGTGTCATGTCGCGCGGCTCAGACGTTTGATATACGCGGGTGATACCACGGGAAACAGCTAGTTCAGTGTATTCGTGTCTCCACTGTGTGCGGTGCTTTAAAAGTGGTTATTATTAGGTCCATACATATGAAATTAGCGTTTTGTCGTACTGACCCATCGATCACTAACAAAAAACTAGATGCACAATTCCATACAAAAGTTCTCTAAAAACTGTCGCCAAATGTTTTGACGTAATTCTAGTTGAAATAAATATACATTAATGTAAATTCAACCTTAATTGCATTGCCTAAAGTTGTATTGACAAAGCTACGTACAAAAAGCAATAAATTTTTATGACCGATGCTCGCTGGACAACCTATAATAAAACAAATTCAACCTTACGCGCATGGTTTAAAGTCAGAATTACTAAGTGCCAATAAAAAGCAATAAAAGTTTTACGACCGAGGCTCGTCGCTTAGACAAGGAGAGTGGAGTCGAACTGCACAATATTTTTGTTACTGTAATTTTAATTTTATAATTTTGTTAAACTTGTTTTAAATAATTGGTCTACTTAATAAAGCATATTCTGTTCTATTCTATGGTGTATATGTGTAATGGTTATACCTGAATGTAAATATGCTTTTGGATAGGGCACCACATTCATTTAGTAATGAAAGTAATTGAAACAGTAATAACTATTTATTTATTCTTTATCTTGTATGAAAAATTTAAAGATATTGCTTGAGAAACAACTTAAATCTAAATTTAATAGTTACTAAATAGAAAAAATAAGTACAGAAAGTTCTTGCGAAATCTAAGAATATTATTGTCCAAATTTTGACGTAATGTTCATATTTACAGATGTTAAAAAAAACGGATTAGACTGAATATTATAATGATTTCTTATATTTACGCGAACACTGCTTAAACACATAGAGAGAGCATAAAATGTTACTATAATATTTAGAGAAACAGTAAAGAAGTCTCATTAAACAAAAAAAAAACAATCATACTTTAATAATAAAAAAACAATAGCGTCTCCACAAATGGAACAGCATGACGACTTATTTTATTACGACTTAATTTAAAAAATACTTTTACGATGATTTCTTGACAAAATATCAGTATTTACAATACAGTGATAACAATTAAATAATGTTAATATTTAATACTTACCGAAAATATGAAATTCCATCCTTTTTTAGCGTCCTGGATGTGTGATTTTTATACTTTTAAACGAGCACTGAGGCATGTTTACCGTCGGAGCATTCGAATGCTACTGGATTAAAAGTGCACCCATATGTTCGAGCTGGTGCACATTCGGTTAGGCCATTTTTTGTCACTGATTATGTATCTAGGTTTTTATTAGTGATCGATGTACTGACCACTTTGATCTGAAATATCTCCTCCTTGGTTAAGAATTCCAAATTCAAATTTATAAATTCATTTAGCTGGTACATTTGAGTTTAGAAAACAGTCATTAATTTGTATTTTCCTCGTTACTTTTTCTTTGGCGTCGCTTATTACCGCACAATGGAAAACATGAAATATCGGTATATTTACGAGTAGGAGTTCTACCGTGGCACCAGTGCTGCAGAAACAGCTCGAAGGATTAATGATGTGTACAGCGCTGGTATCGCAAAAGAAAGCACGGTACGTTTTTGGTTTCAACGTTTTCGTTCTGGAAATTTCGACCTTTAGAACCAACCCCGTGGACGGCCGGAGACCAAAGTAGAAAATGAAGAATTAAAGGCTATTGTGGAAGAGGATCCATCACAAAGAACTTCAGAGATAGCTGCAGGCTTCGGAGTAAGTGATAAAACTGTATTAATCCACTTGAAGCAAATCGAAAAAGTAAAATTACTTGAACGATGGGTACCTCATGAATTGAGTGAATCGAACTTGCAAACACGCGTCGACTGCTGTGTTACTTTGCTCAGCCGACACAATAATGAAGGGATTTTAAATCGAATCATTACTTGTGATGAAAAGTGGATACTGTACGATAATCGGAAGCACTCGTCGCAATGGCTGAACCCTGGAGACCCAGCCAAATACTGCCCTAAACGAAAATTGACTCAGAAAAAGTTACTTGTGAGTGTTTGGTGGACTAGCGCCGGTGTCGTTCACTACAGCTTTCTAAAATCTGGCCAAACGATTACGGCAGATATCTTTTGTCAGCAACTGCAAACCATGAACGAAGAACTAGCTGCTAAACAACCGAGATTGGTCAATCGCTCTAGGCCACTGCTGTTTCACGACAACGCAAGACCTCACACTGCACAACAAACAACCACTAAGTTAGATGAGCTACAATTGGAATGTCTGCGACATCCACTGTACTCCCCGGACCTTGCTCCAACAGATTACCATTTTTTCCGAAATTTCTTACAAGGAAAAAAATTCAATTCCAATGCGGCAGTCCAAACCGCCTTCAAAGAGTTTATTGATTCTCGCCCCCATGGTTTTTTTAGTAAAGGGATCAATGAACTACCTATGAGATGGCAAAAGTGCATAGATAACAACGGTGCATACTTTGATTAATTAAATATATTTTTAAAAAATGACTTTATATTCCTCCCGTACAAAACGCTAATTTCATATGTAAGGACCTAATATAACTTTTAACTGTTAAAATAAAGAATAAGAAAATTACAAATTTATTATCAAATAATTAAATTAATTATATTGAATAAAATTATCATATCCAATCCAAACCATTCTTAACAATATACGATTTCATATTTTACCAATTTATATTACATTAGTCGAGTTTAGGCCATCTAGTGTCTATTTTACGGACCACCTTGAGAGTCAATCAATTTAGTTCGATAAAATTATTTAAGCAATTTTAGCTATTTTTTAATACACTAAAGTTTAGGCTCTATAGGTCTAAAATTAAGGATTGTAACATTTATTTGCTATAAAATTAAGCTTTTATCTTATATTTTATGCCGTACTTGTGGTTGAAAATTATCAAATTAAATAACTAATTTGCTGTGAAATGTTATTTTTATATTTCATTTCGTTTGAAGGTTTCACTTCTACCGCGTGTGAACTGCACACATGTTTTTTTTTTATTTTTATATTTCTTCTGCGTGTTTGTGCGTGTACGTGCCTGTGCGTGTGTGTGTTTGTGAGTGTGGGTGTGTATGTATGTGAAAATTATGCACTATACATGTGGTTTAAGCTTTTATCAAAATCTCTCAAAAACTCCGCAAAGTGACGACGAGTCAAAAAGTGAAAATATTATGAAGGATTTTGTCTAAGACTGCCGGCCTTTATAGGCGAATCGTAACCAGTGTATCAGTTTTTGGTATTTTCAGTAATACCAAATTGAAATATTTCGAGCTCCTTCAAAATTTAGTATTATCACATGAGTAAAGAAACCGTACCGATTATTTTGGTATAATTTCAAATTTTGGTATTTTTGACACAATTTCAAACATCACATTTTCTGGCATAGGTCTTTACCTATGAAATTGCCGTTTCTTATGAAATAAGTTAACGTAATTTGTTTTTCTATATTTTTTATTTCTATTAATCAATATATTTTTTATTTCTAGTAATCATCCATTAAATAAATGCATCTTTGCCAACGCAGTGTCAGTTTATTGATGCCCTTCTTGAAGAAATCAACTGGAACTGGAGGCAACAAATTTTTCAAAGGCATTTTGTACTGCCTCTCGGGTATTGATTTTTTTTCCTGCCAGAAAGTTATCCAAATTCTGGAAAAAGTAGAAGTCTGTAGGCGCAAGGTCTGGTGAGTATGAGGGATGACGGAGATCTTCCAACCCCATCTCTTGTAACTTGGAAACCATCTGTTGTTCAGTATGAGGTCGCGAGTTGTCGTGCAGGAGCAGCGGGGCCGGGCGATTGACCAAAGCTGGTTGGAGACGTGCGAGCTTCTTCATCATTGTGTTCAGTTCTTTACAGTACACATTTGTAGTAATGCTCATCCCGTTGGGTAAGAAGTTGTGATGAATCACACCGGCGCTAGACCACCAACGTATCCATGATAACGAAAAAGATTCAAATGCGATGAAAATATAACGCTAATCAATAAACAAATGACTAATATTGAAAAAAGAAAAAATTATTCCATGTTTTTAAAATATAAAATAATTTGAAATTAGAATTTTTGCCAAACAAAAATTATTTTGATTTGAAATGGCCAGTACTGCAGAACAGCAATTTCATAGGTAAAGACCTATTATTTAAAATATTAAGACTGTGACATGGTGCTATAATCTGAGTCTGAGACATAAAAGATAAAAATAAATGTAAAGACCTATTAGTACGGATTGGAATCGGGCAGAAAAAGTACATAAAGGCAATCTGCGGAATACGACCTGATGAATCGTATCAACCGCTATTTAAAGTTCTTGGAGTGCTGCCACTGCCATCACTATATATTTTTTAGATTTGTAGTTTTATACTGGAGAACGGCAATTCTTGGTATAATTTTTTCACTCTTTATTGAATACTCAAAATCATTGATCAAAGTAGTTTCATTCTATTGCCTAGTTTAGTGTTTTTGTTTCGGTTATACTTACAAATATTTCCACATTACTTTCGCGGTAACCACAATTTTAATTACTGGAACGTAAATAAATATTGTATATTTTAGGTTTATAGGCGATTCCTGTCAACTAGTATAATTAGGACCCCAGATTTTTCAACTCATTGTGTGCATGTAATAATAAACTTGTAAGGAGAAGTAGGTATAACAAAAGTAAAAGTACAAGAACATAATGTGTATTGGTGTACCATAAAGAATATATTGATTATTGATAAATACCTAAATGGAAGCAGAACCCTAATTTCATGGTTGTAAGTGTTTGTACGAGTATATTATGGTTGAAAAAGGATAAAAAATGATAACGCCGTGTTCAAAACTTGTAGTAAGATGTTTTCAAGTAGAGTCGCAACAGTAAAAGTTATGCAGAGTCTGTAAAACATCAGCAGAAACTTAAACACTACAGTGGACAATCCAAGGTAAGGGGGCTGGTGTCCATTTTTTTTTATTAATTATTAGTTAAGTATTTTCCAATTTACGTTTTATACATCCAGAAAATAGCTTATGAAACTTTACACCCCATAACAGCATTATATACAGGTTTCCGAGCATTATTACTAATAACACTGCAAAAATTTTTATTCATGAGGACTCCTTTTTGCACTATGGTATTATGTAGTTGTTTTGCTTTTCATTATATTAATCGTCTAAGCTTTAATACCTGAGAAGAACTGGTATTTCTCATTTTGGAGTTTCGTGTTAGACTTTTACCTCAGTTTTGTTCGTTTCGTGAAAATTTTAAATAGAGGTGCCACCGAGTAAGAAAGCTTATAGCTAGAAATATAGATCTAAGTAGTAGCAAATGGCATGGAATTAAATTGGTCAAAAAAGAAAGTGATGGTGATGTTACTGTGAAAAACTACGGCTAGGATGAATGCCTTTCTATTATTAGGTCCTTACATATGAAATTGGCGTTTTGTACGGGAGGAATACAAAGTCAATTTTCTTTTTTGTATAATATATTTAATTAATCAAAGTATGCACCGTTGTTATCTATGCACTTTTGCCATCTCATAGGTAGTTCATTGATCCCTTTACTAAAAAAAACTATGGGCGAGAATCAATAAACTCTTTGAAGGCGGTTTGGACTGCCGCATCGGAGTTGAATTTTTTTCCTTGTAAGAAGTTGTCCAAATTCCGGAAGAAATGGTAATCTGTTGCAGCAGTGGCCTAGAGCGATTGGCCAATCTCGGTTGTTTAGCAGCTAGTTCTTCCTTCATGGTTTGCAGTTGCTGACAATAGATATCTGCCGTAATCGTTTGGCCAGATTTTATAAAGCTGTAGTGGACGACACCGGCGCTAATCCACCAAACACTCACAAGTAACTTTTCTGACTCAATTTTCGTTTAGGGCAGGATTTTGCTGGGTCTCCAGGGTTCAGCCATTGCGACGAGCTATTCCGATTATCGTACAGTATCCACTTTTCATCACAAGTAATGATTCGATTTAAGATCCCTTCATTATTGTGTCGTTTGAGCAAAGTAACACAGCAGTCGACGCGTGTTTGCAAGTTCGATTCACTCAATTCATGAGGTACCCATCGTTCAAGTTTTTTTACTTTCCCGATTTGCTTCAAGTGGATTAATACAGTTTTATCACTTACTCCGAAGCCTAGCTATCTCTGAAGTGTTTTGTGATGGATCCGCTTCCACAGTAGCCTTTAATTCTTCATTTTCCACTTTGGTCTCCGGCCGTCCACGGGGTTGGTTCTGAAGGTCGAAATTTCCAGAACGAAATCGTTGAAACCAAAAACGTACCGTGCTCACTTTTGCGACACGACCGTACACATCATTAATCCTTCGAGCTGTTTCTGCAGCACTGGTGCCACGGTAGAGTTCGTACTCGCAAATATACCGATATTTCATGTTTTCCATTGTGCGGTAATAAACGACGCCAAAAAATAAAATAATGAGGAAAAAACAAATGAATGACTGTTTTCAAAACTCAAATGTACCAGCTAAATGAATTTATAAATTTGAATTTGAATTCTTAACCAAAGAGGAGATATTTCAGATCAAAGTGGTCAGTACGACAAAACGCTAATTTCATATGTAAAGACCTAATATATATTTCTACATCCTATCTATCAGCCTGCTATCTCGCTTTCACTTTCAAACGCGGAAGTATAGCGGATTTTCAGCGTTATGAACATTATCAAAAGTAAGCTACGTTACCGTATGTCAGCTGAAACAGTGAACTCAAATTTAATGATAGGTCATAAATAAAAAAATTCTTAAGCGAAGCTGCCACATTTATGACTTACCTGAAAATGTCCTCGACAAAATTACCAAAACTATAAAAAAAGAACAGCAGCAGGTGTAGGCTTATCATCGACATCTGGAGGTGATGATGACCACGATGACCTAGTGGAATTGTTTAATTTAGTTGATTTTAGTACCTAATATTAGTTAAATAAATGAAGATTTCTTAAATAATCGCATTTTTTCTTACGTCCTTATACATTTACAGCATACAACTCAGCGGTATTTAGTGGATTTTAGAAAGCGGATTTTCGTAAAATATAGCGCAATTTTGATAAGGTCCTATACAGGAACGTGAGAACTTCCCGTATATACCCTCCACAGAGTACCTTTATATATACTGAAAATACCCTCTTATCTATGATGAGAACTGAGCAACTGACAACAAAGATGGCCTAAAGGTCTAGATGCCAGGCCATAAACTACAAAAAAAAACTGACAAGAAAGAAACAAATAATCTAAAAATAGTCTTTGCTTCTAAGAAAATACAAGAAAAATAGGAAAACTTACGTTTGTTTTAAAACTGTAGAAATTTAAGTCATATTGTTTCCAGAAACGAAATATTTCCTTAATTTATCTGTACCTTCAAAGTTAAAAATGGTGGAAGAAGATGAATACGCTTGCGTAAACAAGTCACAGCTTAAAATTAAGGATAATTCTGGAATTAAAAGAAAAAGAAGAAGAAATCAAATAAAGGAACAGAGAAAGCTATAGAAAACGAAGTAAAACAGCAAATAAAGCTACAAAAAAATAATGATGTGAAAACAAAAGCTGAGCTTGCTTTTCTTAAGATGCAGGAAAAAATGGTTAGTATAATTTCAACCAATACACAATATCACTGTTACAGTGTCTAAGTACTGTTGAAAAAATATAATAAAATATCCATTTATATTGAAATTGCAGAGTTAAATATTACACTCCAGCAAGGTCATTATTTTCTTATCTATGTCAATGCATAACAATTTTACGTAGGCATTACACTGTTTAAAGAAAGGTGAGGAAGTCCGTAGTCTCAGCCTATCCCTCTGGTTCCATGTCAACCTCAGTTGTGAGAGTTTATGTTATGTTTTACCAAAATGAGGCTAAGCGAAAATTATAATAGTAAAAATAAATAATATGCATTTTGTAAAATTAGTTTTTTCCAAAGGCACTACTGAAATTGATATCCCATTTTTAAATGTTGATTTTCAACACCTACTAGGCATGACCGAAAATTGGCAGTGACTTGAGTGAAATTGAAGTGAAGCTTCAAAATCCTCATTTAAAAGTGAGTGGACCATTGTGCCCAGTTGTTGGACACAAAATAAGCTGCTGCTCTTATTTAATAAAAGTCAAAACTATTTTCTCAATTTAGGCTCGTTTAAAGGTCTTGAATGATAATTTCATGAAAAATATAACTGCCTAAAAGTCCCAAAACTGTCTTTTGTATTTCATATTATTAAAATTATTTACTCCTATAATTTCATAACATTTTCGAGGTAATCATGCTGATTTTTCATATTTTAAAAATTTAATAATGCTAATTTGAGCTAGAATCTGATCCTAAAAAGTCTTAGTGTCAAAGGTAAATCCCAACGGCAATTTGGATACCAGAAGCAAAAAATTAAAAGCTCTTATTAATGGCTAATTCTATCAGCAAAAAATCTGGGGTCAACATATAATTTGGTGCTGTCAAATTACAAAGTTGATTCAAAATTTGAAGTGCAATTAATATGTTTTAACAGACTTCAAAAAGAAGGAGGTATTCAACTGTATGTTTTTTTTGTTTCTTTTTATGTGTGTTACCTCATAACTTTTTTCTGGGTGAACCAATTTCGATGATTCTTATTTTATTTGAAAGTTGGTGCTTCTCATGTGGTCCCATATTAATTTGATCAAGGTCTGACCAGTAGTTTTTGAGTTATCCTTAAAATTTCTATTGAAGTCAGTTGTACAAAATTTTTAATTTCACCACTTGTTTGCATATTGCTATTGCTTGTCATTAGCAATTTATTGCTGTACATAGGACAATTGTCAATTTGCGAGGATTAAACATGCAGCATGTATGAGAGAAGATAGATTTTCTTTCACTGAATATCTTTTTCCATATTCTATCTAACCTTTAAGAAATTGTCTTTTTTCGTGTTCAAAGTATAAAAGAATTAATGGAGTAATAATACTTAACTACTCCTTATTAAATTAGTATATAACAATTTTTTATAGACTTAAAACATAATACAAACAAGTTACAATTATCAACTATGTTTAAAACAAAACAACTATCATCAGCATTATAGCCTATAAAAGTCCACTGCTGAACATACTCCTCATAGATAGCCGCATAGTAACGGGTTAGCAACTGCAGTTTTTTATAATTTTGATGTTATAAGGAAGGTGCTGCCACCTATCGTCTGTTGTTTCTCTGTATAGCCTCTTACGGCACCCTCTGGACGATATGGGATAGTGGACATTCTTTACACTGCCATTACACAGTGGTGGTGGGTGTAAGAATATCCACTAAACAATTATGCCTAAGCTACATTATTTTGTATGTCATTGCTATTTGCTTTCTAAAATGTCTTATTTACATGTCTTAATATTTTTATTTTTAGAAAAAGCAAAGAATTCAACAAAAAGCGGAAATGACACACAAACAAAGAGTTGAGAAATTTAATCAACACCTGGACAGTTTAACGGAACACTTTGACATTCCTAAAGTTTCATGGACAAAGTAATTGCTTAATTTGGAATTAAAGTTAGAAAAGTATGATTTTGTTAATATAAGATATTTACATTATTAAACTATAATAATGTAAGGACACCTGTAATTGTAATATTATGTTAATAAAATTGTTTCTGTATAATTTCTTTATTTTCTTGTCCTTAAAAATCATTGAAATCACTCATCTCTATACTTGTATAAAAATATTTGTATATTAGACACAAACTTTTTTTAACTTACAAGATTAACATCAACACTTCAGTAATAAACATTTTAAAGTAATTTATAAAGTAATATTGTAATAAACTTAAAAGTATTGATAAAAATAAAGACATTAACTATTTATGCCACATAGACCAAAATAACTCAGGCTACCGTGATTTATAGTTATTAAGGGGTATGGAAGACAAGTTGAATCTAACTAAAGACACAGAACAAATAATAGTACATAAAGATCTCTTTCATATCCTCGTGGCGCCCAAAGTACATTAAAAATGACAAAACAATATATTATACAAAAGCCCAGACAAAAAAAGTATTTCGTTCCATAAACGCCTACTGTCCTTTGTAAATGATAATAAGTTTAAACCATTCCTAATTTTAATTTTTCCGCGTATCTTGCGTTTTGTTTGAATTGATGTATTCTTTTAGTGTTGACATTTGACAAGAGCCAAGAAAATCAAGCGTCACAATTGACACATAATCAAAATATTGAAAAAATCGATCCATTTTTAAATTCTCGAAATTTAAAAATGGAACGCACCCGTGTTATATGTTTCTAAAAAGCAAATTTATTTAAAAATAGAACTCCATAAGCCAATTGCTCAATATTAAAAAAAAAAACAAAGTTCTATTAATTTTCCTGCAACGCTTCCCGCGCTTTTCAATTAAAACGATGGATCTTAACCGTGAACATTTGCGCGCTATGATATATGGCTGGTTGAGAACAGAAGTGATCCAAGTAGCATTTTGTAAATTTCGAGATATGGAGCAAAACGCGTTTTCATGGCTACCGTGATGGCATTTAATAGATTATTACCATTGTGTAAAATTGGTGTGAAAGACTTTAGGCTATTTATAAAAATATCTCTATTACCACCTTTGTCCAAATCTGCAAAGTCATAATCATCTGAGTAGTCATCATTGAAGTAAATTCTACTATTTCCTTTATGAAATTTTATTTTTCTCATTTTTGAAATTAAGATCTGATATCCAAAAAATGCCGATAGCACTTGGATCACTTCTACATACTTTAAGTTGAGGTGTATGAAGCCAAAAAGGTACCTAACTCAGTTTCCTAAAAAATGCGACTTGGATCACTTCTGTTCTCAACTAGCCATATTATGATTTTAAATTTGGTTTAACCGAACAATTAAGTTTACAACGGTTACAAACAGCATTACGGGACTCAGCTCCATCACGCGCTACATTTTTAGGTGTTTTGCTGAATTCAAAAGGGGTAAAATTAATCTTAAAGATGACCAAAGAACTGGGGCCCCGCAAACAGCAGTAACGGTAGAAAATGTATGGACTACTGAAATGTTGGTGCGAGAAGACCCACGAATCACATATACGGACATCGAAAAGATTGTAGACATTAGTTCGGGGAGCATTCATACCATCCTACATCAACATCTTGGAGTGAGGAAGCTTTGTTGTCGATGGATCCCTCGTTTGCTCTCCGAAAACGAAAAACAGACTCGTGTGGATTGGTGCCATGAAATGCGTCCACGTTTTGAAAACAGGGCATCTAGGCGTGTTTCAGAAATCGTTACTGGTGACGAGACATGGATCTATCAATATGATCCGGAAAATAAAAGGCAATCATTGGTATGAGTCTACTCAGAAGGACAGTTACCGATAAAACTGCAAAGACCTCGCAACGTCGGCAAAAAAATGGTGGCTAGTTTTTTTTCGTGGAGCAGACATTTGTCGACGTCAATGCTGGAAAATTGTAGGTCAGTCAACTCTGAATGGTATACTACAGTTGCATTACCCAAAGCTTTTCAAGCTGTGCGGGAGAGAAGACCAAAGGCCGGGTTTCGGGGAATCATGCTGCATCACGATAACGCCTCTTTACATACCTCCCTTAGAACAAAAGCATTTATTGAGGAATCTGGTGTTGAAACTCTAAGTCACCCACCCTACAGCCCTGACTTAGCTCCTTGTGATTTCTTTTTGTTCCCAAGAGTCAAAGAAAAAATAAAAGCCAAATTTTTTTCAAGCGCCGTAGAAGCGATTTCCGACCTGTCAGATCAAGACTGGCTAAAGTGTTTTCAGAGTTGGTTTAGGCGAATGGAACTTTGTATAGAGCATGATGGGGAATATTTTGAAAAGATGTAAAATAAATATTAGTAGCATCTAGAATACTTTTGTATATCTCAAAACTTATTGAGTGACCTACGTATGTTTACATTGGAATTTGTTTGGCGGTGGCCAGTATTAATTATTCGACGTTCAGAATGTACTGGGAATCCAATTTTGTATATCTTTGATTGCTTATGCAATGGCTCGGAACAATGTTTGAGTATTGTTAAAATGATAATTCCATTTACTGATAATTGTGTAATCCGGATTTATTGCCTGGGAAAGCCAAATCCAGTAGGAATAAAAGCAATTTGTTCTTGCAAATCCAAACGGTATGATTTGTGATTTTGATATTTATGAGAGTTCAACTACAGATCCTAAATTTGTAAATAAAGATTTTGGTCTTAGAGAGGAAGCAATTCTATCATTGACTGACACACTTACTCCCGGTCACATATTGTATTGTCATAGATATTTCACCAGTGAAAAATTATTGGATGAACTACACAAAAGAGGTATTGGATGTACAGATACTCTAATGAAGATCTGTATCCCTAAAGATTGGACGTGGGCTATTAATGAGTGATAAGAATTTCAAAAAGCGAGAACGGGGCACTTCACAGGTAGTAGTAAGAAAAGACGACACACTGTTGTACTGATATCTTCCGGTGAAGCCAAAGAGGAAGAGAATTTATTGGTGTAAGAAGCAAAAAAAAATACTTAACCGTAAAGAGACCAAGATGTGTAAGGCCATATAATTATAATATGGGTGGTGTGGATTTGGCAGACCATTTATTAGCAGTGTATCCTAACAGATACCGTACGAGAAAATGATCTCAGAGGTTCATCTCACATATTATGATTAATAAGGGTCAACTAAAGAAAGGAACTAGGAAAATTTGTCAATTGCGCCACTTTAAGCTGGAACTAGGAGAAATATGGTAAAAAAATAGAGAGTTCTGTGGACTCTAAAGAAGATGAGATGGCAGCAGGGGAACCACCGAATAAAAAGAGTAGAGAGATGCCAAGTATCCCTCTTCCTTCGTTGAATAAAATAACATCCGAAGCAAAACACCTGCCAGTAATGGTGGAGGTTCAAGGAAAATGTCAGTGCCACGAGAACCAAACGTTTTTCCAATGCTCTAGCTGCCAAGTACGCTTTTGTGCCTTACCAAAAAAAGAAATTGTTATTAAAGGTTTCACAGCAATTAAGCAATTTATATTTGTTGTTTCACAATACTAAATGTTTTATTTTATTTGGATTCTTTATGTTATTTTGTTATGTAGGTAACTCAAATAGTTTGAGTTACTGAATTCATTTTCTAGTGTTAACCTTTAATTATTTGCATTTTTTTTTTATTGATTGTAATAATTTATGATTAAAAGTAAGCTTATATGAGACTGTTTGCAATTGTGATTTCATAAAATTTGATCTCAATTATTTCTAATAAAGTAATTTACAATTATTTTTGTTTTATTTCATTAAAGCAATGTGCATCATAAAGTACAATTTATTTTCACCAACTTATATAATATTTGCCCAATGTCCTTTAAAAAGGTCTATTTCTGTTTGGTTACAATTAAGAGAATAGATTAAGAGGTCTCTTAATTGTATACTTACCTTAAAAAACTACTGAAATATGCACTTTACTATTTTAACCCTAAAAAATATTAGGTCCTTATATATGAAATTGGCGTTTTGTACGGGAGGAATATAAAGTAATTTTTTTTTTGTAAAATATATTTAATTAATCAAAGCATGCACCGTTGTTATCTATGCACTTTTGCCACCTCATAGGTAGTTCATTGATCCCTTTACTAAAAAAACCATGGGGGCGAGAATCAATAAACTCTTAGAGGGCGGTTCGGACTGCCGCATCGGAGTTGATTTTTTTTCCTTGTAAGAAATTCCGGAAAAAATGGTAATCTGTTGGAGCAAGGTCCGGGGAGTACGGTGGATGTCGCAGACATTCCAATTGTAGCTCATCTAACTTAGTGATTGTTTGTTGTGCAGTGTGTGGTCTTGCGTTGTAGTGAAGCAGCAGTGGCCTAGAGTGATTGACCAATCTTGGTTGTTTAGCAGCTAGTTCCTTCTTCATGGTTGCAGCTGCTAACAATAGATATCTGCCGTAATCGTTTGGCCAGATTTTAGAAAGCTGTAGTGAACGACACCTGCGCTAGTCCACCAAACACTCGCAAGTAACTTTTTCTGACTCAATTTTCGTTTAGGGCAGGATTTGGCTGGGTCTCCAGGGATCAGCCATTGCGACGAGCGCTTCCGATTATCGTACAGTATCCACTTTTCATCACAAGTAATGATTCGATTTAAAATCCCTTCATTATTGTGTCTGTTGAGCGAAGTAACACAGCAGTCGACGCGTGTTTGCAAGTTCGATTCACTCAATTCATGAGGTACCCATCGTTCAAGTTTTTTTACTTTCCCGATTTGCTTCAAGTGGATTAATACAGTTTTATCACTTACCCCGAAGCCTGCAACTATCTCTGAAGTGCTTTGTGATGGATCCGCTTCCACAATAGCCTTCTTCATTTTCCACTTTGGTCTCCGGCCGTCTACGGAGTTGGTTCTGAAGGTCGAAATTTCCAGAACGAAAACGTTGAAACCAAAAACGTACCGTGCTTTTTTTTGCGACACCAGCGCCGTACACATCATTAATCCTTCGAGCTGTTTCTGCAGCACTGGTGCCACGGTAGAAGTCGTACTCGCAAATATACCGATATTTCATGTTTTCCATTGTGCGGTAATAAGCGATGCCAAAGAACAAAATAATGAGGAAAAAACAAATGAATGACTGTTTTCAGAACTCAAATGTACCAGCTAAATGAATTTATAAATTTGAATTTGGAATTCTTCACCAAACAGGAAATATTTCAAATCAAAGTGGTCAGTACGACAAAACGCTAATTTCATATGTAAGGACCTAACATTTACAATTCATTCTGGGCGTTTGTAATTAGGTCATTTCTAAAGGACAGTGGGCGTTTCTGAAGAACTTAATTTTAAATAGTTGGGCGCCACGAGTATATAGCTATGCTTAGAAAGGTACATGTATACTGGGTGTTAAAAAACTACCCGTAAAGCCGAAAGGATGTTAAATGGGGCCTTATAGCGAGTCCATTCACAATATTTAAGAACCGTAGTAACGTTGTGTAACATACCCCAAAAAAATAAAAAAATATTATTATTTTCACTGATGTGCAAACCCTATTTCAGTAAAATTAAAGAGTAAACTACGCAGAATGTACCTACATTTCTACCTAATTCGCGGAACGACAAAAATTTTAAAAGACCTAACCTAACGAAACAACCTAAACGAACACTTACTTTTTCATAATAAACGTCAAATTTACAGAAACGGCTCAAAGTGTGTTCCGCCTTGCTCAATACACAACCTAGCTCGTTGGGATATGGCTTGTGTGGCATTTCGCACCATCGTCGGTGTTATTGATGCGAAAACCGATCTAACACGCTGTTCCATCTCGGCAACCGTTGGGCAATCGGAGAAATACACTCTTTCTTTCACATAACCCCACAAAAAGAAGTCCAAGGGTGTGAGGTCCGGAGAACGAGCTGGCCATAGCACCGGTCCCCCGCGGCCGATCCATCCTCGCGGAAAGCGAACGTTAAGATGTTCTCGTACGTTACTAGCAAAATGTGCCGGAGCTCCATCATGCTGAAACACCATGTTTCTTTGGTTCTCAAAGTAATCCCAGTTAGCCACAGGAAAGTCGTCAATCGCCTCTTCGAATTCCGTTTGTAAAAACGTTACATAGTTGCTACCGTTCAGACGTGATGGCATAATGACGGGACCGATGACATGCCCGTCATAAAGGCCAGCCCACACATTCAGCCGCCACTGGTGTTGGAATCTGCCCGGCCGTGAAGCATGTGGATTCACGCGAGCCCAAACGTGATCGTTATGCATATTTGAAAGTTCTGACCTCGTAAATGTTGCCTCGTCAGTCCAAAGAACATAGTTTACATAATTAGGGTTTTCCTCTAACTGCCTGAGGTACCACTCGCAGAAGTTCCTCCTGGGTGCAAAATCGGAGGATATCAGCTCCTATGTACGGCGATAGTGATAAGGGTGACGATTGTCGTCACGAAGAATTCGCCAAACTGCAACATGGTTTATACCGAATCTTGTTCCGGCTCGCCTCGTACTTGTGGTCGGCTCTTCTTCAAAATGCTCTAACACTAATTCAGCCAGCCTGGCGTCGACTGTGCTCGGATGTCCACTTCCAGTAGACCGATGAAAAGAGCCGGTGGAATGTAGTCATCTTGACATGTTCAGAAAACACTGGTACGAAGGCAGCCGTCGCTGTTCAGTGGGGGGTCTACCATCGATAAATCGTTGCCGATACAGTTCGCGAGCACGATTTAAATTGCTATCTTCATGGCCTACGCATAACATCATATCGTAATATTCCGAGTTAGAAAGCATCGTTATTTTGCAAAAATTTGGGAAAAAAACTCGAAACAGTTGTAGGATATCGATTAGAAGATTTGAAATTGACAACATATTTTTTTTGCTTGACATTTTTTGAAGCCAGTACTCGAGTATAATGACATCCTTGTATTGAGGTAGCAAACATTTATGAATGAAAAATAGAAAAACTATTAAAGTAGACAATTATTAGGTAAAATGGGTACGTAGGCCTTTCTGTTCAATAATCTGGTTCCCTGACATGACAGCTTACTAGGGCTAACAAAATTTTTGGCTTTGATAATTAATTATATTTTTACGGGGTATTTTGTAACACGTTGTATATTTATGCTGTGTAATGTTTATATAGTTATATCACATATAATGCAATTTTAATAATTAACGTCTTCACTGACGCAGTCTTTTTAGGGTTCCGTAGTTAAATAACAAGGAACCCTTATAGTTTCGCCATGTCCGTCCGTCCGCGGTTTTACTCAGAGACTCTAGGTGTTACAAAACTGTAATTTGGTATAGTTATAGATTACAATCACGCCTACAAAGATGTGAAATAAAATCTTGAATAACAATTTTATTTTGGATATTTAGCTATAAAGTGGTATTTTTTATTAGTCATGTGTGTCCCTCTACCAATTAAATCGCTGTTTTTGGAAATGTGAAAAGTATGCACAATAGTGGTATACATAATGAAGTTAAAAGGAAAACTATTACAGCTAAGTAGGCTTAACAAGTTAACGAGTAATAGTCGACCAACTTGTAAAATGCACTTGGATTAGTAAAAAATTCATTACAATTCCATAGAAAATGACATTATAACTTTTTAATGTTATTGTAAACTATAAAAATAAACATTTTATGAAGAAAACGACTTATGCATTACTACTATAGCTTTACATTTTCCTTTGCGGGGTAAGCAGAGAGGATTGATCGCCAAGAGACTGATCCTGGCACACCACTTTCGCTTATTTTTTAGTTTAGTTATTGTAGGCCTACAGTTTAATTTGTGGTACTCTTGGTTTACGCGGGCGACCCTCAGGATCGATTAAGGCTTTAGGGCAATGGTGGTTTATAGGAAGGTTCGTTACAGTCATAATATATATCTTAGCGTTGCACTGCCGGAAACTAATGGATGGATTGGGAACTATGACCATTTTTGAATGAATAAATCCATGGTGCTTCACCGTCGCCACATAAAAGCAGGGCCACAGGAACGTTCTGTTATACCCTTACCTAGTACATAATATTGCAGACCACCTCAGAAATATTGCTTAGTAGTAAATACCACTTGAGACCTAGAATGCTGACACAGTTTTCTAGTCATTGTTTGTTAACACCGTCTACTGTCTACCTCTAGGTTCCCGTCATCGGGACCACAGTGAGTTGAGACCTAACATCCGTCGCTTTCGGGCATCCCTTGTTTTCTTTAACCGATTCGTTGCGACACCAATTTTCGACAACCTTTAGCTGTGGCGGCGGACAAATATTTCGTGACACGCCTGTCGTAAAAGTTGATGACACGCCTACTGTGCCATCAACCATGTGTAAAAATAATGTTCTTTTTTAAGCTTTTTTCACTTGATTAGACCTGATTAAGTTTAGTCGACATCAAACATCAGTTGCAAACGGAAGGATATTTATTTTTAGTGGCTAACTTCGTGTTTTTCTTGAAATGGAAAGTAAGTGACTTTTTTATGCAGATATTACAAACCTTTTGTACTATTTTTTGAAAAAAAAATCATTTAAGGTCAGGTGGGGTAAGAGGAACATACTTTATTTTCAGTAAAATATTTTGACTGCTAGGAAGAACAGCTAAAGTCTTTTAAGATCTTTGAAACACACTAAACTTGCCTTTATGTATTAGCTTCCCATGGGCTAAATGTCATTACGCTATTATCAGTTCTTACGACGATATTGACGTAAATGTCAAGATTAAATAAACGTTCCTCTTCCCCCTCACATGGGGTAAGAGGGACAGTCATTGTATTTCTTAAGATTGAAGTTTGAGTTAAAATATTCGTTGCTAAATATTCGTTACTTTGTAGGTAGAACTGCTTCGGTCAATATTAGATCTTACAATCAATCTAATAAGGTATCATTTGGAATGAAAAAGAAGAATAAATCAATTCGGGGTAAGAGGGACATACAGGTTCGATCAGGGGTGGCAAACTAAAAAGAAGTTGACCAGTTATATTTCTATATTTATTTAATCATACAAACAGTAATAATAAACAGTCTCTCCCTAACCTACTTAGTTACTCTTTAAAAATAACAATGGCACTATGTAACGAGATCAATATTGCGAATCAGTCTTTTAATTCTTCTAAAAAAACACCAAAATTATTATTAAAAAAAAACACCAAAACTATTAAAAAATAACACCAAAACTATTGCTTCAACAGTTAAATATGTGAAATTATTGTTGAAGCAAGGCACTTGAATCAATTAAATTGCCGTACAGCGCCTCATAAATATTTAAGAAAAATATAAATGATTAACAATTGTTGTTCTTGGTATATTATAAAGTTTTGATGCGGCGTATGCAGATATTGTTCCATTTTTTATTGCATTGACAGCCTCACTTAATTTATCATTGTCATATCTGCTTCTATCAGATTTTCTTATATATTTTCGCGGCATGTTTTATCATATATGTATATCATTCCTGCAACAGTCAAAAGTGCTATATTATAACAAAATATTACAATTAAAAAGAAAGATATGTATACAAAACGCATGAAACTTTATTTATCTAAACTAATATAATAAAGAGAAAAGATTTAATTTTTATTTCATTTTTTTGTTATTATTTAGGCAACTCAAAAACTAGAAGATCGATTTAAAAAATTCTTTAACACATAGAATGCTGCATTATCCCTGTGTAACACAGGCTATAAATTATACGATAAAACGGCAATTTACGGGAAAGTTAAGTTACATGCGGACGAAGTCGCGGGAAATTTCTAGTTTAGTTATAATTTAAAATTGTGGTAGGTACAGAACAGTCAGTCAATTCTTTTCATTTTATCTACCTATAATTATAAATTGAATGAAAACTATTGGTTCGCAAAAAAACGCGCTAACTTTGTGCTAGTCGAATTCACAACTGTCAAAAGTGTCTTCATTTTTTGTGGCTTCTGAGTCACGTAGAGACATCTATTGAAAACCGTTCATACTATTTCGCCTTCACTGTTTTATCGAAGGAAATTTCATAGTCATAAAGACTTCGGTTTACTAGTTATGGTCCCTAGTCCCTCTTCCCCCGGTGTCCCTCTTACCCCACCTGACCTTATATAAGTCGGTACAGCTAAATCACCCTGAAAAACCTTGGTTTTTATTAAATTTAATTTTCACCTAATAATAATGTTTGTAAATATCAAACAATCAAGAACCTTAATTTTGAAAAAATAAGGTTTATGATTCATTGATATTTACAAATGTTATATATTTGTGGCGGCGCTGTCGTCGCCCCACAAGCGAAATACATCGAAGCCTAAATCGCGCTATCAAAGTTCCGAATTAAAAACAGTATATATACAATAGCTCCGAACTACCACTCTTTTCATTCATTCCGCTTGCGCCGTCGCCCCCGTGCGGTCGTGCGCTAGCGGAGTCCGCCGCTGACCGAGCACCCGTCCCCGTACGGGTCTTCTCCCTCAGTCAGTACAGTTTCTTGGAATAGAACGTCAGTCCCGTCCCGTCTCCCTCAGCTAGCGCCGCCGCCCCCGTGCGGTTGTGTTAGATGACCACTCTCCCGTCCCTGTACGGTTGAGTGCCCTCCCACACTCCCGTCCCCGCACGGTCGAGTTTTGCCCTCCCGCTCGGCTAGCACAGCCGCCCCCGTGCGGTTGTGCTTAGCTGTCTCGCCGTGTTTCCGTGCCCACTAACGTGGGATCGGGCGACGGTGGAAGCCTTCCCGTCTCCGCCAGCCGCCCCCGTGCGGTTGCGTTGTGCGCCCCGCACTCACCGTTGGACGGTGAGTGCCTTCCCTCCCTGCCTCCGCTTCCGGTGGGTGTCCTTGCATTGGGCGCAAAAAAAAAAAACTACCACTCGGAGCGTTGGCCGCTCCCCGGGCCGATCACCTTGCCCGGCGGAAGATCTCCTCTTTTCCTTCCACTGCTACATATTATACAAATGTAAAAGTAAAGTCGATTTGATAACGTCTAATTAGTAAAACAAGTGTTTCCAAAAGGAGAAAACAATAGCCAGATCGCCGGCGCTGTACGGCAGCGGATGAACATAAGACTCTATTTATTAGCGAACTTCTTTTATGCATGAACGCGTTCGAACTGTTTCAAGCAAAAATAAACCGTATACCATATCACAAGAGCACATGGTACTTCGTAGGTCCATTCGGCCATATGATAGTAATAAGACGGAAGTTCAACCATTTTAAGCAAAATTAAATAATAAGACAAACGCATTGTTTTTTTTTTAACAGGAGACTTGTTTTCCAGAAACTTGTTTAGAACTTGAGTTTGTGAGCGATCGCAATGAGTGCTAATTAGAGTATTTTTCCACAACATGATTTAAAAAACCCACACAGTAAAAACAGTACCATCTACAAGTTAAAAAAGGTTGTCAACCCCTAAAAATTTCAAATTCTCAAAATATCCAGAAACGAAGCTGTAGGCATGAACTACTTGCAAAATAATTAATATTTTATTATCACAAATGGACTGGTTCGACTGGGGAAGGACACTAACAGAATACCGGGGTTAAATAGTAGCTTACTGCTACTGTGTTTCGTATGGTGACTGTAAAGAACCGGAGACCCTTTTTACTGGTAACAAGGCATTTTATTATAAATTCTTGTATAAAGGCATTCTAAAGCCGCCGCGGTGCCACTAGTTATTTTTATACTCTAGGCGCCACAGTCTTCATATATTTCACTTTTATTTAAAACATATTCCAGTCTGATACTAATTATAAAATACTTTTTGTAGAAGAGTGTGAATTGTTAATTAAAATCAAGATTTTTGTTTAAAATGTTTTAATAAAATGTATAAACACAATACTGTAAAATAAAATAAGTCTTAAAGCAAGTTGGACGGATTATTCGGAATGTAGTTAATACATGAAGTAAATAAGTACAAAGATTCCATAATAAACATTTGTTAACAGGCACATTGTAATTATATGTAATAAAATTGGTATATAAAAAAATATTACAATTAAGAAGTAAATTAATACAATAGTAACTGTAGCCTTACTATTCATTAGCATACTTCAATATAAAGTATATAAAATAAATAAATTTAATATTATCAACTTTGTCAAGTATAATGTATATTTGTAATTTTAAGTTTGAAATACAAAAAATAAACTAAATCGGTATATTACAAAAGCTATGGTATACTAAACTAAAATCTAACTATATAAATATTGTATGATGGTCTGTCTATGTCGCAGCCAACTAGCTTAATTGCGACATTACATGGCATAATCACCCTATTAATTTAATTCAACGAGACTGTCGCTGATGTGTGCCTAATAATGTGCTATGTGCTATATTGAAGAAATGTATACGGCTTTAGAGTGGCCCACGGGCCACCCCAGGCGCACCTTAACTGCCTTAACCTTCTGTCGCTGATATTACAAGTTAGGTGCAATGTTGTATTGGACGCATCGGCTGAATAATCTGAATATCATTCAGGCCGCTAGTTGAACGGCGCCGTTTAGTAAAAAGGCTAAGCAGTAAGCATCGACGTAATATTTCATCTAAACTAAGAAGGCACTAATTGTGTACTACTTATTTTGACTAACAATAAGTCCTTAGTCATTATATTTGAGATTCATTATTTAATAAGACATTTAAATACTGCACATTTGTTTAACTTATTTGGTTTAGTTAAAAACCCTTATCAACAAATGTATGGATTCTTACTAGAGGACTGCTAATATGTTTTCAATTCAGTAACTTTCATCTTTGTTTTTTTAATTCTAATTATTCAGTTGTTTTAATAACGGAATCCATAGATATATTATACTTACAAATTACCTCACATACTGCCTCACATACATACAATCGTTTTATGATTGATCTATTTAAAACTTAATTTAACTTTTTTCAGCAATTGATATGACTTGTTCACTTGGTGAAAAAATGATTATGTTCTTTACATTAGCAGTGCTAATGTTAAACTCAACAACACGGTGCTTAATCCTACATATGACGCGTCATTACTCCTCCAAAAGGAATAACTAAAAGTGAATATCTTCACATAATTTTCTTTAGTCGACCACGGGTCACTGCCATCGTCGAAATGCATTGGACACTGATCACGTTCCCGCTCATACTCTTCCATTTCAACGGCGACCGCAGCGCCCTCTGTATAGTTCCACGACGTAACATCTTGTTTTAGATCACAATATGGGCCTAGTGCCTGAGACATGAGCACCCTGAAATAAACAAATTTAATGAGTTGATTATTTAATCCTGTGAATATAACACTAATTATTTGCGAAAGCACATGTTTAACATTCACCTTTAAAATTAAACCTTTTAAATCAGATGAGAAACTAACAAAATTTATTTTTGGTAAATATCTCAGAATTATTATTGTGAGCTTTTTGAGTAATGTGTACTTTTAAATGGTACTAATAAAATTGTTAATCACACTAAGTGTTGGGTTAAAATATGAAGGAAAATTGCATGACCGAGACATGAAAAAACCATCGAGGACAAAATGTAAAGACTGCCAACAAGCATTTGAGTGGAGTAGCAGATGTCTGCTACTCTACTCAAATGCTTGTTGATCTCTTAGAAATTAGAAGAGAACTGTGCCCAGAAGTGGGACATATTAAATAACATTATTAGTAACGTCTTCTATTTTAGAATATACTAGCAGGCCCAGTCGACGTTATTCTAGCTTTTCCAGTAGGTGGTGCGGTAATTTTCACTCCGGACTTTTTAGTATATTTTTTTTTATAGAATAAGGGTGACATACGAGCACACAGTCCACCTGATGGTAAGTGGTTGCTGTGGCCCATAGACATCTACATCTATCTTCGTTTGCGAATTAAAATGCAGATGAGTTGTCAGCCGTGAGGACTAAGATAGAATGCCTCTTTTCCAGTAAAAAGGGTCTCCGGTTCTCTACACTCACCACACGAAACACAGCAGCATTAAGTTGCTAATTTACGCACTAAACCAACATAATAAATGGTGAAATTGAAGTAATTGGCATCCATTGAACCTGTTATTCTACTAATATTGAGGAATATTTTAAAGTAAATTAAATAATAAGTAACGACGCAGAAAAATATATATAAAAGAAACACAAAATCATAAGACGTTAACGATCTGTGGCGAGTGTTGATCGTAGGTATTTACGTCTTTGTATAATTTATTCATAATACATGCAACCTTGAATATTTGCAATTATCCCATACTGATAAACTACATTTGCAACATTTTAAGAGTTTACAATTTATTATTGTTTATTATCAATTTAATAAAGGTTATTTAGTTTTTAAGATTCTTTACTTGCAATATTAAAACTTAATATATCCATTTATACAAAATTTGACCTCAAAATTTTAAAACTTTATTAAACAAAGTTTGTATAAAAAGGGTTATTATAATATTAAGGAATTTATGGGAATGAGGTGATCACTACCAAGCTATTTCTAATTTGCTTTGTATTGTTAATTGCGTAACATACAGGGTTATTTTGTAATAATCGGCCAAATTTGCAGAGAAGGTTCAGAATAAGTAATACAGGTAATGGTGAAGAAAAATTAATTTAAAAAATCTCAGTCTCTGTCCTTTTTATTTTTTAAATTCAAAATGCGTGGTAGTGCATTATTTTAACTTTTTTTTTATAGAAGAGCGGGCAAACGACCATGCAGCTCATCTGATGAACATCAATCTCAACGAGAGACTAGATTTGGTCGCCCCCAATCCGAGACTCTGTTCAGCAAAGACTCGACTTCAGACACAAGTTTGTTCCGGTACTCAGCGAAGTTTTCCCGAAAAATATTGGCACGGCCGGTGCATCACCAGTGCTGACGTCTGCATAGCAATGAATGTTACCAGCTTGCAACATATCATTGATATGCAAAAGAAACAGCGTTAGTGATAGCACGCAGCCTTGTGGAACACCAGCGTTAGTAGGTTTGTAATCAGAGCAAGCTCCGTCTACTACGACCTTGATGCTCCGATCAGCAAGGAAACTGGTGATACAATTGCACAATTTCTCGGGAAGCCCATAGGAAGGGAGTTTCGAAAGAAGCGCTTTGTGCCAGATCCGATCGAAGGCCTTCGCTATGTCCAAACTAACGGCCAATGCCTCCCTTGACTCTACTGCCCGCCCATCTATGCGTCAGATTAGAAGATCACCAGCTGATCGACCCCGACGAAAACCGTATTGGCGGTCACTAATCAGCTGGTGATCCTCAAGGTACCTCATGAGCTGGCAGTTTATAATAGACTCTATTCGTTTGGAGAACAAGGAGGCGATGACGATAGGCCTGTAGTTGGACGGGTCTGAGCGGTCGCCTTTTTTAGGGATCGGGTGGACCAAAGCTGTCTTCCATGAATTCGGGACTACGCCTTGGAAGTAGGAGTACCGGAAAAAACGCGTTAAAACCGATGCCAACTCCGGAGCACACGTCTTCAGCATAATGGGAGGGACTCCATCGGGCCCACTCGATTTGCTGACGTCCTGGGAGAGGAGTGCTTTGCGAACCGAGCGCTGCGTAAACCGCACATCCGACATGGAGCACTCACACCGCGGGATGGTCGGCGGTATGTTCCCCCCGTCATCTAGAGTGGAGTTGGACGCAAAGAGAGTGCCTAACAGATCGGCTTTCTCCTTTGCGACATGGACCAGTGAGTCGTCCTCTCTGTGCAGAGATGGAAGAGATGGCTGACAGAAGTTCCCTTGGACAGCCTTGGCGAGAGACCAGAATGCACGGGTTCCCGAAGGAAGGTGAACTAGCTTCTCGCCAATTCTTCCGATGTGCTCAGACCTTGCCTTGGCAATGACTCTTTTGAATGACCTGGAGGCGGAATTATACTTCTTTTTAAGAGCGCTGGTGTTTACATCTCGAGACGTTGATGCGTCAAGCGCAGGCCCGGTAGCACTCCTGATTATAGCGTGATGCTATTTTACAGGAGCGACCAAACCATGGCTGGGTCCCATGTCACCACATCAGCAACAACGCTGGGATCTTTCGGCGAGAAGCAAACCCGCCCCCAAGGGTAGGATGCAAAAAAAAACCGCATCCTATCCCAATGGGCCGACCTATAGTGCCAAACACGGCGGCAGGATGCAGAATTCAACCGCGACGTTAGTGTGAGTGGCACCACACTCAGGACAAGACAATGGTCTGAAAGGCCTAAAGGGGCGTCCTCGGAAACCTGATATCCGTCCGGATGAGAGGTCAGCAGAAGGTCCAACAGGGAAGGTGCATGATCCTCCACATCTGGAATCCGCGTAGGCGAAGTAACCAGCTGTGTCAGACCATATGCCAAAGCAAAGTCATAAACAGATCTCCCCGCATGATCGGTTGAACGTGAACCGAGCCATTCGGCGTGGTAGGCGTTTAAATCGCCAAGGATCACGATGTCTGCGGATGGGATCTGCTGTAACAAGGAATCTGTAGCCATTTGGACGTGGTCGATGAGTCGGTCTGTTTCGGCATTACCGCTATGGGACCTATAGAAGCACCCGTAGACGCGAAGATGATGGTCGTCGCTGTCTACGCGCAGCCATAGGATGGACAGGTCCGTACCTTCAAGACTGCCGAGGCGCCAAAAACAGATGTCCTATCTGACGTATACGCAAACTCCAGCCCGGGGCACAAAGGAGTGTTCTAATTTGTACCCCGGGTAGGAGAGGTATGAAGTATCAGCCGGAGAGGACACCTGAGTCTCGGTTAAAAAGAGCAAGGCCGGCTTCGCCATCTCTAGATGGAAGTGGACAGCGTTAAGGTTGGAATGAAGTCCCCTGATGTTGCAAAAATTCACGGATAGCGTGACAGGGGTCGCCTTGGTGTTATTGATCCGCTTGCCCTGAGCAGTATTAGTCGCTAGCGGAATTTTGCCTGAGCACCCACGCTCAGGAGTGGAGTAGCTTGATCATGGATGCTCAGCGAGGGTTTCTCCAGGGGTGCTGGTACCCTCCGGGGGTAGTCTTTCGTTTAATTACGCTACCATGTTAATGGGGAATTGGGCCTCCGGCCTCCGGCCACCTGCACTCACCAAGCGAAACGCAGAGGTAAACCTCTACTTCACGCTGGTATTCTGTGAGGTCGTGGTACCACCGGTTCCCGGTTCGAGCCGGCCCATCCGTGCGACAGCAAAAGCTGCCGCGTGGCTCTACCAATGTTCGTAACTGATTTTACTGCGCACGCACACATTCATAAGGGTCGATCGGTAGGTAAAAACGTTGTTGCCCATAAATCACATTCAATTTGGGATAATTTTAAATAAAAGTAGAAGCCTTATTTACCCGTATTTTCAAAAACTGCAAGAACGGATCATTATTATTTATATATTTGAACTTAAGTTTAAAATTTGACTACTCTTTGAAAAATAACCTTGTATATGATTGTAAACTGTGTTTTCCAAAAATAAGTCCCGTTGTGTTTCTTGCTGGTTCTTCCCAGGACAGAGGTATTTTCCGAACCAGTGGTAATTTAAACATAAGAGTGACTTTCAATAATTATTATTTATAATCTATATTGAATAAAAAAAGTTTCTGTTTTAAAGGATGCCATCGAATTTTACCATATACAGTCGACTCTCGATAATTTGAATCTCAAGGGATCAGAGAAAAATTTCAAATTACCAAGAGTTTAAAATAACAGGAGTTCAGATAACCAAGAGTGAGGGATGAAAAGATCAAGTAAACAAGAGTTTGATCAAAATTCGTGATTTATTATTTTAAACATTTGTAAAATTATTCACAAATGTTCATTTTGAAAAGAAGTCTCTCATTTATGTAAACAATCGACAGGTCTGTTACATGTGTGTAAAGAAACGACAGGTCTGTGCATGATAAACGCTTTAAATTATAGAGAGTAGGGAAGCCCAGACTTCAAATTATTGCATGTTGACGGGCAAGATACTATTCCTTCAACTTTAAATTACCGAGGGGACCAATTATTATTGATTTTATTCAATTTATCGAGTATTTTTCAAGGGACCGGGAAAAAATTTCAAATTATCGAGAGTAGACTGTATTGTGAGTATGTATCGTTTTGCCAAAAATATAGAATTAATTAATAACTTGCCTACAGCGCCAACTATCTGGCATAGCTATGAACCATTGTAAACAAAAATATTGTGTGAATACCTCAACCGGTCAAGTAATTCAAAATTTATATGATCACTAACACACGCACCAGCAATTATGTATATAAAGATATTATAAATGATACATAGATAGTTAAACTTAAGAATTGTGTAAGTACGAAGGAAATTAATTATTAATATTACCTGTTTAGATCAGCCCTTTGATACACCCAGCAACGGTACTTGGAGAAAGGATCTAATTCATCGTAAGTGATCAAATAAGATTTCAAATTTTCTTTCCAATACCCAATGCACTTCATCTTGTAATCAGGGTCGCTGTATATATCCACAGGTCTTCCCAAATGATCAACAGACAGGCAGTAGTTCTCCTTTATTTGTATCGTCTTTTGGTCTGTGTCACATACAGAGAAATCACTAATGTTTATTTTACAGTACAAGTTGGGACGGGGGCTTAGTGTCACACCACCAAGTATTCTTGTCTCAAACCTCACATCTCCTCTTTGCGTGAAGTTAAATTTGCCAGCAACAGGACAGCGAATAGGCGATGGGTCTTTTTTAAGGAAAATATCGTATCGCCATTGTTGTTTGTTCGGAAACTGTACCCATGAGCATACAGTATGGAAATTGCTCTGAATCATGGCTAAGCCTTTACGGTACCTGAAAAAGCGATTGATATCTATGGCGTTATTTGGAAATCATACTATATAAAAATATTCGCCTTAAATACAAATCAGTACTTGGTACATGTTGGTGGTAAATAAAGATATAAATAAATTATACGTTAATCAGACTGATTAGTTTTGCATTACATAAATGTGATGTACACTCAGTGAAAATCGTTTTTTTAATATTTATATACTACATATATAACAACAATGTTTTTAGCGACATTTCTAAGGTTAACAACATAATAGGTTGATAACAACTTAATTGTATTAAAGGTTGTCATGTCACTATTATATTTATCCTAACTACTTGAAAATAAATACTCCTCAATTTCTTTTCATATCTAAGCAACTTCGTAAATGAGGAGGTTAAAATTCAACTGTATTTCTCCTTCTTTCAGGAATTTTTAATTTTATAAGGCATCTCCAAGTTTACTTAAATGATTAAGCCGATTGTTTATTAATTCTAACTTATGCTACACATATATTATATAGCGATTATAAGCACTTGTCAAATAAATCGAAGGGCTTATTAATTTATTTATATAATTTATTTTAAATTAATGGGAAGAAGACTATGCCCATCAGTGGATCGTATAAAGGCTGTTGCTAAACTAGTAATCACATTGAATAGCAGCACAATGATGGTGGCAATCATCTTAAGCGGCATTTAAACACAAGTGTAAGTAGAGGTATTTAGCCAAAATTAAGTAAAATATGTGTAATATTTTCTATTGTCTTGTCATAGGAATAAAACTAATGACAGACATTGTTCTATTCTAGGTAAACGAGCATGCGGCTCACCTGATGGTAAGGGACTACCGCCGCCCATGAACAACTGCAACACTAGGAGAATTTCAGAAGCGTTGCCGACCTTTTAAAAAAGAGTAGGCTCTTTTTTAGAAGGTCCCTAAGTCGGGTATCGGTCCGGAAAAATCGCTGGTGGTAGTGGATTCCACAAGGAAGTTGTGCGAGGAAGAAAACTTCTTGTAAATCGCATAGTGGTGGACCGCCAACCATACAAATAGTATGAATGGTATCGCGAGTTTTGTCAAAATGTGCGATGGTGAAATTTGAGCGGCTGGAATTAGTCCGAACAATTCCTCTGAGCACTCCGCGTGGTAGATGCGATAAAATACGCAAAGAGATGCAACATCTTTTCGCAGCGCCAGTGAGTCAAAGAAAGAGCTCGGTCGTCGACGATTCGAACCGCTCTACGCTGGATGCGGTCAAGTGGAAGGAGCTGGCACTGGGGTGCTGGTGTTTTATGGCACAAAAGTGACATATATTGTGAATATGCAAAGAGAAGCAAACGATTCGAACCGCTCTGCGCTGGATACGATCAAGTGGAAGCTGGCACTGGGTTGCCCCGGCCTAGAGATGAGAATAGTACTCCATGTGAGGCCGAACCTGCACCTTGTAAAGTTGCAATCGGTGTGCCGGCATAAAATACTATCCCGCTATACAAAGCACGCCAAGATTTTTTTCCAATTTTTTGGCCAATTTGGCCTTCCCTTCCAAGTGACCGCGGAACTGAACGTCATTCGATATGTCGACGCCGAGGATTCCCATGCTAGCTGAAGCAACGAAGGGAGTGCTTTGAAATTGAGGAAATACGACAAAGGAGTTCTTTTTAGCGAAAAACGCGCGAAAACTTATGTCTTCTGGGAATTGAACTAGACGAGATTTAGTCACCCCCAATCCGAGAATTTCTTCAACAAAGAGTCGACGACTTCAGACACAAGTTTATTCCGGCACTCGACGACGTGTCCCCGAGAAATATTAGCATGCCCGGTGTATAAGGCTTTCCCAGTGAATGTGTATAACAATGAATGTTACTGCAGAAGGAACAGGGTAGGCGATAACACGCAGCCTTGTGGAACACCAGCATTTACAGGCTTGGAGTCGGTGCATGCACCGTCGACTACGAACTTAATGCTCCGATCTTAGAGAAAACTGGTGATCCAATTGCATAATTTCTCGGGAGACCCGTAAGATGGAAGCTTCGAAAGAAGCGCTTTGTGCCAAACCCGATCGAAGGCCTTCGCTATGTCTAAACTAACCACCAAGGCCTCCCCCTTGGACTCGACCGCCTGTGCCCACCAGTGTGTTAGGTTGCCTGCTGAGCGACCCTGACGGAAACCGTACTGGCGGTCACTAATCAGCTGGTATTCCTCAAGGTACCGCATGAGCTGGCAGTTAATAATGAACTCCATTATTTTAGAGAACAAAGAGGTGATGGCGATAGACCTGTAGTTAGACGAATCAAAGCGGTTACCTTTTTTAGGGACGAAAGCTGTCTTCCATGAATTCGAGACTACGCCTAGGGAGTAGAAGTACCGGAAAAGACGCGTAAGAACCGGTGCCAACTCTGGAGCACACGCCCTCAGCACAATTGGGGGGATTCCGTCAGGCCCACTCAACTTATGCATGTCCAGGGAGAGGAGTGTTTTATTTTATTTTATTTCTTTAAGGACAGCCAGAGGTAATTACAATAATACATGTTCACAAAAAATAATATAAAAGCTTAATTTTTAAATGTAAAACCTATTAAAGGCAGCCACAACATGCTTCACAAGAAGAGTAAACACTTATAATATAAATTACAAAATATTAGAAACAACCTAAACATAAATAAAAACCGAGAAATACTAAAAATATTTAAAAAATTATAATAATAAACTTAGACACCTTAAAACAATACAGGGGGGAAATCACAATAACCAATTAAACCAAATAACAAAATTAATAGATATCGAACTCTTAAATATATACACTCAGCGGCACGGAATCTTGGCCAAGCGGTTATCTCGCGATAGCAAAAGCTTTAAGTGTTTTAATGAATGTTTGTTATGCAAGTATGTCAAAAAATGTTTACCCTCAAGTTCAAGAGGGTAATTCATTATGTTTAAGTGCACCATGACGAATTCTTTAATTTTTAGTTGAATCGGGTCATTTGAGCGACTAAGTTCACATTTTAAATTTGTGTGTTGTGAAAGTTTACTGTAAGGTTATTCAATTATTGTGATCTTGTGTCTTAATTCAATAACTAAAGGTGCTTTAAAGCCAATAAAATGCCATTAACACCCACAAGTTGCACAAGCAGTAGCATTAATTGACCAAGGGCTGATACAGCGTGAAGTTGCTATTGTGCTTAACGTACCACGGTCCTCAATGGTAATCACTGAAACGATACCAGGAGACAGGCCGCCACACCGCAGGCCAGGCAGGCGGCAGCACATCGGCCCGGACGATCGTTTTATTGTTATGGAGATTTTGAGAAACCGCTACCTGACTGCTGCTGAGATACGCCAGCGGCTCCAAATCGCAAGAGGCGTTAATGTTAGGGAGCGCGTGAGAAGACGAATGGAGGAAGTGAATTTAAAGCTCGTAGACCAGCACGAGGTCCAGAACTCTCAGACAGCACCGAGTAGCCCGACTTCAGTTCGCAAGAGAACATGTCAATTGGACCCACGAGCAATGGGCTAGAGTGTTGTTCACAGATGAGTGTCGAATAGCTTTACGTGCTCCAGACGGTCGAGAACGAGTGGAAAAAGAGAGAGGTTTCACCCATTACCACCACCCAAACTGTGAGTTTCCATGGAGGCTCAATAATGGTAGGAGGTGTAAGTTCCGACGCACGTACAGAGTTGGTCATCGTCGATAATCGGTTTACAGCTACCGATACATCGAGGAAGTTCTTCAGAGCACGTAATGCCTTATTCGGATTCATTGGACACGACTTCCCCTCATGCACGATAATGCACGCCCGCACGTCGCACATTGTGTAGAGGAATATCTGAAGAGGGTTGAATAAAATTACAGTGGCCAGCTCGTAGCCGGACTTAAATCCAATTGAGCATGTATGGGGTATGCTCAAAAGAAAGATAAAGTCCAGCTCCAAACCGCCACAAACTCTAAATGAGCTCCGAAATGCAGCGCTGGCCGCTTGGGACAGCATACCGCAAGTTGATGTCAGAAACATCATTCAAAGCATGCCAGATCGAATGCAAGCGGTTATCAGGGCTAGAGGAGGAAACACCCGATATTAAAACTGATAGACAATAAAGAAACAGACTTTATTTTTAACTTTGTAGTGTTTTTAAAGTGACAATGGAAAGATGTTAATTTTAGTAAAAACATGTTATCTTGAAAAGAAAAATTTCGGTGAAGTAAACATTAAATTTCTACGTTCTAAAACCATTAGAGACACTTATTGAATGCATTTACCCTTAATTTACTGTTAAAAAAACGTTTCAGTGCAAATAATCAGCAAATTCACGAGTGGCCAAGTTTCCGTGCCGGTGAGTAGTTGATGGACTTTGTATTGTGGTGACCATATTACGCTCCCATATTCTATTATGCTGCGGACATATGTATTCAATAATATTTTTTTGGTTGTGATGTTCTTAAAGGTTTTACTATTTCTTAATATGAAGATTAAAGTCCTTGAAGCTTTCTCTATCATGGGGTGCATTTGTGGAATAAAAGTCAGTTTAGAATCCAAAAAAATGCCCAAATCCTTAACAAGATCCACAATCTGTAATTCTTCATTATTTATTATATACTTCATTTTAAATGGAGATAATTTACGTGGGAAAGAGATTTGAGAACATTTATTGGGATTCAATTGTATATTATTAATGTTACACCAATTTTCTAGACCATCAACATCGGTTTTGCATACTGAGCACTGTGTGAATCGTACAGCAGATATAGAGCACCGCGGGATGGTCAGCGCTGAGTTCCCCCTGTCATCGAGGGACGCAAAAAGGGAGCCTAAAAGGTCGGCTTTTCTTTTACGGCGTGGGCCAGCAAGTCGTCTTCCCTTTGCAGAGATAGAAGTGATGGCTTACAGATATTCCTTGGACAGCTTTGGCGAGAGACCAGAATGCACGGGAAGGCGAACTAATTTCTCGCCTTCACTCTTTTGAAGTACGTGGAGGCGGAGTTATACTTCTTTTTGAGGAGGCTGGTGTTTTTTACATAACGGGTCGCCGAAGCGTCACCCCATGCCTGAAAACAATCCTTCGTGCTTTCTACGAACTGCCGTCTTACAGGAACGATCAAATCAAGGCTTAGATCTGCCTCCTATGGGTACCACAGATGATGGAATAAATAGTTCCATTCCCTGAAGCACCACATAAATGACAGAATCAGCAACAGCGCTGGGATCATCTGGCGCGAAGCAAACCCGTACCCATGGGTAGGATGCAAAGAAAGACCGCATTCCGTCCCATTCCGCCGACCTGTAATTCCAAACACGGCGGCAACGAGCAGAACGCAACCACGGTGGTAGTGTGAGTGGCACCCCACTCCAGATCAAACAATGGTCTGAAGAGCCGAGTCCAACAAGGAAGGTGGATGATCCTCCACATCTGGAATCCGCGTAGACGAAGTAACCAGCTGTGTCAGACCATATGCCAAAGCATAGTCATAAACAGATCTCCCCGCAAGATCGGTTAAACGTGAACGAAGCCATTCGGCGTGGTAGACGTTAAAATCGCCAAGAATCACGATCTCTGCGGATGGAATCTATTGTAGCAAGGCATCTGTAGCCATTTGGACGTGGTCGATGAGTCGGTCTGTGTAGGCATTACCGCTATGGGGGGGACCTACAGGGGCACCCGTACCCCCCTCCCCTCCCATTAACAGGGGTATTGCTGGTACCCCCCTTAGGTAGTCCTTTATTTTTGAATTCCGCTACCATGTTATGAAGGGGAGGGGGAGGGGGCTCCGGCCACGTGCACTAACCAAGCGACATGCAAAAGCAAAGCTTTTACTTCACGCTGGTATTCTGTGAGGTTGTTGTACTCCCATCTATGCAGAAGCAGCCGCGTGGCTCTACCACTGTTAACGGTCTACCACGGATTTTTTGGCACTAAACCAACATATATTGTGAAAATGATACTTTTAATTGACAATGATAAATATATACGAAATTTAGTATTAACTTATTTCGTCTCATAACTCGTTCGACTATAAAGCCACCTATCGAACAAATATGTTATGAGGCCTGATTGAGCTCAATTGGTCAACTCATTCAGAAGTTACACCATAGCTTACAGACGCACAAATTATTATATATATATAAAGATTAAAATCAAAAGCTTGCTAACAGATATAATATGACATTAATAAGAAATTATATTGTTAAACAAACTTAGAGGGAGTGAATAATATGTTTCTACATCTTTAAGCAAGAAACTAAAGGTTTTAACAATTTATAATTTACCTTATAACATTGTGGTGCTGTGGCACAAAATCAAAACAAACATAATCTTTCTGACATCCGTCAACAGTGAGACGGGCCATCATCACTCTGCTATCCCGTTGCTCTCTGGAAATATGAAAATGATTACAATAGAGTACATAAACTGCCGTATGGTGATGACGTAAGAGAATTCTATGTTCCATTGTGTCCTATAGGTACTATGGAAAAGGCACTGGACCATATGATCTACAATAGATGGCGGTATACCATCTCGTATATGTCAAATGTAAAACACATAGTCCAACAAAGGAGAGCAGTGTCAAAAGTAGGAGATGACTGGTACTGCAGTCGTCGATCTGCTGCCAAGCGTGGCTATTATTGCAAATTTTATTTCCAAAATTAATCTAGCTGTGGACTGTTAAAAATCTGATAACGAAGTGAACATAAAACATATGAATGACAATAAATTACAAAATCTGTATTTCTCTTTCGAATTAAATTTAATGTCAAAGGTTCTGAATTTTCAATAAAAAGTTGTGCAGACAACATTAATTTGTAGAATAATTTATTATGATGCAACTAACTTACCTGCAAACGTAAATTGTGCGTCTGTATCGTCCCTCATCTGGATAGTAAGTCTCGATAATGTGCGTTTCGTTGATAAAAACATCAGCATCGATATTGGCTGTATTAATCCAGTCGCCTGAGAAGTTTTGCGGTAAACGACAACCTGGCTCGACTACTTCAGCCTAAAAACAAAATTACGAAATACAAATTTAACCCTCAATACTTAATTTGTGTCTGTTCTTTTATAAAGGTAGCAAGAGCCCTCTTTCGCAATTGTGTCATGAGATTGTAACACAATTTAAATAAATGTATGCTTAATTGCTAAAACTAATTCTGCATTATTGTTTTGGATGACTATGAGACTACTTTTTATGTTCAAAACAAACATGTAGTACATATTATTCAGTTTTATTCCAGACTAGCGATCCGCCCCGGCTTCGCACGGGCGATTTGTGGATCTTGACAACAGCGCCACCTACCGGGTCCAAATGTAAATCTAAACTATCTAGGGACCCATTCATACATACACAAAAAAATTCATCAAAATCGGTCAAGCCGTTTTTGAGTTTTAGCGAGACTACAATTGATTTTATATATAGAGATATAAAATTATAAAAAAATTACAGATTTACTAATAGAAATAATAAGTAAGCCCCAGCTAGCCAGCTATCCCAGATTCTGTGTGGTAATTGTTACACAAATGGTCTTTGGCATCCTACACTATGCACTATAAAACTTACCATTTTTCACTTTGATAAATACTGTGTTAGGATAATGGAAAAATTATGTCTAAATTTTCAAGGTATAAGGTTCTGCTTATAGCAAAACTTTAATGACATTCAGAACTAAGCCTCGATTTAGTAAAAAATGTCAGTTGTCTGAAACTTTCATAAAATTGGCCAATTTACCAATAAATGTTGTGAGTCATGAAACATTTTAAAGATACATACTTAATTTTTACAGATTTAAAATTTAACCATATTTATAGACATTATTGTAATATATTACCTTCACTGGAGTTATTCGATATCTTTCAGGGGATTTCTCAACAGTCTTCAATGTGCTACACTGAGGAGTAATTGAAGCACCAATATACAAATCATCATCTCTGTTCTTCAGAAAACAGCGGTACCTCTCATCTTTACGAGACTCTTTGGTGTTGGCCACAGCAAAGAAATGATTCTTATCCACAAACCAATGTCCTAAAAATCACGAAAAACTTGTTTGTTTATATTACATAATTATAACTGCATACTGTTACCGTTACACTGCTGAACATTGGCCTCCTACATACGAGGGTGGATTGAAAAGTACTCGGCCTAACACAGATCCATTCAATTCTAAAAATCAAATCTACCCACATTATTTAGTTCAGTTCAGACTAGTTCATTGTGTGAAGTTCGAAACGTGTGCGATAATTAGTTGTGATTTTATAAATTTATTAACAAAGTAATCGGACATAATTTCCGCGAATGGAGCAAATCGAGCAGCGTGCCGTCATTAAGTACCTCCATAAGAAGGGGCTATCATCAAAAGCCATCCATGATGACATGGTCAGTACATTAGGCGATTGTGCTCTGTCATATTCATCCGTCAAAAATGGATAGCAGAATTTAAGCGTGGTAGAGAGAGTGTGAAAGATGAACCCGCTCTGAAGGCCTTCGACGTCAACTACTGACGAAAATATTAAAAAGTACTTGATTTAATAATGGGAGACCGCAGATTAAAATTAGAGAGATAGCCGAGATTATAGGCATCTCTTATGAACGAACTCAAAACATCGTTGTCAACGAGTTGGGTATCCACAAGGTGTCTGCGAGGTGGGTTCCGCGACTGCTTTCAGTTGAACAAAAAAGGACGCGATTGACTATTTCACGCGACTGTTTGGAGTTATTTGAAGCCGATGCAGATGATTTTTGAATCGTTTTGTTACTATGGACGAAACATGGGTTCATTACTGTACACCGAAACAAAACAACAATCAAAACAGTGGAGAAGACCTGGTTCACCACCCCTAAAAAGGCTAAGTCGATTTTGTCAGCAAATAAGGTGATGGCTTCAGTATTCTGGGACTCGAAAGGTGTGATTATGATTGATTATCTTGAAAGGGTCAGACTATAAACTCTGATTACTACTGCACCTTACTACGTCGTTTACGAGAGGAAATAAAAGAAAACGTCGAGGAATGCTCAGAAGAAAAGTCCTGTTTCATCAAGATAACGCCGTGTTCACACGTCAATACATCAATGGCTGAAATTCACAACTGTGGCTTTGAACTGTTACCGCATCCGCCGTATTCACCTGATCTGGCACCATCAGACTTCTTTCTGTTCCCTAACCTAAAAAAGCACTTGGGAGGTCAAAGATTTTCGACAAACGACGAGGTCAAAGCAGCTGTAGACGCATATTTTGACTCTAAGGAAGAATCATTTTTTTTCAACGGTCTAAATGCTTGGAAGGGGAGGTGGCAAAAGTGTATTGAACTTGATGGTGATTATGTAGAAAAATAAAAATATAACTGATTTAGTATGTGTTTATTTTCTTGGTTAGGCCGAGTACTTTTCAATCCACCCTCGTAGATTCATAAATCCATTGCTTCATATAGTTTTCATACTCACGCTTGACAGTTGGGTTTGTCATTTGCAGCAACTGCAGTTTATCATTTTTAATTGTTATTAGGATTCATCTGATTTGTTTCCCTCTGTCGCCTCTTACAATACCCATGTAGATTATATAGACATCTCCCCCAATTGTGTACCTCAGCAAGGTATATTGGAACCAGTGGCGAAGCTAGGGCTCCAAACTAGGGCAAGCCCAAGATATGGTTTTGTTGTTTTTAGCAGTTTTATAAAAATTAAACTTTTCTCTTTTTCAATTTTCCTTTACCTCGACGATTAGCACTTTAACACACTTCAATTTATCACAAGGAACACTATTATCCTCCATTTTCACTAAAAATCTATAAAAAAGCATAAATTTTCAACTCACAATATTTATTCGCTCAAGTAAACACACAGAGTAAACATTGAAATGTGAAGTGAACTTGCAAAGGTATCGCCCGCGCTTGACTAATGACTAACTTCACACTAAAAGCCGGGCTTTTCGCTACGTACAAATTGCTATATAAACAATCGTAGTTATATTTCATTATAGAACATTTTACCACAGGTTAGAAGGGCGATCGTCTTCTCGAAAGCCGGTAAAAGCCCACGCGTGCGAGAGAGACGACTAATTTTTATGACAACGTAATCGCGCAGTTTTGCCGCGTGTTGACGTTATAAGGCCTGTGTATATACAGTAATCTATGGCCTGTGTCGAACAGGTCAGCGACAGCGACAGGAAATTTGAAATAGTTTGAAACAGTTTACGAGTTATTTTATTAGTTGATATTATTGATTGAGCAGTTTGATAGGGCAAGCCTGGCTTCTCGGCTTCTATGGAGGGTTCGCTACCGACTGGAACACAAAGCTTGACTCCCTTTACCTGTCCAATGGCTCCATACACAATGAGGCCATAAGAAAAACTTGCACACGGCTATTCCAGCCTCGCGTTTTGGGCGCGGGGGCGAGGGAGATCGGCAAAACCTAATTAACGAGACATATATTACACCGCGCATCCACCTCCTCCCTGATAGGCCTGGGTCTGATATGCGTTAATGATAATTATTATAACATTCGTTTTTATAAATTAACTATATAAATTTAAAAAAAATAACTATCCTCCCATCCCACGACACATATTAATGAGGCGTTATTTAGATTTAAGATAATCATCGAAAACCATTTATCTTATCTATTTTTTGATTACTCGAAAAAAAGTTCTGTAAGTTTTTTGAGATAAAATATAGCCCAGATCACTCCCGGCATTGCACTCTATATTTTTGTGAAGTTCATTAAAATTGGTTCAGACATTCCAAAGATTAGCCCAGACACAGACATAATTAAAAATGTTAACTCATAATGTCATAATGGCATGCAAATAACCCTCTTAGGAGTAGCAAGGCAGTTGTTTCAATATTACAGACAGACACTTCAATTTTATTTATATGTATAGATATATATTATAAATATTTACACAGAGTACTATAGACTGTATGTGTATTTCAATATCGAATGACAAGCCTTAACATAATGTTTAAACCACTTACCCAGGCAACTAAATTCAACTACTCCTTCAAAGGTACCAGACATTCCAGGGCATTTTTTATATGTAATATTGAACTTCTGATTGGTGATCAAAAACTGTGTGCCGGCAGTCTGACAAGATTTAATTTGTGCATCTGGATGATTACACTCTCCTGTGAAACGAAAGCGATTCTGATATGCAAACTGCCATACACCTTCCAGCGATGAACGACAATTAACCTGTAGATTAAAAAAGTAATATATAATATTTGTTTCAAATCAAAACTCCACTCCCAAATATTAATAGACTGCCAAATTGCCAAATTTAAAACAAAGTTCATTATCCTCCTCTCAACTTTATAACAGCTTAAAAATTAGAACTATGAATATGGAATTAAAAAAAACGTGATCATATCCAAAAGTCAAAGAAAAATAATAAAGATCAAGTAGGGCAAATAATACAAGCGCTATTTTGACTGATTCGAATATTATATGTTGTTAGCTTTTATTTTAATCATCAGCCTCCTTCTAGCACTTCTGGACATTGGTTTCCACCAAAATAGGAAAATTTAATGTAGCAACTCTTTATCGTGGGTATTTGAAATCAGGAAATTTTTAACCAATACAACATTTTGTATGTAAATCAATTTATGACTGATCACCAGACAACATTGCTTAGTGGTATCTTATAATTTGGTGCATAGTTCAATTAAAATATTAATAGTTCAAATGTTTAAGACAAGATTAAAGTAAGTAGACTATTGTAATAATTATAGTTCGGCCGTTCGGAGAATGCGTTCCTGACACGTCGCGATTGAACTGACGACGTAACTTTGTAATGGCGTTGCAGTTACGATAAAAATATTTTTGCTGGTTGTTTACCGTTTTAACAATTGATGAGCATTAAAACAACATTATTATATCAATAATCAATGAATGTTATAATTTTGTGCCAAACTGAGTGTCAAATAACTTGGTAAACAATATTTTTCTAAATCTATACTGCGCTATTACAAGGTTATGTCAGCGCTTTATATTTAGAAAGCTAACAATAACACAGGCAATAACAGTATCGTAATCTGTCTTATACAGTTATACTTTATAAAATAATACGTTTTGATTTTCTTTTAAGAATTTGAAAATAATGGACTATAAGATAACTTTTATTAAATATAAAAATAAAACTACGACCAAACCGAACGCGCGAAAGAAAGCAGCATTTTATATTTAGGTTGAAAATGGTAACCCCAAATGGCGTTATGGGCCGCCATTTTGTGACGCTAAAACAGTCGTCTGTTGTCGTTTCGTGCGCATAGACCACGTTCTTCAAGTTTTCGATCTGTTTTTATTTGATTACCCGGCTTTCGTTTAATGGACTGTTTCGCTTTTCAAACTGACATCGGCGCTAAATCGGACTTCGATTGTGTTTTGTATTGCGTTCTTTTACTTTTGGTGCATAATGCCTAAACGTGGACAAACATTGAAAAGTGGAGCCGTGAGTTAATCATCAAGCTGCAAGATTACTTTGAGCGGGAGCAAAACGGCGGACCCTGTTACCTGTCGAACAAGTACAAGAACGCGTCTCTCAGGCGCTTGGAGTTAGCAAACGAACGATAACAAATATTAATAAAGAAAAGTTCGGCTCTACTGGCACGGAAGATAATATTTTACGTACTCCGAAGAAGAAACGTAGAACTAAACCCGTGACAGATATTGTGACACCTTTGACGCCGATGCAATCAGAAATCATATATATGGTTACTATTCCAGAAATGAATATCTCAACAGGAAGAAGCTTTTGGCATCGTTAAGAGAAGCTGGACTGTTTAGCGGGGGTAAAACTGCTTTAACCAAAATCTTAAAAGATATTGGTTTGTCGTATAAAAAAACAGACAAAATTTTATTAGAACGATACGACACAATTTTAAAACGGATAAGTTTTTTGAGAGAAGCAAAAAATATTGATAACTGGGATAATGTCGTGTTCATTGACGAGATATGGCTAAACGCCAATCACATGGTTTCCCGTTCTTGGACGGATGATACACAAGCGTCGACTGCTGCCACGCAGGTTCTGCAAAATACGGTTTTGTGGAGAACGCGTTACTGGCAATTCAATCAAAAACCACAAATGACTACCACCGAGGAAATGAATGCCACTACATTTAAAGAGTGGTTCCAGAACGTGCTTTTGCCCAGCCTACCAGAGCCTTCTGTAATATTCATGGATAATGCCTCCTATCACTCGGTTCAAATACAGAAACCACCTACCCAAGCTAATAAAAAAGAAGAAATGGTGGCTTGGTTACAAGCAAAAGGCATTGATTGACGCAAATATGCAGATGCTAAAACCAGAGCTAATTAAATTAGTTAAAGAAAATAAAGCGGCAAATGTGCGATACGAAATCGATGAACTGGCTCTGGAGTACGGTCATCGCGTTCTAAGAATTCCACCGTATCATTGCCAATATAAGGTTACGCCGCCCGCCACAATACTTCCCCGCCATTCAGCACGAAAAAGATGATGACCCTATTAAAAGAAGCCTGCGGGGAAGTCACAAGAGATGACTGGGCAAAGGTTGTTGAAGACTAAAACCTGATTGTGGAACATTTTGACCGAGATATCAGGATTGATTCTGTTATTGATAATAATATAATTATACATGTAGGCGAAGATGATGATGAAGACACCACCTCCTCAAGCGAATCGGAGTCTGATTAATATTCTGTACGCACATTCAATTCAATGTACTTTATTGCATAGAAATACAGATTGTATCTTTGTAACAAAGAATAAATAAAACAATTTTATTATATTAATATTACCTTTTTTTGGTTTCCACTTAAATTACTAAAATATAAATTTTAAATGATTCCGCCAATGTAAAACGAAAATAATCTTAAAAATAACGCGGCGGTTCATTTTGGAGGAACGGTAACGAACTCAGTGTTATATTGTGCCCATCACTAGTCGTGACTAACTGATAGGTGTCAGGAACGCATTCTCTGAACGGCCGAACTATAGACTATTGTAATAAAAGGCTGTTTTAAATAATAACTATTTGATAACAATGATTGATTCAACTTACTGGCACTGAATTTTCTGAAAATAAAGTAATAAACTGTTGATCAGGATTCAAACCACGGCACACTCTTTCAATCGTTGGTTCTTCATCAGGAGCCACATCAACACAAGGTGTTTCAATCTTTTCCAAAACATTTACTGTTCGAGCTATTAATTTTACACAGTAGTAACAGTTTGTATAACGAAAAACCATTGTATAATTTACATGATAGTCAGCTTTTATGTTTACACATACCCCCCTGAAAATAAATTTCATAATTTATATCATACTAGATGGCCAGGCAATTTCAACACACTTCATTATGAGATTGGAAGTGGTAGAGCCATGCTGCAGCTATATTATGGTTGTAGCACGAATGGGTCGGCTTGATCGGGGTAGGACCACGCTCTCACAGAATACCAGCGTAAAAAAGCAGCTTAAAGCTGCTGTGTTTCGTATGGTGAGTGTAGAGAACCGGAGACCCTTTTTACTGGAAACGAGGCATTCCATCTTAGTCCTCACGGGTGACAACGCATCTGGCATTTTGATTCGTAATCGAAGGTAGATGTAGATGTCTATGGGCCACAGCAACCACTTACCATCAGGTGGAATGTGTGCTCTTTTGTCACCCTTATCCCATTTATGGATTACTTCCCATAATGGTCTACATTATTATATACAAGGTACATGTAAGAACAGTTTTTATTATTCAAATGCAGCAACTATGCGGCTTTTAAGTGGTTGACCAGTAAACTAATTTAAAAATGTGCTTTTCACACACTTCGTACTGTACACAGTTAACAGCTTATAAGAGAAAACAAAGCATTTTCAAATATAAAAACCAGACTATAGTGTCAGAGACAAGAGGTTGTGGACAATGTTAACATTTCCCAATTTATATATTAGGTCCTTACATATGAAATTAGCGTTTTGTCGTACTGACCACTTTGATCTGAAATACGAGGGGTGATCCAAAAGTAATGATAATCGGTTACTTCAGGTCCGCATAAAAATCCAAAAAAAATATTTTTTGCTTGCTTATATACTCACTACGTCAGCCTAAAAATCATATAAATAGATCACGATTTCCGAGATACATTCATTTGAATACGAACTGTCAAAGAGATAACATCAACATGGAGAAAACGAAATTAGAGCTGTCATCAAGTACCTCTGTTTGAAAAAATGTCTTCAAAAGACATACACAGTGACTTAGTGGAAACATTAGGGACTCTGCTCCTCCATATTCTACAGTTGCACGCTGGGCCAAGGAGTTTAAACTGGGCAGAACATCCACTGAAGATGAACATCGCGAAGGACGCCCATCCACGTCCTCACTGAAGACAACGTGAAAAAGTCGAAGATGTTGTGTTGGCAGATCGAAGAGTGACCATCAGGCATGTAGCTGAGGTCACAGGGATCTCATATGGCAGCGTTCAAAGAATCCTTGCGAACGAGTTGCATATGAAAAAGGTCTCTGCGCGTTGGGTAGCCAGAATGTTAACCGACGAACAAAAGAAAAATCGAGTTGACATTTCGAGTGTCAATCTCGAAAAGTTCCAAGCAGATCAAGAAAATATTTTGTTCCGTTTTATGACTATGGACGAGACCTGGATCCACCATTTTGGTCCTGAAACGAAACAACAATCGATGACTTGGAAGCGAGCCTCCTCACCGACGCCAAAGAAATTCAAAGTTTCAAGTTCGGCGGGAAAGGCAATGGCATCTGTTTTTTGGGACGCTCAAGGCATAATTATGGTGGAATATTTGGAAAAATTATTTACTATTACGGCTTTTACATAATATACGCTATAAAAACTATTACGGGCTCTTACTACGCAGACCAAATAAGAAGATTACGGGAGGCCATTAAGGAAAAAAGACGCGGCAAACTGCGAGCTGGAGTGCTGTTTCACCAAGACAACGCACCGGCTCACAAAGCCGCAGTTGCGATGGCTGCCATTCAAGAAACGCGATTCGAACTGCTCGAACACCCTCCCTATTCGCCAGATCTAGCTCCTAGTGATTTCTACCTCTTTCCTCGGCTCAAGGAACGCCTCCGAGGCAAGAAATACGAAAACGATAGCGAAGTAATGGCCGCTGTTGAAGCGTTTTGGGAGCGTCAAGACAAAGAATTTTTTTCAAAGGGAATCCTGGGTTTAGAAAAAAGATGGACTAAATGTATTGATTTGTTAGGAGACTATGTAGAAAAATAAATTATTATTTTAACTTTAATTACCGTGTTTTATTTTCATTATCATTACTTTTGGATCACCCCTCGTATCTCCTCTTTGGTTAAGAATTCCAAATTAAAATTTATAAATTCATTTAGCTGGTACATTTGAGTTTTGAAAACAGTCATTCATTTGTTTTTTCCTCATTATTTTATTCTTTGGCGTCGCTTATTACCGCACAATGGAAAACATGAAATATCGGTATATTTACGAGTACGAGTTCTACCGTAGTACCAGTGCTGCAGAAACAGCTCGAAGGATTAATGATGTGTACGGCGCTGGTGTCGCAAAAGAAAGCACGGTACGTTTTGGTTTCAACGTTTTCGTTCTGGAAATTTCGACCTTCAGAACCAACCCCGTGGACGGCGGAGACCAAAGTGAAAATGAAGAATTAAAGGCTACTGTGGAAGCGGATCCATCACAAAGCACTTCAGAGATAGCTGCAGGCTTCGGGGTAAGTGATAAAACTGTATTAATCCACTGAAGCAAATCGGGAAAGTAAAAAAACTTAAACGATGGATACCTCATGAATTGAGTGAATCGAACTTGCAAACACGCGTCGACTGCTGTGTTACTTTGCTCAACCGACACAATAATGAAGGGTTTTTAATCGAATCATTACTTGTGATGAAAAGTGGATACTGTACGATAATCGGAAGCGCTCGTCGCAATGGCTGAACCCTGGAGACCCAGCCAAATCCTGCCCTAAACGAAAATTGAGTCAGAAAAACTTAATTGTGAGTGTTTGGTGGACTAGCGCAGGTGTCGTTCACTACAGCTTTCTAAAATCTGGCCAAACGATTACGGCAGATATCTATTGTCAGCAACTGCAAACCATGAAGGAAGAACTAGCTGCTAAACAACCGAGATTGGTCAATCGCTCTAGGCCACTGCTGCTTCACGACAACGGAAGACCACACACTGCACAACAAACAACCACAAAGTTAGATGAGCTACAATTGAATGTCTGCGACATCCACCATACTCCCCGGACCTTGCTCCAACAGATTACCATTTTTTCCAGAATTTGGACAACTTCTTACAAGGAAAAAAATTCAACTCCGATGCGGCAGTCCAAACCGCCTTCAAAGAGTTTATTGATTCTCGCCCCCATGGTTTTTTTTAGTAAAGGGATCAATGAACTACCTATGAGATGGCAAAAGTGCATAGATAACAACGGTGCATACTTTGATTAATTAAATATAATTTTACTTGTAAGTTTATAAAATTTTATTAAACTTAAATAAAATTTTAAAACAATTCATTTATCTAATCGCTCGTGGTCTAGGCGACTCCTTTCGTCAGTAGCAATATTTTCCGCAACAGAAAAGAGCCTTTTACAAGGAACGGATGTTACAACTATGCAAAAGTATTTTTTGAATCATTTGAAATGTCACTAGTTCTTGAAGCAGCCCGATTCGAGAGGTTATTGGATCGATTCACCGAATCGAAGTAGTGTTCTAAATCGATCTGAAAAATCGATTATTTTACTCGAAATAATCGATTTTTCGATTAATGACATGCCTACGTGTAATCCAATGACGAACGCACACTGGTTAAAAGATATATCTCACAGTGTGAAAGCCAATCGCGGGATATAATTTATATCTTAGGATATAGTATATATTATATGCCATAGTAAAAAGCGAGCTTTAGAAATCCCTTGTTTTCAAACGCGATTAAACAAAGGTATTTTAGCGACTTTTCGGTACTTTGTGCAACATAATTGTGACTTTTAGGTAAAAATGATGAATTGGGTGTTACGTAACGTTTAGGGAGGGGGAAGAGGGTACAGAAAAACGTTACGGCGCGTTACATGGGGGAAGGAAGGGTCACAAATCTTCAAAAATTGCGTTACGTGATACTTGAACGCCCCCTTAGTTGTTTTTTTTAGAATAGAATAGAATAGAATGATTTTTATTCAATATTAATTATTACATAATACTTATTGATAGTCATTTTTTATTACCACTGGTTCGGAAAATACCTCTGTCCTGGGAAGAACTAGCAAGAAACCCAGCGGGACTTTTTTTTAAACATATTTCACTTAACAATAATTTTGTTTATACAATTTTTAAATGAATTTTCATAGAACCAGCATGGTGGCGATCACCTTATTCCCAGGGATTATTTTCATTCATGTATTCCTTGATATTATAATAACCCTTTTTGTAGTTTTTCTTTAATAAAACTTTTAAACTTGTTTATTGACAGACTTTGAACATGTTCTGGGATTTTGTTGTAAAAGCGTATACATTGCCCCATAAATGATTTACCGATTCTGTGGAGTGTAGTAACTGGCGTTACAAGCTTATGTTTGTTCCTAGTGTTTAAAGTATGAACATCCTTATTCTTATTAAAGCTATTTATGTTTTTATGTACATACATTACATTTTCATAAATATATTGCGATGCCAAAGTTAATATGTTTATTTCTTTAAATTTTTCTCTGAGGGACTCTTTACAATTTAAGTTATAAATCGCCCGTACGGCTCTCTTTTGCAAAACAAATATGGCTTCAATATCAGTCGCATTACCCCATAGCAAAATTCCATAAGACATTACGCTATGAAAGTAACTAAAATAAACTAATCTAGCTGTCTCAACATCTGTGAGACTTCTAATCTTTCTTACAGCATATGCTGCAGAACAAAGTCTGCTTGCTAATTTAGATATATGGGGGCGCCATTGAAGTTCCGCGTCAATAGTAATACCAAGAAAAACAGTGGTATCCACAAGACTCAACTCCTCCCCATTTAGGAGCACATTGGTATTCGAATGTTTTACATTAGGTATTGTAAATTTAATACATTTTGTCTTATTGCCGTTTAAGAACAAATTGTTGGCGTTAAACCAATGAACTAATTTCGATAGAGCATTATTTACATCGTCATAATTAATTGATTGACGTTTGAGTTTGAAAATTAAAGAGGTATCATCAGCAAATAATACTATATCGTGATTGTCCTCTACAAGATAAGGTAGGCCATTAATATAGATTAAGAACAGGAATGGGCCAAGAATCGAGCCCTGAGGAACGCCCATTGATACTACCGATCCGGAGGAACCTTTACCATTGATCACGACTTTTAGAGTTCTGTTACTTAAATATGAAGTAATAAGTCTAAGCGCCAAATTTTTTACACCGTAATGTTGTAGTTTCATGATGAACACAATCGAAAGCCTTGGAAAGATCACAAAAAATACCTAAGGCATCTTGTGAATTCTCCCAGGCATTAAAAATATATTTCATAAGCTCAACACCGCCGTCAGACGTCGAGCGACCCCTTGTAAAACCAAATTGGTTTTTATGAAGTAATTTATTTGTATTAAAAAAAATTAACAATTGATCTAAAATTATCTTTTCAAAAATTTTACTTACAGTTGGTAGTATAGAAATAGGTCTAAAATTAGCGGGGTCCAATGTACCACCAGATTTAAATAAAGGTATTACTTTACCATATTTCATTAAATCAGGAAACACACCAGAATCGATACAAGTATTAAAAATAATAGCAAGAGGTGCAATTAAATCTATTATGGACGCAATAACTGTAACGGAAATCCCCCACAAATCTGCGGTTTCTTTACATCAATAGTTTTGGAGTATTTTACAATATCTTGCGGTAATACTTTTTCAAATCTAAATTCTTTTAAACAGGTATTAACATTCTGTTTGAGTAATGCGACAGTTGGAGAAGTATTCAATGACTCTGTTGTCAAGATAGGAATATCAGTGAAATATTTCTCAAACACCGCTGCGACTTTTTGATTTGATTTAGTCAATTCATTGTTAATTTTTAATTGATAGTTTGAGGTTTCGAGGTTTGTCTTCACCGGTTTCGCTGTTAATTATACTGCACGTCTTTTAATTTTATTCTTAGCCGTCTTAATTTTGTTGCTAATATGTAAAGATTTGGCTGTGGAGCAAACGCTTTGAAACATTTTAGAATAAATTTTGACATATTCTTTAAAAGCATCGGAAAGATAATATGATCTTTCATGGTAAAGTTCATATAACCTTCATCTGCTTTTATGAATTCCGACTATCGCCCACTCATTAAATGCCTTGCGACTGTTTCTGGAGAATGTTTTAGGAGTAAATGTTTTATTAAATTCATTGCTTATAAAGGTAAATAATTCTCCATATAAATAGTCTGCATTGTTCTTATAAGAAAGCAATGGAAGGTTTTTACCATATTACTTCTAAATCTCTCCAGGCGTTTTGCATTAATAGGAATAAACACAATTTTCTCAATTACCTGTTTTATTGTTCTAATTCATACCCAAATGGAAATAAACATCGCTCAAATTGTAACGTTTTATTAAACCTAAAGAGGAACTTTGTTTCCATATTAATGTTAGAAATTTTAAAGTTATATCAAAATAGAGAATTTATAACGTATTTCTCCATTAAGACTAAAGTTGTTTTTTGGTGACATCACTAGAAACTATATTCTTCAGCACTTTTTTTCAATATTTTTATTAGTTTTCAAGGGTTCTTCAAGGAAAATGTTTAGCAAATTTTCTTCTCTAAGTTTCTTCTATGAACATGTTAGCTCTAGTGCATGGAGTAAGTTTTTCTTGCTCATTATTATAAATTGGTTTCAATGGTAACTTTTCGATTAAATCATTTTATGTCGTATTAAATCAAGTAATTGTTTGTTTCTCTTTATAGATCTTTGTAGAGTTTTTTAGAGTATGTTAAGATTTATTTGGGGTGCTTCTATGGCAACAGAAGAGAAAACACGATTATAATTTTGAATAAAACTATTTTTACGGATTTTATCGCGTTTAATTTTACTAATTTTGATTCCCGACGTTTCGGGTGCTTTACAGCACCCATGGTCACGGGGGGGACTGAGGTGTTTGAAGTCCTAATGTCATAGTTAGCCAGCTACCTTCAGTTTTTGAATATTAATTTTGGTCCGATCTACGCAGAATGAGCTTACAGTATCTTGAAGTCTTGCAGTGGTATGCTTGGGTTTGGATTTAATTTTGTTAATTATAGGATCCCAAGCAGATGGCAGCACCATCCATCTTCTCTATTGAAATTAGGATGTTTTTTAATTTCAATAGCCTCGTATCATCCTTGGTAGGAATCGGTGTTCTTTTGCGGATTTGTGGTCATCAAATCTGATGTAATGGCGGGGACGATCTTGAACATGTTCACAGACTGCAGACTTCCCAGAGCGTCGGTGCCTCACGTCAGCTATGTTCTTTCACGCGGGTTTAATGGATCTTTTGTTTGTCCTATGTAAGAGACCACATTCACAATCGCTTGTACACTCCTGCATCTTGTAGAGGATATTACACTTGACGGATGGTAAAATTGACTAATCTTCTTCGGCGGCTTGAAGTATGTTTAATAGAAGCTCGCTTCAAAATATAGCCAACCTTGTCTGTGACTCCTCTGACATAGGGTAGTACAGCAGGCACACGCTCGACTGTGGCCGGCTTCACTCGGTCACTGTGACGTAGGCGCGGGACCCGAAGCTTGTTGTCTTGCAATACTTGCTCGACGTGCTGAAGCTCGGCGGCCAGATGTTTTCTGTCACAGATCCCTCGTGCTCTCTGAAACAAAGATTTTCCCACGGTAGCTAACTGTGATGGATGATGGTGCGATTCACCATTTAAATATCGGTTGGTATGGGTCTTTTTCCTATACACAGTGTGACCAAGACATTTCGTCCTTGTTACGTCGAAGTTCAGTGCCGAAACTAAATCTACCCAAAGACGAGATTAAAGCGTTGTACAACTTACGCAACAGACCAGAACTCACGATTCTCCGTGCAGATAAAGGAAATGCTACGGTAGTAATGGATACGTCAGATTATAATTCTAAAATACAACAACTTTTATCGGACGAAAGTACGTACAAAAAGGTCAAAACAGACCCTACAACCAATGTGCTTAAAACAACAAGCGATCTGTTAAAGAATTACTCCGAAAAATTAGATCTCGACGTAAATTCGATAATACCACCATGTACCAAACCACCGAGGTTGTATGGGTTACCAAAAATACACAAACCAAACGCTCCACTACGTCCTATAGTGAGCCAGATCGACTCACCAACTTATAAATTGGCTCAACACTTGGCAAAGTTCTGTCACCGCTGAGAGGACAAACCAGAGCACACACGAAGGATACGTACCATTTTGTTAGTGAGATAAAGACCTACATCTCGCTGACAATGAAACTATGGTCAGTTTGATGTTCAGTCACTATTTACATGCTTACCCATTGAAGACTGCATCTCAATTGTAACCAGGAAGCTAGAAGAATACAACATGCCTACCGAATATGCATTACTGTTAAGCACTGCCACATCTGGCTATCTATTGTGGAAGGAGGAGTTCTACAAGCAAGTAGATGGCGTAGCAATGGGTTCACCTGTATCTCCCATAGTCGCCGACATATTCATGGAGGACTTTGAGAGAAAGCCCTTCTTACTGCTCCTGTATATCCAAGATTCTACAAGCGGTACGTAGACGACACTTTCACAATTTTACCATCTGACAAAGTAACTGCATTTTTAAAACACCTTAATTCCATAAATTCTAAAATACAATTCACAATGGAGTTAGAGGCAAACAATTCTTTAGCTTTCCTAGATGTTTTAGTCATCCGAAATCCTGATAACACTATTGGTCACACTGTGTAGGAAAAGACCCATACCAACCGATATTTAAATGGTGAATCGCACCATCATCCATCACATTAGCTACGTGGGAAAATCTTTGTTTCAGAGAGCACGAGGGATCTGTGACAGAAAACATCTGGCCGCCGAGCTTCAGCACGTCGAGCAAGTATTGCAAGACAACAAGCTTCGGGTCCCGCGCCTACGTCACAGTGACCGAGTGAAGCCGGCCACAGTCGAGCGTGTGCCTGCTGTACTACCCTATGTCAGAGGTCACAGACAAGGTTGGCTATATTTTGAAACGAGCTTCTATTAAAACATACTTCAAGCCGCCGAAGAAGATTAGTCAATTTTACCATCCGTCAAGTGTAATATCCTCTACAAGATGCAGGAGTGTACAAGCTTGATTGTGAATGTGGTCTCTCTTACATAGGACAAACAAAAGATCCATTAAAACCGCGTGAAAGAACATATAGCTGACGTGAGGCACCGACGCTCTGGGAAGTCTGCAGTCTGTGAACATGTTCAAGATCGTCCCGCCATTACATCAGATTTGATAGACCACAAATCCGCAAAGAACACGATTCCTACCAAGGATGATACGCGAGGCTATTGAAATTAAAAACATCCTAATTTCAATAGAGAAGATGGATGGGTGCTGCCATCTGCTTGGGATCCTATAATTAACAAAATTAAATCCAAACCTAAGCATACCACTGCAAGACTTAAAGATACTGTAAGCTCATTCTCGTGATCGGACCAAAAATTAATATTCAAAAACTGAAGGTAGCGGGCTAACTATGACATTAGACGTCAAACACCTCAGTCCCCCCTGTGACCATGGGTGCTGTAAAGCACCCGAAACGTCGGGAATCAAAATTAGTAAAATTAAACGCGATAAAATCCGTAAAAATAGTTTTATTCAATGTGTAGTGTTCGCGTAAATATAAGAAACCATTACGATTATAATTACATAATATATGTTTATTCACATTCAAGCAAAAATTTTATAGGTACACGCTTTTGCGCTCTACCGCAGTCAGTTAAAGGCAATGTGAACTAAGCTTAATGCTATCTATCCAGTGTGTTATGTAACATACCATGTAACACTACATAACACACCAGACCGAACATGCGAGAAGATTCTTGTGTTTATATGATTAAAGTAGCCGCAAATTCAAAGAAATTTTAGAAGAAAATCCATAAAATACGACTTCAACAGATATTTATTTAGTATCTATGCTTCATATAATCAAACATAAACACATAACTTGAAAAAATTCTGTGTTTAATATCCAATATTTTCGATGAACAAAAGGGACACTGCAAATACCCTCACTTTTGTAGCTAGACTAAAATGGCTGATATTAAATTGACACTTGTCAGATGATGTTGTAAGGTGTTGTCACCCTACAAAACAATTTCTAATGTGATTAGCACTAAACTACGAAAGTTACTGTGTAAAACATTACTTGTAACGCACTAGAAAATTATGAGGGACAATTGTTTAAATTTGTGGTTCCGCAAGAAATTATAAGATTTTGAGAGAATTTCAGACAAAAAGTAATAACAATAAAGGCGTAATTAAAAAAATAAAATTAAAACATTGTCAGCTGACAGCCCTGGGAAATTTAAGTTTTGTATGGAGCAAAAAAGAAGATTGTAAGTTTTATAAACTAAAATATTGTGTTAATTTAAGATTTGTGAATTCCATTTGCAACTATCTTTTTTCGATGTCTTCATTTTAATGCAACAATGAAAATTCTATAAAAAAAACTTGTTAAAAAAATACTAAAATTTAGGGGTAAACAGATGGCCCCGATTTTTTTTCAATCTAAAACTATACACCCGATTGACTTGAAATTTAGTATAGTTATTCATTTCGCAATGTAGACGCTCACTAAGAATGAAATTTACAATAGGCCCATAAAAAAATTCATACAAATGTTGACTCTAAGGCTTTGCTTTTGTTGATTTACCCAGAACCAATGGCAGGCAATTGATATTAATAATAATAAATAAAAAGATGTATTAGATATATATGTCGTAATGATATTAGAGGTTAAAGAATGAAATTGCTGTTTTAAACTGAAAAATTAAAACACCTTTTTTCCTATGAAAAAATGTATATATTTAATTGAAGTATTTACCCTCTTTAGCACTAACATCCTAGAATTCATCTTTGATTTTTTTTGATTTGTCAACAAAACATTATCTATATATTTCTGGCATCTCAAGGGAAGATCATTTTATTCCTTTATAATAGAACTCTGGGGATTTGGACTTTCTATGAAGGCAGTTTAGCACCACCTCCTGAGATCTAAATTATTTTCCTTGCAGAAAAATGTCCAAATTGCAGTAAAATGGTAATATGAGTTGGAGCTTGGTAGATTTGATTCAAAGTGGCTACTCAATTAAATATTTTAACCTATCTTATTAATTCATAATAATAGTGATATGATTGGTGAAATGCATTCCAAATTTGTATATAAAGAAAAATTCTATTACAATTAAGGAGGACATACACATACCATCAAATTAGAGCTACTTCCCTAATTTGATGGTATACTTAATAATACATGGAATGGAACACTTAGGATACATTTGCATATAATTTGCTTTGTGGTATATATTATATGTTTCTCTGTTCGTTTTCTGTCTCATTAATTGAGCTATGTAGGCATTCTATTGCAAGTTCCAATATAGGGAACACAATTCAATTGACTTTGAATGCTTATGATTCACCTGTTGTCTAAAAAATGTATTTAATCAGCTTATGTATACTCTCACGAATTATAGGCGTACCACAAAGCAAAGTTGGGTGAAAGATCTGCTACTAGCATGCCTGTAGCAGTTATATACATTCACAAGTGTGTTTTAGTAAGTGGTTTTCAGCTCTCCACTGCCTCTGCTGCACATTGCAAGCCAAAAAATTAAATGTTGTGCATTCTACTTGTTTGGCAGGTACAGACATGCTAGTTGACATATACATATAATAATAGCTCGCATGTGCATGGAGCTGGTATGCCATTGTGCAAGCTACAAGCATGAGTATTCCCGCCTTTATATGCCTATGAAATATTTCGTACTATCATTACATGAGTAAAGTTATATGAGTAATTATAATAAAACTTAAACAATTATTTGTATCATGCTTTGCTAAGGAAATCATAGGCATATAATCATTATATCACAGTTAATATTATATATTAAAGAACAGGTTATAAAACTGTGATAAAGTAATTAATATGAAATAAAATTATACCTTGCAGTCATTTCACTAGCATTTATATCAGTAATGGTTTGCTGGCCATTTTCATAGGAAAACCATGTATTTCGGAGTACTATAGGAATTGTACATTCTGAAGATACTGAACTTACTGAAATTAAAATAAAAAGCGTTAAGGGCGTCACCGTTCACACTACATAAACTATAAAATGTAAAATTACTTACGTGTAAATAAGTATATCGGTAAAATTAAAAATATATGATATTTTGAAACCATTCTTCTTGGTTTATAGAACGTAATGTCATTGGTATTATTAAAATATAATTTGAATTTTCTAGGTCTGGGTTGTTGATTGTTGACAAGGAATTGGAATCTTGCAAAGAGTATAGCATAGATTAATGTATATATAGAGTATAGTATAGTAACCATAGACTTAGAATATACCATAGACTTAGAATATACTGGCGTATAGACCATAGACCAACATAGTGTGCAAGGGAGAAGAAAATTCCTTATGGCAAAAATGCAAGATAGAAAAGGATACCAAATCTCATGACTCTGTAACCGATTTTGAATGACAGGTCGGCACAATTCGGCACGCAAGAAATAGCTCCTAGATATTTTGTAATTTTTTAAAGTGTAATAGTGGTTATTTTTAGTAAGTAACTTTTTTCCAAAATGCTTACTTGTTCTGTGAGTGGTTGTGGTGTTAATAATAGAAATAATCCTGATAATTGCACATTTAACAGGTAAATTCTCAAGACGTCGTCAATGTTATGAAGCGTTTATTTTTGGTTAAAATTTATGTTTTTTACGTGGTAGAGCCATGCTGCAGCTATATTAATAGTATAGTTGTAGCACGAATAGGTCGGCTCGACCGGGGTAGGACCACGCTCTCACAGAATACCAGCGTAAAATAGCAGCTTAATGCTGCTGTGTTTCGTATGGTGAGTGTAGAGAACCGGAGACCCTTTTTACTGGAAAAGAGGCATTCTATCTTAGTCCTCACGGCTGACAACGCATCTGCATTTAAATTCGCAAACGAAGATAGATGTAGATGTCTATGTGCCACAGCAACCACTTACCATCAGGTGGACTGTGTGCTCGTTTGTCACCCTTATTCTATAAAAAAAAAATATACTGTTTAAAATATATAACGTTTTCAATTATTTTGTTAATTTTGATATTTTGTAAAGAAAAAAGTCACGTTGTTGATAATTTGCATCAATTTGGTAAATACATTTTTATACAAAATATTTTACATGTACGCTAGGGATTGACTCAACTATATCAAAATTACTGTCGATATTTATCTTGAATGCTTATAATGAATCGATAGACTCGCCCACACAACAAGAAAATAAATCCTCGATTTGCGTTCTAAAATGTAATTTTATTTTGCCGTTTTTCAAACAGATTTCCTCCGGATTCTATAATTAGAAAAAGTGGTTAAGGTTCATTGGACGGGTTGGTTGGAATGCAAAGAAGAACTCAACAATTTGCAGTAAACATTTTGTTGAAAAGTATAAAAGAAAAAGTAGAATAAAAACAATTTTATTAAATGGAGTCATTTCTACATTATTTGTACCAGTAAGTAAAATATTGTTATAATAAGACTTCAAAAATTTTACTTTCAAAACTTTAGATAAATATAGAGACAAATTTTCATACATTATAAAACTGTAGTACATTAAAGACAAAAAAATCTTGAGATTATCCTCTTTAAGCCATTATGAACCCAACTAAGTATCTATTTATCAACCAAAATAAATGTATAATCTTACTTAACCAACCGCACAGCCTCACGGTCACACTAGTACAATATTCATAGCATCACGCTTTTTCCCCAAGGGGTTGAGCGGAGCTTCGGAACTTCGGATTATATTCCCAAGTCACAATGATAAAACTTTTAGCGTAGTTAGGTATAGATATTTAGTAATGCTCCTGAAGCCTACTAGACGACCGCACATGAGACGTGATAGTATAAATTAGATAGTATTTGATTCTGACAACGATCGTAGAGAAGAGAAACTCGTGGTTAAGTAATAGCTGCGCAGATCAATAGATTCTAAGTCTATGGAATATACTGGCGTATAGACGACCTGACAGACCGAAAACGCGTGACTAATTTTGATTTGTCATTGTGTGCGTTAGCTAGTGATGTACATTTTACTTACAGGGACTATCGAAAAATGATTGCAAAGGAAGCGGTAAAAAGATTTATAAAAATAGTTTAGAGCATGATATTGAAAAATTAACTGATTTTTTACCATGATAGTTCTAAAATAATTAAAAAATATTCATATATAAAAGTTCCTGGGAATAAGCTGAACCTACCTGCCTTTTGTTGATTTTAATTCAAATGTAAAAAAAATCCCGGGTGACTCTACCGATAAACTTTAAAAAAAACTCCTCAAGTATCAGATCGGAAAGTTGTATTTTCGAGTTATGATCATAGATAAATAGATATGTAGCAAGCTATGATCTTTGGAGAAAAATATTTACTGCTATGGACAGTTTACCAGGAATTTCTATTTAAACATTTTGTTAATATAAATAGGTAGATTTATACGTGGTAGAGCCATGCTACAGCTATATTAATAGTATAGTTGTAGCACGAATGCGTCGGCTCGACCGAGAAAGGACCACGCTCTCACAGAATACTAGCGTAAAATAGCAGTTTAATGCTGCTGTGTTTCGTTTGGTGAGTGTAGAGAACCGGAGACCTTTTTTATTGGAAAAAAGGCATTTCATCTTAGTCCTCACGGCTAACAAGGCATCTGCATTTTATTCGCAATCGAGGATAGATGTAGATGTCTATGGGCAACAGTAACCACTTACCATCAGGTGGACTGTGGACTTATCCTATAATAAAAAAACTTAACTAAGTATATACCTATCTATATTTTATAAAATGTTTTGATGGGGAAATAAAAAACGGGGACACGGAGTACATACTGACTGCTTTATTTTTCATATAAGTATTAATTTTAATAATTACAAACATTTAATAATTAATAATTAAATGTATTTAAAAGAAACTTCTATAATGTATTATAGAAGTTTATTTTAACATTCGACTTCAATATGAAGACTTCTACGTCACAGTGAACGAGTGGAGCCGGCCACAGTCGAGCGAATGCCTGCTGTACTGCCATATGTCGAGGTGTCACTGACAAGATTGGCTACATCCTGAAGCGTGCTTTTAAAAACATATTTCAAGCCGCCGAAGAAGATTAGTCAGTTTTTACCATCAGTCAAGTGTAATGTCCCTCTGCAAGATGCAGGAGTGTACAAGCTTGATTGTGAATGTGGTCTCCCTTATATAGGACAAACTAAAAGATCAATAAAAACAAGAACACATAGTTAAAGAACACATAGCTGATGTGAAGAATCAACGCTCCGGGAAGTCTGCAGTCTGTGAACATGTACAGGATCGCCCCCGTCACGCGCCCCGTTTGATAGACCACAAATCCTCGCTAAAGAACACCGATTCCTTCCAAGGATGATTCGCGAGGCTATTGAAATCAAAAAACATCCTAATTTCAATAGAGAAGATGGCTGGGTGCTACCATCTGCTTGAGATCCTATAATTAATAAAATTAAATCCCAACCCAAGCATACAACTGCAAGACTTCAAGATACTGTAAGTTTATATTGCGTAGATCGGAACAAAAATTAATAATTTTTAATCTGGAGGTAACCGTGGTTAACTATGACATTGGGACGTCACATACCTCAGTCCCCCCCCCCCTGACCATTGGTGCTGTAAAGTACTCGAAACGTCGGGAATATAAAATAAGTTAATATACGCGATAAAATCCGTAAAACCAGTTTTATTTAAATAATAAACTTATTATCATTTTAGCTGCATGAAAAACATAATAATCTTAACAGAGTGAAAGTGCACCAAGTGTCTGAGGAAACAGATGCACTCTCTATTCTCTCAATCTCGGTATGTTAAGAAAATGGTCACTCATTCATGGACTGACCGCGGCAAGTGCAACTTAATCTCGCAGATCTATTGATCCGCGCAGCTATTACTTAACCACGAGTTCCTCTTCACTACGACTAACGTGTAGGCGATGAACCACGCCATTTAAACCCTCGGCACAATGTCGTCGGCCATCAAGCATGAATCGGACATCGAGCGTTGTGAGTATCAAATACTATGGAATTTATACAATCGCGTCTCATGCGCGGGCTAACTATGCTAAAAGTTTTATCATTGTGACTTGGGAATATAATCCGAAGCTCCACTCAACCCCTTGGGGAAAATAGCGTGATGCTATGAATATTGTACTAGTGTGACCGTGAGGCTTTGCGGTTGGTTAAGTAAGGTTATACAGGGTATTTTTGTAACGCTCCCGAAAACGAAGACAGATGATAGTACTTAGGATACCTATGATGATGGGTCACAAAAAAATTAGATCCCGCGGAAAAAAAAACATCTTTTCACAACGTTTTATTAACTTCATTCACGCTCCATCATGTTATTACAGTTATTTGAAACGATATTTCACAAAAAAAAATCATGAAAATACTGAAACATAAAAGCAGCAGTGGAATTACTGAATTACAATCAGCTGACTAGGGGTCAATGTACGCGCGAACGCCGAATTCGCGCTGCCCGCAACTAGCGATCTTACCACAATACCTAATAATTTACAACACTTGTCTAATTACCTAACTTATCTACTTAACCTACTATTTTGCCACTGTGCTTGTCTCCACGTAGCCACTTTAATTCGAATTCACAGGTTAAATAAACCAAATAACTGGTTCGATTCCCCGCTAATGAAAAAAATACTTAAATAAAATGTTAACAAGGTTAGAGTCATGCTTTTTTATCCATTGTGTAGGTATGTTTATTATTCTAATGTATTCGGTTATGTACCTATTCAGATCAGTTCAGTACTAAGTTATTTAAAAAAAATTAGGTATGAAACAGCTTACCGATCCTCCGTGGCCTTATGAGATTCTTCAAGGCACATTAACATGTTGCCGTATTCACGAGCACTATAAACGTACCTACGCGTTAGGCATTATTAAAAAAAACAAAAAACACAAAACGTAATAACAAGAATAATATCATTAATTAATAAATAACAATTAATAACGACAATAATTTAATAAACAAAACAATTGAACTATCGCTCGTGATAGTCAACATGGAAATGTCTCAAAAACTAAAATTATTAATCAATTCCGCCAAAACAAATGCGCACATTGTAACGTCCTTGAAGCATGTGTAAATTCCACAGCGCGAGGCGACACGAAGCAGCGTGTGTGTGAAAGGGAAGGGTAGAGTGAGTAGTATACCTAATGCATTGTTTCGTACCGATCTAGGTAAGAGTTCGGCGCCCGCGAGGATATTGACCCTATTGTCAGCTGATTTTCTTTTTTAAGTTTCACTGCTGGTTTTATGTTTCAGTATTTTCATGATTTTTTTTGGTGAAATATCGTTTCAATTAACTGTAACAACATGATGGAGCGTGAATAAAGTTAATAAAACGTTGTGAAAAGATGATTTTTTTTTCCTCGGGATCGAATTTATTTGTGACCCATCATCATAGGTATCCTTCGTACTATCATCTGTCTTCGTTTTCGGGAGCGTTTCAAAAATACCCTGTATATTTATTTTGGTTGATAAATAGATACTTAATTGGTTTTATAATGGCTTAAAGAGAATAATCTCAAGATTTTTTAATATTGTTGATGTACTGCAGTTTTATAATGTATGGCCGGTGCAAGGAAAAGGGGAGTTCTCCCGCCGGGCAAGGTGTTCTGCCCGGGGAGCGGCCAACGCTCCGAGTGGTAGTTCGGAGCTATTCTATATATATTGTTTTTACTTCGAAACTTTAATAGCGCGATGTCAGCTTCGATGTGTTTCGCTTGTGGCGCGACGACAACGCCGCCACAAATTTACAAAAATCCGTAAATTTTTGATGTCTTATTATAACAATATTATACTTACTGGTGCAAATAATGTAGAAATGACTCTTTTTAATAAAATTGTTTTTATTCTATTTTTTCTTTTATACTTCTCAAGAAAATGTTTGCTGAAAATTGTTGAGTTCTTTGGATTCCAACCAACCCGTCCAATTAACCTTAACCATTTTTTCTAATTATAGAATCCGGAGGGAATCTGTTTGACAAACAGCAAAATAAAATTACTTTTTAGAACGCAAACCGAGGATTTATTTTCTTGTTGTGTGGGCAAGTCTATCGATTCATTATAAACATTCAAGATAAATATCGACATTAATTTTGTTATAGTTGAGTCAATCCCTAGCGTACATGTAAAATATTTTGTATAAAAATGTATTTACCAAATTCTCGCAAATTATCAACAACATGACTTTTTTCTTTGCAAAATATCAAAATTAACAAAATAATTGAATATATTCTATATTTTAAACAGTATGTAACATAAAATTTAACCAAAAATAAACGCGTCATAACATTGACGACGTGTTGAGAATTTACCTGTGATATGTGAAATTATCAGGATTATTTCTATTATTAACAGCACAGTCACTTAGGAAACAATTAACCATTTTGGGAAAAAGTTACTTACTAAAAATAACAACTATTACACTCTAAAAAATTACAAAATATCTAGGAGCTATTTCTTGCGTGCCGACTTCTACCGACCTTTGGTATCCTTTTCTGTCTTGCATTTTTGCCATAAGGAATTTTCTTCTCCCTTGCACACTATGTTGGTCTATACGCCAGTATATTCTAAGTCTATGATAGTAACTGTCCTATACAGGAATCTTGGTGGAAAACACAGACTAATAAGAGGATCACCGTAGATTGAGGATCACAGACTTTTTTTTATACGATAAGGGTGACAAACGAGCACACAGTCCACCTGATGGTAAGTGGTTGCTGCGGTCCATAGACATCTACATCTATCCTCGATTACAATTCAAAATGCAGATGCGTTGTCACCCGTGAGGACTAAGATGGAATGCCTCATTTCCAGTAAAAAGGGTCTCCGGTTCTCTACAATCACCATACGAAACACAGCAGCATTAAGCTGCTATTTTACGCTGGTATTCTGTGAGAGCGTGGTCCTTCCCTGGTCGAGCTGTAATAACTTGTATGAAGATTACCTGCCGTATTTTATATTTTAAATTTAAGACAAAATTAAGAAATAAAAACATATTTAAATAACACAGTGCTTTTTTTTATTTTACATTCCCCTTTTAACAAGCTCGAATCGAATCCATCTAAAATAAACATTTTTTATGAACTCATTTCATAATTAGATTAATAGATAAAGGGAGTACGTTTACCTAGGTCCTTTAAAAAATAGGCTCTATCGCACAAAGTTTTGATCATGACTATGAAAATTTAAAAAGGAAAAAGCTGTCAAATATGGGATGTGTTCCGATATACACTGCAAGCATTGCTCAGTGCTCTCCAGCCTGTATACTGCAGCAGGACCCTAGGGAATATATATGACATCATAAATCGCCACCATATTTGTTTATAGTGTGGTATGTAATATAACTATTATTACTGTGGGCCCTGGCTCTTCGAGGTAAGGTGCTCACAGTACTTTGATCACGTCATCAAAAAATATAACATCGCCTAGAGATTTAACAGCTTCCACGAATAATTGTTATTATGTTTATAAATATTTAAAAAAATGTGGGACTATAATTAATCGAGAATATTCTGGATTGTTCTAAAAAAATTTAGAATGGTCTCGAAAGTTCTCTAATATATTTAAATATTCTGAATTAGATGGAACTGACTCTAATCAGTCTAGAACGTTCTAGATTGTTTAGTAGTTTTGAAGAGTATATAAGACGAAACACGATGCACGCGTTCTTCAGTTGGTTTTCTATAAGAAGAAGTGTACATCTCACGCAAATTAAAATGTGCAAACAAGTAGTGCAAAGTAAATAGTTGCAATGTCAAAAGTTAAAATATTAAAAACGAAGCATAAAAAAGTCTTTTCGCGGTCTCGATCCATATTAAAAAAGGCGAAAAACAGCGCAGCAAAATAAATCTAAAGAATAAAGAGAAGCGCGTCTAGAATTGGAATGAGAAAATTATCATCGTCACCGATATAATCTGACCGAAGAGCAGATTCAGTATTACAGAGAAACACATCGAATTAGAGAAAGATCACGGAGAAAAAGAGAAACAAAGGCCCAAATTGATGACAGACGAAAGCAATCTAGAGAGAGAATGAGTAACACTCGACAACACGAACATTTGGTGGCTCAAGTATTGGATACAACTGTACGTGCGGTTCGTGAAGGAAGTTGCAGTCTTGACCACGAAGCGTTTCGTTACAATTCCACTAGGAATTATAACGAATATCCAAACATAGTGATTGGGAGAAAATATCAAATATGTAAATTTTGGAAAGCAAAAAAATTCAAAGGAGAAACACCAAGTATTTGCTGCCTAAGCGGTAAAATTAAATTACCTGAATTAAGTTCACCACCACCGAAACTTTTGGAATTAATGAAAGGAGAAACACAAAATTCAAAAGAGTTTTTACCAAAAAATAGAAGTTACAATGCATATTTCCAAATGACTTCGTTTGGAGCAACTGAAATAATCAATAAACAAGGATTCAATCAAGTGTTTAGGAGTACAAGTACAAATATATCATAAAATTGGATCATTATTATCACTTCCAAATGAATCTCCGAAGTTCTTACAAATTTACATCATAGGAAATGTAGAAAACGAAGTCGACCAAAGGTTAACAAATTTTTCAGGATTGTGTCGAGATATAATTCTTGATATTCAGAGTTTTCTTCGTGAAAATAATAAGATAATAAGAATGTTTAAGACTACAATGGAATAAATGGTTTCAGATAATTACAAAGTAATAATTCGAGCAAATAAAAGACCGATTGGTGAGCATGAACGACGGTTTAATGCACCTCAAATGGATGAAGTAGCGGTAGTAATGATGGACAATGATAGCAGTTATAGGGATATTGTGGTTCAACGAAAAAGTAATAAGTTAGAAGGTATTCATCACCTGTATGATGCCTTGTAATATCCTTTCATATTTTGGCAAGGCGAAGATGGTTACCATTTTAATATTCACCAAATTGATCCCCAAACTAATCAACCAACTAATAAAAAAGTTTCGTCAAAGGAATTTTATGCATATCATATAATGGAGAGAGAGAATAAATATAATCACAAACTCAACTGTCGGCAATTGTTTCTACAGTTTATTGTCGATATGCAAGCAAAAATAGAAGCAGAAAGACTGTTATACATTCGCCTAAATCAGAGCAAGTTACGAACGGATGAATACATTCAACTGCGAGATGCGATAGCTAATGATGGAAACATTGAAGATTTGGGACGATTGGTAATTTTGCTTTCTTCGTTTACTGGTAGCCCCAGACATATACAGGAATATGCACAAGACGCAATGACTTATGTGAGAAAATATGGTCGTCCTGATTTGTTTATTACGTCTATATGTAATCCATCGTGGAAAGAAATTCAAGATGAGTTACAATATGGACAAAAACCACATGATAGACATGATATGATTGTACGAGTGTTTAGACAAAAACAAGTGAAATTTATTGATGCAATTTTGAAGAGTTGTGTTTTTGGAGAAGTTATTAGTTGGATGTACTCAATAGAATGGCAAAAAAGAGATCACATATCACATAACTTGACTTGGCTCAAAGAAAAAATTCATTCAAATCGAATTGATGATGTTATTAAGGCAGAGACACCAAACCCGGTTGAAGATCCTATTTTGTATGAAATAATTGTTAAAAATATGATACATGGTCCCTGTGGAACAATAAATATGCAATCTCCGTGTAAACAAATGCTCGAAGAGATATCCAAGATTATTTTTGAGTGAAATCCAAACAGGTGACGATGGATACCTTAAATACAGACGTCGACCGCCGAGTGAGGAGGATTTACAGCAAAAATCAAAATTAGAGGTGAAGAAATTAAAATTGATAAACAATGGGTGGTACCATATAATCCGTTGTTATCTAAAATGTTTCAAGCACACATAAACGTAGAATATTGTAGTTCTGTAAAGTCAATTAAATATGTTTGTAAGTATATTAACAAGGGGGGTGATATGGCTGTCTTTGGAATTACTGATGAAACTCGACATGACGAAATTTTAAGATATCAAATAGGACGATACATCAATAGTAATGAAGCAGTTTGGCGTATCTTAGCTTTTCCAATTCATGACAGATACCCAGCAGTATTCCATTTAGCAGTTCATCTCGAGAATGGACAACGAGTATATTTTACAAGTTAAACGGTAAAAAAAGTTGCAAAGCAACCATTGAATACACCCTTGTCAGTGTTTTTTGAATTGTGTAGAAATGATCCATTTGCAAGAACACTTTTCTATGTGGAAGTTCCCAATTATTACACATGGGATACATCGCGAAGGGTATTTTGTCGACGAAAAAGAGGGATCCCGGTAGAAGGATTTACGGATGTATACGGTTCATCCAAAAAAAACGCAGAATGTTGTTACTTACGTCTACTACTTAATGAAGTTCGTGGATCAACATCGTTTGAAGATCTTCGTACAGTAGACGGTTATATTTGCGAAAAATATCGTGAAGCATTTCAACGTCATGGTTTATTAGAGAACGATAATCATTGGAAGCAAACAATGAGAGAAGCTACACAAACAGCAAGAGCAGAACAACTACGAGAAATTTTTGCTATAATTCTAACATCGTGTAATCCTTCAAACCCTAATAACTTATGGTTGAAATTTCGCGATAGCATGAGTGACGACATTTTGGCCAAACTTCGTAAAGACAATGGTGATATGAATATTACTTTTAGTGAAAATATTTATAATGAAGCCCTGATAATTTTCGAAGTTCGATGCTTAGCAATAAGTAATCAAAGTTTGATGGAACTTCGAGTACAATATGCAATAAGAAACAATTTAGATGTGACCAATATTGAATTATTAAAAGAATCTAATTATAATGTGAAAGAATTACAGTATTATATCAAAAAAAATGAACCAAAATTAACGCAAACACAACGGATGATTTATGACACAATTATAAGCCGTATTGAAACGGGTGAAGGAGGAATCACTTTTTTAGATGCACTAGGAGGAACTGGCAAAACTTTCTTTATTAATTTAATCTTAGCTAAAATTCGAGCAGATAATAAAATTGCGTTGGCTTTGTCAGGAATTGCCGCCACACTAATGGAAGGTAGAAAAATGGCTTTTAGAAATTCATTAATTTCAAATGATTTACCATTTGAAAATGAAATAGAGCCGTGGTATCTCAGATGGTTAGCGCTCTCTGTAAGTTTCACAGTACGCGAGCAACCCGGGTTCGACCACGGCGGCACAAATGAAATTGTTAATTGCAATTTTAAGTTCTGATTTGCTTACTAGAATCTTTGAAATATGCGATCAATATCGTTCTTAATTATCGACTATATTTGCGAGATTGTGTGATGATTTATTTTTGTTTTTGGTTTAGTGTTTGTTTATTAGAAATAATCTTTTGTTTTCATGTTGTTTTCGTTTAGATGCAAATTTGACCTTGGTGACAAGTGAGTGAGTAAGTTTATATAACATTTCAATATTTTTGATTTTGACTGTCAAGTTTTTTTGTTTAGACTTTTTAATTGATTAGACGAGAACTGTTTTGATTTTCAAAATATTGCGAAAACCCAGTGAGGTATGGGCTCATTTTGTCAAAAAAGAAAATGCTTCTGGAGTTGCAGTGTGTAAATATTGTAGTCAAAATATATCATATAAATCTACAACGGGTAAGATAGGAGCTCATTTAAAACGATCTCACGTTTCAATTTATTTGCGCAAAAGACAAGTACCGATTTAGGAAATAAAAAAAAATATATTAAGAAATCATTGTAAATATGCCGATTTTAAAATGCGCCGGAAAAGTTTTAATTTCATACAAAACTTTTCTGCTAGTCCTAATCCTAGATTGGAGCATAAAGGATTGAGATTGGAGCATACGCAAATCTGTTTATGTATTATATTTACGTTTGTCGTTTCGTTAACTTATAAAACGAAATCTAAATACGCAAACGAATTGGCCTTACTAAGCGCTACTGAAATCGGATTTTTATAAACGGATTTTGAAATCGATTTTGAAATCTGAAATCGGATAAATATCGGTTTGCGTTCAAATCCAAAAACGCCCATGACCATTTTCTTGTTATCCCTTTAACATTTTAAGATTTACCTTTTAAGTAAGTGTTATTCTGGATTTAATTTTGAATTATTTACAAGATAATTTAATTTGAGATCTGTAAATAAACCCATAGATCTAGACATTTGCTTACTCTGCTTCTTCGGTTTTATTTCTTTGTTTTCTTTTGCTATTTACACTTTCAAGAATTAAAGCGTCAAAGGAGCAGTGTGAGCGGTTCTGTAAAAAAAGGGATGACAATGAAAAGCAAATAATAAATATAATTGCTAAAAATACTGAGCTAAAAAGTGATATGGTTAAGTTGCATAATGAATATACTTTTGTTTTAAAAGAAATGGATCAACTTCAGAGAACAGTCGATGAGTTTAACCAATGCAGCAAGGAATATGAGGAATCCCTCAGATTATTTGCTGCATTGCAGTTACAGTTAAGTGATGCTAATGAGCAGATTGTGCAATTATAACACATAGATAATTTGAAAGCGTCCCAAACTCAAAGTCTGTTCAATGAGCTCATAGAATGTGAATCTTCTAAAGCATTGCAACCCTACACAATAATCGATTTGACTGGTGATGATTATGTCACATCGAGAACAGCAGCAAGGACTACCTGCACTAGAAGAATTTTTTTTTATTGGATAGGGTGACAAACGAGCACACAGTCCACCTGATGGTAAGTGGTTGCTGTGACCCATAGACATCTACATCTATCCTCAATAAAGAATCAAAATGCAGATGCGTTGTCACCCGGGAGGACTAAGATGGAATGCCTCTTTTCCAGTTAAAAGGGTCTCCGGTTCTCTACACTCACCATACGAAACACAGCAGTGTTAAGCTGCTATTTTACGCTGGTATTCTGTGAGAGCGTGGTCCTTCCCCGGTCGAGCCGACCCATTCGTGCTACAACTATACTACTAATATAGCTGCAGCATGGCTCTACCACGTTTAAGAATTAAAGAAATCCATAAAAATAAATAAATATATTAGGAAAGTGCAAAAGTTAATTATTGTTTACATTGCCTTACATACAGGGTTGGCCACAGGAAAATAAAATAAGATACAATATAAATTTATTAATGAATAACTTTTCATGTAATCACAATTTAAACTTGACTAAGAATCGCTCGACAACTGATGCTGGTGTTGAGCTGATTAAATATATTTTCAATGCATGGGAGAATTCACAAGATGCTTTGGGCATATTCTGTGACCTATCCAAAGCCTTCGATTGTGTTCACCATGAAATATTAATCAGGAAACTACAACACTACGGTATAAGAAGTAATGCTCTTAAATTAATTGTTTCATATTTAAGTAACAGAACGCAAAATGTTGACAAATAGTATGAGCTCTTCCGGGTCGATAGTACAAATGGGCGTGCCTCAAAGCTCAATTCTCGGCCCTTTTCTGTTTCTTGTATATATTAATGGCGTACCTTACATAGTAGGGGATAACCATAATATAGTTTTATTTGCTGATGACACTTCATTAATTTTCAAATTAAAACGACAATTATTAAAATATGACGAAGTAAATAATGCTATATCTAAATTAGTAAATTGGTTTAATTTTAATAATTTGCATTTAAATGGCACTAAAACGAAATGTATGAAATTCATGACTCCAAATGTCAAACATTTAAATAATAATGTAATATTAAATGGGGAGAAACTGAGTTTAGTCAATACCACCATTTTTCTTGGAATAACACTAGACGCGAAGATTCAATGGAGCCCCCATATATCAAAATTAGCAAGCAGACTTAGTTCTGCAGCATATGTTGTAAAAAAGATTAGAAATCTTACCAGTGTGGAAACAGCTAGACTTGTTTACTTTAGCTATTTCCATAGCATAATGTCGTATGGTATTTTGCTATGGGGACACGCGACTGACACTAAAATTATATTTGTTTTACAGAAGAAAGTCATAAGAGCCATCTATGATTTAAAACCTAAAGAGTCGCCCCGACAAAAATTTAAGGAAATTAATATATTAACTTTGGCCTCTCAATACATTTATGAAAATATAATGTACGTACACAAAAATAAAAGTAGTTATACAAAAATAAGTGATATTCATTCTGTAAATACTTGGAACAGACACAAGCTAGTATTACCAGTTACTCGACTCCACTGAGTCAGTAAATCATTCTTGGGGCTATGTATACGCTTTTACAACAAAATCCCAGGAAATATACAAAATATGACCTGCTTAAAGTTCAAAAACTTTATTAAACAAAGTTTGTATAAAAAGCGTTATTATAATATTAAGGAATTTATGGATGATAATATCCCCTGGGAATGAGGTGATCGCTACCAAGCTATTTCTAATTTGTTTTGTGTGGTTAATTGTGTAACATACATGATTGTAAGCTGTTACTTAAAAAAAAAGTCCCGCTGGGTTTCTTGCTGGTTCTTCTCAGGACAGAGGTTTTTTTTCGAACCAGTGGTAATTTAACAAAAGAGTGACTTTCAATAAGTATTATTTATAATCTATATTGAATAAAAAAGTTTCTGTATCTGTTTCTGTTTCTATAGGCTGTACCGCTGTAGCTTTAACATTAACTTTAAAACATACATGAATAAATATTCCACAAAAAATAACCCAGCGAAGCGGGTTTTCACAGCTAGTTAATTAATATTGTTATTCAAATAAACTCTGACATTATGTTTTCAAAGCAACAACATTCAAATAATATTTTTTCTTGTTGAATAGAAAACGTATACATGATAAATATTTTCTTTTGAAAAAACATTAACCATAGATAAATAAATATGTATGTAGCAAGCTAACATTAACCAATATAGCAAACTAAAAAGGAACGGCTTCACAGTATACTGAATTGACGTCTAACCCTACAGTGGTCACAGTGTATATCGGAACACACCCATGATATGTGAGTAACATAGACAACACAGACATAGAGAGAAGAGAGAATGGATTGAGCGTTAGCCTCACAAAAGTGACCATTCTTTAGAAATCCGAAGGCCGAAGGAGCAGTGCCCTGAAAGAAATATTTTTTCCAGATATTGGATGGCCATGTCAGTGGGGGAACTCGGTTGGTGGGAACAGGTATATTCTTCTTATTAGTTTGTGGGTATATTCCTCTCTCTGCTCACTAGAACCAATGTACCATTTTCATTCCAATTTTAATTAATAGGAAAAGCTTTGTAAATTACAGTGACTAATAATAGAATAAGTAGTTATTTCTATATGTTACTAATTATTATTTATAGACTTTATTGGCTTCGGTTTGAAACTGAAAGATTTCTTTTTATCAATAATTTTAATCAATAATAAGAGAAATTGAGATAATTTAAATTAAGAATAACGAAAAAAATTTTTATAGTTGAGTTTATCACTTCTCCACTTGCACAAAAAACACGTATAAACCATTTTTGACAGATAATTTCTGATAAAATAATATAATACTTTTAATTAACTGTACTTCAATAAAATATCAATCAGCGATATAACATTTTCTCTCTCTCGCACTTTTCGGTCTGTATTCACTGTACAATAACTGAATACGGAACGCGCAGTCCATTTATGTCTATGCTTGATACCGAGATAAATGAAAACATGCTTAAAAGATAAGCATCCAAACCAAAAAACTTAAAAAAACACACAGATTAATAAATATGCAGCAAGGCAAGCTTTTTATTAATCTATTTATTATCTATCTATCTATTTATTTATTTATTATCTATCTAGAAAAGGCCTATGATAGAGTAATGAGGAATGAATTGTGGTCAGCACTGTCCGTGAACGGTGTGAGCAGTATCCTCATACGAGCATTGCAATCTCTTTATAGGGATTCTAGTGCTTGTGTAAGGATAAACGGGACATACACTGAATGGTTTAATATCGAAAAAGGTGTTAGACAGGGATGTGTAGCGTACCGTGGCTGTTTAGTCTGTTCATAGACAATTGCTTGACAGATTTAAAAGAGAATGAAAGTGGGTTGAGAATGAATGAGTTACTCGTCAAATGTTTTCTCTATGCTGATGACCAAGTATTACTTGTGTCTTCGGCCGAGGAGTTGCAGGAGATGGTAAATGCTATGAGTGGAGCTTTTGTTAGAAAGGGAATGAAGATGAATGTAAAGAAGACGAAAGTGACGGTGTTTAAAAGAGATGAGGCAGTGACAGACTGCAATATCGTGATTGGAGATGAACAAATTGAACAGGTGAAGGAGTTTGTGTATCTGGGTTCAAAGTTTACAAGAGATGGAAAGTGTGAGACTGATATTGAAAGAAGAGTGAATGCAGGAAACATGGTGAATGGAGCTTTGCACTCCTTTATGAGCAGTCGGAAGGTGTCTAACAAGGCTCGTTTGGCTGTGCATGAGGGGATGTTGGTTCCGACACTCATGTACGGAAGTGAAAGTTGGGTATGGCAGAAGAAACATGAAAGCAGAATAAATGCAGTTGAGATGAGAGCGTTAAGAAGTATGATAGGAGTTAAATTGAGTGACAGGATAAGAAATAGTGAGGTAAGGAAACGTTGTGGTCTGAAAGAGATGTAGTATATAGTAGATGAAGATGTATGACAAAAATTGAGAAAGGTATGCTGAGATGGTTTGGCCATGTCGAGAGAATGAATGAAGAACGATTGACGAAAAAAGCGTATAAGGCGAGTGTGAATGAAAGTGTTGGAAGGGTAGACCTAGGCGGACGTTTCTAGACCAATCAGGGACGTCTTGAAAAAGGCCAGGTCAAGAGTACCCTAAACCGAAAAGCATGTATGAAGGGAATAATGAAAGTGGACGAAGCAAAACAAGTATGTAAGGATCGTAGCAAGCTGAAAGAAGTGGTCTCTGCCTACCCCTACGGGAAAGAGGCGTGATTATATGTATGTATGTATGTATTTATTATATACAGTAATCTATGAAGGTAAGCTACTGTCACAAAATCGAGTTTTGGCGGGAACTTGACCGGCGGCGGTTTGCTGCTCTTGTTTCCGTCAAAATCTCCCCAGGGCTGCACAATGTGACGCATTAACATATTGTGAAGCAGTGTACTATGAAGGATAATTATACATTGCAACTTCAGGCCCAGAAGGGCTAGAACCCAGAGCCGTAAAGCCGGTTATTAAAAAATTCACAAAATCGATTGTTGTTGTAAGTTCTATCAGTGAAGAGCAAAAGTTTATTTAGTATTAGTACCAAAATAAACAAGGATTAAAATTCTAAAGTAAAAGTTAAATTAAAGTATTAATTTTATCTTTAATCCTTTTCTGTGTTATGTATTACAATTTAATTTTACAGGTATGGGTCGGCGTAAATCTAAAAGAAAGCCTCCACCGAAACGTAAGGCAATTGAGCCTTTAGATCAGCAATTTAATTGTCCATTTTGTAACCATGAAAAATCCTGTGAAGTAAAAATGTAAGAAGTAAATTCGCTTTGATAAAAAAACATAATATGTCCCTTAATCCTTTCCCTTTCCCATGAATCATATATTATGAAGATTTCGATTGTTTCAGCTATAGTGTTTATTTCGCGGATAGGGAACCTGTTAAATAACTAGTGTAAACTGTATGCTTTTTCATCGAATTTTTCAGGGACCGGGCTCGAAATACAGCTAGAATACAATGTCGGGTGTGTTTGGAAGACTTTCAGACAACAACAAATGTTTTATCTGAACCAATTGATGTCTATAATGATTGGGTAGATGCATGTGAAAGTGCTAATTAATTTTAAGGTTATTTTAATGTATATTAATAAAGTATATACTTTTTAAACTTCCTTTACGTCGTTGTGGTATTATTTATGTGCTTGATTAGGTTCATCATGAACTCATATTGGTTAACAAATAAATATTAAGATGTGTACTGATATTATAAATGAAGAATCTTAGATGATGTATCGGAAAGACTGGCACATTCAATTTGAGATTTCAATGCTTGATCTTAGAATTTTGTCAATATTATGTAACAATAATATAATTTTTTTATTTTGTAGTAGTTACTTTGTATTCTAGCAAACTTCAAAAAAAGAGGAGGTTTAAAATAAGACTATGTATTTTGTATGAATGTTATGCAATGTCTTCGTCAATTGTGAACCTTTTTGATGATTTGTTTTCATTAAATACTTCAGGGATGGTCCAATATAATTTCAACCCCTAATGCCCAAATATTCAAATGCTTCTCAATTTTAAGATGCCGTTAAGGGTCATGCTGTCTCTATCACTAAATCAAAGCGACTGTGACACCACAAGATTTAACGTAATCTTAAAATTGAATAGTTTAAATATTTGGCCATAAGGGTGACAAAAACGGCAATGAAGATTTTTTAAATGTAACTATTTAGATGACATTGAGATTGTGATATTCCTTAGTCCACTCAAAAGGATAAAAAAACAACTTAATATAAACTAGACAGCAGACTTCAAAGAACTAAAACAACTGAAATAATTTCACATTCTGAAGTTTTAAGTCTTCTATACACAAGTTGACTTTTTATTAAAAGTTAATTTTTAACACATGAAAACATTCAATTTCAAAATTATTGTAATTGCCAGTCTGAAAATATATATTTTTTAAGTTTCTACTAAATTTATTTGTTTATCAATTATATTTATAGGAAAGATTGAAAAATTGATTAAGGAATAAATAAGTAAACAAAGTCAGAACCTGTTAATCATTTTATTTCCAACAATAAACTTTGATTGTAAAAGGCAAGACAATTCATTTATGGCAGGGTTTACATATCAGAGTATTATAATAAAGGCTAACATTAAAAAATATCTTTCATGTTAATTTGCAGTATTCTAGTCCTAGATATAATAAGGATTTGATTAAACACACAAATATAATTTTATCAATTATTTGGTATAATTAAAAAATATGGTTGTTTTTGTGAGAAAGCATTATATTGAAAAATACTGAAGTGAAATTTTTATCTATACTATTTAAGTAAGGATTTATTAGACATTTAACAATATCTTATAAGATAATAATACAAATATACAATAATTATTAAATGAAGCATGCCATAATGACTGTCTGCCGATCACAATTATATATTTTAAATGGTCATACATTCACAGACAATAAATATATCAATATTAAAATATTTAAGTGCTACTGAGCTAGTTAGCCATACAAGTGTGGATATTTCAAAATATTTTATTTCTCAAATTTCACAAGAATATTCAAATACGACTTAGAACATGATTATATGAATGGAATGTAAGCACACAAAATTTCCACAAACAACAAAATCAAATCCTGTGGCAACAATTAACAATGCTTAACAGTGATAAAATGTTAAACTTGAACATTTTAAAATTAAAAAAAATCTAATATTGTTTTGACAAGTTTTAATTTTTTGATGTACTTTAATTTTTACGCTTTGCAAAATAGTTGATATTGGTGTAAAATAACATTTCTTAAAAATAAACAGTATTTTAACAGTTCATAAAATATTTAAATAGACGACTATGCAATGAAGTGTTTTTTTTTTCTAAAAAAGCACTCTTTAATATAATATTGTTTTTAGAATTGACGCAATATATGTTTTAATTTGCTACTAACAGTTAGATTTTTAAGATTATTTTAATTCTTTATTCCATAATATGTATGAATCAGTGATTAGAAGTAATAACATACAACATCTAAAGCTTTTTATTTTTATCTGTAATTGTACTCATGAATAATATAACTGTAATTGATTTAAGCTATATAAGTATTTGTGAAATTCTACAACTACAGTAACACTATGCATGAATTATTTGCAATTCTCTATTAATAAATAGTCCATATTGATAAAATTTCCTTAACTTCTACTACTATTAGTATTACACGATCGTCAATTATGTCTATTACATAAACAAAAAGACAGCATGAAGCTGCATCACAATTTAATAAAAATTTAAGTAAATAAATATTACTTTTGCTAAATTATAATACAATATTATTACAATATTGAGCTATTGTCTTAACTTACAACCCCGGGATTTCTCTAACCATGTCATATTTGGCATTAGGAACACAAACTAGTTACTTTTATTTATCCTATGGATATTAAATATTACACAAAGTTATTTGGAAGATTTGCTAAGAAATTAAGTAGTTAGGACATGACATGGTTATGAAAGTTGCATACCACCGAGCCCTCTGTGCATAAGCGTGTACAGGTCTATAGGGTGTAAAATAGCTCAATCAAAAGGTAACATTTCCACACCAAAATAAATATGCAATTAAACCAGTAAAATTTTAACAAAGTACAACACAAGTCATACATTTGAATTCAATGTATTAAAGTAATATCAAACATTTAAATATTTCAAAAACATAATTTAAAAAAGCCGCACAATGCCTTCAATAATGTAAGGACCATTTTAATACAGATTATATATTCAAAACTTTCCCATGTCAACAAAAGAATCATATTGTAGATCATAACTATCGCACACGGTGTCCTCCTCATCAGAAACCACGGCATTGTGAAGAGATGTTAAAATTTTCACTTCAGCATTTTCATCGTCACATATAGCAGTATTATCGGAACTATCACTATTGCTTTCAATATATTCATATAATAACATAGATTTTCCTTTATCAGCAATGCTACAAATTTCGGATAGATCGCATGTATTCAGCACTGATGATGTTTCATCAATATTGACGACGTCGAAAGAATGGGAAAGCAAAGCATCGTCGTAAGTTATAATGGGAGCTGTTTCTATGTGGGATGAGCATGGATCTTCAGTATAGTGCCCAGAATCGCCTATTTCAGATACAATGAGTGATAATGTGGTCTCATCATTGACCAATATGCTCTTTTTACTATAGTTTTCAATATGAGTGCTGTCTGCTTCGGCTTGATGGATTTGTGGTGTTTCTGTTTTATGATTTTCTTTGCAGATAACATTGTCACTTGAAGAAATAGACGTGTCATCTGATAAATCACCCTCCGCGTTTAATGTTACTGAGCAATCGTTCTCGTCTCTTTCGCCATGTAAATCGTCAACACATTTAGTAGAATCGTCGCTGCTGCTATCAGACGGAAGCAATTCCATGCTGCGATCTAATATCCCCGTATCTGTGCAAGTAGACATATCATCTTCAAAAACGATTTCAACGCTTCGGATTCTCATCAGTGGTATTTTTACTGGTGATACCTCATCGCCTTTAGCTGTTCTTCCTCTTTTGTTGTGACTAGAATCCCCTAAGGACTCAATACTCTCGCTAACTTCGTCGTAGTCAATCTCGTAGCTTCTTAGATCCGAGGTGCAAGGAGTGCACTCAGTGACTTTAGTATTGTGGGCTTTTAATGAATAATGTGCATTAGTGGAATGGTTCGGTGAGGGCGTGCGTGTGGTATGCGTATGTAATCCCTAAGGTTGTAACAATTCTTAATGTATGGTGGTGCCGAGATCGAGACCACCCTCCTCTTGCATCTTAGTGAGGAATTTGACCACCCGGGATTCTTCGTCGGTCTGTTTCACCATGTCGACTAGAGCTAGAAGCTTCTTGATGCCGATAAATATCCTGCACAACAAAAGATAAAATAAAAATTATAACAAAAGTCTACGTTAACTGTTTTTATTGTACATTATTCAGTTTTAAAAGTTATTAAAGTTGTAGAAATAATCCTACAGAAATAGTTGATCACCCATATCCAATACCATACCCTTCTTCTCATTAGCCCTTAAATAGGCCACTGCTAAATAAGTATCTTCCAAATTAAGAAGGATATTCCGTAATCACCAGGTATACCTCAAAACTTGAAAACGAGACTGTACAACCAGTGCGTGTTGCCAGTGATGACGTATGGATCTGAGAAGTGGTCCTGTAATGATGATGATGATGCCGTAATCACTAGTGGTTTGGCGATCGTTGTACCATATGTTTTGCACCTTTGATGCTTTTCTTCATTGTCTATTTGGAAGTTTTACATCATTCTAATTGCAAAAGCTTTGTAGCCCAACCAAATACGAATGGCTTAGCAATGAGTTGTAGTAGCACTGGGGGCCGCGGGTTCCAGTTCCCGCACAGAACAAGTATTTGTATGGTCTACAAACAATTGTTCCGGGATTTTTGTCCTATGTTTGTAAACTGCCTCCATGATACAGAAGAAAATCCTAGTGTGGAGGTAATGTTTCTTAAAAAAAAAATCAACACCTTAGCATACAGTATCTTGACAATGCTAAGCTGCTGATTACACAATAGTTTTTCCTGTGACCCTGTTTTTTCTACAGTGGGGCTACAACAGCTATGCACTAACATACCCATGTTAATTCCCATCATAAATTAAAGTAAAGAGAACCACAAAACTTTTCCCACCACCACACAATAAATAAGTACATAGTTATACGATAAATATATAACAGTAGTAAGGAAGCTTAAGTGCTCGGTAGTAAAGGAAAAATCGTGACAAAACCTACAAATCTTAGAAATTAAAAAAATATTTAAAAAACGGTGAAGTCTCACTTAAACCGTCTCAGAAATGAGGAGTCATATGCCCAGGAGTACGTACGGACGATATAGGATGTACCAGGCCTGTCTCACTCCGCGCTTTAGGCATGAAAATATACCTACGCTACGCGACCCCGCATGCGGGGCAAATTGTGTGAGGTTGTCACGCGCCCGCTCGAGCTGACGCGCGCCTTACGTTAACATAAAAAATATTTTTCTCTAATAAGTATTTAGGCACTTTTGATATTTATTTTTGAGTTTTTATTCAAGTATGGCCTCTCAAAAAGCCAAAAGGTACTGCATAGCATACGGGTGCTTAAATAACAATAGGAATGTCGTCTTTTTATTCTTTACTACGTTCCTAAGGATACCGAAAGGTAATATATTATTATTTATAGGTAGATCTAGATAATTAGGTACTTAGTTACTGACACCATAGTTACAGATTTATTATTTGATTAGTGACCCGACCACAGCCTCGCAGTTTTCGATTTTTTCGCGTATAATGCCAATGACCTTAAAATTACTTTTAGTGTAAGTAGACCTCCCAGTACTGGTGACTGCCTACTAATGCAAGATCAGCATATACTGGTTAATGATTCGAGTCGCGTGTCGCATGTTTGTAAATAGCAAAAAATGTGAAACAGACAAGTGACGGCTCCGTGGCACGGTGGCTTAGTAATGAGTTGCAGCGCTAAGGGCCGCGGGTTCGAATCCCGGACAGAACAAGTATTTGTATGGCCTACAAATAATTGTTCTGGGTCTGTTCTATGTGTGTAAACTGTCCCTACGATACAGGAGAAAATCCTAGATTGGAGGTAACGTTTTTTTAAAAGAGAGGAAGAGAGACAACTAATGAATTTTTTTTTTTTTACCACCGACTTCAATACTAATTTGCATTCTTAAGGATAACTCCAAAACTACTGTCAGATCTTGATCAAATTTATATGGGATGTATAAATTATATGCACCAGCTTTCAAATAAAAAGAGAATCATCAAAATCGATTCACCTAGAAAAAAGTTCTGAGGTAACACAAAAAAAACAGTTGAATTGAGTACCGCCTCCTTTTTTTTGAAGTCGGTTAAAAATGGTAAGTAGGTAAATTATCTGAGTTTCAAAGACGTTCACGTTTTTATAATCTTAATTTTACTCGATGTTGCATATTAACCTTCCTCACATTAAATAATAAAGTTTTTATTATCAGCAAATTGATGGCTCCGTGGCGCAGTGGCTTAGCAATGAGTTGCAATACTGGGGCCGCGGGATCGAATCCCGCACGGAACAAGTATTTGTATGGCCTACAAATAATGGTTCCGGGTCTAGATGTTTGTCCTTGTGCAATTTATGTTTGTTAACTGCCTCCACGATACAGGAGAAAATCCTAGTGTGGGGGTAATGTTTTTTTTAACAAAATAAAAAAAGAAATACTAATACATTGCATAACACCTCGGTGTATTCTACTATATACCAACTAATATCAAAGGATTCAATTTGTTTTCTCACAACACCTAACCCTACAGTAGAAGCGGTCTTAACAAAGGCGCGTAACGGGCTAAGCGATACAGACACTCGCACGCGGACGTAAGGTGCATTTTGATTTAATACGCGCGCCACAAAAAATTTTTTTTCGACGAAATAATCTGTAGGCTAATTTCACGAAGGTCACTTCCGAGGCGTGCAAAGTATTATGAACATTAGTGACGTTGTAACTAGGTTTAAACTCGCAAGTTTGCTATCAGAGAGTGAGCCTTCTGTTCTTTTAACTATTATTTATTCTGTGGTTGTACTGTAATCTGGTCTTGTTTTAAATTATCTACTCACTTAGCACCCCTCAAGTTCTTTTGTATCTTGCTTAAATCCTTCTTGCAGAATGCATCACAATCTTCTAAAACGGCCATTACGTGTTCTGGTTGCGATAGGTTTGGCACATGGAGGACACCAGTGAAGGCCGATAAGACTTCCATGTCTTCTAATACTTGTCTGTGGAAAGAATATTATTCAAATTATTAAAAAGTAAAAAAATATATTTAATATGAAAATACTCTTTTATTAATAACGATCAGCAGTAATACAAAAATAATACTGTTTACTATTGATAATTATACAATTATTTGTTTTAAATTTTGATTTAAATAATGTTAAATGGGTAAAAAAATATATATAGCGTTGTTTTTAAGATGGCATCCGTTTTTTGTCGTACAGTCAGAAAAACAACTATCAAATAGCTACTTTTTATTTCAACTTTATTTTTATATGTATGTAACATAAATACATACAAAATACAGTCTATTATTATTATATTACAGTATATTATAAGTAACCGTATACATTATATGTATATACACTTTTGGTTTGAAAAAGGGACTGGATATCGTCAATGTTTTCAAAAACAACAAATTAACATAACCAGATTTCATTATCAACATTATGCGTTTCTTCTTCAAAATATTTTACAACATTATATACAATTTAAAGCGTAGTCACGCAGGATCTTTCCGCATTTTCGAGAATACATTTTTTGAAAAATACTGATTTGAAGTTCATTTTTATCAAACGGTGCATGGGTGTGCGAGTTTAATAACCGATATTGTGTAAGAGAGTTAGCATGCTTCGACAGCCATTTATAAAACGCTTCTTTAATGGCGCGACTTATATGAAAATTCATTACTTATTCGATTAGGCTATTTAAAGAATTAAAAGTACCAAATTTTTGGAGCAACATTTTTAACATAGCAAAAAACAGAAGTCCTACCTTCGGCTGCTAGTGCACAATATGAGCAGCTTTCTGCCTTTAGGCGGCTGCTTCTTGAGCAGCACCAACAACGCTTGCAGTGTCAAGTTAGAGTATCGCGGTCCGATCGGCCCATAGTCCAGTAAGCGCTCGATATTGTCCACGAGAATGCATGAGAGACTTGAACGGTACGCATCGTCGAAGTACTGTAGAAGAAAATATGTTAAAATTATCACTAACTTGCACAGTTTACATCTAGAGGCAAATTATTTTAAATTGTAGTAATTTTTCTACTCAGACATTAGTTTCCATCATCTGTTTGGATATGCTAACATGCCTATAGATAGAACTGAAGGGGAATATATATGTTGTTGCCAGATCATAGAATTGATCACTTCATGATGTGGCCGACCGTTTCATGAAATGGTTGTATATAATATTAATTATATTATATATATTTTTATACACACAAGCAACGCTGAACACTACTAAGGTCCGAATTAATAAACGTTCTCAATGACGAACTCAAGTGGGTTTTTAAATATAAAGTAAAAGATAAGAATTATTTTTATACAAATAAAAATGCCTAAAGCAAACTTGCTCCATAGTTCGGATGTTTCAAGTGGATGCTGTGGCCCATAGATATCTACATTTATCCTAGTTAAAGAATTAAAATGCAGATGCGTTGTCACCCCTGAGGACTAAAATAGACCATATGAAACACAGCAGCATTAAGCTGCTACTTTACGCTGGTATTCTGTGAGAGCGTGGTCCTATCCCCGGTCGAGCCGAACTATTCGTGTTACTGTAATTTTATATATACGTGGTAGACCACGTATAGCACGTATATATAAAATTACAGTAGGATATAATAAATAAATGAACAGGAAACAAGAAACTAGATAACACTAGAGTAAATATTTTTATATTGCGAAAAAAAATTCGCGAGTTAAAAACCTTACCTTCCGTATCTGCGCGCATTTGGCATTTTCTGTGAAGCCAACCATGTCTTCTGGCGAACAAACTTTCACGAACGGGAAATCGGACCTCTTTGCTAATTCCGCTGCCAACGCTGTCTTTCCACTGTTGGGTGGTCCTTCTAAAAGGACTGCTACTAGACCTGTTGGGCAAAATGATACTATAGATTTTTTATGTTTACGCGAACACTACATTTAAATATAAATTTTAATTAAAAATTTTGTACAACCGACTTCAATATATATTATTAAGAATAACCCAAAAACTATTGGTCAGACCTTGATCAAATTTATATGGGACCACATGTGAAGCACCAGCTTTCAAATATAAAAATCGGTTCACCCAGAAAAAAGTTATGAGGTAACACACATAAAATAAAAAAGACATACAGTCGACTTGAGTACCTCCTCCTTTTTGAAGTCGGTAGAAAACTAGTTTTTATGGATTATATCGCGTATATTCTTATTTTATATTGCCGACGTAATCTGGTCACGGAGGTGAGGTGTTAGAAGTCCCAATGTCATAGTTAACCACGGCTACCTCCAGATTAAAATTATTAATTTCTGGTCCGATCTACGCAGTATGAACTTATAGTACCTTGAAGTCTTTGTATGCTGGATTAGGATTTAATTTTATTAATTATAGGATCCCAAGCAGATGTTTGTTTCGTCGTTTGTTGTGTTTCGATTTCAATAGCCTCGTGAATCATCATTGGAAGGAATCGGTGTTCTTTAGCGAAGATTTATGGTCTATCAAATCTGATGTAGTAACGTGGGCGATCCTGTATGTGTTCATCGACTGCAGACTTCCAGGAGCGTCGATTCTTCACATCAGCTATGTGTTCTTTAACGCAGGTTTTTATTGGTCTTTTAGTGTGTCCTAGATAGGACAAACTAAAAGAGCCTCCTAGTTGCAATTGAGATGCAGTCTTGAACAGGTAAGCATGTGAACAGTGACTGCACATGAAAACTCACCATACAATAGAATAATATTGGTAAATCCAATTGGGCATGCCCTAAGCGCATTAAAAAATTACGTATAACATGATTATACGGAATTTTTTAAAGTAGTTTAAATACACACAAGTTTTCACTAATAACCTTATTATACTTCCAATTTTCCGATAATTTTATGTCAATCTTCAATTTTAAAAAAAAAGTTTGGAAAATCCAAAAGTGCACGACTCATAATGCTCATATGATCATCATATCATCATTCAGGTCACTGCATAAAGTCCAAGACGTATTTAAGTATAAATATTACATCCTACTTACTTTTAGTACGTACTACTAATTATTTATTCTGTGCTTTTAAAATATTGTAATAAAAATCTCTGATTATCCCAACAACTACCGGCATAGGTGTGACATGGACGTTAAACATGATTTTTGTTTTGTTCATGTTCATCTTAAGACCTATCCGTTGGGAGACACTATTGAGGTCAGTGAGCATAGCACTTAAGTCCTGCAGCGATTCTGCCATAAGGACTATATCGTCGGCAAATCGAAGGTGAGTGATGTACTCGCCATTGAAATAAGATCATAGAATCATAGAAAAAAGACCCATACAGATAGATATTTAAACGTTGATTCTCACCACCATTTGGGTAAATCTTTGTTTCAAAAAGCACGAGCTACAAAACACTTAGCCGCCGAGCTCCAACACGTCAAGCAAGTTTTGGATGACTACAAGCTTCCATTAAAATATACTTCAAGCCGCCGAAGAAAATTAGTCAGTTTTTACCATCAGTCAAATGTAATATCCCTCTACAAGATGCAGGAGTGTACAAGCTTCATTGTGAATGTGGTCTCTCTTACATAGGACAAACTAAAAGATCAATAAAAACCCGCGTTAAAGAACACATAGCTGATGTGAAGAATCGACGCTCCGGGAAGTTTGCATTCTGTGAACACGTACAGGATCGCCCCCGTCACTACATTAGATTTGATAGATCACGAACCCTCGCTAAAGAAAACCGATTCCTTCCAAGGATGATTCGCGAGGCTATTGAAATCAAAAAACATCCTAATTACAATTTATAAATTAAAAATTAATTATTATAAATGCTTGGGATCCCATAATTAAAAAATTAAATCCCAATCTAAGCATACAAGTGCAAGACTTCAAGATACTATAAGTTCATATTATGTAGATCGGACCAAAAAATTAATAATTTTAATCTGAAGGTAGGCGTGGTTAACTATGATATTAGTGCTGTAAAGTGCTCGAAACGTCGGGAATATAATAAAAGTAGACACGATAAAATCCGTAAAAACTAGTTTTATTTAAAAGGATACTCTTGTGCAATTACATTATTTGTTTCCACATAAAAAGTAAAAGTAACATAAATACCTAAACTCAACTGAACACAGGACCTATACTTATGAGAAGATTTTGGAGCAGGGAAAAATTCACCACACCACACACGTGTGGAGTTTTTTTTTTTACTTTCATCACAGTGTTTTCTCTCACCGCCGATCACCATGTAAATGGACACTTAAAATTGTAATTAATGTTGCGCGCCACTATTAATGTCCTGCACATGGCAACACTAGTTACCACTAGCGCCCTCTAGTATCGAGTAGCAGAACTAGGAGAGTCAAGATACTTCTAGAAATTTCGGGACCGATATGTACTCGAACATTCTATATTTTTCTACAGTAGAAGGGTCTGGAAAGTATCTGAGGCGCTATATAAGGTCGGTATAGACCACGACCGAGTCAGTATTGAATTGGCGATACCAGCGAAGACTTCGAAGCGATACAACTGCGAACTTAAGCGATCTGTAGTAAAATTGTGTTTTGTTATTAGTGTGGTTTAAAGCTGTAATTAGTGTTGTGTAATTAAAGTGTCAATTTTAGTAATTCACTCGGCAATTTTTAATTGTCTCGAACCCCAAGCTCGTAACATTAACAATTTCATTGGAGTTGGTGGGGATCAAATTTGGTTTGCTTGCATGCTATGAAAATGAAAGTGAGCGCTTATCGTTTTTTTATAGAATAAGGGTGACAAACGAGCACACAGTCCATCTGATGGTAAGTGGATGCTGTGGCATATAGACATCTACATTTAACCTCGATTAAAAATCAAAATACAAATGCGTTGTCACCCCTGAGAACTAAGATGGAATGAGGCATTCCATCTTAGTCCTCAGGGGTGAGGTTTCCAGTAATTTTATAACCATTAAGCTGCTGTTATACTGTGGAAGTTTGTAAGAGCATGGTCCTACCTCGATCTAGCCGAGCCATTCGTGCTACAACCATAACATAGCTGCAGCGTGGCTCCCTGTTACACTATGGCTTTTTCTTTTATTTTTTTATTAAGAAAAGTTACAAAAGACTTTTACCTGCAATGTGGAGGAAGTTTATATAATTGAATTGCACAAGGTTTGTCCTTGTGCAATTAAATTATATAAACTACCATTCCGACTCGGAACAATTATTTGTATGACATACTTGTTCCGTGCGGGATTCGAACCCGAGGCCCTCAGCGCTGCAACTCAATGCTTAGCCACTGCGCCACGGAGGCGTCTTCGGCTCCACATACATTTGTTGAAAAGGTTATATTATTACCTAATTAAGTTACAATTCAATAAAACCTTTGTCATTTAACCTTCAACTCAATTTTATAAGAGCATTTAAGTTTCTATTACTGAATTCTATTAGTGATATCAACATACCGCTGGCTTCAGTTGCGCGCGCTTGTTGTATGTAAAGCATTCCGTCTTCCAAAATCGATGACACGGGAGAGCCCCAGTTTATAATCCCGCGGGATAGGAAGTGCTCCAAAGCTTCAGCAGCTGTACCAAATGCCTAAAAAAATAAGTAAATACAATTAATAGCAATAAGTTTACATTTAAAATAAAGCTATTCAGTTGTAGGTATTGGAATGTGTAAAAATGTACACAAATTAATTTCACAAAAAGCTGGAATTCGAACCCAGAGGTTATTTTTTTATAGAAGTAAGGGTGACAAATGAGTACGCACACAGTCATCTGACAGTAAGTGGATGCTGTGACCCATAGACACTTATATTTATCCTCAATAAAAACATTTAAATGCAGAGTATCCGGTTCCCATCACACATCATATGAAACAGCGTGGTTCTACCAACCATATAGAATAATTTTAATGAGTGTTATGTTTATTACATTTTAGTACTTTGTCATAAAAATATTCCTTACCGGTTTAATATCATTTTCCAATGCATGCAGAAAGTCCGTCCGCTCCACCATGAGTTTCTCCATGGCCTCCGGGTCAACTTCCACCTTGCTTGAGGCCTTGATGAGTCGATTCATAGCAGTTGACTGTGCAGCCCGCACTAAACCTTCTATCTCTGCACCAGAGAAATTCTTTGTGAGTGCTGCTAGCTCCTGGAATGAAGAAAAGGGTTCATTATCATTTTTGGGCCCACAATAACATATAGTTTGGGACTTGTCAACTCCCTAATAAATTGCAATTCTAAGCTGTCTGTATTCATTAACTTCCTGCATGTCTCATCAAGTTATCACTCTATCTAATGGATAGCCTTCCAGGGACTTGAAACGTTACTCAAAATAACGTTACGCGTAGTTCCAGTAACGATAATTCGTACCGTTCCACTAGGATCGTAACAAAATTAATTCCTTGGCTATAACCATACTAACAAACGGAACGAAATCTACAACTATTTAATAACAATATTAAAAATATATCGTTATTAACCTGTCAAAGATTGTGACACATACTTTACATATTTTATATAATATCTCTCTCTAACGAACTTAATGGTAATGCTTGAATACGACGGCGGTGGCCTGTACAGGCTGCAATAACGGAGCGGTAGTCAGCGGAAAAAGTTCTTAAAAATAATTCAACAAGTGAATCTGTAACGTTTCACCCGTAACGATATTAAAAGCGGATATAGGTACAACGTTACTGATACCTATAACGTAACGAAAAACATTGTTCCACGAAAATGATATTCTTTAACGTTATTTTTTATGACGTTATTGATAATTTTAGGTTTTAGTATCGTTACAAACTTTGGAACGTTATGAAATAACATTTAGTGTAACGAAACGAAATTCATTTCGTTTTCAAGTCCCCGTACCCTTCACTCTGCTTACTTGTACGAAGCTTCTTCAACTCAATCGAGGAGAAGTATTAAAAAGAAGTTATTCGTCATGTGTTTGCAGTGTAAAAAAATCCATCGTTTAATTTCTTCGTGTGGTTACCGTAAGAGTTGAATAAGGGAAGATCTATCTCCGAAAGATGGTGATATAACTATCTACAATACGAAAAACAGGATAATGTGATTGAAATTGAACGGAACTAAATCACAGTCCTAGTGGTAACTTTTTTTTACCACTAGGGCGGCGCCACTTTGGAATGAGATAAAATATTTGAAAGATCTCATGGCGGGGAAGTTAAATAGTTAGTAAAGTGTACAGAATATTGTATCTTTCCGATTTATTGGTTCCATTTTATATAAAATAGATTAGAAATGGATAAACCAAACTTTAGATATTCTTAAAAGTAAGTATAATTTAAAAAAAAGTTAAAATGTGTAGAAATTGAAGATCACATCACTGAGGTATTATTTCGTGCATACACTAGAAGCCGGAAAACATTAAATATATAAAACGCAAAATTTCAATTATGATGACACTGTGACAAATAACTTCACTTCAGTCTCAACTAGCGACATCTGGTGAGCGGAAGATTATTTAGACCTCATTGATAATCATGTCAAAAATCAGCACATTGTTATTATTGTCATAATATATAAGACGCTTCAGAAATAGAGAATTTGTAATCCCTGTCAAGTTGTGCAGGCTACAGTTAGGAGGTCAGAAAGAAACAGATAGAAAACACATACTGGAAGATCATTAACCTCCTGGAAAAGTGAATTAATAATCCGTCTTTTATAAGAGTAGCACGAGTCGTGAGCACATACTTTATCATTGTTTCTTTGGTGATGCAAAAGGGATCGAGGTGATGACATTAAACATTCCTTCGCGCGCTTGCACCCCCCCCCCCACATTACTGTCACTTCATGCTTACGACTCGTGTCCTTATCCGTATAAACTATAAAGTAGGGAACTTTTCCTCAACGAACATTATTATCGACATCCTCGGCAATCTTCTTGTACTCTCGCATGCGTTTGGTGTGAATGTTCAAGATCTGTACGCGACCCTTCTCGTCGGGCAAGCCGATCTCCATTTGGACCTCAAGTCTGCCGGGACGGAGCAAAGCTTCGTCGATCATGTCACGTCGGTTGGTCATACCGATCACCAAGATGTTATTTAGTTGATCAACGCCTGAAAAAATATTTTGTTTAAGTTCTTTATGGAATCAAAGTAACAAGCAAGCTAACAGTTTATCTGATAGTAAGTGACTATTGCCACAGTTTAAAGAGACTAACAGTTGGGAAACGAATGTACTTGTAGAGCAACGGCGGGGGCTTTGCGGGGCAGGGGGCGGCGGGGCATTGTGTCAGCGCTCTCCACTAAGTCTGCTGTACAACACATGCGGTTGACGCGAGCGTGTTTTATAGTACTTATGTAACTAATTATAAATGCCGTTTTCGAAAAACATAAATCTATAATGGTGAATTACTGTTATAGTTATTTTTTTTTATAGTATAGGGTGACAAACGAGCACACAGTCCACATGATGGTAAGTGGTTGCTGTGACCCATAGACATCTATATCTATCCTCAATGAAGAATCAAAATGCAGATGCGTTGTCACCCGTGAGGACTAAAATGGAATGCCTCTTTTCCAGTAAAAAGGGTCTCCGGTTCTCTACACTCACCATACGAAACACAGCAGCATTAAGCTGCTAGTTTACGCTGGTATTCTGTGAGTGTGGTCCTTCCCCGGTCGAGCCGACCCATTCGTACTACAACTATACTACTAATATAGCTGCAGCATGGCTCTACCACGTAAAAAAAAGTTATATGAGTTACTAAGTAAAGTTGATTTCAAATGACGGCTGATGCTTGTGGTTCTCTCATTTTTCTTATGATAAAATTGTTTATCCAAATGCGAATACAATACATAATTAAATTTAACAATCGAAAACTGAAAACATCTATAAAAAGAAAGTGTCACAAAAATATTTGCAATGCAACACTTGTAAATGTATTTTTTCTTGTAGTAATAAAAAAATGATCTTGTTCAATTAATATTTTAACTTATAAGCATGTACATAATTTTAATAAATGATAATGAGTATTATAAATTTATAATATCTAAAATTATTTTATTCGCAATATCGTGACAGCTCCTAGCATATTTATGACGACGGCGTAAATAGTAAATACCTACGCGGGCGGCGTGTTCGCCTGACATCAAAGGCGTTTCACAACTGTTAGCTCTTTAAACTGTGCTATTGCACACCATAGACTCTTGCAAATATCTATAAATAAGAAAGTTTTAGATCAGTGGCATAGCATGTGTTGTCATTCCCCACTCCCCATTTTCACAAGTAAAATCTTAAAATCAATAAAACTCTTCTATAGCCTTTGTATTATATAACTAGCTGATACCCGCGACTTCGTCCGCATCATTGCTTACACACATCACTGAACACGTAGTGCTTAAAAAAATCGTTGTTTCTTAAAACTTTAATAACTTTATATTAAATGAAGATATCGCAATATTTTTTAGATCTTTTGTCTAAGTAATAAAACTTAGTAAACCTAATTGAAATCTATCCAGTAGTTTTTCCGTGATGCGCGCACAACTGTAAACCTCTATCATTTTATTTATATAGATAATGAATAAAACAATGTTTTTTTTTTATACTTATACTAACACCTTGACAAGTTTATATATTTGTGTATTTTTTCAAAACTTTCAATGCTTTGGGAGCTAACTTTCTTTCTTAAAATACCGCCCCCTAAAATCTACCGCCCAAGGCTATTGCCACCCCGCACAGCTACGCTATTGCTTCAGGTGCATTATCACATCGTAGGATTACAATGAAATGCTTCACTTTGTAATTATATGGCCTCAAACCCTCAGACCGGAACACAAGTAGGTGCACTGCTGCTTGGCGGCACAATAGGTATTCTCACAGTCATAGGAGATCGACGGTAGTTTTGTCATTGCAACTTATCACAAGTACTAAGTACTGCTAAATAGAGGTCTCCCTTCAACATTCTGCATCATCCACGGTCTGCAAATATCATCAGTTTGTCATTCCGTCTCATGAGGGTTCAAGCTACACTGCGCATGCCAATATAATGATCCAATGACAGTCCAGCTTTACATCCGGTACATGTATGTGGTTTATTATGTACAAATAACATTTGTTTTCAATAATCGACCGTTAATCTGAGATCACAAATAGCCGAGTTTGTACTTCATTTATCAACGAGCTTTTTAGATAATGTACTAAATGATCTACTGTGGTAGAGCCAGCTATAATATAGCTTCATCTATATTATGGTTTCAGTACATATGGATCGGCTCGACCAGGCAAGGACCACGGTCTCACAAAACACCAGCGTAAAATAGCAGCTTAATGCTGCTGTGTTTCATATGATGAGTGTATGGAACCGGATAACCTTTTTACTGGAAACGAGGCATTCCATCTTAGTCCTCATAGGTGGCAACGCATCTATATTTTGATTCTTAATCGAAGATAGATGTAGGTATCTATGAGCCACAGCATCCACTTAGGATCAGGTGGACTGTGTGCTTGTTGGTCACCCTTATTCTATAAAAATCACCTTTCCTATTTTAAATGATTAAATATAGTTATCCCCTTAGGTTTATGGTTTAATTAGGATCTTTTATATTTGAAATATACATTTAATTGCCGATAGGATAGCAATATCTTTTTGACTTGACAAAGCATGTAGCGGATATGGAGGATTGCAGTCGTCCCTAGTATAATATTAGATTTGCACGACAATTCGTCTTCTCGCACTACAATTGACACATGTTTTTACTAACAAAAAATAAAATAAGCAATACCTGTACATTAATATTTCTCTACTTGTTGCAATACAACAATTTCACCTTTCTAGGTGAGAGCTCTAGGGCAGCGACAAGCTTAGGCCATTATTTTTATTACTTGGCCTATAGGCCATGTCAAACTTTGCATGTTACACCTTGAGAATATTAATCTATAAAAAATATTTTAAAATTATCGCATTTCAGAAATAAAAGCGGAGTTGAAGGGTACTATTTACTTTAAGTATAATTACCATCGATCTTCGAGAGCAGCTGGTTGACCACAGTGTCGTGTACACCAGTGTTTCCACCCACAGAGCCTCGGGCCTTGCAGATAGCATCAATTTCGTCGAATATGATGATATGTAAGCCGCTGTTGGGTCCACACTTCAAAACGAAAACGAATATGCTTTTATCTGTTACACTGTTAGATATTTACAAATTAATCAAGAGGCAATACATACATATATATATATATATAATTCTGTATTTGGTGCATTTGGTCCATTGTTGAATATAGGCCTCCCCCATAGATTGCCTTATAAGGGAGTTTTGTCATAGTTTTTTTGTTAGCAGTTTTTTTAATATTTTAAGCAGTTATCAAAAGATGCTGTTTCAGTTTTTTACTGTCGCCTCTTAAAACCTACTGGATATGAGGTAGCGGATATTCTTATACCGGCACTACTCGTAAATAAGTAGACGAATATATATCAACTCTCAAATAAGCGACATACCCTCTTCTCCTCATCCTCGGCATCGGCAAACAATCGCCTGACGTTGGCTTCACTCTCACCAACATATTTGTCCAATATTTGTGGACCGTTTACAATCTTTGGTTCGCGAGCGTTCAACATCTTTCCGATTTGACGAGCCATCAAGGTTTTACCCGTTCCGGGAGGTCCATATAACAAGATACCTTTTACGTGCTTGCATCCTGAAAATAATATTCAATATACAATACTCAAGCAATGGCAAATATGTAAAACATATTACTTGACAGCAGCAAAAGGTTTCTCCGATAGTTTAGGCTTTTTAATGATTTCCTTAGTTTAATTTCCAAAATAAAAATTAAAAAATAAAGAAAAACTAAACAGTATGTCAATGTCTAATATATAAAAAGGATACTTATTTTATACACATAGAATTAAAAAAAAACTGTTAAAGTCTTCTTTCTCGCGTATGCAGATCTCTAGGATAAAATAATGATCCTATGATGTAAGATCTTTTATTATTTTATGCGATAATACATTGATCACATTACCCAATTGCTCCACAACTTCTGGAGGGAAGACTCGTGATGCAAACGCACGTCTGAAAATAGCGTTGAACTCCCTGTCCAGACCACCGATCCCCATTTTGCCGAAGTCCCAATCGGGGTTGATAATGGATTGTCGTGGTTGTTTTCTGTATTAAGATTTTTAAGCTTTTAGAAAAAGTACGTATTTTTTATAGTTTTCAAGCCCTAAAGTCCTCCTTTTATGGAATAATTAATATAATTTAATTTATAAAATATTTCAATATTCACATGTAAAGTACTAAATATATATTTTTTAAATATATTTTGCTAGATCGGAAAACTTGATTTAACGCAAGTGTAATTAATTTTTTTAATCTAATTTCTATTTTTATCCATTATTTATTTTTAAATCTTATCTATATTATTAAGTGGCGACTGCAGCCTCCATGAGCTGTAGTGACAATATCACCAAAAGAAAGCTACTTAAACATTGTGACTCCTGAGAATTGCGTGTTGTTACATAATTTGTAAGATTTTAAGTATGTGGCATCAAACACAGAAATTAAAACAAAATAAAACTTATTTATGTGTGGCTTTGGAGCAATGCTCGTGTTGTGCTATCTCTTGAAAATTTCTGATGCTTACCCTTTAGCCTTCCCGACTAAGTTGAGAGAAGAGTTTTCCGCTTTGTCGAACTGGATACAGGCATCGGGCAACAATCTTCCCATTCTGCATCGACGCGGTACTACATTTGCTCCTGATGCCAACGCTTGTACATCCACGGCTAAGAAGTATAAAAAATTACGTAAAGTTCACAGTTATATAAGATTTTCCCGTTTCCCGCAACGGTTACAATGAATAAGCGATTGCAATGTCCGAATTATTTATTTTATTTATGTTAATTTTATACCTGATTTCTATTACACATATGAATAAAATTGAAGTGTCGGTCTGTAATATCGAAGTTTTTTTTTAAAACGCTACGTTTAACTGACGAGAGCTTAAAGTTATTGACTTTTAAGACGATATAAATTGAACATTTATTTTTGTAGGCAATGTACATTTTTTTTACATTCACTTCGTAAATAATAAATCGGCTCGTAAAGGAAAACTTCTTTCGAATTGTAACCTCATGAAATTTTACATAATATCTTTGTATACAAGAAACTTACCTTCTAAATTCTTCACAATCAATGATAAAACTTTTTTGTCCTGAAATGAAAATGCCAGTTGTTGTCCAACGGTGAAGATCTGATTGGAAAACTGAATGAGGAAGTCGCGCGCCATTTGTTCAGAGTCATATGGTTCTAAGGAAGTGCTAAAAGAAAAAAGAAAAACAAGTCAGTTACGGCCTTATGAAAACTGCTACTCTATATTTAAAAAAATACGTAAAACTAAAATAATACGTAGTAACAAGTACGTATTATTTTAGTTTCTTTTTCTAGACTATTTAAACAAATAAAATCCAAGTACCAATTAGAATTTAGTGCTCAAACTAATACAAGGGAATATACTACTAAAATCACATTAAAATTTAGAACATAATCCTCCTTTGGCTTTGCTATAATCGGTTAAAATATATACACAACATTTGACTACTGTAATTAAACTAAATTTTCGGGTGATAATAAATCCGCTCGTATACCGTTTATCGGTATACGAGCGGAAATCCAAAAGTCTCCGCTTTGTTAAAACAATAATTAAGTGACATGGTACATTTAAACAATAATCGATGAAATCGATTGAAGGTGACCCCCGACCTAGACGGTCGACTGAAGAAAGAAATTTTTCAGATGGTAATAAGGACGTACGTCGTATCATCCCGTGGGTGTCATAAGAGTCGACAGAGGAAAATAAAACAGGAGATGGGCAGTAGCATCTTCCCGATTAAAACTCAATAAACAAACTGCAGTTCCTAAGCCGCCTGCCAAGCGTGGTAACTATGACAAATAATATTCCCTTCTATGAGGCAATCTTAGGGGAAGGCCTATGTTCAGCAGTGGAATAATGATTGGCTGTAATGAATGATATAATGAATGACTAAAATCAAGGAGGCTACTTAACCCAATTTTGAGGGGAAAATAATAAAGTTGATTTCACGATATGTTTCATTGATCTTTTAATATTGTTACGAGCTTGAGGTTCGAGACAATTAAAAACTGCCGAGTGAATTACCAAAATTGACACTTTAATTACAGAACACTAATTACAACTAAAAACCACACTAATAACAAAATACAATTGTACTACAGATCACTTTAATTCGCAGTTGTATCGCTTCGAAGTATTCGCTTGTATCGCCAATTCAATACTGACTCGGTCGCGGTCTATACCGGCCTTATATAGGGCCTCAGATAGTTTCCAGAACCTTCTACTGTAGAAACATCTAGAATGTTCGAGTACATATCGGTCCCGAAATTTCTAGAAGGATCTTGACTCTCCTAGTTCTGCTACTCGATACTAGAGGGCGCTAGTGGTAACTAGTGTTGCCATGTATAAACCATTAATAGTGGCGCGCAACACTGCCCCCTCCTAAGACATGCTCGTCCCGAGCATGATTGGCCCCATAATAACGCGCCAGTCGATCCACATGGACGATCTTAGGAGTACCTCTTGCACCTTTCTGTATCCGGTAGGTTACGTCATTGATCCTTGTCACAATCCGGTACGGTCCTTCCCATTTAGTTTGAAGCTTAGGAGATTCCCTTTGCTGCGAACTGGATTGTGTAACCACACTAGTGAACCTTCGTCAAACCCTTTGTTGTTCATTTTGCGGTCATACCGTGTTTTCATCTTCTCAGACGTTTGCTGGCCCGACTGTCTGACGTGCTCATAAATGTCATTCATTTTGTCCCGCAAGTCATTTGCATAATCGGTTATACTGCGTGGGGCATCAGGTGGTATTCCGGTGATCAGGTCTGCAGGCAGCCGTAATTCTCTCCCAAAATTTGCTAAAGCTGGTGTCACTGATGTACTTTCGTGAACAGCGCTTCGATATGACAACAAAACGGTTGTATGTGCCTGTCCCAGTCTCGTTGCCGTTTTCCACAACTTTGCTAGGTACCTCTCAATGTCTGATTAAATCTTTCTACCATTCCATCAGATTGTGGGTGGTAAGAAGTTGTTCTTGTTTTATGAGTACCCATAACTCGGCAAGTTTCCTGGAATATTTGAGACTCAAAATTCCTTCCTTGATCGCTGTGAATCTCTAAAGGTACTCCAAAACGACAGAAGACTTCATGAACTAGTTTATCTGCAACTGTTGAAGCTTCTTGATTTGGAATGGGAAGACTTCTGGCCACTTAGTGAAGTAATCCATCACAACCATGAAATACTTGTTACCACTTTCACTTTCCGGAAACGGCCCCGCAACGTCAATGGCTATCCTCTCCCATGGTGCACCAACATTGTACAATTTCAATGCACCTCTACTACGAGTTTGAGGTCCTTTACAGCCGCACAACTTGTACATTTGCGACACCAGTCCTCGACATCGTCACGACAGTGGACCCAGTAAAACCGTTCTCGGATCTTCAGTAGAGTTCGTTTAACTCCCAGGTGGCCTCGTGAACAACCATTATGGTACAGCTGTAGAACATCCGGTACTTTAGCTTTAGGGACAACCATTTGCAAATGACAACTGTCTCCCCGACCATTTTCCCATTTACGGCACAAGACTCCATCCTGAATCAGCAAGCTGTCCCATTGGGCCCAATAGCTTTTCGTGGCCGAACTCATCGCTGAAACGTCACTCCACTTGGGCTTAGGAGCACTGGCCTTCATCCATTCTAGAATCGGCTTGATGTCCGAATCTTCCTGCTGTGCATGTCGTAGGCTGTCTTTCCACTCATTGTTGAGCTGGTCTGTCATAAGCATCCTCACAGATACCACTTCCTTACCCTCTTGCCTAGTACAATGCTTGCAATCTTCAGGACAAGGTCTTCTTGACAATGCATCTGCGTTGCCATGAGATTTCCGCTGCGATGTTCGATCACAAAGTCGTATTCCTGTAGTAGCTCAATCCATCTCGCAACTTGTCCTTCTGGATTTTGAACTGCAATAGCCATTTCAGTGCAGCATGGTCAGTTCGTAATAGAAATTTCCGCCCCAGAAGATATTTGCTAAAATGCTGCAAGGACTTTACCACAGCAAGCAATTCCGTCTTGTGACACAATAGTTCCTTTCCGGCTTTGACAAAGACTTGCTGAAGTACGCTATCACAACCTCTTGATCACCATTCCTTTGAGACAACACACCGCCAAGTCCTATATCACTTGCGTCTGTGTCAACTATAAATTCCTTGCTCGCATCAGGGTACCCCAAAATAGGTGTTTTGCACAGACGGTCCTTGAGCTCCTGGAATGCGATATCGCAACTTTCATCCCAGCAGAAATGTCGCTTCTCCTCGGTTAGCTTGTGCAGAGGTTTGGCTATATCTGCAAAGTTCTTTACAAATCGCCGATAATAGGAGCACAAACCCAAAAATGCTCTAACCTGTGTCTTGTCTTTTGGAACCGGCCAATCCTTGACAGCGGCAATTTTCTGGATCCGTGCGGATACCTTCTTCCGACACTACATACCCCAAAAGCTAACTTGCCGTTTGAATAGTGAGCATTTCTTCGGACTCAACTTGAGGTTGGCACTCTGGATCTTCATGAGCACGCGTTCCAGATTTTGAAGGTGTTCCTCAAACGTACGGTCTACGACGATGATGTCATCCAAGTAGACCAGACAGGCATCGCCAATTAGCCCGGTAAGTACAAGCTCCATCAACCTTTCAAACGTTGCTGGAGCATTGCACATTCCAAACGGCATGACTTTAAATTGACACAGACCCTTTCCTGTGGAGAATGCAGTTTTCTCCTTGTCCTTAGGGTCAATTTCAACCTGCCAGTAGCCACTTTTCAGGTCCAGCGTGCTCAACCACTTTAAGCCTGTAAGCATGTCCAGCGTGTCATCAATTCTTGGCAAGGGATAGCTGTCCTTCTTCGTAACGTCGTTCAGATGGCGGTAGTCAACACAAAACCGAATGCTGCCGTCCTTCTTCTTTACCAGCACCACAGGTGAACACCATGGACTAGATGAAGGTTCAATAACACCATCCTTCACCATTCCCTCAATAATGGTTTCCACTTCCTTTTCACGTGCTACCGGCAATCTACTTGGCCGCTGACGGATAGGCAATTCTTCTCCTGTGTTTATTTTGTGTTAAACTAAGCCAGTCTTTCTTATGTCAGCATCGTTTGACGAGAAAACATCGGCGTACTTGAGTAACAACTTCTTCGCCTTGACCACTTCATTCGGGAGAGAACGCTGCGACAGTCTTCTAAAGTGTGGTCACCCTCGTTTGTGCACCCTTGCTGGGGTCCCAGTCGATGGGTATTGGCACCTACGCAACCAATCCACTTCCTCACAAGTACCAACCAGTGTGCCTTTTCCATAATCTGTTCCTGATCACAAAGGTTCAGCACACGTACCCTGAGATGTCGGTGGTTCTGACCAAAGTTCGTGCCACTTTCCACGGAAGGTCATTGTCCACCCTTTCCACGAGTACACAACGATGAGCTTGCCCAGGATCCGAGGAAGACTAACCGGCACAATCGTTTCCGATCTCGGCGGCAGAACAATCTTCTTAAGGCTGTACACATTACCCGGTATCGCTCCTTCCACGAAAAGTTCCTCATGTCCACATTTCAAAACACCTTGCTTAACATCGATCTCACAACAATTCTTCCTCATGAAGTCTAGGCCCAGGATGCAGTCGTCCATTATATCAGCCACGATGACATTATGCAGGTAGATCATGTTGCCTAGCTTCAACTCCATCTCCTTCTCCACGGACGGGTATGCGCTGACCGGTGGCTGTTACCAAATTAATGCGCTCTCGGTTGTATGCGGAGTCCCCAAGGAACTGACTTATAAGTTGGGAACTAACAACCGTGCGAGAGGCTCCAGTGTCTATGGTCAGTTTACACGGCGTTCCGTTGACCTCGCCTTTGATGATTAGGCTGTTCCCATCATGGGTTTGTGAGATCGAAATCCTTGGGGCTCTTTTAACATCAGCCAGCACCCGCCCCGCAGTCCTGGCTTTTACTCGTTTCTGCTGCTGCTGGGCGGTGCTGTTAGCCGCACTACCCTCTCGAGATCGATCACCTCCTTTCTACAGTTCGCTTAGGCAGCTGGATCGAAGATGGCCCTTTCCCACAGCCGTAGCACCTAGGGCTGTATCCTTTATTGTAGTCGCGAACTGCAGCTGCTGCAACCTCCTGACGCGATGGGATCGATGATCCTGCCGTACGGCTTCCACCTCCAGTGCATGGGCTAACGCGTCCTGCGTCTCGTGGTGCCTGAGCCTCACAGCAGCTCTGACTTTAAGGTCGCAGATGCCGTCGATGAATGTCTGCACCAGGTTCCCTACAATGAGCGCAGGTACAGACTGGTATGCTTTTCGAACCAGCTTTTCCACCTCAAGGGCCCACTGCTGCAGGTTTTCGTTGCTGCGTTGCACGCGATCTTTGAGCTGCGCACGAAAGACGTGTTCCAGGTGAGCGTCGCCATATCTCGCCTCCAATGCCTCAAGGAGCTGCTCGTAAGTCACTTCCTTACCGAGAGCTTCCAGAACAGTTAAGGCCTGGTCGCGCAGGCCTAGGGTGAGAGCAGTCATGGCCTGACTTTTATTCCAGCCGTTCGCCTTCATGACAGCCTCGAACTGGATTTTGTAGGCCGACCAGGAAGAAGTCCCGTCGAACGGCGGCACTTTGAATCCACGTAGCGAAGGTGTTGTAGCTACCACGGGAGCTGTAATTCCATCCCCAATTTTTAGTTCGTCCAGCGTTTTCTTCACGTCAGCCATCACGTTGGTAACCCGATTGTTCACTTGGTTGATTCGGGTTTCAGCTTCCGACAGGCGGTTGTCATGTTGAGCAACCCTATCCTTCACCTCCTTATCTCTTTTCCGAAGGTAGCGTGAAGGTCCTTCATGAGAAGCATCTGCTCCTCCTGTCCCCGCTGCAGCTGCTTTTCCAACCGACGCGCCTGTTCCTCCTGTCCGCGCTGCAGCTGCTCTTCCAACTGCCGGGCCTGTTCCTCCTGTCGGCGGGCCTGTTCCTCCTGTCGGCGGGCCTGTTCCTCCTGTCGGCGAGCCTGCTCCTGCAGCATCATCACCAGAGCACCTAAGTCAGGTGCTGCAAATGCAGGAGCTGCTGACGGGCCGACCTCCGTGGTCGGCAGCTGGCCCTCCGACGCTTGCGATGTTGTACCACCAAATCGTCTCTGGTCCGTCTCCTGTTGGCGTTGACTTCGGTACGGATACCCTCCGTGTCATCTTTAGGTAAAATCGGCATGATTAAATCCCACTTCTGACACCAATTGTTACGAGCTTGAGGTTCGAGACAATTAAAAACTGCCGAGTGAATTACCAAAATTGACACTTTAATTACAGAACACTAATTACAACTAAAAACCACACTAATAACAAAATACAATTGTACTACAGATCACTTTAATTCGCAGTTGTATCGCTTCGAAGTATTCGCTTGTATCGCCAATTCAATACTGACTCGGTCGCGGTCTATACCGGCCTTATATAGGGCCTCAGATAGTTTCCAGAACCTTCTACTGTAGAAACATCTAGAATGTTCGAGTACATATCGGTCCCGCAATTTCTAGAAGGATCTTGACTCTCCTAGTTCTGCTACTCGATACTAGAGGGCGCTAGTGGTAACTAGTGTTGCCATGTATAAACCATTAATAGTGGCGCGCAACAATATTTATCTATGATGTTTAATTTATTTTAGAACCCTTTCGAAAATAACGAACTCGAATCCGACAAACTGGAAATCTGGAGCCACATCACTTTGAGTGCTGTGCTTACGAACAGGCCTATCAAGTGTCAAGGACACATCTTTCCAAGTCTGCATACTAGTAAGTGCGTTCTTGGAAAGGCAGCAATGGAATTAAGATTCAGTAGTCGAATAAAAAAGAACTTGTATGGAAAACGCTTAAGATATTTTTTTTATAGAATAAGGGTACAAACGAGCACACAGTCCACCTGATGGTAAGTAGATGCTGTGGCCCATAAACATTTATATTTATCCTCAACTTAGAATCAAAATGCAAATGCGTTGTAACCCCTGAGGATAGAGTTGGAATGCCTCGTTTCCTGTAAAAAGGGTCTTCGGCTTTCTTCACTCATCATACGAAACACAGCAGCATCAAGCTGCTATTTTACGCTGGTATTCTGTGAGAGCGTGGTCCTACCACGGTCGAGCCGACCCAGTCGTGCTACAACCATAATATAGCTGCAGCGTGGCTCTACCACGTAGAATCGATCGTCCGCTGGCGACAATAAAAGCAATGATCGTCCGCTGGCGATTTCAAAAAAAGGTTTAGCATCATCCTGATATCTCAAAATAATAAAAAACTGCGGTTGTAAAGCCGCCTGCTAAGCCCTTCAACTATGGCAAAGCAGCGGGCCTTTATAGGCTGTAACGAATGGATGGATGGATATCCAACAGTAGATTCATAAAGAGTAAACAACTTTTTATATATTTGAAAATATGATTTTCGATAATCGTCGACTAAGGAGATCGTATATAGACGAAGATGGTACATGTGACCTTCTGACACATACATCATCACTCATCAGGCCGTAAGTCAAGGCCTCCTCCAGTGTAGGGAGAATTTGCACTAATCGTCACCGCTTGGCATTTTTTACATCGGTAAAAACAGTTAGTAGCAGCACAGCTAAGCTGAGAATAATTTCCTTCTAGAACTTCCAAGTATATTTTATTTCCTAGGTTTAACTGCACACATTATAATTTTTAGACCTACAATAACGCTCATCTCTTCTAATTATTTTTATTATAGTAGTAAAGGCCGTTATATAGAACAGTCTATTTATTATAGCACGAGTCTAATGGTAATTACGAGCACACCGTTATCCCTTTGTATTTTGAGATAAGTTAAAACGCTTCATAATTTTTAATGTAGCAAATTATTAAATCGTTGGGAAAACACGTCACACATATAATATTACAATCCCTTTAAGTTTCACCCAACTCATTCTATCGAACTCACCACCTGATGGTAAGTGGCTGCTGCAGTCCATGGATACCTGTAGTCAACTACAAACAGAGAAGGCTACAGATGCGTTGTCACCTCTGAGCACTAATATGGAGTGCCTCACAGCCTGTAATTATACTGGCTCCTCAGACCGAACGCAGAAGTGCAAACATTGTTATTTGGCGGCAGAAATAGGTGGTACCTACCCAGAAAGACTTCTAGGCAGAAAAAGAGTCCTTTTTTTATAGGATAAGCGTGACAAGCGAGCACACAGTCCACCTGATGGTAAGTGGTTGCTGTGGCCAATAGACATCTACATCTATCCTCGTTTGCGAATCAAAATGTAGATGCGTTGTCAGCCTTTACGACTAAGATGGAATGCCTCTTTTCCAGTTAAAAGGGTCTCCGGTTCTCTACGCTCACCATACGAAACACAGCAGGATTAAGCTGGTATTCTGTGAGAGCGTGGTCCTTCCCCGGTCGAGCCGACTCATTCATGCTATAACTATACAATTAATATAGCTGCAGCATGGCTCTACCACGTTTAAATCCACACGTCCTACCACCTAGTGCACTTATACGAGCACTTAAACAAGGCGCTCCATTTCATAACTGAGATAACGGTCTCTGGGACTATGCATAAAACCAGATACCAAAGTAGGATAGAAAAAAAAAAATGTTCAGATAGCGTTATCGGACACTATTGGGTACTTTTTCAATTTATTTTAATTAATCAGTAGTGAACACAATCTGTAATTATAAATATGAGATGTGATTCGTATAAAAATAATTGTGCCACCAACAGCACACATAACCACAGTTTACTTTGCAAACTTCCGACTCCCTTATGGTTTAATGATATATATAAATCAGAAACCTCTGGTCAAATTTAGGTGGAGCTTTCAACACAATGTTATACATGATTTCACTTTCTTTTACCCGGTAGCCTACTTACTCAAAATTTGAATTAATAGTAAAATTTATTTACCGGTACTTAGATTACTGACGAATGAATTAGGATTTCAAAAGACTTTTTATTATTATTAAATTAAGATTCATTAAAAATAGCTTAAATATTCAAAGTACATGCTTCTTCTCTATTTTTTGTCGCATTACTTTTTGATTAAAGCCCAAAAATGTCGATAGAAGAAATATCATGTTTTGTCGTTTACATAATATTTACCGCCAATATCCGCGAGTATCGCGTTCGAATATTTTTTAATTTAGAAGCTAAAATCAATTGAAAAATGTAGGATTAAAATTGTTTAGTCACAGCACATGAGTAAAGAAATCGTACCGTACAGAGGCAAAGCTTCATACAACCGCGCTGTGATAGGTACACTACTACAAGCTTGAGGCGCATGTGTGCGTGAGCACTGGCGGCTCGTCATGTACAGAGAGAAACCGCTTTAAACCGGCTCGGCCAGTGCTCAAACTCAGGGTTGTGTAAAAAATAATAAGTGTCAAATTTTGTTTTTAAGAATAATTCGTATCTAATGAAATATAAAAAAGTGTAAATATGGTTTACGTAGATTTAAATTCTATCCAGGTTGCCGCAAGAGATACCGCTGATTTTGTAAATAAAATTAATAATTTGTTTGATTTCTTAAACTCAAGTACAATGCGATCTTCTAATAAATATAAAAGAGCTTTTCGAATCGATAGTCATCAAATTGAGCTTTTAGAAGAAATGCTAACATTTTTCAGGAACTTAAAATCAATAAGAAGTGATAGGCAGAAACCTCAAAATACTAATTGTGAATACGATTTCGATATGTTACTTATGAAACCAGACGATTGTCGTATTATAATACACCATCAACGCAACCTGACAATGCTACTGCCCCTGTGTTAATAGTAGGAATTATCTATTTGATTTACCAGAAAAAAAATTGTTTAGTCTATGTGTAGGGATATTTGTATAGAAAATGTTGTCTCAAACACCACAAATGTGAGAAAATAAAATTGTACGTTAATAGATCTGAACAACCTATAAATATGGGAAAAGATTTTTTTTCAGCCATTACAAGGATTTTAATAAAGATAGTGTTCAATCGGGTTTTTTAATAATACTTCCTGACAATTTTATCGCGTTTGTTGAATTGCTTGAGCAGAAATTTCGCGAATATTGCGACAGGTCGAAAGAAACATTGTAAATATTGGTAGTGAAATATTAAAACGTGTGCAAGATTTTATATTTGTTATGAAATGCGAGTGCTTTCCAATAGATTATTAAAAAAAACTTTAAATTAAATTTAGAATTTACCATTTAATTAAAAGCCACAACTAATTGTTGAAGAACAATAATTATAAAAGTAAAACATTTAGAATACGTAGTTTATAAAAAATGTTATATCTTAAGTATCTATTAAAATGCTAATAAACTTTTTGTTTATTTAGTTTATCCTCCTGTGGCAACCCTACCAAAATAGGTAAAAATTTTGACAGCTCCTTAGAAGCTTTGCCTCTGTACCAGGGTGATGCAACTTTGTATGAAAGCTGAAAAATCTGCACACTATCATGATTTTGTCAATGTGCATGTTGGGCTTGTAAAAATAAAGCGAGTAAAAAATATCGCTGTTTCTTTCCTTCATTTTGTTTTAGATTGCCATTTTAAAAATTAGATACTTAAATTCATATTATATCGGAAGAAACTAAAAATGTTAATTTTGTGTTAAACTTTTTTGGTTTGCTCTTTAAAGTATAATTACATACATATTACTCTGAGATTTGCACAATTAATTTACCTATTAATTGATTAAAATTAAATTATTAAATATTAGCAGAATTCTATCAAAAGCAGCCATGAATTAATAGAAGAAGAAAGAAAAAAATGACATTTGTTTGTCAACGTCTTTCATATTGAAAATATTTTCTGAAATTTATTCAAATTTATTTCATAGGTTTAGATTTTAATATTTATTATTGATTTTTGCTTAAATTCAGTTATTATGGGCTCAGAATACTTCATTTTCGTTTGTAGGCGAATACACAGTCATAATGTCGTCGTGAATATACAGTAAAGATTTTTTGTGAGATGTTAACTCTGTATAAGATATTGACTATAAATGAATTCATTATTTCAAAATTTTATGCACGATGTGTGATCATCATTGAAAGTAAGTTAAGTGTTGTGCAAATAAAAAGCACAAAATCATCTGATCACTTTCTGCAGGATTCCTATAATAGGAAAAGAAGAAAAAGTTATGACAATATTGTGGTAAGTCTATAAACATTTTGAATTTATTGACCGTTATTTGTATGGATTATTACTATATTAACTCGAATTTTATCTGTTTCAGATCACGTATTTGGGCTGAGTTAAGTTTTCACAATGAGAATTTTGCTGATTTAAATTTACGTTAATGTTCTGTGAAGAATAACTCTCTGACAATAACATGTGTTATATATCAGTAACAAGCGTGGAAATATTATGTGCAAAAGCAATAAAAAACATCAATAATAATGTATAGTTTATAAAACAATCTGTCTTCCAGAAAATAAAATTACATAACTATACTTATTTATAGTTTTATTTTATCTCGCAGACTAATCTAAAGTATATACGAGTAATTTTGGTGCAACCTCTTAAATGTATGGGAATTTACCCCATAGGTTTGTGAGGCTTGAGCCAAAATTACTCGAATATGCCTTAAATAAAAAGTTCAGTTACAGAATACAAAGGTTTGAAATTCCCGCTAAAAAAGTTTTATATGGGCGCCCACCGTAGCGCTTTTAGTGTACACTCATAAACACGTGTTTCCGTTTTTTAGTATGAAGTTGGCGTTCTTCTCTTGGTAGAGAGTAATTGTGTTCTGTGCTCTGTACAGTTTCTTTACTCATGTGGTCACTGCGTCTAATAATACAAATTATATTAATGATAATGATGAATCACAGCGTCATTTCAAATAAATCAAATAGTTTACGAAAATTAATTTCTCAAAGGAAAGTCATGTGACAAATCAATAGGCATTTCAATGACAACAGTTCAAAAGAGCGTACATTAGCCGCTTGGTGTGAGAAATCTGGTGAAAGCTGGTCTCCCTTCTAATGCCGCATTTGCGTTTCGACGATCACAAGGCGCTGTAGGAAAAACTCTTCAACGATTCAACCGAGGAAAGTCAAATCACGTCTACGATATCTTTTCAGCAGTGATGAATATTGAATTTATGCCTATGATCCTGATTCTAAGCAGCAATCGACCGTCTGGGTCTTCCAAGATGAGCCAAAACCAACGAAAGTTGTTCGCTCCCGACGCACTTAAAAAAAAAGGTGGTCATGTTCGCAGCGGAAACAGATCGCAGGACGGTTAATGCAGAGTGATATACCATAAATTGTTTACCGCAAGTTATCACCGAGCTTGGGAAAACCAGCCCAAGTTATTTAGTTTTCCTTGTCCTTCAGAACATTGAGACTGAATTTCATCTTTATTCTAAATGATTATACAAAGAGATTTTGGCACATTAACATTATAGTCTCAGTAAAAGAGGTAAAATATATTCGCTGTCTCAATTATAGAGGTAATTATGACGAATAAAATCGAAAGAACTAATCCCTAAAATATAATCTCAGTAAAAGAGGTAAAATACACTCGCTGTCTCAATTATAGAGGTAATTATGACGATAAAATCGAAAGTACTAATCCCAGATATAGAGGTTTGTTTTATCCCACTAACAGAGGTAATTCAGTGCTAAAGTGTCGGGACTAGGGTTGCCATCTCCTAAAATAAAAAGCCGGACTCGACGCTCTAAAAGCCGGACTTTTGGCCTAAAGCCGGACAGTAATTTTAGAAAGCCAAACATAGCCAAACAAGCGCGGCGGGCGGGGCGAGGCGGGGCCCCACTGCCGCGTCGCGCACCGCACCGCTCTTCGCCGCCCGCGCCGTAGCCATGTTTAATATAGTATTGGCTGGTAATAATGTATGGATAGATAAATTCGGCATTGCTTCGCTCATTCTGCAAGCGATGCGTGCAACGCGTTACACTAACAAAAAGCCGGACAGGCCGGACACATTAAAATTTGGCCGGACACAACCCGAAAGCCAAACATGTCCGGCTAAAGCCGGACAGATGCAACCTAGTCGGGACCTAAGCATGAGTTCCAGCTATGGAGGTTTCTCACTTATCCAGGTCCCACTTAACCAAGTTTTACTGTACTACCATACTTACGTTTTCTTCAGCATAAAGTCCGCTTCCAATGATACGCTGCACAAGCATTCTGCATTTTGTGGTTTAAATGGTTTCACGTCAATTGGCTGCAACGAAAATATACGCTTACTTTCGGTGTATTATTTACACATTACTAAAATAAATATTTTGGATCAAAGTTACCGTTACAGCCTGTCCACTGCTGAATATAAGCCTCCCAAACCCCCACTGATTGTCTCTCAGGGGGATGTTTGCCTTAGTTGCCATGTTTGGCAGTCGGATTGGAAACCGCAGTTTATTTCTGTTATTATGAAGATGCTGGTGCCCATCTCCTGGTTTGTTTCCCTCTGTCGTCTCTTCCGACATCCACGCGACGATATTAGATAGTGGATATTCTTACACCACACTACTAGGTTAAAAATATATAGCAATAACTAGTTGATGAAATTGATTGTGTACATATAGCGCAATTACATAAAATAATATGTATAATATGTTTCACAAAATTTATCATTCAGTGTCCTCTTATTTATTTTTAGTTATTAAAATAAGGTACATAGGACATTATGCTTAGGAGAAACGCAACTAACACAGATGTTTATGGAAACGGGCCATAAGAGCAATTTATAACTTATAACTGCTAAAATATCTTTTGGAGAAAATAAATCTTTAACATACCTACATTTAAATTTATGTGAAACAAAACATAAAATTTTATTAAAAAAGAAGTCTCAAAGTCGTACTTGCCTCTATTTGTGTGTAACAAGTTGCTGATTTTTTTTATTATACAAAAACAGATGCTCGCTGTCAATTGAAAGCGATTTATATTTAATTATTTGTACAACATACGTTATTATAAACTACTAAATGCTCCTTTTTTGGTTCTTCCCATGAAAGAGGGGTTTTTTGAAAACCATTTTTTTAAGTCTAGTTCATCGGGAAGTTAGTTAAAATCGATTGAATTATTTGTACCGAACATACAAACAGAGAAAAAAAAACGAGATAATAAAAACTCAGTGAAAATGACTCACTCAATAAGGTCACTCTACGGACGTAAAAAAAAATATCATTCACATTTTCTTGTCATATTTGCACATTGACTTAAACATTGGAATATTTTGCTGGACATTATTTTAATTATGTACCTAACGTTTGTAAAACCACATATTTTATAAGAATTTTATTTAGAATTGAAGAATTTGAAGAGTATAGAATATTAGTCTATTCGATCTGTACTTGTAGGCTTTGATTATACAAAATCCAAGCCTGCCAGCAATGGCGATTACGGAAAATTCTGCCAGCTTTGAGGAAAAACCTGTATTTAGCAGCGGTCTTTTCCTGAGTGAAAAGAGTTTCAAACTCAAACTTTGTTCTAAACCATAATAAAATATTTTGAAATAATGTGAGACCAATGTTATGGACCATGTTGGGCACGCAATTTAAGGGCTAGAAGAGAGGAAGCGTATTTAGCTACTTATTGGAATATCATTGTGGTTTATTGAAATAAAATTCAATTTAAATGGGTGATCATTTTGTATAACCTACATGTGTATTATTTATAAAATATTATAGTAACATTGACGGTCTAATTCTTTACGAAATACACTCAAGAAGACATAATTGTAATCCTAGCTAGCTAGCTTGTAATCCTATTGGTATTATAATTTACTTACAAGCAGTTACGAGTATTTTCTTTAAAATGTGTTGGGATTAAGTTTACTAAAATTCTGCTTTTCATAATTCTGGTTCGATTAGTTCCTATTTCAAATTAACAAGTAGGCATTTTCGTTTTCAAGAACTATACCAACAAACTAGCTACTATAATCCCTTAGTAAATGCGCTCTAGGACTCGAGCAATGACGCGCGGACGACGCAACTTAAGCTTATCGATCTGTATTAGATACTGCACAATTCTGTCCATAGGCATACGAAACAACACCAACAACTTGATAAATAAATTTACATTTTTGAGCCTTGAAGTTTGAAGTTTGGTAACAAAAGATGAATAATCGGTTTGCTAAATAACTATTGCGCTGTTGCGTTCTATTTTACCTAAATTTAAGCTCAGTATTAGTAATTAGTATGATATATGAATACAAGCCAGTTGCCGCAAATTGAAATTGCTTATTAATAAAACGAATTTTACAGGTTAATATATAATATAATCACCATCATCACCAGCATTACAGCCCATCAAATGACCACAGCTGAACACAGGCTTTGCCCATAGATTACCCATTGGGATGTTGCGAATGCAAGTAGCATTCGCATCCACAATTGCGGAACTTCGGCATTGTTTTAGACATCCATACTAATCAATACAACTTTTAATCCTCAAAAAAATAATTCACTGCTGCGGATGTAAAAAATTCTGCATACGCAATTTCCCTAGTACGGTACTGAGCATTCGACGAATGCAGGTCCATCGAATACCTACATACTCGTATTTCATCAAGTCGTCACCCGATCTAGTGGGAGGTCGCCCAACACTGCCAACAGGAGGCTGGTATTCAAGATCCTTTCTTTTCCAATGCCACTGTATCATGTATGCAGCGCCTCCTACTTCATCATGTTTGCCACCGTTCACAATATTGTTCTAGCTTTTGTTGGTTTATTATTTTGTGTATAGCTATTTTAACATATTCCACGGTGAGCAATAACTTTTATTATTAGAATTTTGTTTTTTCATTGTCTTTAATTTAAGGTGTTATGGTAGATAGCATCTAGATAGGTACCACACTCCTACATCTTCTGTTTCTGCCGCCAAATCGAAATTTGTGCATTGTTGTGGCTGTGAGGCATTCCATCTTGGTCCTCAGAGGTGACAACACATCTGTAGCCTTATTTGTTTGAAGTTGGTTGCAGTTGGCAGGTGTTGGTGACTATAGCCACTTATCTAGGTGTTTCAGTTTTATAAAAATATGTAAAATGTTTGTTGTATAAAATAAACATAATTGAACGTAATAAAAAATATTTTCTACTAACCTGCCCAATAGACAAAGTGGCCCATTTTCGCTGTGGTGCTGAAAATCCCACAGTGCCACGATCAACTCCACTATAGAATCGAATACTAAATACGAAATGCTGAGATGGTCCGGTCGTGACCTCTATATGCCTGGAATTAATACATGCATTTCTAAAAAGAAAATTAATAATTATCTCTAAGGATTACTTTAAAATAACCAAATTTATTTTAAATTAAAAAAAAAACACCTTTATCCTGTATACAACATGTACTTATATTAGATAAATTAACAAGAGATATTCTTTTAATAAAAATATGGTTATTATACAGATAAGTATAGATAATCAAATTATTTTATTCCTTTATTAATCTGTGTATCAAAAGAAGATATCCATATATGTATTTTTTCTCTTTTTTTTTTACAAATGTATGTATATTATTACCTATTTAATACATACATATAGATCAAAAATACAAGTAAACAATCAAAAAATGATATTTAGCAAAAATTTGCAATGGAATGTTATTGTGTTAATAAATTTCAGTATTAATGGAACAGGCCTATTGCAGTGGTTGTCCTTAAAACAAAATAATGGAATGAATCAACTAGCAATAGTATTACAATATCTTTTTTTCCCCATTACTGCTAAAAACCTATAGCCATGAAGCTGCTTTTAACACTTTAAATTTCTTAGGTTCGGTTATAATAAAAATACCATACCTTTTATTACAGTCCAGTAAAGACTTTAAAGTAGTATAATGTCAATCCGTCAATCACACTCTTTTTCATACTCTGGTTATATAAACGGAAGAACCACAATATTACTAATTATTTTAAGTACAAGAAAGTCAGTAAGATGACTTTATTAGATAATATAATGCTTTATGTACATCTTTAAACACCCATTAATTACTCAAACAAATTACAGATACACAAATGCAAATGTATATTTATAATATACTTTAGTATACAGTGCTGCATTTGTATTGGAATTATTCTACTATGATTACTTAAAATGTCCTGATGCCATAGCTTTGTCAACTATGGCATCAGAACGCCTTGGTTGTCCCCTGACCATGGGTACTGTAAAGCGCCCGAAATGTCGAATGGGACTTAAAATGTTAAAATTAAACAAGATAAAATGGATAAAATTACTTTTATTCTATATGTAGTATTTGCGTATATTTAAAAAATTATTAAGTCAAAATGTTAATTATGAATTATTCCATTAAATAAATATTTTAAATTATCATTTGTTTTTTGGATATGCAAGATGGAAAATTAAGTAACATACTTAACATTATGTACATACATTCTTATAAAAACCAATAGTATTTTTCAGGAAGACAAAATGTGAAGATATGTTAAGATATGAAAATTCCCATTATAACATCAATGAAAATGTTCCAGATGATTTATTATCTTGTCTTAGAATAAAGTTCTATAGACTTTATTTAGCCTGGAGTACCATAATGATAGAGAAATTGTATAGTATATATACGATGTGTTATGACTATAGGTTTACAGGCTTAGTATTTCAGCATTTTAATTATTGAATATGAAATATTACGACACACAAAAATACAATTTTTATTTAATCAAGAATAACATAGAATTTTGAAGTATTTATGTAACAAAAATATGTTTGTGAAATATTTATGCAGTCATACTATTAATTTATGCAGCACTTTTAATTTCAATACAAATAAAACTTTTAGGTATACGATAAAAAATATTACAATTAATTTTAAGTTATATGAAATAAAACTTACTTGACATCGCTAGGGAAATCATCTGGATTAATTAGGGCGCAGTTTGTGATGGCAAGCTCATCAGAAGGGCATTTTGCTGCCTTCATGCGCTGAAATAAAATAAAAATCATTAGACATTATATTTATCTGAGAAGATTTATTTCTTCTCATAGTTAAATTCAGTGAAAATTATTGATTATGTATTTAATTTTGCAGTGCTACAGTTTACATTCAAATTTTATAACTCAGTTATTGATTGCCATCATTACCTTTATGCAATTTAAAGTGATTATCCGCAAAACATATAATATAATATACTTAAAATTTAAAGATGATGGCAAATTTAAAAAAAGGGAGGCACTTACCAATGAAGACATTTTGTATGCCTATGTGATTAACTACAAATTATTAAAAATCTTTCTAAACAATGTTTTGACAATAATGATTCACGTTGATCGATTGACGTGAACCAAAAGTACTCTGACCAACCAACACTACTTGCCACACATTGATGTAGCGAATGACTGCATTGATCATTGAATAATTTTGATAAACGCAATTGGTTGGCTAAAAGATCAATACAACAACTGGTATTGCCAGTTGCCACTAACTAACATGCACAGATAACTTTATACTACTAGTAAGATAACATGAAGCATGAAATTAAAAAGGTTGCTACAAACCATAGACTTAAAATATATAGACCGCCATAGTGTACAAAGGAGAAGAAAATTCCATATGGTAGGTAATATTATAGCAAGATAGAAAACTGTGACTGTTTGAATGACAGGATAGTTTATACGTGGTAGAGCCATGCTGCAGCTATATTAGTAGTATAGTTGTAGCACGAACGGGTTGGCTCGACAGGGGAAGGACCACGCTCTCACAGAATACCAGCGTAAAATAGCAGTTTAACGTTGCTGTATTTCGTATGGTGAGTGTTGAGAACCGGAGACCATTTTCACTGGAAAAGAGGTATTCCATCTTAGTTCTCACGGGTGACAACGCATCTGCATTTTGATTCTTTATCGAGGATAGATGTAGATGTCTATGGGTCACAGCAACCACTTATCATCAGGTGGACTGTGTGTTCGTTTGTCACCCTATCCTATAAAAAAAAAGGTTGGCATTCCTGTATAGGACAGTTACTATCAAAGAGAAGAAGAAGAAGAAGAATTTACTATACTCTTTACGTTGACACAAGTCAGCATGCAAGGAATGAGCTCCTAGGTATTTTGGATTTATTTTAAGGTTAAAGTAAGTAATTTTCTTCAACAATGGTTACTTGTTGAGTGGCTGCGGTGTCAACAATAGAAAGAATCCTGATAATTGCACATTTCACAGGTAAATTCTCAAGACTTCCTCACTGCTATGACGCGTTTATTTTTGGTTAAAATTTATGTTGTATACTGTATATAATAGATATGAAGCGTATATACTAGAACAGATCCAGGCACTAGGTATTAAACGAGACTAGGTTGCACCTGTTCCAACTTTTAAAACATTTGATCCGCCTGGTCTTACTGTGTTTACGCATCGCACGGCACCCGTGAACCACTCGAATCGAAGAAGTACCGGCGCGGCCCGGCGAAGCGAGATAGCATTTTGTTGCCGTAGTTACTAGTCTGCTTTGATGCTCACTCGTGTTTGCCTAAATCATTCGTGTGTCAGTCATTTGAATTTGTACTATATAAAAGTAACGCGACGCGCACTCGTGTTGTGAAAGAATATATTCTGTCCTTTTTTGTCTACACTATTCCGCAGTCTTTCTATCTTTGTCTGTCAATACTCGAGACTAGCCGGGACTTCAACCAAATACTAGGTAGATTTTATACACTAGGTACTTTGTAAATACCCGATGCGAATGGAGACTACATGATGTAGTCGAGTGTCTAGTACGAACTCATGCGAATGTGATCTCGGCAGCGTATTGGCATCTACTCGACTTATTTGGTAATAGGTTTCGTAACGAAGCTTTGTTGTGTGGTTAAAGAACTTTCGATTTATTTTTTTATTTAGACATTAAAGTGTTTGTTGTTTAAAAAATGGCTTCCAAAGGAAGCAATGTCGCTTGGGATCATTTTACGGACAAAGGCCAACAAATGGCTGAGTGAAACATTTGTAAAATACAATTTAGTTTTGAAAATTCTTAAGACTGATTTTTGCACGAATATAAAAAACAATGATTGTAGATAGGTAATTAAAAAAACGAAAAAAAATTATTAAAAAACTAAACTAAAAAAGACAAAAATATGATTACTCTGAAAAAAAAAGAATTGAAACCTTTTAAATACGCCAACAATCTAGAATGTAGATAAATCTTAACGTTGACAGTCATAAGCCTGTGTAAAGTATGAAGGGATGATTACTATTCATTACCTTCACGTATCGGCTGTACGTAAAGACTATATATATTATAAGCGTACTTTAAAGTTTAACCTATTCCAACAATACCAAATTTATGCGTACTTCATGGACTAGGTGAAACAGGTATTTAGATCGAGTATTTGTACGGCATTGGACTAAGTGTACCTAGTGCAAAATTTACCTAGTACCATCGATCACTAATAAAAAACTAGATACACAATCAGTGACAAAAAATGTCCTTACCGAATGAGCGCCCACTCGAACATTTGGGTGCGCTTTTAATTTGTACGTAGCTTTGTGAATACAACTTTAGGCAATGCATTTAAGGTTGAATTTATATTAATGTATATTCATTTCAACTAGAATTACGTTAAAACAATTGGCGACAGTTTTTAGAGAACTTTTGCATGGGATTGTGTATCTAGTTTTTTATTAGTGGTCGATGCCTAGTACGAAAAAAAAGTCACGTTGTTGATAATTTACATGTTTTTGGTGAATACATTTTTCATCAAAATATTTTACATGTACGCTAGTGATTGACTCAATTAAGTATAGGAGGAGGGTGGTCGTGTGTTTATTTCTGTTTTGGCGCGAAGCCATATCCAACAAAGAAAATGGAGTGTTGTTGTCTGTAATAGATTTGTACACCTTATTTGTGGAAGAAGAACCACAAGGACTACATTAAAAGTGAAAGTTTTAAAGTGTACAAGTGTGACAGCCATAGCAATAGTGACTTTTTTTGTTTTGGTAATATATTTTTACGTGGTAGAGCCACGTTGCAGCTATATTATGGTTGTAACGCGAATGGGTTGGCTCGACCGGGGTAGGACCACGCTCGTTTTTGTATGGTGAGTGTAGAGAACCGGAGACCCTTTTTACTGGAAGCGAGGCAATTTATCTTAATTCTCAGGAGTGGCAACGCATCTGCATTTTGATTCTTAATCGAGGATGGATACAGCATCCACTTATCATCAGGTGGATTGTGTGCTCGTTTGTCACCTGTATTCTATAAAATAAAATAGGTGGCATGACGTCCAGCCGTATAGCCAGTGTAATAATAACTGACGTCTCTAGTTAGGGGCCACGCCCACCCTTAATTCAGGGCACTGATTCAGTGTAGTGTATAATAGGGTATTATAGTGAAACTTATTCAGTGTAGTGTATTACGCCTTTAAATATATTCCTTTCGGCTGAAGACCATGTAGCCAATGCTATGACAAAGGAAAATAGTACATAATAATAGACAATAATTGCTTTAAAAATGGCGGATCGTCGAGTTTCTTCGGTTGAAGTGTTTTGTGACAACTCATAGAACTATCTTTTTGATATGACTGCAACGTTGTAATATGTGAAATACTGATTATTATTACTTATAATGACACAAAAAATACTCAACTATTGTGTACATTGAAGAATAATTAATATTAATACTAACCTCAAAAATATTACTTAAAAATGGAGCTTCCTCAACCACCACAAGGTAGGTATTGTGTAGTTTGTATGTTGATGTTTTACTTCTTATTTATTATACATAATTTGAATTATAAACGTTTTAGATCAAGATCTTCGAAACATAATAGACAAACTGGCCCAGTTCGTCGCAAGAAATGGACCGGAGTTCGAGAAAATGACCAAAAACAAGCAAAAGAACAATCCTAAGTTTAGTTTCCTGTACGGCGGGGAGTACTTCAACTACTATCAATACAAAGTGACGACAGAGCAAGCAAGTAAGCATAAATCAACGATGGCACAGATAGAATGTCGCGGTCGCCCCCGATCGCTAGTTTGCGTGTTGTGATAACCGTTTCAAGTGAACCTCCGCTGTTTATAGTTCTAAAGCAATCGGCCGGTGGGCAGTCTGCTCCCGCGCCCGTCGGGGCTTATATGGCACAGAACAGGCAATATGTAATGCCCCAACAGGGCGGTGCTACGGCCGCGCAGCTGGGTCTGGCGGCATCGATGGCGGTGGCGCCGGCGCTTCAGCAATGGCTGGCAGCGAACTCGGGCCCGCCAGCTGCACCCAGCCAACACTCACACGACATCGACAACATCAATGCACAGATCAACATGCTTAAAGAGCAAATTACTCAGTCGGAAAATAATCTCAGTGCTCAGCATACGGTAAGTGTCTACAATTATTTTAAATACTTAGTAATACAAATATGTTGTACCTTAGTATAAGGTTGTAGGAGTCCCTTTCTCCCTAGGAGCTGTTTGGGCTCCGCCTTAGAAACGGCGTCCCTGAGTGTATTTGGTTCATATTATGGCAGAATAATTTTTGACAGATAAAGATGTATAAAATAATACAAAAATAAAAATGTAATAAAACTATCGAGAGTGTAACCAAATGTCATATAAATTAAGTTGCAAATAACAGTGCTAGCTCTGCTGTGTTCCTGTGTGAAGGGGAATAGAGAGCCAGCATAGTTACAGGCTGTGAGGCAATGCATCTTAGTCCTAAGAGGTGTCAACACATCTGTAGCCTTCTTTGTATGAAGTTGCTTGCAAGTGTTCTTGGGCTGCAGTAGTCACCCACAATCTGGTGGATACTAAGTTTCTTTTCAAAATAAGAAAAGAAGAAAAAGCTTCTAAATTTGACTGCATTTTTTGTATGTATATAACATGATATCTTTGCCTATTGTTAACTGATTTTAATGATTCTTTATTTAATAAATAAACAATACCTCAAGGTTGGTCCAATATGAATTCAAAGTAAAAATTCTAAGGGTGAAATTTTTAATGTGACTATTTAGACAAAATTCTAGTTGTTACCTTGAGGTTATATCACAACCAGCTTAGTCTTCTCAAAAGGATAAAATAAGATTAAAAAAGTTTCAGATTTCAAACTACTAACAATAATGAAATAAATTTGACATAAATTAATAGCTAACGAAGTTCAGGCGGCTCAAGACACAATTATTATGTGTACAATTATTATGCTTTTCAGTTCTTTAAAATCAGTTGTTACTTTTTAAAGTTATTTTTTTTATTTCAATTATAAATAAAGAATATCTACTAACTTTTATCTTTTAGTGTTACAAATAACTTTATCTAATTTATGTTCTTTCTTATTGATACATATGTTTAAGTTGTATTACTGCTTGACCAAGCCAATAGTATTCTTTACTGCTTAATCTAGCCAATATTTTTTTCTTTAAAAATTAAATAATAAAAACGAGGTGGAACATGGCCATGTCCCCATGTTTCTACCATACAAAGAATGGGTTTGGGTGTGTATATTATGTTTGTTTGATAAGATGTACTGCTAGTTAATGTGAATGGCACATAATGTAGTTACATAATTGTATGTTGTTTAGAATAAGGGTGACAAACAAGCACACAGTCTACCCGATGATAAGTGAATGCTGTGGCCCATAAACATCTTCATCTATACTCAAAGAAGAATCAAACTGCAGATGCGTTGTCGCCCCTGAGGACTGAGCCTCATTTCAAGTAAAAGGGTCTCCAGTTCTCTATACTCACGGACGAAACACAGTAGCATTGAGCTGCTACTTTACGCTGGTATTCTGTGAGAGCGTGGTCCTTCCCTGCTCAAGCCAACCCATTCATGCTACAACCATAATATAGCTACAGCATGGCTCTACCACGTCAAAAAACTACAAATGTTGAATATAATGCTTAAATGTTATAAAATCTGACATATACTGTAAATGTGTGTAAGCACAGTACAATCCAATATAAAAATCAATCATTTATTTTACTGCATTAACTTTGGGTTTAATTGGGATTCAAATTTGGGATCTGCATTTATGTAACATAGGCGGGCATACTGACTACTAAACCATACAAATGTTAAATACAGGGTGGGCCATAAGTTTTTGCACTTTTGAAATGTCCATGGAAAAAAAAACTATACATTGTATTCAAATAAATGTTTATTTAAAATAAAAATATAAAAGGGAAGATTATTTCTTAAAAATAATATAGTCCAGGTGGCCACCATCTCGCCTTTCGAGGCATTACTGAAACCTGGCTGTAAAATTTTCGAAAACTCTTCAACACAGAGCGCTGGATATGTTACCCATTTCTTGACGAAATCCTTTAATTGGGGTATTGTTCTTGGTTTATTCACGTAGACTCGACTTTTAAGATAAACGATAGAAAGAAATCAGCTGGAGTGACGTCTGGAGGCCATGGAATGTCACCACTGTGCGAGATCAGTTTGTTAAGTAACAGTTCTTTAACCATGGGTAAACTCTCGTTGGATTTATGGCAGGTAGCGCCATCTTGCTGCATCCATGCTCGGTCGAGCCAACCCATTTGTGCATGCCATGCTGTTATAACCCTGAAATTGCTGTAACTGTGGTTGAAAAAAATCTCGTAGCATTTTCACATATTTTAAATAATACAGAGTTAACAGTCACAGAATCACCGTGTGCATTTTCTAAGAAGTACGGGCCAATTATGCCGTTTGAAGACATTGCCGCCCAAACTGTCACTTTTGGAGAATGCAAAGGTCGTTGATGTTTTAGTTTAGGGTTTTCTCTACTACAGAATCTGCAATTTTGTTTATTTTGCCCATTTAAGTGGAAATGGGCTTCATCCGAAAAGAAAATGTTATTGAAGTTGCTAAACCGCTCGAGCATCGTATCGACAAAGTTTTTCTTAAAATTAAATTGTTTTCTTTCAATTTTTGCACCAACTGTATCTTAAAGGGATGCAGTTGTAACTACGATTTCAATATTCAACACAAAGTCGTTTGGGGTATCGTCAAAGCCAAAGCATCTGAACGCTTGCGCGTAGACAATCTTGGGTTGTCCCACACAGACTCATTTACTTGCACCACGGTCTCTTCGCTCCTCCTGCTCCGTGGCCCTGTTTAATTATTATTAATGATGATCGAACCAGTTGTCTCGAAGTTTTTAACCCATGATTTAATTAAATTAACACCTGGGCACTGATTAATATCGTGTAACTGGTAATGCGATCGAAATAGGCGGCGAACAGCGACGTAAGAATCATTGTTTTTGTAAAATTGCTTTACACAGAATGTGCGTTGTTTTCTCGTAAAGCGATGCATTGTGACTAAATTTCCAAAAAGTGAGGAACCGCGCGTGAGTGGCCGCGACCTCTCCCCCACGCGGTATCCATGCTAGATCCATTACAAAAGTGCAATAATTTATGGCCCATCCTGTATAATTTTATGTTAATGAGGTTAAAAGACGAAAACAACTAGAATATTACTATTTTTTCTACATGTGCATGGTTATTAGAAAAAGTTGATTTATCTATGCCATTTAACTTTGTGATATTATTTTGCAGGATATTATATAGGAATAGGAGAAGATAAATACTATATACAATTGATAATTTAACACTGTTAAATAATATATTGATAATTTAAGATAATTCTTTACCATTTATTATTCTTTTGTCAATATCTCTTTCAAAATTATAAATTAAAACATTTTAGGTGTTGATACAGCAACAGCAAGCTAAAATCAATGAACTGGTCAGCAAAGCGCAAGTGGAGACCATCCAGATCATGGCTGAAGAAAATAACATCAATCTCAATGAACTAGACAGCATTTTGCAGCCTATAATAGACACATGTACTAAAGATAGCATTTCTTCAGGTAAATACTCTTGTTGAAAATCTTTCTCAAATATGTGAATACATTCCATTTTACTTAAATCTTTTAAACCTGTTGCCTCTGATCTGGTTATTTTGATATAGTCATATGAGATATCTTTTAAATGCCACGGGAATGTTATGGCATTTCCTAAGTAATTGCCATAGGATGATGGTATGCCATTGCCTTCGACAGAATAAAATTAATTGCTGCTTATCTATTTACTATCAAAATGAAAAATGTTGTTTTTTTTAAATATCAAAGTATAAATAGTCTAAAAATAAAGAATGTAATAGTTTAACAATTTTTGAATACTTGTAGGCAAACAAGTATTCAAAAATTGTTTGACTATTGGCTACTTCATGATGAGGGTTTTTATAAAATTTTAGTAATAATGTTCTTTTATTCTTTACCTTTATAGATTCTTTGGCTTTTTATTTGTGACAACCACAAAAGTAAAAAAATATATTATAACAATATACATTCATGTTTTGTTATAAAATCTGTTTTGTGATCTCTTGCTGTTCTTTAAAACTATTGAAAATAAATCTTATTAAAAACTTATATACTTTAAAGTAAGAGTGCTTCAAAGTACTAGACATATTAATAAAGTTACAAACATTATGTGAATATTTTAGGGAAAGGGTGGATTTTGCAACACGCAACCTCACATGATGCTGGCAAAGTGATATCACAGCATCTCCTTAGGAAGGTCACTCAACCTGGAGCTGCTTTCACACAAAAACTTCACATCATTTATCTCGTAAATGATGTCCTTCACCACTGGTTAGTATCTGCATATTACTACTGTGCATTCATTTTAAGGTCATCATTTTACTAACGTTAAATGTAGAAAAATAAGAAATTCATTTTTGCTTTATTACATATTCTATGCAGTTTACGAAGTCTCGAGACTAGTTTTGTTTATAGTTTTCAGTTATTACTGAATAATTATTATTCTATATCAGATATCATTATGAATTATGTTTAGGTAAATGTTAACATATTTAATTAGATATTTCACTTTCGTTTTTACTAACTATTTAAAAACATTTAAGTTTTAGTCAATTGTTTTATGTGTAAGGTTTAATTTTACAAATTAGTAATGATTTTATTACTAAATATTGTTTTTTGTAATTTAAATTATTTTTTCTTAAATATCCTGTCGCTTGCTGCAATTATCAAATCGGTGTCTATGATGCTCTTATTCCTAATTACAGTGCACGCAAAAACGCAGAAGATCTCAAGAAAAATTTGGAAAATGTGGTGGTTCCAATGTTTTGCAATGCCAGTATAGGTAACTTATTTATAATAATGTCCTCAAGATATAGGTCTCTTGTTCGATTGAGCATTTTCATCTTCAATTTAAAACATTCTTAGAACACCATCACCTATGGTTTGTGCCAGTCAGGTAACTTGCTTGAGTCTGCTGGCTTGTACGACAATTGTGTAAACATTTTACTGTTTCAGCGGTCACAGAGGAGCAGGAGGCGAAGTTAAACAAGTTGCTTCGCTTGTGGGAATCTAAGTCGAACTATTTCGAGTCAGCCGTCATTGAAAAAATGAAAAGCCCAACAAGCTCCTACCAAGAGTATCAGAACAACTTGATAGCGCAACACTCTAACGCCATCTCACATTTAACACAACAAACTAAATCCACCTTTGAAAAGTATGTATTTGTTATATTTCATTTACGGAAATAACATTATGGATCTATGTAAACTTGTTTGTCTATTTTCAGTTATCAGTCCCAGCATCAAGCATTTGTTGCTCACACAATGCAACAGATACAGCAACTGGAGATGCAAAAGCATGCCCTTGAATTGCAAAGTCAGGAACAAAATGAGAATATGCAACAGCAAAATATGGGACCATTTCATAACAATAATTTTAATGATCAAAGCTTTCCACAAATGGGAGGTTTTCATGATCAAAGCTATAATTCAAGCCACCAGCTGTATGGGAGTGAGAATGGAGATAACTATGCATCTAATAACAGTATGAGCGGAAATGAAAACAGTTATGATAGTCAAATGTTTGATCAAATAACGGGACATAAGAAAAATGATATTGAGGAACCAGATTTGTCAAATCTTCCAAATGTTAACTTCTCACAACCTCCCCCTGGTTTTACACCTCAAGAGAATCCGGCATTATTAGCATTCCAAAATGGTCTTCCAGATCTTAGTAAACCGCCACCTGGATTTATTCCATTCCCAGAAATAAACAATGAAGACTTAATGCCTTCCGTACCATATTTTGAATTGCCTGCAGGGTTGATGGTGCCTTTAATAATGGTAAGTGATTAATTTATATATTTTTGAACTACATACAGGCTGTCCCAGAAGTCTACGTCAAGCTGGAATCGGGTGATAGGTCAAGTCATAATAGTTAACAGAAAAATATAAAAAAAATCTTTGCTATGTATTTTAAAAATTACAGGCATTTATAAAAAATCGAGAAAATCTACAGCCTGTGACGGTCTTTTAACTCCTGTTGCTACAAATTTTAACTTTTTTTAATTTTCTTTTTATTATGTAATCCTGAATAATGCTTCTGAAAACTGTTGCTTAAAATTTACTGCCAACTGCTCCAGTCCAGAAGGAAATGCAATTTTTTTCCCAACCAAGCATTCAAAATTAATACTTTGCCCAGTTTTAAATGACTGTACTGAAAAAAATGTACTACACGAGTTTGGCAAGTAACTTTAAAAGTTGGCGCATTTAATAAGGATTCCAAAATGGTATAACACTTGCAAGATTATTTGTTAAATTATGGAAAAAACATTTTTTTTAAGAAACCCAGCTGTAAATTAATTTTCCTTACCTGTCTAAAATGATTTTTGTGTACCCCAAGGCTTTCCTCAAGCCTGTAACTTAAGATTCTAGTTTGAGTGAAACGGAGGGAACCAGTTGACGAAGTGTGAGTGAGACAGTTATCCTCTTTTCGGGTGGTCCAAAATCACCACGAGCCATAGTAATGTTGACTCAGTGTATTTGCTTTAAAATTAGGATTATCATTCTTTTTTAGCAAAGTTTTAAATTAATAAATTAAACATCGTTTATTTGAATGCTAAAATTTATTATACTCACAAAATGTCATAAATTAAACAAACAAAATGCTTTATTTAAAAATCAAGGATGGAACATTTACAGCAAATGAAAGATATCCAAATACACTGCACTAGTTGAAATCTCTAGCAGCTCAAAAGGACCGATTATTTGTCCATTCAAAATTCCGGTCCAAAGGTTAATCTTAAAGCGATACTGTGATCGATCTTCTCTCACCAAATTTGGACTTTCTACGTGCCACTTGTGTAAGTTATGCAGATTCATGTATCCATCTTTTTTAAATGTGGACTCATCCAACCATAAAATTTTTTCAAAGAATCGTGGATCTTCCCTGTTTCTTTCTAGGATTGTTTGACAAAAAGCAACCCGAGGCTCATAATCTCGGGGAAGAAGAGTTTGTACGTGGTATGGGTGAAACTCATTTTTTTGCAATATCCTCTGAGCTGCACTTTTGGGCACTCCAGTTCTTAATTCTATTGCACGCACTGAAGTACTCGGGTCTTCTTCGACAGCTTCTAGCACAACGTCCTCGTAAGGGAGGGAAGGTCTCCACTCACCATGTGCTTGGTTTGGGAGTCGGCCCTCGTAGAAGAGTAAATGGTGCACATTTAAAAAAACTCGATGATCCGGATGACGAGCAGCATTTGGGTACCTCTCACGGTAAAGTCTAACTGCAGCACTAGCGATGCATCTGCATTCCCCATAAATGAGGTGCACACTGTGCACACTATGCACCACGGGAAAGCAAAGGTCGTCTTAAAGAGAAACTAAACATGCCAAATTCAAATCACAAGCAATCAAAGTCAAAAAATCAAGTCCAATAAACGAAGCCAAATGTGGTTAGTACGAAATCAACACGAACGAATACAGAAAGATGCGCAGTAAACGAAGGAGCGTAACGTACTGAACTTAATTGTGTGTGCGACAGCGAAAAAGTAGCGTCACTATCTGTCTCGCTCAAACTACGTAAAATTACTCTCTCCGTCTTTGTCACGTTAGCGTCACTATCTGTCTCACTCACACTTCGTCAACTGGTTCCCTCCGTTTCACTCAAACTAGAATCTTAAGTAACAGGCTTGAGGAAAGGAAAATTAATTTACAGCTGGGTTTCTTTAAAAAAAAAATGTAATTTCCATAATTTAACAAATAATCTTGCAAGTGTTATACCATTTTGGAATCCTTATTAAATGCGCCAACTTTTAAAGTTACTTGTCAAACTCGTGTAGTACATTTTTTTCAGTACAGTCATTTAAAACTGGGCAAAGTATTAATTTTGAATACTTGGGTGGGAAAAAAATTGCATTTCCTTCTGGACTGGAGCAATTGTTGAAAAAAAAGTTAAAATTTGTAGCATCAGGAGTTAAAAAAGACCGTCACAGGCTGTAGATTTTCTCGATTTTTTTATAAATGCCTGTAATTTTTAAAATACATAGCAAAGATATTTTTAATATTTTTCTGTTAACTATTGTGACTTGAGCTATCACCCGATTCCGGCTTGACGTCCACTTCTGGGACAACCTGTATAGTATAAATTTTAAAAGATATAAAATATTATGACAATAATTACATGCACACAGCATTGCTTTCTGAGGTTTAAAAATGTTATTGCTTGTTAAATGTTTCAATTCTTGTTATGATATTCAAAATAATAATCACAATACAATTTGCCTACATATGTCCCACTAATGCGCACAAGCCTCTCATTTCTAAGAAGGTTAAGGAGCGATCTGCCCACAGGGCTGTTCCAGAACGTTATCACGGACTTCACATGTCCTCAAAACATTTTATTCCTCAGACTGCAGGTTTCCTCACGACCTTTTCTCCCAGCGCCGAGCATGTGGTAAATTACCACTTATAATCAGCAGGGATCAAACCCATGTTGCGCGATTACTGTGAAATTTACAGCGTGATTAGTTCTTCAACTTACCATAGCTGTTTTAAATTTTATTATATTTATTAATGTCTATTTTATAGCTCGAAGAAGATAGATACAGACCTTTGGATCCTGCAAAAATTCGTCTACCTCCACCAGCTCCTCCAAATGATAGGTTACTTGCAGCTGTTGACGCTTTTTATGCATCGCCCAATCATGAGCGCCCCAGAGATAAGTAAGTTTAATAATTTATATCTTTTAAGTCATTGTCATACAAGAAACCCTTAAGTTCAGTCTTTATGCTCTATTGTATTACAGTATTATAACTGTTAGTTTTTGACTGCATAAGGAAGTATGCAAAAGTAAAGGAGTGTATTCTTTGATATACTTCGTCTTTTTATAAGATAAAAAATGTTAAAACATATTTTTTGCCATTTTTCTTTATTTAAAATTGAGAAGCAACAATTTATTTAAATTTTTTATATATATTATATACACACTATCATTAAGAAGAACGTTTATAATTGTGAGGTACAATAAGCCATTTATAGCAATTAGACACAATGTGTACCTCCCACTTTTTAAATAATAATACTAAATCAGACAAGTTACATAGTATACTTTCATTAAAATTATAATTTATAACAAACAAAGTTAGTGGTCATCTACTAAGTTGAACCCTATCTCATTCATAAAACTAATTGAAATGTATCAATGATCTTATTTTCAAGAAATAAATATATTATTAACTTTGGCTTTGGTGTGTCCACAAACAGGCTAGTAATTTCAATGAAAAAGTATATTCTGTTAACACTACTGTGTAATTTACGGCGAGCACTTGCTTAGGTGAAAAAAGTAATTCATAATAAAGTATTCTATTTATGTGTAACCACATATTTTTGTCAATTAGCAGCAGTGCACTCACTGCTGTAGAAACGATTGAAAGCTCTCTGTAGCACAGTGGCTATGCATGAAAATCGCCTCCACGATATAGGATAAAATTTTAGTATGGGGTAAAAAGAAAAAGGAACCAGTATAATGGCCATGGCCTTTTAGCCACTACGTATTCAATAATTCTTTAGATCTAGGAAAATTGCATGATTGTTTCATAAAGTTTCATGTTTTCATTTTTAAACATTATAGTGAGGGTTGGGAAAAACTGGGGCTTTATGAGTACTACAAAGCCAAAAACGCGGCAAGGAAGCGCAAAGAAGAAGATATCGCCCAAGGAATGAGGGAGCGTTCAAAATCTCCAAGCCCAATACCTAAAGACCTACAGAAACAACCTACTCCACCTGGAAGGAGATACAGGTAAGGGAAGTAAGGATTATAGCAAAAATATTTGATGATAATATCACAGTTTAAATACAACAGTTTACAAACGCCTTTGACGTCAGTCCATGTAGGTATTTACGCTGTCCTGTGCAAATATGCTATGGTTGTCAAAAAACTGGGAATGAAATAATTATGGATATTATTATACTCATAATAATTTATTAAGATTATGTCCATACTTACAGGTTATTTATTGAACATTTTTATTGTTACAAGAAATGTAGTACATTGCATACATTTTTATTACTACGAGAAAACGCTGTTGTTGGTGGTGTTTGATACACTGCCAAATATTTTGTGACACTTTCTTTTTAAAGATGTTTTCAGTTTTCGATTGTTAAATTTAATTCTGTAGTGTAACTTGCACTCGGATGAATAATTTAATAAAAAAAAGAGAGCGTGATTTAAATTCAACTTTATTTAGTAACTCATATATCTATGACAGTAATTCACCTATATATTTATTCTATTCTATAAAAATTACGTATCACATTGTTTGTTCATGATGAACTCTGAAACCACTCAATAGATTTTGATGAAATTTTGTAAATGTGTATTGCTTGCTGCAACTTGAGAGATAGGATAGTTTTTATCCCGATAAGTGACCCTCAATATTTTTTTTGCGAATTTAAATATTTTTTTAACGGACAAAGGGTCGTCGGAAAGGGAAGAACAAAGTCGGCCTGGCCAGCTTGTATGAGTATTATATTTTTTTAACTTCTTATAACCTTATAAAAGATATGACATTACAAGATCAGTGCCATAAAATCAACACAGATTCTATCTTTACTCATATTATACATAGAAACATCATAACATAGAATTAAGTTGTATATGCAAATGACGTATGACAAGGGTAATTGATTTTCAAAAAATTAAAAATTACTACACTGCCAGGTGGTTTAATGGTGGCTAGAACCGAACGTCACAAGACACCTCGCATCTTGAATACTTCTCCATTTATAAATTTTACTGGCATTTACTCGCAGTTTTGAGTTCTTTTTTCGATATACACAAAGTGCAATACTCCGAATAGATAAATTCCTTTTTTACTTATAATGTGAAATGTAAAAACTTGGCATAACTTAAATAAAAATTAAAAAAACCCCCGAAACAAAACCGAGCTGATGATCTTCAAACGGCTGAACAGATTTTCTTAAAACATAGCTAAGAACACGCTCGATTAAAACACCTTTCAAACGAAAAACACTTAAAATCAAATTCGGTTCCTCCTAAACAGGAGCTATTATGATGCCACAGACAAACACACAGATACACACTAAAAACTTATAACATCCCTCTGTTTTCGTCGGAGGTTAAAAAGAGCCTGTACTATCTTACCTGGCGGTGAGATGTGATGGCACGCAGATTGTACATGCACAAGGTTCATATACCAAATAACCTCAAGTGATTAATTAATTTCTGTATTATACAGGGTTATTTTTCGAAGAGTAGCCAAATTTTAAACTTAAGTTCAAATATATAAATAATGATATACCATTATTGCAGTTTTTGAAAATACGAGTAACTAAGGCTTCTACTTTTATTTGAAATTATCCCAAATTTAATGTGATTAATGGGGAACAACGTTTTTGCCTACCGATCATGTGTGCATGCGCAGTAAAATCAGTTAAAATAATGCATTACCACGCATTTTGAATTTAAAAGATAAAAAGGACAGAACGTTTACTTCCTCTACAAATTTTATTATTGGTTATTGCAAAATAACTCTGTATATTTAAATTGCATTCCATGCCTTCTATAGAGGGTTTTATGGTTGTAATAAATAGTGTATAAATTCTTAGTTTTGCATTTTCAATTTTATAAAAAGTACTATCTCTATCCATATAAAATAATACATGAGTCAGTTAGTGTTTACAAAACATGTTTTTGGTTATTGATATGAATGATAAAAATAATGCAAATTGGTTTATGGACAATAAACCACTTTGTTGCTTATTAAAAAAGTATGGCTGTTATTTTGTGTTGAGTGATGATATTAAATCTAAATTGTCTGTTTTAATGTAATTTGTCATAATTTTCATATTTAAAGGTCAAAGAGCAAGACTCCTGAGAAATTATCGCCAGCAAAGTCAAAGTCAAGATCACCGTCGCCACGACGGAAACAAACCTCATGGAGAAGGGAAAGAGACAGGGACAGTAAGTAAAAAAAGTAGTGTTATCTAATATATAAAAATTGATTTTTGTTTGTTCGTATTTTATGCGTTGCCATACCGTTCATCAGATTGCGACAACTTTGTCAACTTATTGCTTGAACTTGCGCGAATGTTAGGCATAGTAAGATTAACTTACAGTAGGTGGCGCGTATCGCACGGACAAATTTATTTGAAAGTTATATATCATTCAATTTCAATGAATGTATTATCATTCCTAATTAAACAATATAACCCTTCCAAAATTGAAACGATATTTCCACAATTATTTATTCTGTGGCAGCAACGCGTCGGGTACCAGCTAGTGATATATAAGAAAATCTACTAAGGCTTGTTACATCACTCAGCTCTCTTTAGTCAGTCTCTTGAATGTCTGCATTTAATGATGTACCCATTTCATTGGCTACATACATAATTGATTACTACTACGTGTTCATTTCATGAATGCCGTTACCTCCCGCCGCACTCCCTCATACCGCGCCTCAAGCGTTGCCCTTATAGTACCGATAGCAACGCTGAAATATATCTACGTCCATTGTTTGTGCTCCCGTGCGATCTCTAGTTTGTTACTGTTTTTGTTACTGTTGAGTTTTTGTTTCTGTTGACTTTTTACATTCGTAAATTTGCGATAAACACAGAATGGAGTGATGGCAGTGATACAGAAACGAACGATTTCGATAATTTACTGATATCGAAATTATGGATGCGTAAATATCTACCTACCAGTTTCTGTTCGCGGCTTAGTAAATAATTCATTTAAAATGTATAATACAACTATAATAAAAATATTTTATTTTATCGGACATGTTTCTATTCTGTGTTATTATTTTACTTTACTAACTAAATAAATTATTCAATAATATGCATTTTATCAACTTGCTTGCTCTCCATTTCTCTGTATAGGGCAACAAACTAAAAATCGTACTTCTTACAATTGAAACACGGTTATAGTTTTGTCTACGGTACCGTCAGCTGTGACGTCATAACGGTCGACGACGGCAAACTCGAAATGAACGCGTAGTACCACTGTAAGAGCTGTTACAAATGTAAACAAAGGTGTTTAAAAAAACACGTAAACGGGCTATAAAATTGCATTTTGCTAGAAATTTCGCTGAAAACTATAGCTGGACAACATTGACAGCGATAGATTTGATGCAATATTATTGTGCAAAACCTTGCAGAGTAAATTCCGGCAATGTTCCTTGAACATAAACATGAAGCAATAGACTAAGCAACATTGCACTGCATCGTGCGACGTAGAAAACAATTTGACGGTTATATTTGCAGCTAGAAAACCACAAAACTTGTCCATTCATGAGTGCTTTATAATAATAATAAAAGGTGTTTTTGTATCGATTATTTTAGATCGTCGACGGTCACGGTCCAGATCGCGGTCGCGGTCACGAAGCAAATCCCGAGAGCGAGAGCGAGAGCGAGACCGAGATCGCCCCCGAGACTCACCTCCTAGATCGCGACGCGTCGAACGTTCCAGATCACCAACTCCACCTAGTTTCCTGTTAGCTTCTTATTTAATATTATTTTAAATAGTATCACGAAATATTGCCATAACTGTATTACTGTAACTCAGGTTTCCTCACGATTATGTTTTCTAAAGATAAGTTTTGCAGTAAAATACTGCATGAAGATAACCATAACTATTTAACATTCACAAGTCAATATATAATAAATCAAATTTACTGTTTTTAGCACTGCCTCATTTCAAACATCATCTAGTGGTTTGGACCCCACTAACAAAGGCCACCAGTTGCTGCAGAAGATGGGCTGGAGCGCTGGCGGGTTAGGTGCCTCTGGACAAGGCATCGCAGAGCCCATCAGTGGAGGCACAGTTCGAGACAAACAAGATCAATATAAAGGTAAATACTAACAATTTTTGTGACTAAAAAAGTTGTACCTGCGACATCTGGATCTCTCCAAGGCAATGACTGTGTTCATCACAATACATTAATCAGGAAACAGCATTATACGCTACTTTTAAAAAATATTATGCTTAAGACAATATTATTTCTTAAGTAACATATATAACTCAGTCTTTATCATGGTATGAGCTCCTTTGCGGGTCGTTAGTATCAATGGGTGTTCCTCAGGGCGCAATTATTGGCTTATTCCTGTTTTTTAATCTATATTAATGACTTTTCTACTTTGTAGGATTATATCCATGATATAATATCATTTGCTGATGATACCTTATAAATTTTCAACTTAGATTGCAATTATTAAGTAATGGCGATGTGATTAATTCTCTATCGAAATTAGTACATTAGTTTAACAATTAATTTAAACTTTAGGCAACAAAAAAAATATAAAATTTACAATACTCGTACCTAATTTTAAACATTTGTATACCAGTGTGCTTTTAAATGGGGAGAATTTGAGTCCTGTGGAATTTGGTCCTGTTTCTTGTTATTACTACTAACGCAAAGTACTAATGATGCCTTAATGTATTTAAATTAGCAAGCTTACTTAATTCTGTAGCATAGACACTGTTCAAAAGATAAGAAGTCTTATTCTATTAAAAATATTTTTTCTGTAGGTGTTGGCGTAAATCTGAATGACCCGTATGAAAATTTTAGAAAAAACAAAGGTGCAGCATTTATTACACGAATGAAGGAAAGAGCACTTGAACGATCATCGTGATTGATTATAGACTATGTATTTTAATGTATAAAATGGCGAATGTTTGTGTGGCTGGGATATGATTTATTTTATCTAAATCATCTTAAATAAAGCTATGAAATTTTTATCAATGACTTTTTATTTAATACAATATACCATACTTATAATTCAAAGTCATCTTCATAATTATCTTTGAATTCAGAAAGCTTATCTAAACGCTCCTTAAATTCGGCTTCTTCGCAGCCTTCTTCCAGAAACTTGTGTAATTTAGCAAATTTTATTCTGCTCACTTCCCTGTGTAGTTTTTCAATCATGTCAGATAAAAAGGTTCCATTATGGTACCCTGCTAAAACAGGACAACTCTCAACTTTCATTGGATTACTTTCATTAGAAATAAACCCATATTTATTTAAGCTCTTTGAGAATATTTGTGGATATGGTGTTTTTAATTCTAAGGGCTGTTCACATACTGTTACATTTGTAGCGGAAAGAAAATTATTTGCTTGAAAATATAATTCAAACATTTCTTTAACATTATTGCACTTATAAGCTGGCAAATTCATTTGCTCTTTTGCTTCTTTCATTGGTGCTTTCAAATAATTTTCTGGTATTCCTCTAACAGTGATAAGCTGAAAAATTTTATCTGTAGCAATTTTACAACTGGGTGTTATGGGTGTGTAAATAGGTTTTGTGTTAGTATTTAAATATTCTATTAAATATTGTGATTCATTCATGGCGAACGGAAGTGCAAGTGAAGCTGCAGCCATCTTTCTGCCAAAACCTGTCATATCGGTACATACATCTGATAATGTATAAAAATTACTTTTATGTCTATATTTCTGACTAAGTGTGTCTATGGCAGATGCTAAAATAGCAGATGAGTGATAATACAATTCTGAATTATAGTTGAGGTACTCAAATGCTCTTACATTACCAGGTTTTCTCCATCCTTTATCTCCAGTACAAAGGGGAACAAAAAATGTGGCATGCTGGGATAGCTCTTCAATAGAAAAAGCTATGTTTACTAATCTTATTGTATCCTTTATATTAGATATGTCCCTTTCCTCTTGTGTTGTGGGATTATTATCAGAAAAGTAAGAAGCAATTATTGGATGAGCCAGTATTGGTTTAGAATATTCATCAACCAGATGTTCAATGCTGCTTAGAGCAAGTCCTGAAAAACCATCTGTGCAATCAAAATTCACTTGAAAACCTTGCATGCTATCACATTCCTCAACATATTTACGGATCTTATCTGAGAATGTTTCACCGAATTCCTGTTTCCATATTGATTTTCCAGTGTGGTAAAGATCAAAACTTTCCTAAAATAAATACTTTAATCAAATATAAAAATATCAAAATTATTATTTATGCTTTAGTTTTAACATCTAAATATTATGTTGTAATTTATTTTATTGCTTTATTGTTATACAGCACAATAGGCTTGCTTGGTGTGTAAATAGTTGTCTACCATAGTAAAGTAGATACACCAGAAGTAGTAAACCATTTTTCAGACACTTTCAAACAAAATATGATAATGTTCTCATAAGATAATATTTTAAAACATTCTACACCTTTTCCACAGAGGAATGAAGTAATTTAGATATTTTAGATATCCTTTTAATTTAATTTATAAATAAATAATGTCACAAGGTAAAAGGATAAAGCTTCATTTGTAGTTGACCAGACATTACAACAGAACTTGATTAATAAATAAAAATAAATTGAAATTACTATGTATATTTTAAAATTAAATAAACCTTTCATAAAATAGTGTGGTGTTAGTTTGTACTAATTCTATTTTAACTTACAGTTTTATCATTAAACATAATCGCACATCCTCTAAAAACCAGTCACATTACAAAAAAAATGGTGTTTTGAGTTATAAATGCAGTTTTATCCCGCTTTCGATTCTCTATTTATGAATAAAACCGCCATAACAGTAGTGTGACAAAATGCTACTAGATGGTGCAAGTGTCAGTTTTCTCGGGAATGCGAATGCGCCTCGCCCGCTCGCCAAATGTGACGCATCAAAGCTTGCGGCGAGTGAACGTGTGTTAGTGCTCGTGAAAACTGTCATAAGCTGTCTTAGGACTATATTTCGGGTAAGTTAATTTGAAGTTCTATTAAATGCATGAGTAAAAAACTGTCATATAACATAATATACAGTTTAGTTCATTCTTAATTAAATAAAATTTAAAAATAGTATCTAAAAAAGTGTCACATCACAGTTTATGACGTTGTTTTTCTTAACTTTATCCTTTTTTCGTGTTTTGACCTGACGAAAATATAGATCTATAGTGATTGACATACAACCATATTATGGGTTATATCCATTTTGTATCCAGATTTATGTCAGTTTAACAGTTTAATCACTACTTTAAATGCATTAAATATGAGACAACATTGATATCCCCGTAAATTTTCTTTCAGAACATAGAGATGGCTGACAAATTTAAAGAAAGTCGGGCTAAAAAGATATTGCAATAATCAAAATATTGAAGATAAAGAAAATTATGATAACAGTAGCAAAGGTAAGCTGGTATAGAAAAAAGTTTGGTAATTTTTGAAGTGAGCTATAAAACTTTGATTTATGTATTTACCTAAACCGAAATGTTTTCGCAATAAAAAGTTTGTATATTATTATAAAGCACTATTATTGACGTGAAAACGTCTTATAAATTGGTTTGCCGGGTGACACTTCAAAAACTTTACGCTCCGCTCACGTTATGCGCTATGAGAGCTGAGAGGCACGTCCTTCCTAGGCATGGTTAGCCCGCCTAAGAGCAGAGAGACAGACATAATAAAATTATTTCCTCAAAGTCGTTGTCAAAACTTTCGTATACCGACTTTACAGGCAACTAATTTTTTTTGCAGAGAATCAAGTCATTACGCCAATAATTGAAAACTCAGAGAATGTTGAGATAATAAAAGAAAACTATTCAAGTTGTTTGGGTGAGTTTTTTGTAAATTGTTTAAAACCTTACTTCACCTCTTTATACAGCTTCTTGTTTACATAACTTTTTTTATTTCAGAGAAATCAGTTGAAAATGCGACTTTTGAAGGTTGGAACTACACTGAAACATTTTCGCTTTGCAGTTACAACCCTCCTGAAAACATATCTACCCATGCCACCTCCGCTAATGAATCCTTTTCGGCGGAAGACGACGATGATTCAGTGAAGGAACTGGTAAGGAAAAGTAAATCTAGATCTTCCAGTAAATCATCTAATTCTTCCAGCGGATCTTCAAGCTCGTCTAGCAGTTCATCTAGAAGCCCCTTGTTTGTTTCTTCGAAAAAGACTACTCTCACACCAGTAAGTACCGATAGCCCGTTAGTGTCAGATGATTAAAACCATATTGAACCACCACCAATCCTACAATGTGCACAGACAAATGAAGACGAAGTAGCTGAAAACAATACTAGTTTGACTGTAGAACAAGACAAAGAAAGGGAAGAAACGTATAGCAAGGGTAGATGACTGGCTAGCCAACAAAGCAAAGAAATTGCGTAATACTGGTCAAGCTTATGTTTCGCGATCAAAAACAAAAAAATCTGTTGCAGCACGTGCTATGAAACAACCTTGCGGGGATAAATGCAAAATGCAATGTTCTTCTAAAATGGAAGACGATCAGAGAAGAAAGATTTTTTCTAAATATTGGGAACTAGGTGATTTACTTTGCAAAGAAACTATAAATAGCTGTACAAAACCTATTATGCCTGCAATTCGTTTTTCTGGTAAACAGAAACCCCAAGGTTATAATAACGCATTTTATTTTATTGTCAAAAATGAACAAATACGGGTGTGTAAGAAGATTTTTATGGCGACATTGGATGTGAATGACCGTGTTATAAGAACTGTATTTCGTAATAGAGAATTGGGTTTTGTTGAAATTGATAAAAGAGGCAAACATGGCCATCACAAAAAAGTTGATGAATCGATTAAGGAATCAGTTAGACAACACATAAATTCTATACCACGAATAGAGTCATTACATCAGAAAAAATTCTAGTCGGGAGTTCATTGATGGTGGTAAATGTATAGCAGATTTACATGCAGATTATAAAAGTAATTGTTTGGAACAAGGAGTCTCAGCTGCGAACTACGAAATGTACGCCAAAATTTTCAATCAGGAGTTCAACACAAGTTTCTTTATCCCTAAAAAAGACTGTTGTGAGTTGTGTGTAAGCTTTAAAAATGCGGATGAATATGGAAAGGAGAAGTTGAGCGAAAAATACTGGTCACATTTAGATGAAAAGGAACGGTCTAGAATTGAAAAGAAAACGATAAGGTTAAAGCGAGCACTGACTACATTGTCGCTGTGTATGATCTTCAAGCAGTCCTTCAAAGTCCAAAAGGAGATGTTTCGGTTTTTTATTATAAATCAAAGTTAAATAACGTGAATTTCACTATAAGCGAACTTGGATCTGATCACACCGAATGCTACTTGTGGCATGAAGGTGAAGCTAATCGAGGAGCAGACGAGATTGGATCTTGTGTACTTAAATTTATTGACAAAGTTATGGCAAGTTACAGCGGCTCAGGGATTGAATTCGTATTTTTCTCGGACAGCAAAAAAATAAATTTATTTTTTCTATGTACACATTCGCTTTGATGAAGCATATCAATATAAAATCAATAATTCACAAATACCTTATAACCGGCCACACCCAAAATGAAGGGGATGCAGCACATTCCACAATAGAAAAAGCTATCAAGAAAAACTTCAGATCTGGACCCACATTTATGTCCCCAGCCAGTATGCTCAAATAATATAAAATGCCAGAAAAAAAGGCAATCCATACAATGTTAATGAAATGTGCTACAAAGATTTTTTTTTCGATGAAAAGTTTAGCTGATGATATAGGCTTTAATGCAAAAAATTTGAAGACAGCTGAAATAAAAGTTTTGAGGATGATTCAGGGCGAGCCCACTAAAGTTTTCATTAAACATTCTTATAAAGACTCGGATTTTCAAGAAATCCAAATCACTAGAAAACAATTAAACGCTCAAGACATTCAAATTAAACCAGCATACAGATGCAAACCTAAAATAAAAGAAAATAAAAAGAAGGACCTTATAAGTTTAGTCAACAGTAACCACATTCCAAATTTCTATGCCTCTTTTTATAACAGTCTGTAATTCTAAATAACAATTGGGTACTGGCAGTGTATACATACAGACTCACTTTAATTTCTATGTTTAAGATGATTGATTTTATGTGATGAAGACTGAAATTAGTATAAGAAAAAACATTTTTAAGTGATTTTTGAAGTTCCTGTTAGATTTAAAAAGATAAAGTTCATAGTTTAAGAACTATTGTAATAAAGATTTTTATTTGTACATGTTGAATTATTATTAGTTATAACACCACCCTAATGTAAAAAAGTGTCATATTTTGGGATCATTTACAATTATTAAAAAAAACATTTATACTTGCAATTGCTGTCCTAACTTTAATTTTCCTAAAAAAGCTTATTAAATTTTACATCAAATAAAATTATAAGCAAAAAAATATCAGCCACCCTGAGGTGACTACATCGTATATACAAAACTTAAAATGGCTATTTCTCAAAACCTGTTTTTTAGTGATGTGACAGTTTTTTAGAGGATGTGTGATATATAAATAACATAGTTATTTTGCACTATTCAATAGGATATCCACTACCTCATATCATCCCATGAGAGTTGTAAGAGGCGACAGAGAGAAATAAATCAGGAGATGGGCAGCACTTCCTAATAACAACTAAAAACAAAAAACTGAATGGCAACCATGGCAAATATGAGGCAATCTATGGGGTGGCCTATGTTCAACAGTGGACTGTAACGGTAAAATGATACAAGAAGAATCATTGTGGCAGAAAATTGTACTAATATTTAACATCATAACACCAGCTTTTTTAAGTTCACAGCTGGACATAGCCTTGTCTAAGAGAATTACTGCCAATTACTTTGAGAATGTGCCGATTACTGCCCATACTCACCTCAATGGGCAAGCATGTTGTTGAACGAAGAATAACTTCAACCTGGTGATAGATTTTCCAATCATCACTCAATGAAATTTGGGTTCAGCATTTTTAGACGAAATTGTGGAAGGCTGATTCACACAGTGCACACAGTAGAAGTTAAGTTATTTTTGTAAAAATAATTATATATTAAACATTCATTATCATTATTCATTGATCAGAAGTGTCATAATTTGTCATACACTGCTCAGCGGAATTGGATTCATCGATTGATTTATTGGTCGAAGTTGCAAGTTAACTAGTCGAACAATTTTTCATAGTTGTACTCGTCAACAACTTTGAGCGAAGTGTTCAACAATGATCTTTTCTTTAATAAGATGTCAGTGAACTCCATTTTGATGAGGTTCAGTGCCTTTGTCAGCATCAGCCTTGTGAAAACTACAGAGATGTGAATTGAGATCAATAAATGTGGTGCATATTTTTAATTACACACTGGTAAGAATTTCTTAGTATTTCGATGTTTCAAGGGACCAGAAAAAAAGGAGCTGGATAAGTATGTAGAGGGTCTTTTGTACAAAGCCTTCATGGTGCAAGAGGAAACAATCCACATTCTACCATTCTACTTTTAATCAACTAACGTAATTGTCCAGCAGTTTCCAGCTACAGAGCTAAGTTCCTCAGATTGTCAAGGTTGTTCGAGTAGCTCAGGAAGCTCAGATAATATTTCATTTCTGCCAACAGAGTGGACACCACCCCACTCAATTAATCAATCAACCAATAGAATAGTTCTATGTATTGTTCCACTTTATGTTTTTGTTTCTAAAATTGTTTATCTTAAGTTATATTATAATTAGCGACATCTAAAGAAGTAGTGTTCTGGTGTGTAAAATTAATTTTCTATAACATTTTTCTTCTGGCTTTATATAGTATGTAGGCATAAATATTAACATTATTAACATAGTTATTAAGTAAAATTGTTACTAATATACTTACACTTAATATGGACTAATGATGTCTGAAATAATGTTATTATTATTATTATTTAGAATTCTACAGCACAATTTCATTTGTGATTTTGGTCTTTATCTATGAACAATAATGCTCTGAATGCCCATTATCTAACATGACATAAGGTGACTATATTTAAACATGGTTATATATTTAAAAAAATAATTCATTCCACATTCCCTTGCAACGAAATAAGTCATTCTGTGATGTTTTGTAGGTTATTAGCAGAAAACAATATTGGGAGTTCACACCTTACACACTGCAAAAAAGCTGCATCTCCAGCAGGGGACCTTCCATTGTTTTGTTTTTTAAGTCAAAACTGATTTTTAAATTGCAATTTTATAAATGCACAAAAAATGTCCCCTCTTTCGCCTCACCCTCCTCGTTCCTCAGAATACCAGTGATACCCACATTACATACTTACATTTTCAGTTTCATGCTGATAATCCTTTATAATATTAATCGATCTGGAATGTAGTCTAGTGTATAAGTAATCTGTCCATGTACTGATATCATTTTCTAGAGTATATTTTTTTGAAATTACATCAGTTGCAGCCTTTGTGTCAATATCTCTTAGGAATTCGTTTTTTTCTGCTTCAGGTTCTTGAATTTTTTCAATTGCATTCCAATGAAAATCTTCTTGTATATTTTCATCAGGTAAACCGCCACTGGCAGGTAAAGTCTTTAAGGAAGCTTTTAAGTCAGCCAATAGCAATCTAGGTGTATAAGTAACCTCCCCTTTGGTATTTTGCCCCTCTCGATATAAGATATCGGTGTTACATTCACTTTTCTTGGTACCCGTATAATCAAAACCAAGTTCCTGTATATTCCAAAAATGTGCACCTACGTAATTTGAATAATGACCAAGTTGGAGAGTCAGTATTTCACGGGTAGACATAGTTTGATTTTGTTTGAGTGCATACAAATACTATATTAAAATTATATTTAAAATGTATTTCTCGTAAAATAAACAGCCACACAATGTTAATTTCAATTATTCAAATTTGACAAGATGCTTGTTGTTGTTGTTGTTTTTATTATTCGCTCGAGAGAGCAGGCAAAGGAACTAAACCATACAGCCTTGTCTTTTTTATTTTGAATATATAGAATTTTAAGGTGTAAAGGCCGGAACCAAGTCTTATTTTTCTTCTTTCCGTCTCTTCAAAACCCATAAAGGCCGAAGCCAAGTCTTATTTTCTTTAATTCTTCATATTTTCAAAAACCGTAAAGGCTAAAGCCAAGTCTTCTTTATATTACAATCTTTGTATCAATTTCAATACAATGACAAGAAAAGAAACAGGGATTTTTTTTATAACTGGCTTTACGGCTTTGGATTTTAGCTCTTCTGCGCCTGAAGTTACAATGTATAATTATCCTTCATAGTAAACTGCTTCACAATATGTTGATGCGTCACATTGTGCTGTGCAGCCCTTGGGAGATTTTGACGGCAACTTGAACCAGCAGACAGCTGACAGTTGGCGATGGTATCTCAAGGCGCCTAAGCAGACAGACACCTTATCTTGAGAATCACATCACCATCAGAGCACTTGTTTCACCGTTTCCACTAATAGTTCACATGCGCAGACACTTAATACACAAAATCGCACCACTTTTACATATCAAAATCCAATTCAAACCATTATTTAAACAATAATACAGGAGCAGCAAACCGCCGCCGGTCAAGTTCCCGCCAAAACCCCTTGACAAGATGCAAGATGACAAGCACAGACCACAGAGTACCTTGTAGCCTTGTACCTTTGTATAAACGACAAGCTGGATTCTCCCGACATTTTAAATGATCTCCAGGCTCCCGACAAAACTAAAAATCTCCAGACAAACAGCTTCTCGGAAAGTTAACGTATGGTAAGGCCACACATCTCACTCCGCGCTTTAGGCATGAAAATATACCTACGCTCCGCGGCCGCCTACAAGAGGCTAAGTCAGCGAGGTTGTCACCAAGCGCGGTCGCAGCCTGAATTTTTGCAGGGGGTCACTGATAATAAAATATGTCGAGTAAATACGACTTCATTGCACAATACACAATTTTATTGCACATATTATAAAACAAATGGAAGTGATAATATTTGACACGTCTGGGGCTATCTCTGGATGAATATTTAGAAGAGCTAAACCTGTCAGCCTCTCTTCTAACATGTTTGCTCTGAACCAAGTTTTTACCACTTATATCTATGGTTTTTACACGCCTTAGCGTAGAACATGATCTCTCTGATGTCGCACCGCTTATAGGAAGAGTTGCCAGAATTTTCAGCAAATTCTATATTATATTTGGGTAGAGATCATCGTCGCAAACTTCGATTGTAGAAACCACACACTTAGGAAATTTTGTATCAGTATTTTCTTTGAGCTCCCGTTTCCACTTTGAAATCCATAGCTGATACTCTGTAACGAGAGTGGCAGCAGGAACACTCAAGAAATGGGAATAATATTCTGATACTTTCTTCACATTAAGAAGTTTTTTGTTTATTTTGTAAATTTTTAGATTTTTCAATATGACGTGCACGATTTGGGGGTCATGTCCACTGTGACCCCTTCGGAACGCGCCTGGTTGTCACGCGCGCGCTCGTGTTGGCGCGCACCTTACGTTATCAAAAAAGTATTTTTTTCTTATAAGTATTTAGGCAGTTTTGATATTTATTATTGAGTTTTTATTTAAGTAATGGCCACTCAAAACCCAAAAGGTACTGCATAGCATACGGGTTCTTAAATAACAATTTTATTATATATTAAGGGTTGTCGACTTTTCATTTTTTACTGTTCCTAAGGATATCGAAGGGTAAGATATTACTATTTATAGGTAGATCTTGATAATTAGATACCTAGTTACTGACGCCATAGTTACAGATTTATTATTTGATAAGCGACCCGATCACAGCGTCGCAGTTTTCGATTTTTTCGCGTATAATGCCAATGACCTTAAAAAAGATTTAGTGTAAGTAGACCTCCCAGTACTATTGACTGCCTACTAATGCAAGATCACCATATACTGGATATAAGTTTAGCACTTGGTCGATAAAAGAAAGAGATTGAAAATAGCGGCGCTTCTCATTGCCACTCTTTCATTAATAATGCCGTCGCGTATCGCATGTTTGTTAATAGCAAAAAATGGGAAACAGACAAGTGATGGCTCCGTGACGGGAACATCCAGACCCGTGTTCTGGGTCTGGATGTTTGTCCTTGTGAAATCTATGTATGAAAACTGCTCCCGCGATACAGGAGAAAATCCTAGTGTAGAGGTAACGTTTTTTAAAAAGAGAGGAAGAGAGACAAGTAATGAAATTAAATTATTTTTACAACCGACTTCAATATTAATACGCATTATTAAGTGCAACTAATTTTTACGGATTCTATCGCGTTCTTTACAGCACCCATGGTCGCGGGGGGGACTGAGGTGTTTGACGTCCCGATGTCTGATGATGTTTGTGTACCTACCTGCAGTTTTCGAATATTAATTTTTGGTCCCATCTACGCAGAATGAGCTTACAGTATCTTGAAGTCGTGCGGTGGTATACTTGGGCTTGGATTTAATTTTATTAATTATAGAATCCCAAGCAGATGGCAGCACCCATCTATCTTCTCTATTGAAATTAGGATGTTTTTTAATTAAGATAGCCTTGCGAATCACCTTGGTAGGAATCGGTGTTCTTTTGCGAGGGTTTGTGGTCTATCAAATCTAATGTAATGGCGGGGACGATCTTGAACATGTTCACAAACTGCAGACTTCCCGGAACGTCGGTGCTTCAAGTCAGCTATATGTTCTTTTACGCGGGTTTTTATAGATCTTTTTGTTTGTCCTATGTAAGAGAGACTACATTCACAATCCAGCTTGTACACTCCTGCATCTTGTAGAGGGATATGACACTTGACGGATGGTAAAAATTGACTAATCTTAATGATTTCTTATATTTACGCGTACACTACACATTGTAAACGTCGGGAATTAAAAAGATAAATTAAACGCGATAGAATCCGTAAAAATTAGGTTCATTTAATGTGTAGTCTTCGCGTAAATATAAGAAGTCATTACGCATTATTAAGGATAACTCCAAAACTACTGGTCAGATCTTGATCACATTTATAAGGGATATATAAATTATAAGCACCAGCTTTCAAATAAAACAAGAATCATCAAAATCGGTTCACCTAGAAAAAAGTTCTAAGGTAACACACATAAAAAAACAGTCGAATTGAGTAATTCCTCCTTTTTTAAAGTCGGTTAAAATGGTAAGTAGGTAAATTATATGAGTTTCTTTTTTTTTTATAGGAGAGGGGGCAAACGAGCATGCGGCTCACCTGATGGTAAGTGACTACCGCCGCCCATGAACAACTGCAACACCAGGGGAACCAGAGGAATTGCAGATGCGTTGCCGGCCTTTTAAAAGGTAGGCTCTTTTCTTGAGGTCCCTAAGTCGTATCGGTCCGGAAAAATCGCTGGTGGTAAATTATTCCACAAGGAAGTTGTGCGAGGAAGAAAACATCTTCTAAATCGCACAGTGGTGGACCGCCAATCATCCAGATGGTGTGGATGGTATCGGGAGTTCTGCCGCGATGTGCGTTCGTGAAATTTGGCGGCTGGGATTAATCCGAACAATTCCTCAGAGCACTCCCCGTGGTAAATGCGAAAGAAAATGCAAAGAGATGCAACATCTCTTCGCAGCGCCAATGAATCGAGCCGATCGGAAAGGACTCGGTCGTTGACGATTCGAGCCGCTCTGCGCTGGATGCGGTCAAGTGGAAGGAGCTGGCACTGGGGAGCCCCAGCCCAGAGATGGGAACAGTATTCCATGTGAGGCCGAACCTGTGCCTTGTAAAGTTGCAGGCGTTGTGCCGGCATGAAATACTGTCCCGCTCTGCTGAGCACGCCAAGCTTTTAGAGGCCAATTTGGCCTTCTCTTCAAGTGACCGCGAAACTGCGTCACTCGATATGTCAACACCGAGTTCCGATACTGGCTGAGGCAACAAAGTGCCTTGAAACTGAGGAGATACGACAAAGGGTTCTTTTAGCGGTAAACGCGCAAACTTGTGTCTTCTGAGGATTAAACTGGACTAGATTTAGTCGCCCCAATCCGAGACTTTGTTTAGCAAAGACTCGACTTCAGACACAAGTTTGTCCCGGTACTCGGCGACGTTTTCCCGAGAAATATTTGCACGGCCGGCGTATAGAGCATCACCAGTGCTATCATCCGCATAGCAATGAATGCTACCAGTTTGCAACATATCATTGATATGCAGAAGAAACAGCGTTGGTGACAGCACGCAGCCTTGTGGAACACCAGCGTTAATAGGCTTGTAGTCGGAGCATGCACCGTCTACAACGACCTTGATGCTCCGATCTGCAAGAAAGCTGGTGATCCAATTGCACAATTTCTCGGGAAGCCCATAGGAAGGAGCTTCGTAAGAAGCGCTTTGTGCCAAACCCGATCGAAAGCCTTCGCAATGTCCAAACTAACGGCCAATGCCTCCCCCTTGGACTCTACTGCCTCCGCCCATCTATGAGTCAGGTAGACCAGAAGATCACCAGCTGATCGACCCCGACGAAAACCGTATTGGCGGTCACTAATCAGCTGATGATCCTCAAGGTACCGCATGAGCTGGCAGTTTATAATGGATTCCATTATTTTGGAGAACAAGGGGGTGATGGCGATAGGCCTGTAGTTGGACGGGTCTGAGCGGTCGCCTTTTTTAGGGATCGGTTGGACAAAAGCTGTCTTCCATGATTTCAAAGACGTTCACGTTGTTATAATGTTAATTTTTCTCGATGTTGCATATTAACCTTGCTCACATTGAACAATAATGGTCTTATTATCAGCAAACTACTAATACATTGCATAACAGCTCGGTGTATTCTACCATCCCTAGAGTATTTATAAACAAGCTATGCTTATAAATACTCTTAGCTACTACCAACTAATATCAAAGGATTCAATTTGTTTTCTCACAACACCTAACCCTACAGTAAGAGCGGCCTTAACAAAGACGCGTAATGGGCTAAGTGATACAGACTCTCGCATGCGGACGTAAGGTGCATTTTGATTTAATACGCGCGCCGCATTAATTTTTTTTCGACGATTTAATCGGTAGGCTATTTTAAGAAAGGTCTTTTCCGAGGCGTGCAAAGTATTATGAACATTAGCGACGTTGTAAGTAGGTTTAAACTCGGAAGTTTGCTATCAGAGAGTGATTCTTCTGTTCTTGTGCTATTATTTATTCTGTGGTATGGCCTGATTCAATAAAAGCTGAGTTAGTAATTAGATTGAACTGTGAAGTAAATTGTTTGAATTTTAAATCTTTTCTGAATACTACTAAAGGGTCCAAAGTGGTGGACTATAGTAAAGTCTAATGGCAAATACATGTGGCAACCTAAAAATTTAATGTTTCTACTTAAATTACTTTTGTTTAAAGATCTTTTTGTGGCCTCTTACTGAAAAAATAAACACTTTATTTTTCATATTTATTTCCAAAATCCCGACATTTTCAAGATTTGTCCAGATATTTTGTTCTTCCGATCAGGCAAACCTACGATACCTACTATACTCTTTGCTAAGCTTGGGCATGAAATATCGAAATTTTTCCATAAAGTTATCGATATTTGTAATCGCGATATATCGATATTTAGATTTTGACGTTAGAGTATCGAGTTCGTATCAAATTCGATATATTTTTAACGCAACACTGGTTTCGTATTTAACGTTGCTAGCTTGAATGCTGCCCGCTGTGGGTTGACCACAAAGGTATATACATATAATACATTAAACTCAAACATTATTGAAAATAATATTTTCTTCATGTGTAATACTACATACGAATTTTGAATGTTTTTGGAATATGTATGAATAATCATAAGAAAACTGACGATATATCGATATATTTCACTCGATAATTATCGATACTGATTAAGAATATCGATACGTTAAATATCGATATATATTTTTCACTTGCCCATCCCTACTCTTTGCTCAAAAGAAAGACGAGGATATAAAATTAAAACTCAATACTAGGGATGACCGATATTCATCGATGGTAGATAAACATCGATGTTGAGCGGGAAAACCAGAAGACATCGTTGTTTTTACATCGATGTTAAGTCCTCGAAAACATCGACATATCGATATTACAGATAATAACGGAACTTCGATATACTCTAGGCCATTAGAAACCATTACTTTTATTTCAGGTTCTAGGATCCACCTATCCAAAGTTGAAGAAAGTAGCCGTTAAACATTTTTGCTTCACAGCGACTTCATTAGGATTGAGACCTTTTTCAAAAGTTGGTCAACATCTGTATTAACAAACGAACATATTAAAAGGAAAACTTCTGACAAAAGTTACTTTTTGCAGTGTACTTGAAAATACAGGAAAAGTTTTTTTTTTATAATTACCGTAATAAATATATTTAATATAATTAAAAATTAATCCTAGATCCTAAGTTACTCCTTATAAGTATTGTATATAATTTCATATGCATTTAGTAAAAAGCTGTTATTTTGACATTACAAACAGACACTTCAATTTTATTTATTTGTATAGATACGAGCTAGTTATGAGTTCAATACATTAAACCCAACTAAAAATAGTTTACACATATAACATGTCGTATCTAAAAATCAAAGAAAAAGAGGACTTGCCTTAATGATCTATATAAAATATACATTATAGGAATGTCATACGCTTCTTTACAGAAATAAAAATAGTATATATGTTTCTTTCTAACGTATGTGATTCTGCTAGTGTAAAAAGAGAAAACCTTATTTTGTCAATTTTCTATACTTGCAATACTGAAATATGACATCACATAATGCCCGCCCATCGGCCGATTCGCTATTTTATTTTAGTTTCTGGTTCTGAGTATTAAGATTACGGAGCCTTGGTTCCGCTCAATCGCTTATTCAATACGAGCTGTATTGAAGTTGCGTAAGTCCCGCCGCATGCATTTGAAGATCTGTCTGTTCAGTTGCCTGTATGCTGTCAAATCTGCTGAATACTTCACCTTCATTTCTCGTCTAACAGCCATAAGATTAAGAGTGTGATCGGCAAGTTTTTGTGTTCTTCTGCGACGGGTCTTGCAGAACTTAGCTCCGACCACATGGACAGTTTCCACAAGCTTGTCATTCATATCGTTCACTGCATTGCAATCTTCTAGGCACTGAAAACGGTTTTGTAACTCGAGCTGAAATGTTTCGGGACTTTGGATTATAGATTTTGGATTATAGATCTGGATAGAGCACGAGGGGAACGGAGCGTTCACTTCATTAGACGAGACCTCCCCAACTGAACGTTTAGGTCCAGTGTGCCTCTAACCATTCGGTGATCGCTATCAGTTTTCACCCTCGCGATTACTGAGACATCACTGAACAGTTGCCGTCTAGTCGTCATAATGAAGTCAATCTCATTTTTTGTCGAACCGTCGGGGCTCGACCAGGTCCACTTCCTGGTCGAGCCCCCTCGTGGGACCGCTTCTGGAAGAAAGAGTTCATCATAAAGAGTCCCTCTTTCTCCATGAAGTCGGCCAGCTGCTGGCCCCTTGGGTTCCGTTGCCCCATTCCATATTTCCCAAACTTCAGCTCACTGTTCTCTCTTGTGCCTAGTTTTGCGTTGAAGTCTCCCATTAACACTGTATAGTGGGATTTGGAGGATGCATGGCTCTAGAGATATCCTCATACATTTCCTCCACCTCCTCATTGGGATATGCCGAGGTTGGTGCGTAAACCTGTGTAACCTTCAGCGAATACCGTTTGGTGATTCTAAGTATAAGGTGCGCAACCCTCGTCGACACACTCACAATTTTACAACGTTGTTAACGAGAGACTTCTGGACGATAAACCCGATAACCTCCTTGGGAAATATGGTCGCCCTCCTGGTGATAGAACAAGTTGCCGGATTCGAGGATTACCGTGTCCTCCCCCTCTCTTCGGACCGTAGCCAGGATTAGTGGAGCCGCCGGGGACTGGGGGCCGTCTCTTCGTAACTTTCATTATAGGGCAACCCCCCCCGGGTTGCCATAGTTGTCACGCTGGCGAGCGGGTTGGCAACCTCAGTTTTTTTATTGTACTATCTCTCCTCTTTTATTGTACTATTGTTTGTATCCTAGTCCTACCTCTTTCCCACTGTCGCCTCTTACGACGCCCACGGGAAGATATGGGGTAGTGGAAAAATCAAATGCTTGAATGCGGAAGCTTGATGATTTCAGAAACATTTTACAAGACCTGAAAAAGGAATTATATAAATAACTTAATAAATACAAAAAGTTTGAAAGTTCTCCCAATAAATCCATAATATCCATTTCTGTTGTTTTATTTTGTCATTAATCGATGTAGTTTTGAATTCTTTGTAATTTCAGTTTATTTTAATTGTTTCCTTGTAAATATAGCTTAAAGCACTGTTTTCCCTCTAGCTTGGTTATCAGCTTGCGCAGTTATATTATTACTATACCTCCAAATCGCTCGCGTCGGACGGATCTCCATTACTGCTGCGCGTATTTAATAAATTCGCAAAACAGCTTCTTATAGAACAATATCAGTTCCTTAAAGCTGGCACAGCCATGATGGCACAATCGGCTAAAAAAATATGAAAAATCATGCTCTAATTAGTTTCTAATTAGTTGCCATAATCAGAAATTTTTTTGCTTTTTTTTTGTTAATGAATTGAGCGGCTGTGCCTAGCATAAATATTATCCCTTCAGAACGAACTGTACCAAGCGTGCGTTATCATAAAAAAAATCTAGCGCGCGTGGCATTTCGTCACATGAGTAAAGTACGGTTTCTTTACTCATGTGATTTCGTTTTACTGTCCCGAAACGGTCTCGATTGCATCGCCGGTCTCGGAGAGGATAGTGACGTGTTTTTAAGTGTTCAAGATGTACATGACGATTGTGGACGGCAACGGTCGACGTAAGTATATTTTATTCAAGTTTAAAGTTGTGTTGTATCAATTGTTTGTATTTAAATATTTATTTTAGTTATTTACTTACAGTAATAATTAAAATATATATTTGAAATTAAAAATATTAGACTTCGTAACAGGTCCACAATATTAAAACGCACGATCGTGCGTTGTCGTTTTCATTTGTAATCAGAAGACGTAAAATTCATATAATTAGGACTTGTAATATTTTCAACAGGGCGGCTTTTAGACGACGATTTGTTCTGCCTGTTCGTGTTCCACGACTCCTGGATGAAGATCCTGTACAAGAGACACCCAGTGACATTGTTTTTGCCTTCCTTCGTAAAGCACGATCGTGCGTTACAACTAGTGTTGCCTAAAATCGGTCTTGGTCTTGTTCTTGCAGTTTTGCAAGACCAAGACCAAGACCAACTCCCGCCTAATTTTAGCAAGACCAAGACCAAGACTGACCGTGCAAGATTTGAGCAAGAACAAGACTAAGCCTGCGAGACTCTTGCGTCTTGCAGTTAGGACTGAGTGTCGTTTCAGGGAGTATAGGAGTCTTTTAGGAGAAATTTGGAAAATTGGACTTATGCGCATTACGAACAATATCATAAACATACATAGCGAATGAAAACATAAATTAAAAGAAAAAAGAGTGCATCCCTAGTTTTGACCATCGGCACTTTGATAGTGCGCGGCCTCTTATTGTCGGCATCATCAAAGGTCAGATCATGCAGCTATTCGGAAGTACAAGGTCAAGATACACGCGCCGGCGGCTTCTATTGATATCGCATACAATCGTCGCCGCCGCGCCGCACGCACAACATTTGACACTGTTTGATTGCTGCCACAGAGTACATGTTCCAAAGAATAAAATAAGTTTCCGGGTGCTCAGAATGGACACGAATACATTATTCTGATCTCGCAAGGAATATTGTAATTAGAGAATGGTAAGGATAGGTAGATATCATAATAATTTATTCTAGTAAGTAATTATTATAACATTAACTATATGGGTTTATAATAATTACTTACTATTATTATTATTACCTAATAGATAAACATGTTCAATAAGTTCACTGCAAAGCTCGATTTTTGGAAGTGGGTGTTTTTAAAACACAAAGTGCTCGAATATGTCGTCACCCATTTGATAAATATTGTAGATACTTTTAACCATAGATTTAGTATACTTACGTTAGATTGGCAATGTAAAAGAGAAAGGGCATAGCATATGCTTACGTTAGAACGAGATAGAATGGCTAGACCATACACATACACGCTATAAGCCTATACCAGGCTGGCATCAACCGTTAACGAAAGAAATCCCGCTTATTTTCGCGATATCTTTGATTTTTGAAGTATTAATAAGTGTTTAAAAGGTGTGATTAAATATGGTGACGTGTGCAATACCTGAATGCAGTTCGTCGAGAAAATAAAATCCACAAAATTATACATTTCACACATAAGTACAATTAAAATATTTAGCACTCTACATGCAATATTTTAGAACTGGTACAAATGTTTTATACACAAACGGATAGGGGAAAATATCGCATTTTATTACGATAATGCTCTAAATGCGTAAAAATTATATTAAAAATAATAACAAATACGTGAATTCCCGCTATTTCTGATCTAATTTTTGTAGAGATTGACAATATCAATATCATCTTATCGATAATATGTTTCTAACAGGCAAAGGCATATCTCTGGGTGCAGCCTCTTTACCTTCGTAATTTTTTAAATTTTCTATTTTTAATTAGGGTTTCGTAGCCAAATGGCATTATAGTAAATACTTTAATGAGATAATTTAAACTCTTATAATGTTTCAGATTTCCAAAAAATATTGAGGTTAAACAAAAATGGTTAAAAATAATAAATAGAGAAGACTGGGTTCCCAAAAAATATTCAACTATATGTAACAAGCACTTACTTAGTAAAGCTGCGTTCTGGTTTAACACCCGCATTATTTATGCCCGTGCGTAGTTCCTTGTTATGTATTTTAGTGTACATATGTTTACTTTGTTTACGCATGTTCAAATGTGTACAACTTGTTGTCGTCATCCTTGATGTATATTTTTTAATAAAACGAAAGTAACAAAGGAACTTACAGTAACACTTGATGGTAAAAAGCTACTGCAGTACATGGTCACCACAGTCAGCTTCAAACAAAGAAAGCTACAAATATGTTTTCACTCCTGAGGACTAAGCTAAAATGCCTTACAGTTAATAATTATACAGGTTCTCTATACACAACAGGCCGGAACGCAGCGGTGTAAGCACTGCTGTTTATTTCTGTTTATCCCTCTCAAGACGTTTATGAGATAGGTATTCGTTCTGAACGAATTTTCCGAAAACATATGAAAGGAAAAATTGTAAACGAAAATATGTTTCGAAAATTAGTAAACGAATACCTTGTGTCCTGCAAAAAAAAATTTTTACATACTTGACATACATATGTATGATTCGCCAGCAATATCAAACCATAAACACTTAAGTATTAAATTAATAATCGAAATTTATTTCATTATTAGATTGAAGTATGAAGCAAAATTGCAAAATACCTCTAAGGAGAGCTTACGACATTTTTACAATAAATTAATTATTTTTGGTGGAAAATCACAAACTTTTGTTTGTAGTTTTATTTTTATGCCCTCAAACATAAAAATGTTCATTTTATGACACGGACACAGCACTTTGTATCGATAAATTGAAGTTGATGCATGGCGCAGCACTATTCGTCTCGCACACATGCACATTTTACTCACACCGGTACATTTCGTTTTTGGTCTCGCCCTAATCACTCCATCGCCAATCTAATGTATACTATATCTATGCTTTTAACACACTTGAAACGTGTAAAAATTTTCTACAATGCTAATCGAATAATATAAAAAGCGTGCAATAAGGTCTATGTACTACTTAGGAGCCCGAGTATCTCTGAGAGAACTGTTTAAAGAAATTGATATCTTGACTGTTGCATCACAATATCCTTTTCAAATATCATGTATGTACGACAAAACATTCACATACATGTAAAGAATAGTGATTTGCACAATTTTAATAGTAGAAATAAAAATAAATCACATTACCTGCTTTCCGGTTACACAAAGTATACAATTCATTCTTGGGTAGCGATATACGCTTTTATAACAAGATTCCAAAAGTAAGGTGAAAAATCTTTCACCTTTTCAATTTAAGTCGCACATTAAAGCTTGTTTAGCTAAAAAAGCATATTATTCTGTAAATGATTATCTCAATGACAAAAATGCTTGGAACTGACCTCTCGTACTACACAGGTAGTACGAGAGGTACCAATATATTATAAATATATAATAGAAATTTCTAGTTAGTCCTGTGACTAACTAGAAATTTCTATACCGATTTGGTATCTACATATACATTTGACATTTTATGTTTGACTCCCGTGGCCGTGGGACACGGTGGATAGCTCAGTTGGTTAGAGCATCGGCACGTATCGCTTAGGTCGTGGGTTCAAACCCCATCCGATGTGAGTTGATTTTTCGAATTTCTCATTAAATGTTTAGACATTTATTAATTTGGTTGGTCTTTACTATGGCTATGTTAATTCAATCTCAAAATGTACCTACTCTGTTAAGTTGTTCTAAGATCTAAAGTAACGTTTAATAAATAGCAATAGGCTAATAGGTAATTGCGAGATTTGCGAGACTCTTGCTGCAAGATCAAGACCAAGACCAAGACTGGGAGCGCAATAACAAGACCAAGACCAAGACTGGCTAAATCTCGTCTTGTTCTTGCATTTGGGCAACACTAGTAACAACACTTGAAAACGGCAACGCACGTACGTGCGGAGGGGCCCTGGCTGGGTACGCAGGGGGTGGAATTTTTTAATTATTTTTCCCAGCACTTAAGACCTCAGCGAACTCAAATAAGTCAACAATTACATCGAAAATAAAAATATTTTTTGTCGTTCTGAAAGGATTATGACACAGCCATAGTCGAAATACTGCTAAAAACACTATGCGATGTACGGTGGTATCACAGACTAAGTATATGCTAAATTCTTTCATAAATATATATGTGCCTATTGAGATCATGAAGTTGTGGCTGTGCTAGATTAATAGTAAACAGCACAGCCGAAAAGTTATGGCTCAATTCATTAATAAAAAAATGCAAAAAATGTCTGATTATGGCAACAAATTAGAGCATGATTTCCACATTTTTTTAGTCGATTGTGCCATCATGGCTGTGCCAGCTTTAAAGAACTAACAATATCATGCTTCATGCTGATAATATACATTCAGTCAAAAAAGTATCGGGAATGGATGATTTGTTTATGGTTCCAAATTCCAAATTCGTTTTTTGTTAGATTGGCACAACTGTTTTCCATTTTGGCGCGTAGTTTGAATTACATCCATTATTTAGATTAAATACAGTGCCGTTTTTAATTATATCATATCTAGTGTGTATTGCGAATTTTACAATGGACAAAACATCGAACAAAGAGTTTGTCTTGAATTTTGCATCGCCAATGGAATTTCGTGTTCGGAGTCACTGAAAATGTTACAGAAGGCTTACGGTGAATCGACTTTACCAAAAACACGTGTTTATAAGTGGTACAAAGCGTTCAAAAGCGGTCGAGATGTGATGGAAGATTTGCCTCGCTCTGGTAGGCCATCAACGTCTGCAACTGAAGTTAACATCGCAAAAGTGAAGGAAATTAGTGACTGAAAATCCTCATTCAAGTTTGAGAGAGATAGCAGCCGAACTATCTGTGCCTCACGAGTCGATCCGTACCATTTTAAATAACCACTTGGGTATGAAACATGTTGCCGCTCGGCTATCTCAAAAGACCTGTATTTTCTCTAAAAACTCAATCGCATAAGAGTCGCTGAGGACATGCTAGAACGAGTCAATTCCGACCCAACATTCATGAAACGCATTGTTACTGGTGACGAGATGTGGGTTTACGAGTTTGACATGCAAACTAGTTAACAAGCCTCGGAGTGGCGCCTTCCAACTGAACCGAAACCGAAAAAAACACGCCAAAGTCGATCAAAAGTCAAAGTCATTATGACTGTTTTCTTTGACTATTGCGGTACTGTGCACTCGGAATTCTTGCCGGGAGGTCAAACGGTAAATAAAGAATATTATTTGAGCGTTATGCGGCGTTTAAGAGAGGAAATTAGACGAAAAAGGTCAGATTAGTGGAAAGAAAATTCTTGGTTATGCACCACGGTAATGTGCCTTCGCACAAGGCCATCATTGTGAACGAATTTTTGACAAAAACTCAACAAATACCATCGAGCAACCACCTTATTCACCAGATATGGCTCCAGCCGACTTCTTTCTTTTTCCTAAACTCAAATTACCACTTCGTGGCACCCGTTTTCATTCGGTAGAAGGCATAAAGGAGAATTCGCAGTGAGAACTGAATTCAATTCCGGAAAAAGTGTTTTAAAAAATGTTTTTATGATTGGATTATTCGTTGAAGAAAGTGTATCGTTTCTGAAGGAGCATAATTTGAAGGTGATAAAATAAACTTGGATGAATAACTAACATTTTGTGTATTATTGATCTTTTCCCGGTACTTTCTTGACCAAAGAGTATAGTAACTGTTCTATACAGGAATTCTTGACAGAGTAGTAATACCTAGCTCATTTCAGAGCTGACTTTTCTATGTTTCACGAGACGTCGAGTGTAGCTACAGGATCCTAGAAATCGGTTTCAAATAAATATTAATAATTATAAATATTTCATCATCATCATCATCATCATTACAGCCCTTCACAAGTCCACTGCTGAACATAGGCCTCCCCCTAGGAATGCCATAAAGCACGGTCCATATACCAAAATGGTGTGTGTGTCATAATTCGGCGAGTTGTTCGTCCGATAATCTAAACGTGCCATAACAATTGCATTGCAATGAATGAACATGAACAGTCATGGACAGCGCTAGGCAATGGGCAGAGCTTACGCCATTTTAGTTTCTGTTTTGGCACGCGTTTGGATCATTTAGTTCATATCACAAACTATTCAATTCCTCTATATTTTTTTTAGGTCATTGATCGTATCCTTAGAGTGTAAATAAGCAAGATATAGAGCGCGCGTTTCGTTCATTGCCTATTATGCCAAGCGTAACCAGATATTCTATAGATACTGATACATAGTTAGAGCGGTTGAATAGTGATGCGCCAAGATTAATGCCTATACGTTATTGTACTTAAGTTATTTATTTAATTATGTAAGTATTTGTAAATATTACGTTGGTAGGTAATTATATGGTAGGTTTTAACATATCAATAAAACATAGGTACGAATTTATAAAACGTTGTTTATTAATAAAACACAAAAATATAATTAATTTACTACCCCTTAAAAGGAGATAACTTATTATATAGTATTAGTTTTGATTGCTTGATCGCAGTTTTACGTACAAGATCATACAATCTAATGTCAATATATTGTTTAATGACATCCATTAGTTTAAAAATATTTGAACATTTACATGTAATTACGTAGGTACTTATAAAAATAACTACCGAAGCTAGATTTTAATCTCTCTTACATAAGGTATTGCACCTCCAACCAGCTTGCGCAGTCCACCCTTGCTTTCAAATATGTACGAAGCACTAAAATAGATGAAACAAATGAAACTCCTGATATTGGGCTACCATTTGGGCCTTTTTATTGCTACCACCCATTCCTTTGCCACGGCTTTTCGTAAATCTAAAATTAGAAAAGTATTTTAACCGTATTTACATTTATTATGTACCTATAAAAAAGCTATTCAAATGTTTTATTTTAGACATTGATCTATATGGGTTAAAATTAGGAATAAAAAGGATCTTGACTTCTAATACTATAATTATATTATAATTATTACACTAGCACAACACTAGCTATAATTCGGGGAAAACCCTTAGCAAGAGGCGTGGGGCACGTGCTGTGTCGCCACGGCCGCTCGCCTCCCGCTACACCTTTGACACCCTAAGTAATTTTGTTAAAATCAGTGTTTTCTTATCGAAATATTACACACCGATAAAAATAAATATCATAGTTCTTCTTAGTTTGCTTTCCGTATTTTACAACTTGGCACTGGACATTTCACTATGGTAACTTACAATTCAAATAAATACCGTCGAGAGAAACAACTAACGCGCGTAACTAGTCGCTCTTGCCATTTCGAGTCTGTTCATACCCGTTCTTACTGTTCACACTCGTTAACGCACGCTCTATAGGTTTGCTTATAAATACACTAAGATCGTATCGATATGCTGCACAAAGAAAACGGTTTTTACAATAACATTCAATCGAGGTAAATCCAAACGCAACACAGCTAACGTAACTTTTCTTAACATAAAATCAAAAGAATTCCACAAAGCACGGTCCTGAGGCTGTGCCTGAGCATCCATCGGCTTCCTGCATGTCTTACCAGTTCGTCACTCCATCGAGTGGGGACGCCCTTCACTTCGCCTATAAGTACGAGGCTGCCACTCAAGAAATTTGCTTCTCCATCGGTTGTCGGTTCTTCGAGCTATATGGCCGGCCCATTGCCACTTCAGCTTACTAATTCGTTGGGCTATGTCGGTTACTCTGGTTCTACGGCGGATATCCTCAATTCTAAGTTTATTACACAGAGGAACCCCGAGCACAGCCCTCTCCATAGCTCGCTGAGCAACCTTGAGCTCCTTTATACGGCCAGCAGTGAAGGACCACTTCGGATTATTTATCCCAGGTAAACATACTCGTCAACAACTTCGAGTTTAGTGCTCCCAACAACTACCGGCATAGGTGTGACATGGACGTTACGCCTGTCTGTAATTGGATAGGTTTCCTACTCTGGTTCTGTACTCGGATAGCCATCGTAACTCTACTGTACAAACACTTCAGCACTTCGATATACCGACAGTCAACTTGGCACCACTGAAAGGACTGCAGTACCCGTCAAATTTCCATAATCCACGTAGCCAAGACAAAGTGGCAGATTGTACGCTTCGGACTTGCTCTTGAATCGTTACTCACACTTGCGTGTCGCTCCAACAATGACGTGTGCTGCTGCCCATAGAACCTCTCAATCTCGCTTAAAATCTCAGGTGTCCCGGAAACGATGCTGCCACATTCGGTCTTCAGCTTCAATAGTTGGTTCTTTCTGGCAGACAGATCTCGGACAAAGACTTTAGAGCCCTGGTTCCGCTCGATCGCTTATCGGTTCATTAGGTTTCTTTCAGTGAGCTCGTGTGGTACCCAAATATAAAGCATTTTTGTACAGCCAGACTTTTTCAAATGGGTCAAAACTGCTTTGTGGTCAACCCTCAATTCCTCAGCTATGTCGTAACTACTAACATGCCGATCTTGCTCCACTTTTTAAAAAATGGCATCGACTTTATACGTATGAGGGCGACCAGAGCGAGCTGCATCATTGACATCAAAATTCTCTGACTGAAAACGCTTGAATCAACTTTGTGCTACTCTTACTGACACTGCATTAGGTCCATAAAATGTATGTACACACACGTGAACATTTTGTGTCATCATGAGGCTCGAAAAGAGTTTATGGAAAAAGTTCATAAATTTACATATAAAAGTTATGAAATACCAAATTACTACACTTAAATAACTACTATGTAGAAAGAAACAAGGACATAGAAACACTCGAAATTTCATACAGAAAAGAAGTAAGGTGCTTTGGGGTAAATTCGACATATTTTCTGATTAGTTGATACGATGTATATTTAATAATTATTTTAAAAAAATCTATCCAAGTTTACAACCAACTCATGTCACTTTTATTTATTGAAATACATATCCTAATTATTTTGTTATTCATCTTAATAAAATGTCTTTGCATTGCGTAAATACGATCATTTAAAATTTGACATATTTTTCTTGTGAATAAGGTATAATTCCGATATAACGCGGGGTAAAACCGAAAATTCGGTAAAGTGGTCCTTTTTGACTTTCGACAGAAGGTTTGGATTTACTTTTCGTTCGTCTATACCCCTCTACAAAAAGCATTGCTACATACTTTATGTTTCTAATTGAACTATATTTTGCTCACTTGAATTTTCGGAATTACCCCACATAAAGTCCAGTGGTTCTAAACATTTAAGGCACCACCACGGCAGCGTACCTTGTGTTTCCGTAGTTGGACAGTTATTAGGCTAGTTAAAGAGGTTTCTTCAAACTTTTATAACAGGTAAGCGAGAATAAAAAAAATTTTTTTATACATTTCTTTACATATTTTTAATGAGTCATAGTATCCGAATTCGGGATTTTTCAAACCTTTAAAAACTCATAACTTTGAAAATATTAACTTTATCGTAAAACGTCATAGGACCTTTTTTATTTATATTTTGCCAAGAAATATTAAAAAAATATTGTTTATACTTTATTATTTTTCTTTATGCATTTTTAATGGGTCAAAATTATCCGAAATTGGGATTATCGTAAAAAGTCACGGGACTTTTTTTATTCGTATTTTATCTAAGAATATAAAAAAAATTGTCCCGTTTCAAAATAACAATTCCCTTCAATTGAAAAAAAAACCTTGGTTTAATCAATACCTATGACATGACAATTTGAAGGGAATCGCACAAAAAAATTTATGTGGTATAGTTTTCGGTATTCTTGCGCCTATTCCTCCTGGACTATGTCTATATATTTGGCATAGCGGTAGGTACGCCTTGCCCACTACCGTTGGTTAAATTCGCGAACGTGTTAAACTTATCTAAAATAACAATTTATGCGGACGAAACACATTTTGACAGCCACTGGAAACTACAATGGAAAAGTAATTCGATAGTTCATTAATTCGTAATTAACCCTATGGGGTATTTCCGAAAAAAACACAAAAACAATAGCTGGCTAATCCTAACCCATAAAATAAAGCTTTAAAAACGATTATCTGTCATATAATCAAACAATCACTAAGATTACTTAGCAAGTTCCTAAGATAATGAACGCGGGGTAAATCCGAAAAACCGAAAAGAGTTGAAAAAAGCTGTTTCCACCGAAAAGTTAAATTTGCACGCGCACTATTGAGACTAGATACCTGAAACGACTGCAGCGAGGGAGACAAATAAAATATCGTCTAGAAGAATGTTACCAGACCACAAAATATTGCCTAGTTAAGTCGTAATTTGTAAATATCGGAATTCCCCCATTTTCGTAATAACCCCAAAGCACCTTATATGGTATGATTATATCGATATCGTGATATATATCTACTAAATAAAAAAAATCAATCATAGGTATATACTTTATTACGCTATCTCTTACCAACGCCATTTTTGTTGAAAACAATTTCGCCGTAATATACACCATATATATAAATTATGCCATAAAACGTAAATTTCACACATTGGACCTTGTATATGAAAATTTGTGTTTTTACATATTTTAATAGTAATAACTCGCACTTTATACTTCATTTTCAGTTATTTCTGACTACTTTATTTCATATGTGAACGATAAGATATTTGAAATTATATATTTATAAATTGAATAAAATTGTTCTGAGAAAAATACAAGCAAAAAACTTTTAAAAACAGTTAATTACTTACGTTCTAATAAAAAAACTCACAGCAGACTTTCTTGTGGTGGCCTCTTACACTCGCGCACCGAAGGAAATGGAATGAACTAAACAAGATAATGATGGACGATATACATCGATGTATTAAAACACTCAATGTAAAGTATCGATTCATCGAATTAATCCGATGTCTTATTAATTCATCAACATCGAGTAAACATCGATGTTTTTTGTTCGATGCATCGAAGAGGCGAACCTGCTAGGATACCATTGTTTTCGCATGAGCGCCACTTTGCGAGAAGTCTTCAGTGCTTCGTACATTTTTGAAAGCAAAGGTAGACTGCGCAAGCTGGTTGGAGGTGCAATACCAGTGCTTAAATTTGAAGTAAGATTACACTTATTTTAAAGAGATTAAAAACTGGCTTCGGCAGTTATTTATGTAAGCACCTACGCAATTACGTGTAAATGTTCACGATTTTTAAAACTAATGGATGTCATAAACAATATTTTGACTTTAGATTGAAATATCTTGTACGTAAAACCAATCAAAACCACAATTATTTATAACTAGCTGTTCCCCGCGACTTCGCCCGCGTGTAATTCAGGTTTTTAATTTTTTTTTTGCGCGGAACCCTAATTATTTTTCTTAAATAAAAGTAGCCTGAGTTATTCCTTATAACATCAGCTACCTGCCAGTGAAAGTCCTGTCAAAATCGGTCCAGCCATTTCGGAGATAAGCCGGAACAAACAGATAGACAACATTTTTAAACTTAAAAAAATGTTTAAGAAATGTAAAAATAACAGCTTTTTACTAAATTTACATGAAGGTATATACGGTTCTTATAACAAAAACACAATTTTTTTAATTTTTGTCTGTCTGTCTGTTTGTTCCGGCTAATCTCCGAAACGGCTGGACCGATTTTGACGGGATAGAACTGGCAGATAGCTGATGTTATAAGGAGTAACTTAGGCTACTGTAATTTTAGAAAAAGAAATAGGGTTCCGCGCAAAGAACTTAAAACCCATGAAATCCAAACGTAATAAATTACACGCGGGCGAAGTCGCGGGGAACAGCTAGTCGTTTCATAAATTCGTACCTTTGTTTTATTGAGTTAAAACATACCTTATAATTATCGCTTACCTAATATTTACAAATACTTACATAATCAAATTAATAACTTAAGTACAACAACGTATAGGTGTCAATCTTGGCGCATCACTATTCAACCACTCTCAACTATGTATCAGTCATAGACTTAGAATATACTAGCGTATAGACCAACATAGTGTGCAAGGGAGAAGAAAATTCCTTATGGCAAAAATGCAAGATAGAAAAGGATACCAAATCTCATGACTCTGTAACCGATTTTGAATGACAGGTCGGCACAATTCGGCACGCAAGAAATAGCTCCGAGATATTTTGTAATTTTTTAAAGTATAATAGTGGTTATTTTTAGTAAGTAACTTTTTTCCAAAATGTTTAATTGTTCCGTGAGTGACTGTGCTGTTAATTATAGAAATAATCCTGATAATTTCACATATCACAGGTAAATTCTCAAGACGTCGTCAATGTTATGACGCGTTTATTTTTGGTTAAAATTTATGTTACATACTGTTTAAAATATAGAATATATTCAATTATTTTGTTAATTTTGATATTTTGCAAAGAAAAAAGTCACGTTGTTGATAATTTGCATGAATTTGGTGAATACATTTTTATACAAAATATTTTACATGTACGCAAGGGATTGACTCAACTGTATCAAAATTAATGTCGATATTTATCTTGAATGTTTATAATGAATCGATAGACTTGCCTACACAACAAGAAAATAAATCCTCGGTTTGCGTTCTAAAATGTAATTTTATTTTGCCGTTTTTCAAACAGATTCCCTCCGGATTCTCTCCGAAAAATATATATCATATGATGCTTTTCAATTGGTATGGTACACGAATTACATTTATAAAACATATAAAATATTTTTATAAATGTAATTCATTCATTTTAATTTTTATTGCACAAATACAATGTAAGCATATAAGCATTGATGATAATAGTTTCTAACATAGAATACTGTAATACCAGGGCGGCTGAAAATTACGCGGCCTTGGGTAGTTAACGATGAGTTACTAGTAGTAGTTACTCATGTCACTAGTTGCAACACTCAGTAGTATTATAGAAGCAATCACTAATTAAGTTTGCTCATAGTTTAATTATTTATTGAACAACAAACATCACCATGTCAGCCGAATCTGGAAATTCTCGAAATTTTTAACACTGATAAAATTCCTCGTAAAGAAGGAAAATACACCGAAAGACATTTTTGAAGAGATGTCATCGGTTCTTCAGGATTCTGCGCCTTCATATACGATCGATAAATAAAAAAAATGGGCCCGCAAATTTCAACAAGGACGAGAGAGCTGTGAAGACGACCCTCGCCCGGGCCGCCCTGTCACGGTACTGACCGAAGAAAACGTCCGAAAAGTCGAAAAAATCGTTCTGGCCGACCGAAGAACTAAATTGTGGCAGATTGCTAGAGAACTGCAGATTAGCAAAGAACGAGTTGGAGAATTTTTTTAATTACATGAACATTTGAAAAATTTGCGCGCGCTGGGTACCGAAAATGCTCACACCGCTCAACAAGCAACGTCAACTCGCAAGTTGCAAAGATTTTTTGGAGCTAGTCGGCGATAACAAGGAAGACATTTGGCAACGGATAGTCACCGTAGATGAAACATGGATTCGCCAGTATGATCCGGAGTCCAAACAAGAGTCCATGTAATGGATAAAAAAGGAGAAAGGTCGCTAAGAAATTCAAGCTGGAAAAGTCGGTATCCAAGCTAATGGCGACTGTTTTCTGGGATAGCGAGTGAATTTTGCTTATCGACTACCTACCCAGGGGAACCACGGTGAATGGCCAATATTACGCCAATTTATTGACTCAGGTTCGCGAGGCTATTGTACAGAAACGATGTGGGAAACTGACGCGCGGAGTGCTCTTTCTGCAAGACAACGCGTCCGTTCACACCGCACATGTTGCGAGGCAAGCCCTAAAAGACACAGGGTTCTCAGAGATTGATCACCTTACGTATAGCCCAGACCTAGCACCTAGCGATTTTTTCCTGTTTTCTACTTTGAAAAAGGACTTACGGGGCTGGAGATTTGCAGATGACAACGAAATGAAAGCTGCGGTTGATCGTCATTTTGAAGAGAAAGATACAGAATATTTTTTGGGTGGGTTAAAGGCATTGTATGCGAGATGTAAGAAATTTATTTCATTTGAGGGAGATTATATTGAAAAATAAAAAGTAGAAACCATATATTTTCTTTCATTAAGTACCTTAGGCCGCGGACTTATCAGCCTCCCCTCGTAAATATAGTATTCTATGGTTTCTAAGTATATCCACCTATTACCACAAGTATCTACTTTATTGGTCTTATGGTCGTAAGCACGACTGCTGATCATGTGGTCACGTGTTTGAGTCCCGGGTCGGGCCCAAATCAATTGTTGGGTTTTTCTGTCGAGAAATTTTCAGAAGCATCCTGGAGTTAGGAAGTTGGCGGTATTACATCCCCGTCGGAAAACACGTAAAACTGTTGGTCCTGCGCCTGATCTCTCTCCGGTCGTGTTGGATTGCCATCCCATCGAACTATGTGTGAGAGTAAAGGAATAAAGAGTGTATTTTTGTGCGCACACAATCGTGCACTATAACTGTCTTACGTAGATGGCTAGTCTCCGGTTAGACTGGTGCCCGTGATTGAAATTTGTTTGGAGGACATTCCTACAAATAAAGGACAAATATGTTGTATTCGCGTTAAATATTATATTACAATTAAAGTTGAAATCGCCATCTAGGGATTTAGGATTTAGGGAAATTTTGCCATGAATAGCCTTTTCTTGTTATTATTTTTTCCGATTCTAACACCATATTTAAGGCAAGTTTTATAATGCATATTTGATTTTTTTAATAATTCTATAAAAAAAAAAACATGTGTGCAGTTTACACTCGGTAGAAATGAAACCTTCAAATTAAATGAAATATAAAACAAAAACATTTCACAGCAAATGATTTATTTAATTTGATAATTTTCAACCACAAGTGCGGCATAAAATATAACATAAAAGTTTAATTTTAAAGCAAATAAATGTTACAATTCTCATTTTTAAACATGTCTAATCTAAATTTTAGTGTATTAAATCAAAAGAATATTTTCTTTCGACCAAAACTGCTTTGTAATAGCGACGTCTAATTCTATAGGTAAAATCATTTCGTCGAAAAAAAATTGATTGACTCCCAAAGTGGTCCGTGAAATGGACACTAGATGGCCTGAACCTAAACACGATTAATCTATACATATAATAAATCTGTCGAAAAGTCGTGTCTGTAATTCTAACATATTCTTGAAAAAACAAGTCCAGGGGACTAATTAAAGGGTTCTGAAGCCAAATTAGTGGTTTTTAGAATTTTTGTCTGTCTGTCTGTCTTTCTGTCTGTCTGTCTGTGTATTCCGGATTCACGCAAAAACTACTGGACCGATTTACATGAAATTTTGTATGTAGGTAGTTAGTAACCCGGGGCAACTTATAAGCTACTTTATACCCGATTACGGAACTTCGAAAAATGAAGGTTAAGTATTTTCCTTACATTAGATGTTAATTTTCTATTATATCTTAGTTATAGGCGGTATGACTGGTGTTTTTCAAATAAATACCATATTAATAAATAAAGATTAAAATATAGTTATAGCCTTGGTAAAATAATTTGAAACTACACTGATTTATTATCAAAACAGCGCCATCTGTCATCAAATGGAAAAAGTAGTATATTTTGCCTTCAGTTACATAGTTATAAAGTAAATAATAAAAATAACTTACAAAAATTAAAATAATTAGATTTTTAAAATTATTTAAAAATTCTAACGTTTAGTTTTTTAGTATTGTAGTTATTTTATTTTAAAAGTGTAATATTTTCAATAGATATGTGGCGGCGCTGTCGTCGCGCCACAAGCGAAATACATCGAAGCCTAAATCGCGCTATCAAAGTTCCGAATTAAAAACAGTATATTATAGAATAGCTCCGAACTACCACTTGGAGCGTTGGCCGCTCCCCGGGCAGAACACCTTGCCCGGCGGGAGATCTCCCCTTTTCCTTCCTCGGTCACAGTGGTGACCAACCGACGTGATGTGAACACGCAACCAACAACCTTCGGAAAACTACAATTTCAAGCCTTCGTCATTATTCTCAAGAACCCCTACCATTCACTCCGAAGAATCGTCTTCTGCAGTCTTCAGCTCCTACAAGCCAGTCCAACTTGTCTTCATCTCGACTCACCGCAGATTTATAAGGCAGACTTCTGGCACTTGTTCCGGCACATCGTTCTCACCGGCATCACTTGCAAGTGCGTAGTACGGCATGCATTGTAATATTAAATAAGCATTTTGGTGGCAATCCCTATTATACTTGGAGAATTCTGTGATGGATAAGAAGAGACAATTTAAAGGTCCACCACCAAAAAAAATTTAAATCACAAGATGACGACGATGACGATGAAATTCCTTGTACTTTTGACGATACTCTCGCAGGAATGGAGACAGAGTTTGATTCGGCGGAAATATTTGGTGAAGGTCCAGAAAATCAGTCTACGAACTACCACTCGGAGCGTTGGCCGCTTCCCGGGCAGAGAACACCTTGGCCGGCGGGAGATTTCCCCTTTTCCTTCCTCGGCCACAGATAAAAATGACGTATATCAAAAATATGAAAATTGATAAGGTTATTCTTAGAGTATTTATAATAGCTTGCTTTGCTTATTCAACAGTCTAAGAGATTTTTATATTGTTCGCTTCTATCGCTGATATTACTAGATAGTATAGTTTTGGCTTGCATTATTTCATCTAACAATAGCGCCATCTACTTACTTTTAAATAAACTAAAATGGTTAGTCAAGATAAAATTAAATAATAGAATGCTACTGAATATACGATGTAAATAATTGAAAATTCGTTCGTGGCGTCCTTGGACGTATAATTACTAGGTAGGTAGATGTGGTCAACAATCATGCAAAAGCTTAGTTTCAGTTTTTATGAATTGTATTTAAACAAATACGAGGGCCGTGTAGTTCGCCATGAGATTTCATCATCATCATGGCACGGGAGCAAAACGATTCTCTCGAGGATGAATCTGTTGATTGATGTAACATGTATGTAAGCTGCTACTTTTTTACTTTTCATGGGGCAATATACAGGGTATTTTTGAAACGCTCCCGAAAACGAAGACAGACGACAGTACTAACTATATCTTAGGTGATGGGTGAAATATAAAATCGATCCTGATGAAAAAAAAATCATCTTTTCACAACGTTTTATTAGCTTTATTCACGCTCCATCGTGTTAGTATAATTAAATAAAACGTTAATTTCATTAAAATAAAACATGAAAATACTTAAACATAAAACCAACAGTGGAATTACTGAATTACAATCAGTTGACTAGGGGTCAATGTACGCGCGAACGCAGAATTCGCGCGGCCCGTAACTAGCGATGGTACCACAATACCTGATAATTTACAACACTTGTCTAAATACCTAACTTATCTACTTAACCTACTATTTTGCCACTGTGCTTGTCTCCACGTAGCCACTTTAATTCAAATTCACAGGTTAAATAAACCAAATAACTCGTTCGATTCCCCGCTAATGAAAAAAATACTTAAATGAAATGTTAACAAGGTTAGAGTTATGCATTTTTATTCATCGTGTAGGTATGTTTATTATTCTGATGTATTCAGTTATGTACCTATTCAGATCAGTTCAGTACCAAGTTATTTAAAAAAAATAGGTATGAAACAGCTTACCGCTCTAAATCCTCCGTGGTCTTATGAGATGCGGCTCAAATTGTGCTCCATTCATTTCGAGGCAGATGGGCTCGGTGTTGCGTCTCCTCATGCAGGCGGGGCATCATCGTGTGGTCTTCGACACAGTCCGCATGTAGTTTGTCGAAAACATCCACGATTGGCGCATTTCGTCAGCGCTATCACACTCACGATTAAAAACCCTTTCTTTCACATACCCCCACAGAAAGAAGTCTAACGGGGTCAGATCTGGTGAGCGAGGTGGCCAAGCGGTGGTCCTAGTCTGCCAATCCAGCGATCATCAAATAATTCGGTAAGGCGCTCACGGACGAACCTCACGACATGTGGAGGTGCACCATCATGCTGGAACCATGTGCGGCGATATTCATCCAACGATAGGTCGTCTAAAATGTCAACCAACTGTTCATTTATAAAGTTTAGGTATCGCTGTTCGTTAAGTCGCTGTGGCTGAAACACTGGTCCCAGTATGCGATTCTTAAATAAACCTGCCCATACGTTAACCGACCATCGGATTTGGTGCCCGGTTTGTCGAACAACGTACGGGTTAACCTCTGAATACACGTGTGTATTTCTTCGGTTCCACAGGCCGTTTCTGGTAAATGTCGACTCGTCCGTCCAGATAACGTGCTCAATGGAACCAGGCACACGTTGTTGTTGGTCTAATAACCAACGGCAGAAAACTCGTCGGCGGTCGTGATCGCCGGGAACTAAAGCTTGCACTTTGTGCACTTTGTATGGCCGCATTCGGTTACGCTTTAACACTTTGTGAACTGAACAGTATGACACACTTGTTCCATCCCGACGTCTTAACAATTTAGCGATACTTCGTGTAAATAGGTTCGGATACTGGCGAACGACATCTAAAATGCGCTCCTCGGAGTGATCAGTCATTTGACTTCCACCTCCTGCCGCTACCGGAGCAATGGGCCAATTTTCCAACACTCGCTGAAATGCTGCTGTTATCAGACGAGAGTCAGCTGGGTGTCGAATGGTCGGGAATTTCTCTCGGTAAATTCGTAATACACGCGAAGCATTCTCGCAAGCTTCTCCAAGGCACATTAACATGTTGCCGTATTCACGAGCACTATAAACGTACGCGTTAGGCATTATTAAAACAAAAAAGAAACACAAAACGTAACAACAAGAATAACACGTAATAACAAGTAGGTAATACCAAGTAATAACAATAAGAATTTAATAAAAAAAACAATTGAACTGTCGCTCGCGCATGCGTGTCCAAAGTCAACACGGAACTGTCTCAAAAACTAAAATTAATAATTTATCCCGCCAAAACTGAAGCCTACTGCGTCCTAGCGTCCTTGCGGTAAACACTTTGAACATTCCCACAGACCGTCAAATGTTATGACATTGCCAACTTTTATTTTATAAGTTTAGTTTCCATATGATCCCTACGACTAGTCTTTCATATGGAATTTTGAAGTTATAGTTGTAATTTTTAATACAATTAGACAATCAATTGTACCTGACGAAACAAGCAGTTCGTTACTACAAAAATGATATTGAAATTAATAAACGTACTTACTTGGGTTTGGTTATCTTTGATTTTGTACAAGAAAATAGAAATAAAATGGTATTGAATAATTTAATAGTTAAAATCAATTGCAATTATGATCGACAGTTAATTAATCTAAAAAATAATTATTTTACTTTACTTTTATTGACTTTCCGTTTTTAATCCTTCCAATACTTTGATTTGAAAACAGGTACGTCAAAACTATTACAAATTACTTGCAAGTTTTATTGTAATTGCCGCCTCTAATTCTTATGTCGCTTGCAAACAAATCTTAGTAGGTAAATTTGGGGAATTCCCCATATGTTGGCGCTGACGCGAGGTGACACACAGTCGGCCGGGCGGCGGCAGTGCGTTGTACGAAGGGGGCGCGACGGGGGAATGCTCGCCAGTATTACTGTGCGCGCACGCTATTGGTTCCTCATTCTTCCTGCGCTTTGAAAAAGCGATGTTTCCCAATGTACAGTGGCACACACAACTTTCTTTGCACGACGCGCGACGATGGTTTTAAAAAGGAAGGAAAGAAAAATTATTTATATCTATTGTTTTATGACTGAACTAGTGAACGAAAAGGTAAATAGAAGGTGAATGGGGAAAATTGTGCAGTACAGTTAAATGTATTGAGGAAGAATACCGAAAAAATTACCATGTCGTCAACCTGATGACGGAAACATTTATCATTCGCATTGATGATGATGATTCTGATGAGTGATGATGAAGTAGCATCCAGTAACACCAATACACCATCGACATCTGGCTTCATGTTCCATGTTCCAACGGTATAATGGACGGCGTGTCACCCTTAGCTTAAGTTTTCTTGTTACAAACTACTTTATTTTACGATAGAAATAAAAAATAATGCTCAAGCAAACATTATCCATTTTTAATTTCAACCTCTTCCAAAGTTCTAAGTAGCTAGTAAAGTACCTATTATGATTCTACAATAAAACCATTAATTACTATTATAATATTATAAAACAACAGCCTAGTACCATGTAGTACTTTAGAACGCGACTGTACCCATGCGCAGACACACCCCCTCCACTATTACGAACATTTTTCTACTCCCGTTCATGAGTTTAGTGCTTCCCACGTTCACTGTGAATAAAATTTATAAGGAATAAAACAAATTTTAAGGATTTTTTTGCCTTTAATTTTAACTTTTTTAATTTCCGATGTTTTGGGCACTTTACAGCACCCATGGTAATGGGAGGACTGAGGTGTTTGACCACCTGATGTCATAGTAAGAATATAATAGAATAGAATAGATACAGTAGTATTAAAGTTGGTAAAAAATACTGCAGTAGTATGCTTGGGTTTGAATTTAATTTTATTAATTATGGGGTCCTTAGCAGATTGTAGCACTCAGCCATCTTCCCTATTTAAAAGGATGTTTTTGAATTTCAATAGCCTCGCGAATCATCATTGGTAGGAATCGGTGTTCTAATGCAAGAATTTGTTGTCTATCAGATCCGATATAATGGTTGTGACGATACTAAGCATATCACTGACATATGACATGACATACTTTAGACTTCCCGGAGCGTCGGTGCTTCACATTAACGATATGTTCCTTTACGCGGGTTTTTATAGAACTTTCATCCAAAGATGTGTAAAAAAAGTTAAAATTAAACGTGATAAAATCCGTGACATTAGTTTTATTCCATGTGTAGTATGTACATTATTATAGAAACTGCATTTATGAAATTTTGAAGTCTACTCGAACGTAAAAAAAATATCTACATCTATTTTATGGTACTAATCTATATTAAATGGGACCAATGATATGAATATAATATTTCAAATAAACATTATACCGTAAATTGATATAAGACCATGAAATTCATCATTATTTTGTTAAAACAAAATTGACTTTAATTATGAATGAATGTAAAGAGTAAAATGTAAATAATAATAATACATTTTGATTCCAAGACAATTTACCTTTCTTATGGATACATCGGAAGACACATCATCATCATCATCATCATCATCATTACAGCCCTTCACAAGTCCACTGCTGAACATAGGCCTCCCCAAGGAATGCCACAAAGCACGGTCCTGAGCCACCCGCATCCATCGACTTCCTGCATGTATTACCAGGTCGTCACTCCATCTAGTGGGGGGACGCCCTACACTTCGTCCACCGGTACGAGGCCGCCACTTGAGAACCTTTTTTCCCCATCGGTTGTCGGTTCTTCGAGCTATATGGCCGGCCCATTGCCACTTCAGCTTACTAATCTGTTGGGCTATGTCGGTCACTCTGGTTCTACTGCGGATATCCTCATTTCTAAGTTTATCACGCAGTGAGACTCCGAGCATAGCCCTCTCCATAGCTCGCTGAGCGACCTTGAGCTTCCTCATCCGGCCAGCAGTGAAGGACCACGTCTCAGTTCCGTAGGTCATCACTGGCAACACGCACTGGTTGTACAGCCTCGTTTTCAAGTTTTGAGGTATACCCGACGAGAAGATGTGCCGTAATTTCCCGAACGCTGCCCAGCCGAGTTGAATCCGTCGATTGACCTCTCGGTCGAAGTTGGACTTACCTAGTCGGACTATTTGTCCCAGGTAAACATATTCGTCAACAACTTCGAGCTTAGTGCTCCCAACAACTACCGGCATAGGTGTGACATGGACATTAAACATGATCTTTGTTTCGTCCATGTTCATCTTAAGACCTATCCGTTGGGAGGCACTATTGAGGTCATTGAGCATAGTGCTTAGGTCCTCCAGCGATTCTGCCATAAGGACTATATCATCGGCAAATCGAAGGTGAGTGATGTACTCGCCATTGATGTTAATGCCGTATCCTTTCCAGTCCAGAAGCTTGAAAACGTCTTCCAATGCAGCGGTGAAGAGTTTCGGGGATATAACGTCACCCTATCTTACACCTCTCTGCAGTTGGATAGGTTTTGTACTCTGGTTCTGTACTCGGATAGCCATCGTAGCCCTACTGTACAAACACTTCAGCACCTCGATATACCGACAACTTGGCACCGCTGAAGGGACTGCAGCACCGCCCAAATTTCGACGGAATCAAAGGCTTTCTCATAGTCCATATACGCCAGACATAGTGGCAAATTGTACTCCTCGGACTTCTGTACAATTTGCCGAAGGGTATGTATGTGGTCTATGGTGCTAAAGCCTTTTCGGAAACCGGCTTGTTCGGGAGGCTGGAAGTCGTCGAGTCTGCATGCGAGACGATTCGTAATGACTCTGGATAACAGCACGCAGACGCGGCTGAGAAGGGAAATCGGTCTGTAGTTCTTCAAGAAAACGCTGTGGTCTTTTTTGAAAAACAAGACCAACGCACTACTGCTCCACGCCTCCGGTGTAGTGCCACCATGGAGGACGGAATTAAAGAGCTTCTGAAGGACTTCAAGTACCGGTTTTCCACCCGCTTTCAGAAGCTCCGCTGTAATTCCATCCTCGCCTAGGGCCTTGCCGTTTTTAAGGTGCTGGAGAGCCATTCTAATCTCGCTCAGACTGACGTCCGGGATATCATCGGAATAGTGTCGGATAAGACTCGCTCTTGGATCGTTACTCACACTTGCGTGTGGCTCCAACGATGATGTGTACAGCTGCCCATAGAACCTCTCAATCTCACTCAAAATCTCAGGTGTCCCGGAAACGACGCTGCCACACTCGGTCTTCAGCTTCGACAGTTGGCTCTTTCTGGCAGACAGATCTCTGGCAAAGACTTTGGAGCCCTGGTTCCGCTCGATCGCTTCTTCAATACGAGCTGTATTGAAGTTGCAAGTCCCGCCACATGCATTTGGAGATCTGTTTGTTCAGTTGCCTGTATGCTATCAAATCTACTGAAGATTGCAGCTTCATTTCCCGTCTAACAGCCATGAGATTAAGAGTGATCGGAGAGTTTTGTGTTCTTCTGCGGCGGATCTTACAAAACTTAGCTCCGACCGCATGGACAGTTTCCACGAGCTTGTCATTCATATCGTCCACTGCATTGCAATCTTCTAGGCACTGAAAACGGTTTTGTAACTCGAGCTGAAAGGTTTCGGGACTCTGGATTAGAGCACGAGGGGGACGGAGCGTTGACTTCATTAGACGACACTTCTCCAACTTAACGTTTAGGTTCAGTGTGCCTCTAACCATTCGGTGATCGCTACCAGTTTTCACCCTCGCGATCACTGAGACATCACTGAACAGTTGGCGTCTAGTCGTCATAATGAAGTCAATCTCATTTTTTGTCGAACCGTCGGGGCTCGACCAGGTCCACTTTCTGTGGGGCCGCTTTTGGAAGAAAGAGTTCATCATAAAGAGTCCCTCTTTCTCCATAAAGTCGGCCAGCTGCTGGCCCTTGGGTTCCGTTGCCTAATCCGAATTTCCTACTTTCAGCTCACCGTTCTCTCTTGTGCCTAGCTTTGCGTTGAAGTCTCCCATTAACACCGTATAGTGGGTTTTAGAGGAATGCATGGCTCTAGAGATATCCTCATACATTTCCTCCACCTCCTCATCGGGGTGTACCGAAGTTGGTGCGTAAACCTGTATGACCTTCAGCGAATACCGTTTGGTGATTCTGAGTATAAGGTACGCAACCCTCGTCGACACACTCCCAATCTTTACAACGTTGTTAACGAGAGACTTGTGGACGATAAATCCGACACCTCCTTGGGACAGATGATCGCCCTCCCGGTGATAGAACAAGTTGCCGGATTCGAGGATTACCGTGTCCTCCCCCTCTCTTCGGACCTCGGATAATCCTATAATATTCCAGCGCAACTTGTCTATCTCTTCTTCCAGCTCCAGGATCTTCTCGTCAGTCCTCAGAGTGCGTGCGTTATAAGTTGCCAGGTCGAGTCGTCGTAGGTGGCAACCGAACCTCCACCGGAGATTCTTAGCACCCCCTGCCCCGCCGTTACCATGGTCGCCACCGTAGCCAGGAATAGCGGGGCCGCCGGGGACTGGGGGCCGTCTCTTCGTAACTTTCTTCATTGGGGATATTGCCGTAGTTGCCACGCTTGGCGAGTGGGTTGGCAACCGCAGTTTTTATTGTTATTTGCTGTTATCAGAAAGATGCTGCTGCCCATCTTCTGCCTCAGTTTCCCTCTGTCGCCTCTTACGACACCCACGGGAAGATATGGGGTAGTGGGTATTCTAACCCGCCACTACACGGGGAAGACACGCCCGATATAAAAAATAGTAGGTGTGTCTAGACATATACATATATGCACGTGTTCCTGTAGCTTATGCACTCGTATAAGAAAAAGGCCTATGGTATCGCGGACTTTTTTTTAGATGGGGGAATGATCTTATATTTTTGTAGGACATAGTATTTACGTATCACGTATTACGCCAGCGTATGCGGATAAAGCAGTCCGGGAGCGCTTTTTCTTCCGACTTGCATAACAAAAACCAATATTTAAGATTAGCTGAGGGGTGTATACTAACGCGGATAAAGCAGTTCAGGGGCGCTTTTTCTTCCAACTTGCTTGACAAAAAACAATATTTAAGATTAGCTGAGAGTTGTATCCTAATGCTAAATAACCTATACTATCTCTCATGAATGTGGCTACCGTATACAAAAATAATTTATCAAATCGGAATGGTAGTTCCAGAGATTAGACGTCTACAAAGCTGGAATGGTCATCTAGGCAAAATCACTAAAATATTTGCTAAATATTTAGTGTTCATTTAGTGCTAATTTAGTGCTGCAAAATTAAATTTCACGTCAAAATAGCTTGATCAAAATTAGAAAACTGCTAGCTTTTAATCAAGCAAGCAGTGTTCTACCTCCTAAAACGATAACCGCTTAATACAGCACTAAATAGAAGCTTCAATAATTTAGTGCTCATTTAGTGCTGTCGATATACGCAAAAAATTTGTGAATATATATATGTTTATAAAAAAATATCATAAACTGCTACTTTGACATCTTTAGTAGAGTATGTACTGAAAAATTGACATCGAAGAGGATTATCACGTAGTGACATAAGATAATAAATTAGTGCTGCGAGTACATGCGAAGAAAAGTATGTCAAAGTAGCAGTTCCGTAAACTGCTACTTTGATATCTTTAGCAGAGTATGTGATGAAACATTGATTTCCAAGTGGGTTATCACCTTATGATATAAGATAATAATTAAGTGCTGAGAAAATTGTTGAGAGAAATAAGCACTAAACAAAATTTTATTTTCATATACCGTAAACTGCCACTTTGACAGGTTCAGCAAAGTATGTGATCCAAAATTGACATCCAGGTGGGTAGTGACCTCGTGATATAGAATCATAATTCAGTGTTCATTTAGTGCTGTCGACATACGCAAAAAAATTAGGAAAATATATATGACATCAGTGTGGGTTATCACCTAATGATATAAGATAATAAATTAGTGCTCAATTAGTGCTGCAAGCACATGCGAAAAAGAAGCACTAAAAATTTATTTTCCATATACCGAAAACTGCTACTTTGACGGGTTCAGCAAAGTACGTGATCCAAAATTTACATCGACGTGGGTTATCACATAGTGATATAGGATCATAATTCAGTGCTCATGTAGTGCTGTCGATAGACGAAAAACGATTTGTGAAATTTTTTTTTTTAAACATCATACCATAAAAACGAAAGAAATTTCTTAAAAAACTAAAATTTTCAAAATTGTTAGGTTTCAATTTAATTTATCATCGAACTATTCAATGAAAATTAATAAAATATGATATATTTATAAATTCAGTAAATTATATCAATTATTACTACAATAATTATTTAAATTCCAACAAAGTTTGAATTTTTTCAAAAACCATAATCTCTACTCAAAATATTTTTTCTTGAATAACGAATATAAAATTGGTCCATTATAATAATGATTCAATAAAATTTTTAAATATTTTTAATAGAAAATAATTTAAAAATAAACAATCGATAATACAATAAATTTTTGCCTTTTGACGTTTTATCAATATAACAATATACATATAACCTTGTTTGTAAAAAGTTAGAATCTTAAGAGTTAATAACTGGTGTTACAAATTGGGCCCAGTTATTGACCTACACATTTTAGCAAGAAAATTTAAAAAAAAATTGTTAGTATTTAACTATACTTTAACTAACTATTGACCTGTCCATGTGTGTATTAGCCCATTTTATAGTTACATATAACAAAAAAGCTTCGTACTCTTACACGACGTACTTAAACTAAAAGTGAAAAAAATGACTCTCTTAAAAATGATGCTATTATATTTGATAAATTCATAATAATTGCTATTAATTTATTTCATTATTTAAGTCATTTTTTTGAAATTTCGATTAAATCTGAAAAAAGGGTCAGAAACTGGACCACGGTCAATAACTGGGTCCTTTACCTTAGTGATCTTGACGAAGTGATACTAGTATGTATGCAGTGAAGCAAGCTGTGACTGGTTGATTGTAACCCAATAAATTAAGAAGACAATCAGAATTATTTAACATGAAGTTACATAAAGTGTGTAGTCTGTAGAGCGGTGAAGCCTGCGCAAAAATTGTTTTAGCAATAGGCACGTAAAAAAGGTTCGTAGACCTTGTATTACAAGACGAAATGTGAAATGGTAAGAGGGCTAGAAACCGCATACAATCAATGTAGTTTCTACACAAGCCATTAACAAATAATATAGACGCAACTATTCTCCTTTCCTAGAGTGTGAGCAAGTTGGCATTATTACAAAGTTCATAGTGACTTATGCCAGGAGTTGGATAAACCCAACATTTTTTATATGATAAGTATTTTAATAATCTACGTTGAATTTTTTCAATGCTTACTAATGAAAAATCCAAGTTTCGTTTTTCATTAATTATAATTAAACGACACAGAGTTAAAAGGCCATTTAAGATTCACAGAGTTAAAAGGTCATTCAATCCTTGAAGCTCAAGACGAGTCTATTAAGAAAAAAGTATCTTAAATTATGGGTTTATTCTCAAGTTACCGTGTTTTCAAGATGAAACGTAATTTTATTGAATGACGGGAAAGTTTTTTAGCCTATTTTAATGTTTTTTTCAAAATCGATTGTTGAAAGTTACAGAATTATTCTCCAAATAAATCATCTGTAGAATGCTATATAAATAATGCTAGTTTTATGAACTAACAAGAGTATAACGATAAAAATAGTTGCAAAAATAAGAATTTTTTTTTCGATCATAGAGCACTCTCTAATACTTCGCATTATGAGTCGTGCAAAACTAAAAAAAAACCCTCACTCTGAAGGAAATCGTATTAAGTTTAAAACTAAGAAATTACATATTTGAACACAGAATATTTTTTTGTATTTTTTGAGGTACTTAAAAAAAACGAGGATTTCTTTTATAAAAAATACTAGTAATGCTATTAAACATTACTAATATTCCCTTTAACCACTTCTGGTAAGCTTCAAATACTTGTGTTAGAAGTGGTTCACGACAGTAGTCGAATGGCGGATTCGAACCCACGATCTTTCGAGTTCACGGTCCGCGCCCTGCCATTAGGCTACTGACGCTTTTAAATTAATTTTGAACCATTACTAAAGAATTTATAAGCGAATAACCAAAAAAGAGCGATTTGTTCAAAAATTTGATATCTTTTAAACAGATAAGAAGAAGGGTTTTCCGATGGGTATGAAAACTTGTCGAGAGGTTGAGGAAATCAAAAATGAAAATTCTTAAAACCATCCAATTTGGCATGCAGAGCCCCATGTATATTTTAAGTACTTGAGTTTGATATTGCATAAAATAACACTAGGAAAAACAGTATTATAAAATAATAATAATATATATGGATCATATTTTTATTTTATATTTTTTGAAAAACTTTTCAATCGAGAAATTAAACTCATTAAATAGCATCCATTTTTGATTATTCAGTAATCAATTTTCTACCTTCTGCTAAAACTGTCGATATAGCAGCTTCCGGTATTTGTAAATAAGAAAAGAAGTATTGTTTTACATCATCTGTTTTTATATATGGAAAGCACTAATTAAGCACTCAATTATTATCTTATATTGCTAGGTAATAACCCACTTCGATGTAACGTTTTTCATTACATACTCGTACTCTGTTAAAGATGTCAAAGGAGCAGTTTACGGTATTTAAAAAAAAATCCCAAATCCTTTTTCGTATATCGACAGCACTAAATGATTCTAAATCACTAGGTGATAACCCACCTGGATGTCAATTTTGGATCACATACTTTGCTGAACCTAAAGATGTCAAAGTAGCACGGAATATGAAAAAAAATGATAGTGCTTTTTTCACATGTACTCGCAGCACTAATTTATTATCTTATGTCACTACGTGATAATCCACTTCGATGTCAATTTTTCAGTACCTACATACTCTGCTAAAGATGTCAAAGTAGCAGTTTATGATTTTTTTTTAAAACATATTTTCCCAAATTTTTTGCGTATCGTATCGACAGCACTAAATTATGGAAGCTTCTATTTGGAGTTGTTTTAAGCGGTTATTGTTTTAGGAGGGAGAACATTGCTTGCTTAATTAAAAGCTAGCAGTTTTCTAATTTTTGATCAAGCTGTTTTGGCGTGTTTAATCTTGCAGCACTAAATATTTAGCAAAAATGTTGGAGATTTTGCCTAAATGACCATTCCAACTTTATAGACGTAGAGATTAGCGTGTTTAAACAACAAAAACTCTTACGCTTTATTATATTAGTATAGATTCTATCTCATTCTCTCCTATAGATTTATATATTTGTCTCTTTTTAGTGTCGCTTTTTCGTTTCATTGAGTTTCTAATCACAACGATGCTAAAGTTTTCACTTCAAAAACAATAGCTCCTAGAAAATTAAAAGCAATCGAAATAATTAAAATTAAATACAAATGTTGATGCAATTAGCTTCAAGTATAAGCACTAATAACTAAAACACCTTACACCATTCAATCAAGGGTTGATCTTCCTTTATAATATTAATTCATTGGGGGGTTCGAAGTAGCTCAAAACCATTTCGTGTAAGTGTGAAGCGTAGTTCTTTTCGTTTCCGATACTTGACTGACACACTGTCGCGTGCATAGATAACGTACAACGTGAAAACAAATTCTAAGCCGACCTCTTACTGTCAGTATTATTGACAAGTGCACACATTGTCTTCACTCATCACCATCATCATCACAGCCCATGATGACAAATCTACAGCTGACCATAGGCCGCCCCCAAGGAATGTCACAAAGCACAGTCCTGAGCCACTTGCCTGTCTTACAAGATCGTCACTCTATCTGGTGGGGGTAAGCCCTACACTTCGCTTACCGGTTTGACGCTGGACTTGCTGGATCCTTTCTTAGCCATCGGTCGTCGGTTCTTCGAACTACATGGCCGGCCCATTTCAGTTTACAGATTTGTTGAGCTTTGTCGGTTTCTCTGGTTCTACTGCGGGTATCCTCTTTACGTAATAGATAATCTGAGCTCTTCATAACTCTCTGGGCGACCTTAAGCTTCCTCATTGTTGCGTGCTCTAATAGATGATACTAATAAATGCCGATGTACACTTATGCTGGGAATCACTGTTCGGAAGCGATCGGTCTGCCAATCAGGCAATTAATTCAATGTTTTAATTTATAAATTAAAATATTCTGTCTAACTCACATAGAACTTAATTAAGAAATTAGGAATTTAGTTTTACAACTTTAATTATGAGATTCTTAGTTCACACGTCGTATTAGAAATTCGGCATTTATTTTTACAATTTTTTTTAATGAAATTACTGCATTCCGTACCGGGTAGCTTGCAGGCAAAGATAAGTTAGTGTAACAGCTGAAATATGAATAAAACTAATTCAATATTAATTTCATTTTTATTACAAAAAAAATTATTAAAAATCATTCAACTTAGTTTCTAATGCTACAAACTAAATTATAACCTATTCTTATATTATAACACTATGTTAAATGAATGTTGAAATGCTGGCAGTGGAAAAATACAGTAACTATTAATGACACTGCTAAATATCTGTAAGTGATACAACTATTGCTTGTACAACCACCACTGAAGTGTAAAAACTGTGCATTTGGAAGTCCTTAATTCTACTATTCTCATACACCTAGTAATTAAGGAATGGATTTGTGGTCCTTTATGTGCCGCTGACTACAAAACAAAAAACAACAATTTAATGGATATAGGAATATTTACAAAATTGCACGCTATTGTAATTATAAAAATATACAAAAAGCACCCTAAAATGGTTGACTTTTACTGTTTATCAACTACTTGTACAAAACAGATACAAAATTGTAGTGTTCACTTCTGACAGTTAACTTCAACATTCCGTATATATATCTAATAGGTGTGGTTTTAATATATTTACTGCCTGGAGAGGGATAACATTTACAAAATATACTAATGCAGAAACTCCTTTTGTGGCAAAACAATATGAATTTTAAAAAGGTTTTTTAAGAAATTGAATATAATATAATTCTTTGATCACATCTCAGAGATGAACATATTGTTGACATTATTTGTATATAGCTGTGCTTAATTTTGAAGTCTTGAATATTGGGATTAATATTTAGACGTAATTTATTTTTACAGTTCTTTTTCTGGCAGCACAAAATCTTATACAGTCAAAAAAAGATAAATAATATAACTGTAAAATGTAATCTTCTTAGGCTTTAAAATATCCTTGATTTGTTACAAAGATATCATCTACAGTGGTATATTCTTCAACAATATTTTATCCTTAGACAGATCTCCGGCAATTTGACTCATTAAACTAATGAAAACACTTTCTAACACTCACGACCACAAACACTACCTACACAACAATTTTGCAACACAATAGTGACTGAACTCTTAACATTCACAGGTCGTGTGACAAGTTTATTAAGCAATCTCATATCACAGTTTCATTTAATCTAAGTGATTACCATAGTATAAAGAGATTGCTAAGATCTATTAAATTAAATTCACAAATACAATGTTTGCAAGTTCATTCTGTGTATACATTTTTTTTTATAATAGACAATACTTAATTGAATTTCTTAAGCTCCAAATAGATTTTATTGTGATTTATTTTACACTACAAAATTAAAAGTTGTTATGTTAAAGTTCATTTTATCGCCACGCAATCACTGTTAATTTGACCAAGACCTAGTCTTAAATGGTATAGACATAACCGGTTTCTGACAAGATATTTTTCCCACATTATGTAATTATTTTACAATGTTACCGATATTTAATTAGTTTTGCTACCGACATATAAAATTACTTAAATGTTAATCAAAACCTTGATTGTAAAAGAAATTGTCCAAAACAATATTAGTTTTTAATATTAAAAAAATACCCAATAAAAAGTTTTGTTTCATTACAAAAACTTTTAGCGTCGTTTCCTTAACTACTTTGATATTCTATTACCATAATATGTATTCGGACTCAAAAATATTTAATTTTTACATATTATTAAATGTACAATCGCCACGTCAATTGAAAACAAGTCATCACTTTTATTACGTAAAGAACATCCACGTAAAAAAATCCTGTTACGTGATATAATATGATGGTAGTTCTTAAATTATTTTGAAGTATAAATTATCTAAGCTTTTGTTTTTATTTGTCGGGCGATCAATTTAAAGTTCTCATTTCTGAAGCAAAGAAAATTTTGTTTTGACTTTATTTTCCCCATAATGAAATTATTGTTTGATCAATATGGTTTTCCACAAACCAACTTTGAATTAATTTATAATGTAACATAATAAAAGAGCGCATTATTAACAAATTTTGCTCCGAAATAGCAGTGTACTGCTATGTTCCGGTTTGAAGGGTTACACCGAGCCAATATAATAAACAGGCTGTGATGCATTCCATCTTAGTAGTATTTCTTTGTTTGGAGCAGTTTGCAGGTGTCCATGCGCTGCAGCAGCCATTACGATTAGGTGCACTGTAAGTTCGTTTGTCACTTTAAATTTATTAAAAAAAATGTAGTTTTAAAAGGATTTTTCCATTGTATTCTATGTATTATGCCTCATCGTACAACTGTCTATCAATACATTATTTAAATGCAAAATATTTTACATTTAAATAATTTATTGATTTATTACATATTCAAATACGTAGGGAACAAATACATGATAGCAACTCTAATATCAAAATAATTACTATAACTGTTTTTTTTTACAAATGGAAGTTATGAATTATGAAGAGTTCAGAACTTCTATTCGTTTATTTCATTTACTCGTACAAATTTAACAAGCATAATAGGGTGAAATGTTGAAAACAAAAGATATTTATGTTGAAACAAATTAAGTCTGAGCCCATATATTTTTATAACCGCTTTGAATGTACATAGGTTTATGTAAGATATCGAAAAACAATATAATATTTAATCCTAAGATTACTTAGATCTTTGTTACTAGTCCAACTACAACATGTGCAATGATTACAAATCTTTGAATACATTGAAATATTAATTTGTTGACTCCGAATCTAATATAATAAGCCGTTTACGGATTTGAGTTGAAAACTAGTGTACTGAAATTCTAGCCCAACTCTTAATTTAGTAAGGATTTAAGAATTGTGATCGAATTTCAGTCTAAATTAAAGTTTTACGCAAATTGATGATTTTTCTTCTCAGTAGGATTAAACTCTTTGTTATCAAAAAATATACTTAACAGTTTTAATATTAAGATGACTATTAAAAGTGACGGCTCAGAAATTAGTTGTTTATTTACTTTAAAGAGAAAGCATTAAAATAAAATCTAATTTTACGTATAGCGTTTAAGTAATAAAAAAATATATTTGTTTTAATCTTTTCGGCACTTTTTAGGTCGGGGCGCCTAAAATATAGAGAGTAATTTAGGCCTTCCCTTGACCTTAAAAGTATTTAAAATATGATCCAAGATGTAGTGATTTAAATAAAGTCATTGAGTTCTATGTACTACGTACTAGAGAAGCTATTCCAAACAAAAAATGTGCACTACTCTGTTTTCGCGCATGCGCGGGAGATAGTAGATTTTAGTCTATGATTGTAGATAGCGTGGCATATAAATGAAGAAATTTATTTATTCTATTGTAATATTATTACCTATTTATTCACTTGAACAACAAATAATTTTACTTATTTGACTACTGAATTATTAATTACGTTCAGGTTTAAACTTTAATTTGAAATCTCGTAAGCGCAGCTCCACACTTTATGAATATTGAAGTCACACTAAATGACACACTAAAAGTGTACGGATTGCAGTACAGTTCATTTGAACAAAGTGAATGTTCGGAATGCTAAATCTAGTACGTAGTACATATATATCGATGAATAAAGTATTAAATTAAAGCGCACACGCAAAATTGCTTTTATTTTAATGTGTGAGGATTACCAAATTAGTAAGTCTTTATGTCAAGAGATTCTTATGGTAGCTGCCAGCGTCAATATATAAAAACCATACATGTGTTACAGTTACAGATATATATACAAGCGGTGGGACTTAATGAACATACCCGATATGCCGCGTGCTACTGTATTTAGACATTTAACTTTTCTTTCTTTTTTTGCTTATAAATGTGTTAAGACAGCAGCCGACATTGTCTTTGTACTGACAGTATATGGCTGAAAAAACAACCAGCTAAAATCTATAATCGGAACCTGCTTTGAAATATAATCGTACCAAACTCAATTAAGTAAAGTACGGGCCTGGTTTCGCTTAAATATTACAATTATTATACAGTGAACGATATGTAACAAGTGTTCGGCATTCAATTAAACATGTAAATACACTTATCTGGTACGGACTATCACGTTTTTTTTAAAAGAAATTTACAGTCAATAAAACACACATTCAGTTCCTCTAAGCCGCTCACAAATAGACAACTAAAATTTCACTCAGTTTAAAAAAAATGAGACTTCACTGGAGACACTACATTGCTACGTTGACCCCGCGCTAATCACATTACTATCGAGTCCTCACTATAAAATTTATTATTATAGATTAGATTAACGCTACTCGGTTCACGAGAGGGGTTTTCCGTCTGCTTGTGTGGGTGGGTGTTGACACTGGCTGATAGATGTAGCTTGTTTTTGACCTTTTCGCCGGATGTACTGTTGAATAATTTAAAAGTAAATGAATGAAATGAAAAAAAAAAACTACGTTTTTCAATAAAGAGCACATCATGTAAAAGAATATACTAACTTGTGTAATTTTCAGTCATTGATACATCAAGCTTCACGGGTTTCGTTACATCTATATCGATTTCTTCGTAGGAATGGTCTAATACCTGTAACAATAACAATGTATTGGATAAAATTAATAAATCAACTCACTAAAAGCTTCAAAGGTGGAGGACGTCTCTGGTGCTCAATTTGCTTGCCCAGAACAGCAAATCTTCCCTTCCTTTATCTTACAACTTACAATTTTTTCACACACACACACATATTATACCTGAATACGAAGATATCTGAATACGAAGAATTCTGTTTAAAAAAACGGTTCTTTTTTATCCTCTTTCCTCTGAATGAGTGTAATTTTTTAATTAATTATGCAACTGTCATCTTGTATTGCAGAGACCGCAACCCGTTAGAGGGTCATCATCAGTCTTTTTATAAACCACTAGCTGATACCCGGCGCGTTGCTGCCGCAAAATAAATAATTGTGGAAATATCGTTTTAAATATATCGTTTATATTGTTTACTTAGGAATAGGAATGAAAATACATTCATTGAAATTGAATGATATATAACTTTCAAATAAATTTTTCGGTACTACGAGGGTGACACAGAAAGTTCTTAGAAAATCAAAAACTGAACAAACTAGCAAGTTATTAGTTTTATTATATCTTTTCAAAATAGTGTCCATTTACATCAATACATCGCTGCATCCGATGGAACCACTGAGAAAAGCACTTTGCCTACTCGTCCTTAGGGGTCTCTTCAACGGCATTTTGAAACGCAGCCACTGCTTCCTCGGCGTCCATAAAACGTTTTCCTCGAAGTTTTTCTTTCATTTTCGGAAATAAATAAAAATCGCAGGTGCGAGGTCGGTGCTATAGGGCGGGTGACCCAGTAATTCCGCGTCTGACGTCGCCAAGTAGTCGATTGTTTGCTTGGCGGTGTGCGACGAGGCGTTGTCGTTTCTCTCGACCTTTTTCCAAGACAAGCGGCAAACGATTGTTAGTGTACCACTCTGCAGTAACTGTTTATCGATCCTCTAAAACAAGTGTTGCGTAATGACCTGTCCTTCCGAAGAACGAGGGCACCATATTTTTTCCCACGCTTCGACCTCTCTTCACTTTAGTTGGCAACTCCTCGGAAGGAAACACCCAGACAGCAGACTGTCTCTTAGTTTCAGGATCATAACAATAAATCCAGCTTTTGTCACCCGTAAGTATGTTGAACACAGCATTTGAGTCACATCCGTTAAATCTTTGGACCATTTCACGACACCAATCAACACGACAGAGTTTTTGGGCCTCTGTCGAATTATGAGGTATCCACCGGGCACAAAGCTTCCTGACCGCTAAATGTTCATGGAGGATTTTGTGCACTTGACTCGTACCGATGCCTAAGCTTCTCCGAATCTACTGATAAGTCACTCTTTTGTTAGTCTCTATCATACGCCGCACAACACTGATGTTATCTTCAGTCGTCGCCGTAGAAGGCCGTCCCTCACGCAGATCATTGGTGAGATTAGTGCGACCACGTTTAAACTCATTAAACCAGTTGTAAACAATGGCACGAGATGGGGCTTCATCGTGAAAGGCCAATCAAAGTCTATCATAACTATCTTGTTGACTTAAATGACATCAAAAGTCATAAAAAATCATTGTACGAAAATTCTCTCGCGTTAAATTCATGCTGACGTGACACAGACAATTTTCAATTTGTCGCCAAATCGTAAACAAATGACAAATTAATAAAATACATACACAATAATATTGGCAAAGAGTTCCATTTTCAAAATTTGAACTTATTTTTTTATTATATCGTTTACAAGTGGCCAGTTCTAAAAACTTTCAGTGTCGCTCTCGTATACGCGCGCCACCTACTGTAAGTTAATTGTAATATATCCATAACCTTCGCAAGTGTGTGCAAGCAATAAGTTGATAAAGTTTTAGCGCAATCTAATGAACGGTATGGCAACGCATAAAATAGGAACATTAAAGATTAAAGCGTACAAAACTGCTGTACAACTCTACATTGTTATAGTCCGCGTTGCCGGATTGAAATTTTTACCGAAATATTTTATTTGCTTTTAGTAATGATTTTTTATATTTACGCGAATACTACACATTAAATAAAATGAATTTTACGGATTTCTTCAATATCAAGGTAGCTTTCGTCAACTATGCGACCAGCACGTCAAACACCTCGGTCTCCCCGTGACCATGGTAAAGTGCCCGAAACGTCGGGTATTAAAAAATCAAAATTATTATTATATTTTTCCAATGGTTTTAATAAGTATTCGCTACGTTTTAAGTAAATATTTGATTTTCAAGGAATTAGGATTTATGAAGAAGCTTACTTCAATGTCGCTAACTTCCTCGCTCGATTCGATGTCGGTGATGTAGGACGTGAGTGAGGAGGGTCCGGTTGCAAGTAGACGGTAGGTGCCTCCCACCATTCCAGTGCCTTCCACTACTTCCTCCACTTCTAATTCTTGGTCAGATGTTTCCTGAACATTTACAAATATATATTTTTTAAATTACAATGTGACAATTAGTAGTATTTGGACACTTATGTTATAAGGAGTTACTTAAGCTACTTTTATTTAAGAAAAAGAATTGGGGTTCCGCGCAAAAATTTAAAAACCTAAATTATACGCGGGCGAAGTCGCGGGGAACAGTTAGTACTATAATAAAACTCTAACACGACTCTGTCTGAACACGCATCACGCAAAAACCTGTGAACCGCTTTGGATGGGACTTTCACTGGCAGATAGCTGATGTTATAAGGAGTAACTTAGGCTACTTTTATTTTAGGGTTCCGCGCAAAAAATTCCACGCGGGCAAAGTAGCGGGGACCAGCTAGTCTAATAAATAAAATGTGACAGAATGACATCGTATTCATCGACTTATATTACGAAGAATCGAAAATTAATTGGCAAATTAACTTAACCAACTTGCATTAATATAAAGAAAACACAATCACTTAAGCTACAAAAAATGAAATTATAATATAAACATCATTTATATGCATACAAAACGTGAACCTATTATAATTATTATAAAGATGAATTAAAATTTCGATATCGCTAACAACAAACCGCGATAGGCGTGATGATATAAATTTATTTACATTTTAATTAACATTTTGCTATCAAATAATTCTCAATACATTTAACCGAACATGTTAAAAAAGATTAATGAATAAAAACATTTATAACTTATTAGAATATAAATTATTATAGCATATAACCAATTTGCAATTACATTTTGTTACATTTTGACAAAATTATATCTAAAAGCATAATCCCTTCTCAAATATTAAATCTACTAAATTGTAGATCTCAAAAGGTGAGCTGAACGTTATTGCAGGTAGCCCTCCATGGCCGACCGGCTCTTTCTACCTTTGTATCCGAGCCAAAGCCGCAATTCACTAGTTTTTTTATATATAACAAAACATTAACCAAAGTTATTAAAGTTCAGAATGCCAACTGCGTATAAACGAGCTGTGTAATGTCAGAGTGACCTTAAAATGGATCAAAAGCCACAGGAGATCTAAAGGCAACGACGCGGCTGACGAACTAGCCCGAGGAGGATCGGCAAAAGGTGCCATAGAGCCGGAAAAGATTTTACCGATTGCATTTGACCCTGTTCATTCATTAGTACGTAAACACTTCATCAATCAACGCGCTCAACTTTGGGCAAGCCAGAATATAGGCAAAGCAAGCCTTAAGTTGCAGTTTAAATACGTCCCGCGACTGGGCACAGGCCTCCTCTCATTTCTGAGGGGATTTTAGGGCAATGAAATGTCCGCCGCGCTGCCCAATGCGTGTTGGCGGACTTCACGTGTCTTCGAATTTTTATTTTTATTTTTCAGACATGCAGGTTTCCTCACGTTGTTTTTCTTTACCGCCAAGCACGTGGTAAATTAGCACTTAAAGTTATAATTAGCAATTTCATTGGTACCGGCGAGGTTGGAAACTGGATTGCTCGCGTACTGTGAAAATTACAGCGAGCGCTTAAAGGGCTTAATATTTCAAAGCGACGAGATGGCATTCTTAGATTATCAGTAACATCAAGGGATTGCTTAAACTTCATCAAGATTGCTTAGTAAGAATAATTATAATGTTCCTGCCCGGACAAAAATAGGCGCTTTAGACAAAAACCCCGCTGAAAATTGAAGTTTAAAAGTAGAAATGGCATTTATAATTATATAGCAATGATTATGAATTTTTCCAAATTACACATTTATATATTATATACTTACATATAATTTAAATGTATTTTAATAAAGCTTTTATTACTAAAATATTTCTTTTATTATTGAAAGTGGATTTACTACGCGTGACGCAAGATTGATCATAAATTCATAACCTTCAGTCTGAGTCTCGAATTACTTTATTTATTATTAGAACATTAAGATTCCTTACTTTATTCTTAACAGGTATATCTTTTTATCACTTACTTGTTCTATTACTGTCTCTTCTTCCTCGACCTCTTCTTTAACCTCGGGGTCTATCTCGAAGTCTGGGTCCAGTTCCACATCAGCGTCGGGATCTACGTCGTCTTCCGCTTCAGTATCACTTGCGAACCCGCTGTACTTCATCTCGCCCCGTTCTAATGCCTCTAGGCTGTCTGAAATATTAGTACGCATTTTAAAATTAATCACATGACGATTTCGGTTGGGAAGTATATACAAAGCAACACGGTTTTGATAAACCATATTAAATTTTTAGTCACATCGCTGATGTGCACAATTCAAGAAGAAACTTTAATTTCGTTAAAGTGGGATGCCATTGATGAAATCAAACAAGAAATGTAGCATGTGCTTATTTACAACGCGTTATTGGGTTTGTTCAATAGTTTCCAAATTAATATAATGATAGTGTATCCTTCTTGTGTAATCACGTAAACAGATCTATTTAATCCTGTTGCAATTGTAAAAAGGTTTTCAGAAAATTTCTATGGTTCTAGCCATTTTTCTCACAAATTTCTATTTCAGATGTAAAATACCAGACCCCGGACGCACGAGCAACATCCAAAGGTGCGAAAAATCTTGCTACTGCCTACTGCGGCGATTCATTCGCCTGCCAAGCGTAAGGACTATGACAAACCCTGCCTTTTTGTGAGAACGCACTGTTCCCGAACCGCAAGATTATAATGCACGAATTAAAAGAGCACACCTGTCCAACTGCGATCCGATTTTGATGTCATTATACTGTATTGCGGTCTGGCGCCGGTGCGGCTCCGGTGCCATGTACGAAACCTTACGGCGAATGACCTACCAAACCCTGATGACAGTTTTAAGTTTATATACTAATCTATTTGCCAAGAGTGTATAATATTAATATAATAGTTAAAAAAAATGTTGCAGTAAAAAGGATGTTCACAACATTACTTTAATATTTTATTACAAATCTAGCATTAAGTTCAGTTCGCGCTTTTCTATATAAATATAAAATGACAGGTTTGCAGTTGTGCGCGCATCACGGAAAAACTACTGGATAGATTTCAATTAGGTTTTCGAAGTTTTATATCTTAGACACTTGGTCCTTACCTAAAAAAATATTGCGATATCTTCATTTAATATAAAGTTATAAGAAACAACGATTTTTATAAGCACTACGTGTTGGGTGATGTGTGTAAGCAACGCGGACGAAGTCGCAGGTATAAGCTAGTATTATAGGCATTGTTAGCGGCCTTAGGCTAAGGCTTATGAAAGAAAGATTTTAAGCAAAAAATTTTTCGCAAACATTACGTGAAAACTGTCAATGCGCATTGGGGCAGTGCGGCGTACTATTTTCCTATTCCAAAAACGTTCTCAAAAAGAAAAGGTGACCTGACCCTAGTAACATCTCCGATATAGGCTAAGTAATAGCTTTTATTGACTGTCTCGTTGGTGTAGTGGTCGCAGGCTCGACTGCTGATCATATTCGCTGGTTCAACATTCGGTCGGACAAAATGAGTTTTTAGGTTTTTCTGTCAAAAAGTTCGTACGTAAAAGCGTGCTACGGCTGATCTCTCTCCGCTCGGGTCGGATGCCGTCCAATTGAAATATGAAATGTAGTAATAGAGACTGCACCTGTGCTTGTGCACACACCAGTGCACTATATAATCATCTACTGCGCAGCCATCTGGCAAGTCTTCCGTCCATCTGGCAGGCCGTCGTAACCGAAACCGTCTTGGAGACATTGTAATACTAGTCACAGTTGCCACGCATGGCTATTATTAACTTTTTAAATAAAGAATAAATAACCATAAGTATATTTAAAAAAATCATGTCTCACCTGGATAAACCATAGCGTTTTTGATAGCCTGCGGATCCTTCCGTGACCATTTCAGAACTTCTTCATCCATTTTTCCAACCTTCGAGGGATTCATAGCCCACAAACAACCTGCAAATACATCATATTTACGCTATTTACAGATTACGACAAAATTAACAAGCAGAAATATGGATACATTAACGTACCTTTCCTTTGACTTCCATTTGTGGAAGGCTTTTCAATTTTTTCGAAACATTTATTTAAACTAAGATTGTGTCGTACCGAATTCTTCCACCCACTCGGAGCGGTTTTGAAGTATGGGAAATGTTGACTGAAATATTAATAGAACTGGTAAATAAATATTTCTCATAATTACAGTTATCGATTTCAATAAGATACTAATAGCGAATAACGTACCACATAAAATTATAGATCTCAGAAACGGGCAAACTTCCTGTTCGTGAGTTTTTTAGAGCCATCGCTATTAAACATGAATAAGAATAAGCGGGTTTCGGAAATTCTCCCACGGTGGTTTTAGTACTAGTATTTACAAACTTCGCTTGGCTATTGTCGATCTTAAAAGAACCGTTTACAGCCGTTTTTATTATTTGTCTATTGTTGCCTAACGATGAATTGTCTATCAGGATCGTCGCCTGATTTTTATTGCCATTCCCTAAAATTGTTCTAGATTGTTGCGCATCCAATATATGTATATTCCCGGAAATTATCGTCTTGGTCCCCATTTGCTGTGCCATCTTTTGACTAGTATTCAATATCGAGCAGTTTTTATTATTTAATTTAATTATTTCAGGTTTAATACGAACTGCTGGCGTTGCGTGCGACGCTGTTGATTTAGACTTATTCGTATCGACATCTAAATCTTTTAACAAATCCTTTACTACATTTTTGTCTTGTTTCCGCACGTATATCAACATTTGAGTCGCTTCTTCTAAAGATTTTTTGCTTTTCGGCTCTTCTGATTCTTGTACTTTGGTTACTTTTATTGCGTTCGGAGAAAAGGTAAGATGACTTTTTTCTTCTTTAGGGCTCGCTAGTGATGCGGTCGTGTTCGAGTCGTTACTCGCCGCCGCTGAAGTCAGTAAGAGATTTGAAGCTTCTTCTTTTACTATATTTTTGACAGGCGTTTCCGCGAAAGTCGATGGCATTACAGAATTTGGATTGACCATTACGGCATTTGCCTCAGAACCATATAAGTCTAAATTGTGAACGAAACTAGATGAGTTGTTGAGCCAAGTCACAGAGTTGTCAGTGTCTATATCTAATAAAGGTGGGAGTTCTGAGAAATTTAGTCCTAGCGAATCCTGCAAAAATAGCATTTTATTAAGTGTGATGTAATATAAAATTTACAAGTTTTTTTTTATCCTTAGTTTTACTTACTGGAAAATCTGTGATACTACTTAGGTCTGTTGCTATTTCATTTTTAATATCCATATCCAGCATATCCTGGAGTGAATCAGTTATGTACAGATCCATGTCTAAGCACGCCTGTAAAAAGTATTAAAACCTATTAATTTTTGGGCTATTTTAATAAAATATAAATAAATTAACATTTAAGTTCACCTTTTTTGTATTTAAAAAATTGTAAATCAAAGACCGGATTTCAGAAATATGAACATAATATTGAGGGACCATCACAACAATGTCCAAAATTTTTTACTTTGAAAATGGCGTTGAACAAAGAAGTGTTTAAATTACTCTTGTTTTGTTTGATGATTTATGATTCCTTCAAAGGTCATTCCAAGAATGCATACAATTTTCGCGCCACACGAAAATCGTCAAATTCATTTACTACACAAAGCGAACGGGGCGGCGACGGCGCAGCGCAGCCGCTGTTTAGTATAGAAACCTGTTTTTGTTTGGTATGCGCTACCCTAGTCGAGAAAGAGTTATAAATATTATAGCCGTCTTACTTACACATACTGAATGACCTAAATAGTATTTTGATAATAATATAAAGAGTACAACGTGCTTCGTTTACGATATAGATAGATAGATACTTATTATAAGTTGTTGTGTCTTAAAACTTAACCTTTTTTATGGTATCATATTTAATTCAGATATTATGTAGAAGTTATAAATGATTTTTTTTTTAATTTTTATTTTATGTTGATACTTGATACATTTTTATTCCGAAGACCTATACCAACGCATAATTTGTTACAGTTGAGGGGTCGCTTCTACCTAGAATCTTATATAAAAAACGCCAACAGCGGACGTACGGAGGCTTCCAAGATTCGGGACGTTTTTTGTCGGTGCTTTTACAGTATTTCTATAAATAGGCGTTCTCAAGTGTTGCATGCTCTCCATTAAACTTATGAGAGTTTTACTTTCATCTTTTCGATAGGAAATAGAGCTGATTCATTATATTGCTAACAAGACGAATAAAGAAATGTTTTGTTGTCATACTTATTAAACATATATTTTAGGTTTTGAACACTCTTACTGTAATTACATGAGTAAAGAAATGTTAAATTGAATTTTAAAAGGATATCTGGGCTGCAAGAAATTTGAAGAATAGGTTTTATTTTTATCGATCTATGGCTGTCGCGTTGTGTCCGAACGACCGATACAGAAAAGGGAGAGAGACAACTGTCTTTCGGATTTATTTTAACTATGAAAAATAGAAAAAATCACCACCCGTATTCCCGGTTTCCTCCTCCAAAACTGGAACGATTTTAATTTTTTTTAAGAACAATATAATAAGAATTGTGACTGTCTGTATTTCTTATTATGTTCGCTCATCGCTATATTTGTTTGCTGGATGTCTAATAACACAAAAGCAACACAATTTGAAGGTACCTATGCGTTAATAGTGCAATGACAGATAAAACGTGAAAACATGAACATGCTATCTTTGACCAATCGCAACTTTTCTGCTGTTTATTTTATCTACCTATATCACGTAATCGTTATCATCATATTAAATTATTGCCGAATAAGATTTGTAAACAAAATGTTGGGCAATATTTAGAAGGAATATTCTGCAATGTTTGTAATTCAAAATAAAATCAACTACATATTATCAACAGCAAACCCTCTTCTAGACAAGTGGCGAGGAGGTTGAACAAGGGACTAGACGAAAACTGTATGACTTATAGCAAAATCCCCCCTATGAGACAATCTATGGGGGAGGATCATGTTCAGGAGTGAACTTTTGATAGGCTGTGATGGGCGAGGAAGTCCCCATAGATTTCTTCATAAGGGAATATACTATTTATATATATATATACAAAAATAATATATACATAAAGAATTTAAAATATTTTATAGCCAAAAAGGTATAAAATAAAAAATAAACATTCACGTAGGGCACATAACACAAAATATTCATCGTTAAAACCAACAATGGAAGGAAAAGGTTCACGAAAGAGACGTTCAAGTGTAGGGGTGGTAGAACGAGACAGCAACAGTAGATCGAAAACGGGTGAATCGACCCCTAATGATATTGCAGCCGGCTTTGCGTCCTTAGAGCGGGATAGGCAGGCATTTGCAACGTAAGAGCAAATTGACGCGAGATGCGAGCCTTGACAATTTCTTGATTACACCATAACTTTCATTGCTACCCCTATTCTTGAATAAGATCTACAAAAGTTCTGGTTTTGATATTTTAGGCGTTATCGAGATGGTTATTCTAGAGGCTTGAGACTATAAACTCTTAGCAAAATTTTTACCCACGGAATGACAGGGTTGATGGATTCCTTTATGCCACTATCCTACTTAAATATTAGTTAAATCCCGTTAATTATTTTTGGCTGAACTACTCTTATTTAGTCACTGTTGCGCCAGTAGCGGCAAGGATTTGCATAAACCATTTTTTTTTTACTTAAGTCCTTGCCTCTAAAGCGTGTTGATTATGAAAAATCCTTCTAAATCCATCTGTATATTTAAGCAGTATTACGTAGACATTTTAAAGTTAGATTGTATACAAATAAAAAAAAAACTTCGGTTTAAATGAATCAGAAGTTCAAGTCAAGTCCCCAAATTCAATGGAAAAATTTAAGATACGAGGGTGGATTGAAAAGTACTACCTAACACAGATCCATTCAATTCTAAAAATCAAATCTACCCACATTATTTAGTTCAGTTCAGACTAGTTCATTGTGTGAAGTTCGAAACGTGCGATAATTAGTTGTGATTTTATAAATTTATTAACAAAGTAATCGGACATAATTTCATGAATGGAGCAAATCGAGCAGCGTGCCGTCATTCACCCATAAGAAGGCTATCATCAAAAGCCATCCATGATGACATGGTCAGTACATTAGCGATTGTGCTCGTCATATTCATCCGTCAAAAATGGATAGCAGAATTTAAGTGGTAGAGAGAGTGTGAAAGATGAACCCCGCCTGAAGGCCTTCGACGTCAACTACTGACGAAAATATTAAAAAGTACTTGATTTAATAATGGAGACCGCAGATTAAAAATTAGAGAGATAGCCGAGATTATAGGCATCTCTTATGAACGAATTCAAACATCATTGTCAACGAGTTGGTTTCCACAAGGTGTCTGCGAGGTGGGTTCCGCGACTGCTTTAGTTGAACAAAAAGGACGCGATTGACTATTTCACGCGACTGTTTGAGTTATTTCGCCGATGTAGATGATTTTTGAATCGTTTTGTTACTATGGACGAAACATGGGTTCATTACTGTACACCGGAAACAAAACAACAATCAAAACAGTGGAGAAGACCTGGTTCACCACCCCAAAAGGCTAAGTCGATTTTGTCGCAAATAAGGTGATGGCTTGTATTCTGGGACTGAAAGGTGTGATTATGATTGATTATCTTGAAAGGGTCAGACTATAAACCTGATTACTACTGCACTTACTACGTCGTTTACGAGAGGAAATAAAGAAAACGTCGAGGAATGCTCAGAAGAAAAGTCCTGTTTCATCAAGATAACGCCCGTGTTCACACGTCAGTACAGTCAATGGCTGAAATTCACAACTGTGGCTTTGAACTGTTACCGCATCCACCGTATTCACCTGATCTGGCACCATCAGACTTCTTTCTGTTCCCTAATCTAAAAGCACTGGGAGGTCAAAGATTTTGACAAACGACGAGGTCAAAGCAGCTGTAGACGCATATTTTGACTCTAAGGAAGAATCATTTTTTAACGGTCTAAATGCTTGGAAGGAGGTGGCAAAAGTGTATTGAACTTGATGGTGATTATGTAGAAAAATAAAAATATTACTGATTTAGTATGTGTTTATTTTCTTGGTTAGGCTGAGTACTTTTCAATCCACCCTCGTACCTACGTGTAATTTTTTCTACATTTTACAAGTTTTTATGCTCTGAAAGATAAAATTACTTATATTCAGATAGATAGGTGTCACGAGAGAAGAGTTGCGTAGAGACAACCACTGCAGTGGGATGCTAGTGAAAATACGGCAAGTACAGACAGATACTTTATTTATTGGCAAATTACAAATTTGTCTATATTTCAGCTAAGAGTTAAACGACTATTTTATTTATAAATTTATTATTTATTTAAACCGACATTGTGTTAGTGTTACGCGGGCTGAAAACATGCGTAGATCCGTCTCAAGAGCGAGCCATGCCGCAGAGGGCCATGAACTCTTTCTTTATTATTTAGAGTTCATTTTGCGCAATGCAATGCACGGAAATATAAATTCTCGTCTGAATAGTTGTAGTATTTTTGTGTTTCTTTGAACAAATGTAAAATATTATAAAAAATAGCAATCCGCTTTGATCATTTGTGATGAATTGATACTTATGAATAAGTATGTTTTATACTTTTTAATAACATGATTCATGACATGATAACGTAAAGAAGAAAAGAGGTTTAGAAAACACATTAATTTATCGTTATTTAAATTTAAAAGGTGTGATTTGAAGCATAAAATAGTAGTGGTCATATATCATAGTAAAATATCTGGAAGACAATCCTTTTTATTTCCTCTGTAGTTCATTTTCAAAGTCAAAGCGAAGTTCCGAGCGATGTGGTTTCAGTAAGGTCTCATTACCACTTTCGACAATAATATTTAAAAAAAACATTTCAATTTTAATAATTAATTTAATACGATAATCATGTATATTTATTTCATCTTTCCCAGGGTTACTAATAGAGGCCACCATAAGGCATTAAGTCCACCCTTTGTAACCCCTAGTTGAAGGTGTTGCAATTAAGGATAAATAAAAATAAATATAGTACGTTATCATGTTTTAGTAATCGATCAATATATTAAATAATATTGTTATTTAATATTTAAATAAAAATTATTCGTCACGATGCGTTGTGGAGCTGAAGAAATCCGATACCCAATGGGTACTTACAAGGGAAAGATGATTTTACCTACTCCATCGCTATAATATAAGCTAAGCAGATTTCGATAATAATATAAGCTAATGCAGCGGACAGTGTAAAGGGTATTAATATAATTATTTCGGAATATTTCGTGTGTAGTATCCCTAATCTAGTCGTGGTGTTGGTAATAGATATAGGCGGGACTGAAGGGGAGCGTGGGGTGAAGGGGTACTAGCGCCGCCCGCGCCATCATGCTGTGTCCTCGAACCTGACCGCGTGCGATCGCCTTGAACTCGACGAGCTCGGCTCTTGAACAAATTACCTTATGTCTCTACGCTTACGCCGATGGTCGACGCAACAGCGTGAAAAATCGCCGCCTCGGAAAACTTTAAATATGGAACAAGAGAAACAGAAATATGATGTTTCTCAAAATTAAGTGATGATAAATGATTTTTAAAACCATAGGCAGTTTTAGCAACATTAAGCCTTGATGTTATTTAAAAGTGAAAGAGTTCTTTAAAATATATTAAGTACATACGTAGCACCTATTTTAATAATCAGTAAAGTACTGCCTTCTGCCTAGTATACTAAGTACTGACATACTCCTAGAGCTGAAGGCCAAAATTTGCATGTATAAATATATTTGAATACGACAATATTAGATATTAAAATAAATTATCTGTAACGGGAATAAAAAGCATTCACAGCACTAATTTCAATGTATTTGGCGCGAAAAGTACTTTAGAGTTTTTCTGTATGCGCGCGCATCAACGCGAAATAGGAAGGAGGGGTTCCGTATTGATTGAATGTGTGGCGCAGTCACTCCCCTCGTACTATAGCCGTCTGCTTTCCTGTTTACAACGGAGGGAGGGAAATAGAAATATTTTACGTAAACTTTCATCCTTGTATCTTATTTTCCGCATCTATACGGGAAGAAAATTTTCAAATATACTATTGAAGTACCTGATTACCTAAATTTTATTTTATATTCACTACAATTGCAAGTAATAAATATACTGCATGAAATAATGAAATTTTTTAAGGAATAAATTACAAGTGACGATAATAAATAGCCAACAGTGAGATGGAATCTGATTGATTATACGCGAGGTCAATGTCCTCATAGTAGTTAAAGTACTGACTCAACCTTGCATGAGTAGATAATAATTTATACAAATATTATTTAATAGACATAACGTGACGACCTCGCAGACAGGTAAAAAATACATTGTAGGTAGGTACCTACTGGTATTTTTAGACGATGGAAATAGACGTAATAAATTATTTCAATTTCGATGTTATCACTAGGTCTCTGGATATTCGTATCGATTTATGTAATAGACTATGTTACATTCCTAGTATCGACTATCGCCTATTTTTAATCATAAAGAAATCTAAAATTTATTTATTAAAAAAATAAATACATTACACCCGCAGGGGAGGGTAACGGCTGGCCGACGGTATAAGCGGCAGGTGTGTGTGACTACGCATTTGTTGCTATAGAAACTACTACTTTCATAGAAACTCACACACCTTTACAGGTTGCAGTCACCCGTCCCTCCCTAGTTGCACTTTCCACAGACTAAAAAGAACAGTGTCGTCATTTGTTATAAAACTTATTGTTGTGTTACAGTAACTTGAAAGATACTACTACCATAATCACTAGTTAATAAATAGATAGTACAAGCTAGTAAGTGACTTTATCTACTAAAACAATCATTCCTTACTAGGAAGTTATATAATGATAAAAGTTCCTAGATACCTACTTAGGTAAATAATGTTTTTATTTATAACACTGTAGTTTATCTGTTTTCATACAGGTCAAAAACAACTTGATCGATAATTAGCCAACTACAAAAAAAGGGGTAATTCTAAAATGGATTGTATTTTTTTCGTATGTATTACACTACAGTATATCTTCTGTAATTGAGAACCGATTTTAATGATTATTTTTAATTAAATACCCCAAGGATGGTACTATGTAAATTTGAGAATATCAAATTCCAGCCCTAAAAGAGGAAATATAGGGATTAAATTATTAGTATAACTATTTAGACAACATTCTAGTTGATACATTTAAACTATGATATTGGCTAGTCCACTTAAAGGGGTCAAAAATTTAAAAGAAACTTCGAAGAATCAGAAAAAAAAAATTTCCACATAATAATAGGTATGTAAGTAATTAAATAGCTTCTGAAGTAGCTAAATCATATTGTATCAAAGGCTTAACCTTTGATACAATATGATTTAACACCCACTTTAGAAGCTATTAAATTAAGTGGACATTATTTTATTCTTTTGCTTTTAGTGCTTTTAAGTAGGGTTTAATTTTATTTATTTTTTAAGTTTTATCTTGACATGTATGTTTTTTGTCATATAATCTCCATTAATAATTTGCTTTTTTATATATCTATAAAAAAGCAAATTATTAATGGAGATTTTTTGATCTCATTGAGATTTAGTCTCTCTTACTTTAATTTAGATGATATTCTGCACTTAATAAAAATATAGAATGACCCATAGAATTCCTACATCAGTTTTACAACCTAATCATCAACAGAATCAAAATACACTGCTGAACATAGGTCTCCCCATAGATTGCCTTAACTTATATAATATACTAATATGTAAGCAATTCAAATTAAATTGTGATCAAAAGTATGTACAATATACTCTACACTATGTTCTCTTCCTACTTTCACCCACACGTGTGCAACTACTGTCGTACACACAGCTACAGAGTGCACTCATTGTTAAACGTTTTGAAATTCTTGTTCAGAATCGGCCGTGGGAACATTGCAAAGAAATCATCAAATAATAATACTACTTTACCGAACTTGTTTTAGGCAGGGTAGTTTAATAATTGTTCCTATTCAAAATATTATTAGAGTAAAATAACTTTTATTTAAAATTCATTCTGTGAAGTTTACATACAAACTCGTATCAATAACAAACATAAATACCTACCTATCATGCAACTCCAACCCACTACTTACATGCTCACAACCGTTTGTAAGTTCATTGACGGGGAATTGGCGCCGTTTTTAAGTCATGTATGTATGAATTAATAAGAGATTAAAATTTTTATAAAAGTTATGTGAAGAAAGAGAATAAGCCAAAACTATGAATATAACAATTAAGCATTAGGAGTGGCCAAAATAAACATAATTCGAAAATAATAATAATTCTCTTATCGTCCCTTTCTATATCAACGTCGCTACGCCTAAGTAAACGAGACGGAAGATGAAACAATTTATCCGTTATGATTCTACCTCGTGTTAATAATAATTAGTTGCAATATTGGGAATTCAAATGAAATATATAGTAGCTAGAAATTTATTTAAAAGATAAATCTGCTTAAATTGTCTATTTATATTAGCATCTTATTTTGAATCTTGATTGTGTAGACGGATACTTAGGATACCTAATATCTGCTGCTGGAAATAATTTCCCGCCACTTTGTTGAAACATAACGTAAATAACAAGTATCGCTTAAATTTATGAGATGATGAATTTGTTCTATACGATATGACTACAATGTTTATAATTTCTTTCACATATCATTTAATTGATGAATGACATTAAAAAGAGCGGGACATAACTCCATTGGACTTTCCCATTATCCGTACATCTTGTTTTCAAGCAAAAAAATACTATTTTAGAACTAAAATGTTACTTACCGAATATTTATTCACATAAATATCCTTATGCTCAGTAGAATAATCCAAAATTTCACACATTTACGTTTTTACCGTCATGAAATTGACAAAATTTAACACCACTCACTCCATAGACTACGATCTGTTTTACTATTATGAGAAAAGGTATACAAAATACAAAGAATGGCGTCTTTCTTTATTGGTGAGTTACGACCACGTGACCAAGCTAATATCACAGTTATTGGTTGAAAGCAATATCTGAATTGACGTCACTAGTCAAGTGACATCCTCATTATATTATTCTGAGTAAATTTTAAATCCTGTTTTGATATAATTATTGCACTTATTATTCTATGCATTATTTTATAAAATGAAGTGTTCTAGCTTTTTAATAATACTTACATCCATAACTTACCAATTACCGTGAGTCGACTATTCTCGACAATATGGCGGTTTGTTTACACCGGCATGATAAGGCGGGAAGTACTTTCGAAGAGTATGAGCACCTAAACTTTCGAATAGTAACTTAAAAATAATTGTTAAATCGCAAAAATCAACTTTATTCAATGAAGTAACAGAATTATCAAAACTTAATTAAATTATAGTAGAAAACAAGACACATGGGCGATACCAATTTTTTAATGCTCACCAGCGCCATCTCGTATCCATTGACGTGATTTAATCTATGGCGGGGAAAATTAAACTAGATTTAATTTTTGAGACTTACAAAATTGAAACAAATGAAAGTTAAGAAAATAAAACAGAAGATAGGTTTAAAAAAAAGAAAAATAACAATAAAAGGTTTTTTGAATGTCATAAAATATAAAAAAAAGGTTAAAAATTATATTAAACATATTATTTGTAAACTTATATTCGGTACATGTTTTGATAAAAATGTATTTAGAAATATGTTATGAAGATAAGAGCAGGTATTTACTCAAAGGGGATACTGATATTACTCAAATTCATAAAGACAGCAACATATCGTTATAATATAGTCATAATAACATTGGATTCAGTCTTACTTATTTATAACAGGCAACATCATTATCTTTTGAACAATGAATTAATTACATTTTATTAACAAGTTAAAATTTAGATATCTTAATGTTTCTGTTTCTCTTGTATAATTCATAAGTTCCTAATCTTTTAATTTTTTTGCTGTATAAGTAATCATTCTTAAAACTGGTAACATTATTTGATTGGGCAACAAATTTCATTTCTTGAGGTACAATATTGACTTTAAAATTGGTTGTGTAGCCACTGTTTGAAGTCGTAGCAGTAGGAATAAAAGGCAACACTTTGGGTTTTTTTAGAATGCCCCTTTGTTGTTTCGCCTCTGGAGAATCATTCTCATTTATGTATATACTTTCTTCTAAGTAATTTGATGGTTTATTTTTTCTTTTCTTTGTTTCTTCTACTACGAATTCTGTTGTGGAGATAGCTTTGTGCTTCTTTGCGGTTAAAATTTCTTTATTAGGTTTGTCTTCCAACTGATTAAGGAGAGAATATGGTAGTCGAGGTATATGAATCTGGTCTAATGAATTTTCCTTAAGCACCTATAAACAGAATAAGGTTTAAAATATACGGCTATAAATTAAGTGACAGATTTTAATGAAAAAAATATTTTCATTTCTCGTCAGATTGTCAGAGAGTGAAAGATAAAAATATAAGAATAAATAGTAATAATGTTGACTACTGTTGCAAAATAAAACATTACCCACATATAAGTTACATTTTATATTATAAAACATTAATAAACCTATTTCTTTTTCAAGTCTATATAATATGTCTCTATCTACAACTGTTTAAAATAGTTATGTACTTGAAACCTTAAATAAAATGTGGTATGCATAATATGGAGCCAGAGAATATCATATTTAATAAGATAGCAATAATTATTTTACCAATTTGCAAGCATAAATAATGTACAAAATAATTAATGATTGTTTAGTAAATGTGATATATTCTCTAGAACTTTACATTATATGATACTTTTTAATATTTTTGGCAAATACCGATACTTATTCCATGGGATAATACAAGGTAAATACAAAATAAATAAATTTCAAAACTAAAATATTCATTAGAGATAATATAGTATTTATGTAACACAGGTAATAGGCAAAAGCTTGTTTATGAAATATTATAATTACAATATATTAAACTAATTCCTTAAAAAATATTTAATATATTAGTATTTATATATTAACCAATTTAAAACATGGAGATTTTAATAGACACCAACCCAAATTTCGATGTTTGATAGTGATTTTGATAATAGCAGAAAAAAGTTAGTTTCGTGAAGATCCGCGTGATGGCAAAGGTATATTTTCTTGCTCCGGCTATTCATCAAACGTATTATAAAATGCTTCTCTTTAAAACGCAACACTATAGTAGCTATTATAATTATTATTACCTTCAATGCCTTGTTTGCATCGTCATCATCGTCTCTGTGTTTCCGTTTTTTGTTTTTATCAATTTTGAGTTTAGAATTAACTGAAAAATAAACAAATAAACTTTGTTATGATTTTATTGAAAAAAGGAAAATAGTAAAGAAACACTTTAACTAGGTGGCAGGACTCTCCTTTATTTATTGAAAATTTCATATACATAAGTGGTATATAGGCGGACTTAATGCCTGAACAATGCTCTACCAGTCTATCTTAGGGTGATGATGCAAAAATAGAATGAAGTAGATGTAAGAAATAGTTGATGTGAGAAAAGTAAAATAAATAGGTATACATTTTGTAATACATAGAGCAAGTACATTTACAGGCTGTGAGGCATTCCATCTTAGTCCTCAGAGCTGTAACCGTCTTTGTTTGAAGTTGTCTGCAGGTGTCCATGGACTGCATTAGTCACTTACCATCAGATGGACTGGAAGTTTACTAGTTTACTAGGTGGTAGGAGGGCTCCTTTTGTCTTTTGAATTAGTTTGGGTAAGAAAATTCATACCTGTTTCTTGGACATCTTGATCTTTACTTTGTCCACAATTAGGAATATTTTGTTTGCATGATTCAGTGTTTACATTTTGTTCGGTTCCAGAATCTATTCAAAAAAGGCAATATATTATATTACTTAAGGAAATATTTCGAGCACAATTCCAAAAAATTATAATTTATTTATGTTATATAAAAATTATATACATATTTATTATAAGATGACTCTGTACACACTGGTCACAAACATTAAATAATATATGTATCATGTCAGCATATTTTTTTAACAATTTTATGAACTAAATGTTTATAAATGATTTGACCTATCCTAACATGCAATTATAAATGAATAAACTTCGTTTGATTCAATATGTAATGGAAGTTAACACTGGTAAGTTATACTAAACTAGGGAATTACTGTAAATTGTAAGCGCTATTAAACTCATGCTAAAATGAAAGGGTAATAACATTAAATTATACCTTTCAATAGGTTTTCAGTATTGCAGTTTTTGAGATTTTTCTTTGATTTCTTTGACATCCGCGACTCATCTACATCTTGTTTGGCATTCTTATTAATTGTAATGGATGTATTTTGGGCCATTTCACTTATATTGGGTTTCTCAGTATCTGAAATTTTTAATAATTAGTTATTTACCTGCAAATATTTTTGCTACCTATTAATGGAGCGAATGCATATTTTTTTTGTTTCGTATATACTTTTCCTTGCTGCATACTTGAATACTTAGTAAGCCAGATAGCCATATTTTTTGTTTTGATCATAGTACAGGGTGTCTAGGACCTCAACTTTAGAAATGTTATAGTGCTAAGTGTAAATTGGTGGGGAGGATATTATTTTCACTCCAGGGTGTGCTACTTCATACAAGGGTAGCTTCTTTCTTACACTGTCAAAATAGCATCTGGTCGCCTTGGACTCTGTGGAAAGACAACCTAAAATGCTTATGAGCTATGCTTCCCCCTTTGTAGTAAAATGCCAGAGCTTAGACCATCAGTATAAAAATATGTTGCATTTCGAAGAGTGCGCCAATGTACGGGGTTGGTTATTACAGCAAAGAAATAGAACTCCTTATCAGCTTTCTAGATTGATATAATGTTGCTTTCTTCTCAGCAATGGGCTAATACGCTTATTGTTTTCGAATACAACACTAGGAATGTTTGTGGTCAACTTTCTTTAAATTCTATTTTTATAAATAAAAATAAAAAAAAATTACCTTGATTTTGTTTATTCGTATCTTCGGTGTTTTGCGATATTTTTCGCTTCTTATTTTGGCTGAGGACAGATTTATTGATAATTTGGAATTGGCATCGCATGTTTCATCTGTAATGAAGTAAATATTGTTAAGCGGGTTACGTAATCCTCATTTCAACAATTTGAAGTTCATATAACTAATTAAATTGTTTATTGGAAATGAACAACGCTGAAAAAAAATTGTTATTGTATCAGATGAATGTATGTGACGGCGTAGTAGTCGTAGCGTATTTATGTGAAGATATTTTAAACAGCAACTTGTTGCAAACAGCACATTACAGAGTTTCCCTCCTCATTATTAAGTAGTTTTGCAGTCGGCTTATCTTATGGACGAGTCTTTTTTATAAAGATCATTCAATCTACTATTTTGATATAATTCTGTTTATGAGAAGAAATCGTTATTATTATTTCAAAATATCTAAATCTTTTTATTTTACAAACCTTCTAAAGCTACTTCTAATGTAGTTTTGAGGGATGATTTCCTTTTGCGTTTTTTTGAGCATGCGTCACTAGCATTATTCTTACTTTTAGTTTCCCCTGTAATGTGAAACATAATAAAATATAATTTGTAAGGTGGTAAACTATTTCTACAGTTAAGCAGCAGTACATCCAATGTTATAATCTGGTTTGAATTGTATGCAGAGCCAGTATATTCGCAGCAGTGAGGCATACCATCTTAGTCCTTAGTTGACATCACTTCTGTGGGTGGTCGCATTTATCTGATGTTTGTTGCAAGTCTCCATCAACCACTTATCATCAAATGAATTGTTAGCTCATTTGTCAATTTTAATGACATTCAATATCATCAATATAAAATATATTTTTTTAAATAAAATGTCAACAGCTTAATACACATCTCGTGAGCACAGATATTTTCATATTCCTAAAAATTATGGAGTAAAAAAGAGTATATTATACTGCTTCAATTGCATGGGAGTGCATCTGTTTTTGAACGTTTTGTAACAGAACAGTAAAAGAAAGCGCTCATCAACTACGAGAGTGAGAGAGAGAGAGAGAGATAGAGAGAGAGAGAGAACTTATTTAATCTTTCCATATTTCAAAATGACAGCATGAGAAAGGTCTATATGCCCAGTAATGGACTTAAATAGGTTGAAACAGAGGTTTTAAAGAAATATAGAGCGTTTGTTTTATTTATAGATGGCAAACAAGACAAAAGCGGAAAAATATCTCCCTTAGTAGATTTCTATACATTTTCTGGGAATCTACTAACATTATTTAAGACTGTTATATAAAAATATGTTGTGTTTTGTAATTATACCTTCATTTGTCAGCATTATTTCTGTTGGTTCATTTGTCACAAAAGTATTTTTCTCAGATTCGCCCTCTGTAAATAATAATTATGATAATTAAACAATTGGCCCTTTTAAAATTAAGATAATGAATGTTATTTTAAACTAATGTTCTGATACCTGATAGTGGATCTATTTGATCTTTCCCAAACAAAACTTTCTTTGTATTATTAGCTTCTGAGAAATTTTCATCAAATTTGTTAAGTGATTCTGATAGACTTCTCTTTTTCTTCTTTTCACTTTTTGGGGTTTTAGTTACTGATTTATTAATTACCTCTTTCGTGTTTGCTTCAACTAATGCGGAAATATCTTCACAATCAGAAACAGACTCTGATAGCTTTTTGATTTTCTTTATTTCACTACTAGGTGTTTTATTAATTGACCTATCATTTGAACTTGAGTTTTCTTTAACCAACGAGAAAATAGATTCCAAATTCGAAACATTAAATGATCCCGACATTTTATTTTTCTTACCGACAGTCTCAGGAGTTTTAGTCAAAGATTTATCAATAGTTTTTTCAAGTTGTGATAAGTTGTGAGACAGTGACATCTTTTTTGATTTTTTATTTTCACTCTGAGGTGTGTTTGTTTTAGACTTTTTGGCTGCATTGTCTGAAACAATTTTTAATTTTCAATTTTACATTTAAGGTGTGCAATATCTTAGCAACTATACACCATATATAATAACAGTGCGTTCTTCATTTGTTGGAGGACATGAGGTTTTTTTTTTACGCAAATTAGATGAAATATATAATAATTAATCCAACTAAAAACATAAATGTGAAAAGGGGACTAATTTTGGTACAAACGACAATCAGGGTTGTCAGCTTCGCCGCTAGAAGATAAGAAATCTGAATGGGCGCTAAGTTTCATAGCAGTTCCTTAAATCATAGATATGGGTAAGTACATTCGTCAATTGATTTACAATAACATCTGTTACATTCTGTAATTGAATAACTTAGGAAGATTTATTACCAATTATATCGTAGTATAAAGTAAAATGACTAAAAAAATAATTTTAAGCTAATTTAAAATAATTCTTAAATGTAACTTTTAATTACTACCCAGTGCACGAGCAACCCAGGTTCGATCCAAACCGGGACGAATAAAATTGTTCATAATAATTAGAAGTGCTGATTAACCACGTGCTCGACGGAGAAGGAAAACACTGTAAGGAAATCTGCATGTCTGAAAACCTACAAAATATTTCGAAGACATGCATATAAAGTTCGCCAACACACATTGGCGCAACGCGGCGGATTTTTGCTTTGCCCTAAGAGCGTCTTTGAAATGAGAAAAGACATGTTTACTTTCATTTTTATACGCCTAATGAATTTCATATCTACCTTGATATGAAATTCACAGCAGAAGTGGCCTAGGATTTTGATGAGTGTGAGTAACAAAATGGTACTTTTGAGACCTTCAAATTCAAGAATTATTTATAATATTCATTAAATTTGGGATTCTGAGTATTCTAAAGGGCTTTGTTAGTGCATTTCTAATAAAGCCCTTTAGAATACTAATAATACCCTTTTAAAAAACAAGTATGATGTCTAATAAGTTTTAGAATTAAGGGGAGATTCAATGTAGTTTTAATTGGTTTGTGACGTACTGCCATTTTTGCATTGTATGCATGGTAGAGCCAATCAGTGTATAATGACTGCAGCACGAGAAGGACACGGCTCGACGGGGGAAGAGCTATGAAATGGAATATATTTATTTCTTGGACAAGATATTAAAATTTCCTTTTTCAAATGTTTTTATTTTTCAAATATTCTACCGTTTTGATATATAGTTCCCCCGACAGGAGCAAAAAACTATTACTATGGCGAAAGAAACTATTACTATTACTACTAAAGATTATACTACAGTTAAATTGTGTTGGTAACGGTAACTCAAGCATTTTCTATCTATTATAAACTATAAAAGGACTTTAGCATTTTTGTTGCTCTCTCTCTTTTTTTAAACATTAATTTACAATATACTCTTATCACCAGCAGCAACGACCAGCCGCAGATGGAGTTCCTTTAAGAACTTCACCGCACGTGGACACCATGGACCGATAGTCTCTACAGCAAATGGCAGAAATATGTAGTCATCTCTCAGAGACTCATATTTGCGCCACTTACTCAGTTACAATATAATATGATGAAATATGACAATATTTAGAAACAGCATGGTAGCAATCACCTCATTCCCAGAGGTTATTATCAATTATGTAAATGCAATAAAATCCGTAAAAACTAGTTTTATTTAAATGTGTAGTGTTCGTGTAAATATAAGCTATCATTATATTATGTTCTCTTCAGCAGTATAATAACCCTTATTAAATAATTTTCATCTTTTCTGGGACTTTAAAGGAAGGAATTACTGACTCTTTGGAGTTGAGTAAAAAGGCAAAACCAACAATGAGATGACATTAAATCATTTTAAATAATATTATTACCTGGTTCACCAATAATATTGTCTTCTTCTTGTTTACTAAGATTGTATTCCTTGATGATACTCTTTTCTTTCATAAATGACATTTCGAGAGGTGCAGCATCATCTTCAGAATCCTCTATACTTGAAGCATCTGAAATATAAAAAATATTAAAAGTAAATTATTTTTATTTTTTTCATATACATGGAATGCCTATAAAGGAATTTATATTAATTAATGTATAACGAGTGGTCAACCGTAATTTATAAAGTTTTTAGATTTATGTACTAAAATAATTATTGTGCTGTTTATTGTAGTGAAATATAGCTTGTAATTCATTTACAACAGCACAATAAAAAATCATAATTCTACTATACAAAATAAAGTTTTTTTTGCCTTGTTGTTTTTGTTGCTTTTGCAACACAAAATTTACAGCTCATTCAGTCAATACGTCAGTAATTATGTCGGTAGCATTTTAAAATTCTTTGGCGACAATCTCTACTCTGTGCGACTGTTTGACCACAGACTATTAGAGATTTGACATTGGCCTTTTAAGAATAACACCACACATATTATGCTATACTTACTCTGAAACATTGGCAGTATGAACGTAAATAATGTATATTTTATTTCATTTAATGTATTTGTTACACATATGTAAAAACTTTAGCTCTCTGCACTCCTTATCCATATAAACTTTATGCTAAATCTTACACTTGTATATGCGTTCTGTACAATATGCTTAAAAGAAGAATGTGAGTATTCCGTTGATGATAGAATATGAATATGATTTTGAAATTTAAAAATTATTCTTGAACTCCCATAATTATGGCTTGGGATTTTCAAGGGTACACAGTTAACCCATATGATTGACTCAAGACAGACTATATCAATAGTCACAAAAGGAAAAACAAAAACAAAATTGAACTGTCATTATGGTTTGTTTGTTGGTCACAACTTGCTTAATATTACATATATTTCTACTTTGAATTTGCAATTCTGAATTGATTTTAATGATTCTTTTATTTACTTCAGGCGTTTTTTTGGAAAAAAACTCCACTTCTAAGGATATAGGGTTATGAAGTTTTTAATGTTACTATTTAGACTACATTTTAGTTGTTATCTTGAGCTTATGATATTCACTGGTCTACTGAAGAGGGTAAAATATTTTTTTTAATAAAAAGTAAAAGCCAACTTCAAAGAACTTATAAGAATAAAATAATTTTCACATAATAGCTTCTGAAGTCGATACTAAGGACATAGGGTATAGAAGAAAAGCCACAACAAGAGGATTTTAAGTGGTAGAGCCATGCTTCAGCTATATTACGGTTGTAGCACCAATGGGTTGGTATAACTGGGGAAAGACCACACTCTCACATCATAATTATCCGCATGAAATAACAGCTTAATGCTGCGGTGTTTCGTATGGTGAGTGTAGAGAACCAGAGACCTTTTTACTCCAAAATGAGGCATTCCATCTTAGTCTTTCGGGGTGACAACACATCTGCATTTAGATTTTTAATCGAGGACAGATAAGATGTCTATGGGTCACAGCATCCACTCATCATGTGTTTACTCATTTGTCACCTTTATTTTATAAAAAAAGCTATTTTATTCTTTTTAGTTCTTTCAAGTGAACTTTTTAATTTTAAACTTTAGAATACTAAATATTGAAATAATAATTTTAAATATATATTTAACATAAGAAAAATACCCTAAGTTTATGTCTGTTTAAGTTTTACTTACTATTTACTTGAGAAGTACTGCTCATCTTTATTTTTGCTTCTTTACCTTCATTAGCAGATGAATCGGAATGAGTTCCAAAGGTATCCACAAAAAATGGAGTCTCTTCTCTATTTTCATTGTTACAATCCTCTGAAATTTACAGAAAAAGATATTGTAAAAAATTCTAATTGAAAAAATCCTTTAATTACTTAAAAAAAAACATAGTATGTATGTTTGACCATAGCAATATCTCAACTATCGATAAACTTTTTGTTAAATATGATTAAAATGGTACAAAAAACACCATGTGGCCTAATGACCAGAGTAGCTAATGGAAAAAAATTGTTAGTTTTCTGATCAGGCAGTGTTGTGATTGTCAGTTACTGCATCCAAGCGTACCTCCTGTTATCAATATTCCCATCCCCATCTAGGTTATCTAGGATCTAGGTCCCATTAATGATGGTACATGGCTACTGCAGACTATGGAAACCTGCAGCCAACTTCAAACAAAAAAGCTACAGATGCATTGCCACTAATAAGATGGGGCTAAGATGGAATGCTTCACAGTCTGTAATTATTCAGGCCCGCTTTACCCTTCAGACTAGTACATACATACAAGTACAAGTACTGCTATTTGACAGCAGATATAAATCATATAATATATTCTGAATAGTTGATAATTTTCAACACTATTATTTAATATAATCGCCGCGATGAAAATTGGTAGTCAGTATAAAATTATCATAAAGAGTGATATTTTATATACATATAGGTACATTCATTTTAAATATATTAAGTGTCTATTGTATAGATATATTAAGTGTGTGTATGTGTATTTAAGCGATTAGATTTTGTTATGTTTGAACTGTCTCATAATGCAATAAATAATTAAAAAATTTAAGGCCCAATATGAGAAGCTATAAAAGAAATCTTCATAAAAGTTCATTGTGTTTACACTAGAGTTCATACTTAAATGTCTTTTTTTTTTAGGAACTGGATGGCGGGTTATACAAAAGCTTTCAAATATCAGTGTCAAGGATTATACATGGTTTAAATTTTTATTTTCTCTTTTAAGTTTTAACCTTGACATTACAGCAGAGAATCATTGGCGAAACTATTTAGCTATTTTTGTTAAAAAACGAAGCACTTCCGAAAAAAGGTGGTCTATAGTACACATTTCTGATATTACAGAAAGTATTTATTACAAATACAGTAACACTTTAAATGTGTAACCTCATTTGTTTAGTCAAAGTACAGGAGGAACAGTTTCTCTTCCGTTTTATATCATATCACACATTATTATAATATAATATTTATAATATAACCAATATCATATCTTTCCTATAAGGCAATCTATGCTTGTATGTTGATAGGTTGTACAGAACAATGATATATTAATGCTTGATAATTAATATTTCTTTATACTCTAGCAATAAGTAGATTTCTATTTTAGATAAAATGGGTCGGTGTCCACTGCAACCTAAAACCTATGATGTATTTTCTCATAGATAGCTTCAGCCATCATTGATTTGTAAGAATGTTATAATTAATATAATTGGATTTTTTCATTTTAAGTTAGATTAGATTTTTATTTTTTATAAATATACAAATAACATGATTGTTTGACTATAAAACTTTGATATTATTACACTTTATTTTCACACAATTACTATGTGAATATTTTTTATGATATTACCCAAAAAGTATTACAAATGAATCACATTATTATTACAATACAACTGAGACAATTCTTCTTCTTAGATACAACTGTGGGTAGTGCTGTACTATGAGAGAATAATTTAAATGTTTAATAGTTGTAAGTGTAAGAAATTAAACATAAACATTTTGTACTAAATTAAACATTTTGTACAACCAACTTCAATATAAATTATTAAGAATAACTCAAAAACTATTGGTCAGACCTTGATCAAATTTATATGGGACCACATGAGAAGCACCAGCTTTCAAATAAAAAAAGAATCGTCGAAATCGGTTCACATAGAACAAAGTTACGAGGTAACACACATGAAAAAAACATACAGTCGAATTGAGTACCTCCTCCTTTTTGAAGTCGGTAGAAAAAGCTCTGCCCAGATGGAGGTTTAGGACAGAAAGCAACAACTTAGGCAGTTTGTGACCTATTTGTATTTGAAAAATTTTTGTATTGTATGTATGTATGAACATATGTGCAGTTAAAACATAATATTAATGGCAAATGTAAAGAACCGAAGATCCTTTTACTGGAAACGAGGCATTTAGATTCTCATTTGATCGGTATAGATGTAGATGTCTTTGGGCCACAGTATCCACATACCATCAAATGAAATGTGTGCGTTTGTCACCTTTATTTAATAAAAATAAAATCATTTTCCAAATCCTAAAATAATAATTTATAATATAAATTTAGATTAACATATTTAACTGACCTTCATTTTTGGGAGAGCTTTCGGTAATGATTTGTTGTTCTTAGTAGGTTTAACATCTGCATCTGAAAAGTAATAACTTAGTGTTTCAAATGTTACAATAATTTAGAAAAAAAATATACTATTACATGATTTTCAGCACTATCACTGTAATTTATAAAAATTGTTTTAAATTTACCTCCTATCGCTCGGATATTTGTTTTTGCTTGAGTTTTTTTTAGCGGAATGAAATCTTCTAAGCTTTCTCCAGTTTTTCTTCTATTTTCTTTATTTAAGTCTCCACTATTAGTGCTATCTTCAGAGAAGAGCAACTTCAAATCAATTGAATCAGAAGAATCATCAGAATTAGAATTTTCTATTGCCTTTGATCTATCAGACATGTCCTTCTTTCTGCCACCTCTTATTAGTTTCTCTTTTATTTGTGTAATATTAAGTTGATTCACAATTGACTGTTCATGTGCTTTTTTAGTTTTTTTGTCTAAATTCAAGGAAACATTACCCAATTTTGGTTTTTCAACAATAATATGATTCGGTTTTATCGGTGAACAATCATTTTCTAAAGATACTTGTTTTAATTTCTCAGATGGTTTTGGTTTTTGGCAGAGATCAAGGTTATCAGTACTTTTTACATTTACCATTTTTTTAGTGCTCAGTTTATTAGTATTCAAGGTATCGCCACTTTGAGATGATTTATTTTTTGACTTTTTAGACTGTGTTAAATTGAGATTTTCAACAATAGGAATTTTCGGATTTGATTTCATTTTAGGGTTTTTATCCATATTTAATGAATGATTACTTGTTTGTATCTTTAATTCATTGAGCATATTTTCGTAATTCTGAACGATATTTTCTTCAGCACTACTTAGGTTGGAGCTGTTGTCGTCAGAATCTTCTAAAGGATCTTTGGATTTAAGTGATCTGGAATTGGAGGTGTTATTCTCACAAGGCGTGGCTTTTATTAAGTCAGTGTTAATAAATCCAAAAGAGTTGTTAGACTCTTTTACTGGAGTATTTGGTTCAGACTTAATTTGTGTTCCTAATGGATCACTTATATTATTTGTTATTTCTTCACAAATCGTTATCTCTTTTTCCCCTAACAAATTTTCGTTACACAAAGATTCTGATAAACCTCTTTTTTTGTTTTCCCTTTGACAAATAGAACCGTCTGTATCAGATTTAATTGCATGATCATTTGCTGTAGAATTTAATCTGTTTCTTTCATTTTTTCGGTCCTACAATATCGTCTTCAGATTGTGAAGATTCTAATCTTTGACGGGTATTCTTTTTTACTTTAGAACTTTTTTTACTACTGCTTGAAAGGTTTAACTTGTGGCGTGCTTCAAACATTTCTCTTGACGCTTGTTTTTGCTCTTTTAATTTTCGCTCGTTATACTTTTTCTTTGATTTGGTAGTCATTTTGAGTTCTTTGTCGCTCATAGATAAATCGTCACCAGACCCACTGAGCAATTCATTGTCTTCTTCATCAGAACTAACTATAAACGAATCTTTCTCATAATCGGAATCATTAGTCAATTCATCTTCAGATGTTAATGTTTCTCCTTTTTCTAAAATTTCATTATCTATTTGGTATTGCCTCTCCTCATCATCATGGCTATCTCCAGATTCATAGTCATCACTTGCCTCTTCAGCTTCATTATCCAATAAACCACGGCTTTCATTTGATGTAGATTCTCTTTCTGAATTAGAATCTTCTGTGGAAGGTTGCGCAGACACGTTTTTCTTAGGAGTTGTTTTAACCTTTTCTTTTGAAATGTTATTATAAAATATATTTTTTGATTTATTGTTACCTTGATCACTTGTACCAGTCCTCTGTTGAAGAGGAGTGCTTGTTAAATAGTTAAGGGATATATTTTTGTTCACCTTTGTATCTTCTTGTGTGATGTCTAAAATATTGCTTGATTTTGACAAGTATTTATTATTTGAAATTTGGGGTGACTTTAAAGTATTGTTGCCAGTGCTAGATATATCTTTTAATTGCGAAAGTATAAGGGTATTTTTATTTTCCCTATCACTTTTTTCTAGATTTTGAGATGTTGAAAGATTAAAGGATTTTCTTTGAGTATTACTAGAAATTAAATTTTGTTTTAAATTAGAATCTTGTGAACTATTTAATACTAACTTTGACTGCATTTCTGATTCCTTATTTTGTAGGCTGTCTGGTAAAGTTTCATCTACATCCATTGGTTCACAGGTGTCATTTGCAATAACATCATTGGAATCTTTAGAATCTTCTTTTTTATCACTTCTATCTTCTAATTGATCATCGACAACTGGAACACATTGATCTTCATTGTTTTCTTGGTGAATGTTCATCTGTATAGAATTAGAATCTGAATCTTCCATTACTATCAAAGACTGAATATTGCTACTTGGATCTTTTTGGAATAAATTTGTTATTTGACCAATATTTTCTATGTTATGGTTATTGGTTAGATTATTTTCTTCTTCATTGGAGTTTAATTTATTACTCATTCTATTATCACTTTCTTTCTTTTTCTTACTTTTAGAAGACTTTACATTAATTTCTGAATAATTTAGTTCATCAATATTGCTTTCAATGCATTTGTCTTTATTATATTTGCTATTATCACCTGAACCTTTTAATATATTATTTTTTATAACATCACATATGCTATCTTTATGCTTTTTCTTAGCATTTTCATTATCACTATAAAAACCTTCATTGGGAACAGAAACAGTGGTGATAGCAGTCCATGACTTAGTTCTGTGTCTTTTAGATTGCACCTTGTTCAATTTCTGAGCTTCTGATAAACTTTTGTTAATATGTGAGGATATCTTTTTAGGGTTTGTGTCTAAGTCTTGAATAAGGTTTGTACTAGAAAAAGAAAGCTTGTGTTTGTCAGAGATTTTTATTTCTGAATTACTGGCAATAGTATTGTCTGTATTTTCTGTTGATGACACAATAGGCCCTTCTGTTTTACCATTATTGTGTCCAGAAGTATTATGAGTATCACTCTTATTACCTTCAACACTACTACTATTTTTATCATCGGGTACGGAGGAATTACTTGATCTAGATTTTTTATTTAATAGCCTAGGACTTTTGCGAACTGGACTTTGTTTTTTGTTTTCATTGTCTAGGTTTATTAATTCATTATTTGATGTTTTATTAACACTGTCAGGTTCTTCACAGATTATTTCAGGTATCTGAGTTGTATTCTTTATGATAGCAGAAGTTGCTTCCACTGCAATAAAGTTAAAATGAATGTTTACATTACATTAAACAGTCGTTGAATTAATTTATATTGGAAATAGAGGTATAATAAAAGTTAAATTACCTTGTTTTTCAACACTGGATGTTGAATCTTTCCTAGTTCTGCGTGTTTGCCGGACTGGAGTCAGGGGCATTTCATTGTCACTGCCTAAAAGAGCAAATCATACATTAATAACCTATTATTTATTTTAACAAAGCTATGCTCTGAATGCCATAAATGATAATGAATTTTATGAACTAACCAACTTGAGAAGTTCTTCTTGCAGCCCTTTTAGCTCTAGGTGAGTCAAAATGTTGAACTGTATCTGATACAATACTGGTATTGGATTTAATCCTTGTACTTCTTCTTGATGGTGTTATAGGCCTTTCTTCAACTGTATCTATAATATCTTTAACTACTGATTTTCTAGTTGAGTTTTTTAAATTGTTTTCTACTGCTAAAATAATTATAAAACACTTCTTACTATGGGAATTAAATTAACATTTACAAATATATAACATACACCAAAACAGTTACTTGCAATTAAATTAACTGTGTTGTTGTCATTTTATTTTAAATTGTAATAAAATAGAAAGATTTTTACCATTTTCCTCTATTAAATCTAGTTCTGGTTTTGCCACCCTTCTACCACCTCTTTTCTTTGTGGGTGTAGCAGGTGCAGGGGATAACTTTCCATCGTCAAATTGTTCCACAGACATTCTTCTTCGAAGTCGTGTCACTGGAGCTAGTATTAAAGTCTTTGTTAGGACAATTTCAGGATAGTAATTTAAGCCCTAATTTTAGATATAATTATGGGAATAAACAGCAGTTTTCGCTTAATAACTTAAATATTTTACTCTATTGTTAAATACAATTTGAATGTATAGCACAATCTGGAAACTACTGGAGCCTATAGATATATTTAAAAAAAACCTACCCTATTTTATTGTCTAATAACCTGAAACGTTTTTTTAATTAATTTTCTGATAAAATAACAAAATTTACAAAGTTACACACTAATATTCTAAAATAAATACATATATTTGTCAAAAATATTAAATTACTCTTAAAAATTTGTAAAATTTTGTTTGCATAATTGTTTCAAACTAGTAGAAATAAATATATGAATATAACCAATATGTAGATCTTTAGCATAAAATATATAAATTGTGCATTAAATTGCGCAGTAATCCCAATAAGCTAGATATAACGTCGGTCTATATATAAGATTAAGATAATAACTAACTTAAATAACTAATGATGAATTATCCTGTGGCCAGGTAATGAAAATTATTTCAAAAGATTTAGATAAACGTAAATTGAACTTTAAGAAAAACATTGAAGGAATAATCATGTTAGACGGCACGCTTGCACCACACGCCTTTGTTACATTGTTAAAAAATAAATACGTACCTTTGACCTCAACTTCTTCGTCCATCTTATACTTGATCCTAATAATTACCTTTTTGATATTTTAATAGTTGATACTAGTTACGCGAAACACGTGTAATAAACAGAAATAAACGTTACTTTGAGGTTGAGATAATGGTCGAACAGCTGTTGAGACGCCGCGAACTGTCAATTTGAATCTAAATCCGAAGCGTGCCAAGGAACTGGGAATCATGGCAACACTAACATTCAAAGAGTATAGTATATAACCAGTAAACACTACGTTTTACTAACATCCGTTACAACCATAGACTTAAAATATACTGGCGTAGTTACAGCATCATAGACGAGATATGGACGAAATGTAAAAATTGCATGCAAGGAATTTATATACTATTAACGTAGTAACTAGTAACTGGAATGTGCACTTCCGACTAAAACACACAGGGAGCTAGCGCCGAAGGAGCCTTCTGTAAAAATATAAAAATTGCGGTTGCCATCCGTGGCAACTATGGCAAATATCCCTCCTAAGAGGCAATCTATGGGGGAGGCCTATGCTCAGCAGTGACCTTTAATAGGCTGTAACGGTAACGTTAACGGTATAAAAGTATGTTATTTGGCAGTATTTAGTAGTATGTTTTGTCACTGTTTATGTCAAATAAATATAGAAATAGGAAGTGTCTGTTTGTAATGTCTAAATAACAGCTTTTTACTAAATGCATATGAAAGTATATACGGTACTTATAACAAAAACACATTTTTTAAAATTTTTTGTCTGTCTGCCTGTCTATCTGTCTGTTTGTTCCGGCTAATCTTCGAAATGGCTGGACCGATTTTGACGGGACTTTCATTGGCATATAGCTGATGTTATAAGGAGTTACTTAGGCTACTTTTGTTGTAGAAAAAGAATTAGGGTTTCGCGCAAAAATATTAAAACCCTAAATTACACGCGGGCGAAGTCGCGGGCAACAGCTAGTTAGTGAATAAAGAAAAAAAAATTGACTTAATACTTTAGGAGTAATAGCCTCTTTTGGGAGCCTCCCCTTGAAAACACCATTATTGTCGGCGTCTGAGATGTGATTTCTATTTTAAGATTTAGTGAATAATTTGGTGACTTTTATATATCGAGATTGAAGCATATTGCGCCAACAGAACCGGATATATTCGTATGTCTTAGGGAGGATTCTGGTTTGAAGATTATATATCATAGAATAACTCCAGAACGCTTATGTCTTTCGCTGTGAAATATGTGTCATGATTTAGTGAGTAATTATTGACTGTTAGTTAAAAAAGAAACAATCAATCAGAACTTAGTGAAAGCCTTACATTAAGTGCTAAATAAATTTCAATGTCGGTACAAAAAGATGTGTATGTGTGCATGAGCAGACATATACATCTTTTAATTTGTTTTTATTCTTTTATCTTTCAAAAAGTATAACACATCTATTTTGTGTTTTTTTTTCGTTGTATATAAGTGCGACTAATTTTTTAAACTATCCGATAATTGAAAAACCGTAATCGTCGCATAATTTTGACTTAGTTCTTTCATTCATTCATGAAATGTCTATCAAAAGTGCACTGGTGAACATAGGACTCCCCCATAGATTGCCAGTATTTTATGTATTATACAGTATTTAATTATTTAATTTGCTATCAGGAAGATGCTGCTGCCTATCTCTTGTATAATTTTCCTCTGTCGCCTCTTCAGACACCCACGGGAAGATATGTGGTAGTAGATTCTCTTATACCACCACTACATGGCGTAGTTGAGTTAACTATAAAAAATGTAGCGCATTGAATATTTGCTTATGATAAGATCGCAAAGAAAATATTCGCAGTAGAATCAGAGTAATTGACATAGCCCAACGGATAAGTAAGCCGAAGTGGCAAAGGGCTGGCCATATGACTATAAAAACCGACTACCAATGAGGGAATTCTTGAAGAAGTTCTCAAGTTGCAGACTAATGCTGGTAAGGTGGGTGACAAGTGTAGGACGTGACGTGTGCACAAGTCGGAAAATGCTTTTTTTTATTACAAAATTAATTACTACGCATGCGTAGGCGTTTCCTCTTGTAATTAATTGTATTATTGTATTGCCTCGCGGGGACAAGCAAAAGGGGAGGATTACACCTCTCCGTTTGCTACTTAGGTAAGGCGCACCAGGAACACAAGACACGACTTCTTCCGTGGTCTCAACTCCACCTGCGGAACGGATCCCCCCGAGCCCGATACGCGGAGGCCATGGGGACAGGAAAAAACGAGCACTTAGAAGCACCCGTTTTCCTGACCCCAGCGGCGGATCAGGTTGATGGCTCCGCCGCCAACCAAGTTTCGACTACGTAGAGTAGGGCGAGTGTATATACCAGCACTCCTCTTCCCCCGCGAGTCCACCTCGGCTGCGGCGGTAGGGGAAGAGGATATCCCTCTCGTCACATTCCACCAACTCACAGCCGAAGTGGGCTCGTCAAGCCCACTCGAATTGGCCATCTCGGGCCAGCCCTTCACCTTGGGCTAGCCGTGTGGGTTCCTCTTAGTTCACCGCGGGTGACCAAGCCACGGCTACTAAGCCAAATGGTCTTTTTGTAAAAGCTCGTGCTACTGAATGTAATTGGAATATGTAGTGTGTATATAAATTTTAGAAGGAAATAAATGCTACGAGATTATTTAATTTTACCTCTTATTAATTTGTCATATGCAGTTTAATGCTACAACTATCGCAGGTGACTGAAATGAGAGGGTGGGGCGCAGGCGAGTATGTGCGGGCGGCACTTGCGTCTGTGAAAGGACATCAAAGAGGCCTACGGCGGTTGCGGCGATTGTCGGTTGGCTTCATGGATAGCATCGCGTTACAAATTCATTGATATCATTTGCGCTCGTAAAGTACTACTTACGTTTGCGGCAGCTTAGGGAGGGTTGAAGTGGAAGGAGACGAAGACTTTTTTTATATTACTTTTATTTTCTAACTTACAAGCTAACTTAACTACTGTGACAATGTGAGTACACAGGAATAATGAACTACCTAACTTACTGACTTAACTACTGTGACAATGTTAGTTCACGGGAATACTAGATTACCTAACTTACAAACTAATTTAACTACTACTGGGCCATTTTAACAATTAAACCCTGGGTTTTAGAATATTCAACATAGTAATTTTGAATACTGAATACTATTAGCAGGCGGTGCCGTATGGTAGATAACTTCATGATTGCATGTAAGGTCTCGGTAAGCATATGTAACTCCTCCAACTTCAGCGCGGCGACTATTGCAGCACATTCAGCTAAAATATCACCAGGTCGTCTTCGGAGGTTCCCACGCGTTTAATATTTGAAGGATTTTCCGGGTTTTCTTTGGTTTTCTTCTTGGTATGTATCGTAGTCGAGTTTGGTACGGAGTTGATACGTAATTGCCTTCTCGCATAAATACCAAGTGCTGATATTCGGGCATTCTGCCTCTATATATAAGAATAAGTTCTGTGTGATTGCAATGAATGGGAATAAAGGTATAAGTGCTTGGGCACTCCTATTGGGTAGTATAGCTAATTTATTAAGTCGAAGTTTTCTTTTGAAATTATTGGAAATATAAATACAAATACTATTTGCCTACCACTATAATAATATGCTGGATCGATGATGTCATAATACTCTCTAAATTCTTGGTTTATTAACTAATATGATTTTTGAACTCTGATACCATATTATCCTGATTGCTTTGAAGTATCATAATAATATTTTGATGCGTAAGTAGAATCGGTGGAATAGTATACGGTATTACTATAATTGTAATCTGAGTCTAGCAGTGGCGAAGCTAGGGCTCCAAACTAGGGCAAGCCCAAGATATGGTTTTGTTGTTTTTAGCAGTTTTATAAAAATTTACCTTTTCTCTTTTTTGATTTTACCTTTTCCTCGCCGATTAGCTCTTTGACACACTTCAATTTATCACAAGGAACACTATTATCCTCTAATTTCACTAAAAATCTATAAAAAAGCATAAATTTTCAACTCGAAATATTTATTCGCTCAAGTAAACACACAGAGTAAATATTGAAATGTGAAGTGAACTTGCAAAGGTATCGCCCGCGCTTGACTAATGACTAACTTCACACTAAAAGCCGGACTTTTGGCTACGTACAAATTGCTATATAAATATTTAAACAATCGTAGTTATATTTCATTATAGAACCTTTTACCACAGGTTAGAAAGGGAGCGATCGTCTTCTCGAAAGCCCGGTAAAAGCCCACGCGTGCGAGAGAGACGACTAATTTTTATGACAACCTAATCGCGCAGTTTTGCCGCGTGTTGACGTTATAAGGCCTGTGTATATACAGTAATCTATGGCCTGTGTAGAACAGGTCAGCGACAGTGACAGAGAAGCGCGCGGGAAATTTGAAATAGTTTGAAACAGTTTACGAGTTATTTTATTAGTTGATATTATTTATTGAGCAGTTTGATAGGGCAAGCCCGGCTTCACGGCTTCTATGGAGGCTTCGCTACCGGAGTCTAGGTCAGTATTAATACAATTGTAAGCATTATAATCGGCGTCAATGCATGCACATTCATTAAGGCTGTAAGAAGCCTAAATGACCTTGACAAAACGGCGACCGCAGAGATTTAAGCCAACGTCAACACCGTCTAGCGACTGAAACAGAAACAGAAACTTTTTATTCAATATAGATTATAAATAATACTTATTGAAAGTCACTCTTTGTCTAATTACCACTGGTTCGAAAAAAACCTCTGTCCTGGGAAGAACCAGCAAGAAACCCATGGAACTTTTTTAAATAACAGCTTACAATCATGTATATTACAATTAACCACAAAACAAATTAGAAACAGCCTGGCAGCGAACACCTCATTCCCAGGGGTTATTATCATCCATAAATTCCTTAACATTATAATAACCCTTTATACAAACTATGTTTAATAAAGTTTTTGAATTTTGAGCAGGTCGAATTTTGTATATTTTCTGGGATTTTGTTGTAAAGCGTATACATCGCCCCAAGAATGAATTACTGACTCGGTGGAGTCGAGTAACTGGTACTACTAGCTTGTGTTTGTTCCTAGTATTTACAGAATGAATATCACTTATTTTTGTATAACTACTTTTATTTTTTGTGTACGTACATTACATTTTCATAAATGTATTGAGAGGCCAAAGTTAATATAATTTCCTTAAATTTTTGTCTGAGCGACTCTTTAGGTTTTAAATCATAGATTGCTCTTATGGCCCTTCTGTAAAACAAATATAATTTCAGTGTCAGTTGCGTGTCCCATAGCAAAATACCATAGGACATTATGCTATGAAATAGCTAAAGTAAACAAGTCTAGCTGTTTCCACACTGGTAAGATTTCTAATCTTTTTACAGCATATGCTGCAGAACTAAGTCTGCTTGCTAACTTTGATATATGGGGCTCCATTGAAGCTTCGCGTCTAGTGTTATTCAAGAAAATGGTGGTATCGACAAGACTCAGTTCCTCCCCATTTAAAATTACATTAGTATTTAATTGTCTGACATTTGGAGTCATGAACTTCATACATTTCGTTTTAGTGCTATTTAAATGCAAGTTATTAATATTAAACCAATTTACTAATTTAGATATAGCATTATTTACTTCGTCATATTTTAATAATTGTCGTTTTAATTTGAAAATTAATGAAGTGTCATCAGCAAATAATACTATATTATGGTTATCCCCTACTATGTAAGGTAAGTCATTAATATATACAAGAAACAGAAAGGGGCCGAGAATTGAGCCTTGAGGCACGCCCATTTGTACTATCGACCCGGAAGAGCTCATACTATTAATGACAACTTTTTGAGTTCTGTTACTTAAATATGAAACAATTAATTTAAGAGCATTACTTCTTACACCGTAGTGTTGTAGTTTCGATGTTGATTAATGTTTCATGGTGAACACAATCGAAGGCTTTGGATAGGTCACAGAATATACCCAAAGCATCCTGTGAATTCTCCCATGCATTGAAAATATATTTAATCAGCTCAACACCAGCATCAGTTGTCGAGCGACCCCTTGTGAAACCGAATTGATTTTTATGAAGTAAATTATTAACATTAAAAAAAATTAACATTTGATCAAGAATAATTTTTCAAAAATTTTACTTAGTGTTGGCAGTACAGAAATGGGTCTAAAATTGGCGGGGTCTAATGTACTACCAGATTTAAATAAAGGTATTACTTTACTATGCTTCATCAAATCAGGAAACACACCATATTCGATACTAGTATTAAAAATAATAGCTAGTTGAGGCGCGATTATATCGATTATAGACGCAATAACTTTAACGGAAATGCCCCAGATCCGCAGTTTTCTTAACATCAATAGTTTTAAAATATTTTACAATATCTTTTGATAATATTTTATGAAATGTAAATTCTTTGTACACATTTACATTTTGTTTAAGCAATGATTCGGCGACGGCAGGAGAAGAATTCAGTGACATAGTGGTTAAGATCGGAATATCCGTAAATACTTCTCAAAACCATTGCAACATCCTGATCTGATTCCGTTAATTTGTTGTTAAAACTCAACCGGTAGTTTGAATTGCGAGTTACGACTACGTTCTGTATTACTTATAAAAGTGCAAAGATTAATAGACTGCAGAGGTGACAAGTATATAAGTGATATACTGCCTGTTATGCTTGCGCATCACTGAGACTTATGTCGCGGAAGCATCTTCAATTACATTGCACGGTGTGGTGCTGTAGCTTTGTCCGGTAGGCATCATGAGCTATCAAATGTTTAAGTTTTAAGTACGTAAGAGTTTTTATTATATATATTAAATCGTATTTATTTGTGACGTATTAGTAGCTCTGGGTCTAAGCGTTCGCTGTAAATTTCGCCCAGGATTCCCGGCAGTACCAATGAAATTTTATTGCAATTTTAAATGCTGATACTGAAACCTGCATGTCTGAGGAATAAGAAAAAATTCGAAGACATGTGTCTGCCAACACGCATTGGGGCGGACATTTCCTTGCCCTAAAACCCTCTCAGAAATAAGAGGAGTCCTGTGCCCAGCAGAGGGACTTATATAGCCTGTTGCTTTACTTTTGTGTCGTATACGTATGCAATATTCATATTTGTTTCAGATACAGAAGGGTACCTAATGCTGAGAAAAATATCATGTGGAGGCCATGAAAACGTAAAACATCTTTGTACCTAGATAAAATGTTCTAGTGATTGTCAATCATTTCATATGAAACATTTCCTATAGAGTTTAGAACGTTTTAGATAGGGCAAAATAAAAAATAATACAAAATATTATGGGAATGATTTAATAATAATATATATATTTATAGGTATTTATAATAAAAATAATGAACAAGCTGCAAGGTTCAACTGATAGTGTTTCTTGTAACACAATTGTAAAATTGCTATTCTCATTTTCATCAATGGTGAATTGATGAAACGTAGTCAAGATCACTTTATATAACATATATTTAATTAAATTGGCACATGGCGTATTTGGCCTTGAACTTACAACTCCGCGGAAATTTGAAAATAAAGATTTTGTCTGTTCTTAATTCTCTTGTGTGCATCATTTTTCACAGAAGTATTGTTAACAACTGGCGTGGTTTCCAAAAGCATGATTAAGTGTCAGCTGTATATCATCAATCAGATCCTGAACTTTTTTGACATTTATATCTTGTAACCATTTTAAAAACTGACGCAAACCCATTAGTTTATTATTTGTTATATTTTTTACGTATTGGGTATCTTAGATAAGTTTGTATTGTTATTTTAATTTTATCTCAAAATTTTCGCAATAAATTGTTACGTTTTCTACATTCATTCTCTCCTCTTAGTTTCAGCGTGACTGTAGGACACAGAACACAATTTGCTGTAGGATGTTATATAGGTACTAAGTTACCGTCAGTTACTAAGCGGCCATAAATCAATATATGTTGTTATATAGGTACTAAGTTACCGTCAGTTACTAAGCGGCCATAAATCAATATATGTATGTATAGACATACACATCTACATTTTTGATTTTTGAATTATGATTGATTTTTTTAAACCTGGTAAATTTTTTAATTTTTCCATAATAATTGATGGGCCTGAGTATAATGCCAGTTGTGTTCTTTGGCTGAAGTTATTTTTTATTTTATGCACAATTGCAGACAAAACAATATTGGTTGCGCATCTCTAAAACAAAATTTTACCTCTTCTCCTTCTAATAATAACTCTTGCACCGGACACGGCGGAATGGTTTTGTGTTTCTATAAGAACATTTGCTGTAACAATCTTTGTTAACAATTATTAGTGTAAGATTTTTATCAGCTGCTTTATTCATAGTGCCTTGAGCAACACTTTGCTGGGTTCTGTACACAAAATGATGCTGGCTTTGGTATTTCTTGCTAGTCAAATATTAATGATGGTAATTGACTCATTATACTGGAAATGTCTATTGAATATTTTATAATATAATTGATCATCTTGGTTGGTTAGAAAAATAATATCTATATGCAAACTTTCACAGGATAAATTTCTTTTTTTTTACTATTCTTATAATTTAGCCAGAGCTTAACCACAATCCCATCTGATGGTAAGTGGTTATGTAGCCTAAGATGGTGAAGCGCACTGACTTAACAAAAGCCTATTCACTCTTGCCTAATAGTAGTAGGTAAGTATTATTTGCGACCTATTTGTGTGTGCGCGCGTGTGTGTGTGTGTGTGTGTGTGTGTGTGTGTGTGTGTGTATGAGTGAGAAAAGCGTATGAGAATACGTGAAGAGGAATAAAGATTGAGTATTCGTAGTAAGTACATTTGGATTCACAAGGCCTATATATATAGATATAGATATAGGCCTTCCCAAGGAATGCCACAAAGCATGGTCCTAAGCCAAATGCATCTATCGACTTCCTGCATATCTTACCATGTCGTCCCTCCATATAGTGGGAGGCTGCCCTGCACTTCGCTTACCGGTACGAGGTTGCCACTCGAAAACTTTTCTTCCTATTGTTTATAGGTTTTCCAAGCTATATGGCTAGCCCATTGCCATTTCACTTTAATAATCCGTTGGGCTATGTCAGTTACTCTTGTTCTACTGCGGATATCCTCATTTCTAACTTTATCACACAAAGAAACCCCTCTCCAATTTAAAATTTATATATTTTTCAGATGATTGTTTTTTTTTAAAGAAAACGTAAACCCAAGAATGTATATAGCACTTAGGGAAGCACCATTTTTATTTTATTTAAATTGTTTGATTTAATTTTATAATAGTGTACCTAAATATAAGTATCTGTGTCTAGATTTACCTCCCCAATAATGTAATATTAAAGTCATACTCATAAAAACAGCGTTTTATTGTAATACATAATTATAAAATTCAGTATCACCTAATTAATAAAAATATGCAACAATAAAATTACATAGGTATTAAAAACTATCGAAATCTAAGTAACGAGAGCATGTTGGTCGTTCCACATCTAAATTATATAAAAATGCATTTTTCAATTTCACTAATCAACGTCGCCGCGAAAATTTCTTCTTCTTTGGGCACTTTAAAAATTAATTTATTTAGAAAACAATATTTACAAGTTACTAATGTACAGATATTAACTAAATTAAGTATTTCTATTTATAAAAATATTTATAATTGAGTATGGTAAAATAATATTTTCGCAAGTAAAACGGGGAATAAAAATAAAACTCTCAATTAAAAACACTAATATTTTTAAGACTTTTTTTTAGTGTACTATTTAAAAAGGTTGTGCCGTTTTGGAGAAATTTTGCAAAATATGACAAAGATAGGTACTTTTTGGGGATTTTTTTTCTAATAAGAGGTTGACAAAATACAATTTTATTCAATTAAAAACATTTATTAAATCCTCTTCTGTCAGCCTGTATTTTTTCTTTGCGCATTAAGTGAACAGTTATTGTGATTTTTTTATTTAAATATCTAAGAATTTTGGCATTTCACCCACTCTTAGGGCCTTAACATGCATTTCGCGAGTCTTAAAGTTGTTACTAGGCGGTGGATTTCCGTGTTTAATTAAAGCTGTCCGAATATCTAACCAACTGTCGGAATTCCCATCAAACTCTGGACTTTAAATACCTTGTCAGGGTTCTGCGCCATATCGGAACTAAGTGGTTGATCAGAAAAAATATCCCTATTGTTATCTACTATCTGTCGGCGGGCCTGTCGCAATTCAGGCTCCCGATCTCTAGAAACCCTAAAATCTTGAAAATAGTTAACCTAACCCTAATTAATTACCTAACCTATCACTATAATTATTAAAGGCTCTGGAATGGTATACTAGGATTAATGAAATTAGGTGAATGGAATAGTGGAATCAGGGAAGCAATACACGAACTATTCTAGTGCACTTACATGAACTCCATCCCGGTACTCCGCTCCTCCAGTCCTGGTCCAATGGTTGGGACCCCCTTCCGTTTCTGCCACAGATCCGTGCAATAACCTTCCGACTGCGCCACTTACGTTTGCGGCAGCTTAGGGAGGGTTGAAGTGGAAGGAGACGAAGACTTTTTCCTATATTACTTTTATTTTCCAACTTACAAGCTAACTTAATACACAGGAATAATGGACTACCTAACTTACTAACTTACTACTGTGACAATGTGAGTTCACGAGATACTAGACTACCTAATATTAAGTCTTACGGCAGCATTTCTATTTTTGTAGCAGCATATTTTGACATATTTCAATGGATGGATTTGATTGCTTCATAGGATGAAGTTACCAATTCAAAATCATTTGGACCGACAGGGTAACCAGCCCCAAACTGACAAGTCAAATATCACTGTCTCCTTTATATAAAATCCGAAAACTCAATCTCATCCTTATACTAAATCCACTGTATCTTACCGACTTAACCGACAGGGTAACTAGCCCCAAACTGACAAGTCGAATATCACTGCATCCTTAGTACAACCTCCTAAGACTCAATCTCGTCGACACACTAACTTCACTGTATCCAATCGACTTAACCGACAGGGTAACCAGTCCCAAACTGAAAAGTCAGATATCACTGCAACCACTGAATCCAATTTCCGTACACAAATCCCTGAAAAACTTACCAATCCTAAAGTATCATACGCATCCGTTGCAGCATCAGGTATTCCCAACTCACATAAGATATTTCTGCAACCCACTGAGTTTATTCCTCCAATCAAATACTACAAGCCCATAAACATCAAGAATCAGCATAATTCAAATCCTAATGTCACGCCGCTTCCGATGGACAACCTGAAATCAGAAAAAAGACAAATTAAGGTTTATGAAATAAATAGCAATACAGAGAAAAGATACCTACCTCATGTCATGATCCAAACATCCTTTGCAACCCAACCACTGTCCTTCCTAGTAGATACAGGTTCATCTGTAAGCCTACTAAAGTTAAAATCTATATCAAACTTTCCAGTTCTAAGTAATCAGATAATAACACTTAAAGGAATCGACCCGGAGACGAAACAACTCTACATTAGGCAGCTTTCCTATGAAAATATATATAAGCTATAATAAATATTTTACACACGAATTTCATGTCGTTCAAAATCTTAATTTAAATCATGACGGTATTATCGGTAATGACCTTCTTAAGGACTTCCAGTGCCAAATCAATTATTCTCAAGGAATACTACAAATAGGTTCTAATTCAATTAAACTTAACTTTTCCGAAACAGTATATACAATCTCCCCTTTCACGGAAACTGTAATCGAATGTACAGTTAGTAATCTAAAAGTTCGCGAAGAAATGATTCTGGATCAGCACATCTCCGACTCATTATTAATTGCAAACTGTTTAGTTAATGTAAAAGAAAATAAACGCGTCAATATTACAGTAGTGAACACTTCCGAAAAACCTGCTATAATCCATTCAAACCTCAATTTAAAAATAGAACCAATACAGCTTGAAAAAATTATAGCTTTTTTCAAACCATCGTTTTCCAACATATCTAAAAGAACAGGCGAAGTCCTTAAACAATTAAGAACCTCCCACCTTAATAGCGAAGAGAAAAGCGCTCTATTGGACATATGTTCCCACTACTCGGATATATTCCACCTCCCAGACGACCAACTCACGTGCACCACTGCAATTGAGCATAAAATTGAAACTAACACGGATGTCCCTATTCAAACAAAATCATATAGATTCCCCGAATGCCATAAGAAAGAAGTAGAAAAACAAATAAGTAAAATGCTAGATCAAAACATCATAGCTCCTTCAAATTCACCGTGATCCTCTCCAATATAGGTCGTTCCCAAAAAATTAGACGCTTCAGGGGATCGTAAATGGCGTGTTGTGATTCACTACCGAAAGCTCAATGACGTCACCATCGGAGAAACATATCCTATTCCTCAAATAACCGAAATCCTTGACCAATTGGGGAAAAGCCAATACTTTACTACTCTGGATCTTGCATTAAGATTTCATCAAATTCCTGTCTCATCCGACGACTGCCTTCTCAATACCTCAAGGTCACTTCCAGTTTACTAGAATGCCATTTGGACTTAAAAACGCTCCTGCTACCTTCCATAAACTCATGAACACATGCCTCTCTGGCCTCCAAGGCTCCCGCTGCTTCGTTTATCTCGACGACATAGTTGTCTATTCTCACGATCTTAATTCTCATACACAAAATCTTCTCTCTGTCTGCGATAGATTAAGGAACTATAAATCTTAAGCTTCAACCTGACAAGTGTGAATTCCTATGTAAAGAAGTCGCTTATCTGGGACATCTCATAAACAACGACGGCGTAAAACCAAATCCAGAAAAATTAAAGGCAATCTCCGAATTCCTGTACTTTCTGCTGAAAAACGAACAGCAATTAGCATTTGAAATACTCAAACAAAAACTTACCACTTCACCAGTTTTGGCATATCCTGACTTCTCAAAACCTTTTATATTAACTTGCGACGCTTCCAATTTCGCTATCTCAGCAATCTTATCCCAGGGGCCAATAGGAAAAGACCGCCCCATAGCTTTTGCTTCCCACACTTTAAACAAAGCAGAGTGCAATTATAGCGTGACTGAAAAAGAATGTCTCGCTATCGTATTCGGTACCAAAGCCTTTCGTCCTTACCTCTATGGACGCACTTTTACCATCGTCACGGATCATAAGCCTCTACAATGGCTGTTCAGTTGCAAATACCCAGGATCCAGACTAATCCGTTGGCGACTCAAACTCGAGAATTCGACTATATCATAGTTCATAAAAAGGGGAAAATCAACACTAACGCTGACGCTCTCTCCAGATTTCCTGTTAATCCAATTCAATATCCAGAGTCCAAATATTATTCCTCCTTCATTTGACCACATAACACCCGAAGAATTAGAAAGGCAGCTCCCTTCTATACCTAATCCCGATAGCAATGAAATACCTTTGATTGACCTCCTCGAAGATCTTGAAATCCCCTTAAATAATAGTCCTATCCTAGAGCCGACCAATAACGCTAACACAAATCCTTCTAGTTCAGTAGATCCTCAACCTTCTACAACCGATCAAATCTTTGATTTTGACGACTTCGGTCTCCGAGATCTAGGCGCTTACGGTGACGACCTCAATATATACACCGATTCGCTTAATCTGCCTACACCTCCACCTGAAAACCTACCAATTCCGCCGAATCAACTTCCCACTCCTTTCCGCCACTCGCCGATACCTGAAACGTCTCCTATTCCGTCGAAATAACCCTATTTACCATCTCCAACTGTACCTACACCTGAACCAGAAAATGAAAGAATGAACAAGACGCAAAACGATAATTACTCCCAATTTTTAAAAAATCCATCTCAAATAAAGAATTCATACCAGACACCAACTTAAAAGAACACAACGAGAACCTGTTAAAATCATCCTTTAAAACAATTATAATTCCTACATCCATTGACCGGGACGAATCTAATCCCTACATCTCCGAAATCCTTTCAAATTTAGAAAACAAAGAGGAAATTATTTAATTATTAATAATTATTATTCCAAAAGTTACAATACCTATATAAAACAATATTTTTTATATTCACGAAAGTCTACTTTCATGAAACACCTTATCCTGCAATATACGAAACTCTGAAACGAATAAAAAGCGAAATCCTTCAGGCAAATGAAGCAACAGATATTACAATATCTGACTTCCGGAACCCTTTCGACAGACTTTCCCACTCTAAAATATATAATAAACTTACCTATATATTCCATAACTCTAAAATCAGTATCCATATCTATCATAATAAAATAATTTATCCTACATTAAGTGAAAGACCAAAAATCGTCCGGGATAACCACGTCCTCCCAATAGCAGGATATCTAGGCTCAACACGGATGTACAACAGGATTCAGGACCAGTATTATTGGAAAGGAATGAGGAGCGACATAAAAGAATATGTCAAGAAGTGCAAAGCCTGCCAAGAAAACAAAGCTTTCAGGAAAATAAACAAAGTTCCTATGGAAATCACTAATACATCCACTGCTCTGCCCTTTCAACGCGTAGCTCTAGACATCATAGGACCTCTACCCGAAATTGGAACCGCTTGACTCCGCTATATACTCACCTTACAGGACGACACAACACAACAGCCGAAGAAACCACTGACTCATTCACTTCATCTCCTTATTTGGAATACCCAAATCAATCCTAACAGACCAAGGGACAAATTTCACGTCCGACCTTTTCAAAACCACATGCCAATTCTTAAAAATCAAACAGTTATGGTCTTCCCGCTATCATCCACAAACTCAAGGAGCACTAGAACGTAGCCATTCCACTCTCAAAGAGTATCTAAAATCATTCGTGCCCACTTAAGTTTATACCGCTATACTCACCTATAATACCACTCCACACACCACTACAAAATTTACTCCTTATGAGATAGTCTTTGGACAAAGCCCTATATTCCCAACTCTATATACGAGAGGAGCTCCGGAACAACCTATTCCGACTATATTAAAATGTTACAACACAAACTCAAATATACACGAGAAAAGGCTGTAGAAAACATTCTAAAATCCAAGGAGTCTTCCAAATCATATTATGACTCTCACACCAGAACTCCTCCCCAATATAAATCTGGCGATTATGTCTACCTTAAAAACCATTTAAGACAGGGAAAGGCGCTTTCACCTGTCTGGAAATGACATTTTAAAATAATTCGTGTCCACAACAACCATACGGCGACACTATTAATTAACAGACGTCATGTAACTCGACGAATTCAAACCGACCGAAATGTCCGGGATAAATTAATTTAAATTAAATTTAAATATTAGATAAAATTAATAAAGATTATAATATATTATATTAATAAACAAAATGTTATTCTTTTAACTTTTATTATCAAATAACTTCTTATTCATATTTAATTTATATCCCTTTCAGTGTCTCACCTCAGGCGCAACCGAAAATGGTTCAGCCGCTTCCTTCTAGTTCCGGCATCCACTTTGATAAGATAGGGAAACTAAAAATAATTAGAGGTAAATTAGATGTTGTTAGCCACATAGATATTTCTTATATTGATCCCCTACTTGACTAATCTTAACGAAATTCTAAATACTGTAAAAGTTCTATGTCAACAATCGAATAATCTTTATTGTGATAATAACACGTTGTCTCCATTAACAATTCAGCTCAATGACATCAAACGGGAATATGACTCGATCTCCCATTTAATATCCAAACGTAATAAACGTTCCGCGTGGTTTAGCGCAGTAGGCACTGTATTCAAACACATCTTTGGCACTATGGACGAAGAAGACGCCATAAAATACGACTCCGCCATAACCTCAGTGCAAAATGACGAAAAGGAACTCGCCCGGCTTATAAAAGAAAATATTTTAATAACTATTACCTCGTTTAATGCATTTAATAAAACTATAAACAGAATAAAATATAATGATGAAATATTAAATAATGCATTAAATACAATATTAAACAATACAAATAATATCACCGGAATTTCAAATGATTTATTAACGGGACACACCATATGACATTAACCTCTTTCATATTAATAATTATAGTTATATTTATAGCCTTTAAATGTTACAAATTTATAATGTCTAGATATAAGAATAATTCAAATATTAATGTACCAATTCCGACTCGTAACGATGATGAAAATTATTCCATTTCCCAACGCGAGGATTCACCAATCCCAGCACCCCGGCTATGAGAAGTTGCATAAATTATAATATTCTGAAGTTCGGCTATTTTCCCGATCTTCAGTTTTCCGCGGGGGGCTGTTATACCCCGTCAATGTTAGGAGATCGGTTAACGCATCTCTTTCTCGCTGCTGCGTCAGCGACGCTAGGCCTATATAACCGACCTCCCGACAAACGTCGAATGAATCTACAATCTACAGTCAGTCTCGTTCCAGTCTCAGTCTCAATCATACATCGTTACTAAGTCGTTACTATATCTTTACTAAATCTTTACTATATCATTATTCTAAGTCCCAGTTATTTCTATATCATAAGTTTACCAAATCTTTATTGTTAATTTCTATTCAATTATATTGTGTTTTGTAATAAATAGTTTTTTTTTAAAAAGCTATATCTCCGGTTCCGTATAATAGTACCCTTCACCAACGAGCGTGTTTACGTAGATATATGGATGTAAAGGAGGCGAGAGAGGTGTGGCAGGATCGTGCCAAATGGAAGTCCGTAGTCTCTGCCTACCCCTCTGGTTGACAGGCGTGAGTGTTTATGTATGTACCGAAGCCTGCTGCTATCTCTGACGTGCTTCGCGATGGATCCGTTTCCACGATCACTTTTAATTCTTCATTGTCAATTCGGCCGTCCACGGGGTTTGTTCTGTAAGTCAAAATTTCTAGAACGAAAACGTTGGAGTCATAAATTAAGTTCAAATAATGCTTCCAATTATTATTTTTATGAATTAAGCGTAAATTTTATAGTGCAGATTAGTAAATCAAATGCACAGTATTTGAACTGCTATAGTCTGAAACTGAAGCTGAAAATTCTCTTAAAACGGTGATGAGATATGAAACACACGGTAATTGATATTTTAAAATGGTAATTATGTTACGTTATTGTTAATTATTAATAAAATGAATACTATAATTAATCCGCATATTTATTTATTATTTAGGTAACATAATATGACACCAAACTTAGCTATATATCGACTTCATTTTATTAAAAAAATACACAAAAATCCACTGCTTTTCCTAATAATCAATGATATTATCTGTCTAGCAATTTAACTAAAATCAACGAAAACACTAGTTCAAAACACAGTGTAAATAGAACTCACAGCTATACAAGTTCCATCTAAGATATTTCTTAAACTCGATGATATCTTATACAAAGATCTGCAAAATCATCACATAGCTATGACCCAAGAACATTAAGTCGACCATCAATTATTTCATTTGCGCTTGATTGCAGTGTAGATTGAACGTATTCTTGAAATGAAATATATTTAAAATGTAGTATCTATACGTATGTTTGGGTATAATCTAATATATAAACTTAACAATAACGTAATTACAAGCAGTCTTATGTCAACACTCGAGCGTTTCATTTCTCTCGTCCTTATATGGCGACCCTGCCAGCGGGCGCATCAGTAACGCGAGATGACTTAGTTTGATACCGACTCATGTATTTATTCGATGTGCAAAAACAAATTATCGTGTTGCTTTTGTTCGCGCTTTAAAATATGTCTAACTCTAAAGTTGAAAAGGATGACATTTTTATAAACCAAAATGCTGCTGCTGCAGAAAATAACGCATACATAAAGGAGTTAAAATTTCACGCGTCCACCACAAATATTCTACTACTGGTAATATTGCTATTGATGGCTCTATTCATCCTCTATATTATATGGAGAGTATACCGAAAAATGCACCATCGCTGGGTCCAGCAGGGGATACATCAGTATATACTTCGTGGATCATTCAGACGTCAACGGGCTACCTTACCTGGTTCTACAGCCGTTACTGATCAAGAAACATAATTTCAAGTAATTCCGAATTTACGTTGTACGTAAAAGTTATTAATATTCTAAGAAAGTAATGTATCGTAAGTGATGTATCCCGAGCAACCTGACTCCGGAATGCAAAACATGCTTTTGTTTGTTGAATATTTAAGAAAAATTGGTCGTGAGCGTAGAAAAGGTAATATTTACGTAGTTAAGTGAAGCAAATAATTTGTATAGCCAATATTTAACATTAAATGCTTATTTTTAAAATGAACTAAGCTGCGGTAATATTAGCGCTAGTGATAGTAAGTTGATAGTTGACTATTCACAGAAATTTCTTTCGTTGTATAAAGATATTGTAAAATATTCTTCAAGTACGCAATCTGGTTCGAAAGAAAGTGAACTTATAAGTAATTTAGGCCAAATTATACAAACCTTAAGCATGGATAAATTTGTTTTAAAAGTCGCCCTGAGTTTATTACCAGTTATGAATGACAAAGAATCAGTAACTAAACAATTAATAGATTCAGTAGAATATTATGAAACCACACTGCCGATTCTAAGCTCCAATTAATAAATTTTGTTTTGAATAATCGCTTATCGCAATCAGCTAAACTTAAATTACACCCAAGCTATTCCAGTATTTCAGATTTAATTACTGATATGAAAAAAGAGCTTTTGCCGAAAAAATCCGCTACGGCCATCCAATCACGGTTGCTGTACTTCAAGCAGAATGAGCTGACCATTGAGGAATACGGGGACATTATAATCACCGTGGTCATCAATATGGATCGTACAGCGCGGCTTTGTAGTGAGCAGATGCCAACAACGACCAATGTGGCGTGGCAACCAACGAGGTAGACATTGGCGCGGTAATTCCCGCCCATACCAGAATAATAGAGATATGAAAAATAATAGTAATGGAAAAGCAGGGCAAAACCAAAGTTATGTAAACTTTATTGATCAAAATAATTTACAATCCCAACCCACCTCGGCTATTAATAATAATAATCAGTTTTTTTAGAGATTAAAGGTCATATGTTTTCATGTAATAATGATTCACGTTTTGTTCAATTTACATTTAACGATTGTTTTACTTTGCATTGTTTAATTGACACCGGCGCATCAATTTCTGCGCTAGAGCTTAAACTTGTTTACACTTACAACATTCCATTCCATATGTTTAGCGGTATTGGAGATAGTGTTGAGGTAATTGGATATGAGTTTCTCGAATTGAAAGTGCCCCAAGGATCTTTTAAACATAAATTCTTTGTATTTGATACTCTACCTACTAAAGCTACTGCTATAATTGGCGATGACTTTTGCAAAAACTTTGCAGCTATAATAGATTATGAAAACAATTACTTTTCATTGACTAATTCAAATAATGAACGAATTTATTTACCTACGTTTAGTAATACTAATAATGATTTTTTGCATATTCCATCGCGAACGGAATCTATACATTTTATAAATACTGATATGAAAGATGATTGCGTGGTATGTTCGAAAGAGTTATCGGAAGTTGTTTACGTAGCCAAAGTTGTTTACGTAGTGAGTCCAGTTAGAGGAAAAATTCCTATTCGAATAATAAATACAACCGATAGAGATTTTTGTTTGAGCGACGTGAGCCCTAGCATTCACAGAGCGAGTGAGTACTATATATGTATGTTTGGAAAATCGAATAAAAATGCAGAACGCGTAAAGAAATTATTTTCTATTTTAAAATTACAGGAATATCTAAATGGGGAAGAACAGGTTTCAATCGAAAACATATGTGCAAAATACTGTGACATCTTTTATTAACCAGGAGACAGCTTAACCACGACTGATATCTATAAACATACAATCACTTTAAAACCCAACGTAGACCCAATTTATGTAAAATCATACAGATTACCACATTCTCAAAAAGTAGAAATTAAAAAGCAATTGGATAAAATGTTAAATCAAGGGATTATTGAGCCTTGTAAGAGCTAATGGTCGAGCCCTATTCTCTTAGTTCCTAAAAAATCGGAATGTAATGATAAGAAATGGAGATTAGTAATAGACTATCGTAAATTAAATAATTCAATAGAAGATGATAAGTTTCCTCTGCCGGATGTTACAGAAATACTCGACTCTCTTTCAGGTTGTATACATTATAGACATTTAGATTTAAATTAGGGTTTCTATAAAGTGGAATTAGAACCAAATAGTCGTAAGTACACAGCATTCTGTTCTGGGCAATACCAGATGACCAGAATGCCAATGGGCCTAAAAACCAGTCCCAATTCTTTCTCTAGGATGATGAATATGGCTATGGCGGGCTTAACGTTTGAAAAATGTTTTATTTATCTTGACGGCATCATAATTATTGGAAGAAATTTAGCCGACTGCAATAAAAACTTGACTGAAGTATTTGAGCGATTAAAACAAGTAAATTTAAAGTAAAATCCCGATAAATGTACATTTAAAAAAAAGAATTATTATATTTGGGTCATGTTGTATCTGGAGATGGTGTTTTACCGGATCCTGAAAAAATCAAAGTTATACAAAATTACCCTATTCCTACTAGTACAGACGAGATAAAACGCTTTGTAGCCTTCGCAAACTTTTACTGTAAATTTATTCCTAATTTTACAGAGAAAGATTTCCATTTGAACAGATAATGTCGTAAAAATCTACAATTTTATTGGAGTGACGAGTGTCAACGTTCATTAAATTCATTAAAACAAGATATGATGACACCCCCATTACTTCAATACCCAGATTTTTCTGAAAATAACCAATTTGTAGTTCAGGCTGATGCATCCCGGGAGCCGTACTATCCAATAAAAATGGAAAGTTTATAGCATATGCTAGCCGAACCCTGAATAGAGCAGAAAATAATTACCCAACAATCGAAAAAGAATTACTGGCGGTCGTTTGGGCTGTCAAGTACTTTAGACCTTATTTATATGGCCGTTCTTTCAAAATTTACACAGACCACAAACCCCTTATTTATCTCTTTAACATGAAAGATCCGTCAAGTAGATTATTGAAATTTAGACTTGCCTTAGAAGAATACGACTATATAGTAGAGTATGTAAGAGGAAGTGAAAATGTCGCTGCAGATGCTTTATCTAGAACACGTATTACATCGAAAGACTTGAAAGATATGAGTGAGTGTAGTGTGAATGTAGTGACAAGAGCTCAAAAAAAGGATGGAAGAGAAGTGTAGTATGACAGGGAAGAACTGTGATTCTTTGCATGATATTGTAAATACTGACGATTGGCTTGATCACCCAAGAGTCGTAGAGGTACATAACAAACCAAAGATATCGATAGAATTAAGATTTATCAATAAAAGTGATTTAGAAAAGTTACGAAAGAACAATGAAATCGCATGCGAATCTCGAACTTTTATATATGTTTTAAAGAAAAGACTATTTATATAAATCCAGCTATCCGATCACAATTATCATGAGCCGAATTTGTGAGGAGCTGTCTGATTTTGTGAAATTAAATATTAGCGAAGTATACTTCATGAAATGTAAAGAAAATAATAAATTTATAGAGCAAGTAGAAAAAAAAAGAAACAAAAGAATTGCAAAATAATATACAAAGTGACTTTGAGAATATAATAAAATGGGCCCATGATAATGGCATAATCCTAATTTTAACAAAACAAAATGCATGCATATACACTCTCCATATAATACTGCAGCGAAAACACCATATTGAATGAGATAGCTGTTGTGGGCCACTGTTTTGAGTGCTTACATAATAATAAAATTAATTGTAAATGTAAAGAAATTGAATTTGTCGATAAGTTTAAGTATTTAGGACTGGTTATTGATAAAACTTTAATTGGAAACCCCAAATAACAGATGTATGTACAAGGCTGTCGGCGATATTAGGTAAATTTTATTATTTAAACTACATTTTGAACAAAAATCTATGTACCTTCTATACTATGCTTTGGTGGATTGCCTCATAACTTATGGACTTGGAGTATATGGGCACTTTTTGCTTCTTATATAAAGGACATTAAAATTTACAGACAAGATTCCTAAAATATCTTGTAAATGAAAAGTTAAAGAAAATTGTGAAAGATTATAATAAGTTATTCTCTATTTGTAAAATTTTACCAGTAGAACAAAAGTTAACATGTTATTAGTTTTGGAAAACATTAATAAAAATAATTATAAAGAAAAGTGGATAATAAATATAGAACCAGGAAAGTTAGAGAAGGGAAATTAATTGAGCCTAGTGTTAAAAACTACTATGGTAAAAGATGTACAAAATATTTAATACCAAAGCTTCTTAATGAAATAGACTGGCTAAGGCAGTGTAGACCTGATCGTAAATTTACAAATAAAAGAAACTTAAGAATTATTTTTGGACATACATGATAGCGTATTTGACAATTTGTAAAAACTGATATTCGTTTGTAATATTTGAAAAATATATACGGGTTATATTTAGAATTTCTATTTGGTTGCAATGTTATGTGAGTGAGATGTTATAAAATATAGAAATAATAGTGTTTATATTTAAAATTTCTATTTTTTGCTACATTATGTGGGTGGTGTACTTATTTAATTATGTAATAGGATACAAGAGTGCGTTTATTCGCCAACAAACTGTCTTTACAGTTTGGCGAAGTTATATTATTATGTACTGTTTTGTAAAGATAAGCAAATAAATAAAAAAAAATGAAATTAAGAGTATTAAAAATTGGGACCAAGAATTATTGTTTTAAAAGAAATTGAAAGAATCTATGACAAAGACGACCAAAGAGTGATATTGAATGATTTTCATCTCCTCCCCACTAGTGGCCACGCGGGTATCAAGAGGATGTTGAATAACATTAAAAAATATTACTTTTGGCCAGGTATTGAAAGAGACATAACAGCATTTGTGAGACGGTGTGACAAATGCCAGAAACAAAAGCATTCCATTTCCGTTAGGGAGCCTATGACTGTAACGTCTACAGCTCAAACTCCTTCGAGAAAATTTACTTAGATATCGTAGGACCTCTAGATAGAGATAGTTATAATTATTCATATATATTAACACTCCAATGTGAGATGTCTAAATACGTAGAGGCATACCCGTTAGTTTCTAAGAGTTCTGTAGAAGTTGTACAGGCTTTTGTAAACAATTTCATTCTTCGCCATGGAATACCGAAGGAGATAGTCACAGATCGAGGTACCGAGTTTATGTCCACAGTGATGAAAGAGGTATATAGTTTATTAAAAATTAATAAATTAAATTCCACAGCCTACCATCACGAGAGTATTGGCGCACTTGAAAATTCCCACAAGAGTTTAGGAGCATTTTTACGTATACAGACTGACAATCACCCCGAGTCTTGGAGTTCTTGGATACCTTTTGGTGCTTTTCATATAATACTTCCGTTCACCGCGAAACTAAGTATACTCCATTCGAGTTAGTTTACGGCAAAAAATGTAATTTACCCAGTAATTTAACTAAAACCGTAGAACCCCTCTATAATTACGAAGATTATCCATTAGAGTTAAAATATCGCCTACAAACCTTGAGTTGTCGACAAGCGATCGTGCGTAACACTCGCTTCCTATTACAATCTTTATATTTACTTAAAAGTACCGACAATGTCAAAGTGCGATGTGTGTAAAAAAGCGGTTACGAAATCCATGCTTGGAATGGAATGCAGCAAGTGCGACAGGATTGTGCATCTTAGCACCAGGTGCAGTGGTCTAACTACAAAGCAGATTTCTGCACTGAGGGCGGCCTCGAGTCTAGAGTGGACTTGCCTCCAATGCCAGCGGGAATCACCAAGACGAAACTCATCTATTATCATTCCTGAAGAAGATGTCGAAGGAGATGATACACTTGTCCAAATAAACGCAAAAAAGTTGCTGAGCAACATAACTAAGGAAGTCGAAAAAGCTATCGAAAGCGAAATGCGTGACTTAAATGAATCTTTGCAGTTTCATAGTGCTAAATTAGACGAAGTTGTCGAATGTATTGATGCTTTCAAACAGACAATAAAAGCCCTTGAATGGAAGAATGTGGAGCTAACTAATAAAAATAATAATTTAGAAACCCGTGTCGATGCCCTTGAGCAACGCCTGCAAGAAATCGAACAAGAAAAGCTCATAAAATATGTAGAAGTAGCAAACGTTCCTTATCAAAGCTCAGAAGCGGTCAACAAATTGGTGGAAAATGTTGCTCTGAAGCTCAAACAGCCTCTTGAAGCAATCAAAAGTTCTAGAAGAATACCTGGAAAAAGACCAATCGCCTAATATTATAGTGGAGTTGCAGGATAAAGATGCTCAAGAAAAATGGATGGCCGCAGCCATGTTGTATACATACGAGAGGCCATGACAAAAGCCAACAAGGCCATACTATGGGAAGCTAAACAGGAGCTAAAAATCAACCAAAACTTCAAGTACGTATGGTTTAAAAAGGGATTTGTAAAGGCACGAAAGGATGAGAACTCAAAAATTTACACCTTAAGAACAATAAAGGATTTACACGCTTTAACTATTAATAAAGCATAAGTCATATTTTAAAGCCCTTATAATATATACTCATTACTCATTCTTTTAAACAAAAATTATAGTTATTACGCTGGACGTTTCACTAGACGATATTTATGAACTGTCAGATTGTTTAAACATAAATGATTTCTTGTCTAATATTCCTAATATGCATGTAAACTTATTATGTGTTCATATTAACATAAGGTCAATAGTAAAAAACTTCTCCACGCTCGAACAATGCATACTTACTGCCAATAAAAACATAGACGTCATTACTCTAACTGAGGCTAATATAACGGATAATATTAGCTGCCTGTATCATATAAGTGGTTACCAAATGTTCACAGCTTTAAGAAAGACAAAAGGGTGGTGGTATCATCATATACTTAAGTAACAAACATAAATGTAGTATAATAACAACAAAAACTACACATTTTGAAAACATTTTATTAAATATCACCACTCATTCTAACTATACTGCGAACATTTGTGCAATTTACCGTCCCCCTAGTTCTAGTAAAAACCTTTTTATCGACGAACTCCAAAATATAATTAAGAAATGCTCAAAAAATACTGATTTATACTTACTAGGAGACATCAACATAAACCTGAAATCAGACAACCCTATAACACATAAATACAATAACATGTTACACAGTTTAGGCCTTCTATGTGGGATTACAGCACATACTAGAATAGAATTATGTAATGAAAAACTAAGTAAATCTTGCATAGATCACATTTACGCTCGATCCCGCACACAAGACCTATACACTGCAGCAGTCGGAACGACACTAGCCGATCATCGGACTGTTATACTAGCATGTCTTGGAGCATGTACACAGGCTGTCTCAAAATATAAAACTTGCCTTAATAACCAAAAGTTATTTACATTATTAGAAAAAATTGATTGGAATTCTACGTGCAATATGACATGCCCAATTAAAATATACAATTCCTTATACACAAACTTCATGGAGTACTATAGAAATTCGGCTTACACAATAAAAATTAAACCAAATAATGCAAGAAATAATAACAACTGGATAAATAAAAAAAATCTTAGAGCATGCGAGTATAGGGACAAATTATTTTTAAAATGGATAAAAACACAAATAATTCAATAATTAAACTACAATATAATAAGGCTAGCACAATTCGAAAACCTTTGGGAGATTTTAAATAGGCTAACGGGTAAGATTAAGTCCTCAATTGATGACGCACTTCATAATTCTTTCGGTAGAAATGGCTGCACTAACAAAGATATTGCGAACAAATTTGCTAGTATATTTAACAATAGTGTAAAACAAATAATTCCGGAATTATTGCTTGACAAAGAAATCTATGGATCTTCGGCGGATGTAACTATGCGATTTATGCCTGCTGATTCTAAAGGTGTGGAAAAAATAATTAAATCAATAAGCAGTAACAAAGCCCCTGGGGCAGACAGATAAGAGCCATTGACATAAAATTGCTGTGCGGAAAAATCAAAACAGTTATTGCTAAATTAATAAATGCAAGCGTTATCACGGGGAAATATCCTCCCCTACTAAAAATGGAATCGTTCGACCAATACATAAAAAAGGTAGTAGGACTGAGTATGAGAATTATAGACCAATAACGATTCTACCTACAATAGACAAAATAGTTGAAAAATATATAAGCGGACAAATCCATAGGTTTTATGAAAGTAATAATATATTAACTAGCAACCAATATGGTTTCCAACCTCAAAAGAACACCTCACAACTACTTTCTGCATTCACAGATAGTTTGTACACGCATATTGACAGTAAAGAGCACGTTTTAGTCGTTTTTATTGATTACAGTAAGGCCTTTGACACGCTCAGACACAACAAATTACTGCAAAGTTTAAATGATAGCGGAGTTAGAGGAAAATTATTAGCGTGGTGTGATAATTATCTCCATGAAAGATCATATCGGGTAAAAATTGGTGATGTTTTTAGTTTTCCTGTCCAGGTAACGGAAGGCACAGCACAGGGCTCAGTTCTTGGGCCTCTACACTTTCTCACCTACGTAAACAGTCTTTCTAATATAATTAAACAGTGTGAGATCTATCAGTTTGCAGATGACACCTGTTTAGTAGCTGCTGGACGTAATATAGAGGAAGTCCTAATGAAACTTCAAAAAGAGTTTGACATACTGACGAAGTGGTCACACGACGTCGGTTTAGTACTCAATGCTGCCAAAACTAAACTTATGTATATTAGCACAAGCCACAACAGAAGTTCTTTTATACCTAAATTAATAGCGCACACACATCACTGCCTTCATATAAAAAATACTAACGATTCGACTCCCAGTAATTGCGATGCCATAGAAATTGTAAATAGGCACACCTATCTTGGCCTAATTATTGACGATCGACTAAACTGGAAAGATCAAGTAAATCGTGTTTGTGATAGATTAAGAGGGATATTAGCAAAGTTTTCATTAGTCAAACAAAAAATACTTTACAAAACGTCTTTAATCTGTAAATCCCCATCGGTTCACATAGGTCTCCCTGTGATAATTTTGTAGACCCCGCCAAAGAGTAGTAATATTTAGAACCCTTAGAACCAAAGAGTATATAATCACTACGTTTACTCAGAACAATAGATAAGAGTGCTCAGAACAATTCTTTTTTACATGTTATTTATAAGAATTATACAACTAAAATTCTAAATTTTTTATTAGAATTAGTTTCGTTAAAAAAAAAGTTATTGCATGCCTTAAGCGCAAAGCGCGTAGGTATGTTCTATTAGCGCCTAAAATCAAGATTCCAACGTTTTGTCGCCTAAAATCGTATCTAACAATCATATTGAACATATAAATTATATAAAAAGCACATTGTCAGAAAGATAAATGATTGTTGAACTTATTTTTTTTTTAAATCGATTAATTGCTATTTTTACATGGATTTAGTGGCTTATGGTGTAGTTTTATCAAGTCCGCATGGAGTGGTAAACACGATAACTTTTGAAAATATTGTTGCGCGCCACTATTAATGTCTTGCACATGGCAACACTAGTTACCACTAGCGCCCTCTAGTATCGAGTAGCATAACTAGGAGAGTCAAGATCCTTCTAGAAATTTCGGGACCGATATGTACTCGAACATTCTATATGTTTCTACAGTAGAAGGTTCTGGAAAGTATCTGACGCGCTATATAAGGCCAGTATAGACCACGACCGAGTCTTTTGAGCGGATACCGCGGATTTTTCTGTTCTGACAAGGGCCATAAAATTATTTACAATTGGCTGAGTGTACCCAAACACGTAAAAAAATTACAGTTTTTCAATTAATTATTTGAAAACTCGCGAAATAACTGTGTGCTTTAGTTTTAGTTTCTTTCGCCTCTTCTTAATGGATTAATGAATAAAAAAAGTTATGTTTGTTATCGCTTTTTTGTATTTTGTTGGTAGTGTAAATACAAACCCGAAAAGTAAATCAAAGAAGATAAATTTTAATCGATCTTTCAAATCTCGATTTATTTGAGAATCAGATTTCGATTCAAATCCCTTTGAAAAATCGATCTTTTTTAGAAAAACCGCCATCCCGACCGACTAATCGGCTAGGTTAAGTGAAATTCGTATATTTCAAAAATAATAGTAAGGAAGAAAATAAAAATTCGACTATTGAAATAAAACTTAATACTGAGCCGTGGTAGCTCAGATGGTTAGCGCTCGCTGTAAATTTCACAGTACGCGAGCAACCCGGGTTCGATCCCCGCCGGCACCAATGAAATTGTTAATTGCAATTTTAAGTGCTGATTTACCACGTGCTCGGCGGTGAAGGAAAACATCGTGAGGAAGCCTGCATGTCTGAGAAATAAGAAAAAAATATTTCGAAGACACGTGAAGTTCGCCAACACGCATTGGGGCAGCGCGGCGGACATTTCCTTGCCCTAAAACCCTCTCAGAAATGACAGGAGGCCTGTGCCCATATTGGGACGTATAATAGGCTGTAACTTTAACTTTAAACTAAATCTAAAATGCATGTATAAAGTCACGTTATAAGATGTTCTAATGTTACAAGTAGTTATCTGACGTGACAAAGTCACGATGATTTTTCACCTTGACTTTTTCGTAACCGGAATGATGTTCATGGTTATTTAAAAATTAATCTTTTCCCCTAATCTCTTACGGCATCCACAAGATGATATTATGGATATTCATGCACCGCCGTTATAAGGTAATTGATAATTTCTGAATACATTTTATTTATCGACAACGTCTTGCAATCGTCGTTTCTCTAGCGCTCACTTGACCTTCATACAAATAATTCAATATTTTAACTGTTGATAATTTTTTTATTTTAAGATATTACATAGTAAAATTAATTGGCAAAATGACTCTACGTTATTTTAACATTTATCTAAAAAAATATTACCATAGCTCTGACTAAGTTGGTCCAATAAAATGTCGGGGCCTGAGTGGTTAATACTCTATAAATATTTAGCCGAATCTGTTATACAATATGGCTTGTCAAGCTATGGGAGAACTTATAAAACATACCTTGATCGAATATATTCACTCCAGCTGCGCATTTTAAAAGAAATAGTCCCTAATAATCTCGAAATGAAATTTAAAGATGATTACCGAAAACTATTTGCATTTTGCAAAATTATACCAATTCACGACAAAGTTGAACTCACACTACTAACTGAAAATTACTTTACCGAAAATCTTAAAAAGGTGAATAAGGTATTATACTTCGCACGCAGAATTGATAATAGAAAACTACAATTACCTAAATATAACAACTTATACGGAAAAAGAACTCTAAACTATGTTATACCTAATCTAATCAATCAGTTACCTAAGTCTTTGAAAGACGTCATTACACGTAAAATATAAAATTTAAGCTAAAAATTTTTATTTACAATTAACTATTACTAAATACTCGTAACACATAAAACAACTTCTAGTTCTACGTTATTGGTTTACTTTACCTACAAATTATTTTACTATAAATTACTTAGATTATTCACGAAATGTAATAAGTTTCACTGTGTGATTTTACGCTCATCGCCTACAACTATTCTTTATTTATGTACCCACATTTAGTTTGTTAAATAGATATATAATATTTAATAATGCACCTAATTTTAGTTGGTAATAATATTAAATGTAACTTTTGTAATGTAATGTTATGTAATGTGTAGAATAGAATAATGTGTATATAATGTCGACAGCAATGGTGTACGAAAAAACTCAAATGAGTTTATGTTTACACCAAAACTATTTGTCCTTGTAAGTCATAAATAAGCAAATAAATAAATAAAAAAAAACCTCCCAAAAAGAAACAAGAGAAAATTTTATCAATAGTAAAATTGTTATGAAATCCAAATATGATTGTAAAATGCACCCTATAACTTATAAAATTAATGATTTGATATTAGTTAAAGAAGAAACTGGTAACAAACTCAGCGCCATTTGTTCAGGTCCATATTTAGTAATTAGAGATTGTTGACCGAATGTTGAAATACTAAGAGATGGCAAAAATGACATTGTTCACAAAAACCGAACTAAATTGTATTATCCCTAAAATAAATGTAATAAATTTATTATAATATTACATATATAATATCGTACCTAATAATATTATAGTTATTAAGTAATACATTTCAAACATTGTGTACTTAATCGATTATAATAATAATAAATTAGTGTATTAAGCTTTATTAATTAATATTACTTCACCTTAATATTAACTACTAAGTATTATAATATCAATTGTAATCATATTAATCTAAATGTTATTTTAACTATTTCTTTATGCTTTTACCCATGTTTACATTTTATAAATTAGAATACTTAGGGATATAATTATTGTGTAATTTTGCTCATATTCATTTCTTTTTTCTTTGGGAAGGAAGGTATAGTATCTATACGTATGTTTGGGTATAATCTAATATATAAACTTAACAATAACGTAATTACAAGCAGTCTTATGTCAACACACGAGCGTTTCATTTCCCTCGTAACACCCGAAAAGTTCATGTCACTGCCACTGTCAGAAATATTAATATACTGATTTACCATATTCTCAATTTGTATATTTTTACAATTTGTATATTGGTCCAACTGTTGATCATTTGTATATTGGTCCAGCGTTTTGGTTTTAGTAAAACATTACTTAAGATTTTAATAATCCTTTTATTCGGTGTAGTTTTAGGTATTACGTTTGTGGTCTCATCAATCATATTATCATTTTCATTATCTTTATTTGTGATATGTGTTGATTAATTTTTGTCTGCATATCATAATATTCCGACAAATGGTATTCTTCAACAGTTGCCAGGTTAAGTTTTTGTGCGTTTTGCCTTACGATTTAAAAAAATCCATCTAATGTTACAACATCTACATTGCGCTACAGTAGCGTCAGCAGTGCGTTCAACAACTGCACCTACTCCACCTGCGTCATTTCTTCAACTGACGAAATTTTTTCTGTTCTCTTCGTTTTTTGTGTCGTTGTCGTTCTTTTTATTTTTCAAGAGCGTATAAAATAGGATCAGCTTTAATTTTAGCGTATTGAATATCTATAATAGTGCGATTTTGGGTTTAGCCAATGTTTCCTCTATCGATTGCTTTTTTTCGAGGCATGTTTACTCTGAAATAAAAAGTTAGTAATAGGTGGGTAGCCAGTATGTAGGTTTATTTTGTTGCGGAAGTGTCAGTTCACACCGAACGAGCAACAGTTGATCACGCGTTGGTAGTAACACTTCGACCTTGGGCTGGCCTAGCGGAGTAAGGAGTTTCCATATATAATAAGAGGCCAGCTTATACTGGTTCGCCAAAATACGAACGGGAAAAATGGCGGTAATTAGGTATTTGTACACTTTCTCACATTATACGTTCTATAGAACTTAATAACTCGAGAACTTAATCTAAGCAAAGAGTATCCTATGGCGACTATTACAGTGCATAGAAGTTATAAATAAGAATAATAGACTTACCACGGGAAACTCTAACGTTAAGGAGATTTTTGTTTGCCAAACACGATTTCTGGGCGATTAAGGTAGGCTACAGTTGGCGCCAAAACACTATTTTTCGTGTACAGGCATAGACTTAGTACAATCCTCTATCTACGTGTACAGAGTACTTTTTTGTCATGTGACCCGTACCATAGACTAACGCACGAGTCGTGACGCGTAACTGAGCTTGACCGCTGATTGACCCTTTCGGATACCACTACTACATAGTACTAATATTTATTCTGTGCCAATACGTACACGGAAAAAAATTAACCCTGCGACTGTGTGAACAAATCGCTGCTTAAATGCCCAAACTACCACATGCCAAAAAGTACTATTTTTACAGGAGAGCCAATTGAAAATTTTCAGATTTTATTTTTTAAATTTCTCAACCAAATCACGACCGATTGGATTAGTACGAGTAATACATCGTTACATGCGTATTTGCAACCTTTATGACTTAAATTTGTAATTTTTCACCAATGTTTAGAAGGAAGCATACAGAAGCAGATAAGTTACTTTTGCATATAAATTATAGGTGTAATGACCATGAAATGTATGAAATAAATGCCACAAGTCGGAAAGAAACCAGAGTTTTATATATTTATTTTCTTAAATAAGGTACATAATATGCAACTTATTTAAGAATTACGTACGTAAACTTAACGACATATTATGTCGTTAAGTTTACTAGAAATCAAAATTTAGTATCATTATAAAATAATTATTAATGTTCTAAGTACGTAATTTTGCTTAAAAACAAGCTCCGTTTAACAAATAAAAGGTATACATTCTTATTCCAAAACTACAAATATAAATCTAAAAGCTTTAAACTTTGTGAGGTCACTCAGTAACGAGATAACTTTATAATTAAGATAATTGTTATAGTCACAGCTTGCTATTTATGAATAATTACTATGTTTTTCTCAACCATGAAGATCACAATAGTCATTAATATTAATATATTTATGAAAATAATATCCGTTAAATGAAATGTTATAAAAATCAAACAGTCTTGACAATTTGTTATTTTTACTACTTTACTACAAAAATACTATGAAAGCTGTTATACGACATAACCATCTTAAAAAATAGCTTCTATAAATAAAATAAAATAAATACACTATGCAAACCTAAACATTTGCATAAAAGCTTTTATAATAAATATTTGGGTATCACATTTTTTCTATTAATTTTATGATACTCTTTTTTTATCTCCAAAATTTACAGTTTTTAAGTATATAATTTCTTTAAAGTTGGCACTGTTGCAGTCTTAGTTTTATTTTTTAATGTATGTATCATTTTAAAGTTTTTAACTTCATAGGATGTTTTGAATAAAAAATTATCTCTGTTGTCCTTGGTGATTTTCATAATTTTAATATCTGCCCATTTCACTTTCTCTCCGTCATCAATTGTGGTGTAATTTCCCGTAGCTAAAGGTTTCAAATCGTAAAAATTGTACGGAGTGCCATTCTTTTTTTGATGTCTTAATTAGTGTTATTCAAAGCTGATCTGGTACATAGGTAGGTGATGCTTTGAGTGCTCTTGATATATTTTTTGGATATTTGAGTGTACGACATCGCCTTAATTTTGCGTGTGACCCTTAATAAGAAATTTGTGAGTGACATTTTTAAGTTTAAGCAACTCGTTTAGTGCATACTGATACATGGCCAACATAAACTTAACAATTGTCGCTATTAAAGATGACATCAAAATCTTCTTTGGCTATATCAATTAAGGTTTTTATATACGTAAGTACGCATGAACCTATTTCGATAACACCCCGGGCTCCTTGACCTTCATGCCATACAAAACAAGTCGTATTTTTGTGGCAATTTCTGTTAAGGTAAAGTTTAGCAAATTTAATTTCAAGTTATAATAGTAGCTAGATATTTCACCTTGTGGGCATGGCATTACTGCCTGTAAATCGTAAACAGCAACTATAAAATTGTCAGAAACTTTATTTTTGGCTTCTTCTTTTTCAGTTCGCAAAAGAGATTTTTCTTTTAAGTGCACTTCGTACTAATCCGTCAAAGGAGTTTTGTCTTCGGCATTAGTAGTTCGACACAATCTTCGCACTGATCCTTTATTGGTACCCAGAATGAGATGTTAAAGTCGTTAATGAAGATGTTACAATAATTTTGATACGAGACATAATCTTTATCCTCAAGCTTACATTCCTCAACATAGTCTCGGTGTAAAGCAGCGATTGTGTAGCCACCATCAATAAATTCCCGCTTTTTTTGCGCACGGCATAATGGGTAGTTCATTTAACACGGGTCGCATCAAAGTATTTATGATTTCAATTACATTTTTTGATCGTCCGACGACCGACATTATCGAGCGGGTTTCACAGATCAACCAAATGACCTGGTTCGTAAGACGAATCAATACTTGAATGATCGGATCACTAGAAATGAATTAATGATACATGTCTAATGGCACTCAATCCTATGGATCTATTTTTTAACCAATTGATGTGAGGCTTGGTGTCAAGCCTCACATCAATCGGTATAATGCTAGCATACAATTTAAAGTGGCTTTTGTTATTTTTGAGTATAATATTTAATTGTTTTCAATATTATTATGTGTCAAAACAACAACAAACCAAAACACTGACTTTTAGTTTTAAAATTTTAAAGAGTTTCCATCAAATAATTTATGAAAAACAAACGTATTCGAAATACAGCAGTTTTTTTTAAAATTAATTGAACATTTGTATTAATTTTTTAAGCAAAACAAGTGTATTACAAAATGTGGCTCTTTTATGTTAAAATAAAATTGTGTACCTATGAATTTTAAATTCAAAACTACCACACTCCGTAATATGGTACTTTTGACTATAAAATATTCATGAAATTTACATGATTTTTTGGCATATGGTAGATTGGTTCCAAGGACCCGACACCCGACAACAACTGACAATATGGCGGTTTTGGCTTGAACTTAGTCGCATAAGGTAAAAATTAAAAACAAAAGTTTTGTAATTTTTTGGTGTTTTAAATTCGAAATCAACGGGTGTCTTCAATTTAGGTATAATAATGGTAGATTTTATGACGATTTATGCAATAAAAACGATTTTCTTCTTTTTTATTCATGGTAGTTTTAAATTAAAGCAGCGAAATGGTAGTTAGTATAAAGTGTTGGGACAATTTTCAAAGTCGTTACAAATTACTTAAAAATGTTCTTTAATGTGTATAATTTTGCTAATTTGTAAGGCATGTCTTGTGCTATTTAAATTACTACAAAAAATACGATCTTCAGGGTTTATTTATAACTTTTCGAGCATGAACTGCTAAAATTTGGAAACAGAGACACGAATGATGATGGGATTTGAGGAACGTTTATGAATATAACTAAGTTGTTTATTACAATAGGAATATGTTATGTACATATGTATGTATAGTTCTGGAATTATGCTTAACGTGAAATAAAAAAAGAATATAACTTTATATATCAATAAATAATTTTTTGGCGAGGGCCGCGCAATATCAAAGAATCACCTGGAACCAAAAAGTACCGCATTTTCATTTACAGTAGCTTCCCCATACACATAAATAATCCTTCGAGCTGTTTCTGCAACGCTAGTAACACTGTGGAACTCGTATTCGTAAATAACGCAATATTTTAAGTTTTTCATATTGTAAACAGAATGATATTAAAGAAAAATCAAATAGCGCGAAAACAAATGAATCACTAAATTCGAAACACAATTTGTAATTCCTAACCAAACAATATTTGAGATCAAATTGGCCAGTTCTACAAAACGCCAATTTCATATGAGGACCATAGAGCAACACGGGCCACCGGCGGACCGGAGGGGAGTAGCCATAGCGTTTTTCCATAATACAAAACTGTCTGTCATTATTTGCGGGGGGAAATCTGTGCACACAAAAACAATCGTCTGTCACTATGAAACTCACATATAACAATTAAAATAATAAACTAATTATTTCACACACACACAGATACATTATAACAGTATCGCTCGGTGAAAGCGACTACTTGGATACAGACTCGGATCAGTCGCTCGACCGATCTGCATATTGTATGAAGGCGAGCGCCCTGTGTTGGCAAACAGATGTGAAAAAACACGGCCGCTATTATTATAATTTTTAAGTTTAAAAAAGTAAATAGCAATAATGTGATGAAAGGTAATGCCATCTTTTTGTAAATTTGACATTGCAGATCTCTTTTGAAGCAAAAAACTGAACTATTTGGCATTTTTGTAGGATGTCGATTCAGCCGCGTAACATGTCCAGTAAGCAGCAAATAGTTTTATTGTACGCATAGGATTGTGTGGACTTATACTTTGGTAGAGAGGCATGCTTGCGTATGGCTACTCTCCTCCGATTCGCTGGTGGCTCGTGTTACTCTATGGTGAGGACCTAATATTTATTTTCGGACGTAGTTACCTTCACCATGTGATCTTTATTGTTCACAAACGCTAACAAACAACGGTTAAGTGTGCATAATATGTTTGCCGACATGCACGCGAATTATCATAATTATTGACTTAATTAACACAACTGAATATCCGACTATGGAAACACTGCTGCAGTGCAATTGTGTAATTCTGGTGAGAATCGTGTTTGCCTTCGTTTTGAAATTTGACGTTTGGTTTCGTTGTATTATGTATCAGTATGAGTTATAAGCTGATTTATTTTTCTGAATTTATTATTATCATAATGAAAAAACACAGATTCGGAATGTCTCTCACCGACAAACGATTCCCACCAGAGTAACAGAATCGCATTGCTGTTCTCGACGGCAGCGGGCTTACCTGTCGCTCAGAATTTCAATAATGAGATTATGCGCGCATAGCGGAGGCAAATGAATTTCTATCCGAACGAAATACAAATGATTTTCTTAAACACTATTAGAAGCTTCACAGAAATAAAATGATATATTAATATTGAAAGTATTTATTTTATAAATTTTACCATAAAACGCTTTAAAATTATTGGCTACCACCCTTATCACGTATGGGCTCTTTCAGAAATATTTAATACCCTATATTTTTTGTCAGCCCGTAATATTTCGTTGTATTGATAATCTGGGAGATCACAGCGTGGAAGAAGGTTGGTTCTCTCTGTTCCTATAAAATGACATTTTCGCACCTCAAGCAAGTACCTTATTACATATTGCGAGTGCAAGAACATAGTTTAGTCTTTAGTATAGTAAGTCATGGAAAAAGACGAATCTGATAACACTACGCATTTCGAACTACATCAAGCCGTATAGCCTACAGGACCTCTTAAAAGAACAGACAAATGTACAAACATACATAATAAGTTTATACACACATTCAAACATACTTACATACATACATCACTAAACGTGGTAGAGCCATGCTGCAGCTATATTAGTAGTATAGCTGTAGCACGAATGGGTCGTTCTACCGGGGAAGGACCACGCTCTCACAGAATACCAGCGTAAAATAGCAGCTTAACACTGTTAGCGTAACACTTCGTTTGGTGAGTGTAGAGAACCGGAGACCCTTTTTACTGAAAAAGAGGTATTCCATCTTAGTCCTCACGGGTGACAACGCATCTGCATTTTGATTCGCAAACGAGGATAGATGTAGATGTCTATGGGCCACAGCAACCACTTACCATCAGGTGGACTGTGTGCTCGTTTGTCACTTTATCCTATAAAAAAACATCATTCATACATACATACATACACATTAAAAGCAAGAATTAGAGAAGAGAAAGCATGAATTATCCTGCTTGTGTGGCAGTCACCGCGCAACTATATAATATATCTTCGGTAGCAAATTAATTTAGTTATGACAATAGTTTTATTTAACCAATATTAAAAATAATTTATCTATAATTTTATGTTTGTATATTCATTTTGAATCACCGTAAGAGAGTAGCGTAAGACAACTCATTTCATCCCGTTTGTCATCCCGTAGGTGTCGTAAGAGGCGGCAGAGTAAAACAAATTAGGGGATGGGCAGAAGTGTTTTCTGATAACAACAAAAAATAAAAAAACTGCGGGTGCCAACCCGCCTGCCTAGCGTGGCTACTATGGCAAATATTCTCCATATGAAGCAATCTATGGGGGGAGACCTATATTCATTGGTGGACTTTGATAGGCTGTAATGGATGGATGATTTATTTATATAATACAAACACTGAACAATTGTAAAGATATTCGAACGTTTCTCGTATGAATGTAGTAGGTAACCTTTTTCATAAACTTCGCTTTATTGGGTTGAATATAATATCAGTCTTTATGTGGTATGAGCACAAAGGCCAAAACTTGTACCCTCTATTTCCTAATGGATTACAAATATGTTACTAGAAAATGGACTCAAATGTCAAACGGCGAAAAAGATAAAATAACATTTTCTTTTTGTGATATAAGGTACTTTATATATGAAGTAGGTACATATGTATACTTATGTATACACAATAGCGAGAACTTAAATAGAAAGGTCAGTGTTGGGGATCGCTGTTGAAGTTACGAGGCATCTAGAAGAACCGCTAAGCTTTCAGTTACAAATTTTGAATACCAACCATTAATAAGAATGTTATCCTCAAAAGTGTCTCCCAACGAGTTTTAAGATGATGACTTACGTCCATGTTACACCTATACCGGTATCTGTTAGAAACAAAATGTCCGATGAGTTTCCAACTTCGACCAAGAGGTCAACTGACGGAAGTAACGAAAAGAAAAGAGCCGCGTTAGAGAAATTGCGAAAAATATTTTTGTACGATATACTTAAAACAACAAAACCTTAAAATGAAAGTGTACAACCGGTGGGCGTTGCCAGTGATGACTTACGGAACCGAAACGAGGTTCTCTCACTGGCCGTATGAGGAAGCTAAAAGTAACTTAGTGAGTTATGGAGAGCTATACTCGGGTTTCCCTGTGTGATAAATGTGAAACGAGGATATTGACAGAAGGACAAGGGCAATTGCCAAAACCCAGCAAATCTGTAGGCTGGAGTGACAATGAGCTATGTAGCTCATAAAGAAAGAAACAGCTGATGGAGAGAAAGGCAACGCAGTGTTTGACGACCCTCTACGAGATGAAGTGACGACCTAATGAATCAAGTAGGGAGTTGTTTGATGCAGGTGCTCATGACCGCGTTTTTTTTGACAATTTACGGAAGAGGCTTATAAGTTGCAATGGACTTTTAATAGGCTGTAATGACACTAAATAAAAATATTATAAAAATAATAAATATAACACATATAAAGTTGTTTAACACTCTCCCACAATAATATAAAAAAAAAGGAGAGCCGCTTTGCAACCGTCTTTAAAGATATCCAAATGTACGAGCTAGCAGTGAGCACTATCAGCTTTTTCGAAAATAATGTATGTAGTTATTCCGTGAAATCTGTTACGATGGGAAGTTATTGCAGATTGAAACTCGGGGAAATAAGCTGATTCCAAGAAAATATTATCGTTACCTTTTATGGTCTAAATGTTAGAATTTAATAAGATACAAAGGAAAAGGAATCGAATCCTATAATTTATGGGATATACGAGCAATTAGAAATGCCTTACCCCTCTTATAAAATGATTTCCGCATCCGACTGTGCAATGTAAAGTGCGAATAGTTTCACGAATGCGAACTGCCTATCAATCATAAATCATAAGTGACAAAATAATCGGAATGTAAATGATTCGCAATAAATAATAATATACTAAATCACTAAATCAAAATGGTTATTTTCTAAAAAATTATAATGGATACCGAACATTGTTGTTTCTACCATATTTTTTGTAGCAATTTGTGCAAATAGCGGACTGAAAAAAATTAAATAGACATCTTTTAAAATATCCGACGTCTAAACATTTATCATTGGTTGCGTTATATTTATTTCTGATTGGTTATCATATCAACTTACTTTTTGTCTGACAGCAGGGGAGCCAAAAGGTAGGATAATATTTTTGGGACGTATTAAATACTATGTTTGCCCTTAGATCCTTAACCTAAACTAGTTTCGGACATAATATTATGCCTCAGTTGATTTGTCATAAATGCGGGGTATAACGTGAAAGGTGTGAAAGAGTATATTCCTAGTATTTAAAATTTGTATTAAAAATATATTCCTTCAATATTAAATTAGTAAGATCTTTTAACTACATTTACCTATTTATCTTGTTTCTTTTTGTTTACCAACAATAAGTACAATATTCTTGATAAACAAAACCATATTGCAATGATTGTCTCATCACTTCTAGACAGTGCGCAGCACACACCACACCCATAATAAATATTCTTAAACTGTTCTAAAACTTACATTCCAGTCAAGAATTTTATTATAATAGTTATATATAAATACTAAGTAAAGTTATGTCCTTAACGTACGTTAATATAGCCTTTTCATTGCTAGGTACTCCTCCTAGGTAGGCCTCTTTTCAGTGAGCAATTTGCCCGCCAGGTTGCTGCAGTTCACAAACTTTACACCAAGTCCTCTAAAAATGTTTCTCCTCAGAAGTGCTGAATGTTTTTCTTTATCGTTGAGCTTTTCTTTGCCACGTAAATCAGCATTAAAATTACAATTTAACAATTTCATTGATGCCGGCGGGGATCAAATCCTGGTTGCTCGCGTAGGTACTGCGAAATTTATGGTGAACGCTATTACATTATTGATAAATATATGTAAATGGGTTTGTATAATTTAAATAATTGAAATATTTAAGGCATGGTATAATTTACGCAAATTAAATTCACAAGAATTTAAGTAGGTGTTTACTGTAGTTTTATTTTATGTGTAATAAACGAAGTCATAAATAAATTACATAGGACGGCTCTTTTTTATTGCAATATTAATGATTTAATGTGTAACATCAAAGTTAAAAATTACACTTGTAAATTGAAAAAAAGTTGTTTATGCTGTATAAAAAAATAAAATATTGCATTATCAGATGTTACTGCTAAGTCATTCGTTTTGCTGCAATTGTGATACATAGAATAGATCCGCGATAACGCATCTATTCACTCTTGCGGTATTAAAACACTCGTTAAAGGGGCTAGTTTTATGGTAATTTCTAGCTGCAATTATATAGCCTTTTACATCGCGCTACACAGTGCAATGTTAAGCAACCTACATCCTCAATGTCGCTTCACGTTTATGAACTCAATTGTTAATTCACAGTTGAATCAACATTACCGGAAAATACTCTATGAGGTGTTGCACAATAATATTGCAGTAAAAGTATCATTGGTAATATTGTTGACCTTATAGTTTTCAGCAAGATTTCCAGCAAGATGCAATATTTATATCACGTTTACGAGCCTTTTCTCGTTAGTGCAATATTTAGTCAAATGAAAAAACAACATTATTCGACCATTGTTGAGCTTTGGCTGGGCGCTACCGGGCCGCGGGTTCGAGTCATTTTACCAGTAATCAATTTCCTAAAAAAATATCATATCCAGTATCTACCAGAATTTAATTTTAAAATACTTTAGCCGGTGTAAATAAGCTGGTTTCAGAATAGTGCGAAGCGTCCGCGTGGACACGCACCGTGGGGATCCGTGCCATTCGCACCCCTCGAGTCTAATCGAGCGCCTCGCCACATGAGTAGCTCGCTGTCTGTATTACAAATATTTTTTCAACAATTATTTCAGTGCACTGCAGGCTTACATATGCGAATGGCTTTTACGAATGATCGGTGCAAACGCTTGGTTTTATTCTAAAATCAGCCTAAGATCTATTAAATCATTATTATTTATTCTGTGGCTTTAGCCAAATGTAAGTGGTACTACAGAATAAAAAATAGGTAGTACAAGAAGTACTATTACGAAAAGTACGAAAACCTATTTTATGGTTTTTTATTCTAATAAAATGCATTCTATAATATGATGTACAGTCAAAGTGAAACATTCCAGTTAACTCACAAAAGTTGTATAGCTTGACAAATAGGTTTAAAATTCTTCCATTCTCTTAGTATTTTACAAAACAGGCCACAAATAATTATCACAAATTATATTATAAAATATTATAATATATAATATACAACATATAATATTGCGTGCTTAAATAACTAAATAGTAGGTGAAATGATATTGTATTATTAACACAAACAAAAGTAGTAATGAAGGAGCTCTAGTGACAGTAATAAGTAAACAGAGTGAAAAGAACGCACAGGATCTGAAGTGAACCCTAGAATTTAGCAAGTGGAAGTGACGCCACTGATTCCTGTCTCGAGATACACAATTACCGAGTCAGAAGAGTTTATGCATAACTTGTACTTTTCCTAGTATTGACAGAAAGTACATCACTATTTTTAATAAAACTGTTTATTTCTTTGTGCACATACATTAAATTTTCGTAAATATACTGACAGACCAAAGTTAATACAATATATTTATACTACGGATATAAATTGCACTTATGACTCGCTTCTGGAAAACAAAAATAGAGTGAATGTCAGACGAATTGCCCATAGCATAGATACCATACGACATTATGCTATGAAATAGCTTTTAAATAAACTAAAATCGCTGTTTCAACACAAGTAAGACTTTTATTCTTTATACAGCATAATATTATGCTGCAGACTTAAGTCTGTTTGCTAGTTTAAAAACAGTGGTATGTTGTTATTTAAAAGCACCCAACTGTTATTTAAAAGCACATAAATAGTTCTTTAATATAAAAACAATACAGATGTTGCAACGGCTTTTGTACAATATTTTACCGACATTCCGATCTTGACTACAAAGTCACTGAATTCTTCCCCTACCGTCGCCGAGTCATTGATTCAAACGAAATGTAAATGTCTCTAAAAAAGAATTTGTATTTCATAAAATATTGTCAGGAGATATTGTAAAATATTTCAAAGCTATTGATATTAAGAAAACAGCAGATCTATGGGGGATTTCAGTTAAAGTATTTCGTCTATTATAGATGATATCGCACCCTAACTTGCTATTATTTTTAAACTAGTATGGAATCTGATGTATCCTGATTTAATAAAACATAGTAAAGTTATATCTTTATTTAAATCTGGTAGTACATTAGACCCCACTAATTTTAGACCCATTTCTGTACTGTCAACGCTCGGTAAAATTTTAGAAAAAATTATTCTAGTCAAGTTTTTTTAAATATAAATAAATTGTTTCATAAAAATCAGTTTGGTTTTACAAGGGGTCGCTCGACAGCTGATGCCAATGTTGAGCTGATTAAACAAATTTTCTGTGCATGGGAGAATTCAGAGAATGGTTTAGGTATATTTTATGATCTTTCCAAGGCTTTCGACTGTGTTCACCATGAGACATCATGTCTAAATAATATAAGTTGTTATTAATGAGAACAGTTTTTCTGGATCGGTAGTATCTATGGGTGTTCATCAGGGCTCAATTATTGGCCCCTTCTTGTTCTTAGTTTATATTAATGACTTACCTTACTTGGTAGGGAATATCCATAATATAGTTTTGTTTGCTGATGATACTTCGTTGATTTTCCGACTTAAAAGGTAATTATTAAAATATGACGAAGTGGATAATGCTATATCAAAAGTAGTACACCAGTTTAACGTCAATAATTTGCTTTTAAACGGTAATAAAACGAAATGTATTGATTTACACCACCAAATGTTAAACAGGTGAATACCAGAATGCTTTTAAATGGGGAAGAGCTGAGTCTTGTTGAATCCACTGTTTTTTTTCGGAATAACAGTTGACGCGAAGCTTCAATGGGGTCAACATATATCTAAACTAGCTAGCAAACTTAGTTCTGCAGCATATGCTGTAAAAAAGGTTAGAGGCCTTGCATGTGTTGAAACAGCTGGATTGGTATATTTTAGTTATTTCCATAGCATAATGTCATATGGAGTCTTGCTATGGGGTAATGCTACCGACATTGAAACTACCTTTGTTTGTGAATACTTGCTCTAAGATAATTATGCTTTTTCCAGTGTCTTCATACTAATTGTATAAAATAATTTATTGTAAATTAATTTCATTTAAAAAAGTCCCGCTAGGTTTCTTGCTGGTTCTTCCCAGGACAGAGGTTTTTCCGAACCAGTGGTAAAAGTAAAAAAATTACTTTCAATAACTATTCTTGTATTCTATATTGAATTCATTAATAATTAAATGTTTAATAGTCGGTGTTGTACATTTTATACATTTCATTTTAGTGCCATTTGAAAGCAAATTCCTAACCGTCTCACTATCTATGATCACTAATTAGGATATAGCACTATTTTCTTCGCCATATACTTTTAAATATCGTGTTAGTTAAAAATTAATGAAGTATTATCATCATATCGTGGTAATATAGAAGAACGAGAATGCGCTAAGAATTCATCCCTAAGGAACACCCGTTGATACTATCGACCCGGAAGAACTCTTTGCGTTGATAACAACTTTTCTTCTAGAGTTCGAGTTTTTTTTAGAATTACTTCAATATTTAAGAGTAAATTTATCTGCACCATAGTTTCGATTATATTATAAAAAAAAATCTGCGATATCCAAGGTTTTAAAAGGAGTTTGTCCTCTGCGCTGCTCCAGTGCGTATTGGCACACTCCACATTTTCTAATATTATATTTCTCAGATGTGTCGATTTTCTGAGGATGTTTTCTTTATTGCCGAGCACGTAGTGTATGAGCACTTAATATTGCAATCAACAATTACCGTAGTGCCTGCGGGGATCTAACTCTGGTTGCTCGTACGAAGTAATTTACGAAGCGTTTAGCCATCCCGGCCAGTTTTTGCCAGTTTCTAAAATAAACTGTTAAACTTGTACTTTAGAAAATTAAAATATATTCATTTTTGCGATTGGTTAAAATTATATTAAATTTCACATTTTATTTACTGTGCATTCTTTCACAGGTTTTAATTTATTATTTACGTAACTGTTTCGGGTTCCTTTATTAAATTTAAACAATAAAGTCAAAGCGTTCGTAACATCTGCGAGTAGTATGCTCGGAGCGCTCTTGTACAGAAGTATCTTACAAATTACTTTTTTCATGACGATTGTAACAAAAAGGTATTACTTAATAAAAGTTTTATTTTGTTTAAAAAGCGTTTCAATATTGATATTGATTGAACCAGGATTTTCTCTTATATCGTGGAGGAGTTTTATATTACATTAATTGCACATGGCCACATATCCAGACCGGTAACAAGTTATTTGTAGGCACTACAAACACTTATCCTAGCTAGCCTAGGACAAGTGCTTAGTCACTACGCTACCGAGCAGTCAAAGTTAGAGAGAGAAAGAGATAGAGATAGGGACTTACTGGTTTTCTTCTTGGCAGTCCTTCGGTATGAAAACATCTGCATTGTTAACCGAGACTCGACTGCATTTTTACGTGATAGTCGGCTCGACAGGGGAATGACCAAGCTTTCTCAGAATATCGGCGTGAAATAGCAGCTTAATGCTGCTGTGTTTCGTATGATATGGACGTGTAGGGAATCGGAGATCCTTTTTACTGGAAACGCGGAACAATGCATTTGCATTTTGATTCTTAATCGAGGATGGTGTCTATGGGCCACATACCATCAGGTGGGCTGCGTGTTCGTTTGTCATCCCTATTCTATAAAAAAGAGCAGGTGTTGGTGTCTATGGGCCACATCACCTACTTACCATCAGGTAGACTCTGTACACGTTTGTAACTCTCACTTCTAAAAAGTATTTTTGAAGTTACACTTCTTTTGGGGCGTTTGGGAAAAATGACATGACACGACGGCCTTAGCATTGAACATTTTCGCTATGCGGGGCCACACCTACCGAGACTCTTAGGGCTGCTGTTCACTGTTCACATTATGCATTAGGCATTCCTAAATGCGCTAATGAAGACGGTGATAGTGCCTAGTACTACTACTTCCGACAAGTGCAACTACCGCCTGATATCATTAGCTACAACCATATCTAAGGTGCTCAACGGCCTGCTTGAGAGACAACTTAAAGAGCATCTCCGTCTACATGACTCTCAGTTCGGCTTTAGACCAGGATAAATAATAGGAATAAGAACCATACTAAAGATAAATGTCGATATGCGAATTATTTTTGTCAAAAGTATAATAAAAAAGGGCATTTAAAACGTGTTTGTAAGAGTGGTTATAAGAGCAACAATTATTTGGAGATGGATGACAACGATTTAGTAAAAGGTATTTCATACGATTTTTATAATATAGGATGTTTAAATGGTATACCGATGATAGCGGTCGATCTAACGCAGTATGATAATTCAAATCATCTGACATTCCTCTCTGAAAGAAAGTGAAATAAATAAAGAAACCTGTAACCTATTCTGCTGAAAATGGGTGTTTCAAAATATATAGTTCATAAATTTTGTATTACATTCATAACAATAAAATGATGTTCTTAATATCTTACTGCATACATTAAGAATTGTGTTGACAAAATAATTGCACAGAAGTTGAATTATTCTTCTATATATTATTGTTAAACTAGATTATATGTTAGATTTCCCTTGCATTACATAAGTTCTGTGAAATAAGTCTGCCTTGTCTATTTAATTTGTTTGAATTCCAGGTTGATCTTCATCTTCCACGTAGATCATCAACATATCAGTACAGAGATATTGAACCTGTATCTAGCTTATCTGCTTATACTACATCAATCAGTGGTGTTGAAGTGACACCAAGAAAGAGGGAAAGGTTAAAAACAATATCTAAATTAAAGAGAAGAATAATAGACAAAGAAAAAAGTAAAAAAATGGACATGCTCAAAAGAAAGGATAGGATCTAAAATAATTCAACATATTATATGTTATATTTATATAATACAAATTCTCTGCCACTTCAAAGTATTAAATTAGGATTAAGTGATTTTCTTTCCATGCACATAAGAAAAAAATTGTTTTGCAATATATTAAAGGTAGATAGAGAGGAAGAGTTTTGTAGTGTGGAGATTGTATCGCAGTTTTGCATTCTGAGCATAATGATATAAAATCGTTAATATGTTTATTTTTAGCGTTATAAAGATAAAAGATGTTAATTTACCCATCAAAAGACGTGATGGATGTATGTTTATTTTGTGAAACAATATTAAGAATAAAATATACAGTTTAAAAATCTTAATAAAAACAAATTACATTTTTTTTAAAAACGTTACACTAGGATTTTCTCCTGTATCGCGGGGGCAGTTTACATGCATAGATTTCACAAGTACAAACATCGAGACCCAGAACAATTATTTTTAGGCCATACAAATACTTGTTTCGTGCGGGAATCGAACCCGCGGCCCTCATTCATTGCTATATCGCTGCAATTCATTGCTAAGCCACTGCGCTACGGATCCGTCAATTAATTGTCACCAGGATCTTAAATAATTTTTAGTTATTTTTGTTTTGTTACGCTAAAGTATAACTTCCTACGTGCGTACATAAGTACACAATCACGTTTTTTTAAATATATTCGTATTCGTTTATGAAATGAAAGCAAGCCCAGCTATAAATCAGACAAGCATGACACACAAATAATTATAGCTCATCTTAGCAAATTACATCTTAATTTAGTAAAATCATAATAAAAAAATAAATATACAATTTCATAAAATCAAACAAAAAATTTTATTCCGAAAACGAAAATTTTATGCAATTTTAATAAATACATAAATTCTATGTCACAAATATTTTAACAAACATATGGCTGGCTACATATTGTTGTAAAAATTGTATCTTAGAACCCAAAATGAGTGTGTAGTGTATAGTATTGTGTAGTGAGTGAACATTTTGTTTTAAAGACTGACACTTTCTGAACTTTCCAGTTTAAGTAGGTATTTGTATCAAAAACTTCGTAACAAAAGTTAATAAAATGGTTCTCAAGTCATGAATTGAGAAATTTTTAATTGAAAATTTAATTTAATTTTAACATAAATGATTGAAATACGAACTCCACTAGAAAAGACACCACCGTCGATAATACGACACGTGTTTCGCCCTAACGAGGCATCTTCAGGTGAAATAGAATTTGTGACGACTGACAGCTAATCATGGTCATGGTTAGTATTAGTGGAGACGGGGATAGTGCACGCAATTGAGGGAGTACGGAAAGTGCTCTTCAAACTAGGTACCAAAATTATTGATTTTTTTACGCGGATCTTAATTTTTAGCATCTTTAATATTATGAAATTCCGCAAAGTAATGCCTGTTTTTATAAATTATTTTGCAATATCGCACATTATTGTGTAAATAAATATTATGTAACTGATTGTTACGAGAACAACGCTTTTACTCGTACCTACGCTACTAATGGCGGAACGTCCCTTACACTTGCATTAAAATTCATGAGGTAAAGCCACATTCATGAATCCAAAAAAGTTTCCAACAGTTTTCAAACGCCTACATAGATTTGTCACGAATGTTTAGAAGAAACCCGTAAATGAATGTAATATATCTTTATTATTATTTTATACAATATTTTTGTATAATTATATTATATTACATATTTTTTATTTTCTTTTTGCTGTTTAGTGGCGGCGTAAGAGAATCCACTCACACACACGAGTCGTCCCTTGGGTTTCGTAAGAGGAGACAGAGGGAAAGTTATTAAAGTGCATGTTAATGCCAGTGCAATAAATATCCCTTCTTGGAGGAAGATCTACATACAACGTGTTACAGTTAACTTTGATAGGCTAATTAGTAGAAAATTTAATAAATCATTAAATTATTGATTTTTTACTTTAGTATATATATATATATATATATATATATATATATATATATATATATATATATATATATATATATATATATATATTTACATGTATACAAATAAATAATGTCAAAATATCAGCTTTTTACTAAATGCATTTAAAAGTATATACGGTACTTTTTTATAGGATAAGGGTGATAAACGAGCACACTGTCCACCGGATGGTAAGTGGTTGCTGTGGCCCATATACATCTATCTTCGATTTCGAATCAAAATGCAGATATGCGTTGTCACCTGTGAGGACTAAGATGGAATGCCTCGTTTCCAGTAAAAAGGGTCTCCGGTTCTCTACACTCACCATACGAAACACAGCAGCATTAAGCTGCTATTTTACGCTGGTATTCTGTGAGAGCGTGGTCTTACCCCGGTCGAGCCGACCCATTCGTGCTACAACTATACTACTAATAGCTGCAGCATGGCCCTACCACGTATACTTATAACAAAAAACAATTTTTAAAATTTTTGTCTGCCTGTCTGTCTATCTGTTTGTAAGCTAAATCTAATGTCCGAAACGGCTAGACCGATTTTGACGGGACTTTCACTGGCAGATAGCTGATATTATAAGCAGTAACTTAGGTTACTTGTATTTTAAGAAAATAATTAGAATTCCGCACAAAAAATTAAAACCCATAAAATTGTGAACAAATCCGATTCAAATAGTGAAGTAAAATAATAAATTATTAAAAACTATTCTATGGGAACGAAGTCGCGTGCACAGTTAGTATAATATGAATGTATATGTTGCAAAGCAAATAATAAAGTTTAATGAATATATTCATATAAAAACCACTTTCCTACTTTTATCTAGAAAGAGATAAAGCCTAACATTCGATTTGCTGTGAGACGATAAAGATATCTTAAGAAATAGGTTCACGAGATATTGACAGTGCTCCCACTGTTATGTAAATGAGTACAATATGTATGCTACGCTCGTAACTTTGTTTATTTTTGGAAACGCTCTTTTGCTGTGAGCTTATTCTGAAAAGGGCTTTTATAACATGACAGCAATCCAGTCTTTATAGCCAATTGAGGATACATCCTTGCTTAGAGTTCTGCCCCATATGCGACGTTGCAGTACTTTGTTACATGGTTGATAATAACCCCTGGGAATGAGGTGGTCGCTTCCAAGCTGTTTCTAAAACAAACCTTGTAAATAGCTTGTGCAAATTTTTATATTGTATAATTTACATTTAAAAGAAGTCACGTTGGGTTTCTTGCTGGTTCTTCCCAGGACAGAGGTTTTTTCCAAACCAGTGGTAAAGTAAAAAACACTTTCAATACGAATTACATGTAATCTATATTGAATAAAAAATGAATATATTTTATTTTTTGAACTTTTTTGAACCTCTGTAAATCTACTGAAGTGTAATTTTTAGGAAAAACTAAAATCATTTCTAAAAAAATTGGTGCGAAGTGTAAAGAGAGAAATGCGAAACATATTTATCGAGTCAAAAACTAAAACGCTATTCAAACGTGTACCTTGCAGAGATTCCATAAGGAAACCGTGTAAAAGTTATATCAAATGAAAAGGCAATGAAAAGTTTATCAAATTGTTATTTTAGGCCTTGTTGAAAATACATTTTATAAAATCCCTCTTGGTGCCCAGTGCCCAAAACCCGTGCTCCGTGACTGCGCAGCTGCAGCTGCCCTTTGCCCAGTGTCCACCACGAGACATCTTCGAGGATGGATGTACGTTATTGGTTGTAAAATTCTCCCCTGTATGGTACTTTTCGCTGGACATTTGACTACAAGGTACAAGGCAGCCGTTTTTCGTACACTGATTTAATATGTTGTAATCTGAAGAGCCCGAAGGCAATATTAGTGTAAATGCTACTGCAAAATAACTCCATAGAAATTGGTGAAGCCTGATAATCGTTAAATTAATCTACAATACATTAAAGTTACTGGTATCTTAAAACTGACGTGGCATCTGCTTTATAACGGATATCGCATTGGTTATTTGGATAGCCGCCAAATCACTTCTGGGTAATCATCCAGCAATGCGAAACGTTATATGATTAACTACTTAGCCGTGTTGACGGAATCTCTCAACACAACCCAGCAAATGCTTCTATGCTCCTGTCATAATTATAAATTACGTAGACCGATTTCGAATATGGAAAAAACTTTGAAATTATTGGAACCTATTATCTGCGCATGGATTATAGTATTGCAAGTGTAACGCTTATGCGATTTAAAAGAATTGGTTTCAGAGATAATACAAGGAACAAATCCATTACAACCAGACCGAAAACCAATAATTTGTATTTCTGCACGAATGTTGACTAAAACCCAGGACCGGGGCGGAACATAATTAGTCAGGTACTATGACTGAAGACATTGTTTATTTGATAACTTACAATCTTATTATCATTAATAATTTAATCATTAATAAGGAAAATCTTTATTCTTTTTATCGATAAACAACCATAAATGTTAGAAAACTTAGAACCGAAAATATGTCTAACCTAAAAAAACGCCGACTAGTTATATTTTAAAGACAAAATCTATATAAATACTGGTTGGCTCGGTAAACGGTGCATTCGCTATGTAATTTTTTTACAGTGCAAAAATAAAATTTATTAATAACTTGACTACGCTCTTTTATATATTTTAAAATTCGCGAGCAATCCCGCCAGCACCAATGAAATTGTTCATCGCAATTTTAATTGCTGATGTGCTGACCGTGTTCTGCGGTACCTGCTCATATGTCTATAAAATTCACGTAAAGTCCCGCATCATTTATCTCTGTTTAAAAACACTCAGAACTGATGGGTGCCCAGCTCACTTTACGTTACGGCACCATCTCACGCGGCCTGCATCTGAGCATCAGTGTGCATCCAACGCGAAAATATCCTTCTCACGCTTAGGTCTTCATATAAAATCTGGTAAACACTTCCCGATCCAGTCTGTAATATGTGCTGAATCTCTTTTTACGTAATTCGCTTATTCTCTTAACACATACACTGCCGTCAGTCATCCTTTAAATGCAGTACTCCGTGCAAAGTGACTGACACGGCAGCATAAGGGTTAATATAATTTTTTAATGTTGGTATGTTTCTTTCCGTAATAGCCGTCTAAAGGTGACCACCTTCTTTTTCATCTCGATCGAACATTTGTTTTGCCCTTTATCCAAACATGCCGTTATAATTCTATCAAACGTTTTATTACTATCAAATTAATTTGAAGCTCAAAACTGGGGGAAATTTGAAATTGGAATATTCTTATTTTTATCTGTAATAAATCATATTTTCAAAATAAATTGGCAATACAAAATAATACTTCACAGTCAATGGTTTTTCAGAAAAAATATTCTCAAAGTAATGGCTATTTATTTCCTTCCCCATAGATTGCCTCATATTATTATACAGGGTATTTTGAAACGCTCCCGAAAACGAGACAGACGACAGTACTAACTATATCTTAGATGATGGGTGAAATATAAAATCGATCCTGATGAAAAAAATCATCTTTTCACAACGTTTTATTAGCTTTATTCACGCTCCATCGTGTTAGTATAAATCATCGTGTTAAATAAAACGTTAATTTCATTAAAATAAAACATGAAAATACTTAAACATTAAAGCAGCAATGGAATTTAAAATAAATAAACCATAAAATCAGCTTACTAGGGTCAATATCCGCGTCGAAGCCAAACTCAACGTCACGTAAAAAGAACGCTGAGCGATAGTGGAGGGGGTGTGTCTGCGCATGGGTACAGTCGCGTTCTAAAGTACTACATGGTACTAGGCTGTTGTTTTATAATATTATAATAGTAATTAATGGTTTTATTGTAGAATCATAATAGGTACTTTACTAGCTACTTAGAACTTTGGAAGAGGTTGAAATTCAAAATGGATAATGTGTGCTTGAGCATTATTTTTATTTCTATCGTAAAATAAAGTAGTTTGTAACAAGAAAACTTAAGCTAAGGGTGACACGCTGTCCATTATACCATTGGAACATGGAACATGGAAGCCAAATGTCGATGGTGTATTGGTGTTACTGGATGCTACTTCATCATCACTCATCAGAATCATCATCATCAATGCGAATGATAAATGTTTCCGTCATCAGGTTGACCACATGGTAATTTTTCGGTATTCTTCCTCAATACATTTAACTTTACTGCACAATTTTCCCCATTCACCTTCTATTTACCTTTTCGTTCACTAGTTCAGTCATAAAACAATAGATATAAATAATTTTTCTTTCCTTCCTTTTTAAAACCATCGTCGCGCGTCGTGCAAAGAAATCTGTGTGTGCGACTGTACATTGGGAAACATCGCTTTTTCAAAGCGCGGGAAGAATGAGGAACCAATAGCGTGCGCGCACAGTAATACTGGCGAGCATTCCCCGTCGCGCCCCTTCGTACCACGCGCTGCCGCCGCCCGGCCGACTGTGTGTCACCTCGCGTCAGCGCCAACATATGAAATTCCCAAATTTACCTACTAAGATTTGTTTGCAAGCGACATAAAATTAGAGGCGGCAATTACAATAAAAGTTGCAAGTAATTTTAATAGTTTTGACGTACCTCTTTTCAAATCAAAGTATTGGATGGATTAAAACGGAAAGTCAATAAAAGTAAAGTAAAATAATTATTTTTAGATTAATTACCTGTCGATCATAATTGCAATTGATTTTAACTATTAAATTATTCAATACCATTTTATTTCTATTTTCTTGTACAAAATCAAAGATAACCAAACCCAAGTAAGTACGTTTATTAATTTCAATATCATTTTTGTAGTAACGAACTGCTTGTTTCGTCAGGGTACAATTGATTGTCTAATTGTATTAAAAAATTACAACTATAACTTCTAAATTCCATATGAAAGAGTAGTCGTAGGATCATATGGAAACTAAACTTATAAAATAAAAGTTGGCAATGTCATAACATTTGACGGTCTGTGGGAATGTTCAAAGTGTAGGCTTCAGTTTTGGCGGGATTAATTATTTATTTTAGTTTTGAGACAGTTCCGTGTTGACTTTGGACACGCATGCGCAACGACAGTTCAATTGTTTTTTATTAAATTCTTATTGTTATTACTTGGTATTACCTACTTGTTATTACGTGTTATTCTTGTTGTTACGTTTTGTGTTTCTTTTTGTTTTAATAATGCCTAACGCGTACGTTTATAGTGCTCGTGAATACGGCAACATGTTAATGTGCCTTGGAGAAGCTCGCAGGAATGCTTCGCGTGCATTACGAATTACCGAGAGAAATTCCCGACCGCTCGACACCCAGCTGACTCGTCTGATAACAGCAGCATTTCAGCGAGTGTTGGAAAATCGGCCCATTGCTCCAGTAGCGGCAGGAGGTGGAAGTCAAATGACTGTTCACTCCGAGGAGCGCATTTTAGATGTCGTTCGCCGGTATCCGAACCTAGGTACACAAGTATCGCTAAATTGTTAAGACGTCGGGATGGAACAAATGTGTCATACTGTTCAGTTCACAAAGTGTTAAAGCGTAACCGAATGCGGCCATACAAAGTGCACAAAGTGCAAGCTTTAGTTCCGGCGATCACGACCGCCGACGAGTTTTCTGCCGTTGGTTATTAGACCAACAACAACGTGTGCCTGGTTCCATTGAGCACGTTATCTGGACGGACGAGTCGACATTTACCAGAAACGGCATGTGGAACCGAAGAAATACACACGTGTATTCAGAGGTTAACCCGTACGCTGTTCGACAAACCGGGCACCAAACCCGATGGTCGGTTAACGTATGGGCAGGTTTATTTAAGGATCGCATACTGGGACCAGTGTTTCTGCCACAGCGACTTAACGGACAGGATACCTAAACTTTATAAATGAACAGTTGGTTGACATTTTAGACGACCTATCGTTGGATGAATATCGCCGTACATGGTTCCAGCATGATGGTGCACCTCCACATGTCGTGAGGTTCGTCCGTGAGCGCCTTACCGAATTATTTGATGATCGCTGGATTGGCAGACTAGGACCACACGCTTGGCCACCTCGCTCACCAGATCTGACCCGTTAGACTTCTTTCTGTGGGGTATGTGAAAGAAAGGTTTTTAATCGTGAGTGTGATAGTGCTGACGAAATGCGCCAAAGGATCGTGGATGTTTTCGACAAACTACGTGCGGACTGTGTCGAAGACCACACGATAATGCCCGCCTGCATGAGGAGACGCAACACCGAGCCCACATCTGCCTCGAAATGAATGGAGCACAATTTGAGCCGCATCTCATAAGACCACGGAGGATTTAGAGCGGTAAGCTGTTTCATACCTATTTTTTTAAATAACTTGGTACTGAACTGATCTGAATAGGTACATAACTGAATACATCAGAATAATAAACATACCTACACGATGAATAAAACGCATAACTCTAACCTTGTTAACTTTTCATTTAAGTATTTTTTCATTAGCAGGGAATCGAACCAGTTATTTGGTTTATTTAACCTGTGAATTTGAATTAAAGTGGCTACGTGGAGACAAGCACAGTGGCTAAATAGTAGGTGACAAGTGTTGTAAATTATTAGGTATTGTGGTACCATCGCTAGTTACGGGCCGCGCGAATTCGGCGTTCGCGCGTACATTGACCCTAGTCAGCTGATTGTAATTCAGTAATTCCACTGCTGCTTTTATGTTTAAGTATTTTCATGTTTTATTTTAATGAAATTAACGTTTTATTTAACACGATGATTTATACTAACACGATGGAGCGTGAATAAAGCTAATAAAACGTTGTGAAAAGATGAATTTTTTTCATCAGGATCGATTTTATATTTCACCCATCATCTAAGATATAGTTAGTACTGTCGTCTGTCTTCGTTTTCGGGAGCGTTTCAAAAATACCCTGTATTATATTTGTTATAGTTGCCACGCTTGGCAGAGGATTGGCAACGGTAGTTTCTTAAAATTTTGAAGAAATCCATCTCCTATTTAATTTTCCTCCTTCATTACGCGTTATACTACTCCCACTGAATGATATAGGTTGGTAGATTCTCTTTCTCTTAGTTTAAGCAATTAAAGTAAGCAAACAATCATGTTCGACCAAACGTTATATGTTTCATTATAAATAAAACTACAATACAATATGATTTCCATAGGAATTGTTTGAAAGTCTGGGAATGAACACTCACGCCTGTCACCCAGAGGGGTAGGCAGAGATTACGGACTTCCATTGGGCACGATCCTGACACACCTCTCTCGCCTCCTCCACATCCATATACCTACGCATACACGCTCGTCGGTTAAGGGTACTCTTAATTTTATCATCATATATCATATATCTTCATACAATATTTGGCTGTTGATGCGAATAGACGTTCAGAGTGTTCGACCTTATTGACAGACAATAATTGATTTTAACAAACCGTGCTTATCAGCGCGACTTTTAGTCTACTCTTACGTTTAATAATTTATTTTTAGATTTCTTTGGTTTGTTATTTTATAAAATAGGTATTAGTTATTTTGGTAGTGTTTAAATATTTCTTAGTATTAGCTTAATTATAAATTAAACTTTTTTATTTTTATTTAGCTGTAGTTTTAAATAGGTACCTAGGTATCAAATAGGTTATTTCATTCTATTAGAAGTAGTTTAGGTATCTACTTATATATTTTTAAGAATTTAATTTTGGATTTAAGGATTTATTTAGGATCCGTTTTATTATTTAAGTAGGCATTTAGATTTTTTTAAGTGTATGGTAGCTATAGTTAGGACCTCTCACGTAGATTATTTTTTTAGGTAACTGAATGCCGTCGATTAAAAATAAAATAAACAATGCCACCTAAAAAACGATTATCTTTATCTCGAAATTCGAGGGAAGCTAAGAGAATGAGAAATGTGCGTTCTCAAGAATCGGCAGATGAAAGAGCACATCGGTTAAACTCTATGAGTTAGTGCCTCAACTTCTCGAGCCAATGAAGCTCTCCAGAAAGAGATGCGATTAGCAGCTGACAGAGCGAGACGAGCTACATCACGGGCGTCTCAAAGTTCTTCTCAACGAGAGCTAAGCTTACCATTGACCGAGAACAACATGTGTTATCCCGAAGCTGAAACTGCTTCACAACGAGAATTGCGACTCACAGCTGACCGCGAACGGCATACATTATCTCGCGAATCCGAAACCTACACTAAGAGAATTACGTCTCACAGCTGACCGCGAACGGCGCCATTATCTCGCGAGTCTGAAACCTACACTGAGAGAATTACGTCTCAGCTGATCGCGAACGGCATGTACTATCCCGTGAGTCCGAAACCTACACTGAGAGAATTACGTCTCACAGCTGACCGCGAACGGCATACATTATCTCACGAGTCCGAAACCTACACTGGAGAATTACGTCTCACAGCTGATCGCGAACGTCATATTTTATCTCGAGAATCTGAAACTTTTACTCAATATGAAGACCGTTTGACAAATGATAGGGTGCACCATAATATTATTCGATCTCTTGAAGATGAACATGAGTATGAACAACGACTAGAGTCGGGACGCGAATATTACAATTCTTTGAGACAAGAACGATTAATAAGTTTGTCTAATAAAAGATTAAGAATTGAAAATATTCGGTCTTTTGAAACGGACGAACAGCGAGACTGACTCACAATTGATTACAGATCATCTTCTGTAATAGGCGATATGAACGTAGTATGTTCTTTTTGTAATGCTTCAAAGTGAAGTAAGGAGTCGGCTGGTTTCTGTTGTTCTGGAGGTAAAATAAATTTGCCTTCGTTCGAAGATCCACCGAAACCTTTGAAGTCACTACTTTTAGGGGAACATGTGCAATCTAAACAGTTCTTAGACAATATTCGCACTTATAATAGTGCGTTTCAAATGACATCCTTTGGTGCTCAACAAATCTCAGAAGGTCCTTTCATGCCTACTTTTAAGATACAAGGTCAGGTTTACCATTTGATAGGATCCCTTTTGCCTGAAGACCAACCTAAGTTTCTTCAAATATATTTTGTATCCGACTACAACGAACAGTCGAATATAAGAAATCAATATTTCCCGAATTTAAATACTGAACTTATTTCACAACTTCAGAACATGTTGCATCAGGTTAATTCGTGTGTATGCAGTTTTAAATCGGCATTAGAAGCTCTTCTTCAAGATGGTGATAACAATTATAAAATTGTTATAAATGCCGATAGGCGTCCAACTCAGGAACACCCTGGGCGGTTATAACGTTCCATCCACGAATGAAGTTGCTGTAGTATTGGTCGACCAGGAATGTGGTAGGCGTGATATCGTTATCCGTTCCAGAGACAATCGTTTGCAACGTATTTACGAAACCCACAGGGCTTACGACAGTTTGCAATATTCTTTGATATACTCTCGAGGGGAAGATGGTTATAATTTCGCTTTATACCAAACTGATCTGCGTACAGGCGCACCTAATTATAATAAAAAGATGTCATGCCTTCAATTTTATTGTTACCACTTGCAAGTGAGACGGAATAGATTTGTATACTTTCAACGTTTTCGTGGCTTATTCAATCAGTGTATTGTTGACATGTACGCAAAAATTGAAACCGAAAGATTAGTTTATATACGATCTAATCAAAGGCAGCTGCGCGCTGAAGAATACATGCACCTTCGCGACGCCATGCAGCAAGATAATGATACGGTGAATATGGGCCGTTTAGTTATTTTACCCTCTTCTTTTACTGGTGGTCCAAGATGCTTTTTGTTACGTAAGAAAATATGGACGTCCCGACTTATTTATTACTGTAACTACCAATTCCAAGTGGGATGAAATCACTCGAGAGCTTATTGAGGGTCAAGCACCGCATGACCGACATGATATTATCGCAAGAGTTTTTCATTTAAAATTAAAATCAATGATAGATCTACTTACCAAAGATAACATTTTTGGAGATGTATTGTGTTATATGTATAGTGTTGAGTGGCAAAACGCGGCTTACCTCACGCACATATCCTGCTTTGGTTAAAGATAAGGTTCGACCTAATGATGTAAACAGTTCAATCAGTGCTGAAATTCCAGATCCGATTGCAGATCCGTGTTATACGACATTGTTAAAATTCATATGATACATGGTCCATGTGGTGCATTTAACGGGAATGCTCCTTGCATGCAAGACGGTCGTTGCACTAAAAGATATCCAAAAGCATTAGTGGATGAAACTGTAACAGGACATGATGGATACCCATTATATCGTCGCCGTTCAAGAGACAATGGTGGTTTTACTGTTGAAAAGCGAGTGGCTAGACAACAGGTTACTTTAGATAATAGGTGGGTCGTTCCGTATTCGCCTGTGATGTCTAGAGCATTTCAAGCTCACATAAATGTTGAAATGTGTAATAGTGTAGAGTCAATAAAATATATTTGTAAGTATATCAACAAGGACAGTGACCAAGCTACATTTGCGTTGAGAAATGAACATGATGAAGTTACTAGATTTCAGTCAGACAGATATATCAGCTCTTCAGAAGCTGTGTGGCGGATCTTAAGTTTCAACATTCACGAAAGATATCCACCTGAGACTCATCTGGATGTTCATCTTGAAGGCGGTCAACGTATATATTTCAACGCCGAAAATGTTACAGAACGATTAGAGAACCCTAGACAAACAACTTTATTAGCATTCTTTCGACTTTGCCAAACTGATGATTTTGCAAAATCTCTTTTGTATGAGGAAGTTCCATCGTATTATACCTACGATAAGCAACGAGGTGTCTTTAATCGTAGACGCCGTGGCAGGCCTGTAGATGGCGAGTCAGGTATTTTCAAAGAACATGTTCTTGGTAGAGTGTATACCGTTCATCCTAACAACGCTGAGTGTTTCTATTTGCGATTATTTTTACATACAGTGCGAGGACCAACATCATTTATAGATTTGAGAAAAGTAGACGATGTTGTTTATCCAACTTATCATGCAGCTTGCCAAGCGCGTCGTTTGCTTGAAAATGATCAGCATTGGGATGACGCTTTAGCAGAATCCTGTGTTAGTGATAATCCATTACTCACATTTTGTAATTTGTAAGATGCTGTACAATTATGGGAAAAATATAAAGAAAAATTTGCAGAAGACTTTCTTCGGAATATATCTCACAATGATGAAGGCGCAGCTAATGATAATTTCCGTGATCTTGCCATAAATCTGTGTTTATTAGCTCTTCAGGAAGACTTAACAGCAGTAGGCGGTAAATCACTCTGTGAATATGGTTTGCCAACACCAACCTCAGTCGGAGAGGTTACAAATAGGGAATATTCTGCAGATATTGGTTACAACTCAATGGAACTGCTGGCAACATTAGAAAACGGTGTCCCAATGATGACTGCAGAACAACGTTCAGTCTATGATCGCGTGTGCGAGAGTGTTCAGAATAATTTGGGAACAATATGGTTTTTAGATGCACCTGGAGAAACTGGGAAAACCTTTTTGACTAAATTAATATTAGCTTATGTTCGAAATCAGCGTAAAATTGCTCTTGCCGTGGCTTCATCAGGTATAGCTGCAACATTGCTACCAGGAGGTAAAACTGCTCACACTATGTTTAAAATACAAATTGATTTAGATCGCACGGAAAGTCCAACCTGTAGTATTTCAAGAAATAGCGACAAAGCTAAGGTATAACGTGAGTGTAATTTAATCATATGGAATGAATGTACGATGGCCCACCGAAAAGGAGTAGAAGCGGTAGACAGAACTTTAAGGGATATAAGACAAAATGATCGACCAATGGGCGGTATCACGGTTTTATTTTGTGGTGATTTCCGACAAACCTTACCGGTAATACCACGGGGAACCCGAGATGATGAGGTTAGGGCTTGCCTAAAAAGCTCTTATTTGTGGCGTGTTATACAATCGGTACATTTGACTATAAACATGCGAGTGAGAACTGGAGATAACCCGGATGATCGTCAATTTTCTGATAAATTATTAAAGATTGGGAAGGTACCTATCCACAACTACACCAAGGAAAACTTATTCTGACGCCTGAGTTATATTGTATAATGCAATCCCAACCACATCTTATATCGTCGGTTTACGGTGACGTAACAATTATATTAAATAGGGACAATTTTGGCTATGAAAGATCCATTTAACTCCTCGCAATGACCAGGCATCTGAGATTAATAACAAAATACTGTCGAATATACAAGTTTATAGTTCAATAAATAGAATGTCGATGAACAAGAAGCCACTAATTACCCGATAGAATTTTTAAATTCTTTAAATTTGCCCGGACTTCCTTCTCATGAAATTTGTTTAAAAATTGGCATTCCGATTATTCTGCTCCGAAATTTAAGACCACCACAACTTTGCAATGGAACTCGGCTAAAAGTAACCCAGTTGCAACAAAATATAATCGAGGCTCAAATTTTAACAGGTTGCGGTGCAGGAGAAACCGTCTTTATTCCCAGAATTCCCATAATACCAAATAATTTTCCATTCCAATTTAAAAGAACGCAATTCCCAGTATCATTGTTTTATGCAATGACAATTAATAAGGCTCAAGGGCAGACTTTTCGTGTTGCTGGAGTAGATCTCGGTGTTAGTTGTTTCTCGCATGATCAGTTGTACGTCGCTCTTTCCCGGGTTAGCAGTTCTAGAAATCTTTATGTTCACGTGCCGAACGGGTCAACTTTCAACATAGTTTACCCGGAAGCTTTGCGCTGAAATATTTTTGTTCTATAAGTACTTAAGCCTCATGTGAACGTGATCTAAACAATATTACCAATATATTAACTTAATAACACACAAGGAGTTACACTCCATCCAAAGCCCAGCGACACTATAACATATATAGGAATGACGTCTTAGCAAAAGTTGTTTAGTCTGATGGGCATTTCCTGTTGACTTACAAAAATGAAAGATCTAGAACGTCTCGAATCGTCTCGCGAATCACGTCGTTTTCCCGTCCCCGGGCTCTTAGAATTCGACATCAGACGTTTCAGGTCTTCGATTTTGACGACCCCATTGTCGCTGGCATAAGCAACAGGATCCGCGTACGAAGTCGCGGGCAGAAGCTAGTTTTAAATATGGTCCTACAAAATCGTTGATTTTCCTTTAAAATGATGTCATAAATTAAGATCGGACATGAGCGAATAGTATGCTCGCGCCCTAAAGAAAATTCATCCATCCAGGGAATCGAAAGTTTCGACGATTTTTGCCTGATTTCGATATAGGTAATGGCAACATATCGGCCCCGGGAATCCCGAAACTCGAGAATATTTTAGGTTTAAATTTGCTATGGAATTTCGCATTCGCTATTACAATTTCCGATTTAAATGTTGGAGTTATATATATATATATATATATATATATATATATATATATATATATATATATATATATATATGCTATTTAGCAACACCGATTATTGAAACTATTTTAATATTCGTTACTGAACAATGTTTGAGTTAGCTGAATCAAAGTTTAATGATTAATGGCCGTAATCCGATCCAATGCGTAAAAATAATTTGATTATGATAGAAATTATAACCATAGTAGCTCAGACTATAGATAACCGACCGTTTTATTCCCGCCGGCAAAACTTATTTTTTTTAATACAATTTTAAGTACTAATTTACCACGTGCTCGGCGGTGAAGGCAAACATCGTAATGACCAGACCTGCATGTCTTAGAAGTAAAATATTTCGAGGACATGTTAAGCCCGCCAAGATATACTGGAACAGTGCGGTATCTAATTTAAAATAATTAACGACAAGTCGAAAAAATATTATTTAATGTTAACGTGCTACGAATTAAAGATAATATGTTGGCCTCCTGTGTACGTTGTTAAGTTTTTTTTTATAAAACTCAGTTAACCATCTTACAGACCACCTGATGGTAAGTGGCCACTGCAGTCCATGGACACCTGCAACCAACTGCAAACAAAGAAGGCCACTGGTACATTGCCACTTCCGAGGACTAAGATGGAATGCGTCACAGTCTGTATTATATTAGATCTACGTACCCTTCAGATCGAAACACAGCAGTGCAGGCACTACCTTTAAACGGGTAAATGGGTGGTACCTGACCAGACAGTTCGTCTGCGTAGGCAGAAAAGCAGTCCAACCACCTAAAGGTCCTACAGCCGAGGTTATTCCGAATATTATGTAGCCGATAAAATGCGAGGCCGATGCCGAGGGTTTAGCTGGGAGTGTGGTCCTCCGGTGCTCATACTTTCAAATGGTGAAATCGTTGACTCCCGTAAACATATGAGTTGCCACTGTTACTATCTTAAACGATGTTTCAATTTTTTTTGAAATAACAAGTGAACAAGTGATTAATTTTCTAATCGGCTTAGAAATGTGCCTGAAAACCAAGATTATTTGATTCGAATAACCTAATGTAAAAGCGACAGTAGCCTGATGACAGGGTGCGGACTGTAAACTCAAAAGCTCGTAGGTTCGAATCCACCATTCGACTACTGTAGTGAACGACTACTAACACAAGCATTGGAGTGGTTGAACAGAATATTAGTAATATTAGTAGCGTTGCTAATATATTTTTTTTAAATAAAAAATAAAAGGATTGATGATATTGTTTAATCGATCTTTTGACACTTCGAACATTTTGGATGTTTATAGAGTGGTGAGCAATTCATCAAGCTGCTACAGGCATCCAAGGTGAACGCTGTTCGAGTGCAATTCATGACTAGTTTGATCCTGAACATCATCTACATTAAACCATATACACAATGAGCATGTTGGTTGTCGACGTGTTACAAGCTCTATGATATTCGAGCATTCAATAGTCCGTTGTTGAAGCAGGCTTACATACTTTACGCACCATTTAATAAAAACTTATTAAACTTTTTTTTTAAATTGTTCAAGCTTCTTCATTAGACCAAGACGCCAACGCGTTTGAAAGATTGCCGTGCCAGAGATAGTAAATAAGAAATAAAAAGAGATAAATAATACTGGACCGTAGTAAATCAGCAATTAAAATTGCAATTTACGATTTTATTGATGTTGATGGGGTTCAAAACCCGAAGAACTAGAATAGAAATGGAACTAGTATTTAAAAAAAAATAGAAATTAAATGCGTTAAAAGTTCCAAAACTATAATTCGTAATTTAGAATATTCCAACCCAGTTGCAAAGGTAATTGAATTAGAGCAATAGAAAACTGATTTAAATTCCGGAAGCTCCCTCGTATTCTAAGAAAACCGACTAAAGTAACTAAATTTGAGAAACTTACGTTACGTGTTATCGAATGTTTGTTTGCCAATGCTTGAATTTTATAACTGTATTCTTTAAACTGTGTTGGATAAACTAATTTCCTTTTATAGTGAGTCAATTAGTCAACCATAGGTGAAGACTCAGTTTCTTCTTTAACGTTTGAAACGAATACTTGTCTAGTGTTGCGAAAAAAATGGATGATGACATGCACAGCAGCTTAAATACCCAAGAAAACTTGTTAGCTGCGGGATAAAAACCAAGAGTACTTTGCAAGGACTCCCTCAAAAAAGAGCTATGCGCGCAATTTACAATTTTCGAGTAAATTCACGGGAGTCTCTGGGAGAACTATCTATAGAAATCAACATATTGAATATATATTATATCTATTATAACATTATTTGCTTACATAAAATTATTATATAGCATGCAACTCCTATGCATGACAGTGTGTATTTAAATAAGGAACCCAGAAAAAGTTTATCATAACGTTAACGATAAATATTTTTAAAATACTCATAAAGAAAGTATATTATACTTGTCTTAATGTCTTCTAGTTTAGCACATATAATCTTATTTATAAGCTGTAATGTAATTTTTAAATTTGAAAGGTTGTATAAAAACACATAAAGCATACAATTCTGTAACCATTTACTTACGTATCCAATCTTAGTTTAAGGGACTAACACAGCATTATGAATTGCCATATTACGTGCCTTTTTTGACACATTCTGACTTACCACAATAGAGTAAAGAGCCCCATTTACTCTGAGCTCTACGTTCACTCGTCCCTCAACATCCTTGTCATATCTACCATCCCTACTAAACACACATCCTAAATACATAAACAACCAACTCCCCTTCTATTTCTATTTCACATATTGTTCATCACATTAATTACATCTGACTTGCGTTCACTTTTATTCCCATTTCTTTTAATGATCTGTTCTTTAATGTAACCATCATTTACAATTCGGCCACCGACGACACAAATATGACTTGATCATCGGTGTACCAAATACATTTGAGGGTTAACTCACTCACTCTTAACCCGCATTATTCAACTCTCAGAGTTTACAAACAACTGTCCACAAATAGGTTGAACAGCCACGTAACCCTATCTGACACCTTTATGGATGCCAAACCAGTCCGAGTAGGCCCGTTGATCCTGATACAATACAACACTAGAGTCTCTATAAAGATATTATAATGCTTGTATCAACCCAGTGCTCAATCAAAACAAATTCAGTGTTTGCCATAAAATATCCCTGTTCACTCCATAATAATTCCCTGATTTCTAAGTCCAAGAACGTACTGAAAATTTTCTTGTTTTTGGCCAAAAACTTCTCTATGATCATGCGCATAGTAAATGCGTGATCCGTGCACCCCATTCCCTTTCTAAATACAGCTTGTACATCCCAAATCCCAATCCCATCCCAATTTTCCCGTCAATTTCTTTCATAACTCTTTCAGTTAACACCCTTAGAGTTTTCCCACAATGCTAAGCAATGTCACGGTAGGTTTTACAGCCTTGCTGCGAACCTTTTTCTCTTATATATAGGGACTATAACGGCTTTGCTCCAGTCTCCCGGTACTCGCTTTAGTTCCCAACATAAATGAAATATAGTGTACAGCAGGACTGCCACCACTTCCTCTCTAGCCCTTAGCATTTCTAGTTAAACTCTATCATACCCTGCTTATCAACTTGCCTTACCAACTTTCATACTTTTCTCTTCCTTCATTATTTCATCTCTACTTGCTCATTTGTTCATTGCTTTTATTATTTCGTCAATACTTATCTCACTACCTCTTTCCTTTTCTTTCGGAATTATTATTCGAAATGGCAGGTACCGCAAATAAATAATTAAAACATACACATAAATACATACTTAAGTCACATACATACACAAATACACAAATATAACCTTGTTCAACGAACTCCAATAAAGGTGTTTTATAGCAATGAATTAATTTTATACATATCATGATGTTATTTAAGATGCTGGGTCATAATCCGCAACCACGATTGTACATTAATAATTAAATATCTAACTTGCAACTCCTGCAAATTTCGTATTTAATAATTTATTCCTACTAAGGCTATTTTTCAAAAATAATCTATACCTGTAAATAAAAATGACTAAGACTAAGGACTACAAATAATCATCGTAAAAATTAAAATACACCAACAATAAAATTGTTCAACAACTACGAATCTTGATATTGAAGAAGTAACTGATGGAGAACAAAGTTCTACGAGTATTAAATTTTATGTTAGTGGATGACACTTTTCAACTTTTACAGACGACTTCCGTTTCCTTGGATCGTTCCTAAAAGTTGAAGAAAAATTTTAGTGGTTTAATAAATGTTATTTAAATATTCTATATTTTGAAGTATTTAAATAGTGTCTTGCGTAATTTAAAGAATGACCTTTGATATGATAATAAAGTAGTATATTGAAGTTTCAAAAACATTTTTAAAACACTTAAATTAATGGATGGTAGAACAGTTGCCTAGGATTCCATCTGGGCTGGTACCACCGCTACTATTTACTAGCAGACACTGGTGTTCTAGTTCGAAGAGAAAGAGCCTATGTCATTGGCTGTGAGGAATTTTGTCGTAGTCTTAGTTAATGGTGATAGTGATAAGGGCAACGCATCGCTCTCCTTTTTTATAATATAGTTCGCTTCTTGGGGCCTTCTTTTGAAGATATTTTCTGGTGTTCACGGGCTACAAGAGCCTCTTATTATCAGACAGGTCGACTGTTAGCTCAATTAATTTTCATTATTATTACAGCATATTTAAAGTCTATTGAGTAAAATGAGTTGGCTGTAGAACATATTGCGTAAGTTTCGTGAAGTTAAAAAAATGAAGTAATTCATTTTGTTGAGATCATGAGAACATAAAATATAATTGTTACAATTTTCCAGCGGGATCAAAATCAAAGTTTGTCAGTAAGTGTATTTACAAAAAACCATAAGCAATATCGATAGCAATTTCGAAGCGATTCATATTTAAATGTAGCCACTTTTGTTCTACATTAGTCTAGTTGTTTGGAAGGCGATGTGTTGTATTTCTTACTTAAAAATCTCCTCCTTTCATTCATCGCAACTTGAAGTAATGCTGATGTGTTCAATACACAACCTTTATGCAATTACACAATCACAGTATTTCAAATTCAATTATCGCCGAATTTAGTTCCAATATCTGTTTCTTAAAACACAATAAAAGATAACATGATGATAAAATAAGGTCGGTAGGATTTTGAAATATCTTTGATTTAAAGATAATTAATAAAACCTAAAAATATAAATCCACCATTTTTTTTTTCATATTTCTTAAAACCAGAGAATACTACAGTAATAGACAATAGCGGCATTGGCCACTGCGGTTAACTATTTTGATCATAAAGTACAGCCGCAAGCTACGTCTCCACGTGAATTACTTCTTGTTATTCATTTTGTATTTCGCTGTTCCTGCTTTTAAATATATTGTGAAGTATGGTTCGTCTGAAAATATTTCTTAATTAATAATAACTGCATAACTTTTTTTAATCACTTATTAAAAGTAAGGTTTTAAAAATAATGTAAAGGAGGAAACTTATTTTGTAAATTTAAGAACATTTATAAAATAATAGCAATATAAAAGGGTTCTTCAAAGTTGAATTAGAAAGGTGTTAATTATTATTTAAGTGGCGTGAATAAACGTAGGGGTTAATTGCTCACAATAATTGTATCCTATTTAGTATGCGCATGAAAAAGCTCTTGCCATAATTTTGATAAAATTTATAATTGTTGATTAAGTTATTGGCCGGCGGGTTGACCACCGCAGTTTTATATTATTTTGAATTTTCATGTTATCAGAAAGATTCTGCTGTCCATCTCCTGTTTCATTTCCCTCTGTCGTCTCTAACGACAGCCACGGGACTATTTTCCTTGCTGTGAACAATTTGGATGAATTGGAGAAGCAGAGCACGGAATACTGCCTTAACCGTTTGTATAATCACATATATCTAAGTAATATAAGTCAATGTATAATCACATTCTCGCCGATTTCATGATTGACGATAACTTTTTAAATCGAAAACATAATAGCATTATCAGTGCTAGCGCACTCAGTTTATCCAACTTACCCGAATCCGATGAAATGCTTGTCGATAAAATTGAAAGTGGGCGTTACCAGAGAAGCAGGTACAATCACAGCACATTCACATCCAAAATGTAACATTTCGTCTTTTCAAATACTGTTCCTGGCTGAGTGTTAAAGGACATGAGGATAGATATAATTTGTTTTTATGTTTAATTCATTGTACCTTATTACGTGAAATATAAAAAGAAATTGCAATTGCAAAGAAAGAGAAGGACTATCTTTTCTAATATTACTTTTTACTAAGAATTTGGCACGTATTCCTAATGTGTAATAGAAAACGCTTAGAAATCGTTTAGTAGCTGTTTTATGATATAGTATAAATTTTGAAATAAAACTTCATACTCATAGGTATTGAGTGACGGTAGTTTGAAAGTATAGTTTTAGTCGATTTTAGGTTGAATAACTTCCAAAATTTCTTTTTTAAATATTTTTTTTAAAGAGGTGGTTTGCCGTAATTATCACGCTTGGCAAGAAGGTTGATATTACCATGAGACCGCAGTATCAGATGTTTCGCACATTTTCTTCTACTTCCCGTGCACGTATTGAGTACTTTTCATCTGGCATATCACATCACATCAACAGCTATTTAAAGTCCACTACTGGATTGACTTACAAAAATTTGTACCCACTCACCACGCGGGACAAGCGGATTGCTTGTCATTACAACGACTTAATAAGGGACAACTTAACAGCATTACCTCTGACTAATATAATACGATATCCTTTAAATATAGTACATTTTTATATGACTAAAATAGAAACAAAATGCACTGATACTGCAGTAATAGTCATGTCACACCAGTGTCTGCAGACAGATTGTCCAAACGCTACCAAACAACGTACATCATTTTTACTTAATAGTATTAAGTAGAAGATAACAGATTTAAAGTTTAATTTTCCTGGTAAGTTTTATCTTATTACAAAGTTTGAGATCAGAAGATTCGCTTTCCCACTTATCTTTTCTAGTTATGAAGAAAAGTATAAAATGTAATATTTTAACATTATGTAAGCTCAGAATAATCTCAAATTATAAAATTTATTATAATATATTATTTTTTTCAACTTTATTTTATTTTTCAATTTCCTATCATACGTTTATATGGAATATTTTATTGTTATAATAAAATAAAATAAATATATAGGTCCTGGTGTAAATAAGCGCATAAGAAAAATATCACATCTTGATAGTTGATCGTTGAATTCTTGTTTTCAGTAAATTGTAGAAAATTGTAAATACTTTTTACTGGAAACGAGGCATTCCATCTTGGTTCTCAGGGGTGACAACGCATCTGCATTTTGATTCTTAATCGAGGATTAATATAGATAACTATGGGCCGCAGCACCCACTTACCATCAGGTAGACTGTGTGCTCGTTTGTCACCCTTATTCTATAAAAATCATAATTTGACAGGTATTTAATATCTAAGCTTCTACTTAAAATGTATTTTTATAAGACATGTACACGGTAAATTAGTATTTAATGTTTAGAACTATGCTTAACGCAGTCGTCTTAGCCTAGCCTGGCGTATATAATATACAATATATAGAGTCGGGGCAAAAGTTTTTTCGTATTTTATATACAAATTCAAGAATTTTTTTTAAAAAGTTTAATTACATTTAATTATAATATGTATGTGTCATTTTGTTCGATAACTTGTTGCCATCTTATAGGTAGTGATATAATCCCGTTGCTGTAGAAATTTTGGATTTTTGATCAAATAAATGCGACAAGTAGTTTTGGCAGCCCTCTCTTGATGTTAACCTAACACTACCCAAAGAATTCTGAAGAGACCGAAACAGATGAAAATCTGAGGGTTCAAGGTCAAGACTATATGGTGGATGCATTAACACTTCCCAAACAAGCTCTCTCAATTTTTTCTGAGTGGCCAAAGATGTGTGTGGTCTGGCGTTATCATGATGAAAGACCACTCCTTTTCTGTAGATCAATTCCGGCCGATTTTTCTCATTTTCTAGCTTGAGTCTCATTAGTTGTTAGCAATAGAGATCCGAATCGATAGTTTTGCTCGGCAGTAAAGCTCATAATAAACTATGTCCTGCCAATCCCACCATACACACAGCATTCGCACAGGTTTCGCTACAGTCTGTGGAGCTTGAGTACTTTTGACCATGATCTTTTCGCACGTTCTTGTCGTAGGTGATCCATTTTAATCACCAATGATCAATCTTTTCAGAAATGGTTCGGTTTCATTACGTTTCAATAGAGAATCGCAAATGAGTATACAATTCATTAGGTTTCTTTCATGAGCTCGTGTGGTACCCAAATATCGAACTTTTGTATAGCCAGACTTTTCAAATAGGTCAAAACTGTTTTGTGGTCAATCGTCAATTCCTCGGCTATGCCGTAACTACTAATATGCCGATCTTGCTCCACTTTTTCAAAAATGGCATCGACTTTATCCATATAATAACGACCAGAGCGATCTGCATCTTTGACGTCAAAATTCCGGAATGAAAACGCTTGAACCAACTTTGTGCTTCTCTTACTGACACTGCATTAGGTCCACAAATTTCACAATTTTTTTCGTGTTAATTCTAAGAATCAGCAAAATCCTGACAATACTTGTGTTATCATAAAAAATATAAAATTATTTTTAAAGCGAGTGCATGTTCCATAGGACATCAAAAACGAAATAAATTAAAAATAAATGAGCGATTTATGCCTGGTTTCGTATATGCAAAAAACGTTTCGTTTTGCGTTATGTCTGTGATCAGTTGCATGGAGTACAAAGTGCGGGCAAAACCTTTACTATATAAAATTACTCCTTCTTGAAGATTACATTTAGTTATTCAGGTAGTAATTTAATTTGTCAAATTGCTGAAGGACATGGTTTTACTTGCACTTCGTACTTCAGCGGCGAAAGGGAGACCAGGGGACCGTGACCTTGCGGCAGGTTTTAGGGGCATTTGGGAAAAAAAGTCAACTCCCGACTTAACTTTTAAATGATGCCCGTGAAGAATACCTTTGATTAAAATATCTATTAACGAAAACTGCAAATTTTGAAAATAGAGTTAATTTCAAAACTTTCAGTTTAAGTAAGTTTAAAAATACATTATTTTGTTTTAATATGTTTTCAATAATAGGCGTCATTGCCTATAGAGTTTACAGATTTTAACTTTTTAAAATACTTGCAAAAATTGGGTAGGTTAAGGATAAGGATGCCCCCAGATTTGACGGAGAGTAAACTCCTGCACAAGGGCTAACAGAGACTGGATGTTAACCTTTAGATTGCCATAGGCTTATGCTGGTTTGCTTATTACGATGAAAGAAGAAATTCATTTTGCCAATTAATATTTGTAAGTAGAGAATGGAAAATGGTAAGTAAGTAAGAAATATTAAATAATCAAAACTTTAATTTATGATTATTTTATTATTACAGTTTCAAAGCATACATCATACGTTCAGCGGTACGATGTCTAAAGTTATCGAATATAACAAACTTTACTTAAATTTTCCTGGCAATTCTAGGCTTAACAACAGAAGTTTACTACGTGACCTGCGTTTTCATAATAGCCACAGCGGGACTGAGATATTTAATTACCTGCTACCATCGGTTTTTAATCACGTCCTGATGCCAACGCCAGCATACAATTTATTCAGCTGGGAAGTGTTAGCGACGTTACACACAGTGCGTGTTGGCAAATGTCATAGGTCCTTTTTGTTGTTCCTGATGATGTTTCCCTTCACCCTATTGCAATTATGGCAATTATGGCAATTACCCCCCATCACGAGAGTTACAAAAAGACGGTGGCGACCATGGTAACGGCGGGGCAGGGGGTGCTAAGAATCTCCGGTGGAGGTTCGGTTGCCACCCACGACGACTCGACCTGGCAACATATAACGCACGCACCCTGAGGACTGACGAGAAGATCCTGGAGCTGGAAGAAGAGATAGACAAGTTGCGCTGGGATATTATAGGAAAATCTGAGGTCCGAAGAGAGGGGGAGGACACGGTAATCCTCGAATCCGGCAACTTGTTCACCAAACGGTATTCGCTGAAGGTCACACAGGAAGTTAAAATACAGTTGCACCCTACACGTGGCAGAGCAGCGCGAATGGCTGGGTTCGATCGGGAAAAGGCCACGCTTTTGCAGAATATCATAAAAAGCTATTGTATTATGTAAATTGTGTAATGTTAATTTGATGGGTTTGATTTAATTTAAAGTTTATTTTCTTCTTTTTAGAGCGTTCCAATAAAAGCTTTGTTTTTAAAAATTGTTTTTTACAATTAATTTATTTTTAATTTTTTAGTTATTGCAGAACATGTTTTTAAGTCTGTTAATTTAATTTGATGCGTCATTGTTGGTTTTTGATCGCCGTCGTAGATCCACCATCTTGATTTTTTTTATTATTTGCCAGCAGTTGACCCTTGTCGGTCCCTACAACATTTGTTCGAGCACCACCAAACTATCCCTAACCTTTGCCGAGTTATAACTCTTTAAAATTGGTATGGTGGTTATCTTGTTTTCCGGTATTTTGAATTTTTTTTAAACACCGCTAAAATTTGCCCAGGGTGTAGGCCGATATTAGTTAAGACGCGACCGTAGTACACCATCCCTCGAAGAGCTGAACGCGAACGTCATTTTATTTGTATTCTTCTCAGCGCACCTTTTCATTTGATATCCATATCATAGGGGTGCATAAAAAATAGTTCGCTATCTTTGAATGTCCACCATATTGGATTTAGAGTGACGTCGTTTCATTTTCGTATTTTTCTCAGCAAACCCTTTCATTTGAGACCCATATCATGACAGATAATAGAAAATAACTAGATCGCCATCTTAAGCCGTCCGCCATATTGGATTTAGTATAAGGTCACTTAGCTAACTATGCATTGTCAACCAAACTAAACATGTATGCAAAATTTCAGCTCAATCGGTTGAGGATAATTGCTTTAAAATTCAGTTGCAAAATTTGACCCTAACAAACATACATAACAAGATAAATAAAAGCTTTTAACAAGAAAACGGGTTAAATCACTTAAAAATGTGATTAAAAGTTTTATAGTTGCTGGTGGGGATCGAACTAGAGTTGATTATGAAATTTAAGGGAAACGTCCAGTTTCTGAGATACTGTGGCTGTAACGATGATAATATGAAATTAATACATACATATACTATAGTATCCGAAGTAGACTTAAAGTTTAATGTGTATTCAATATCGAGTCTGATGGAAAATGTATTAATTTATATTTTATTCTACTGAGCATATAGCGCTGGAATTCAATCTGCAATAGCATCAGGCCGAAATAGATTTTCACGGTATGCTACGAATGTTATTTGCGAATGCGACGAGTTTACAATCCAAAGATAGGGGTATTAAATATGCTTGTACTCTTAGTAATTTCTAATCTAATGTCTAAGAATGTTATCAATCATTGTCGTGTAGTTTCTATTTACGAAACTAATCTTTCTACATAAGTAATAATTAAGCTTTTAATAAAAAGTATAAACCGACTTTAAAAGGCAACAACTAGAATGTCGTCTAAATAGTTACAATTAAAATCATCATCTACTATTTCACAAACCTTAATTATGGTAATTTTAAATTTATAAGAGACCACCGCTAAAGTAACGTGTAAAAAAATATTAAAATCGGTTCAGCCGTTTCCGAGAAATCGGTGAACGTACATAAAAAACATACGCTACGAATAGAAGAAATATATAACGAGAAGGTTCTACCTTCTCGTTATTTTTGATCTCGGTTAGTAATTTTACATTTAACTTTATGATATTTCAAGATTCAACTATTAAATGTAAAGATAATTAGACATTATATTATCATAGTGATTTATCTTTAAGTTTTATTTTTGAACCACAGTGAACAAATCCACATTTTTCTACAAATGCCAAACTTACAAGTGATTAAAAAACAATATTAAAAGTGTAATTAGGAAAAATATTACTGACAAATCTAAGTGAAAGGTGCAATAGTGTAATTTTACAACATGTTTACAACCATTAGTATTATAGTATAGAGCATTGTTTTGTAATAGTTAAGAAAATAATTCTTATTTGTACAAACAAAAAGTCGACCAATCAGAGCGCGACACGTTATAGAACATTCTGGGCATTGTGTAATATTAAAACCCGAAAAATATGGAAATAATTTTTATGCTCGAGAAGAATTGTAAACATAGTATTTAATTAGATTAAGGTTGATAGATTAAGGAAATAAAAGAATATTTAGCGTGATGAAACTAATTTCCTACTTTAATGTACCCAAATATTGTGAAAATTTGGGATATTTTTGTTAATAACTTTTTTCATTGTTAATATATTAAGAAACCTTTATGGTGTGCTAATAGACAACTAAATTACCGATCTAACAATGTATAGTACATTAGCATAAGAATTAATCGTGTATAGATAAAATTGTAATTTAAGACAATTGAATAGTGAAAAGATTTAACAATAAAGAGGCAAAACAGACAATCGCAAGCGGCTCACTTTAAAGTAAAGCTCGAGTCTACCTTAGCGCCTCGGGGCCCAGTAACATTGTAGTAGCTGAAGTGACTAGTAGCAGAACCAAGTAGTAGCTGAACATAGAACATAGTGACTAGTAGCTAGCAACATAGTAGCTGATAATAGCAGCTAGTAACCAGTGATATTAGTAGCTAGTAGTACAACGTAGTAGCTGACAATAGCAGCTAGTAACAAGTGATAATAGTAGCATAGTGCAACGTAGTAGCTGATAATAGCAGCCAGTAAACAGTGATAATCGAAGCAGATAATACTAGTAGTAGTAAGTTACTACCGAGCAACTTGAAGAAATAGTCAACTGAAGAAATCATCTGAAGAATATAGTGAGCAACCGATAGTGAACAACTGATATAGAACAATCGTAGTTGAACAACCCTATTCAACAACCGTGGTCAATAACCAATAGTCAGAAGATTTCCGCCGAACAGTTGAGCAGTCGAAACGAACAGTTGAAACGTCCGGCACTCTAATAAAAGCGTGTTAATTACACAATTTGGCGATGAGGAGCAGTAGTCTGCTTGCCAAGCGAGGTGCGTATAAGTAAATCGTCCAAGAAATTCATGCCTTGAATAAGGCTACGTAAACGTTTTAATAGGCTGCAACGATAACGGTGATTTAAAAAAAATGTATTCGTATAGTAGACAGAAATCCCCGCCCACCCTAGAATATACGCGTCTTCCTAGTCTCTTTTGACTGGCTCGTTGGTCTAGTGGTCGTAAGCGCGACTGCTGTTCAAGTGGTCCTGGCTTTGAATCTCGGGTCGGTTATTAGGTTTTTCTGATTAAAAAAAAAACTCTTAGTAGCACCTTGAAAAGTCCTTCACCTAACTTCTCTCTCTCTCTGATCGTGTCGGATTTCCGTACCATCGGACTAACAGAGTATGTACGACTACCTATGCACTATAATCTAGTCTTGCAGATGGCTAGTCTTTGTTGAAACTGGCCGCTGTGATCGAAATTTTACATTTGGAGTGAAAATGTAAAAACTTCGTCAGTTTTTGTTTGTAAATTAACGCGGCACGTTACATTATTAATTTAGTTTCTTAGACGTTTTTTTAACAAATACCCGGTTCAATAGAGATACTGTTCCTAAATAACCTTGGAAACTTGGAGATAAATACTTCGAGCAATGGACGTTTAAGAACAGCCAATGATTGGATCGCGTTTAAACATTTGCTTTCCAATTGTTCCCATTTACAATCCACACTCGGTTTCGATTACGGCGGGCAAATGTTGATCGCCTTACAATTTGCAACAATGTTTGCTACTTTATAGTCTTGTTTGAGTAAACTTTTGATAGACTTTTAATTCAAAACTTATTTTAGCTACAATTTATACTTTGTATAATTGGATTACATCTTAGATCATATTTTCTCGGTGGTACTACTCCTTTGCTTTACTTTTGCCGCCAAATAGCAATGTTTGCACTTCTGCGTTTTGGTTTGAAGGGTCAATCTCTTACAGCATGACCAAAAAGCACCAGCACCGGCACCACGCAAAACACAAATTTAAATCCCAATATCGTCCCGCGAGGGTCAAGAGGCATCTAACTTAAATTAATAAAGTCGTCATTTATACGGATACATAAATACGAAAAGACAAGTCCCGATTCACTCACTCACTCACTGGCTCATCTACGCCCAGCCCAAACCCTTGAACCTAGAAAGCTGAAATTATTCTCAGAGGTTCCATCACTCACTCACTGAATCATCAACGCCCAGCCCAAAACTTTGAATTTAGAAAGCTGAAATTATTCACAGACGTTCTCTTTATAACGAAGACTAGAAATAGGGAAGGATTTTTCGAAATTGGCAAGGGAGCGGAAAAAAGGAGGTTTTATCTTTTTGCCTTAAAGTTGCAATGTAAGCAAAATATTACAATTGTGTTATTTTAATAAAGTACGCTTTAAATACCGTTTACAAAACAGACCTTTAGTCAACAACGACATTTAGTAATATTTTCTTCTTTTCTACATCATCATCCTCAACCTAAGACACAAAGGAAATAAGCCACCGTGTTACTGGTTAGCTATGATAAACAAAATTAGAGAATGAGTCATAAATTAAGTCGTCGTAATATTTTTAACTTTATATTTAGCGTAAAACATTTTGTGTTGAGAAAAGAATTCATAATAGCTTCACGTGCAACATTCTTATAAAGGATTTACTTATGTATTCCAACATAAAAATATAACACACGGATGTAATATCAAACTTTATAGCCCGGGTAACAATCCAATCTCAGAGTAATTGTCCAAACTTTACCACGTAATTGGCCGTAAAATAACCACATATACGTGCGTTCTAAAATTTCATATACAATAACGTATCCTGCTTCCATAATACTAATATCCATATGATGAAATATAGAATAAAGCTTTTGAATAAATGTTTTCCTTAAAGCACACTTACCTAAAGCTTTATATTCTAAGGTTTTTGATACTTAGAAAATCTAGAAAACCTTTTTATGTTGAATAAAACTATTTTTACGGATTTTATCGCGTTTAATTTTACTATTTTGATTACCGACGTTTCGGGTGCTTTACAGCAACCCATGGTCACGGGGGGGACTGAGATGTTTGACGTCCCGATGTCATAGTTAGCCCGGCTACCTTCAGTTTTTTAATATTAATTTTTGGTTCGATCTACGCAGAATGAGCTTACAGTATCTTGAAGTCTTGCAGTGGTATGCTTGGGTTTGGATTTAATTTTGTAAATTATAGGATCCCAAGTAGATGGAGCGTCGGTGCCTCACGTCAGCTATATGTTCTTTCACGCGGGTTTTAATGGATCTTGAGGCACCGACGTTCTGGGAAGTCTGCAGTCTGTGAACATGTTCAAGATTGTCCCCGCCATTACATCAGATTTGATAGACCACAAATCCTCGCAAAAGAACACCGATTCCTACCAAGGATGATACGCGAGGCTATTGAAATTAAAAAACATCCTAATTTCAATAGAGAAGATGGATGGGTGCTGCCATCTGCTTGGGATCCTATAATTAACAAAATTAAATCCAAACCCAAGCATACCACTGCAAGACTTCAAGATACTGTAAGCTCATTCTGCGTAGATCGAACCAAAAATTAATATTAAAAAACTGAAGGTAGCCGGGCTAACTATGACATCGGGACGTCAAACATCTCAGTTCCCCCCCCGTGACCATGGGTTGCTGTAAAGCACCCGAAACGTCGGGAATCAAAATAGTAAAATTAAACGCGATAAAATCCGTAAAAATAGTTTTATTCAATGTGTCGTGTTCCCGTTGTGTTATGTTGTGTTATGGTCAATTATTTTTACGAACACTTAATTTTTAATAGAAAAATGGTGACAATTGAGCACACAATCCACGTGATGGTAACTGGATGCTGTGGATCACAGACGCGCGGAACTTTTGCTTAGCACATTTACATGTGGAACGGAGACAAACAACATACGAGCGTCATGTTGCGCGTCAATTGTTGCTTAATGGATGCATAGCCTAACAATTGAAGTGACAGGCATAAATGACTAAAGTGTAACAGGTATTTGTCACTAAAAGAAAATATTTTATTGACACCTAAACACTTGGACGAAAGACACCTAAAATAAAGAAATCGTATGCACCATGGGATTTCCTCGAGGTCTGGACTGTATGCGGGACGGGTCACAAGCTCCACCTTTTCAGAAGACAAAAACGACTTTGTCTTGTTCGCGGTTTGCGCCGAAACACTGTCATGGTGCAATAGGATGTAACTTTTTCTCTAACTTTTTTAAACACACTGGGCAAACAAATGGTGGTATACCACTTTGCATAAATTGTGTTTTGCTCAACTATTGTGATCGTGCAGACAGCATCGGTCTGGCAGAAAAAAACGCAATCAGTTTTTGCCCACGCTTCTTGGCTGTCTCAATTTTGTTGGTTTGATATCGTCTTTGAACATCCATAAGGAGACTATTACTTTATTGCTGGAATGTAACAATATATCCATGTTTCATCTCCTGTCACAATGTCATACACAGCATTTAAAATTACCATACTTTAAAAACATTTTTTAACATGAAGAATCCAGCGGCAAATAAGTTTTCTAACTTTTAAAGTTTTGTAATTAAATGTTTGCAGTAAACAAAATTTATGCGCTGAAGCAAGAAGCTATAAAACATGTCTGTAAATATTCTTATCATTTAAGAGTATTTATAAATGCTCTAATACTTTAAGAACAACTTAAAAGTAGAATTAAAAAAATATATGTAAAAAAATGTGAATGTCACTATTTATTTGCAAAAATCATCGACATTGTGCACGTGATTGTTTTTAGATTCTCATTTGTTAATCATAAGATTCTAATTATCAATCATAAGATAAAAGTTATATATAGAATTATATACAAGATAATCAAATTAAAAATTAAAGTTGAAGGAATAAAGAGTTCAATTGTTGCACTTTTAAATTCAGTGTGGTTATAATTTATTTGATGAATAACTTTTATCTGACGATTGAAAAATTAGTCAGATAAAACATTTTCATAGAATAAAATACAACATAAACGAATTAAAAGTTACAGTTGTAACTTTTTTGAAATTAACATTTAGTCACGTTATAATTTATTTGGTGGGGTAACTTTTACCTGACAATTGAAAAATCAGGACTTTTGAAAAATCAGAAAAAATGTTAAAAAAGTTACAGCCTATATACGACCTTCTGCTGGGCACAGGCCTCCCCTCATTACTGCGAGGGTTTAAGGACAAGGAATTTTCCACCGCGCTGCCCCAATGCGTGTTGGCGAACTTCACATGTCTTCGAATTTTTTTTTCTTATTTCTCAAACATGCAGGTTTGTACATGCACCTCACGATGTTTTCCTTCACCGTCGAGCACGTGGTAAATCAGCACTTAAAATTGCAATTAACAATTTCATCGGAACCCGTGCTGCTCGAGTACTGTGGAATTTACAGCGATCGCTAACCACCTGAGCTAGCACGTCTCTGAAATCTACATATAATACTTGAAAAACCCAATGACTGATTTTGGCCCGACCCGGAATTCGAATCCTAGAAGACATGACTAGAAGACCAGATACCAATAGGTGGACTGTTAATTGCTTGTTATTCAAATCTGTAAAATACTATATAATATCTTAATATTAAGATATCAATATTTGGTGGAATGACAACCAAATTAAATAAAAGAAATAAAAAAAATCAAACGAACAAATTTCACAGGGTTATTTTTTCAGAATAAGTATTACTTATTGTGAAAATTATAATATCTTAATATTCAGATATTATATAGTATTTTACAGATTTGAATAACAAGCAATTAACAGTCCACCTATTGGTATCTGGTCTTCTAGTCATGTCTTCTAGGATTCGAATTCCGGGTCGGGCCAAAATCAGTCATTGGGTTTTTCTGTCAAGAAGTTCTCAGTAGCAGTCTAGAGTCGAAAGTTGGCTGTTTTTCATACTCGTGTATCTGTATTTGCACACACACTCGTGCACTATAATTCTGTTCTGTGCAGATGGCTCGTCTTTGTTGGGACTCGCCCCCATGACTAAAATTCGGTATGGAGGACATTATTATTGCTGTAGCCTACGGGATACCAGACCTGCTACTAACTTGAAGCAAAGATGGTTAAAGATGCGTTATCACCACAGATAAATCCATCACCACGTTGCAAGCTAATAAACTATATGTACATATGTGTATATCAAATAAATTTAAAATATTTTAAAATAACTAAAAAGTTTTAAATAAACTAACACATTGTTTTTGTTGTATTGTCTTCCAATTTATTCGCATCCACCCTTCTAATTTTAATAATTATGATTGTTCCTACATTTGTCATGCAGCTTATGAGAATCATTTTCACTAATGCTGTTCGACCACACCAATAACTTGGTCTCTACACTGAATATCCTATAATATGAGATGGCCCCTAGTCCCCGATCGCGCCGCTATTATCCTGACTACGATGGCGACCAGGGTAACGGAGAGGCAGGGAGTGCTAAGAATCTCCGGTGGAGGTTCGGTTGCCACCTAAGACAACTCGACTTGGCAACGTATAACGCACGCACCTTTAGGACTGACGAGAAGATCCTGGAGGTAGAAGAAGAGATAGATAAGTTGCGCTGGGATATTATAGGATTATCTGAGGTCCGAAGAGAGGGAGAGGACACGGTAAACCTCGAATCCAGCAAATTGTTCTATTACCGGGAGGGCGACCATCTGTCCCAAGGAGGTGTAAGATTTATCGTCCACAAGTCTCTCGTTAACAACGTTGTAAAGATTGGGAGTATGTAGAAGAGGGTTGTGTACCTTATACTTAGAATCACCAAAAGGTATTCGTTGATGGCCATACAGGTTTACGCACCAACCTCGACACATTCCGATGAGGAGGTGGAGGAAATGTATGAGGATATCTCTTGACCCATGCATTCCTCCAAAAACCATTATACGGTGTTAATGGGAGACTTCAACGCAAAACTAGGCACAAGAGAGAACGCTGAGCTGAAGGTAGGGAAATTCGGGACAGGGCAACGAAACCCTAGGGGCTGACTTCATGGAGAAAAAGGGGCTTTTTATGATGAACTCTTTCTTCCAGGAGCGGCCCCACAGAAAGTGGATCTGATCAAACCCCGATCGTTTGACAAAAAATAAGTTTGAATTCAGTGATGCGCAAGCATAATAGGCAGGATATCATTTATATACTTGTCACTTCTGCAGTCTATTAATTTTTGCACTTTTCTAAGTAATACAGAGCGTACCCGCTAGACGGAGTTGACGTCGGCTAAAATCTCTGCGGTCGCCATTTCTTCATGTCATTCAGGCTACTTAAAGTCTTAAATTTGGAATATGTCACAATATTAAGTTCTATTACTATTTGTCACCCGCAAATCCCGTGCCGTACCGTCCCGCCAGTGGACGCCGGACCTTATAGACGCATTTTGCATTAATGGCGGTAATGTAGCTTTCTGAATGTACCAATTACACTGACGAAAATGTCCGACACGAATTGCCGATTAATGAGCCGACGTCAGTGCCGTTCATTCGAGACAATTATGATCTGAATTTTACTACAAAATTGAAAGCGCGCATGCAACTTTAAATCACTTTTTTATTTATTCATTTACGTACAAAAAGATACAGAAACATAGGTACAGTGAATTTGTACAAAGGCACTCCTTATTCCGTAATATATTTAAATATCTTCCAGCTTAGGCTAATACAGGAAAATAGATTAAAAAAGACAAATTTCTTGCGTTCTCTTCATACTCATTGAGTTTTTTTTTTAATTTAAGTTGGTAAATATTATCAATATAGATTCCAAGACAAAATTTTTGGAAACGTGGTCTGTCTGTTTCTCTGAAAGCGCATCACACAAAGACCAGTGAACGGATTTAGATAGGAATTTCACTATAGAATAGAATAGAATATTTTTTTATTCAAAGAAGAAAGTATTGTTTTACTCTTACAACTGGTTCGGAAAAAACTTCTGTCCTGTGAAGAATCAGCAAGAAACCCAGCGGGACGTTTTTTCAAAGTAAAATATACAATAAGAAAGGTTGTACAAACTATTTAAAAAATTTATTTAAGTAACAGCTTGGAAGCAACCATTTCATTACCAGGGGTTAATATCAACCATGTTTTCATTTATATTATAATAATCCTTTTTATACGGTTTTTGTTTCTTCTTTTCCTTTATTTATAAAATATTTAAACTTGGTAATATAACTTGTATATTTTTTGGCACTTTGTTGTAATAGCGTATGCATTGCCCCATGAATGAATTACTGACTCTGTGGAGTCGAAAAACTGTTTGCTTGTGTTTGTTCCAAAAGTTTACAGATCACATTTTATCACTTTTTTTACTAAAACTACTTTTATTTTTGTGAAAAAAAATTTTCGTAAATATACTCTCAGTATATATTACAGACCAAAGTTCAGTAAAATCCCATAAGACATTATGCTATGAAAATAACTGAAATAAAGTAATCTAGTTGTCTCGAGACTATAAAACTAGAACACAACAATAGCGCAACCTCAAAAAAATCAATTTCTCTGTAAATACAAAATGATAATATTTTTTTGTTTAACAATTACTAATCAATTTTTTACTTTTTAAATTATGGTTGTAATTATTATTATGAACCTTTCTATTCTCGATATTAATTTGATTATCTTGAAATCGAAAACTGACTGAACTGTACTACTTATTTGAATGATGTCTCGTACATTACTTTGTAAAATACTTTGAAATTTTCAAAATTTTTCCAACATAAAGTTTTTCTCTCGTACATTACGAACATTACTTATATATAGGAAAGTCCTACGATGATTTACTTTAATAATGGTATAAAATTATTTGTTAAGGGAGTTATAAGTAGACAGACCATATTTTTTAAAATTATTAAATTAAAAAGTAATATATAAATAGACAATAATCGATTAACTATCGCTATATTTACTTTAAGATATTGAACTTTGTTATAGCCGTAGGTTATTACATTTACAGTGATTTTTCATATTTTATTACCAGTGAATAGTGACAGATGTGACACTATTGGTAATTTAATCTGTTATATACAATTCTTTTGATAAAAATTTACAATTGTATTCAAATTAATTGCTTCTTAAAAGAACGTGGTAGAAGCACAGATTGCCACTGGTTAAAATGCGGGTAAAATAACGTTTTATTCCAAAAATAACAATTATTTTTAATAATTAAATCTTAATTAACAGCCTGTAAAAAATCCACTGCAGGATGTGGCTCGGAGACTGGGCCCTCCAATAAAAAATATTTACCATAATCACCATGCCCCACTTGCAGAATGACGATCCCAATGGCAGACACCTTGCATCTTGAAAGCTGTGCCCGTCGTCGGTCTGGATATTTTACGTCTGGTGTAAATAGGAAGGTATACCACCATCTGCCGGTATACGGTATATAACTGCCGGTTTCAGTTTAAACTAAACCAAGTGCTGATGAGTATTTGCTTTCCAATGACAATGAACAACGCTTAGGACATGGGTTTGATGAGTGATACAACAACATGATACACATTTTTTAAAGTTTCTTAAAAAAATTATAAATGAAACTTACTGATGTGTTTGGTCCGTTGGTCTACACTCTACATATTATGTGTCATGGCCAAGTTTTTCAGTCATAAGTGTGTCTCAATTCTATACTTTCTCATTATTTATAAATAAATATATATATGTAAAAAAAATTCAACTGTCAAAAGCTTATTTAATTTATTTTATTTTGTTATTTAGAGGCCAATTCTGGCTTACAAATTTCAACAAAAAGATCAGTAAATATATAAGACAGTTATTATAATAATTATTTTTTGATTTTAGACATAATACTCATTTATAAAGGAAAATATTTCTGCTGCTTCGTTGTCAACTGTCAAAGCATAACGACTACATACAATTTTTATCAATATGGAATAAATCCAGGAAAGTAATGTGATAATATTTCATTTATAGAGTAAAGTGCTTTTGCACGTTGATTAATTATATAAATTAAACCCCACATTGCTCTTACTATTTTAAAATATTGTCTCGTTGTACTTAGATTTACATACCTACTCCGCTCGAGTCCAGTCTGGAAATGTTCGGATATTTTAAAAGATATTGATAATAATCTTAAAATAGCTGTAGAAAATATTCTAAATTTAACTTTAAATACAACAGCCTGGACTCAAGCTACTTTACCTATAAAATTTGGCGGTATTGGTGTGAGAAATCTTTCTAGCGTTGCATTGCCTGCTTTTCTTGCTTCCGTGCATAGCGTCAGTGATTTATGTAACATAATTTTAAATAATAAAGTAGACCTGTGCTTTGCTACGGAGGCAGGGCAGACATGGCAAACGCTCTGTCACGGCGAAAATGTTCCACTGAAAGTTAACTAATAAAAAACAGTGGGATATTCCGTTGATACAGGGCGTGCAGAAAGATTTGTTTCATAATTTTCATAGTAACCAAGATAAGGCACGCCTTCTAGCTGTTTAGACTAAGGAATCTAGTCACTGATTACACGCTTTACCATCAAGTAATCTCGGCACATTACTTGATGGGGAAAGCTTGCGCATCGCCGTAGGAATCCGACTAGGAGCGGTGATTTGTCAACCCCATCAGTGCCCCTGTGGTAGCAGTGTCGACAAGTTTGGGCTCCACGGACTATCATGTAAGAAAAGTGCTGGTAGGTTTTCACGGCACGGTTCTTTGAACGATGTCATCCGAAGGGCTCTTGTCTCTATAAATGTTCCCCCGGTTTTAGAGCCTTGTGGAATATTTAGAGACGATGGCAAGAGCCCCGACGGTATGACATTGATCTCTTGGGAGAGAGGTAAAGCCCTAGTGTGGGATGCTACTTGCGTGAACACTTTGGCGGCCTCTCATCGCAGGGTACCTCGTTTAGAGCCGGGGTGGCATCAGAGGCAGCTGAACTGAGTAAGTGGCGCAAATATGAGTCTCTGAGATGACTACATATTTGTGCCATTTGAGACTATCGGTCCGTGGGGTCCACGTGCGGTGAAGTTCTAAGGAACTCCATCCGCGCCTGGTCGTTGCTGCTGGTGATAAGAGGGCTTGTTCTTTCTCGCTCAAAGGCTAAGTATAGCCATTCAGCGGGGAAACGCAGCCAGCGTTCTTGGCACGATACCGCGGGGAGTAGTACTGTATGATAATTAAGTTACGAGTTTTAGTTTTTTTTAATTATAGTTTTTAATATTGTATATAATAAAATATTGTATATTGTGTTATGTAAATAAATAAATATGGTCATCATTTAAATTGCTTTCTTTGAAGATTCTTCTATATTTTTTGTCACATTACTTTATGACCTAAAATTATCAAAAATATATCTTTTATATCTTAAAATTTGAAGAAAGAGTGAATTTGTTACCTTAAGAATTATCAAGCATCTGCATACTGCACTGATGCTCTATGATTTGCAAACTTTAAGTAGGTAATTTTTAAGCCCTTTCTTATTTCTTTTTGGTATTTTCTTAGTGCACATTATCTACGGTATTAAGTTTTTTTTTCTAATATAATATTGTACAAAACGCTTGGTGTTGGAATCGTCCATGCAATTGATCGGTATTTATGATGAAATTATATCTTTTACATAAGTATAAACATATCATTATTATTAATATTTGACTTGGAACAGTACTGTACTTTATAAAATTAAAGTAAAAAACCTAATAAACTAACTTAATCGGTTTTAAAACAATCAAAGATAATGATTCGATGAGTATGAAGTCGCGGGCACTACTAATTCATAAATAATACATAACATTTTTTATACAATATGAAAAATACACAAATTATATAAAAAATTATACATTACTTAATAAATACACCGTGTAATGGCGATGTAAGAATATCAACTACCCCATATCATTCTGTGGGTGTCATAAGAGGCGACAGAGGGAAACAAATTAGAAGATGGGCAGCAACGTCTTCCTAATAACGACTAAAATAAAAAAAATGCGGTTGTCAACCCGCTTGCCAAGCGTGGCAACTATGGCATTCTTTTAAATTGGATAAGGGTGACAAACGAGCACATAGTCCACCTGATGGTAAGTGGTTGCTGTGACCCATAGACATCTACATCTATCCTCAATAAAAAATCTAAATGCAGATGCGTTGTCACCCGTGAGGACTAAGATGGAATGCCTCTTTTCCAGTAAAAAGGGTCTCCGGTCCTCTATACTCACCATACGAAACATAGCAGTGTTAAGCTGCTATTTTACGCTGGTATTCTGTGAGTGCGTGGTCCTTCCCCGGTCGAGCCGACCCATTCGTGCTACAACTATACTTCTAATATAGCTGCAGCATGGCTCTACCACGTATAAAAATATCTAATATCCCCCTTATGAGGCAATCTATGGAGGACTATGTTCAGTAGTGGACTTCCATAGGCTGTAACGGTAATAAACAAATGTTTATTTAAAACAAGTTGTCTCGTACCCATTTCTTGAGTATTTTAATAAAGCTTCCGAATCTCTAACGTAATGCGGTAAAGAGATCCAAAATTTACCATGGATAGAAAAAGAATAAGAATAAAAACAGGAATTATGGAGAGAAAAGTTAAAATGAGTTTTGACAAGCGAAATACGCATGGGACGTCTTCAGGATGAAAGAAGAAAATTATTTTTTTGTGGAATTTAATATTGCCGCGCAAAATCTTGTTGGTTGGGAGGAATGTCCATAATCGGCACGCTTGGTAGGCGTATTGGTGATAAGGACACGTTGTTTGTCTTTGATAACTGCTCCCCGTCATGAGTTAGATATTTTGTTTATTATGTAAATATTACAAATACGTACCCTACATTAAATTGACCCGTTTATACTGTATGCGTACTTGCGTAGGAGTTTTAAATTCATAGTGGACAGACGAACACGCAAAGCTATACAAACGTTTGCTCCGTACGGGTTTCAAGTCCGCAGCCCACATATAACTATACTCTTTGCCGCAGTCTCGCAGTAAAACGAGGCGACAATATTTTTTCGTCACGCAAAGGGAACAGTTATATTTTCATTCGGAAGCCTGCCTGCCTTAGGGTATTTCTGGAATTTTCCATATTTGCTTCTTACAACACTCAAGGGAAGAAAATGATTTTTTTAAATATTTGTTCTTATAAGGGAACTCATTCCTAAAAGATTTAGATCATGTCAGTCCCATAATAACCTTACCTATTCTATAATTAATAAAATCAGGCATTACTTTGCAGAAATCCATTATGTTAAAGTTGGAAAAATTTACTTTGCCAACATCCGCTCAATAAAATAAAATGATGTGTCTTATCTAGTTTGAAGAGCACCTACCGCCCTCCCTCAATTGCGTGCACTATCCCCGTCACCACTAATCCCAGCACCACTTCTCCCACCACCACTACACTAGGAAAGACACACCACAGACGAAAATACGACACGTGTTTCGCCTGTACACGAGGCTTCTTCAGGTGTAGTAGACTCTAAGGTGGCTGACCGCTAAGTGAGCGGCGAGCCAAAACCAACTGCTATTTATAAGACTCGCCGACGCAACCGCTCCCCACTTAAGTAGCGAGCGACCGAGTCATGCGATAAAACATGAGACCAATCACCACCTGAAGTACGCAGCCACCTGGTATTAAATTAATAACAAACCGCTGCGAAACGCCCGCCTACCCTCCAACCACGCAACCAGAATAGCTGATCACCGTGAAGGTGACGAACGACCATATTGCGAGGCTGTCCGTTATTAGCGAGTAGGTTTAAAGATGTTTAAGAGTGGTGAGTTAGAAACATTTGTTTGTTCATTCAACAGTACTATTTTAATATCTCCAACTGCTCCAGCACACACAATCGCAGCCCTTTATTACAAGTATGTAAGACTTTAAAGGTGTCGTCATTGGTTAGGTTGTGTCCAGTGTCCAAGAGATGTAGCGAAATGGGATTTATCGGGATTGCAATTCCTGTACGCGGCTAAATGCTCTTTGTAACGTGTCTCGAAGTTGCGACCAGTCTGACCCACGTAAACGGCGTGGCATTCGTCACAAACAAGTTTGTAAACACCCGACTTTTGACGAATATCTAACTTATCTTTATTATTACAGATATTCCTAAGAGAATTGTTTGTTTTGAATGCAACGTAAACGCCGCTCTGTCGAAGAGTATTAGCTATTTTTTCAGATATGGAGCCTAAGTAGGTCAAACTGCTCACATATCACTTTGAGATTGAACCGCGTACAGAGAATTGCGAACGGCATGCTTTTCTTTCTTTTTAATTAAATTGTTAATGAGATTTTTTGAAAACCCATGAGACCGCAATTTGATAAATTATGTTAAGCTCTTTTAAATAATTTTCTTTACTTAATGGGACAGTAAACAAACGATTAATATAACAATAAAAAGCGGCTAATTTATGTTGCCAAGGATGACACGATGACGCGGAGATGACCGTGTCGGTATGAATTGGCTCTCGATAAATTTGGAAAACATGCAACGACTCTTTTCTTGTTATTGTTAAGTCGAGGAAATTAAGGGAACAATCTTGTTCCAATTCAAGCATAAATTTAATTTTGTCGTGGACTCTATTTATTTCATTAAGGAAAACATCCAGTTGTCTCCTTGTACCAGTCCAGCAAATAATTATGTCGTCTACATATCTATAATAGTACAAGATATTTTGATTGACAACTATATGTTGTTTGTCGAAATAATCCATGAAAATGTCCGCCATAAGAGGACTTAGAGGGGACCCCATAGCTAACCCTTCTTTTTGTAGATAGAAATGGTTATTAAACCGGAAATACTTTTGTTTCATACAGAGAGCGGTTAAGTTAAGAAGATCATTTGTTTCCCCGGGATGTAGACGACGTTTATTAAAGAGATCTGCGAGTATACGCAAACAGTCAGGGGATGGGACATTTGTGAAAAGACTATCAACGTCTAAAGATAACAACATGGATTTAGGAGGAATACGAATATCTTTAATTTTGGAAACGAGATCTAAACTATTTTTAAGGCTGTAAGTTGGGTTGATACCAGATTTCTCCCGAAGAAGGAAGTTTAATTTTTTAGCAAGGAGATAAACTGGTGAACCTATATATGAGACAACTGGACGAATAAGAACTAAAAAATTAAACTTCCTCCGGGAGAAATCTGGTATCAACCCAACTTACAGCCTTAAAAATAGTTTAGATCTCGTTTCCAAAATTAAAGATATTCGTATTCCTTCTAAATCCATGTTGTTATCTTTAGACGTTGATAGTCTTTTCACAAATGTCCCATCCCCTGACTGTTTGCGTATACTCGCAGATCGGGGATAGTGCACGCAATTGAGGGAGGGTGGGAGGTGCTCTTCAAACTAGGTAAGACACATCATTTTATTTAATTGAGCGGATATTGGCAAAGTAAATTTTTCAAACTTTAACTTACCTATTCTATCTATACTATGTTAAAACTGATCCCATGCTGAATCTGTACATTAAATATTTTTTGAAATTTTTGATTAAGTTATATTTCTTTATCGATATAGTAGTCAAAACATTTTTTTTGTCTGTCTATCTGTCTTTTTGTCTCTCTATCTTTTTAAGTATAAATTGTGTGAATTTTACTCCACTGGGAGTAAAACTTTACCATGTAGATGACTCCCTGCTGTCTTAACGCCAAAGGACCTATCTGTATTAGCGACGTCTAAACAAGTTATTCGTGGGCGTTTAGATCGTATAATTTTATACCGAATATTCTTTTCCTTACTTCTTTCGTCAAAGTAGTCTTTCTAATTGATATATATTTTACTTTTATATTTTACTAATCATTCCAAGTTTACTAGGTGGAAGCATGCCGTTTCTGCTTAGGAGTCCTTCTGGATACGTACCACCTTCATACCTATTTCTGCCAATGTTTGCACTGCTGGTTCAGGTCTGAAGCGAGTATATAGTATACAGGTTTTAAGGCATTCCAGTATACAGGTTTTAAGGCATTCCATCTTAATAGGCGACAACCCATCTGTAGCCTTCTTTGTTTGAAGTCGGCTGCAGGTGTCCATGGACTGTAGTAGCTGTAACCAACCAACTTTAAGTTCGTTTGTTACTTCAGTTTAAAAAAAATAGTCAGTAATCGTATTATATTCAACGCCTTTTGTTACAGCGTGTTTCGTTAAAAAATCACTCATTTCATTTCCTGTTAAAATGACATGAAAATTATCCATTGCAATCTCAGCAGGTTTTCTTAAGAAACCTTCATTCAACCACCTATCATTCTACCGGCGGATAACCGTCCGTATAACCGGGCCGTACAGGGAAACCAGTTTCATAACAGCAGCACTAGACACACCATAATGACTCAATAAACAGTTTGAAATATAACCTAAATAATAATTTAAAAAAATCATGCAAGCTAAGTAGGATCAAATATATACTTACGTGTAACATGTATAATATTAAATAGTTACATATCTTAGCATAGAACATAATGAGCCTTGTTTATTTCAAAATGCACTAAAACCCATCCATTATCCATTATAAGTTCCCTACTGAACATAGGCCTCCCCCATCCATTGCCTTATAGGGGATATTTGTGCCATAGTTGCCACGCTTGGTACTTTGCTTGGCTTGGTGCATGCACTAAAATATGTACGTTGAAACGAGGTAAGATAAAAACCTGATTTAGTGGATGGTCAATAATTTTTAATATTTTTTAAATCTTTAATATAATGGATTTCCGCAACGTAACGCCTGATTCTACATATTATGTATGGGACAAAAATATCCCAATTTAACTATTTCACGCCTGAATAAACGTACAGTTGAAAAGTGGTGTCTAAAGCTGTTATTGCCGATTTATCTGACTATACGTCGTTTTTTTTACCCATGTTATATACCGTGCAGTGATGTGAAAAAGTTTTAATGTGTAATATGCTTTGATGTCTTGTTAAATCTTTGCACTAATATTAGGATGTTTATTTAATCGGTGTACAGATTGAAGCAAAATAAATAAATATATTTATGGTAGTTTTACTCAATTTTAAGAATTTATGGAAAAAAATCTCAACAAATCTGAACACATCACGTGCCCGGAATTCGAAAATATGCCACTCATCTAAGACTTTCATACTAAGGCCAAGAAATTATTCGTCGAAATCTTTCATACAAAATTGAAAAAGTTTAACCATCATACTAATATCGTAGATCGGTCGATTGTCGTGAAGTATGGAACTTTATAAAAGTTTTTAAGGTATTTTATGAGACCACACTTTAATAGCTATTGTTTGAACGTTTAAACAATTTATCATGTTGATATAAATACATTATTTACAAAACATATTGGTATCAGGCTCTTAACATACTAGAACTGTTACTGAAGCCCAAATACTCAAACGAAATACTTAAAGTGATAGAGACATCATTTGGTCATGAGTCTGTTATATAGTATCCGGAACATTTCTCTGTTTGTTTCGTTTACATTATTCATCTCGAGTTGGAATATGAGGACCAGCAAATTTTTCTACTAACATAAATTCGCTTACTTAATGTTTTTTAACTTCCCGCTTTGAAAATTAATAATTTTCAAAAGTAGGAAGTTATAGATTTCGGTCAGATTTTGAGAATGCGTGTTTTGAGGTCCTAGGAAGCCGTTCAGACTGTTCCCGGCTGGACGTCCGGCCGTGTGTGTGTGTGTGTGTGTGTGCGTGCGTGCGTGCGTGCGTGTGCGTGCGTGCGTGCGTGCGTGCGTGCGTGCGTGCGTGCGTGCGTGCGTGCGTACGTGCGTGCGTGCGTGCGTGCGTGCGTGCGTGCGTGCGTGCGTGCGTGCGTGCGTGCGTGCGTGCGTGCGTGCGTGCGTGCGTGCGTGCGTGCGTGCGTGTACGTGCGTGCGTACGTGCGTGCGTGCGTGCGTCCGTGCGTGCGTGCGTGCTTGCGTGCGTGCGTGCGTGCGTGCGTGCGTGTGTGTGTGTGTGTGTGTGTGTGTATGTATGTAAATAAAATTATGTCATACGATATCTTTAGAACAAACCAAACGATCGAGATTGACGGCGTTCAAAAGTGTTCATTGAGACTTCGAGCTGATTAGATTTTCAAGCCAATCGGACGAGCCGTTTCAAAGATTTTCAAAAAATAAAAACCAAGAAAACATAAATTAAATAACCGAGAAGTTCTAGGGATGGCCTGTAGGGTCAACCGTATTTTTTTAAATAGAATAAGGGTGGCAAACGAGCACACAGTCCACCTGATGGTAAGTTGATGCTGTGGCCCATAGACATCTACATTTATCCTCGACTAAAAATCAAAATACAGATGCGTTGTCACCCCTGAAGACTTAGATGGAATGCCTCGTTTCCAGTAAACAGGTTCTCGGGTTTTCTACACTCACCATACGAAACACATTAGCCTTAAGCTGCTATTTTACGCTGGTATTCTGTGAGAGAGGGTACTACACACTAATATAGCTGCAGTGTGGCTCTACCACGCCTAAAATAATTAAAAATTAAAAAATGTATACAACCGACTTCAATATAAATTATTAAGAATAACTCAAAAACTATTGGTCAGACCTTAATTAAATTTATATGGGACCACATGAGAAGCACCAGCTTTCAAATAAAAAAAGAATCATCGAAATCGGTTTACCTAGAAAAAAGTTATAAGGTAACACACATAAAAAAAGAACATACAGTCGAATTGAGTAACTCCTCCTTTTTAAAATCGGTAGAAAATAAACGAAATTTGTGATACCTAAAACAACAGACGGCTCAATCGCAGTGAGAAAGCAATCGGCTACGTGGGTTCAAATTTCGCACATAAAACTATATGTAACTACATACATACATACATGACCAAGTAGTACATGTACGTATGTATGTAAAACATCTCCACTATAGGCAAAATGTGATGGGAGTAAAAGTTTTGAAAAAAAAAATGAATACATTTACAATACAATACGCCATATAACTGTGCTTGGAACGGAAATTGACAAATTCTAGATGTAGTATATTGTATTTATTGTGGGCGTAGTGAAAGTCAGAAGTAATAATTGCTAATTTCGCTCGTGCTAGTGTAGTCTCTCGGTAATTTTATTGTTTCTTGGAAATGAATGGCTCAAGTTCATTTTTTAACAACAAAAGTTATGGAAGACGTCCTTTTTTCTTTTTCAAAAACCAAACCCGGATCAATTATTTGTTGGCCACACCAATACCAATTGCCCCTTGCTAACTACAGCTCCGTATTTGCCGAGCGTTATCACAAGTGAGTGTACGGTGATCATCGGCGAATCCCATCCACCTGCCTTAGCTCCCTATCGTGAGGTTGGTCTGTACCCGGCGGAACATGAAGTACAAGTTTACGCTACATATTACGCTGCAATTAAGATAGTTTCCGCAACCATAAATCTGAAAAGATAACGAACTTTGTATTCGGATTGATTTGACTTGCGTTGTCGCTAACAGATGGCGTTGGGCGTTATTTGTGTGGCGATGTTGTTTGATACACACAGTTTGCTTAAGGGCCGTGGGATTGTTGGCATTGTGAGTTCCTTAGCGTGCTCCTGCCCAATCCTTGGGGTTGGGCAGGGAATTAAACATGGTCCTTCGAGCCGCATCCTGCCTGTCCAATACTTGAGGTTGGGTAGGGAATTAAACATGGTCCTTCGAGCTAGAGATGAGACATACTTGCAAAATTTAATACCAGGGCTTCTAAGTACGAGTATGGAAAAATACCAGGGTCGAAAACCAGGTTTTAAAAATACTTGAAAGTATTTGTTAGTGTCAATATATATATATGAATGACTAATTCGAGTCGGGCAACAATTTAGATTGAACGTTTTTTAATTTTTTTGTTAACCAAATTAAATCTTTCCTTCCTACTTTTTGGCTTAGGACTAACTAATTAATAAAAGTTTTAAAATTGTCTTTAAATTCAATATACACGCGAAATAACTATTTAAAAATTAGGTCACGGACAGTAGGTTACGTAATCAGTTCACAATAACAATTGAATTTACAAAAAATCGAACCAAAACTTTTCTTCCTCGAATATAAACATAATTCTTGTTAATTACGCGACGTGTCCAGCCGCGGTGTCATATTTTGAAAATACTTGCATAGGAATTCGACCCGTTTTCCATGTCAGCCTACTATGAATAAGGAGCAAAGTCGTATAAATAAAAAAAATACTTTGAAGTTCAAAGTATTTTTATTCACAAATACGATTGAATTTCTTATTCCTATCAAGATATGGATCATTTTCCATGCAAGTATTTTCATGTGTAGTGCTCCAGTTCTTCGAGCATCTGACTTACAACACATACTTTACTTTCATACTTGCAAGTATTTTTACTCGTAAAAGGCGCCGTTCTTTGAAGTGAAAATCTAGTAGCGTAAATACGTCTCATTGCGACGCGAGCGACGTGGCCAGCCGTGGTGAAAAATTTGAAAATGCTTTGCATAGGAATTTGACCCGTATTCCATGTTATCCTACTATGAATAAGGAGCAAAGTTGTATAAATAAAAAAAATACTTTGAAGTTCAATGTATTTTTCATTCACAAATACGATTGAGTTTCTTATTGCTATTGAGATATGGATCATTTTCCTATGCAAGTATTTTCATGTGTTGTGTTCAAGTTCTTCGAACAACTAACAACACATACTTTCATACTTGCAAGTATTTTTTGCTCGTACCAGGGCGCCATACTTTGAAGTGAATACCTGGTTTTAAAACCTGGTAGCGTAAATACGTCTCATCTTTACTTTGAGCCGGATCCTGCCCAATACTTGGGGTTGGGCAGGGAATTAAACATGGTCCTTCGAGGTGTTAAGGTGAAAAGGATTGGAGGGCGGACATACCCCTTCCTGTACCGGAAGTGAACTGGACCCGGTGGAAGAGGACATCACCAGGAGGCCGCGGGGAGCGGAGGAAGCACAGGGGCCGTGAGGTCAACGTGGCGACGTCACGATCCCGAAGATAGGACGACGTCAACGTGCCGAAGTTCCCAGGAGGCCGCGTGGAGCGGAGGAAGCTGAGAGGCCGTGACATCAACGTGCTGACGTCACAAGCTCGAAGACAAGAGGTGACAGTTGTCAAAGGTGATTGACAGATAACGTCAATCTGACAGTTAATGTCAAACCGACAGCGGGTGTCAAGTTGACAGCAACGTCAAAGTGACAGGAAGTGTCAAACAGACAGTGAAGTTGTCAAGTCTCACTGTCAGAGGGGAAGAGGACTATCTGTGGAGGTAGTGGTTTGAAGTTAGTGATGGAAACCTGTGAGTACTTTTGCTTACTTCATAATATCAAAAAAGGAGATATAGAAATTTGGACTTTATTAGAAAGAGAACTTAACTTAGTAAATTTATGTATCCAATAGTGAGCTTAGAATAGTTTTTAAGATATTTTTAAATTAACGTTGCCAAAATTTTGCAATGTTTTTAACATAAAGTTATTTAGTGTTCGGGATTGAGTTGTAACAGGCTGTCTTTTTCTCAGTTTTTATGTATAAGTGATTTGTCACGTATTTTTTGTTTTAGTTTTTTGTTAAAATGAAATCATTAATTAATTTTCAAAATTATTTGGCTAACAGAATATCTAAAACGTATGTTAATTTTTAAAAAAAATCGCCGAAAGATCGTATCACAAAAGAATATATAAGACAATATTCTTTTGTATTATATTTCATATTGTAATAATAGCCGATTAGAATCTTTAGAAATATTATGGGAAGAATTTTTAGGAGGGCACAGGTAATTGTTAAGAACTGTAGAAACAAAAATATTAGAAACTACATCATATGTTCAAAAGGAATTGTATGATATCACGGAGGAGGCGTATATAAATTGTAAATGTATACTGAAAACTAAAATCGCGGAATTCAACGATGAAAATCTTATACAGATTAGTCATGTAGCTAATCAAAGTAATAATGTGATCAAATTACCAAAAACCTTCCTTTTCCGGTAAATATACTGAATATGTAACATTCAAGGATTTATTTACGTCTCTAATCCATAAAAGTCAGAATATGGAAAAGTTAAATTATTTGAAAAGTTATTTAACGGGGGAGGCCGAGCAACTGTTGCGAGATGTACCAGTATCCAATGACAATTATGAACGTTGTTGGTAGTTTTAGATCGTGATATATTCTACGTTGATTGTGTGCTTAAGGAACTTTTTTATTGTTACTCTTGTTTTGTTTGCCACCGTATGTCAATAAAATAAGGACAATCGCCACTATTGTCATTTGGGGGCGGTATGTTCGGATTGATTTGGCTTGCGTTGTCGCCAACAGATGGCGTTGGGCGTTATTTGTGTCGCAATGTTGTTTGATACACACGGGCCGTGGGATTGTTGGCATTGTGAGTTCCTTAGCGTGCTCCTGCCCAATCCTTGGGGTTGGGCAGGGAACACTTTTTTTATAGGAGAGGGGGCAAACGAGCATGCGGCTCACCTGATGGTAAGTGACTACCGCAACCCATGAACAACTGCAACACCAGGGGAACCAGAGGAATTGCAGATGCGTTGCCGGCCTTTTAAAAAGGAGTAGGCTCTTTTCTTAAAGGTCCCTAAGTCGTATCGGTCAGGAAAAATCGCTGGTGGTAAACTATTCCACAAGGAAGTTGTGCGAGGAAGAAAACATCTTCTAAATCGCACAGTGGTGGACCGCCAATCATCCAGATGGTGTGGATGGTATCGGGAGTTCTGCCGCGATGTGAGTTCGTGAAATTTGGCGGCTGGGATTAATCCGAACAATTTCTCAGAGCACTCCCCGTGGTAAATGCGAAAGAAAATGCAAAGAGATGCAAAATCTCTTCGCAGCGCCAATGAATCGAGCCGATCGGAAAGGACTCGGTCGTCGACGATTCGAGCCGCTCTGTGCTGGATGCGGTCAAGTGGAAGGAGCTGGCACTGGGGAGCCCCAGCCCAGAGATGGGAACAGTATTCCATGTGAGGCCGAACCTGCGCCTTGTAAAGTTGCAGGCGTTGTGCCGGCATGAAACACTGTCCCGCTCTGCTGAGCACGCCAAGCTTTTTAGAGGCCAATCTGGTCTTCTATTCCAAGTGATCGCGAAACTGCACGTCACTCGATATGTCGACACCGAGGATTCCGATACTGGCTGAGGCAACAAGGGGAGTGCCTTGAAACTGAGGAGATACGACAAAGGGGTTCTTTTTAGCGGTAAACGCGCAAACTTGTGTCTTCTGAGGATTAAACTAGACTAGATTTAGTTGCCCCCAATCCGAGACTTTATTCAACAAAGACTCGACTTCAGACACAAGTTTGTTCCTGTACTCGGCGACGTTTTCCCGAGAAATATTCGCACGGCCGGCGTATAGAGCATCACCAGTGCTATCATCCGCATAGCAATGAATGCTACCGGTTTGCAACATATCATTGATATGCAGAAGAAACAGCGTTGGTGATAGCACGCAGCCTTGTGGAACATCAGCGGTAATAGGTTTATAGTCGGAGCATGCACCGTCTACAACGACCTGCAAGAAAGCTGGTGATCCAATTGCACAATTTCTCGGGAAGCCCATAGGAAGAGCTAAGCGCTGGTACCAAACCCGATCGAAAGCCTCATGTCCAAACTAACGGCCAATGCCTCTTGACTCTACTGCCTCCGCCCATCTATGAGTCAGGTAGACCAGAAGATCACCAGCTGATCGACCCCGACGAGAACCGTACTGGCGGTCACCAATCAGCTGGTGATCCTCAAGGTACCGCATGAGCTGGCAGTTTATAACGGACTCCATTATTTTGGAGAACAAGGGGGTGATGGCGATAGGCATGTAGTTGGACGGGTCTGAGCGGTCGCCTTTTTAGGGATCGGTTGGACAAAGCTGTCTTCCATGATTTCGGGACTACGCCTAGGGAGTAGGAGTACCGGAAAAGACGCGTAAGAACCGGTGCCAACTCCGGAACACACGTCCTCAGCACAATTGGGGATTCCGTCAGGCCCACTGACTTGTGAATGTCCAGGAGAGGAGTGCTTTGCGAACCGAGCGCTGTAAGAACCGCACATCCGGCATGGAGCACTCACACCGCGGGATGGTCGGCGGTGTATCATCAAGAGTCGAGTTGGACGCAAAAGTGAGCCTAAAGGTCGGCTTTCTCTTTTGCGGCGTGGGCCAGTGAGTCGTCCTCCTATGCAGAGATGGTAGTGATGGCTTACAGAAATTCCTTGACAGCCTTGGCGAGACCAGAATGCACGAGTTCCCGAAGGAAGGCGAACTAGTTTTCGGCAATTCTGCCTATGTGTTCTGACTTTGCCTTGGCAATAATACTTTTGAAGGACCTGGAGGCGAAGTTATACTTCTTTTTAAACATGCTGGTGTTTACATCCCGAGCCGCTGAAGCCTCAGCCCAGGCCTGATAGCACTCCTGCATACTGCGTAATGCAGTCTTACAGTAGCGACCAAACCAAGGCTGCGATCTGCCTCCGATGGGTACCACAGATGATGGAATAAATAGTTCCATTCCCTGTAGCACCACATCAGTGACAGAGTCAGCAACAGCGCTAGGATCATCCGGCGAGAAGCAAACCCGCCCTCATGGGTAGGATGCAAAGAAAGACCGCATTCCATCCCAATCCGCCGACCTGTAATGCCAAACACGGCGGCAACCTGCAGAACGCAACCGCGAGGAGCGTGAGTGGCAGCACACCCGGATCAGACAATGGTCTGAAGAGCCGAGAGGGGCATTGACGGAAACCTGATATCCGTCCGGATGAGAGGTCAGCAGAAGGTCCAACAGGGAAGGTGTATGATCCTTCACATCTGGAATCCGCGTAGGCGAAGTAACCAGCTGTGTCAGACCATATGGCAAGGCAATGATGAGACCATATGCCAAGACAAGGCTTTGTAATGAAGTATTTAAAACTAAATACATTTAACACCCGAGAAGCAGAAAGCTGCGAGGAATTGATATAAATGTTATTTTTATGTTGAGAACTATTTAGAACTGGACTGAATGCTGTTCGTAAAACATAAAATAAATACTAGTGATGCCAGAACTAAAAGGCAAAAATTTCGCCGGGTATCACATTATGTACTATTTTAATGAAATAGTTCCTAAATATGTAGACTTAGTAGTCTACATATTTCTAGTGAACTACCTAGGTAAACAAACATCTTTTAAAATATCAAGAAATCAAGACGAAATCAGTTATGTTTCATAAGTTTTGGAAACACAAAGGAATGTTGAAAGCAGATCTACCGTTAAATTAAAAAAAGAAAGTCAAGGATTGATGCATACTTCCCTGTTTTCTATATGGCTGCCAAACATGGATCTTCAACAGACAAACGAGGAATAAAATACAAACACCGAACCAGTTGTAAAGCTATTATATGACTTTCAGTATTCTTGTAATCAATATTGAATAAAAATGATTCTATTCTATTCTATTCATATAACAATAATTGCTTATCTGCACACGTTTATAGAATATTTAAATTGCACAATTATATAACGATACACTAGTATCGTTGGTGTCAGTTACATCGCGTCTAGTCATTGAGCATGATCAAATGCCTCACATATCATCAATTGCAATACACAATTTTTTTTGCATAGATATGGTATATAACCTTTCAAAAAATATTAATTCCTTCCTCTCCTTTTATAATTAATACTAAATGTACGGCAATTTATGCGTTTACGTATTAATATACTTATGTAATCTTCCAAGGAAAAGGGAATGCGAATCCTTTTCGGAGTATCTTAAAGTATCTGTTGAGTAAGTCGCATGTTTACAATTCATTAGGCAAGATAAATGGTTTCAATAAATCAGTGACATCGTCACGTCTTCTTGAATACTTTCTTAGCATTTGAAGTTGCTTTAGTCGCAAACGTTTTAAATATAAAAGAGTGAAAACAGGAAAATGTTCAAGATGTTTAGCAATTTAAATGGAATTAAACATGCTTTTAATTAAACGAATATTTGAATTTAAAAAATAATTGTTAGTTCTTTTTTTAATATAAAAAGCAAATTTAATCTAGTAGCTTTAAATCATATTTTCAAAATGCAGCTCATTCAAAAAAAATATAGCCTAAAGCCAATTTTTAAGATACAATAACGATAAATTTGTGACCACCAGCACCGTAAATAAATAAAAAAAAAGAAATTTAAATAAGTCAAATGTTAGTCAAAAGTTTTTAGATTCATTTTCGTTAAATAAATTAAAGCAAAAAATACTTTTAAAAAGTAAAACGCTAAGAATGTTCAAGCGTTCAAACTATGACTTTTTAATGACTTCATTAAGGAAAAGTTTTACTCACTTACATACGGAAGTACTTAGCCTGAAATATGCTGACAGTTAAGAGGCATTTTTTTGGCTATTTTATATAAAAAGTAATCATCATCATCATCATTATCGTCATAATTATAGCCCATCCATCAAAAGTCCACTGCTGAACATACACGTCTCCCAAGAATGCCACAAAGCATCTGATCCTGAGCTACCTGCATCCATCGACTTATTGTATCTATAACCAGGTCGTCGCTCCATCTAGTGATACAGCAACAAAATGTAAATGTAATGTTTATTTAAATTGGAACAATACTTATAATGTTCCCTGGTTTATTTTTGTAAATGGACGATTATATTAGACCTTAGAGAAAGCATAGTAACGCGGGAAATTATTTGCAAGCCATCCAAAAAGGAATGTCATAGGTCATGTTGAGTTACAAAAGTGTTGAAATTCAAGGCATTAAGATCTTTTATCTTTTTGTATTTTGGATTACAAACTAAGTTTTTAGCGCATTTGTCTTTTTTCACTAAATAGCTTTGGAAGATAAGCATGCAGAATCGGCTCGGTCACAAACACTCATTTTGGCTTCCATTACTTAAGAGTCAAATACATTAAGCAATTTTATTACAACGTGACATTGAATAAAGTCCAAAAAAACGTTGTAGCAAAAATTTCAACGCAACTGATTGCATGTAGAAATAAAATTTCATCAAAGTTATGCCAGGACTTTATCACGTACTTAAACATTCAGTATTTTTAGTATGACTACATGCAATGATTTAATACAGCTTAATCTAGTTTATAATTCAGATTGTTTAAATTGGGAATATTAATACATAAAGCTAAAAATTTAAATTTCAACTCCTGTTATTTTTACTGTTTCAACTTATCAAAAGTCCACTAGGCCTACCCCATAGATTACCTAGGGTGGATATTCGCCATAGGTGCCAAGCTTGGCGGTTTTTTGTTTTTTTTAGTTGTTATTTGTCTCCTCGTTTATTTCCTTCTGTCGCCCCTTACGACACCCACGGGAGGACATGGGACTTTACAACTGTCTTGATGACTTATATTTTTGCCGTAATAATCTATGCTTTTAAGAAATATTGAAAAAAGCATTTCTTAAAAACAGATACTATTTCTGTCCGATATAATTACTTAACCCATTTTCTGCGGTTAACAAGACCTCTTGTTGAGCGAAGCCTGTTGACGTTCATGATAGGCGGAAAAAGTAGTTTGAACTTGTGTCGCCTTATAATGTTAAACTGGAGAAAAGTTTGATGAAAAGTTTTTGTTAGACAAACCAAGTATATTTTGTGCTATCCTTAGTATCATTTTTGACAATGTGGACTGTGAAGTCGATCAACTGGTATTATACTTGTTTAATATGTGTATGTACATCTAAATACATAAACAAGTGAATTTTTTTAAATAATTTTTATTAGAAAAATTTAATATATACTTTTTATCTTATTTTTGCATTATCATCCGAATTTGAGCTATATTCAAAATTTCAAGTTTTCAGCTCATCGGGAAGTTAGTTTAAAGTCAATGACTAAATTCCACCCGGAACGACAGACAGACAGACAAACAAGAAAGTGACTTAATAAAAACGTGTTAAAATGGACATTGTTATATTTGTTTGAGATCAATAGACTTCGATACCGGTCGACTTTGCCGGTTCGATATTGGTCAAAACCAATCACCATGAAAGTTGCCACAAATATTATGTATTTTTAATGGAGGTTTTTATGCTATCACTTACTTGTTATTTGTCACTAGATGGTGCAGCAGCACATATAACGTCTGTACCGTTCAACCAATCGTAACGGAACTCGTTAGACATAGGCAGGACTACGTCTGTCGTGTTTTGCTATTATGCAACGAATGTCGTTTAAGCCAAAAGTGACATCCCTGAAGCTTCATTGGAAGTAAATGGTTGAACTTAATAGCATACACTGTCTACAGTCGCAGTATCCATGAGGCATTATGTCATCCATTCATTATTCTATCATTTATCCCTTACATGCCATTATTTCTAGCGTGTTTTGATTTGATTATTAAGGAGGTGAAAACAGAAGGAAGCATAAAATTCAAAATACTATTTTATATAACAATATACTATTTTCATAAAGGTTTTTTTAGGTTATTTACGAGTTCTGTTACGAGTTTCTTTGCCTCTAAGAAGTCTATAAATTGTCAACTAATCTGCATGCGGTATACGCTCATAGAACTGAAACATTATGTACTTATTAAAAAAAAAATTACGCATCACTACAATTATCATGCGTGAATGATCTTTAAAAAACGATATTGTGTGGTTCGGGGAGGCGAAAACATTGAAAACAGCGACTCATAGTATCGCCTTCGAGTGTGTTCACTAATAACAGCTGGGCGTTAGCGACATAGTTAAAATCGTGCCAGTGCAGTGTGAACAACACGAACTATTTTTTATGGGATAGGGTAACAAACGAGCACACAGTCCACCTGATGGTAAATGGCTGCTGTGATCCATATCTATCCTCAATAAAGAATCAAAATGCAGATGTTATCTACACTCACCATACGAAACACAGCAGTGTTTAACTGCTATTTTACACTGGTATTTTATGATGGTATCTGTGAGAGCGTGGTCCTTCCCCAGTTGAGCCGACCCATTCGTGCTACAACTACACTACTAATATAGCTGCAGCATGGCTCTACCAAGTATAAATTTAAAACTAGCATTAAAAGTTGAATTAAAAAATTAAATTGATCCCCACCGGAAGAATACTTTCTAGTTATTTGGTATTTTAGATAATAAATTTTAATTTAATTTAATTTCTATAATTTTATATCAAGAACTTGAAATACGTATATAAATAACCTTGGGGCATAATTGGACGCCATCAGATGAAAGTTTAGGGGGTTGGAAGTTGTAGAAAATTTTGAGTGTATTAACAATAGTCCGGCCTAGAATAAACTGTAGGATCATCTCTTCTTTCATCTTCGATATCCAAATTTTCTCATAATTCATTGCCATGAGGACGCAAGAAAATACTAGGTAGTAGGACTCCTTTTTCGTCTAGGGATCCGTCTGTGTAGGTACCACCCTTTTACCTATTTCTGCCGTCTAATAACATTGCTTGCACTGTTGTGTTCCGGTCTGAAGGGAATAGAGATAAATACAGACTGTGAGATATTCCATCTTAGTACTCAGAGGTGAAAACGCAACCTTCTCTATCTGAAGTTAGCTGCAGTATTATTATATCGAAATGCACGTCACGCATATCTCAAACTTTGAAAAACAAGAGTATACAACCGGTGCGTGTTGACATATGGATCAAACGATAGACATATGGATAAAAAGTGATCCTTCACTAATAGTCGTAGAAGAAAGCTTAAGGTCACTCGACGAGCTATAAACAGGGCTACGCTCGGAATTTCTCGGAACATAGCTGAAGGGATCAATAAACAAAAGTGAAGCCGGCCATATAACAACTGAAAACCGACGAAAAAGAAAGGTTCTAGAACGGCAGCCTCGTTCCGGTAAGTTAAGTGTAAGGCAGCGCCCTAGATGAAGTGACGACCTTATAAGAAATGGAGGAAGTCGATAGATACAGGTGTCTCCGGACCGTTTTTGTGGCATTCCTTGGGGAAGTCCTGTGTTCAGCAAAGTACATCTGATGGGCTGTTATGATGATGATGTTAAGGTAACTCTATAAGCAGTTAACTTTTGAAAATATATAGGACACAAAAAGTGCTCATTGATCGTTCACAAAATTCATTTTACATTTTTAGGATTTGCAAACGAGCAGTCAACAGCACGTAAGATTCTTTTAAAGCTCGATTTTGAGAGTCTATTAAATGTACTCTTTTAAATTGGTTTATTTACACAGAGTGAACATCCAGAATTTAAAAGTAGTTTCCTAATTTTTGGAATTCAATTACCTATAATACGTACATGGATTGGATCATAATAAACGTATGTTATGTTAAATACGTTATAGGTTAACTGAATTAAACACCTCAGCTTAAATCTGTTTCACTAATATTCATATATATATATATATATATATTATAACATATATATAGCAAAAAAAAAGTTTAAATTTTACATAACTGGTTACTACTACACTTACATAATATTTAGCCAATGCATGTCTTCAATCCCACCTGGTGATAAGTGATGAAGCCCAAAATGGTAACACTGCCTGAACGTACACACGATTAAATAATATGAAATCTGTTTGAAAACAAGCTTTTATAAGCGTTTGCTAGAGCCATCATCCGAAAAATCAAAATCAGATTCGCAATTCGTCATCGTTACGACGTTACATAAGTGTGCTAAATTTTAAACCACTCGGATTTTAGGAAGCTTCAAAATTTGATTACAAATTTTGAAACATATACGAAATAAGCAAGCAGCCTATTCACTTTTGACTTGAAGACATCCAGACAGTAATCAGACGGAAAGACAGACGTCGAGACTTTGGCATATTAATCGACTGTAATTGTATAATTTAAGAGAACGATACTAGTCATCTGCATTCTTTTTAAGATTTCGTTTGTTTATTTTCGGCTGTGTTTATTTCATGCATTCGTATCGTAAGAAGCGTTACTGGCGTTTGCTGTTTTTCACAAATAATATATAACAGATAAAGGATGACAAACGAGCACTCAGTCCACCTGATGGTAAGTGGATACTGTTGCCCATAGACACCTACATTTGAACTAACTTGCAAGCCAAGAGTATATGGGCTTTTTGCAAGTTTATTATAAAATACATAAAAAGTACGCCCAGCAAGAAATATCCAGGCTGTTTTGACACAGATAGGAGATATTGTGTAGTATGGTGGCGCCATAAAAAAGGCTATTACATCATTTCGGCCTCTTGGTATCGTATGATGTGACCATGGAAAATGTCAAAAAAGTCTTTGTTTCGAATAGCGACAACAATTTCGTTTACGCCACGAGTAAAATATCCATACCGGAAACGGGGAACAGTATCAAAGGCCTAATCTCCTCTCCGTTATCCATTTTACGAAGAGTGGCAATTGTGGAAAATCCTCCTCATAAATGGAGGGGCCATCTCCAGCTTACAGAAAGTCATAAAAAAATAGCATTAAATTTTCATTTTCCACTTTCAAGTTTTGTTTTATACAACGATGTTAGCTGAACTAATAAATGATCCCATTCGATCCAAATAAATCTTTTTTCATGCAATTTGTCTGTATATTGTTGCAATACCTGAAATATAAAATACAATGAGTAAATAAAATAATTATCAAATAATTTGAGTGAATTTTTAGCCGATTACAAAAAAGGAGGAGGTTAGCAAATCATTTGTATGTTTTTTTTTGTATGTTACTCGATATCTTCGTTAATTGTGTGCCGATTTTAATGATTATTTTTATTACTATAGGGTGTATATATTTGGAGAAAACTTCCCGCCGCTAAGGGAGGAAAATTAGGGAATGAAGTTTTTAATGTAATTATTAAAAAGCTCAAGATAGTCCAATCAAAAGGGTCAAAGATATAAACTTTTAATAAAAAGTAAGTGTTGACATAAGTAGTTCATAAAAGTGACTTAAAAAAAGAGCCCCGCTGAGTTTCTTGCTGGTTCTTCCCAGCACAGAGGTTTGTGTTGATTTCAATAATTATCCTTGACCGTGAGGTAGCGGTGTAAGAATATCCACAAACCCATAATATGGTCTCTTGGGTGTCGTAAGAGGCGACAGAGGGAAGCTGAAACAGGAGATGGGCAGCAGCATCTTCCTGGTAACAACTCCAAATTATAAAAAAATGCTGTTGCCAACCCCAGCCACCTACTGTTGCCAAGCATGGCAACTATGGCAAAATCCTCCATAAGAGGCAATCTATGTGAGATGCCTACGTTCGGCAGTAGACCAATAAAGCTGTAAATGAATTATTCTTGTAATTTATATTGAATTAAAAATATTCTCTTCTGTTTCTATTCTATACTATAGAATTAAAGCCCCGAATGCAGGAGATAGAGTGTAGAAATTATTAATTTATAAGTTCTTGTTACGAGAATTGAGAGCAAAAACACAGTATAAAATAATTTAACTTCAAAACTCCAATTGTAAAAGCTAACGCTATTTTCTTAATCTTACTAAATACTACTACTTATACTAAATATAACTACTTTAGTCGCTTTTCAAATGTATTTAAAAATGTTAAAACACAAGTTTTTTATGCTTGTCATATTATGGTGGACATACAAATTAGGTGTTCCCTAAGTATTCTTGTATCAAGTATTGGATCTCGTAGCTTGAAACGTGTTTCTGACAAACAAGTTGAAAAATTAGTGTTTTAGTGTTTTTAACCCCGCTTGTACACATTAAGTCATTTTTAAGTAGTCGTTCATTTAGTACAACATTTTGTTTTCAGCCAGGCATACAAAATAATTTGGTAATTTTATTTGTATTTTTTTAATAAAATTTTAATATTAAGCTGTTTTGATATTTTATATAGAATAAGTGAGCACATAGTCCATCTGATGATAAGTAGGTGCTATGGCCCACATACATTTATCATCGATTAAGAATCAAAAAATAGCTCGAAGATCTGACAACTTATGGGGAAGAAAGGTTCTCGAGTGGCAGCCTCTTACCGGTAGGCGAAGTGTAGGGTGGCCCCCCATTATATGGAGTGACGACCTGGTAAGACAAGCAGGAAGTCGATGGATGCAGGTGGCTCAGGACCGTGCTTTTGTGGCATTCCTTAGGGGAGGCCTATGTTCAGCAGTGGACTTGTGAAGCGTTGTAATGATGATGATGATGATAATGAAGAATCAAAACACAGAAGCGTTGTCAACCTCGGGAACCAAGATGGAATGCCTAGTTACCAGTAAAAAGGGTCTCCCGTTCTCTACACTAACCATTCAAAACACAGCAGCATTAATCTGCTGTTTTACGCTGGTATTCTATGAGAGCTCCGGTTGAGCCGACCCATTTATGCCGCAGCCACAGAACACAATTACTCTCTACCAAGAGAAGAACGCCATCTTCATACTAATAGATTAGTATGTGGATAAATAAAACTATAAATAAGTATAGTTATGTAATTTTATTTTCTGGAAAACATTGCTTAAAAACTATACATTATTATTGATGTTTTTATTGCTTTTGCACAATATTTCCACACTTGTTACTGATATATAACACATGTTATTGTCAGACAGTTATTCTTCATAGAACATTAACGCAAATTTAAATCAGCAAAATTCTCATGGTGAAAACTTAACTCAGCCCAAATACGTGATCTGAAACAGATACAATTCGAGACAATATAGTAATAATCCCTACAAATAACGGTTAATAAATTCAAAATGATTATAGACATACCACAATATTGTCATAAGTTTTGCTTTTCCTATTATAGAAACCTGCAGAAAGTGATCAGATGATTTTGTGCTTTTATTTCCACAACACTTAACTTACTTTCGATGATGATCACACATCGTGCATACAATTTTGAAATAATGAATTAATTTATAGTCAATATCTTTCTTATACAGAGTTAACATATCACAAAAATCTTTACTGTATATTCACGACGATATTATGACTGTGTATTCACCTACAAACGAAAATGAAGTATTCTGAGCCCATAATAACTAAATTTAAGCAAAATCAATAATAAATATTAAAATCTAAACCTATGAAATAAATTTGAATAAATTTCAGAAAGTATTTTCAATATGAAAGACGTTGACAAACAAATGTCATTTTTTCTTCTTTTTAATTCATGGCTTCTTTTGATAGAATTCTGCTAACATTTAATAATTTAATTTTAATCAATTAATAGGTAAATTAATTGTGTAAATCTCAGAGTAATATGTATGTAATTATACTTTAAAGACCAAAACAAAAAGATTAACACAGAATTAACATTTTAGTGTCTTCCGATATAATATGAATTTTGTATCTAAATTTTAAATGGCAATCTAAAACAACATGAAGGAAAGAAACAGCGATATTTTTTCTCGCTTTATTTTAACAAGCCCAACACGAACATTGACAAAACCATGATTGTGTGCCGCAGCTATAAACGTAAATTCAGCCACTTAAATTCAAGATAATATAACAAATGAAAATCACATTTGATATAAACGTCAAATAAAAGTTTCTCAATTAATTAAAATATAATTAACTTACATTTAAAAGTAAGTTTTTATCTTTCTTCTCAATTATGATGTTCAACTGCTTGGATTAACATTTAAGAACATGTAACGCCTCTGTGAGTACTGTAAATCATTCGAAACTTCGATAATTAAAAATAAGTAAAAATGACACAAAAGAAAAAGTATTCCTGTAATTATAAGAAATAATGAAGTGCCGTTATTTTGTTAGGCAAAGACAGTGCGATTTACCATCTTGAGCTTCATAACCATTTTTTACTTATTAAGTAAAAAATGCCCCATTCCCATTCCCCAACTATAATATAGCTGCAGCATCGCTCTTGTGTTCGTTCGTTCGATATGTGCTCGTGTGACACCTTGTTCGCTCTATAAAAAAAACAATAATATTTAAAAAAAGCCTTGTCTTGTCTTGTCGCCAACAAACGGCATAGGATGCTAGCATGCCGTTTGTTGGTGACAAGACCATTTTAGCTTTTACGAGGCATTCTTTTCAGTCCGTGACGTGTTGTCAGTCGTGAGTGACAACACGTCTGAATTTTGAATTTAAGTCGAGGATCGAGATCGAGGACTGTGACTTAAGATATTTACGCTTTTTATTAACTTGTTAAATAGGAATTTATTAAGTATTTCATTTTGTGTAAAATATAGTCAACTAACCGTGTAGTGGCGGTATAAGAATATTCCCACATTGTCGTTAGAGGCGTCAGGAGGGAAACTGAAACAGTAGATGGACAGCAGTATTTTCCTGTAACAACTCAAAATTATAAAAAACTGCGCAGCCAACCCGCCTGCAGAGTGTGGCAGCTATGACAAAATGACCTTAGAGTCAGCAATGAGGCAATCTATGGGGAAGGCCTATGTTCAGCAGTGGACTTTTTATAGGCTGTAATGAATGGATGGACAGATAGTAAACTAATGCTGTCTTATTACAAAACATGGTTTATTGAGTCAAACGCTACTCAATTTTAAGATGCCATTAAGTCTCGTGCTGTCTCTTTCACTTTAACTCGAATCTCGAAACTCACTTTGACTGTGACACCACGAGACGAGACTTAACGACATCTTAAAATTGAGAAGCGTTTGAGTATTTGGCCATAAAATACTAAAATCTATAACTAAAGAAATCCTTTACTCTCGGCGCCACGGCCACGGTCTTCGCGAAATTTGACATTTGCTGTCAAGTTCCATTCATTACGTTTTAGTTCGTATATAGCCTCAGAACTTATTTCGTGAAACAGATTGTAATCTAAACTCGATACTTAATAAATATCAACTACTTTTTGTAATAAGGTCTATGTAGTTTATATTTGAAATCGTTGTTAAATGATGTTTATATTTTCAGCGTAATATTTGCAATATCTACTTAATTATTAAGATATATTGATATAATATAATGGTATATAAAATTGGGTATGGAAGAAGGAGCAAGAGAGTACAATTAATCCTGTAGAAATGCAGTCAATGAGATGTATGTTAAGTCGTAACTCAGAATGATAGGTTCATAGTATTGTATCGTTCTCCCCCACTTTGCGACCCTCCGTGTTACCCTTTTTTTTATATTTTTTTACATGGGGAAATGCCTACGCATACCCGCCTCGCGGGGGCAAGGACGGGTTTATGTCGGACTCGCACCGACTAAAACCCCATGGTGTTCCACCTTCGTCGCATATTGGCAGGGCCACTGGAACGCTTTCCCACACATCCGCTACTCCACTAGCACTGGCCGCTACATGGCGGCCCCTCCTCGGGAGAGGACTACTCCTCCCCCATCTCCTTCTCAGGTAAGGCGCACCAGAACATACGGCGCGCCCTCCTCCGCGGCCTCCAACTTCACATGCGCAACGGACGGTCCGATGCAGAAGCATCAGCCTTGCTGACCCCAGCGACGGATCTGGTCTATGGCTTCGCCGCCAACCAAGATTCGGCTGCGGAGGGTAGGGAGAGCGGCGCCTCGCATTACCAACACTCCTCTCACCCCGCAGCCCCACCACCACCACATCAATTAACGGTGCGGCCCTGTCAGAGTCGCGGAGGATAGGGCGAGTGGCGCATCGCCATACCAACACTCCTCTTCCCCGCGACTCCACCGCGGCTGCAGCGGTGGTGGGGTGGGGGGAGGGCACCCCTCTCGCCGCAGCCCACCGACACATATCCGAAAGTGGCTCGCCAAGCCCACTCGGAGTGGCCACCTCGGGCCGGCCCTACACCACGGGCCAGCCAAGGGGTTCCTCTTTGTTCACCGCGGGTGACCAAGCCACGGCTACTAAGCCCCACCGCCACGACAAGGCGAGAACCCGTTCGGGGGGGCCGCCGTGTTACCCTGTCCTCTACTAATATTAAAAGTTAAAGTTAAAAGTTACAGCCTATATACTCCCTAAAACCCTCTCATTTCAGAGAGGGTTTTAGGGCAAGGAAATGTCCGCCGCGCTGCCCCAATGCGTGTTGGCGAACTTTACATGTCTTCGAAATATTTTTTTTGATTTCTCAGACATGCAGGTTTCCTCACGATGTTTTCCTTCACCGGCGAGCACGAGGTAAATCAGCACTTAAAATTGCAATTAACAATTTCAATGGTGCCGGCGGGGATCGAACCCGGGTTGCTCGCGTACTGTGACACTTACAGCGAGCGCTAACCATCTGAGCTACCACTGTAGCCGTGGTAGCTACTAATATTACTGCAAGCTAAATTTTTCGATGTCTTTTAGATTACAGGGAAGAGCGAGAAAGTTATCATTTTCACTCAAGACACTCGTATAATCAGATATAAAACTTCACAAGGTAAGTACATTTTTATGTTTCATACTTTATGTTTTTCCCAAAGAGAATATAGACAAAGTTCAAAAATTGTAAGCATCGAAAAATTGTAAGATTGCAAAATGTCTTTAGCACGTAACTTGTGGTAACGAATTTAAATTAAATCAAAGATTTTTATTTAAATATGAGTTCTGTTTTCTTTTATTGATTTTATATTTCTGCGTTCTGTGAATAAATACTCACGTTTTATGCAAGAAAGGGGGATTTCTTCTTAGGGTGCCACTTCTCTGCGAAGGTTGGCGACCATCATGGCTATCTTTATCTTTGAAGCTGTAGCACGGAAGAGAGAGCGAGTGCTGAGGTCAAACCATTCACGAAGGTTCTTAAGCCAGGATGTTTTTCTTCTGCCAGGTCGGCGTTTTCCCTCAAATTTTCCTTGAATCACAAGTTGAAGAATACGATATTTGTGTCCTCTAATTATGTGTCCAAAATACTGCAGCTTCCTCTCCTTCACGGTCCTCATTTTCTCCAACTTCTTATTCATTCGACGCAGAACCTCAACATTTGTTATTCTCATAGTCCGAGATATTCGGAGCATACGTCTGTATTTTCAAATGCTTCAAGTTTTGAACATAATGTCGAGGTTAAGGTCCAACTTTCGACCCCATAAAGTAGGACACTGAATACATAACAGCGCACCTGTCTCATGCGGAGTTTTAGGTTAAAGCGTTTACAACACAAAAACTTTTTTAGCTTCATAAAAGCACTACGGGCTTGTTCTATACGGACTCGAATTTCCTGTTCGCTACTCCTTTTTCTCATTTATGTAGCTTCTTAGATATTTAAATTTATTTACGCGTTCTATTGGGTTATTCTCTAAAAGTAGATTTTTTAATAGGATATACATTTGTCACTGGGGTATTGGATACCACCATAAAATAAGTTTTTTTCGTGTTTATTTTTAGTCTGTATTTTTTTTACATTTACACGATCCAAAAATTTTGTAGACCTATAATATCCTCCGCAAAAATAATTGTGTCATCAGCATACCGTATATTGTTTACGACTTCTCCGTTTATCACTATACCTTCATCGGCTCCATAGAGGGATTCGGCCATGATTCTTTCGGCATATACATTATATAATACGGGCGATAAAATACACCTCTATCGCACACCACGCTTAATGTTAGTTTCTTTGGATAGTTAGTCTTCTACGTTAACTATTGCTTTTTGAGCCCAGTACAGTTTAGTAATCACTCTAAGGTCATGTTTGTCGATACCGATATGTTCGAGAATCTCAATTAGCTGTTCATGTCGTACTCTGTCAAACGCTTTTTCGTAATCAATAAAGCATAAGTACACTTTTTTATTCATGTCAAGAAACGAACTTGAAAAGAACTTTGAAAAATTTGAAAAAAATTGAACGAACGAAAAAAGAACTTGTTCTTCTCCTCCAATTAGCCTGTCTACAGTTTATGTAAATGACATTACGGTGTCAAAAAAGTCGTTATCAATGGCAAAGGTTCCTCCGGGTCAGTAGTATCAATGGGCGTTCCTCAGGGCTCGATTCTTGGCCCATTTCTGTTATTAGTCTATATTAATGACTTACCTTATCTTGTAGGGGACAATCATGATATAGTATTATTTGCTAATGATGCCTCTTTAATTTTCAAACTCAAACGACAGTCAATTAATTTTGAAAATATAAATAATGCTCTATCGAAATTAGTACATTGGTTTAACGCCAACAATTTGCTCTTAAACGACAATAAGACAAAATGTATTAAATTTACAATACTAATGTTAAACATTCAAATACCAATGTGCTCTTAAATGGGGAGGAGTTGAGTCTTGTGGATACCACTGTTTTTCTTGGTATTACTATTGACGTGAAGCTTCAATGGGGCCCCCATATATCTAAATTAGCAAGCAGACTTAGTTCTGCAGCATATGCTGTAAGAAAGTGTAGAAGTCTCACCAATGTTGAGACAGATAAACTAGTTTATTTTAGTTACTTTCATAGCGTGATGTCTTATGGAATTTTGCTATGGGGTAATGCGACTGACATCGAAGCTATATTTGTTTTACAAAAGAGAGCCGTACGGGCAATTTATAACTTAAATTGTAATGAGTACCTTAGAGGAAAATTTAAAGAAATAAACATATTAACTTTGGCATCGCAATATGTTTATGAAAATGTAATGTATGTACATAAAAACATAAATAGCTTTGATAAGAATAAAAATGTTCATACTTTAAACACTAGGAACAAACATAAGCTTGTAATACTAGTTACTAGACTCCACTAAAACCCCTGGGAATGAGGTGATTGCCACTATGCTGGTTTTATTAAAACTCATCATCATTTAAAATTTGTACAAACAAAAAAAAACAAAAATTATTGTAAAGTGAAATATGTTTAAAAAAAAGTCCCGCTGGGTTTCTTGCTGGTTCTTCCCAGGAGAGAGGTATTTTCCGAACCAGTGGTAAACAAAAAAATGACTTTCAATAAGTATTATGTATAAATCTATATTGAATAAAAATTATTCTATTCTATTCTATTCTAGTCCACAGCTGAATATGGGCCTCTCGCCGTAGGAAAATTATAGACTGATACGACTTTAGATGAAAAAGCGTACTCCTAGACCGTTAACGCACCTGTAGTGAAGGCATCCACGACATTTCTTCTGTCACCAGTGCTGCTCCACCTAGGAATAATGTGAAATATTTAACAGATTTCAAAGCAAGAGAAGTTAATTTGTTAGAAAAGTGGAGATATTAATGTTTCTTTCTGATATATCAGTTACATTTTATATTAATTAGATTAGAAATGGTTAAATCAAACTACGGACATTCCTAAAAGTAGAAGAATTTAAAAAAATGCTTACAAAATAAAGGAATACATTAGAAACTGAAAAACTTATAATTAAATCGCAACTTTTCAACGATGATGACACTGTGTGGCCATCTGCGTAGCAAATTTGTTACTTTAGTCCTAACTAGCGAAGTCTGGTGGGCGTAAGATTATATATATTTATAGTCATCACACTTGGTTCAAGATCGCAGTACCTAACGTCTCGTACTAAATTTAACCGCACCACAGAAATGCAACATCAAAGAAAAACAAACGGCAAGAAATCAACTGAATAATATTCTTTTTTTTTCAAGCATTGTCTGTTTTAACAACTTTGTAGAAGTCGAATGGAAGATATTGAACTTCAAACTAGCCAGTATTTTAAACACGGCAATTTCTTTTTTCTTTTCTTAAGAGAAGTAAGGGTGACCGAGCATACAGTCCACCTGATGGTGACTTAATGCTGTGGGCCATCGACACCTTCAACTATCCCCATTAAGATTCAAAATGCACACTCGTTAAGGTGGAATACCTCGTTACCAATAAAAAGGGGTCTCCGGCTCTCGTCACTCACCGTATGATAAAAACAACAGTGTACTGTTATCTCAAGCTGATATTTTGTGCGAGTGTGGTCTGTCCCCGATGTAAATATTTAATAAGTTAAAACCAATATTTAAAATAAAAGTATTTAACTTTCTTCCTTAACGACTTCAACGGTACATATTTTTTAAGTCTGCGAGTTAGATATATTGATCAATTAATTCATTCATTCCATTTCTAGTCCATAACTGAACATAGGTCTCCCCATATGAGGGATATTTGCCATTATTGCCATGCTTGGCATGCCGGTTAGCAACCGCAGTTCTTATTTCTGGTTGATAGTAGGAAATTGCTGCTTCCCATCTCCTGGTTTGTTTCCCTCTGTCACCTCTTACAACACCCTCGAGACGATATAGCGTGGTGGATATACTAACATCGCTACTGCACGGTTATTTTTGATCAATAAAACAACGTTACTTATGCATAAGGTTTAAAATTCTAATCCATCTAAATGTCGTTTTAAAATGCGCGAAATTGAAACACGTAGCATGTAAATCAATGCTATCATTGGAAATTTCATGGTGCGCCGCACTAAATCGGCTGCAAGAACATAAATTCTCACATCATTTGTTCGGAAGCAATATTACACGGAAGAATAGCTAGAGTGTTTTGTTGAAGTACTAAAATAATGTTCTATGTGTATATAGTTTCACTTAATGACTATTTTCTACATAAATATATTCTCTTCAGATGTAATATATTTTACATGTGATAATATACTTTTTACACGAGAAATATATTCCTCTTATGGACATAGAAATTAAATAAATTAATAAATTTACTGCTAGAGTATACTCTGCCTACTAAAGATCTAATTAAAAAAGTGTGCACTCCTTTCTTGTATTTCTTGTTGTAGTTTGTACTTTCTTTGTGTAATTTTTGAGGAATAAATGTCTTAAAGCGTAAACTGTATTTTGTTATCAAATGAGGTGTAGATCTATACGATAACAATTTCTTTAGTGGTAGTTAAATGTCTATGAAATGTATAAAAAAAGTACATTTTGTAAATAGGTATGAAATAATAAAAAAGAAATTTTAAAACTTTTCAAATGTTTGACTTCAGAAACTGTACCAGAGAAGTTCCTAAGAATTTTATCACGATACATTTTAGAAGCGACCTATTAAATTGAACTTACTTGGATTTAAAAATGTTTTATATCAGCCTTTTACACAATTACAGCTTTCATAAGCATCGATAAGATATTTTTTTTATAGAATAAAGATGACAAGCGAGAACACAGTCCACAGAGCATTCCCGATGGTAAGTGGATGCTGTGGCCCATAGACATCTACATACATATTATATCCTCGATAAGAATCAAAATGCAGATGCGTTATCACCCCTGAAAACTAAGATGAAATGCCTCGTTTACAGCAAAAAGGGTCTCCGGTTCTCTACACTCACCATACGAAACACAGCAGAATTAAGCTGCTATTTTACGCTGGTATTCTGTGCGAGCGTGGTCTTGCCCCAGTTGAGCCGATCCATTCATGCTACAAACATAATATTATATACCACGTACAAGATATGGGTTTCCAGGAAAAATTAAGATGTTATATAATATAATAATAATAATGATCATCATCATTTATTGACAGACAACAAAGGCCTGTAAAAAATAGGTATAAGTTACAATAAAAAAAATTGAAATAAATTAAAAAAATAATAAAATCCAAAAAATGACGCTATCAAATAAATTAAAACTTACATCTTAACATGCTAGACCAATACTTAAATATTTCATTACAATGTTGCGTTAAGGTTTGTATAATCGCGTTGCCAGATTTGAGCAGTTTACTTCTAAATCTGGCCACACGATGTCTTATCAAAGCATCGAGCGCCAGCACGCGTGCCTCAGCGAACATTGTAAATACAATACAGTACCTCGGAAAACGAAATAATATTCTGAACGAATCGTTGTAATACTGAACATTAAAAATTCGATAATTTTCCTTTTTAAATTTAGTCCAGAGATGCAGCGTGTAAAGCGATTGACAATAGGTTTTAAATAGTAATATATTAGTATCATGCTCGCAATCATATTAGTACGTACGGCAAGCGACCGCCTTTCTCTGTCCACGTCCTGATCAATCCACAGGTCACTTGATACGATATGTCCTAAATATCGAAAGCTCGCCACAAACTTCAAATTTTGCAGTTCACGTATAATGGTAGGTAAACATCTTTATTATGCGCTCCAAATACCATTGCCACCGATTTGTCTGCATTATAGCTTAAGTCGTGGTTTGCAGCGTATGTCTCACAAACAAAGATTAACTTTCTTAAGCTCCGATTGAGGGGCTCAATACGAGTATAACCATATCGTCTGCGTAACTAAGATTATTAACACATTTCCCACCTACATGACAGCCGATACTCGCTTCATTGATCTCCGCAATTTAAGCGTTTACGTAAAGGTTAAAAAGAATCGGCAGTCAATTTTGATGTTTACGAAATTCTAAAATGTGATCATATTTACGAAGTCCAAATATGAATCGCAAGCATAAGTTTTGAATTCGCTCAAGTTTATTTAACTGCGCTTCGGTAAAGTCCAGATAGCAAACATCAGCATAGTCAAGAATAGGCAGAAGTAGGGATTGAGCAAGCGCAACTTTAGTGGCAGTAGGAAGAAAATTTCTAAGTCTCCGCAGTGAGCTTAGCGCTGCAAACATTGTACTACTTACTTCATTAACTTGTGGTGACCATGTTAGACAGGAGTCGATATATATTCCAAAATTTTTAAGTTTATCACAATTGGGGATGTAATGTCATTGAAGAGAATAGGTGGTATGAGAGAAAAGTCAACCCTAGTAACTAATCTAAAACTACCAATAATTATTTTTGTGAGATTAATGGGTAATCCATAAGATTTACACCAGTCCAAAATACAAGCCAGATCAGCGTTCATTGTATGAATAGCTTTCGATAAATCATCCAGTGAAGATTGGTTGTAAATTTGGAAATCGTCAGCGTACAAGTGGTAAGAAGAACAGAACAGACAGTTGATTACTTATAGAATTTATGAAAATTGCAAACAGAGAAGACAACACGCCACCTCGTGGGGCGCCGGCCACAGTAGCAGTCCAAGAGGAATACATATCCTGTACTTGAATACGCTGTTGCCGCCCAAACAAGGAACTACGAAACCAGTCAACTACAGCCGGAGATATGTTATTAATTCTTCTCCTTGTTACCCACTCATAAGTAGAATAGAGTAAAGTAGAGTAGACTACTCTACAATAAGATAAAGTGGAGCATAGGAGAGCAGTGTAGACTAGAAAAGTGTAGAGTATAATAGAATAGCCGGCAGGCCGGTACTGCAAAATCCCACCAAGCAGCACCTGATTCAGTGAAGATACGTGTTAAGAGGTTTATTGGTTGGATTTGGTCAATGGAAGAAAATAGACCAAACTTGGCAGTTCGAGCACAGGCGCAATTAGTATCCGAAAAGCGTGCACAGAAATAATACATAATTTTATTCCCCCCTCCCCTTTCTACCAACAAGTCGTTCAGCGGATCTCCAACCCATTCATTCTTGACTAATCAAAATGTGTCTTCACTGAAAGATTCTGTTTTTTATCTTTTTTTTATCTCTTTCTTAAAAAACGTTACCTCCACACTAGGATTTTCTCCTGTATTGTGTGGGCAGTTTACATACATAAATTTCACAAGGACAAACATCCAGACCCGGAACAATTATTTGTAGACCATACAAATACTTGTTCCGTGCGGGATTCAAACCCGCGGCCCTTAGCGCAGCAACTTATTGCTAAGCCACTGCGCCACGGAGCCGAGATGAGAGTGTATAGGCTTTTGTTAACCTCATCACCGCTCACCACCAGATGGGATACGAGTAAAATCCCATCAACCTCTCAATCTCAGTCAGAATCTCAAGTGTCTTGAAAATCACGCCAGCACAGTCGGTCTTCTACTTTGACAGATAGCTCTTTCCGGCAGACATGTCCCTGGTGAAGACTTTCGAGCTTTGATTCCGCTCAATCGCTTCGTCTAACTACCGTGAGATTACAAAGTGATCAGTAAGTTTCTGAATTCTTCTGCGAAGGGTCTAGCGAAAATTAGCCCCGTCTATATAGATAGTTTCTACGAGATTGTCGTTCACATTGTCCACTGTATTGCAATCTTCTAGGCACTAAGAATGATTTTGTTAATTCGAGCTGAAAGTTTTCGGGGTTTCCGATTAAAGCACGATGGAGACGAAGCGTTGACTTCATCAGCACCTCTTCACCTTAACGTTAAGGTTTAGTATGCCTTTTACCATTTGGAAATTGCTACCAATGGTCAGGAAAACCTTAAAGCAGTGTTGTTGTACCTCTCTTTATGAGGAATTACTGGTTAGTGCTATAGTTGCCACGTTTGGCAGGCGCGTTGGCCACCACAGTCCATTTTAGCTGATATCAGAAGGATAATTTTGCCCATCTTCTGGCTTGATTCCCTCCGTTGCCTCTTACGGTACCCACGGGACGATATTATGGGGTAATAGATATTTATTATTTATTACTGCCATTACATGTGGTAATAAATATTCATTTAACAATTTAATTATTCGTTATTAATTGTATGCATGAATTGTATGTATGTTTTACCGAAAATTACAGTCCAACAGTATAATAACTGACAGGTCAATCATTCTGAAGTATCGAATGTGGCTGAGCGATTATTAAAATTTTCATTGATATTTCACAAAGGTACTCTTTTTTAATTTCCGTTGGCGCGAATTTTCATTTATCTTTGAGGAATACTTATCGGATTTTTGTATTATTTAAATATAAAATTTGTGTAAACGAGGTGACTTGTTCTTCCGACACTATCGACTTTCCATTTACTAACTATTTGCTCACAAATAATTGTACCTTTAGCAACTAGAGATCGGTTAAGATGAGACCTTAGAGTATTTATAAGAAAACTATTATAAATACTCTAAGGATGAGACTATTTGCAAGTATGTATTTCACAGCATTATTTAAATCTGCATAATAAAAACTGCTGATTCGCTTTTACATTTTGATATAATATAATGAACTATATGTAGACATTTTGATCATTTAGTTCAAATTAATAAGATACTGTGTTAATTATTGTACTTTGTGTGTTTATTAAGAAATCGAGATGCTGTTTTCATCTCAGAGCATTACGAGTATGTTTAGATTTTGTAAGATTACAATTTATATTATTTTCATTCCTAACTACAGTTTTTTCGTTCGGAACTGGGACGCTCCTTATATCATTCATATTTATTTACAGTTTGTCACTAATGAGTTGAGTCGTCATTCACCCCTTTGATTTGATTTCCTGTGTAGTCATTACTATAACTTACTGCTTATAACGACCTGTCAAATTTCCGAGTTTGATCCCCTCCCGAATAAAATTCTAAGTAGCACAAAGTCTAACTAAGAGAAAAGTCTAATAATCATTACGTCTAATTAGTTAAACGTCTATATAGAAAAACGTCCAACCATCGGAAGTTTTAAATAGCAGAAAGTTTATTTAGAAATTTGTAAATTTTTACTGTGTATAGACATTGAACATTATTTGTTAATACTTGCCTAGTAAACCTTAATCATCAAGTTTTTTATTTTAATATAATTAGTGCTTAGTTAATAAAATTCAGTAAAAGTCATTTGCAAACTTAATAAAAACCCTAACAATTTTTTCAGTATGGAAAACTATCGCTCCTATTAATTCATTAATGCACTATAATTATTATTTCTTTTGTTTATTAATTGTTTTAGAATTATATTTAATCTCATAAAATTACTCTAAAATTTTTATTTTTGAAAAGCTACCCTTGTCCCCACCAGCTTTATCCACCAGTGAATTGACGGGGAATTTCAGTTTACGCTGTGTAGCCACTGCATTGCATTTTGTGCCTTATTTATAATCATATATTCCGTGCACCTACTGCATTATAATTTGAGCTAAAAATATAATTATATTATTTAAAATTCTGCGGCTATGAGAAGGCCCAACGGCCACCCCAGCTGCACCTCAATCTACTATCATATAATATATAAATCTATGCTATTGTCGCTAACATTTTTCTTGATAGATGCTAATCAACTCAATTAGTATCGCTATTAAAAAGATATGATATGCTACGATTAGATAGATTAAGGAGACTGTACGTACATAATATTATACAGTTGTTTATTTTTAAATGTTCAAATATTTTGAGAACTTAACGATATGTTCTTTAGACGTTTTACTATATAGACCTTTCGATAATTGGCCGTTTTCCTAAACGAACGTTTCGCTAATTGGGCATATTGCTTATTGACGTTTCGCATCGTTAGATATTTTCATGCTTCGACCTTTTAATAGTGAACCGTTTGATCCTGGTTACCACCAATGACTTTTTAATAGACTAAGGGTGAAAAACGAGCACACAGTCCACCTGATGGTAAGCGGGTGCTGTGGCCTATAGAAATCTACATTTACCCTCAATTAGGATTCAAAATGCAGATGCGTTGTCACCCCTGAGAACTAAGAAGGATTACCTCGTATCCAGAAAAAAGGTTCTCCGGTTCTCTACACTCACCACACGAAACACAGAAGCGTTAAGCTGCCATTTTACGCTGATATTCTGTGAAAGTGTAGTCCTTCCTCGGTTGAGCCGACCCATTCGTGCTACAATCATAATATAGCTGCAGGTTGGCTCTACCACAACTAAAATTGTTATAAAAACTAAACTAATTAACTGCGTAAGGAAGAGAAGAAGGAGAAAGGAAAAAAAGTTCAATAACAATAGTTCGTCCCGTGCAGAAACTACTTAATATATCTCCCTGACCTCCACGTCTGTACTCGGTCAAAGGGCATATATAAACTGTTGCTTTTACTCTAGTTTACAAAATTGGTTAGCACTTGCTGAAAAAAAAAAGTTATTAGTAGTAGCGCAATGTGGTAGTAGTACCTTCTAACGATAACCGAAGACGTTTTTCCGGTAACGAGGCGTTACCGGAAAAACGTCTTCGGTTCTTGTTTCTCACCATACAAAACAACAGAATTACGCTGTCTAATTATACAAGTGTAGCTAGTATTCTATACAAGTGTAGTCTTTCCCCAGTTGTGCCGACATTCATGCTACAGCCATAATACAGTTGCAGCGTGGCTCTACCATCCATCTACAACTTCATCATGTTTGATTTATTAACTTTGTTAATGAAAAATATTAACCGAATTGCGTAAAATATCTTCCATATTAGGTAATAAACGTGCATACAGTTCACCTGATATATGATAAACAGCAGCTGCTATTTTACGCTGGAGTGCTGTGAAAGCGTGGTGCTTCCTGTTTCGAACCGACCTATTCGTGCTACAACTATATAGCTATAGCGTGACTCTACCGCGTATCTAGATATGCAGCTAGGTGCATTATTAAGAGAAATAAAAAAATTCTCTTTTTAAGAGTGGATTCGACCAAATACCATGTTAAACCAGAGTAACTTACCCTCGAATACTCTTTGGCCTTACTTCTCTTAAATCTAGAGTAATTAGTGATTTTATTCGCAGGATAAGACTTATACAAGCTTGGTCGACTCCGCCCTAAAATACTTATATGAATATAATACTTATATGAATATTTTACTCGCTAAATATTTTTTGCTATAATCTTCCTACCTACCTGATTTTCCTATGGTCAAAGAAATTATGTACTCGTACAATATTTACCATTTTATTTGAACAAACGATGTCCCTTTTTCGATTATAACGCACAAGGGAGCATTCAGGAAACCGAACCGCAATAATATTAAAACTTTACGAAAGTCATTAAGCATGGGGATCACCCAATAAAAAAAAATAATACCATAGCGCACAAACTTTTAAAAATATCTGAATCGATTAATTTATCGAAGAAATGATTTCAAGTACTACCGTTGTTGATACAGTTGTTATTAGTTGAGCGTCTAGCGACCTAAGTATATAAAAACGTGTCTACGGCCAACGTTATTACAATGTCATCCAAGCAAGAGTGAATAAGTTATTGTGAAGCTAAGCCAGTGTGCTTTACCATCTTAGCCCAATAACTTTTTTATTGGTCTGAGTTTACCATCTACTACATCACCACTTATCATCAGATGGTATAGTAATCAAAAAGTGGCCTACAAATTTTACGGAAGGGCGCTGGTATTCTGTGAGAGATTGGTTCTACTCCGGTCGAGGCGACCCATTCATGCTACTACCATAATAAATCTGCAGCTCTAATACGTAAGATAATATAAAGAGTAAATGTATTTTTATGTCATAGGTTATTAATGGGGAGGCCTCTGTTGAAAAGCTGTAAAGGTAACAGACATATGTAGGTACTCTAGTATGATGAATAGAGCTTATTATATCGGGATACCTTCAGTGTTTTAAACGGAAATTGAATAAAATCTTACAGTGGCTACCTACATTGATAAGATTGGCCTCCTGGTGATCAAGACTAATATTAATCTAATTGTAAATTTTTACGTGGTAGAGCCATGCTGCAGCTATATTAATAGTATAGTTGTAGCACGAATGGGTCGACTCGACCGGGGAAGGACCACGCTCTCACAGAATACCAGCGTAAAATAGCAGCTTAACGCTGATATGTTTCGTATGGTGAGTGTAGACCCTGGAATCGGAGACCCTTTTTACTGGAAACGGGGCGTCCATCCTTAGTCTTAACGGATGACAACGCATATGTATTTTGATTCGTAATCGAGGATAGATGTAGATGTCTATGGGCAACAGCTTCCACTTACTGTGACTGTGTGTGGGACCGAGTGCTTGTTTGTTACCCCTATACTTTAAAAAATATTCTTTGCTCATGATAAACCTATAAGGGAATCTCATTTCCAAATTTTTACTATTTAATAGCTAAAAATTAATTAATTAATTAATTAATTACAGCCTACCAAAAGTCCAATGTTGAACATAGGTCTCCCCATAGACCTTCCCTTATCAGGAGGAATTTTATTTATATATTTATAACTGGAAAAGTAACAGCCGTTTATTAAATATATGCAGTACATAATATGTATGTCACAAAGTAAGCCTATTAAAAGTTTTAATAAATAGGTATAATCAATTTAGGTAAAATCCTGCACATCATTTTATAAATAAGTTATAAGGTGCCAGCATCTGCCGTTACATCCGATTACAATGTGGGTGTCTATAAGGCAAAAGTGAATTGAGAACTTTTAGACTTTTATTAAACTAAGTCAGTGGTCCTTTACCATCTTTGCCTGCATTACCATTTACCATCAGTTGGGATAGTATAGATAGACAAGCACTAGCTTAGAATAGTTAAAAAAAATTGCAGGCGAGTTGACAACAACCATTTTTTGAGTTGTTTTTTTATTATTTTGAACTGCAGTTTCATTTCCCTCTGTAGTCTCTTACGACACCCACGGGTACTAGATTCTCTTATACCGCCACTACATGGCTAAAAAATTATTAATAACTGCGAAGTTGAAAATCTATATCCCTTTGGAGTACGCTATTTTATCAAAAATTTTTGTTAATAAGTAAACAATTTTCTTCTGAAGACTAATCTTTTAGAAGAAAATAAATGATTGTTTGCTAACTTTTCCAAAAAGTTGGAATAGCTAACATTTGTTTTCTTCAATTATGGATATCGCTGTAAACAGATGTGTCCCGTTATCTAAATTGCTAGCTTATAAGCATTTTATACACGACTACTTAGGGAAGTATTGAGTTTGGAAAATTTTCAAAACTTTACGATACGTTTACCTAAATGTATGAAGTTTGTTTTATTTGACTTTTAATATTTTTCGATCTAAAGGAGACAGTTTCTTTTGTATGGAGAATGGGCCCACCACGAATTTTAGTGAACCTCAATGAAATTTATGTTGATTGTGTTGATGTTGATGATGTTATAATCTATAGATTACAAAATTAATATTAGTTTTATCGCATTTAACGGGAATTTGAGAAATTAAAATATGAATATATCAATAACCTAAAATCAAACTTAAAGCGATTTTCTAGTAGTTTTCATCGATATTATGAGTTAGAAAAGTGTATATAGAATAGTATAAAACAAAGTTGTAGGTACATTCAGCATTTATAGATATTTTAAGATAGATGGAAAATCCTTTTAGCAGTTCGGGCAAAACAGTGCACAGACAAACAAACGTGGTGTGGAGACTATGTTTTACAGGTATTAATTGATTAGTGAAGAATATACATCACAAACACCATTACAATTAAATAAATATGATTAAAGCAAAGATGAATAACAGATAATATGTCTATTAATAATATTAGCTTTAAATGTTATATAGTAAGAAAGCCGTTTTGAACTGGTTGTATAAGGATAAAACACAAAGTAAAATGCCACTGCATATATTGTTGTAATTATTTCCAAAGCAGTCTATTAATAGTGGAATAGGCAGACAGAGAGGTGCGGTGTCAAGACTTTGTTTTAATTTGTTTTGGTTGATTAGTAAAAGTGCAGTGTGTAAACTTTGTAATACTAATACTAATAATTAACTTAATAACTTAATAAACTAATAATTACTAATACTCCATTAATTAGCTCCATATAATCAAATACACAAATAGTAGTTATGGATTTACATCAACAATATTTGACTTTGTAAAGTTGTCTGATTTCTTATTTTCACTAGTTTCATGTAGGGGAAAAGGATATTATTTTTATATTAATTATCTGATAGTAGATGACAAAATAATATTCCTTTCTGCAGAGTTAACAACACATCAGTCTAAGGATAATAGAAGCATCTGATCAACAAGGATATAACCATTACACAAGTAAAAATATTAGATGACTACATATTTGTGCCATTTGCTGTAGAGACTATCGGTCCGTGGGGTCCACGTGCGGTGAAGTTCTTAAAGGAACTCCATCCGCGGCTGGTCGTTGCTGCTGGTGATAAGAGGGCTGGTTTTTCGCTCAAAGGCTAAGTATAGCCATTCAGCGGGGAAACGCAGCCAGCGTTCTTGGCACGATACCGCGTGGAGTAGGACTGTTTGATAATTAAATTACTAGGTTTAGTTTTTTTTTTTATTATAGTTTTTAATATTGTATATAATAGTAAAAATGGCTTAACTAAGTTACAATACTTATGCAAACTGTATATTTGCTTCTAGTACAAGTAATAAGTACTTATTTACACATAAATATATGTACTATCTATACTGTCTATCTACTATGGCTGGCATAAATTCAGGATCCATGTTTGATGCAATTTGGTATTGTCAAGTTTATGGAGCAACTTGCTGAATACATAAGGTATTTATACCTAAATGCAGTTAAATGAATCGCTCTTCAAAGCCGATGAAGCTACATCAAATAGAGAAATCTTTGAATCCCTCGACCCATAGATTCTAATTTTCTTATAATATACAGAAAAACTTCATTTATGTATTTATTCTATCTATTATTTAATTTAGATTTTACTAATAACATAAAACTTTAATACTTTGTCACTTTTAACATACTAATAAGGTTCTAAGACCTGTGTTTGTCCTTTTTTAGTAATTCATTTCACTTATTTAGATTTTCCAAAATTCTAGGTGTAAAAGTAAACTCTTGTATTACATACATACCTTAGAGAGTAATTGTGTTCTGTGATACATACTCTTATATTAATTAACTAAACTCATTAGTTTTCATTATCCAATTTCGAATGTCATTGGCAATTTGACCATGCGACCACAAAAAAATAAAAAGGAAAAAAATATATTATCCATATTATGTTATACACTTGTGCATCAATGAGACGATATTTATTTTATTGTCTTGAAAACAAACAAGTATAAACTTTTTTGCTATTAACTAATTTTGCTAGTTTGCTACAAAAAAATATTTTAAAGTATATAACAATTAAGCACAGACCTTATTCTTAGAGTAGTGATGCAACTCGAAATCTGTTTTCACTCGATTCAATCGAGTGAATCTGTGTAACTCGGTACTGAGTGAAAATAAATTTTACTCGAGTCCGCTTGCACTCAGTAAATTTAACGCAACTCGACGCACCGTGTGATTCGTAGAGCGCTAGAAATGTCAGTTCACTAATTCATTAATTCTATCATCTAATCAACTAATTCATATAGTATAATGCGCCGCGGGCGTGAAACTTGCATCTGGCATGTTGTAGTCAAATATGAACTTAGTTTGATTTATAATATCGTGATTGTGCTATCTTTGTTATTTCTTGTTACATCGTATAAGTAGTGCATAACATAAAAGGTGATTTAAATATACTTGTTTGTTTAAAGTATGAATGATAACAATGAAACAACAAAACAAAAATCGTCAGTGTGGCATTATTTTGAAAATGGAAGCGATTTGTAAGATATGCGAAAATCAGTTTATAGATTTTGAAATACTACACATGTGTGTAGTAAATAAAAGAAACATGGAAATACCACATATTACTTATTTAATAAAGGTACCTATTTAAAAATGCTTTAACTAAGGTAATCGCCATCCTCAACTCGGTGATAAACTTCAATCGATGCAGGGACTGTAAATAGTTAATTCGCATAACTCAAAAACTCGAGTACAACTCCAGTGACATGATAAAACCCGAGTGACTCGAGTCACAAAATTCTACTCAAGTATCTTTATCTTACGGTCAATGCAGTGTCTGTGTACAATTTAGTGATGAACTCAACTTACTAATTCGAAGAATTTATTGATATAATAACATTAATTATAGGCTACGTCATAAAGTTAGAGTGATATTATTTTATTAAAATTGTCTATACGCAAACCAATAAAATATAACTACCTATTAAGTTAAGTAATAATAATTATCTTGATGGAGGAACAAATATAAAATAATTTGTAACAAACTGACACAGCTTCGTTCCGCAATTGAGTTGCGTAACTCGAGTACTATTCGAGTTACGTGAAATTCAACTCGAGTTAACTCGAGTCGAGTTTCTTCCGAGTTGGAACATCTCTACTACAATTTTTTTTTAATATTACGTTATCTGAACCAATGACATGAACACAAATATCAAAACAATTCTTTTTTTCAGATTTCTTGATTCCGTCTAGATTTTCATATAATCTTTATGCTATTTACAATAATAAATTGGTATCTTTTTTTTGTATATAATACCATTAAGGGTCGCGAAAATTTCTAGTGGGCCCAAAAACGATTGACTCCTTTATTTTGTTTCGATCAGCCAACTACTTTATTATTATCATTTTAAAGTTTAATAAACTATAACAATTAATATTAACAATTATAATACATAAGGTTTGACTAAGTTGTTTCGTCATTATTTAAGAATATCTTGTCCGTATGGAGCTTAAAATTGATAGCTGTTTGAACGTATAAAATTTATTATAATAAATAAGAATTAATAAACTTACCTGTTAGCCAGTGTGATATGCAAATATTTCAGACTTCAATTTAGCACTTTCATAGCTAGTATTGTTTCTAAAAATTAAAGAAAATCATTTGTAGTACGCTCACAGAGGACGCAAAATATTACTTGATCGTCGGTGTACAAGAGGCATTTGACGGCTAACTCGACCATTGTTAACCCACATTCTTCAACTCTCATAGTTTCCAAACAACTGTCCATGAACAGATTGAACAGTCACATTTTCTTTCATAACTCTTTCAAACAACACCCTAGCATACAGTTTTCCGACATTTCTAGGCAGGCTAATTCCGCTCTAGTCATTACAGTCCTGCTGTGACACTTTTCTTTTATACAGTGGGACCATAATTGAAATGCACCAGACTCCCGGTACTCACTTTAGTTCCCAACATAAATTAAAGAAAGTGTACAGTAGGTTTGCCACCACTTCCTCTCCAGCCCTCAGAGCATTTCTAGTCATACGATATCGCACTCAGCTGACTTGCCTTACCTGCTTTCATGCTTTTCATTGCTTTCATTATTTTATCGTTTCAACTTCTCAAACTCTCTTACTTAGACATCAAAAATGCCTTTTTTCTTTCAACCTTTAATTCATACAGCCACGCTTACCACCTATAGTTGCTAGTACAGTCTAGCTATGTTTTCTTTTTTGCTTACTATCCCACCATAACGTATTTATACTATACATGTAATTATTTCTTATCTTATCTTACTTATACCACTTACATCGGTTGCTACATTCACCAAACCTGTCCGATGCACCCACCCTGAACCATTTCACCAGTATAATATGACCAAGTAATGATCCGTCCCCGCGAGAGCGGTGCCTCGCAATACCAACACTCTTCTCCCCCTGCGGCCCCACCACTACACATTAGCGGTCCCCGCCAGAGTCTCGGAGGATAGGGCGAGTGGCGCATCGCCATACCAACACTCATCTTCCCTCGCGACTCCACCTCGGCTGCAGCGATATGGAGGGAGAGGACAACCATCTCGCTGCAGCCCACCAACACACATCTGAATTGGGCTTGCCAAGCCCACTCGGAATAGCCACCTCGGGCCAGCCATGTGGGTTCCTCTTCATTCACCAAGGTATGTTAAATATGTGGTATCAAAAAACACCTAACCCAACCTTGTCTAACCTATCTTTTTATTACTCTACCTAATAAGTAACGGACTTTAAAAGCCCGGTCAGTTTAATTATTTCTATAGTTTTTATCATATTACCTACTCATATTGGGCATTTTCCAAACTGTTTGGACATTATGAATAATGCCCTATTAATCACTTGGTCCATAACGTATCTACCACTCCTCTATTTTCGATATGTTGGTGCTGTTAGCCTATGCGGATCTCACAGCTTTATCTGACACTTTAAATAGCTATTTAAAACAAAAGGAAAGGCAATGAAGATGAGGATGAGGATAATGATGGTTTATGATTTGGTGTTGTCACCAATCATCATGTCCCCTCTCTTGAGGTTGTGTGCGTACCCCCGCCTCTGACTGTTTAGCTCGTGTCGGTCGATGGTGTGGGCGGTGAGAACCAGGTACGCGGGTGTACGGTGTGTACGCGGTGTGTGCTGGAACGCGTCGTGCTCGCCTACTGGTTCGACGCGCCCCATCCGTTATCCTACTTGTACTTGTCCCATTTGGTGTGGACGTTTGGGTCGACGGAGTCGAGCGAGCGTGGTTGTTCTATAAGTACGTTACGCGGTCTACGGAGAGTCTGAACGACGTTTGGTATCAGGACGTAGAATCGTATCTACCACTACACTTTTCATTCTTCCATCCACAATTATAACATCTATTAAGCTTATATGTTTTCCTCTTTCCCGTGTAACCCCTGCCCCGTTAAAGTGGCGCCAGAAACATGGGGCCATATCATTTCGTCTCCAAATCATTCTGAGAAAATAGTTTCTTACGACTCTGCCACGCGGCTACGAGCTAATCTGTATATTCGGCTTTATCCCTTTTTAAGTAATCGAATCCTACGGACGCGAGTCACCCGTCCCACAAATTATTTAAGAAAACTAAATAAAGTAATTTTGTTTAAGTTATAATATCGCAGTTTTAAGACTTGCTTTAATTTAGGGAAGAGCGTTTTGAATTTTGCTTGGCAATTTAGAAAGACAAATAGTAATAAGCTTGGAAAGTCGTTTGAAGTTGACTCGAGGGCTTACAAGTTGCAGTAAACTTAAACAAGCGGCACAAAACAGTTGTATTAAAATAAATGAAAATTATGTAACATACAAATAGCTAAATGTGAATTTAAATGGATTTTAAGTATACGGATGAAACGGGAATAAATGTTCTTTTTTTTGTGTGGGAAAGAATTGACATAATAGCCACGCTAGGCAGGCGGATTCGCGATCCTCATATTATGTGTAATACGAGAACTTGAAGGGTACTTGTAGGTAAACATTTTGTTTGGCTAAGAATTCTAATTTCAAATTAATTTTATTTAAAAAAAATGGAATTCTATTTTCAAAATTAGCGTTATGTTTTCATCGCATTTGAATATTTTTCGACATCATGGATACGTTAAAATTCGAGTAATTATGGAATATGAGTACCGTCGTGGCAGCAACGCGGCACAAGCAGCACGCAACATCAACGAAGTTTACAGAGCGAATACTACAAACAAACACACCTTTTATTGGTGTGCCCGCTTCCGTTCTGAAAATTTCGACCTGATAAATTAACACCGTAATCGCCCGAAAACTGTGGTCGACAATGACGAATAAAGGCAAATGTCGAAGCTAATGATACTAAATCTACGGCTGAATTAGCAGCAGCTTTCGACGTTAGCATCAATACAATATTGGTCCATTTGTGTCACCTGTGATTGTCAACCTGACTATTTCTGAAGTGCTTTGTGATGGATCCGCTTCCACAATAGCCTTAATTCTCCATTTTCCACTTTGGTCTCCGGCCGTCCACGGGTTGGTTCTGAAGGTCGAAATTTCCAGAACGAAAACGTTGAAACCAAAACGTACCGTGCTTTCTTTTGCCACACATCATTAATCTTTCGAGTTGTTTCTGCAGTACTGGTGCCACGGTAGAACTCGTACTCGTAAATATACCGATATTTCATGTTTTCCATTGTACGGTAATAAGCGACACCAAAGAAAAAATAATGAGGAAAAACAAATGAATGACTGTTTTCAAAACTCAATGTACCAGCTAAATGAATTTATAAATTTGAATTTGGAATTTTAACCAAAGAGGAGATATTTCAGATCAAAGTGGTCAGTACGACAAAACGTTAATTTCATATGTAAGGACCTAATATAATAATTTCATGACTATGACTTAGTACTATTTACTATGATTATCACAGCTTATGATCAGTATTAATTGTTTTAATTTCAACTCTTATTTTATTTATTTTATTCTTAAAAGTTGTTGCATGCTTATTTAATATGATTATAATATTTTTTTCTTTAATCCTGACGTTTGTTAATTTTTGATTTATGAGAAACGAATGAACCATAATTCAAATTATACAAACACGTGACTTCATAAAATTGAATTAATGTTTTCAAGATTTGCAGACGAACAGTCAATATCACGTAAGCTTTTCCGTAGAGCCCGTATTTGAGAGTCTCTTAAATTTACTCTCATTGGTTGGTTTTCTTATACAGTACGAATATCCGGAATTTAAACTAGTTCCCCATTGCTCGAATTCAATTACCTTTGCCACGTAACTGAATAAAAGTTATTAAATCATGAACTAACAGGTTTCTAAAATTCTACCCTATTATTTAAAATAATTGTTATGAACAATTTAGATGTTTTTTAGGGTTTATGGGGGACTAGTGATAGGCTGTAACGAGTACTAACACTAAAAATATAAAGATAAGGAAAGTTACAGCTAATATATTTTCAACTGCTGTGCATAGCGCACAGGCCTCCTCTAATTTCTGTGAGGGTTATTGAACAATTAAACCGCCACGCAGCGCCCTTTACGTTTTGATGGGCTTCACATGTCTTCCAAATATGTTTATTCCTTAGACATTAATCTTATTTCACGGTGGTAAATCAGCAACAAATTAGCACTTAAGATTTTATTGGTGACGGCGGGAATCGAACTCAGGTTGGTCAGGTACTATGAAATTTACAGCGAGCGCTGAGCTCTTGAGTTACCACAGCAATCATATCAAAGATATAATTGTGAAAATAAAGGTAAATTCGATATCCTTTCGTAATAAATAAAGTAATGATTGATGATAACGGCCGCGTAGGCTCAGTTTACACAGAGACACGACGCGACGTGACGATGCATGAAGAGGCCAGTGGTTTTGCACCGCGCATCGCGCCGCCGCGAGACGCATCGTGACGTCGCGTGGCGCATTATGAAGACGCCGGCAGTGCACCGCTTTTGCACGCTACGCCTAACGACGAAGCACCGCTGCGTCGTGATGCGCCGCGCTACCGGGTTTCTTTACTCATGTGGCGCTACGCCGCGAGGCATTTTCAAATTATCTCAATAAAATATTTATGTTTTTGTGTAGTACATAAAGTTACACTTTGGATCACTATCTTAAGAAGTGCGCGCCGTGTCGCGTCGCGTCACGTCTCAGTGTTAACTGACCCTTAGTGTCGGTGTAAGACTATCCACTACCCCATATCGTCGGGGTAGTGACCCCATATCGTTTATCTAATCCTCCCGTATGATGCAATCAGGAAGGAGGATCAGGAGGACTTTGATAGGCTGTAATGATAATGATGATTATATAGCCTGTCATGTAATAATGTACATTATAATTAAAGGTACATTTTATCGATTGGAAATGAAAAGCGATGAATTGAAGGCGATGATTAAAAATATAGTCAGTGCATACTAGTAGAACACAATGTTAGTATATTTACAAGAGGGTGTGTTGTTAGAGTGTATATCTTCTATCGATGCTAATAGTGCCGTGCAAGCTATATAAAGAGCTGTGTGTCTGTGTGTACTTAGTGAAAAGAGCCAGTTGTCTGGTCCATGTTGTCATATAAGATGATGAAATGTACAATGTTGGTGCACCATGGGAGAGGATAGCCCTTGACGTTGCGGGGCCGTTTCCAGAAAGTGAAAGTGGTAACAAGTATTTCATGGTTGTGTTGGATTACTTCACTAAGTGGCCAGAAGTCTTCGCCATTCCAAATCAAGAAGCTTCAAAAGTTGCAGATAAACTAGTTCATGAAGTCTTCTGTCGTTTTGGAGTACCTTTAGAGATTCACATCGACCTAGGAAGGAATTTTGAGTCTCAAATATTCCAGGAAATTTACCGAGTTATGGGTACTCATAAAACAAGAACAACTTCTTACCACCCACAATCTGATGGAATGGTAGAACGATTTAATCAGACATTGGAGAGGTACCTAGCAAAAGTTGTGGAAAATCGGCAAAGAGACTGGGGCAGGCACATACAACCGTTTTTGTTGTTATATCGAAGCGCTGTTCACGAAAGTACATCAGTGACACCAGCTTTTGCAAACTTTGGAAGAGAATTACGGCTGCCTGCAGACCTGATCACCGGGATACCACCTGATGCCCCACGCAGTATAACCGATTATGCAAATGACTTACGGAACAAAATGAATGACATTTATGAGCACGTCAGACAATCGGGCCAGCAAATGTCTGAAAAGATGAAAACACGGTATGACCGCAAAATAAACAATAAAGGGTTCGACGAAGGTTCACTAGTGTGGTTACACAATCCAGTTCGCAGCAAAGGAAATAAATCTCCTTAGCTTTAAGATAAATGGGACGGACCGTACCGGATTGTGACAAGGATCAGTGACGTAACCTACCGGATACAGAAAGGTGCAAGAGGTACTCCCAAGATCGTCCATGTGGATGGACTGGCGAGTATGAATAATGCTCAGGACGAGCATGTCTTAGGAGGTGGCAGTGTTGCGCCACAATTAATACATGGTAGATGGCGACACTAGTTACCACTAGCGCCCTCTAGTATCGAGTAGCAGAACTAGGAGAGTCAAGAACCTTCTAGAAATTTCCAAAGAAGAACTTTCTAGAACTATCGACACCTAGTCAATCAGAACCGATATCTACTCGAACATTCTAGATGTTTCTATTGTAGAAGGTTCTGAAAATTATCTGAGGCCCTATATAAGGCCGGTATAGACCGCGACCGACGCAGTATTGAATTGGCGATACAAGCGAATACTTCGAAGCGATACAAGTACGAACTAAAGTGATCTGTAGTACAATTGTGTCTTGTTATTAGTGTGGTTTTAAGTTGTAATTAATGTTGTGTAATTAAAGTGTCAATTTTGGTAATTCACTCGGCAGTTTTTAATTGTCTCGAACCCCAAGCTCGTAAGAATATTATTTATTTTAAGCCTTCCTAATTGCATATTTTGTGTTAGTTAAGTATGAAAATTGCAATTAACTTTATCCATTTTATCTCAGCCCATTTTTAGTATCAATCCAACCATCCATAATATTATTTTAATATGTATATGTAGTAATCTTCGTTAACTAATCATTTTTCATGGTGTCTGTAATAAACGCAAAGCCGAACAAATCAACATTTCATTTCCACGTTTCGTCCTTAAAGTAATACCAAAGGGTGATTTAGTAAAATGAAACACGATTTAACAAATAACATTGGATGTGTTCCAATTCTATAGATATTACATAAACATATTGTAATTTGAACCAGACGCAAGTGTGAGTAACGATCCAAGAACAAGGCTAATCAGACTTTACCGAGATAATCCGAGACATCGTCTGGGCAAATCTAGAATTATTACTAGAAGGTATTCACATAGTGATTCTCCATTTTTATGCAGTCAAAATTTGGGAGGTATTACAGTCTGTTCAGCGGTACTAGTAACTACGAACTAGTAAGGCTACGAAACCAGAGTACTAGCGATGACGTTAATTACCTGTACTTTTTCACCACTACTCTGAAATAATTTTCAAGCCAATGGATCGTTTACCAGGTTTGTCGGGAATAACTTACTGTGTAACTTTATGCTTCGAGCGAGCCAAGAAGAGGGCTTTGCTCGTAGTTTCTGTGCATGACATAAATCCCTAACAAGTATATATGTTGGAGAACAAGATTATCTTACTTAACCACTGATCTGTGAGCTTAAATGTCAATAGCCCTACCATTTTGGTCAGAGAACCGCTAACCAATGTAGAGTGACAGTAGATGTATTTCGTAACTCCATCCGATGAGGTATACAGGTGGCTCGGGTATTAGCTTTTTACTGGCGGCAAATATATAACGGGACTCGTTCTAAAACCTTCAAACTTTTACTGCGATTCTAATTATAAAAACTAGTGATTTTAATCTAAAGACCAATACTACTCCAAATATTTTAAAATACTCCAAATTAGCTTCCAATGCTTATGTTGAAGTAGTTCATCACAGTAGTCGAAAAGCGAATTCGAACTCATGACTTCGCCGTCCGTACCCTTAACCACTAAAATACTGTCGCATGTTCTTGTATTGTTCTTTTTCGGTAGAGTACGTATAACAATAAAAAACATGGAAAGGGAAATGTAACTCTATTTAAAATTAAAATAATTATTTTGACTTCAAACTTTAATTAACCTCACAGTCATAATTAAACCGCGAACTTGAATAAAAACAAAGCAGAATTGCAGAAAGTAGAAAAGTAGCGTATTCATACGTAAACTTAACATTAAGCCTCTGTGAGCTAAGTTCCACTCACATCATCTGGTAAGTTAAGTTCCACTAACTTCACTATAACTTCATTATTACTACGTGAGTTGTGTTCAATCCTCCATAATTCATCTGTCATTATATTATATTATATCTGAAACTCTGTATTTTAGCCAGAGAGCTAGTGATAAATTTTTAGAAGGTATTTTGGGCACTCCAAAATTTTGTATACAAAATAAATATGGAATAGAAAGTATGTACCTATATATAATCTCTTACACTTTGTGTTTTTTTAATTCCGGAGACTTAATTGACAAATATACAACATCTAGTACAAATCTTACGATTTTCGTAAAGTTTAATGTTTATTTTAACATCTTTCGTGTAGATAGATCCAAAATAAACTTTTTTTTCATTAAAGTACAGAAAATTTTAATACACTAATAAAATTCATCTCTCAACTAAAGGTTAAAATATATATCCATAACAATCGTCACTTTTTTACCACTAGCGATCCACCCCAGCTTCGCACGGGTCCAATTATTGAACTAAACCATGGGTCCAATTATTAAACTAAACCAGCCAGGTACCGACTCTAACACACACAAAAAAATTTCATCAAAATCGGTTCAGCCATTTTCGAGTTTTACCAGTATCACTGCGACCTGTAAGATATATTGTGATCGCTGCCATGGCTATAGTACACTGCTAAGAACTATATCTTCAATGAATTGAAGGAGTTGCTTAGCTATGAGCAATTATTAGTTTATACTTGGTAGAGCCATTCTGCAGCTATATTAATAGTATAGTTGTAGCACGAATGGGTCGGCTCGACGGGGAAGGACCACGCTCTCACAGAATACCAGCGTAAAATAGCAGCTTAATGCTGCTGTGTTTCGTATGGTGAGTGTAGAGAACCGGAGACCCTTTTCACTGGAAAAGAGGCACTCTATCTTAGTCCTCACGGCTGACAACGCATCTGCATTTAAATTCGCAAATGTCTATGGGCCACAGCAACCACTTACCATTAGGTGGACTGTATGCTCGTTTGTCACCCTTATTCTATAAAAAAAAAATCACTTCTTCTGGGCTAAGTACGTAGTTTCCCAGATGAGTGTTACGTTTGCGCATTGAAGGCCCACAATCAGTCAGGATGTGCAGAGGCGTTTCTTCCGTTTAGAAACAGAAACGGCACATCCTTGAGTTGCTTAGTTCCAGGATGGACATGTGCTTTTTTAGACAACAGTGTCCAGTCAGGGCTTTAGCCAGAATACGCAGTTTATTCTTACTAAATCAAACAAAGCGTATTTACGATTAAAAGCTTGGATTAAGATTTTAGAATGTTTTAATCCTGGTGTATCACACCAGATCTTAAGTGATTTATTGTGATAAAGAGTTGCAATGGCCAAAGAGGAATTTATAAATGTAGGCGAAGGTTATACAAGCTTTGTAATGAAAGATCATGTAATAGTAGTGTTATATTTAGAAAGTATATAAAACAATATTCTAAATTTTTTTAAAAGGTGTGCTCCACAGCTAAGTCTTTACATTAAAGCTGCATCCAATAAAATTGAAATGACGTGGTGAATAATTAATAGTGAAACGGGCAAGGTCAAACCGCGTAACTCGGATATTCAATTGAATATTGACAATAATTTAACTCAATCTGATCAAGAAGTTGCTATGGCTTTTGAGAAACATTTTAGTGATGTTCCTATTCTGACAACAAAATCATTAAATTCTTCTCCTACTGTCATCGAATCATTGCTTAAACAAAATATAAAGGCTTGTTCAAATACTTTTAAATTCCATAGAGTATTGCTAAAAGATATCGTTAAATATTTTAAAGCTATTTTTTTATATTTTATTATTTTATTTTGATGTTAAGAAAACAGCAGACTTATGGGGATTTCCGTTAAAGTTAATACAAGTGTCGAACCTGGTGTGTTTCCTGATTTAATGAAACATAGTAAAGTTATACCCTTATTTAAATCTGGTAGTACATTAGACCCCGCAAATTTTAGGCCAATTTCTGTACTACCAACATTTAGTAAAATTTAAAAAAAAATATTTTAGATCAGATGTTAAGTTTTTTTAATATTATTAATTGCTTAATAAAAATGAATTTGGTTTTACAATGGGTCGCTCGACAACTGACGCTGGAGTTGAGCTTATTAAACATATTTTTTGTGGGAGAATTCAGACGATGCTTTGGGTATATTTTGTGATATTTCCAATGCCTTCGATTGTGTTCACCATGAGACATTGTGTAAAGTGTCAAGAACACAGCGCTTAAACTTATTATTTCATATTTAAGTAATAGAACGCAGAAAGTTATTATCAATGGTAAAAGTTCTTCCGGGTCACCTGTACTAATGAGTGTCCCTCAAGGCTCAATTCTTGGTCCACTCCTATTTCTAGTATATATTAATGACTTACCTTCCCTTGTAGGGGATAATCATGATATATTATTAATTGCTGATGATACTTCCTTGATTTTTAAACTTAAACGTCAATTATTTAAATGTGACGAAGTGAATAATGCTATATCAAAATTAGTGCATTGGTTTAACTTTAATAATCTACATTTAAACGGAAATAAAACTGAATGTATTAAATTTACAACATCGAATGTTAAAAATCTGAATACCAATGTCTTTTTAAATAGGGAAGAACTGAGCCCTGTTGAATCCACTGTTTTTCTTGGCATCACCACTCTCGATGCAAAGTTTCAGTGGGAACCCATATACCCAAACTAGCAAGCAGACTAAGTTCTGCAGCTTATGCTGTAAAAAAGATTAGATGTCTCACTAGTGTCGAGACAGCTAGATTAGTTTATTTCAGTTATTTCCATAGCATAATGTCTTATGGGATTTTGCTATGGGGAAATGCGGCTGATTTAGAAACTACTTTTGTTTTACAGAAGAGGGCCATTAGAGCTATTTACCACATAAAACCGAGAGAGTCTCTTAGAGAAAAATTTAAAGAAATAAATCTATTAACTTTAGCCTCTCAGTATATTTACGAAAATTTAATGTATGCTCACAAAAACAAAGATTGTTTTAGTAAAAAATGTGATATACACTCTGTACACAATAGGAACAAACACAAGCTAAATCAGCTAAATCAGTATTTCATTCTTGGGGCAATGTATACGCTATTACAACAAAGTCCCAGAAAATATACAAGGTCTCTCTATTACCAAGTTTAAATATTTTATTAAACAAAACTGTATAAAAAGGGATAAGGCAACACCTCTAACCTATTTCTAAAGCTGAATACTATTGCATGCAATGCTTTAATGAATACATGGTTGATAATAACCCCTGGGAATGAGGTGGTCGCTTCCAAGCTGTTTCTAAAATACATTTTGTAAATAGTTTGTACAACCATTCACGTAAACTTTACGTTAAAAAAAAGTCCCGTTGGGTTTCTTGCTGGTTCTTTCCAGCACTGAGGTTTTTTTGCCGATCCATTGGTACAGTAAAAAACGACTTTCAATAAGAATTACACATGTGATCTATATTGAATAAAAAATATTCTGTTCTATTCTATTCTAATCAGGCTCGGCTTTTTGAGATTCCACAAAATGGCCGGAGTCCAAATTGAGTACTCTTTGAACCCTCCCATGCGAGCTTGTCGGCAAGTTCATTGCCTACAATACCCACATGACCCGGAACCCATCTCAAAACGACCCTATTAACAATAGGGCCAACACCACAGAGCGCTTAAACGGTTTTTTTATTAACTATTTAAAAAAAGTTTTTTTATTTTTAAAAACATATTATTATTGTAAGCGTGTATAAAATATACTTTCAGCAAATTTTTGAGAATAACCTTGAAGCAATCTGACCATATTTGGAATCGGTCCAAATTTTAAGAATTTTATTTTCGTGTTAAAGAAAGTCTTAAATTTAAGCTAGCAAATTTACAGTGCCATAAAATTTTTAGGGAACATTTTATTTCACAAATTAGGTAAATAAATACGCACCAGCCAAAAACCAGAAACGACACAAACAACCTATTTCCTATTTTTTTAAATATCAATTCTTAAATATCGCCACCAACTGTCAATGGTTTTATATATAATATTTTACCAGACCAATATAATGAATATGACGGCGCGTTTAATTATTTCGAAGATTATGTAAGAGTGAATGTCAACCGGATATGCAAAACGCCATCTGTCGAAGTAATCGGTTGTCATTCGCTCTGACGCAACACCAAGGGCTAGTGTGAAAAGAAAGAGGGAACGACGGGGCAGTTCGCATCGAGACGGCAAGCTGTTCACATCGCGAATAAGCGCTACGTTCTCGGTGGAGTGTTTAACTATTAAGTACCTCTAATAATTTTGTCATAATACCCTAATTACATTTTGTGTGAACTACATCTTTTAATTCTCCTTGCCCGATTACCCACGTCTAATTAGGGTCAAGTATGGATCCAGAGGATATAGCAGACCACCCTGACGTCCCTTTATCAGAAGTGGGATCCGAAGGGCATTCACAAGGAGAAGATAGCAATGCGCACGTGGCATCGTCGCACAATTTACTGCGCAACATGGAGGCCTTATTATCTCGCCTCTTGAAGACTCCATCGTCCACCGAAGATACAAACCGCATGACAACACAACTAGTGCGGTTTGACCCAGACGAAAAAGACGTGGACATAGAAGGTTGGTGCAGGATAACGGAAATAGTAGTGAATAGTAGGAAACTAGACGGTGCGGAACTTTTGCTAGCGCTTACACACGCTCTGAGAGGACGGGCAGCCAAGTGTTTGACCAAATTGCAAACTTCACAGTTAACATGGATGCAAATAAAGGAATTACTCCTAGCAAAATTTGGGAAACCGATGACAATGACGTGCAAGACTACTTCGACGAGATATTAAGATTTCAACTCGGTACGAAGGAAACTGCAAGTGAAGCTGCGACGCGTGTCTGGGGGATGATAGAGCATATCCCTCGCATCGAAATGTCAGAAGATGTCATCACGGGGTTTGTAGCTTCTGTGCTATGCCAAAAAGATGGTATTATACGACGAGAGCTGCAATCTTGTAATGTTTCTACCAGAGCTCAGTTGTTACGGGTTCTCAACGGTATTTCATCAAAACGAAAATACTAAGGACAAGAGATTAACGAGGCAGAAGTAAAAAGAAGCCGCTACAATGAACCACGCTTTACTGGAACGTGTCATCGCTGTGGTATGTCGGGTCATCGAGCCTTGGAGTGTCACAAATGCCGCGAAGAGCCTGTTACTAGAGCAACTACGAAGACAGCTGAGCAGCATGTGAAGATGCAAGTCCATCCGCGTCCTGTCACTTGTTATGTTTATGGTCAACAAGGGCACGTCGCATCAGCGTGTCCAGATCGCAAAAGGAGCAACGAGAAACCGGCTGTCAGCAATGTCCACCTGTGCGAGCGGAAGCCGGCAATCGGCACCTTTACTACGTCCACGGGTAAGCTCGTTTCTTTTCTATTCGATAGTGGTTCCGCCTGTTCATTGGTGACTTCCGACATGGCTAGTAGGCTACCGGGTACAATGCGTAACGAACTTGTATATCTCGCGGGTATTGGAGATGATAATGTAGTGAAATGTGACTCGCAGATTCTTAGTCCCATCAATGTTGAAGGCATTCAATTAGATATGTTGTTTCATGTAGTTTCCAACGCCGCTATTAGTGAACCGGTTATTATAGGTAGGGATATTTTAGACAAGAGTGTCAATGTCGAGATTAGTAACGATCGTATTCATTTCTCGTTACGTAGGGAGGTTGGTATTGTAGGAAAATCGAGTCAATATGATTTCACTAACATTGATACAGATTTAAAAAAGGTGAGCATAAGGTAGCCCTCATTAGGTTATTACAACAATACCGCAAATTCTTCATAGACGGCATAACAAAACGTCGCGTCTCTACAGGTTTCATGCGAATAGAGTTAGTTGACCCAAATAAAACTGTTCAGCGGCGTCCTTATAGGTTGTCACCGGCGGAAAAGGAAATAGTTAGGGATAAAATAAGACATCTTTTAGAAGCAGGAGTCATTCGTGAGAGCACGTCACCCTTTGCCAGTCCGATACTACTCGTTAAAAAGAAAGATAACTCTGATAGAATGTGTGTAGACTATCGCGAGCTTAATGCTAATACGCGACCAGAACATTACCCGTTACCGATAATCGATGAACAGATAGATCGACTTCACGGTGCTCGTTATTTTTCGTCTTTGGACATGGCATCAGGCTATCACCAGATTCCGATAGATCCCGAGGGCGACAACATAGCTCGTAGAGCTTTCGTGACCCCCGAGGGGCAATATGAGTTTCTTGCCATGCCCTTTGGCCTAAGAAGTGCAGCGTCAGTATATCAAAGGTGCATTAACAAAGCTTTAGGTTCGCTTAAGGATACGGTGGCATTAGCATATATGGATGACATCCTCTGTTATTCTGATGACGTCACGCGAGGCCTTGAAGATTTAAACCTTACACTACAAGCTCTATGTGAAGCGGGTTTTTCTTTAAACATTCATAAGTGTAAATTCATGAAAAACTAAGTAGACTTCCTAGATTATGTCGTAAAATCAGGTCAAGTAACTCCTAATCCTAGGAAGGTACAAGCACTAACAGACGTACCCGCCCCGCGCACAGCCAGTCAAGTTCGTCAATTTTTAGGTCTCGCATCTTATTTTCGGCGTTTTATTCCAAATTATACTCGCTTAGTAGGCCCGTTATACCCCCTAACAAAAGTAAGAGGCCCGATAACCTGGACGAGCCAACATAGTGAGATCCACAAAACCATAGTTACCATATTGACATCAGAGCCGGTATTGACGATCTTTGACCCCAAATTCCCAGTAGAGCTCCATACAGACGCGAGCTCAGAAGGGTACGGTGCAATACTAATTCAGCGACATAATAATCTGTCATATGTGATATCCTACTTTAGCCGTCGGACAACCGAAACCGAATCGCGTTACCATTCCTACGAACTTAAAACCTTGGCGGTGGTCCGAGCGATGGAGCATTTTAGACATTATCTGTATGGACAGCACTTCACAGTTTTCACGGACTGTAATTCTCTTAAGGCGTCAAAGTCTAAAACCGATCTTACACCCCGAGTCCACCGATGGTGGGCCTTCCTCCAGGCTTATGATTTTGACATAGTCTACAAGCAAGGAAGTAGCATGGAACACGCCGATTTCCTCTCCAGAAATCCACTCGATGAACCTATCACGAACTATCCCGATACCAATCCGTCCAAGAAAAACAAGTCTGTCCAATTCGTTGAACTTCATCAGGGTTGGCTGACGGTCGAACAAAAGAGGGATAGCGAAATACAGGACCTAATTAACAAGCATAACTATAAAGAACTTCCTGAAGCCGTTGCCATATATAGGAAAATATATTTTCCTATATATATTTATAGGAAAATTGAGCGTAACAAAAGTAGCTATTGGCTCCCAGTTGTACCGCGCTCCCTCATTTGGACTTTAATCAACCACGTCCATACAGAGATTAAGCACCTAGGCACTGAAAAGACGCTAAACAAACTTTACGAGCAATATTGGTTCCCACAAATGTCGAAGCTAGTGCGCAAGTTTGTAGATTCTTGTATAGTTTGCAAAGCTTCGAAGGGCCCGTCAGGCGCTACCCAGATAAGACTTCATCCGATTCCTAAAGTTTCCACTCCTTGGCATACCGTACACATTGATATCACGGGTAAACTCAGTGGAAAAAGCGATCGCAAAGAATATTCATCGGTTATTATCGATTCCTTCACCATATACATTCTTCTTGAATATACCCCCTCTTTAGGTTCCGTAAGTGCTATTAAAGCTCTAAAAAAAGCGGTTTGCCTTTTTGGATCACCTAAACGCGTTATAGCTGACCAAGGGAGATGCTATATAAGTGCCGAGTTTAGAGAATTTTGTAGGGACCATTCCATAGACCTTCATCACATTGCAACAGGATCTAGTAGAGCAAACGGCCAGGTAGAGCGCGTAATGCGCACTCTGAAAAGCATTCTCACCATAGTTGAGAACGACACGAACAAAACTTGGCGAGATGAACTTATAGAGGTGCAGTTAGCTCTAAACAGTACGCGGTCTAGGGTAACTGGATATTCACCCACAGAACTAATGTTTGGAATAAAAGCCCAACTTAGGTATGTCAAAATTGTATTAAGTTCCGAACCCGAACCCCGATCAGACTTAGACACCATCAGACGTAACGCCGCTGACAACATTGCGAAAGCAGCTTCAGCAGAAGTAGAACGGTTCAATCGAGGCAAGGCAGTCGTGAAGCCATTCCCTATAGGCGAGTATGTTTTTATAAGAAACAACGAGCGCAATCAGACAAAACTTCAAAAAAAATTCAAAGGTCCATTTTTAATCACTAAGGTGTTAGAAAATGATAGATATGAGCTGAAAAACATTGATGGGTCTAATAGGACTTACAAATATGCTCACGAAATTCTTCGTTTAGTACCAGGGGGCTATGACGGTCTGGTAGAGATTGCTACCTCGTTAATTAATAATGATGAGGAGGAGTTCGTGACGGCGGGGCAGAGCCACATCGACAGAACTCTAACATCAGATGATGATAGTGACACAATATCGGTGTCCAGCGGTCGTACTGAAACTGCAAGCTCAGTAACCCTATCAGCATCAGAGCGCGAGGAACTTTAAGGTTATAATGTCATTTATGAGAATTAATTGATGCTATTAAACTGTCTAAGGTGTCGTCGTATGAGATGACGTGTGAAGAGCCAGTTGTCCGGTCCATGTTGTCATATGAGATGACGACTGGTCGAAGGGACGCTGTAACTCTGAGTAAGGTGTCGTCATATGAGATGACGGGTAGAGAGCCAGTTGTCCGGTCCACGTTGTCATATGAGATGATGACTTGTCGAAGGGACGTTGCCGCTCTGTGAGCTAGCTAGTCAAGGGCTAGGTTGTCCGGTCCAAGTCACCATAGGAGATGATGGGTGGTCGAAAGGACGCCTTAGCCAGTGTTAGTTTGCATGAGGTCAAACGTAATCACCTTGCGTGTATGTGTATGGGCTCCTAAATGTCCAAAGATAGGGACAGTGTACCTATTCATGTCAGGATAGGACGAGCGAATGAAAGTGGTAATCCCAGCGGGTTTTATTTTCCTATTGTTACAGAATAACTCTACACCAAAAGCAGCACGAGGACGTGCTAATGTCAGTCCGGCCGTGACGGCGCGTTTAATTATTTCGAAGATTATGTAAGAGTGAATGTCAACCGGATATGCAAAACGCCATCTGTCGAAGTAATCGGTTGTCATTCGCTCTGACGCAACACCAAGGGCTAGTGTGAAAAGAAAGAGGGAACGACAGGGCAGTTCGCATCGAGACGGCAAGCTGTTCACATCGCGAATAAGCGCTACGTTCTTGGTGGAGTGTTTAACTATTGAGTACCTCTAATAATTTTGTCATAATACCCTAATTACATTTTGTGTGAACTACATCTTTTAATTCTCCTTGCCCGATTACCCACGTCTAATTAGGGTCAAGTATGGATCCAGAGGATATAGCAGACCACCCTGACGTCCCTTTAAATATGAAATTTAATTGTTTATAACTAGTTAATAATAATAATAATATGATTATATCTTTTTAGACAAATATTTCACACAATACGATTTAAAGTAGGTACTCGGTATACAGATAATAAGCCTTATTTTAACAATATGATGGAAGACAGTTTTTAACCTTTTATATGGCTATTTTTGCTTTAGATTTTATGGAAAAGGTCCTACAATATGTTTTTACAAATTTTTGCGAGAGTCATCATGAAGATATATTGCCTTTTCGTAATGTTAATACTTTTTTAAGTATGTACCCACTTAACCCGCTAGCAGATACGTTATTCATTGTTAGAACATGGTTGGTATATAATATTTAGTGTTGGGTTTGAAAGTAAGTCGCCTGAATTTGAGGAATCCGTCACTGTGGGGGGGTCAAGTGGGTTTATCTGAAGCAATTTTTGCTGCCGGAGCAGCATCGAAGTGTTTTTAATTATTTTTTAAAAATATTGGTAAATCACTAACTAAACGTGAAATGGAACGTACATTTAACTAAATTCTAACGTTTTTGACGTTGAATCTGTCAAAGTCATCTGAAAAATGATAAAAGCATAGACTACTAGCGTATATTCTAAGTCTATGGATAAAAGCGTAAAATGGTTCGCTAGGCCGGCCATTTTGTTGACAGTGACAGATATACTTTACGCCATTCCGTTGCTTCCGGGTTTAAGTGAATGTGTTCCCTGTTTATCTGCCTCCTCCTGTTTTTGACAACTTCGCTAAGCTTCGCTAATTTCGCAAAGATCCATTTTTTTATAAACGGTGACAGCTATAAATTATGTTTATAAATTAAAGTAATTATAAATGTTAATGTTTTGGTGTTTTATTAAGTACAATAGCGAGCGAAGCGAGCTCGTGACTTGGGGCTACCCTCCCCCAACTCTCTCCCCCCATGAATCAGGTTTATATTGCCAAAAACATTACGAAAACATAACCTCAAAATGAGTTTTTTAAATTTATAAAAATAAAACTAAGCACGTCCGGCAGGGGAGTGGGGGGCGACTCTAAAACTCCCCCTACTTCCCCCTATCACCCCACCACCCCCAATTCAGGCGACTTACTTTCAAACCTTACCCAATATTTATTCTAAAATAGTTATGTATTTTTACAAACACTAATTTTTTTTATTTAAATAAAATAAGGGTGACAAACGAGCACACAGTCGTCCACCTAATGGTAAGTGGATGTTGTGGCCCATAGATATCTACATTTATCCTCCATTAAGAATCAAAATGCATATGCGTTGTTACCCCTGAGGACTAAGATGGAATGCCTTATTACCGGTAAAAAGGTCTCTAAACTCTCAATACTCACAAAACACAGCAGCGTTAAGCTGCTATTTTACGCTGGTATTCTATGATAGTGTGATCTTACCCCGGTCGAGCCGACCATATTATAGCTGCAGCGTGAGCCACGCAAAAAAAACATTACTTAACTTACATTATGAATAAACATACTAAGTATTAAATTTCCTTGAAGATGAGATAGCAATCCAATACAACTTTAAGAAGTTGCTTAGGAATAGCTTGACTAATGCCGTCGATCCATAGTCTATCCACGGCAATATTTTCAATTAAATTGTTCCATATACTGCAGCTGTTGCTCATGTTTAGTGGACAAGAAAGGTTTACACACATTCTAACCAAGCTCACCGGTTTCTATTCGATGCACTATGTTTTGGCAACGATTTTAAAAGGTATTACGTGGAAATTATTTAATTATTTTTAAGTCAGGAAGTCTGTTTTTATTTTTATTAAAAGACTAAAGAAAATTAAGGGCTTGTGCCGCTTTTGTTCCTCGGGATTACATTTCCTAAATTCGTTTAATTCCTGCTCTTCGGACCGTGTGCTGATATTTTTTATGGGCCGGCAAACCAAGATGGTTTTTACCGGCACGTTTGTAAAACAACCAATGGCATTACGTGCTTTCTCGCTCTATATAATCAGGGTAGATTTCGCCCCATATATCAGTATATTTTAGCTCTAAAACAAATTTAACTTTTCATTTATTGTGGGTAGTAAGTAAATACGTGAATTATTATAACAGTCTCCATAAATCTCACTGCTATGCCCAGGGCTCCATTAATTTCTGAGAGGGTTTTAAGGTCGGAAGACTTCACCGCACTACCTCAATGCGTATTGGCATCTTTGAAATATTTTAAAAGACATGCAGGTTTCCTCACGATGTTATCGTTTAGCGCCGAGCACGTAGCAAATCTGCATTTAAAATTGCAATTACTAATATAGACAATTACTGTACCTTTAAAGTTTCGTACAATCTAAGGGCGAGTTATTAGCTATCACGGGCCAAATATAATATTATAAAGAAAAAATATTGCTTTTGAAATGTAAAAATATACATAATTTGTGTTATTTACATCGCATAAAGGTGCACACTGAATCTACCTCTGTTTCTTTCAACAATCCTTCAATAGGTCTGCTGGAAGAAATTTAAACATGGAATAAGCAGTGCCATTGTACCTTTTCTTTTTTTATTTTCTTATTATAATATATGTGCGCATAAACTATTAAATAAATAAAAAGGTAACCAAATAAAAAAAGGAAGTACAAATATATCATTTATATTCATATAATGCTAAAATTAATTACATGGATCTTGCAAGATCCTTTTAAAATATCACTGACTAATTTAGAAGAATAAAAGATAGTTTTACAAGTACACACAAGCCTGAAATAAAATTGAAAATAGTATGATTCTTACATTTATAAACAGCAGTATATAACCTTTTCTTTTAATATTGTAATTTATTTACATCGCCGTAATTTCCCCAGAGTTTTAAAGATTAAAACACCAATGCGAACAGAAACAAAAATTCTGTATTTATATTTTAATATCGATGCATTTAAAATTGATAAAGAATTTGGAATCAAAGCCAACAGAAAAAAATAAAGTGGAACATTTAACGTTTATTTAAAATCTTACTATCGAGAGACCTTACTTATCACAAGAAATCCATCGAGCAAGAGTTTTTCTGTAGCCAAGCGCGTAGGGATGATTTTTAATAATTCTTTTACTACAGTTGATTCGTTTAGCCAGTTCTCGTATTTATAGTTGCAATCCGAGTAAAGTTGCAGCTCGTGACGATAAAAATCAGCTTACAGGGCGGCCATTGGGGTTTAGATCTTCAAGGCAGATGTCTCCGATAGCAAACAAGAAGTTACTGTTTTAAAACTTGTGGTGCAACCCTGACCGAATGCGAAGTGTTCATGATTTTCGCTTCCTACTTGCTTCTTATTATTACTTTTAATTATTAATAGTACTAGTTTCTTTTAATGTTAAGTGTAATTTTAACTTTTCTATGCCTTACCTTAAATAAGTTCAAGCGTAAATAAATCTGCCTTTCTAAAAAAAAAACTTAAGATCTTGAGAAATAATAATTCCACAACAGCTCAGAGAACTCTTCACTATTATGCAAACTGTCCTAAATTCGATAAAATGATCGATAACATTGCATGACGGTCCGTTATGCTACATGATCATTCTCCTTTAGCATGTCATGCTGCATTATCGTCTAGACAGAGGTATCCTACTTTTGTTTGTTCTGCATGCATTCCTATGCCATTCATTTGCATACGATGAAACTTTGGTAAGTTGTTTTGGGTACGCAAGGGTTTTGACAAAAAATACATGTTTTTTTGTAAATACATATTTTATGCGTCCAATTACGAGCATTGCAACGCATACCGAGCGCAGCATGTTTACTTTATTATAGCTTTATCTTTATTTATTTTTGTATCATTTATAAAATAAATTTACATAAAGCAATTATTGCGATAGTCAAACATAATTTCGGCAGCAGAACCAATTTACAAAATACCTACAAGTCATAACTTAATTATTAATAATTCCCTAATGCAATTTTGTCCTACACAAATCAACTATTCACCATACATTGCGGGGAGTAGGACTCTATGATAATTAAGTTACTAGTTTTAGTTTTTTTTTTATTATAGTTTTTAATATTGTATATAATAAAACTTGAAACTTGTCATTGTTATTGAATTTTTGATATTATGTTCACTTTATAGTTTATTGCAGCTTGAAATAGTAACAACGTTTACCATCAACAATCAGAGTTCAGCTAAAATTTTAACACTATGCACATTTAATCACAAAGGCAATAATAAATAAAGTATTATTGACATACGTATTTAATTTGTTTTTCGCTTCATTTAGTCGTAAAATTTTATTTTACAGCGGTTCGAACCACTAACAGCTACGTGCTGTAGAATTTAATGATAATGTTTCCTACAAATGTGTAGCATAAAATTTTTGTACTAAACTACTTTTTACGTGGTAGAGCCATGCTGGTGCTATATTGCGGATCGACAGGAGTAGGACCACGCTCTCACAGAATATCAGCGTAAAATAGCAGCTTAATGCTGCTGTGTTTCGTATGGTAAGTGTGGAGAACCAGAGACCCTTTTTACTGGAAACGATGCATTTCATCTCAGTCCTCAGGGGCGACAACTCATCTGCATTTTGATTCTTAATTGAGAATAAATGTAGATGTCTATCGGCCACAGTATCCACTTACCATCAGGTGGACTGTGTGATTGTTTGTCACCCTCATTCTATAAAAAAAATCCAATTTTAACTCTTTACTATATTAAATTTTTCGCCAGAAGTAATAGCGTTCTGCTATTATGTTATTCTTTATATGTCGTATATGCATGTCGTATCCGAATCGTGAAATTTAATTATTAACGATATGACACATTTTAAAAGTGAGTAAAAAAGTTGTAAGTTTCAAAACATTAACAACATTCAATCTTTCATATCTAAATTCCTTTAGAATATCTTCCGTAACTTGTGGCATAACTAAATTTGTATTCTAAGATGGAAGAATGTTTTCGTGCACAAATTCAAAATTCAGAAAGGATAAACTGGCGCAAATACCCGCTCTATATTTTTATACTTCATAATATGAATTCATTTAGTTTACTAGAAGTATTTTATTTTGCATGTTACTATTTTAGACTGGTAGTCTGTGCGATTGTGATCCTTCCCCAGTTGAGCTAACCAATTCGTGCTTTAGCTATAATGCGCTTCAACGTGGCTCTATCACGTATAGAGCCCATCCATATCCATTTTTACGGTCAAGCGGGAATCGTCAAAGTTTATTGGGAACGGTTGATGTATGTATGGTTTGTTGCCGGCGCAACGAACGGATCACAGATTTAAGTCTAAGTTTTATTTATTCGATGATTGACTTTTTTTATAGAATGAGAAACCGGATACCGTACATAGAGCAAATTTGCCTAGCCTGCAGGCACCTCCGCTGCTCGTTACTGATGAGCACATAACACCCTGGAGTGGCATTAGTGAAATTCAATCTTATACAAGTTTTGAGGGCTGATAATTTTCTTATTAGTTATCTAGAAACCAGAATAGACAGTAATATGGCCCGTGAACAGTGAACAAATGAAGATATCAATTCCGAAACAGTTTAATTCGACGCGTAATTGCGTAATGAAGAGCTGATTGGGTTTGCATCTAGTGGATTTTTTAACTATATTTCATAAATATATAAAATCGTAATATTTTAAGAGAGTCGGCATTGTCAATGCGTCTTAAATAGACTGGTGGTGGTGCGGTAAAATGAAATCTCCGACTTCTGAAATTATTATGTAGAAATTATTTTAGTTCTTTGAAGTTGACTTTTACTTTTTATTAAAAGTTTAATTTTTTGACCCTTTTGAATGGACTAAGGAATATCACAAGCTCAACATAACAAATAGAATATCGTCTTGTTACATTAAAAACTTTATCCCCTATTTTTTCATCTTTAGGGCTAGAACTTTTTCTTTAAATTTATTTTAATAATACCTATTTAATAAAAAGATTCAAAATCGGTTCACAATTGACGATGATATCGTGTAACATACATATAAAAAAACCTACAGTCGAGTTGAAAACCATCTCCTTTTGAAGTCGGCTAATTAGTAAAAGTGCATTTGACTGACCTGTTAGTCTAATGATAATAAGCGTGATAGCTGATAATGTGTCCCGGGTTGAATCACGAATCCTGAATCCAGAAAAAAAACAATTATTGTGTTATTCTGTCATAAAATTCTCAACAGCATCTGGTGTAAGGCAGGGCTGTAGTTAGCAGTCACCTCCATGCCTCGGAAAGCTCATATAGTCATTGGTACTCCATTTGATTGCTCTCTGGTCGTGTCTAATTGCTGTCGCAGCGGATTATGAGAGTGAGGGAATAGAGAGTGCACCTGTGCTTGCACACACACTCGTGCACTATAATCTGTCCTGCTACTACTAGTCCTCGTTGAGACTGGCCGCCTTGACCAAAGTCGGTCAGGGGGTTATTATAGAGCATGGGGCAGGCAACTAGCTTAGATCTGTCATTTTAAGAATCTTTTAATCGATGTCGTCATAATGTTGGTTGCGGTAATTCTTTTAGTACAAGTTAAGAAAGTTATGTTGCGGTGATGCCGCTCTGCGTCACATGCATGTCTCGCGTGATAGTCAATGTTGCTAGTAGTTTCTAACAATATTATTTGATATATTATGAACATCTCACTGGAATTTAAGTCAGCGGAACTTTAGCATGATAGTAATTGCTTATACTTACATACTATAATATAGAAACGCAGAAACCATTAATCTTTTATAAAATATTAGCTGGTACACGGCGCGTTGCTGCCGCAGAAGAAATAATTGTGAAAATGTGGTTTTAAATTTGGAAGAGTGATATTGTTTAATTAGGAAGGATAATACATTCATTGGTATATATAACTTTCAAATAAATTTGTCGGTACGATACACGCTCTACCTAGTGTAAGTTAATTGTACTATGCCTATAACTTTGGCGCAAATGCAAGCAATAGGTTGACAAAGTTTTACCGCAATCTGATGAACGGTATGGCAGCGCATAAAATACTAACAAACAAAAATTAATTTTTATATATTAAGATTATACACAAAAACAAAAAGAGTAATATTTAAAACATCAAAATATTTAAATGGCTGGGGGAAGAAGAAAGGCGGTGATTATAATTGTCATTATGTAAATGCGGAAAATGCTAAAAGTAAAATTTGTTTTTATTTTTATTAAATTTCTTGTACATTTATTTACATAACATAATATACAATATTTTATTATATACAATATTAAAAACTATAATAAAAAAAAACTAAAAGTAGTAATTTAATTATCAAACAGTCCTACTCCACGCGGTATCGTGCGAAGAACGCTGGCTGCGTTTCCCCGCTGAATGACTATACTTAGCCTTTGAGTGAGAAAAGAGCCAGCCCTCTTATCACCAGCAGCAACGGCCAGCCGTGGATGGAGTTCCTTTAAGAACTTCACCGCACGTGGACCCCACGGACCGATAGTCTCAAATGGCACAAATATGTAGTCATCTCTCAGAGACTCATATTTGCGCCACTTACTCAGTTCAGCTGCCTCTGATGCCACCCCGGCTCTAAACGAGGTACCCCTGCGATGAGAGGCCGCCAAAGTGTCTACGCAAGTAGCATCCAACACTAGGGCTTTACCTCTCTCCCAAGAGACCAATGTCATACCGTCGGGTCTCCTGCCATCGTCTCTAAATATTCCACAAGGCTCTAAAACCGAGGGAACATTTATAGAGACAAGAGCCCTTCGGATGACATCGTTCAAAGAACCGTGCCGTGAAAACCTACCAGCACTTTTCTTACAAGAAAGTCCGTGGAGCCCAAACTTGTCGACTCTGCTACCACAGGGGCAAAGTGTCATATATTAAATAATATTATACATTTATTTACATAACATAATATACAATATTTTATTATATACAATATTAAAAACTATAATAAAAAAAAAAAAAATTTTTATTAAATTGACAATAGAACTTGCAGTCCAGTCCACACGATGTTAAGCATTTACTGCGGCCCATGGATAAATGCAACTAACTAGAAATAAAGAAGGCTACAGATGCGTTGTCACCTCTGAGGACCAAGGTGAAATACTATTAAGCCTGTAATTTAGGTAGAGTTTCATGATTACAATTTAGAGGATTACTAAACAAATAGTAAAATAAAAGTAATGGCAAAACTTGTGAAATATAATTTTAAACGTCCACTCGTTTATACATACATTACTTAGTTGCGGTATCATGTATATTTTATACTAGCTTTTTACCCGCGGCTACGCTCGCGTGGTCTTCAATTTAGAAACATCATTAAATGCTATTCCGAGCCAAATTCAGCAAAATTCGATCACCTTTAGAGTCACTTCGGTGTCTGTGTCTCTATGTCAGTTTGTCAAAGAATTTTTTTGAATTCCCAAAGACTATTGGACCTAGATGATTGATATTTGGCATATATATAATATGCTACAGGAACACGTGAATAAATAAGTTTTTCAGAATTGCATCATATGTCTAGATTCTAGAAAAATCTACAATTTTTTATATTGGATGTGTTTTCCGATGTATCCATAAGAAAGATAAATTGTCTTGGAATCAAAATTTATTATTATTATTATTATTTACTCTTTACATTAATTCATAATTAAAGTTAATTTAGTTTTAACAAAATAATGATGATTTCATGGTCTTATATGCGATATTTGATTCATATAATTGTTCCCATTTAATATTGATTGGCACCATAAAATAGATTCTGATTTTTTTTTACGTTCGAGCAGACTCCAAAATTTCATAAATGCAGTTCTATAATGATGAATACTACACATGTAATAAAACAAATTTTAATAAATCACGTTACCATTTTAACTTTTATTTAAGCGGGTTGTACAAAACACATCTTTGGAAGAAAGTTTCATAAAAATATGCGTAAAAGAACATATTGCTGATGTGAAGCACCGACGATCCGGGAAGTTTGAAGTATGTCAACATGTTCAGTATCGTCCCAACCATTATAGAAAATCTGATAGACAACAAATCCTCGCGATAGAACACCAATTCCTACCAAGGATGATTCGCGAAATTATTGAAATTAAAAACATCCTAACTTCAATAGAGAAGATGGCTGGGTTCTACCATCTACTTGGAATCCCATAATTAATAAAATTAAATCTAAACCCAAGCATACTAATGCAAGACTTCAAGATACTGTAAGCTCGTCCTGCGTAGATCGGACCAAACATTCTTAGTTATAAGTTGATTGTAGTCTTGGTAAACTATCACATCAGGACGTCAAACAACTCAGCCCCCCGCTCCCCGTCTCCATGTCTCCATGGGTTCTTTAAAGTACCTGAAATGTTAGTCATCTTAAATGACAAACTGATTTATAAGTCTCATTGAAGGTATAAAAACTAAAGTAGCAGCTTACTTACGTCTCACTACTATGCACAGGGCTCCTCATTACCGTAGTGTTTTGTGGGCAGAAAAGAGTAATGCCGCAATGCTTCAATGGACTCAAATGACTGATGATTCTCAAAGGACTTGTATACATTTTGCTCCCGTGCCATGATTAAATTATATATGATGCAATTGTATTTGTTTAAATGAAATACATAAAAACTGAAACAAAGCTTTTGTACGATTGTTGACTATATCTACTTAGTAATTAGAAATCCAACGATGCCACAAACTATTCCATCAAATAGAGATGAAATCTCACAGTGCACTTAATTTTCAATTATTTACATCAGATAACGTGATAACATATGCAGTTGGTAAAATGAAACCTATGCCGACAGACACCCAATATATTCAACTGAGATTTCACTATTCAACTGAAAATGAGCCGTGGTAGCTCAGATGGTTAGCGCTCGATGTAAGTGTCACAGTACGCGAGCAACCCGGGTTCGATCCCCGCCGGCACCAATGAAATTGTTAATTGCAATTTTAAGTGCTGATTCTGTACTGACGTGCTCGGCGGTGAAGGAAAACATCGTGAGGAAACCTGCATGTCTGAAAAATCAAAAAAATAAATAAATTTCGAAGACATGTGAAGTTCGCCAACACGCATTGTGGCAGCGCGGCGGACATTTCCTTGCCCTAAAACCCTCTGAGAAATGAGAGGAGGCCTGTGCCCAGCAGTGGGACGTAATATAGGCTGTAACTTTACTTTAACTTTAAAGAGCTTCTCTCTCTTAATCTCAGTTTTGTGTACACAGTACTGGATACTCTGCACACAAAACACACGTGTTGTATATAACACTGTTGTTAGCCATTTTGCCAAACGTGGTAATTGTGGTAAATCATCCCGATAATGGCCACCGGTCTAGATATTTTTAAGTGTGACAATTTTTGATACTGCACGAATAAGTATTCAGTAGCATTCTAAAATTTAATTTTATCAGTTACTTACCATTAGTTTATTTAGCAGAAAGTAGAGGGCGCTATATTACATTAAAACTATGAAAGTCAAAACTATACTATCTAATAATATCAGCTATAGAAGCTTGAGTTGCGACTGGCTCCAGAGCCACACCAAAGCCGCGAACATCTATTTATTATATAAGAAAAGGCATAAAGTAATGTTGAATGTGTTAAAATCTGTTTCTGTTAAAAAAGCGCCGCTAGCGGTGAAAAACTATTTTACGATATGACCATATATTATCATGAAATAGTAATGTTGTGTTTAGTTATTAATATCGTTAAACGATCTCTATTCATTGATTTGGCTAAGCTATATCATGACATGGTCAACAAACCGTGATAAATATCATGAAATGACACCATTTCAGGAAATAATCATTTAATGAGAATTTTGCAATAATTGCAGGCAGACCATCAGTTTACATACAGATATAGTATTAAACGTATGAAAATTGATATGTTTTTAGTAAAAAAAAAATATAAATTTTCATATGTTTGATAGATGTCACTATTATCTATTATTTTTTAAATTTTAATTATTACACTTTTAAAATGATATAACGAAAAAACTAAAAAATAACGTTAGGATATTTAAATAATTTTATAAGTCTAATTATTTAAACATATAAATGTAAGTTATTTTTATTATTTAATTTATTAGTTACTAAAGGCAAAATATAGGCTTTTTTCACTTGATGATAGATGGCGCAGTTTTGATACTTAAAACGTATATCGTCAGCGGAGTTTCAAATTATTACGCAAAGGTTAAAAATAATTTTAAACTTTATTTACAAATATGATATTTATTTGAAACAACACCCGTCATCCCGCCTATTCACTAACATAATCATATACGAGTATAATAGAAAATTAATATCTAAAGGAAGAAAAATACTTAACTTTAAATTCCGTAATCGGATAAAATAGCCTATAAGTGCCCCGGGTTACTAACTACCTACATATAAATTTAATGGAAATCGGTCCAGTAGTTTCTGTGTGAATCGGTAATACACAGACAGACAGACAGACAGACAGAAATTCTAAAAATCACTAATTTGGCTTCAGTACCCTTTATTTAGTCCCCTGGATTTGTTTTTTCAAGAGTATATTAGAATTGCAGACACGACTTTTCTACAGATTTATTATATGTATAGATTATAGAATTTTAGAATTCGGGTGAAATCCCCGTGCAAACTAATATTTATGTAGCATATTTCAATCCTAAGTTTAAAGCGAGTTAAAATAAATTATTACATATATAGTTGTGTAGAGGCGACGTAAGAATATTCAATACCCCATATCATCTTGTAGGTGCCGACAGAGAGAACTGATACAGGAGATAGTCAGTAGCATCTTCTTGTTTTTTCTTTTAATAGGATAAGGGAGACAAACTAGCACATAGTCCACCTGATGGTAAGTGGTTGCTGTGGCCCATAGACGGCTACATCTATCTTCGATTACGAATCAAAATGCAGATGCGTTGTCACCCGTGAGGACTAAGATGGAATGCCTCGTTTCCAGTAAAAAGGGTCTCCGGTTCTCTACACTCACCATAAGAAACACAGCGGCATTAAGCTGCTATTTCACGCTGGTATTCTGTGAGAGCGTGGTCCTTCCCCGGTCGAGCCGACCTATTCGAGCTACAACTATACAATTAATATAGCTGCAGCATGACTTTACCACGTATAACGTATAACGTTAACGAATGAAATAAAAAAAAACTGCGGTAACGGGTTTGTACATTATCTATAATTATATACATATAATAAATCTGTAGAAAAGTCGTGTTTGTAATTCTAATATATTCTTGAAAAAAACAAGTCCAGAGGACTAAATAAAGGGTCTGTGTATTCCGGATTCACGCAAAAACTACTAGACCGATTTAAATGAAATTTTGTATGTAGGTAATTAGTAACTTGCGGCAACTTATAGGCTACTTTTTATTCGATTACGGAACTTCAAAAAAAGAAGGTTACGTATTTTCCTTCCTTTAGATGTTAATTTTCTATTATATCTTAGTTATAGTCGGGATGACGGGTGTTTTTCAAATAAATACCATATTTATAAATAAAGTTTAAAATATCGTTATAAACTTGGTAAAATAATATGAAACTACACCGATTTAGTTACCAAACAGCGAAAAAGTAGTATATTTTGCCTTCAGTTACTAATAAATCAAATAATATAAATAACTTACATTTATATGTTTATTAAATTGTTTAAAAATTCTAACGTTTAATTTTTTAGTATTTTTGTTATTTTATTTTAAAAGTATAATAATTTCAATAGATAATCTATCAAAAATATAAAAATTGATAAGGTTTTTATGTCAATTACTAATCTATATGTAAACTGATTAAAACTGGTCTGTCTGCAATTATTGCAAAATTTTCATTATCATTATAGTTTTATTAAAGAGATTTTTATATAATATGTCATCGCCAGATCGTAGCATTGATCATATATCATAAAGTAGTCTATCATTTCGTGAAAAGGTGTGGTCATTTCATGATATTTAACAATGTTTGTTGACTATATCATGATATAGCTTGACCAAATTAATGAATAGAAATCGTTTGAAGATATTATTAACTAAACACAACGTTGCTATTTCATGATATGGTCATAAACAATATGACATGGCAATATCATTAAATAGTTTTTCACCGCTCGCGGCGCTGATAGCGTATTTTTTATCAGAAACAGAACTTTTAACAGAATTGACATCACTTTATGCCTTATTGATATATATAATAAATAAATGTTCATTTCTATCGCTAATATTACTAGATAGTATAGTTTTGGCTTTCATTATTTCATCTAATAATAGCGCCATCTACTTACGCGTAAATAAACTAAAATGGTAAGTCACTGATAAAATTAAATAATAGAATGGTACTGAATAAACGATGTAAACAATTGAAAATTCGTTCGTGGAATCGTTGGATGTGTAATTACTAGGTAGATGTGGTCAACAATCATGCAAAAGCTTAGTTTCAGTTTTTATGAATTGTATTTAAACAAAAACGAGGGCCTTGTAGCTCGTCGTGAGATTTCATCATGGCACGGGAGCAAAACGTGTACAATTCCCTCGAGAATGAATCTGTTATAGAAAATTTTACGTGCTGACTTAACACGTGTCCCTTAAAGTGGTGAAGAATAACTTCGTGGGGAAACCTAGATGTCTGAGTAATTAAAATAGTCATGGAGATGTGAAAACCGTTAATATGCATTAAAGCATTGAAGCATACTCTACTTTTCTGCCCACAAAACACTATAGGTAATGAGAAGCCCTGTGCACATTAGTGAGACATACTCTTATATTAGCTGCTACTTTACATTTTTACCTTTAATGAGACTTATAAATCAGTTTGTAATTTAAGATAGCTTTCAAATTTTCAGACATATTAAGATATTTGTGACAGTCCTAGTTTCATAGCTCATATGAGTATATGTAAATGAACAGGCTCTTGCGGAAAAATTCTTTAATTAAAGAAAGCAGATTTTACTTAAACAAAGGTTCATTTTATTTTACTTGTCAAAGGCGGTAATCAAACTGATTGAAACTTAAATTTCATGGTACGTAAGCATTATTATATATTTTAGAATATATTTTAATTGCAATTTGAAGTGTCGATTTACCACGTTCTCGGCGGTGAAGGAAAACCTACATATCTGAGAAACACTTTTTTGGCTAAAAACTATCTGCGGCCTGTGTATGTAAGCTGCTACTTTTTTACTTTTCATGGGGCAATATATGCAGTTTTTATTTCATTCATATTTTCGGGTATGTTACTTTTTGTTTTCACTCTACCGTAAATATTAAGGGTTGCAAAGATGAGTAGAACTAATTATCGTCAGCCTATCAAAAGTCCACTGAAATTAACATAGGCCTCCCCCATAAATTGTCAAGTAGCTGGATATTTGCTATAGTTGCCACGCTTGGTAAGCGGGTTGGCAACCGCATCTATTATTATTTTGATCTGTTGTGAGGAAGATGATGCCACTCATCCCTGTTTGTTTTCCTATGTCGCCTCTTACGACGGGACGATATGAGGTGGCGGATTCTCTTTCACCGCCACAAAAAGGCGAACATTTTTCTACTCCCGTTCAAGAGTGTAGTGCTTCCCACGTTCAATGTGAATAAAATTTATAAGGAAAAAAACTAATTTTAAGGATTGCATCGCGTTTAATTTTAACTTTTTTAATTCCCGATGTTTTGGGCACTTTACAAATTTCTAATAGTCTTTTAGAATTCAAAAAAATATTTGACAGACATAGAGACACTGACACCGAGGTGAATTTGGCTAAATTTGGCCCGGAACAGCATTCAGTGATGTTCCTAAATTCAAGCTCACGCGAGCGAAGCCGCGGGTAAAAAGCTAGTTATATATATAGCTGGCTATAACCATATATGTGCAGCCGTTTGCGTTTGGTTTAACTAAGTTTAACCAACCGCAGTACTGTTAAATTAAGTATAAGTAAAAATACGAAAGCAAGTATCAAGAAATATCAGCAAAAGTTGGTGAAGGTGCGGTAAACCCAAATTCAAAAACTCAGTTTATGTGTAACGCTAATAAATAACAACATCGCGTGCATCGCTTGGGTTTCAAACGCACAACTCAGAAAACGACCGACGAAAATATACCTCATCTAAATGGTAAATAAACGGTTCTTTACCGGTGGTAAAATCATAAATAACTTCCAACAAGTATTCTTTTAATCTACATTGAATAAAAATTATTCTAATATAAACTTTCACATCATTTGCACGGGTGTAATATTTAATTAGAAGTAACAGTTACTTTTCGTTTACATTTTGTTGAATGTAACAAAACAATGTACAATTTTTTTAGCACAGAACATAATATCCTTTAGATTTAAACGCAATTGTTTCCTTGGAAAAATATTTTTAAGCAAATATTACAGATTGTGAAGATGTTTCATTTTCTTTTATAAGTTTAATTTATAAATAAGAACGACAATGGGTAAGGTATTATGCTTAGAGTAAAAAACTTATTATGGTATATTTAAACAGAAAATTAATCAATTATCTTTTTTTATTAACATAATCAGCCGTTACTTTGTGAAAATAATTTGCTAAGATCCGTATATATTATAAGAATAAAATAAATGTGTATGCGATACAGTCTGCCTACACTATCAACTACTCAATTGGTACTCATTAGTAAGATCGTTGTGCTCAGGCCAAATGAAAAAGGAAACAAAAATACATCTCAAAAATGGGAAAGCTTAGTAAAATTATCTGGTTAATGGTTGGTACCATTTGTTATAATTTGTTAGTTCCCTTCAGGTATTCATTATGCATTTACGTGTGGAAATGTGGAATGGTATTGGTTTGGAGTCGACTCAGATTATTAAAAAAAAAACGGAGGCAGTCATAAGGACTGCCGACAGGAGTGAAGAGTCAATGATATATGCGTATACATGTACATAGGCCGCTATACTATGCATAGTAGACATGCTCGAGCATGTCGAGGTCATCGGTGACGCGAACCCATAAATTTTTCCCCTACCAAAAATCGCTCAACGCGGCTAAAGAACTTTTTACTTCAAAAAGGTAGATTTTTTATTTATCTTCTTAATTAATTTGTTCTCAATTTACAATATACGATAAAATTCACTAACATGCGATGCACAATCGTACGTAATCGTAGACGCACAAGCACATGCACCCAATCACAATATATTTCCCAAAATTATGTAGGTAACATTGATTATTGTACAAAATGTGTTAAGCCTGTACCTGGTTATTAATTCAAAAAAATAAAAACTAAAAAAATGTTTATTCAGTAACAATCGGTTTAAAATACAAATAATAGGAGTGTAGAGAACTCCTTTTAAGTATTAAGATACTTGTACCAGGAGACCTCGCTCCAATCAATGATAAGTATTTTACATTCTTAAACCTACATACTCGTATATTAAATTTTTGTTATGTTAGCTAGTCGGAGTATTTGTCCCAGGTAGTTCCCAACAACTATCGCTATAGGTGTGACATGGACGTTACACATGACCTTTGTTTTGTCCATGTTCATCTTAAGACCTCTCCGTTGGGAGACTATTGAGGTCATTGAGCATAGCGCTTAAGTGCTGTAGCTTGAAAACATATTCCAATTCAGCAGAGAAGAGTTTCGGGCCTATAATTGATTGTGCTAAAGTAAACTATACTGTGCGCAATAAATCAAAATCAGCAATGTGTCTTAGCTTTTTAAATGTCGAAGTAAGTACACGAGTCCGAGATGAAATAAGATCAATGTGTGGCAGCCAGCTAAGTTTTTCGTCTAACAACACACCGAGGTATTTTACAGTTTTAGATCTAGTTATATTAAGGCAAGAGCATTTGTCTGTTAAATTTAGATCACAAAAATGTACCTTCAGTTCAATATCCTCAACAGCTGGAGTATTGGTAATACGGAACTGTAAGTACGTTGATTTAGATACGTTTAGTGTTAGTAAACTGTCCTCAAGCCATTGTGCCACACATTGGAGACCCTTTCAGCAATCACCTGAACGTCAGCCCGAGTCTCTCCATAAAATATTATAGCCGTATCATCGGCATGAGTGAATAATTTACCATGTATTAATGGCATACGACAAAGGTCATTAATAAAAATTAAAAAGAGACTTGGCCCTAGGATACTTCCTTGAGGGACACCAAAAGTGACACTAGCATCAGAACTGATGAAATTTTTAATCTTAACTCTCTGCACTCGGTGACTTAAGAAGCTTTTAAAAATAGAGAGAGCCGAATTTCTAATTCCGATGTTTTCCAATTTGTGTACAAGAATGGGAATCGAGACGGTGTCGAAAGCCTTGGCTAAATCGAGAAAAACACCCAAAAATTTTTTTTGTTGATCCAACTTATTGGTTACAAATTCAGTCAAGCCTTCTACCGCGTCTTCTGTGCGAATTGCGTGCTTGATAAAATATTGTACTTGGATAGGAATTTCACCAAACGGTTATTCAACAGCCTTTCCAATATTTTCGAAAGAACTAATTGAAAGAGATATTATTGAAGAAGTTCACAGCTCTTCAAAGTGGGTCTCTCCAACAGTCCCTGTATTAAAAGATAATAAAGAGGTCCGTCTCTGTGTAGATATGAGACGAGCAAATATGGCTATCCTAAGAGAAAACCACCCATTACCAACTATGGACAAATTGCATAAAATGCAAAATTTTCAGCAACATTAAAGCTTAACATTAAAGATGCATTTCACCAGATTGAGATATATCCAGACTCCAGGTATATTACCACTGTTATTACCAGCAGAGGTCTATTTAGGTATAAGCGGTTAATGTTTGGAATTACATGTGCTCCCGAAATATTTTAGAAAACTTTAGAGCGTATATTACTAGGATGTGAGGGACAAATCAATTTCATAGATGCCATATTAGTTTATGGAAAGATGTAGAAGAGCATGATCGAAGATTAAAAAGTGTGTTAAAAACTTTACAGGAAAATAATGTGGTCCTAAAGAAAGACACATGTCAGTTTAAAGTAAGAAAAGTGCGGTTTCTGGGACATGTCCTAGAAACCGCACTTTTCTTACTTTAATAAATGGCTTGATACCTTCGTCTGATAGTTCATGAACTATCAGACGAAGGTATCAAGCCATTAGCAAAATACGTATCAACTATCCAAGAATTTCGATCTCCTACGAATATTAGGGAGCTTCAGAGTTTTTTAGGACTAATAAACTTCATTGGGAAATAGATACCAAATTTAGCAACTGTAACAGAGCCCCTAAAAGAATTATTAAGAAATAAGCAGGGGAAAGTATCAGAGTTAAAAGAATTATGGGGAATAAAGCAGGAAACCGCCTTTAACAAACTAAAATCTGCACTTTCTACAATTCCTACCCTAGGATATTACGACGTCATAGTAGTGCAAGCCCAGTAGGGCTAGGGGGCGTGTTGGTTCAAATAGACAGTAAAGGACCTGGAATCATTGCTTGTGGTCATAAAACGTTAACCAATTGCGAGACGATACTGCTAAACAGAAAAAGAGGCTTTGGCTCTTGTTTGGGCAGTAGAACATTTCAATATATTTCTGTACGGCAAGGAGTTTGAGTTAGTTACGGATCATAAACCACTTGAGATCATATTTGGACCTAAGTCCAAACCATGTGCTAGAATTGAGAGGTGGATATTACTTCTTCAAGCTTACAAGTTTTAAGGTAATTTACTAATCCGGGAAATACAACATCGCAGACTGTTTATCAAGACTGTGCAAATTGGAAAACTTCTCAATGGATAGAGCGGAATCTGACATACACCAAATTGTAGACGGTACAGGACCTGTAGCTGTTACATTGAAGGATATTATAGAGTATTCAAAAGAAGATCAAGAAATACTAAAGATGAGAGAAGGCTTGTACAATAATAAATGGAATGAAGAAGTAAGAAATTACAAAATTTTTCAAAACGAGCTATGTTTTTATGAGGGTCAAAATAGTAATCCCTAAGATTACTATTTAGATTATTTTTAACGTTACCGTAACTTAATTTTATGTAGAAAATAAAAGCGCGGATGCTTATTACAATTTTATTTAATACATCTACATTCTATTCTTTAAGCAGAATTTAATCTCATTTGTTAGAAGAACTAGTACCTACTTTATTATTAACGTATTTTGTTAAGTGAATTAATACTTGTGATTCCTGATCTTGTTTTTCTTTGTTTAAAATTATATGTAAATCTTTAGAGGGATACCTAAGCTATTTTTGTTAGTGATATAATGATAAAAAGTAATAAAATGTTTTATTTCTTTCATTTATCATGTCGCAGGGTTGTGATGTCGTAAAGGTTTAATGACTGAAGGTAGATGACAGCAGTGCGAACGCATCCATTGTTACTACATTAAATGACAAATCTGCTGTACAGCCAGTATCCACACGATCTAGCATGCTTGATGCACGACAGCTTTGACGTACGTCCGGGCTATTTATTATCCATCAGCACGACAGGAAAAATAGTGGGGAGGCTCGCTGCTGCTTTGCTGGATACAAAATGCATCCAGCGTATCCAGCAAGCAATTAATAATAATTATTGACCTACTCATTGTCGTTTTGCATCGTGCGTCGTGCATGACCTTGGCGGGACGTACAACAAGATGGAACGTGAATAAGGCGTTTTAGGTCGTCATAATTGAAAAGTTGGGTTTAAAAAAATCTTTCTGGTTTCTAGAGTATATATTTATACAAAAAAGTGGTGTTCTTATTTTTTTTTAATTCTCCTTTCTGCATTATCCGTAGTTTGGTATATTTCAAAGAACATCGGTCACGGCCCATACATGCTGTGACCTGGCTATAAAATATCGCGAACATGTGTATGGATTAATCCGTTACTCTAGGCGCAATCTCAATCCTAAATTGAAAATATATTATTCAAAAGCCGAGGATCATAGAACGTTACACTTATGTATTTCGTCATTTTTGAGGTTATGATGTAATAAGTCTGCAGCTATGACTACAACCTCAGCTAAAACCATTGATGTAAAAACTATACAGTAATATATACTTAACTATATAAGTTAATGGTTAAAATCACAAAAATGAATCACTAGCCTTTCTAATCTTTTCACCGTTATGTATCTATATCTAAGACACAGGTGCTTTGACTTTTGCTCACGCTTTGACAGCCCTCATGTCATAATACCACAGACTACATAGAGAATCTCTATTAGAGATACTCATAATACGTTCCGTTCTAAGTATTAGTACATTCTATATTTACTGTCAACATATCATTTGCAACTCATTTCGGAATAGTTAATCCATATCCCATCTACAATTGATGTTTTTGATAATACACTAAAAAAAATCTACAGTAAAAACTAGTATTTAAAAAAAGTAAACGCATAATGGTTGTGTTACTTTAGTGTTATGATGAGATGTGTACCACAAATAAAAACGGGACGGGTTTAGATGCGTTCAAAACCTATAAAAGTAATAAGGAAATTAGTTTTTTATTACAAAGCTATATTATTTTACCGGCTCCAACAAAATGAGCTGGACCGCGTAATTTAATATACACCTAAGTCACTATTTTCTGACGTATCAATCATTGGTGGTTGTTTCATATTTTGATCAGGTCGTATTTGACCGTTGTTCTTTAATGAATACAAAGTATAATTAAGGTTTCAGAAAGACAGAAAGAACCATAAAATTTTCCACTTTTCTAACAATTTAACTTCCCCGCTATTAGATCTGTCAAATATTTCACCTTATTTCAAAGTGGTGCCGCCCTGGTGGCAGAAAAAGTCGTGGGTCATTGCCATTTTTTTCTTATAATAAACCCCACAATAGTATTTTCTCCTGTATCGTGGAGGCAGTTTACATATCTACATACATTTCGTAAGGACAAACATCGAGACCCAGAGCAATTATTTGTAGGCCATACAAATACTTGTTCCGTGCGGGATTCGATGTATGACTGTGTGGCGCCGGGAAACTGTTCCGAGGCTTAGTACCATGTCACTCTTTAAGTATTCACTTTCATTTGTCTTTCTTCACTTTCATTAGTCTTTTTGGTCTTGACGTCCAGCCAGCCAGGTGGGATATACTGGACTCTGACGAAGCAAGTGGTAGTCGCACTTTAAACAGTCAAGCTCGTGCTTTTACCACTGACACAAGTGTGGGATCGTGTCGTGATCGTCACTGAAAATTACAGGCCTTCAGGCAGTGAGAATAATAACTTCACACGCCGAAAAAACGAAAAAGGAACAAACCGTTTAACGTGGTAGAGTCATGCTGCAGCTATATTAATTGTATAGTTGTAGCACGAATGGGTCAGCTCGACCGGGGAAGGACTACGCTCTCACACACAGATGTCTATAGGCCACAGCAACCACTTACCATCAGGTGGACTGTGTGCTTGCTTGTCACCCTTATCCTATAAAAAAATCAGTAACAGGTATCGACCAATTCGACGTAGATGCTGTTAGAAACCATGTGTTCTGCTATTTCACAAGGGGCGAATATCCTACTGCGGCGAAGTTGCAAGAGAGTTTAATAGATGTCGGGTTGTACAATGGCAGTATAGAGTCATTGAGAACCATTTTAAAAGGCATGGGTTTCCGATACAAAAAAAATGATAAACGCAAAATAATTATGGAGAGGCATGATAAAGCCGTGCAAAGAATAACATTTTTAAGAGCAATGAAAAACCAATTGGGACAACGTCATATTCGTTGATGAAACGTGGTTAAACGCCAACCACACTGTACCGCAGATATGGACAGATGACACTGCAACATCTTGCTCAAAGGTGCCCGTGGGAAAAGGTGGGAGCCTCATAATTTGCCATGCGGGATCCGGAGGAGGATTTGTCGAAAATTGTTTATTAGCCTTCCAATCAAAGAGTACAAGTAAATGATTACCAACTCTAAAGAATCGATATCGATTTTTCTTAAGAATCGAATATTGTACGTACCGATTTTTTGGTTTTGATACAACAACATTTTCCACCATTTCGTTTTTAACCCTTGAGTTTCATGTAGTAAATGAATCTCACATTGACAATTCAAATCTTCATATTTCCTACACTGCACTAAAGTGCCTTGATCTTCCTTCCGTGTCTTCAATCTTGTAGTGTCGCGAACAACTCGGAGTCATGAGGACGCACCCGCGCTGCTCTTTTATGTTGAGTAATTACGCTGAGTGAGTCCCCTTGACTCATACTAGTAAATTGTGGTAGAGTTTTTATTATTTGTTGAGATTATCAATTGTTTAAATTTTGTCGTTATTATTACTTTTACATTGTGTTCTTAATTTTTTTCTGTTGTAGAATTGTAAAATTGCGAATATCCGACGGTCTATAAATATCAATGACGAGGGAGCACACTCTGTTTTGCATCCTGGCTTCAGCAAAATGATAGAATTGGCATTAACAGTGAGTCAGATGTTACTCACTCAGGCAATACGATACCCATACTATCAAATGATTACCAGACCGTACATGACTCGGACAAAGACAACGGTGAGTACATTGTCAGTGATCACAACACTAATTGTGAGTTCTCTGAGTCATCATCAAGTGAGAACGACTTCATACCACTATCTGATAGCTTTGCAGATTACGGAATGATAATTCTGTTCAGGAAAATATAACTGATATGAGTGATGATGCCCAATCTGTATCCTTACAAGCTCACAACCAAAACTATTTCTACAGAAAAAATCGATTCAAGTGGCCAAGTTTAGCTCCAGCTCGAAACGTTCGTATTGCGTGTTCCTAGTGTCGAATCATCAGTTGAAAAACTTTTAAGTCCTATTAATACATTGAAGCTAAAGTTTGATCATTGAATGCTAAACATCGTTTTAGCCAGGAAAAATAAAAACTCGAGCATTTTTACACTAAATATCCATTTAAGAAATTTAAATCATAATTCATAGCCATTAAAATTCCATTTACTCCGCTATTTTTCAAATCCAACCGAGAAATGTTTTACCGTTATTTGCAACAGAAGGGATTGGGCGAGAAATATTTAGAGCATCTATGTCCAAAAACAGATTTCATGCATTGCTTTTAGCGTTTCACTTCGCTTTGATTCAGCTTGCCACATTTCAAAAATGTTGCAACTGTTTGTGGAAAACAGTCAAAACACCTATTCAATGGGTTGTAAAGCAACTACAAAGCAACCGTTGATAAAACACTCAAAGAAATTAGACAATGATCTAAATTCAAAATGTACAACCTGAATAAGTCATGGTTAATTATAAGTATGGTTTGAAGATGTGGATTTTAAAAACTTTTACATTTACAAGACCTATTTATACACCGGAAAAAGATCCAATGTATTTGGTTTGATTGACGAGGAAACGAAGAAATCCCTACCAATGCAAGCTACACTTCGGTTATGTAAGCGTATTTACAATACTAACACAATAAAAGTTACAATAAATAACTTTATGTAGTCTTATATAATGAAATCAACAAAGGAATATGTCATCTAGTTAGGCTATATGGCTTGAAAGTTCTGCCCCCGGGAAGTGCTTTCAATAAAGCAAAGCGGCTCCGGTCGCGTTACGAACGGAGATCCCGGGAACCCTCGTATACGCTGATGTTGACCACCGTGGCGTTTTAGCCGGCAGAAGTCCGGTATAACCCTATAGTTGCCTCCGAAGCAAAAGCTATCCATGATGATTTCCCCAAATAAAAAAGGCAGCCTAAATATCTTCCGCTACCTATCCTTGGAGCCTGTGCAGTCAATAGTCTTATATTTGACATATTGTTTAAAATTTGGCAATTTGTTCTCTAAAAAGCTTGGCGTGCTCAGTAGAACGGGATTCATGCCAATACACAGCTTGCAACTTTTTTCTCATCTCTGGCCCGGGGTACCACAGTACAAGGTCCTTCTACTTAATCGCTTTCAGCGAAGAGTGGTTTGTACCGTCTACGATAGACTTCTTTCATCGGAATGGGCATTTTCTATAACAGTTAAAAGGCTGGCAACGAACCTGCGATTCCTCTGGTGTTACAGCTGTTCGTCACTTACCACCAGGTGAGCCATGCATGCTCGTTGGCTTCTTGTTCTTTTAAAACAGATGGATGGATGGGACTTCCATTTGGATCGGTGCTCTGACGGAAATAACCATTGCTTTTTTGAGAAGACCTCAGAGGCGATGGCCGTGGGTTTTATGGGGATACCATACCATCTCCTATGAGACGGCGAGTGTATTGGTGGGGTCTCCTCCTTGGGACTTGTAGGGAGTATTCCTTGCATACATGTTGCCTTCGCAATTTCAGTTACAAGGATGTCATCCCCTTCTCAGAAATTAGGAGAAATACGGAAGTTTCACGCTCGGCAGTTTATACTTGAAAAGTGAAAAGAGTGATTCACCCACCCGTGAGCAGAAAGCAGAACTGTCGTCTGTCGAGTCTGTCCTGTCAGATTGGATGAACAGGCGGCACAGGTTATTGATCTTACGGCTGATGCTTCTGGGCATGGGTGCTTAGGTGTGCCACATGAGTGCCACAATCATGGCAGCGCAGCGGTGAGAACACGTCACAGCATACCCTAGAGATTACCCGGCTTAGGCTAAGTTGTGTCTTGACTTTGTGGCTGTAGTGGGTGACGATTTATCATACCCAGACTTGAATAACAGAGACTTAACATCCTCTTTTCAAACCCCCATAATTAAGGCTTAGGCGGCGGATACGGCGGTTGTCCGTTGCCTTATACGTAAGGCCTCGAGGTCGCGTGTACGGTATTCTTGCGTGCCTACATATGAGTAAGTTGTGGACAACTCCATCATCACTCAATCAACGAGTAAAAGACTGCTCACTACCGCCGCCACCGCCGTAAAGGTTGCAGTAGAGTGCGAAGTTGTTCCCGTACCCCGGAAATCAGCAAAGCGAAGCTGAATATTTATTGTAAATTAGAAATAAATTCTGTATTTTAATAAGATCAAGCTTCTGTTTACTCATTTCTCATTATTTTCTTATGTCTTATTATTTTCTCATTTTACAATTTTCGCTAAAATGGATTGATATTTCAATTTAAATGAAATATAGTCCGGGTAAAACCCGGACGAACATTTTATGAACCCCTGCCGAACGGTCCCCTGACGCCCTCAAAACCGGGACTTATGCGGGTGGCAGACCTAATCTTATTAAATATCTTATAAATTAAATAAACTTTTCTTTGGCAGTTGCCTTCTTTGGACCATAGTCGCCGTGATTGAATTTTAGGTTGCCATTAATGGACTTAGATCAATCTGTACTAGCAGTATTATCATTAAAAGTATTATGATAAATTAACATTTTAAATACTATAAATGTGAGAGGTCTGGTACTGTGATCGCCAGATCGCTTGCCAAGCGTGGCGATTAAGGATTTGCCTTTCTAAAACGGAGAGCCCAGATATGGAATTTACGGTCTGATGAAGAAGAAAACAAAAGTTTTGAATATAATTTATAATTTGATTTGAAATACTATGCAAAAAGTTAAAATACTTTCTATTGCAATAGGTAAGAACTTCATTTTTTTAACCAAAAAATTGTATGAAAAATATGAAGGACTTTACTAGGTTGCATCTATTGATTGTAGATATATTTAATTTACTTCTTATGCAAGCGTTTAAAGTTCAGTAAACCTTTCGTGTCGATAAATTCTTGGGAAACTTATCTGTCGGTACTTAAAAAAACATCAAGGGCACAAATTTGGCGTTATGAGTTCCTGACGACCTTTTCCTTGAATGGATATTCTCGTGTTTCGTCCGGGACTGATACTTTAAGAGTTCTTATATTGTTATACTGCCCTTTTGCAATGGACACACAATTTTGTTATTTCACTAAAAGAAGAACATACAAAAGTTATACTGAACTCAACGTAAAATTAGATGCTAGGAATCTGGTAATATTTTTTTATGAGTGTATGCTTTTGGCTTTAAATGAAATCCCACAAAAAAACAGAAATGTGTAAGGGAGCTAAGTTTAGTACTAGCAGATGACGTTGGGGTTGAACGGGCGCCAAGCTCCATAGCAGTTGCTAAAATCATAAGACCTACAAGAATGTACAAGATTTTTGGAACTACTTAGGAACTTGGTGCAACTGAAACTTACCTATACATGTAATTAGGTATTTACTGTCGTATCGCATAAAGCTTAAGTGGCTTACCATTCGTCATCGTAGCTTCAGAATTTTATTTCTCCTTTATTATTTCTTATTTAACCCGAATAATCCATCCTATCTTTAAAATAAGTTCCATTTTGACATCCAGCAAATTTATGTCTTAAAATCAGTAATGGTAAGGATGGCTCCTTCAAGTCATCCTTTACCATTCAGGAGGTATCGAGCATAGAGCCCATGAGGTTAGGAAAAACATGTCGGTCTTTGATTCCGACCATGTTTCGGCTGCGGAAGGTAGGAAGGTAGGCTCGGAGGCGAATGGAAGGGGTGGCGGGACAATGGCAAAAGCAAAACGTTGGCCGTTAAAGGCTAAGGTTCAGCCCGGAGAGCGAACAACGCTCCGTGTGGAAATATGGAGCTATTTTATATACCGGAGTACTTCGGAAAGCACGAGAGCGTGGCTATATATAGCCTTCGGCTCGTTTTGCGCGACGGCAGTACTGCCACACTATGTTGTATAAGAAAATATTAATCCCATATTTTGCAAATCTATGGCGCGGGAAGCCTCCTACACACATCCGCAGTCCCACCGCCACCAGCCCACACCGCCAGCTCGGTATTAGCTATGAGTGGTGAAATGCAATACAAATACTCATCTTTCCTCGCAACTCCAGTTTGGTTGCGATGGGATGATCATGCCAATGCCTCGTAAAATAACTCAGCATTTGTCTTATTATACGTCCTACGAAATTTATGAAATTATAGTAAGTTCCATCCATCCATCCATTACAGCCCATAAAACTCCACTGCTGAACATATCCTCCCATAGATTGCCTCTTAGGAGGGATTTTGCTATAGTTGCCACGCTTGGCAGCTGGGTTGGCAACCGCAGTGTTTTATAATTTTGAGTTTTTATCAGGAAGATGCTGTTGCCCATCTTCTGTTTCAGATTCCCCCTATCGCCACTTACGACACCCACGGGACGATATGGGGCGGTAAATTTAGCAATGTTAAAAGCATTGTTAATTCAATATGTGTGTGATATAAATTTTTGTTCGCGTTGTTATAAAAACCGTGACTCTTTTTATTAAATTTTAGCAATAAAGTCTAACATATATTTGTAACATCTGGGAGCGCTATGCATGACGCTTTCTTGTATAGAAATATCTACCAAATAGCTTTCGTTGGAAATGAGATCGTGCTAAAAATGTGCAATAGAATGGGGGATAAACACACAAAAAAAATTGTAGGAAGTATGAATTGAGCTTAATTGTGGACGTACTATATATTTTTAATGTATATGAAATTCTCTACTTTGTCTTCGTGAACCCGTCGAGATGACACACCATCAGGTACTAAAAGACAAAGCTGACCACAAATCAATATTTGAGTCTATTTGTTTTGTAAAAAAAATCTTTTATCAAAACATAGAGAAAAATTCCATTTGGTTTTGGAATATACGTCACCTTTTTTATTGTCCCACTCCCCAAATTCTGACATCCTAGACCTGGGTTCCTGTCCCTACGGGCCATAGGTTTAGTAGTAGCTTAATGGCACGAATATGTTGTGCTTATTTTATTTTATACTAGCGACTTCGCCTGGGTATGATCTATTAATGTGGCTTAGAGATTTAGTTTAATGAAATATTTAAGCGTGGTAATAGAGACCTTGTATATTATCTGGGACTTTGATGTTATCGCCATCGGCCCCATTAATGAATTACTGACTCTGTGCAGCTGAGAAACTGTTATAACTAGTTTGTGTTTTGCTGGTCTTTGGGAGAGTGAAGTTTTTTATATTCGTGTGTTAATATCATGTGTATTATTATAATTACACCTTGCTCTGTTACACGATAAATAAATTATTTATTAAAATTGGCTGCATAAAACACCTTTTTTAATGATTTTTACGTGGTAGAGCCATGCTGCAGCTATATTATTCAGGGGAAGGACCACGACGGATTCAACTCGACTGGGCAGCGTTCGGGAGATTAAGACACATCTTCTCGTTAGGTATACCTCAAAACTTGAAAACAAGATTGTACAACCAGTGTGTGTTGCTAGTGATGACTTATGGATCTGAGACCTGGTACTTCACTGCTGGCTGTATGAGGAAGCTCAAGGTCGCTCAGCGAGCTATGGAGAGGGTTATGCACGAGGTTTCTCTGTGTGATTAACTTAGAAATGAGGATATCCGCAGTAGAAGCAGAGTAACTGTTATGCCCGTTGATATCAACAGCACCGAGGAAGCTACCTCTTTATTCACACCGGACGTTGTAGAAAAAGTGGTTCAAACAATGAATAGGGGTAAAGCCCCAGGTTTTGGTGGACTGAGTTTAGAAATTATTTTATTTGCAGGTTTGAACATTTATAGTATTTTAGCAGAATTATTTACCTTTTGTGTCAATTCTGGATATTTGCCGAAAATGCTCATGCGAACGGTGGTGGTCCCAATCCCTAAAAATAAATCCGGTGACCTTTCTAGTCTTAAAAACTACCGGCCGATTTCTTTAGGGACCATTATAGGTAAAATTTTGGAACAGCATTTTTAGATTAAGCTTTTAAGGCCATTTTACACCCGAGTATAAGCCACTACATTAGGATTGACGACGCGCAGTTTGATTTTCGTCCCGGACTTTCAACAGATTCTGCAATATTCAGTCTTAAATCCACAGTTAACTACTACATAAACAGAGGTACATCTGTGTATGCTTGCTTTTTAGACCTTAGTCGTGCCTTTGATCTAGTTAACTATTAGCGATTATGGCAAAAACTAATATCATCAAATGTACCCAGAAATACTGTGGATCTGTTGAGATACTGGTACGGAAACCAGACAAACTTTGTGAAATGGGGCGACGCCATCTCTAATGATTATTTATTAGAGTGTGGCGTACGTCAAGGTGGGCTTACCTCTCCGGACCCCTTTAGCTTATACGTAAACGATCGGATTGAGGAACTTAGAAGTACAAAAATTGGTTGTCACATAGGTACAATTTGTCTGAATAATCTCAGCTATGCTGACGACATGGTGCTACTGAGTCCCTCAATCAGGGGACTTAGAAGGTTATTAGCCATATGCGAGCATTATGCGCGGGATCATGGCCTGAAGTATAATGTTAACAAAACGCAGATGATGGTGTTCCGCTCGGGCAGAGGCCCGGAGAGGATTCCGTTAGTATTTCTGGACGGTGAAGCTATTGCAAGAGTGGATCTATTCAGGTATCTGGGACATATCCTGACTGAGGATTTGCGTGATAACCTCGATGTAGAACGTGAAAGGAGGGCTCTGGCTGTTCGGTGTAATATTACTATACTGTTTAGAGCATATTGTCAATGCTTCTATACTTGTCAGCTTTGGTTGGACAGCACCAAAAATGCACGTAGCAGCATTAGAGTGCAGTATAATAATGCATACCGCATTCTGATGAAACTGCCTAAATACTGCAGTGCGTCGAGCATGTTTGCCGACGCCGGGGTGCCTGATTACTTCGCCGTTATTATATCTCGGGTAGCAGCTTTTTGGTCCCGCATCCGTGATTCCAAGAACGAGATCCTCAGGGTGTGCTACGAGTGCCCACAGAATCCCATACTAAAATATTGGCGTGCCGTGCATCGCGACAATAACTGTAAATAGATAGTACGAACCCCCTTTTGGGGGCAATTTTAGTATTAACTTATGATTTCAGTTGAATTGTCTTTTATTTATTTTATTTATTTATTGTATCCTTATAATTATATTTTCATTTTGTTTTTAACATTTAGTGATATTTGAAATGGGCGTAAAAAAACCTGAAATAAATGACTATTATTTTGGGGTATTTATATAGTATTCTCATCTGGTTGGGCTGAATAAATATTTTAAAGGAAATAATAAATAAACATAAATATATATTTAATATACTAAAATAAATAAATAAATAATACATAAATAAATAAAACCCAACCAGATGGAAACCTCGGCAGGGAGACCAAACGGCCGAGGTTAGGAAAGGAGAGAAACCGGCGGACGATGCGGGCGGTATCGAGGATCACAGCCTTCTGCATTTGAGCTTGAGCGGTCCGTCACGGAGTCCCAGTCACCTCAGATGACCCGAGAGGCTGACTGGGATTAACCCGTTCGCAGAGACGACTACAGGTATAATTTCGGTCGGCAGTCCACCCCATGTCGGTCACCTCGTGAGCCAGGTCCAGATATTTTGTTCGCTTATCTGTTTCGGCTTTCACGAGGTTCTCGTCATACGGAATGGTGATGTCGACCAAAATATCCTGATTGTGCCCGGTCCATCAGCACAATATCAGGCTTATTCGCAAGAATAGTCCTGTCTGTGATGATGGCCGGTCCCAGTAGAGCCTGGCGCGGTCATTTTCGAGTACGGCTTCCGGCAAGTACTTGTAATACGGCAATTTCCGGTCCACGAGACCGTATTTCAGAGCGAGCTCCTGGTGCAGAATTCTGGCTACTAAGTTGTGCCTGTGCAAGTACTCAAAGTTAGAAAGCCGAACAACCGGAGATGACATGCCCAGTGACTCACCGGGATGGCGACAAGCTCGACAGATGTCGACGGTGCCATCCTTAGGATGTATCTCCGATAGTTGTTGGTCTTAATAACCTGATCCTGTATCGCACAGACAAAACCCGCGGTTTCCAAAGAGGTCACCAAAACGTAGCCAGTGGAGGAGGCAACAGTGTCTACGAAAGGCACATGTAGAGCCTTGTAGAACCTCCCGTGGAGCTCCTTCTCCTTCCATACGGTCTCCCGGTCGGAAATGCTCTGTACTGCCGGGTCTTGCCATTGCTCGTTGGCCAAGGATAGAGGGTAAGTCCTTTATCACAAGAAATGACGCCCCTATAGAATGGATCATCCGATCTCGTCAGAGTAATTACGGAGGCTGCACACTTCGCGATTATGCATGGTAAGCGCTTAAAAGCCACGCCCACCATGTTTCCGCGGCAAGTATAGCCTCATAATCGACGATCTCGGGTGATGCATCCTATGGGACGTCATAGTAGTGCGGACTTTTCTATCCAGGGCGTTAAGTTCAGTTTGAGTCCACCTAAGTATGCCAAAGGTATATGAGAACAGGCATGACCCAACCGTTATATGTGTGTCTTATTCACCGGACAAAAGGCTGTTAAGCACTTTGGTCAAGCGCATAAAACATATCGCAAACTGACTGCTTCATACCCGCCTCATCGATACCGATGTTCTGTGACATACCCAGGTATCGGTATGTTTCAGCCTCAGAAAGGGTCCTTATGTTGATGGGCATAGATAAGTCTATGCCTCAGAGTTAGCCACCCTTCCTTTCAATATGGAGGACCGCACACTTATCCGTCCCCAGCTCCATTCTAATAGAATTACTAAAATCACAAGTGATGTTTAGTAATTCCATAAGATGGGAGCGACTGGAGGCGAATAATTTGAGATCATCCATATAGAAAAGGTGGGTCACTTTTGTACCTCCTTTCCGAAGCTGAAATCCCTCCGGAGTCCTCCAGTAAGGTACTGAGAGGGTTCAGGGAGAGGCAAAACCAGATTGGACTCAAACAATCGCCCTGGAAGATACCCCTTCTTATCCTTATGTGGTTCTCCGCAGCCGTCATCCGCTCGCCTAGATGACAAAGGATCGTACTCCACTGCCCCATACACTGTCCGAGGAAGTCTCGAACTGTACAGTCAACCTTGTACAGCTCGAGGACCCTCTTAAGCCATGTATGAGGCACCGAGTCGAATGCCTTTTTGTAGTCTATCCAGGCGGCGGAGAGGTTCCGACGGTTACGTTTAACCACCTTGCCAATGACCGCGTCAATGAGGAGTGGTTCCTTGGTTCCACGACCACCGCCCCGACATCCATTTTGAGCGCGCGACATCACCTGATTTGCGTTCAGGTGACGAGTGATTCTCGCGCTCAAAATGGATGTTAGTGTCTTGTATATGGTAGGTAGACAGGTTATGGGGCGGCATTTGCTCGGGTCTGTGGAATCCCGGTCTTTAGGAACCAAATGAGTGATCCCAGTAGTGAAGAGGCTCGGGAGTGACTTTCGGTCGAGAGCCTCTTGAAACTGTCGGGCGAGCACAGCGTGACACACCACGAACCCCTTCAGCCAGTAGTGATGCAGTCCGTCGAGTCCCGGACTTTTCCAGTTCGAGGCCCTACGGACCGCCTCAGCTACGTCATCCGGCGTTATGATGACGGGGTCCATGGGCGTAACACTCGCACACTGACTCGCCACAACTTCCGTCCAAGGACCCTCGCTGTGGTTTACGGGCTCTGACCACAGGCCGCGCCAGAATGCGATAGTGTCGGCCTGATTCGGTGCTGAGCCCGTTCCACGTACCATCGGCCGCTCCAATGATTCATAGAGCCTCTTCTGATCACTCTGGAAGAGACGATTCTGGTTGAACCGTGTCGACCTCTCGGTATATCGCCGAATCCGCTTCCCCCAAGCAGCGATTCTCTGCTTCAGGTCGTCTATGCGCTCCGTCAGTTTTTGCGTTATATCCGGCTGAGACAAACTGATATTTGTCCCAGCAAACGCCATCCTGACGGTGCGCACAATTCTCGGCCTATTATTGCCCGACCTGAAGCATATCAGTCTGCCGATGAGGGCCCTTGCCTTTGCGATACGGTCCTCAATCCTTCTTCGCCAGGCCGGAATAGCGCTACTTTGCCCAGTAGCACGTCCAGACGTGGGAAGTTTGGCACCAACAATACGGCAAACTGCCAATGCGGCGCCAAAGAGTATTGAGTCCGTATCGCAAAGGTCCCGGCTGGTTTGCAAAAAGGTTGCCAGCAATGGGTTCAGGGCCGTCACAACATCCCGATTCCGCTTGCTTAGGGTTATGCGTGGGAGTCGCGGTCGATTTTCGAGAGGCGTACAGCGCGTTTCCACAATCGCCTCCTCCAATTTACTCCTCATCTGCTCTAGTTCTTGGGTGACCATTCCATCATCGCCTGAATCAACCAAAGCGGGAAGATCCATGGCGGCTTCCACATATGGCTGCTGGTCTATGGCCTTAGGAGCCGCATCCCCAGCTATAGCTGGTTCATTCGATGAGGGAATAGCCTCACGCCGTAGTCGTTCGAGTTCGGCATCATCAAATATTTTCGAGCGTATGATGTACCGAACTCGGTCTGCCAGTTTTGCTCTGTGACGGGAACAGACGGCTCCAGCTCAGCAAAAGCGGTGCATACGAGCCCGATACGCTGTTCCTCCAGTTTCTTCCCTTTCGCCCTATAGTACGCCCGCAATGCGTTTATGTTCATATATTTTGTCCAACGCATGCGGCGTACTCCACCAGCGGCGGGTGCCGCTTGCCGAGTCCGAGAGGACCCTGCCGACACCAAGCCATCTGGTGGGGATGATGGATGCGAGGGACTGCTAGGTGGTCGTGCAGTACCTCGCGCTCGGCTGGCGGCCCGCATGCTGTCGCGTTCAGCGCCAGCTCCAGACGCGCCCCGGCGACCCCAGGCAGCGGCCCTATGCGCTTTCTATTCTTGAAAAAATATAAAGCGCATAGGGCCGCTTGCTATGCGCTTTATATTTTTTCAAGCTGCTGAAATGACTATTATTATTATTATTATTAACCGAAATAGACCAATGAGCCGGCTATATAGCTCGAAGAACCAACAACCGATGGGGAAGAAATTTTTTCGAGTGGCAGCCTCGTACCGGTAGGCGAAGTGTAGAGTGGCCCCTTCACTAGATGGAGTAACGATCTGGTAATACATGCAGGAAGTCGATGGATGCAGGTGGCTCAAGACCGTAATTTGTGCAAGGGAAGGCCTATTTTCAACAGTGGACTTGTGAAGGGCTGTAATGATGATGATGAATATTAATTATGTAAAAATATGGAACAATAATAAAACATAGATAAACTCGGTGGGTCCTGGAAAACCAGCGCTAGTTTCAGGAGCGGTGCTTAAAGTTTTTAAAAACTACAATTGTTATACGTCTCGAGAAAGTTTTTTTTTTATATAGGAGAGGGGGCAAACCAGCATGCGGCTCACCTGATGGTAAGTGACTACCGCTGCCCATGAGCAACACTAGGGAAATCGCAGATGCGTTGCTGGCCTTTTAAAAAGGAGTAGGCTCTTTTCTTGAAGGTCCCTAAGTCGTATCGGTCCGGAAAAATCGCTGATGGTAATCGATTCCACAAGGAAGTTGTGCGAGGAAGAAAACATCTTCTAAATTGCACAGTGGTGGACCGCCAATCACCCAGATGGTATGGATGGTATCGCGAGTTTTGTCGCGATGTGCGATGATGAAATTGAGTGGCTGGAATTAGTCCGAACAATTCCTCAGAGCACTCCCCGTGGTAGATGCGATAAAATACGCAAAGAGATGCAACATCTCTTCGCAGCGCCAGTGAATCGAGCCGATCGGAAATGACTCGGTCGTCGACGATTCGAGCCGCTCTGCGCAGGATGCGGTCAAGTGGAAGGAGCTGGCACTGGGCAGCCCCAGCTCAGAGATGGTAACAGTATTCCATGTGAGGCCGAACCTGCGCCTTGTAATCTTGCAGGCGGTGTGCAGGCATGAAATACTGTCCCGCTCTGCTGAGCACGCCAAGCTTTTTAGAGGCCAATTTGGCCTTCTCTTCCAAGTGACCACGAAACTGCACGTCACTCGATATGTCGATGCCGAAGATTCCGATACTGGCTGAGGCAACAAGGGGAATGCATTGAAACTGAGGAGATACGACAAAGGGGTTATTTTTAGCGGTAAACGCGCAAACTTGTGTCTTCTGAGGATTAAACTGGACTAGATTTAGTCGCCCTCAATCCGAGACTTTGTTCAGCAAAGACACGATTTCAGACACAAGCTTGTTCCGGTACTCGGCGACGTTTTCCCGAGAAATATTGGCACGGCCGGTGTATAGAGCATCACCAGAGCTGTCAACCATATAGCAATGAATGTTACGGGTTTGCAACATATAATTGATATGCAGAATAAACAGCGTTGGTGATAGCACGCAGCCTTGTGGAACACCAGTGTTAATAGGCTTGTAATCGGAGCATGCACCGTCTACTACGACCTTGATGCTCCGATCAGCCAGAAACTGGTGATCCAATTGCACAATTTCTCGGGAAGCCCATAGGAAGGAAGCTTCGAAAGAAGCGCTTTGTGCCAAACCCAATCGAAGGCCTTCGCTGTGTCCAAACGAACGGCCAACGCCTCCCCCCTGAACTCGATCGCCTGCGCCCATCTATGTGTTAGGTAAACAAGAAGATCACCAGCTGAGCGACCCCGACGGAAACCGTACTGGCGGTCACTAATCAGCTGGTGCTCCTCAACGTACTGCATGAGCTGGCAGTTAATAATGGACTTCATTGTTTTCGAGAACAAGGAGGTGATGGCGATAGGCCTGTGGTTGGACGGATCAGAGCGGTTACCTTTTTTAGGGATCGGGTGCACGAAAGCTGTCTTCCATGAATTCGGGACAACGCCTAGGGAGTAGGAGTACCGGAAAAGACACGTTAGAACTGGTGCCAACTCTGGAGCGCACGTCCTCAGCATAATTGGCGGGATTCCGTCGGGCCCACTCGACTTGTGTATGTCCAGGGAGAGGAGTGCTTTGCGTACTGAGCACTGTGTGAATCGCACATCAGGCATAGAGCACTCACACTGCGGGATGGTCGGCGATGTGTTCCTCCCGTTATCGAGAGTCGAGTTGGACGCAAAAAGGAAGCCTAAAAGGTCGGATTTCTCTTTTGCGGCGTAGGCCAGTGAGTGATCCTCCCTGTGCAGAGATGGTAGTGATGGCTTACAGAAGTTCCCTTGAACAGCCTTGGCGAGAGACCAGAATTCACGTGTTCCCGAAGGGAGGCGAACTAATTTCTCGCCAATTCTGCCAATGTGCTCATACTTTGCCTTGGTAATAACTCTTTTGAAGGACCTGGAGGCGAAGTTATACTTCTTTTAAAGCGTGCTGGTGTTTACATCCCGAGCCGCCGAAGGCTCAGTCCAGGCTTGATAACACTCCTGTTTACTGCGTAATGCAGTCTTACAGGAGCGACCAAATCAAGGTTGAGATCTGCCTCCGATGGGTACCACAGATGATGGAATAAATAGTTCCATTCCCTGTAGCACCACATCAGTTATTCATATATTATATAGAACAGTCATTAGTTTATTAATATTATCTTATTTCATAATTAAAGTATGACAACACCCTACATTTGGGTTATGTTGCAGTCGGATAAGATATTCCAGCATGTACTTAACGTAGTTATTAAAAATATGTACTTTGAAAACATACAAACATAACTTCTTAAGCCTGTGTTTTATCTACTTCTGCCACCAAACAGCCGGAGTTTGATTACAGATTACAGCGTCAATTATTTGTTGAATGAATTTTTAGCACTAGATAAGTGAGTGGCGAACAATAATGAATTGACGCCAGTACTAAAAAGTACGCTATGACCAGTATCCATCGCTTTGCAGTCATGTTCAATGAGTGAAAATGTGAGTAGAGCGGGAGTGGTCGCACTTGTGCAAATTTCCCATCGCTGGACCACTGCTAAACATCAATTACAAGAGTTATCATGAATGGGGCTTTGGTAACTGATAATAAATAATGATAATTCTATATAGAAGTTTAGAAGTAACATAGTAAAAAAACTTCCATCACTTTCATACCAAAACTTAAGCTTATTTGCAATGAATTTGATAATAATTTTACTTCTAAAACATTCTTATTTAACAGTCGCAAGGCATTCCATGAATGGGCGACATTGGGAGTCCATAAGAGCAGACAAAGTTTATATGAAATTTACCATGAAAGTTCATATAATCCTAGCGTCGAATTTAGGGAATATATGATATGGAGTATAATTAATAGTGAAACTGGTAAGGTCAAGTCTCGCAATTAAAACTACCAATTATGTTTTAACAACAAATTAACTATATCAAATCGGATGTTGCAATGGTTTTTGAGAAATATTTTACTGATATTCTGATCTTAAACACAGAACTTAAACAGAACTCTTCTCCTGCCGTCGCCGAATCATTACTTAAACAAAATGTAAATGCCTGTACAAAGAATTTTATATTTCATAAAGTATCATCATAGATAATTGTAAAATATTTGTGGGGGATTTCCGTTAATGTTTTTGCGTCTATAATAGATGCCATCGCACCTCAACTAGCTATTATTTTTAATACTAGTATCGAATCTGGTGTGTTTTCTGATTTAATGAAACATAGTAAAGTAATAATACCTTTTTTTAAATCTGGTAGTACATTGAACCCCGCCAATTTTAGACCTATTTCTGTACTGCCAACACTTTGTAAAATTTTTGAAAAAGATATTCTTGATTAAATGTAAAAAAATAATGTAAATTTTTTACTTCATAAAAATCAATTCGGTTTCGCAAAGGGTCGCTCAACAACTAATGCTGGTGTTGAGCTGATTAAATACATCTTCAATGCATGGGAGAATTCACAGGATGCTTTGGGTATATTCTGTGACCTATCCAAATCCTTTGATTGCGTTCACCAAAGTAATAAGAAGTGATGCTCTTAAATTTATTATTTCATAATTAAGTAACAGAATGCAAAAATTTTTCATTAATAGTATAAGTTCTTTTGGGTCGATAGTACAAATGGGCGCACCTCAGGGCTTAATTCTCAGCCCCTCTCTGTTTTTTGTATATCTTAATGACTTACCTTACATAGTAGGAGATAACCATGATATAGTATTATTTACTGATGATACTTCATTAATTTTCAAATAAAAACGACATTTCAAAAATAAAACGACGTAAATAATGCTATTTCTAAATTATTAAATTGGTTTAATATTAATAATTTGTATTTAAATGGCACTAAAACTAAATGTATGAAATTCATAACTCTAACTCCAAATGTCAAACATCTAAATACTAATGTAATTTTAAACGGAGAGGAGCTGATTCTTGTCCATACCACAATTTTCCTTGGAATCACACTAGACACGAAGCTTCAATAGGGCCCCCATATATCAAAACTAGTAAGCAGACTTAGTTCTGCAGCATATGCTGTAAAAAAGATTAGAAATCTTACCAGTGTTGAAACAGCTAGACTAGTTTACTTTAGCTATTTCCATAGCATAATATCGTATTATGGTATTTTGCTGTGCCGTCACGCGATTGACCCTGAAGTTATATTTGTTTTACAGAAGAGGGACATATGAGCATTCTATGATTTAAAACCTAAAGAGTCGCTAAGACAATATTATAAGGAAATTAATATATTAACTATGGCCTCTCCAAACATTTACGAAAACGTAATGTATGTACACAAAAATAAGATTAGTTTTAAAAAAATAAGTGATATTCATTCTGTAAATACTAGGAACAGGCACAAACTTCTTGGGGTGATTTATACGCTTTTAATAATCTCAAAAAATACACAAAATTTGACCCGTTAAAGTTCAAAAACTTTATTATAGAAAGTTTGTATAAAAAGGGGTTATTATAATGTGAGGAATTTGTGGATGATGATAATCCCCGGGAATGAAGTGATCGCTACCAAGCTATTTCTAATTTGTTTTGTGTTATTTATTGTGTAACATACATGATTGTTAGCTTTTTTGTTTTTTTTTAAAGTCCCGCTAGGTTTCTTGCTGGTTCTTACCAGGACAGAGGTTTTTTTTTTATTTTAAACCAGTGGTAAATTAAACAAAAGAGTGAATGAATTTAATTAATTGATAAAAAAGTTTCTATTTCTATCGATTAGAAAATATAGAACCCCAAATCCCACAGATTGGTACTGGCAGCATTACCCGCCTCACCGGCGTAATTTGTAACACTTTAAGTTTTCATTTTATTCTTATAAAAAAACGTTATCCGGTAGTGGATTTTGAGAGGCTTATTTACATCAATAGAAGAAAAAAGATCGGATGACGTAAATAAGTCGCTGCTTTTTCTTCTATTGATATAATATAACATATTTCTTTTCAAGTACATATGAAAAAGTGACGAAATAAGATAAATAGACCAACAAACTTACCTGAGGTTCACATAGTGTATATTTTCTTTGCCTGAGGGCTAATATCTGAAATAAGAGGCGTAGTACTTTTTGTGTTGTGAAAATTAAATATCTTATTACACAAGTACTTGTTTAGAATCAAATTACCTCCATTTCATTATTGTTATGGGTAATACTAACAATGTGGTGTAGTATATAATTATTATCCAGACGCCAACAGGCTAAACAATCTTCTCATCTATATATATAGTTACATTAAAAAATAACTGAATACTTATATGTATATGAATGAAAAATGCTTATCATTGATTGGAGCGGGGTCTCCTGTTATAAGTATTTTAATACTTAAAAGGAGTTCTCTACACTCCTATTATTTGTATTGTAAACCTACGGTTACTGAATAAACATTTTTTTTTATTATTTTTTGAATTTGTATCCGGATACAGGCGAACACATTTTGTACAATAATCAATGTTACCTGCATAATTTTGAGAAATATTTTGTGATTGGGTGCGTGTGTTTGTGCGTCTACGATTACGTACGATTATGCATCGCAAGTTAGTGAATGTTTATCGTATATTATAAATTGAGAACAAATTAAATAAAAAGATTATTAAAAAATACTAAAAACAACCGAGAGTGTCGTGGAACACTCGGTTGGAACGAAGTTCCTTTTAAACGTATTATATCACTGATTAACAATTACAAATAAATGAATTACTAGCGTCTATTAAAATGAAGCGTAATTTAAAACAAAACACTATAGAGAGGGTCGTGATGGAAAAATCTTACACTTTTTGTCACCTAGCTTCCATCCGCCAAATCCGTACCGTCCGAAAAGGAACATCGTTCCAAAATCTACCTTTTTGAAGTGAAAATTTCTTTAGCCGCGTTGAACGATTTTTGGTAGGGGAAAAACTTATGAGTTCGCGTCACCGATGACCTCGACATGCTCGTGACGCGCTTGCGAGCAACAAGCCAGACTAGCGGCGCTTAGCATAGCGGCCTGTGTACATATATATATATCATTGAGTTTTCACTTCTGTCGGCAGTCCTTATGACTGCTTCTGTTTTTTTTTTTAATAATCTGAGTCGAGTACCATTCCACATTTCCACGCGTAAATGCATAATGAATACCTGAAAGGAGCTAACTTATTATAACAAATGGTAGAGATGAAGTTTTGTTTCCTTTTTCATTTGGCCTGAGCCCAACAATCTTGCTAATGGGCACCAATTGAGTAGTTGATAGTGTGGGCAGCCTGAATCGCATCCACATTTATTTTATTCTTATATACAGATCTTAGCAAATTATTTTCGCAAAGTAGCGGCTTATTCTGTTAAACAAAATATAATTGATTCATTTTCTGTTTAAAAAGGCATCATACTGTTTTTATTCTAAGCATAATGCCTTAACCATTGTCGTTCCTAGTTATAGATTATACCTACTTATGTGGAAAATGAAACACAATCATACAAAACATCTATACTTCACTTCACAATTTCTAATATTTGCTTAAAAAAATATCTTTTCCAACGAAAAAATTGTGTTCAAAACTAAATGATATTATGTTCTATACTAAAAAAATGTTGTACATAGTTTTGTTACATTCAACAAAATGTGAACAAAAAGTAACTGTTACTTCTAATTGAATATTACCTACACCCGTGCAAATGATGTGAAAGTTTATATTAGAATAGAATAAAATAATTTTTATTCAATGTAGATTAAAAAAATACTTATTGGCAGTTATTTATGCTTTTACCACTGATTCAGAAAAACCATTTTGGGAAGAACCATTTATTTATCAGTCATGGGAAGAACCATATATTTACCTTTAATAGAGGTATGTTTTTGTCGGTTTTTTCTGAGTTGTGTGTTTGAAACCCAAGCGATGCAAGCGATGTTGTAATTTATTAGCGTTTCACATATAAACTGAGTTTTTAACCGACTTCAAAAAGGTGGAGGTTCTCAATTCGAGTGTATGTTTTTTTTTTTGTATGTATGTTACATGATATCTTCGCAGATTGGGAACCAATTTTGATGATTCTTTTTTTTTCATTAAATGGGCTATGATTGAAGAGTGGTCCCATATAAATTTGGAGAAAAAATTCCACCCCTAAGGGTAGCAAATAAATAACTTGCTTTTTAGCAATATGAAGACAGTTTTTTTCTTTTTGTTAAAAGTTATAATTATTAAATTCAGGTTTACCGCACCTTAACCTACTTTTGCTGATGTTTCTTGATACTTGCTTTCGTATTTTTACTTATACTTATTTTTAATAGTACTGTGGTTGGTTAAACTTAGATAGTTAAACCATACTATTATTTATTCTGTAGTTAAACCAACTCCAATTGGCTGCAACTGGTTATAGCCAGCTAAATGTAGGTATATCGGCACTTCGGACTTCTTTTTTTTATCCGTAACACATACACGTAATACCTGTTAATACATACCTACTACTTACGTATAACGTAAAAATTATATCAATTTCTCGTTGAATAAATATTAATTACTTGTGGAATTTATAAATTTATTCGTGGAATCTATTCTTATAAACATATAATTAATCTGTAGAAAGATCATGTCTGCATGGTCTAGAAAATGTAAATAAAGGATATTAAAACAAAATTTATAAAATTTGATTTTTTGTCTATTTATCTGTTTCCCTCTATCGGCACCTACAAGATGATATGGGATAAGTATTGAATATTGTTATGTCGCTACTATATAGCGTTATATTATGTAATAATTTACTTTAACTTTGCTTTTTAACTTAGGATTGAAATATGCTACATAAATATTAGTTTGCACGGGGGTTTCAACCGAATTCTAAAATAACTACTCCACAATGAAAATAAAATTTACATGAACCTGCTACTAAGTACAAAGCGATTAAACGTAACGACAATTAGTCTTGAGAGCTTCCCTAATTAATTTCCTTAGCAGCCTTCTACCGTGCCGTGCTTGAATGCAATAAGGCTTTGCACATTACAGCACATTTTAGCCTATTTTAAACACTTTTGCGTAATAAAATTCTTCAACGATTCTCTTAAAAATATCTTTCCGTACGAGTTGAAGCGCTATCTAGAAGTATTCTCATTTGTTTGTAATGTATGTATAAACGAGTGGACATTTAAAATTATATTTCACAACTTTTGCCATTACTTTTATTTTACTATTTATAAATCTGGATAGTGCCAGTTGTACAGACGTGTCATTATCATTACTTCTGTTTAATTGCAAATCCATTTTAATTTTGTGATAAATGTATAAGTATATAATTTTTTTTTTTAATTATAACCTCGCGACTTTGCGATCCTCTGTATTTATCATGAAACTCTACCTAAATTAATAATAATAATAATAATTACAAGCTTAATGGTATTTCACCTTGGTTCTCAGAGGTGACAACGCATCTGTAGCCTTCCTTATTTCTAGTTGGTTGCTTTTGTCCATGGGCTGCAGTAACCACTTATCATCGTTTGGACTGTAAGTCCGATTGTCAATTTAAAAAAAAAAAAAACAAATTACACATTTAGCATTTTCCACATCTTTTATGTTTTGTGCAGTCAAATGCACTTTTACAAATTAGCCGACTTCAAAAAAAGAGGTGGTTTTCAACTCGACTGCAGGTTTTTTTGTATGTATGTTACGCAATATCATCGTCAATTGAGAACCGATTTTGGTGAATCTTTTTTACTAAATAGGTATCATTAAAATAAATTTGGAGAAAAAATTCTAGCCCTGAAGATTAAAAACTAGGGGATAAAGTTTTTAATGTAACAAGACGATATTCTATTTGTTATGTTGAGCTTGTGATATTCCTTAGTCCATTCAAAAGGGCCCAATTTTTTTTAATAAAAAGTAAAAGCCAACTTCAAAGAACTAAATAATTTCTACATAATAATTTCAGAAGTCGGAGATTTAATTTTACATCAACGCCTAGACAATGCCGACTCTATTAAAATATCACGATTTTATATATTTATGAAATATAGTTAAAAAAATCACTAGATGCAAACCCAATGAGCTCTTCATTATGCAATTACACGTTGAATGGAACTGTTTCGGAGTTGATATCTTTACTTGTTCACTGTGCACGCGCCATATTACTGTCTGTTCTGGTTTCTAGATTACTTATAAGGAAACTATCAGCCCTTGTATAAGATTGAATTTCACTAATGTCGCTTCAGGGTATTATGCGCTCATTAGTAACGAGCAGCGGAGGCGCCCGCAGGCCCGGCAAAATTGGCTCTATTTACAATTGTGGTATCCGGTTACTTATTCTATAAAAAAAATCACCGAAGAAATAAAACTTAGGCTTAAATCTGTGATCCGTTCGTCGCGCCGACATCAAACCATACATGTTCCCATAAAACTTTGACAATCCCCGTTTGACCGTAAAAATGGATAAGGACGGACGGGTGTATACGTAATAGAGCCACGATGATGCGCATTATAGCTAAAGCACGAATTGGTTAGCTCAACCGGGTAAGGACTACTATCGCACAGACTACCAGTCTAAAATAGTAGCATAGTGTTGTTGTATTTCATATGATGATTGATAAAAAAATCCGGACTCTTTTTATTTTATCCTACTTTTTCTGATAAGGATGCAAAGTAAAATACTTCTAGTAAACTAAATGAATTCATATCATAAAGTATAAAAATATAGAGCGAGCATTTGCGCCAGTTTATACTTTCTGAATTTTGAATTTGTGCACGAAAACATTCTTCCATCTTAGAATACAAATTTAGTTATGGCACTAGTTACGGGAGATATTCTAAAGGAATTTAGATATGAAAGATTGAATATTTTTAACGTTTTGAAACTTACAACTTTTTCACTACTTTAAAAATGTAACTCGCTAATAATTGAATTTTGCGATTCGGATACGACATATAGAGAATAACATAATCGCGAACAATATTACTTCTGGCGAAGAATTTAATACGATAAAGAGTTAACATAGGATTTCTTATATTTACGCGAACACTACACATTTAAATAAAACTAGTTTTACGGATTTTATCGCGTATATTAACTTATTTTATATTCCCGACGTTTCGAGTATATTACAGCACCCATGGTCACGGGGGGACTGAGGTATTTGACGTCCCAATGTCATAGTTAACCACGGTTACCTCCAGATTAAAAATTATTAGTTTTTGTTCCGATCTACGCAGTATGAACTTACAGTATCTAGAAGTCTTGCAGTTGTATGCTTGGGTTGGGATTTAATTTTATTAATTATAGAATCCCAAGCAGATGGTAGCACCCAGCCATCTTCTCTATTGAAATTAGGATGTTTTTTGATTTCAATAGCCTCGCGAATCATCCTTGGAAGGAATCGGTGTTCTTTAGTGAGGGTTTGTGGTCTATCAAATCTAATGTAGTGACGGGGGCGATCCTGTACATGTTCACAGACTGCAGACTTCCCGGAGCGTCGATTCTTCACATCAGCTATGTGTTCTTTAACGCGGGTTTTTATTGATCTTATATATAAGACAAACTAAACTGACCATGGGTGCTGTAAAGTACTCGAAACGTCAGGAATATAAAATAAGTTAATATACGCGATAAAATCCGTAAAACTACTTTTATTTAAAAGTTAACATAGAATTTTAGTACAAAAATTTTATGCGACGCATTTGTAGAAAATATTATCATTAAATTCTACAGCAGGAGCTGTTAGGGGATCGAACCGCTGTAAAATAAAAATTTACGACTAAATGAAGCGAAAAACAAATTAAATACGTATTTCAATAATACTTTACTTATTATTGCCTTTGTGATTAAATATGCATAGTGTTAAAATTTTAGCTAAACTCTGATTGTTGATGGCATTGACCTATGTAGGTCAATGGTTGATGGTAATCATTGTTACTATTTCAAGCTGCAAAAACTATAAAGTGAAGATAATATCAAAAATTCAAAAACAATTGATTTGTGTAGGACAAAAATTGCATTGTGGAATAAGTTTGAAAAAATTATATTCCTCTATCGCAATTATGAATACATATCATATCATAGCAATAAATTATGAATCGTCTCGCATGCAGACTCGACGACTTCCAGCCTCCCGAACAAGCCGGTTTCCGAAAAGGCTTTAGCACCATAGATCACACACTTGCAAATTGTACAGTCCGAGGGGTACAATTTGCCACTCTATCTGGCGTATGTGGTCTATGAGAAAGCCTTTGATTCCGTCTAAATTTGGGCAGTGCTGCAGTCGCTTCAGCGGTGCCAAGTTGACTATCGGTATATTGAAGTGCTGTAGTGTTTGTACATTAGGGCTACGATGGCTATCCGAGTACAGAACCAGACTACGAAACCTATCAAACTGCAGAGAGATGTAAGACAGGGTGACGTTATATCCCCGAAACTCTTCACCGCTGCATTGGAAGACGTTTTCACTCTACTGGACTGGAAACGATACGGTATTAACATCAACAGCGAGTACATCACTCACCTTCGATTTGCTGACGATATAGTCCTCATGGCAGAATCGCTGGAGGACCTAAGCACTATGCTCAATGACTTCAATAGTGCCTTCCAACGGTTAGGTCGTAAGATGAACATGGACAAAACAAAGACCATGTATTACATCCATGTCACACCCACGGTAGTTGTTGGGACCACTAAGCTCGAAGTTGTTGACGAGTATGTTTACCTGGGACAAATAGTCCGACTAGATAAGTCCAACTTCGATCGAGAGGTCAATCGACGGATTCAACTCGGCTGGGCAGCGTTCGGGAAATTACGGCACATCTTCTCGTCAGGTATACCTCAAAACCTGAAAACGAGACTGTACAACCAGTGCGTGTTACCAGTGATGACCTATTGAACGTGGACGTGGTCCTTCGCTGCTGGCCGTATGAGGAAGCTCAAGGTCGCTCAGCGAACTATGGAGAGGGCTATGCTCGGGGTTTCTCTGCGTGATAAACTTAGAAATGAGGATATCCGCAGTAGAAACAGAGTGACCGACATAGCCGAACGGATTAGTAAGCTGAAGTGGCAATGGGCCGGCCATATAGCTCGAAGAACCGGCGATCGATGGGGAAAAAAGGTTCTCGAGTGGCGGCCTCGTACCGGCGGACGAAGTGTAGGGCGTCCCCCCACTAGATGGAGTGACGACCTGGTAAGACATGCAGGAAGTCGATGGATGCAGGTGGCTCAGGACATTCCTTGGGGAGGCCTATGTACAGCAGTGGACTTGTGAAGGGCTGTAATGATGATGGTGATAATGATCGCAATAATTGCTTCATGTAAATATATAATAACGATTTTTTGATTTTTTAAACGATATCAAAAATAAAGTGAAAACCCAAATTGTTTTTATATTTATACTCGTATATTGACGTTTTAAATGCTCGTAATTGGACGTATAAAAGACTTACAAACAAATAAAAATTCATGTTTATTTTTGTCAAAAACTTTCACGTGCCCATAACAACCTACCGATTTTTATCGCATTTAGATGAATGGCATAGGACCGCATGCAGAACAAACCTGCCTAGACGATAGTGCAGCATGACATGCCAAACGAAAATGATCATGTAGCATGACCGACCATCATGCAATGTTATCAATCATTTTATCGCATTTCAGGACAATTTGCATAATAGTGAAGAGGTCTCTGAGTTGTTGTGTAATTATTGTTTCTCAAAATCTGGAGTGACAATATTAAAGGCAGATTTATTTTCTCTTGAACTTAGTTAAGGTAAGATATAAAAGTTACAATTACACGTGATTAAATTCGCAAATATAGTTTGTTTTAACGTGTACTACACATTAAAACAAAGTAATGCTATTAATTACTAAAAGCAATAATAAAAAGCAAGTAGGAAGCGAAAAACATGAAGGCTTCGCAATCTGCCTCGAAGATCTAAACCCAAGTGCCTGCCCTGTGAGCTGATGTATTTCGTCACGAGCTACAATTGCACTCGGATTGCAACTATAAATACAAGAATTGAGTAAACGACTCAACTGTAGTAAAACAACTATTAAAAATCATCCCTATGCGCTTGGAACTCTTGCTCGATGGATTTCTTGTGTTATGTAAGGTCTCTGTTTCGGCTATCCCATCACAAGAACTTATCACATTTTGATGATCAAGATGAAGGGAAAGAATATTTTACTTATTTTTTATTACAATACGCGATAAACGCCTTTTGAATTTCGAGTGGACTTTTCTACAATTATATATATTTTAGATTTACTAACGATAGTAAGATTTTAATTTAATAAACGTTCCACTTAAATGTTTGGCTTTAATTCCAAATTCTTTATTAGTTTTTAAATGCATCGAAATTAAAATATAAATACAGATTTTTTTTGTTTCTATTCGCATTGGAGTTTAAATCTTTAAAACTCTGGGGAAATTACGGCGATGTAGATAAAATACAATATTAAGGCAAAAAGGCATAACCTTTTCTTGATAAACTAAATTACAAAGAAAAGGTTATGTATTGCTGTTTATAAACGTAAGAATCATACTATTTTCTATTTTGTTTCAGGCTTGTACTTGTAAAACTATCTTTTATTCTTCTAAATAAGTCAGTGATATTTTGAAAGGATTTTGCAAGATCCATGTAATTAATTTTAGCATTACATGAATGATAAATGATATATTTGTACTTGCCTTTTTTATTTTGTTACCATTTTATTTATTTATTAGTTTATGCGCACATATATTATAATAAGAAAACAAAAAAGAACTCGTACAATGACAATGCTTATTCCATGTTGAAATTTCTTCCAGCAGGCCTATTGAAGGATTGTTGAGAGAAACAGAGGTAGATTCATTACACTTTTATACGATGTAAATAATTCAAATTATGTACATTTTTACATTTCAACAGCAATATTTTTTCTTTATGTTATGTTGTGCCGTGATAGCTAATAAGGATAAGAACTCGTCCTTAGATTGTACGAAACTTTAATCTTGATCCCATGAAAGGTACAGTAATTGTGCTGATTTACTACGTGATCGGAGCTAAACGATAACATCATGAGGAAACCTGCATGTCTTTTAAAATATTTCAAAAACACCAATACGCATTAAGGTAGTGCGGCGGACTCTTCCGACCTTAAAACCCTCTCAGAAATTAATTGAGGCCTGAGCACAGCAGTGAGACTTATGGAGACTGTTATAATAATTCATGTATTTACTATCACAATAAATTAAAAGTAGAATTTGTTTTAGAGCTAAAAAATATACTGCTATATGGGGCGAAATCTACCCTGCTTATATCGAGCGAGAAAGCACGTAATGGCAATGGAAGTTTTACAAACGTACCGGTAAAAACCATCTTGGTTTGCCGGCCCATAAAAAATATCAGCACACGGTCCGAAGAGCAGGAATTAAACGGATTTAGGAAATGTAATCCCGAGCGAACAAAAGCGGCACAGGCCCTTAATTTTCTTTATTTTCCTTTATATAAGCAAGGTTGACAAGGGACCTTACAGTCCAGTTGATGGTAAGTTGGTAAGTGGATTTTGTAGCCAATAGACACCTATCTACATATATTTAGAGATCTGTTATCACCCTTAAAAACGGACAAAGATGGAATGTCTCGTTATAATTAATAAGAGGTCTCCGGTTCTTTTCAGCGACGATATGAAGAACAGCAGAAATGTTCGTGTCGTGTTTATTCCCCGTTCGAAGCGATCCGTTCATGCTGTGGCGTACAATTGTATCGTGGCCTTATTACAAATGATTAATATCTCTTTTGTTTCTAATTTCTTTGAATAGTGATGAACAATTAGTAGTGTTTTTAATAAGGCGCGCATGAATAAGTAAAAACATACATATGGTATGCGGAAAAGAGATTATGTGTACCTGAGGTATGTATACCGTAAAAGAATGGGCGAAACAATTTCGTTTGGAAGGATAATCAATTGATGATGAACCGCACCCAGGACATGAAAACATTAAATTTGTGAAGAAGACAGTACTGGAAGAAAGACGGCTAAAGATTAAAGAATTAGCAGTTATGACGGGACTTTCAAAAACAACAGTGCTTAGAATTCTACAAGAACATTTGGATATGAATAAGGTCAGTGCTGGGTGGGTCCCAAAACTTCTTTCCGCTGTTCAAAAACATACATACTACACAGTTTAAAAGTTAACTGATGTCACTGTCTATCTGTAACAAACTACAACAGAATATTATCTTAGATATAATTACCACATGTAATTTAAAAAAAATGTAAAACGGTCATCGAAAATATTATTTAAAATACTACAGTAGCGTCGAGAGTTACATGCCACAGTTACACCCATGAAGCTTTAAATGACATGTACTGGTATGTATTAGTTCATGTTGAATAATATGTATTGAAAAAAAAAGTAAATGAGTTTTAAATGAACTCGAGCGCGATCACAGACTCTAAATGAAAAATATTACTTAATACATTTTTTGAAGTTCTTTTTGTAAATTCTTAGCTTTGAATAAAACTTACAAAGATTTTTAATTTTATTTTTACTTTTTGCTTCATATACAAATGTATTCATGAACTCGTAAATATTGTACCACTGGACGTGGGCATCTGCCATAGTAGGGAGAATTTGCTAGTCAGGGGTATTGGCGGTTGGGGTGCAGAGTCAGAAGTCCTCACGTGTGCCTGGTGGTTTGCGGGTCCTCTGGATACGTCTGGAGGAAGAGCAGCTACTGAGCCAGTGCACCAGGCGCGGCAGTAATCTTCCTCGAAATGAGAAGAAATTCTTACTCGCGGGGAAGGTTACTGCCGCGGCTAATATTCTGACATGGGTGGTCCGTCCCGGACCAACGGCGCGTTCTGCGTGACCTCTGATCAGCAGGGGCATGCAAATGAGTGAGGGCGGGCTCGGTGTGCGCCCTGCCTCCGGGCGGACAGTGAAGGATTCATCCTTTGCTGTCACCGCCGATCTCGTAATCCCAGTATCGAAGTGTCGTGGATCATGTCTCGCGGCTTTGATTGGGACCGAGGGTCTTGGCTAACCGCCCGGACCGCGAGGAAAAACCTCTATAAAGTTACCCCAGATCTCAAGCGGCGACGCACCGCGAGGATGGATGGCTGACGGGGTTCTACGAACAAATCAGTCGATAGTGCGCTCCTCGCCAGGTACCTGCAGACCCCTGGCGAGTAATAATCCTCTAAATCTGCTTACCTTGGTGGGGTCACTGCAAGGTGGACCTAATTACTCCATACTCGTGGGTACAAATATGGAAAAAAAACAAAACAAAACCAACCGCCGACAACGGCAACATAGAGGAGGGAATGATGCGGGGACAGAGTCCGACGCCGCATCGAGCAGCGTGGGAGGCTCAGAGACTCCCGACGCGTGGAGCCTGGGACCGCAGGACCAGTAAGTTCTTCCGCAAGCGGTCAGGCGGGATGGCGACCAGGGTCGTCAGCCGGTGAAGGCTTCGGCGGAAAATCCCACCAACAGGCGGGGGGCTGAGAGCAGGAGGCCCTCTGACAATCAGAGGCCGAACAAGCAACAAAGCATGCCGAGGAGGCGCCACCCGGGCGATACGGCTCGGGTATCAGGCGAAGAGACGGATGCGACTGGCGGCTCCGAGGTGGAGCGTAAGGCCAGATTCGTAAAAGGTGGAGGCCGCGATCAAGGTCGTGGCCCACAAGCAAAGCCTCCTCAAAGTTAAAGGCCATTCCGCGGCCTCCGCCTCCATCATGGCGGCTGCGGAGCCCTTTGTTGAGGCCAGCCTAAGCCAAACGAGGTAGCGGAGCTGCGGGCGGACGTGGCCCGCCTGACGTCCGCCATGGAGACTCTCCAGAAGGAGAATGAGAAGCTCCGCGCAGACCTGGCCAGTCTACGTGAGCCTGCCTCTCGCGCGGCGCCCCAGACGCAGCGCCCGCCAGCCCGTGCCGATGGAGAACCAGGTTCTGAACCTGGTCCGGCAGGAGCTGGCTGCCTTCAACCCGGTTTTCCGTGCTGGAGGGCATCGTCCTGCAGCCCCTAGGGGCAAATAAGACGGCGGCGAGGCCGGCAACGGCGGTCTCATACGCGGCGGCCACGCTGCGCCAAGCCGGGCGTCCAGCCAGCCTTCGGGCGGGCTGCAGTTGCCTCCTCCCCTGAAAAGCCGGCTCCGGCAAAACCGGTACCGGCTGAACCGGCTCCGGCTAAGCCGGCAACGGGAAGAGAGGCAAGGCGAAGGCAAAAAGGGCAAAGCGGCAGCACAGGTGGTGGCTGCGCCAGCCCCGTGCCTGCGGCGAATGTGCCAGCGCCAGCGGCAAGCCAGCTCCGCCGCCGCCACCGCCCCTCAGCTCCTACACCTCCGCGGCTGAAGCCGGTTGGCAAAATAAGGGAAGAAGGCAGCCAAAAGGCCAAGAGCAGGGCAGCAGCGCCAGTTCAGGGCGCGCAAGATCGCGGCTAGGCTCCCGCCCGACCACCGCAGCTGTAGTGATTACTACAGCCGGACGCGAAAGAAGGGCGTTACCTACCGCGATCTGCTCGCGAAGGCGAAAGCGGTGGATCTCAGGGAGCTCAGGATCAGGGGCCTCCGGCTCAAAGTCACCAGACGGGGCCCGTATGCTGGAGATCCCAGGGAATCCAGTGGCGCGACCGCGGACGCTCTGGCTGCGACTCAGAGCGTCCCTGGACGCGGACGAGGCCAGTGTCCAGGCCGTCAGATGCGCAGACCTGCGCATCGCGGGTCTGGACGACTCGGTATCGGAGGAGGTTGGTGGCCGCCGTCGCCAGGTCGGGGTGCACTACTGACCAGATCAGGTCAGGCGCCATACGCCCGGACCAACAGGGTATGCATGCCGCCACGGTGTGCTGCCCTGTTACGGCGCAAAACCATAGTGGAGCCGAAGGCTTCTGGTGGGCTGGGTCTCAGCGCAGGTTAAGCTGCTGGAGCCCAGACCTCTGAGGTGCTACCGCTGTCTCGTGGGGCACCACGTATCTGTGAAATGCGCCTCGGAGGTTGACCGCAGTGGCCTTTGCTTCCGCTGCTGTCAGCCCGGACACATATCGGCGACCTGCTGCGTCACGCCGCACTGTGATGCATGTGCGGCGACCGGCAGGCCAGCCGATCACCGGGCCGGAAGCAGGCCTGCGTGCCACCCGCCAAGGCCAAGGCCGCGGGTAGGGGAGGGCCCTCCGCCGCCACCGCCTCTGTGGCCACCGCCGCGGTCGCGACTGCCGCCGCCGCCGCTGTCGCTGTCGCTGCCGCCGCCGCCGCGACACCGACGCCCGCAGAAAGGCGCGTGGAGGAAGCTGAAATGGAATGCCTAACGGCCCCATTGCTTCCTCCAGGCGAATATCAACCACTGCGCCTGCGCTCAGGATCTGTTGCTCCAGAGCATGGCGCAGTGGTCGATCTTTATCGCTGTGGTCGCTGAGCCGTATTTTGTCTGGCCTAGGGAGGACTGGGTGGCGGACCTTAACGGCTCAGTGGCCATCATTTCTTCAGCCGCCGCCGGTACCCCGACCCTTGAAGGTGTCAGGAGGGTCAGGGTGCGTAGCGGCACAGTTCAGGGAGTTCGTCATTGTGGGGTGTACTTCTCCCCGAACCGATCTCTCGCCGGTTCACAACTCTCTTGCAGAGCTGAGAGCAGTCGTCGTCGGAGGCTATCCTCCCCGTACTTGTCCTCAGGGACTTCAATGCCAGAACTTGGCTTGGGGTTCTCGTCGTACAGATGTGCGGTGGGATGATGGAAGACTGGGCTCTGGAGACAGGCCTGGTCGTCCTAAATCAGGGTTCTGTCCCCACGTGTGTGCGGATGCGGGGCGAGTCGGTGGTGGACATTTCGTTCGCTAGCCCCGCTCTGTCGCCGCGTGCCATTGACTGGCGGGTCATGGAGGGTGGAGACCTACTCCGACCACCGGTACATCCGGTTTGACGTCTCCACCCAGCCCTCGAGCGCGCCAGTCCTACAGGCCCCGAGTGGTCGCGTTGGGCGCTGAGCAGCTGGACCGGAGCTCCTCCTGGAAGCCTCGATCGTGCAGGCCTGGGTGTCATCACCGGACAGGCCTGCCGACGTCAATGATGAGGCAGGGTGGTTCCAGGAGGCCATGTCCGAGATATGTGACGTGGCATGCCCGCGTCCGGCCAGGAAGTGCCCGGCGTCAGGTGTATTGGTGGTCGCGTGAGCTGACGTCTCTGCGCGAGGCGTGTGTCGCCGCGCGGCACCTGTACGCCAGGCATCGCAGGCTCCGTTCGTTCACGGAATGCAGACCCTTAGATGGTGCGGGATAAACTCCGCACCTGGGCCCCGCTGACGCAGAGTCTCCGGCCTCAGCTCGTGGAGGATGTGGTGAGCGCTCTGTTCCCTGCGCGCGGGAACATCCGCCCCCGCCTGGCTCCGCCACCTGCGGTGCCGGAAGCGGACCACCAGGACGACGACGACGACATCCCGGAAGGACCGGGTAGACCTGAGGGTGGTACGTAGGCTCAAGGCCAGGAATACCGCCCCAGGACCCGATGGCACTGGCAAAGCCTGGGTTCTGGCCTCAGGCTCTCAGGCCCCGACTGGAGGGCTCCTAGCGCATGCTTGGAGGCCAATTCCCGCTTCGTTGGAAGACGGGAAGCTGGTCCTCATTCGGGCCGGGGGCGCCCTGCGGACTCTCCGTCCGCACCGGCCCGTGGTGCTGCTCGACGAGGTGGGCAAGCTCTTTGAAAGATAATTACCGCCTCGAAGCCTGCTGCAGGACAGGGCCGGATCTTGCGGAACACCAGTTTGGTTTCCGCAAGAGGCGCTCTGATGGACGCCATCATGCGCGTGAGCCCTCACGACGGGGATGCAGTGGCCAGGGGTTGTATTGGCGGTGTCTGACATCGCCAACGCCTCCATGCCCTGGAGCTGCATTAGGGAGGCACTCCGGTATCACCGGGTGCCGACCTATCTCCGTCGTATAGTCGGGGACTATCTGACGGACAGGGCCGTCATCTACCCCGGTCGAAACGGTGAGTGGAACCGGCGAGAGATGTCGTGCGGTGTCCCACAGGGTTCGGTTCTGGGGCCGCCCTGTGGAACATCGGTTACGACTGGGTGCTGCGCGCCGACCTCCTACCGGCGTCAGCGTAGTTTGCTACGCTGACGACACGCTGGTACTGGCACAGGGGGTCGTACGAGGCGGCGGCGGAAACTATGACACGCGGGCTGCGATAGTCGTTGAGAGGATCCGGCAACTGGGTCTCGAGGTGGCTCTGCACAAGTCCGAGGCCATGCACTTCCATGGTCCTCGGACAGGCCACCACTGGGATCCTCAGTGATGGTGGAGGGTATCCATCGGCGTCGAGTCGACGTTGAAGCACCTAGGACTCGTCCTCGACGGCCGATGGAACTTCGTTGAGCACTTCCGACGTTTGGCTCCCAAACTGGAACGGACCGGGGCTGCCTTCAGGCGGCTCCTGCCGAACCTGGGGGCCAAACGCCTCCTACCGGAGGCTCTACGCGAGGGATCGTGAGGTCCATGGCCTTTACGGGCCCCGGTGTGGGCGCGTGGTTTGGCGCGGCTTGCCGTCCACCACCTAAACGCGCCCCAAAGGGTGGTTGCCGTAAAGATGGTTCGGCTGCGATCTCCCTCGAGGCGGCGAGCCTCCTTGCTGGATTGCCGCCATGGGATCTGGGGCGATAGTCCTCGCGCCTGCACGAATGGCGCGCGGAGGCACTATGCGGGAAACCCGCTGCCGCGGCAAGTTGTCGCGCAGCGAACAGACTTCCGGCATGATCTCATGGCGACATGGAAGGCGACTGTCGCAACCCCGTGCTGGGCACGCCACTATAGCGGCGATAAGACCCTCTTTGAGGTGGCTTGAGAGACGCCACGGTGTCCTCACCTTCCGCCTGACGCAGGTCCTCACCGGACACGGTGTGTTCGGGAGGTTCCTGCACCGAATCGGGCGGGAGGAACGCCAGGTGCTCCCACTGCGAGGATCGACCGGAGGACACGGTGGAGCACACCGTGGAGTGTGCCCTGCTTGGGCGGAGCACCGCCGTGTACTCGTAGCGGCGATAGGCGGCGGCGACCTCTCGCGTCCGGCCTGGTCGAAGCCATGGTCCGGAGCGAGACGGAATGGGATGCCGTCACCACCTTCTGCGAAGCAGTGATGCTAGCGAAGGAGGTGGCGGAGCGGGAGAAGGAGCAACAGCTTTCCTTCCGGCCGCCGCGGAGACGCCCCGGGCGTCGGGGCTACGTCGTGGCTGACCACCGTAGGCGCGGACCTGTGGACGGCGAGCAATGGGTAGCTCGCCGTCCATCCGTCTAACGACGACAGGCCGTGTCGACGGCGCGTTTTGTTCCACGCGCGCCTCAAAGGCTGTCAGCAGCGTGAAGGGCCCGCAAGGGCCGACGCCTGCCGGGGCTGCGGGCTGTTCGAAAGAGATACCGCGGCTCCGGAACGTAAGGGCACTGAAGGAACACGGATGGTTTTTAGTCAGTAAAGTCTGGCCCTCCGCTCCACCCACAGCGAAAGGCGTCATTAGATGATTTTCCATCCGCAAAAAAAAAAAAAAGGGGTATTGGCGGTTGCAGTACTAGCAGTTACGCACCTTTGATGTTGCTTCCTGTTACGCGTCTGAGTTTTTTAAATCTTGTTTGGAATTTGGATACTACTCGCCGTGCGCCTGTATAAATTTGATGAGAACATATTTGGTTTCTAACTGAGATTTAACGACGTTTGAATGAGCTGATTTCTTTTTATAATTTTAAGGTTTAAAATAATGAAAAAGAGTGTATACACCGGCTACGATTCCCACGAAAAGCAACTACACAATCGCACTGTTGATGTTGTACCACCATCTATTGTGCGCTACAATATGTATATTTTATGGTTAAATTTACTCGTAACACAATTTTGTGGTCTACCATATAATTTTTTGAATTTTTTGAAGACAGTGCGTCAAGTTTCTACTATTCGTGTCCTGTTAAATTTTCGGACGACAAATACTTGAATTCTGCTTTTGCCTATTTAAATTCTCTACTTTTTCATTTTTTTATAGAATTGGGGTGACAAACGAGCACACAGCCCACCTGATGGTAAGTGGTTGCTATGGCTCATAGACATCTACATCTATCTTCGATTAAGAATCAAAATGCAGATGCGTTGTCACCCCTGAGGACTAAGATGGAATGCCTCGTTTCCAGTAAAAAGGGTTTCCGGTTCTCTACACTCGCCATACGAAACACAGCTGCATTAAGCTGCTATTTTACGCTGGTATTCTGTGAGAGCGTGGTCCTACCCCAGTCGAGTCGACCTATTTGTGCTACAACCATAATAATTTAGCTGAAGCATGGCTCTACCACGTAAAAATGTATACAAATCTTGTAAGTAATGACTTTCAGATAGCGTATTAACTTATATGATAAACCGTGTTCAGCAGTGTAAAATAGGGCTGAAGTTAATGATAGATATACGATTTCTGATAGTTTCAATTATTCCCAAATTATAATCAGAATCCTAATTCATTACTACATCCAACAACGCCATTTCAAAATATTTTTGTTGCATTAAGTTAACACTTTATGTTTATGTTAGGCATAACTACTTAAACCTTTCATCGTATTTTAAACGAGTGTTATGTGTAAATTTTGATTAATAAAGAATTTTGATTAATTCAATGACGCATAAACTCACACTCAAACTCACACTTCATCTGGTGATAAGTATCTAGTGCATCCTATAGATCTATTGTAATTCATTTCAATAGGAGTAAAAAATAGTATAAAATCAGTTTAAAAATACTGTGCTGTCCACAAAGCACTTTTCCATAATAATAAGTCACTATAACGCATTGTTCGAGAAACGTCACCTTGTCCAAATTATGAAGCCATTGTTATCGAGCTATTGTTCATCGCAGCAATAATGTGTGAAACGGGAAACGAAACTGTTCCTTCGCAGGGTGCCTTTTGTTTGTTTTCATTCATTTTACAGTCGCACCCATATTTCATTCCAGTAGATGCTTTTTAAATGCGACGTGAAAATTTGAAATCCTTTTCAATTTAAATCTAAAGATGAAATTCAATCTGGAAGCATAACATGAGATATTGAATTTTAGTTCCCGAAGCAAGTTTTAGTGGCGGAGTTAGGTTACTGCCGCCCGAGGCTACTAGAGCCAAAAATGCTGACTTTCGTTCCCAAAATGCCACCCCTCTAAATCTACCATCTGGGTTTTTTGTTTATATGTATATTTTCATTTTTGTAATAATGCTGATGTATCAATATTTTTTGCTATCTATTGTAAAGTCCGATAGGATAGGTATTTTTAGCCAGTAAATTTATGTATATAGCCAGTAACATAATAAGTAGTTCTGGTTTGTTCTGGAAATAAGCAGTTATTATTAATATAAAAAAAACTGCCACGCTAACTTGAAAGATTTGCCACAGTACGGTAGTCACTAAACTGAAGTCTTGCCCTTGCCCTTTGTATTGATGCCCACGAGCACTAGTGGGAGTATGGTTCAGTTCATTAGTTCACAATTTTATAATTTTTATATTTTATTTTTATTTTATTTATTTATTTTATTTTCAAGGGAAACATACATAATTTTAGTCTAATATATAACACATATTAATCTTACATTTAACAATATAGTTTCCACAGTTAAGTAACTCATCGACAACAAGCGAACATCATGACATACTTTGGTGTGTAAAACTAAAGTTAAGTTAAAGTAAAATGTAATATTAAAGTGAAATATTAATTTTAACTATTACCCATTACAGTTTCAATTTCTTTTTTAAACTGTCCATATAACAGAGAAAATACATCAACATGTGAAAAGATGTTATTATAAGTTTTACATGCACGAGTTATAAAATTGTTCTTGCCATATTTAGTGCGCATAAAAGAAGTACAAAATAAAAGTTTCTTTCTAGCCCTTATCCTTTGGCATCTGAAATTTATTTCACTTAGAAGTGGTATGGAGTCGACCCTATTATGAATGATTTTATATAAAAACATCTGATCCCTGACAGTACGGCGAGATTTTAGGTCAGAGGCTAATCTACACAAAATAGAGGCATCACCGGCTGACCTAAATTGGATATGCTGCAGAAATTTATTGTGAATTTTTTCAATTGACTCTATATAAATATTATATTGAGGATTCCAAACTGTTGAGCAATATTCTAATATTGAGCGGACCAATGAGTTATACAAAATAATTAGAGTTGAGGGTTTTTTAAAGTATTTAGTAATTCGTAAGACAAATCCTAGCATATTATAGGACTTGTTAACTATTTTATCAATATGAGATTTAAATATTAATTTTCGATCCAAATACACGCCCAGGTCCCGCAACTCGGTTACTCGACATATCGACTCATTATTTGTTTTATAATCAAATTCTATAGGTTTGTTTTCCTGCTGAATGTTATAACATTACATTTTTAACATTTAAGAACAATAGATTATTTGAACAATATGAGTATAATCTATTAATATCTTCTTGTAGTAGCTCACAGTTATGTTCGTTTTTAATAATTTTAAAAAATTTCTTATCATCAGCAAATAGGAGTATGTTCGAATGTTGGAATTGAAAAAGAACGTCATTTATATAACTATTGAACAAAAGAGGACCGAGATGCCAGCCCTGGGGGACACCCGAAGATATTGGTAAAAACGAAGAACAGTACCCCTTAAGCGCAGGAGGTCACCGTGCACACCGATTTGGTCTAGTTTTTTGATAAGGATTTCGTGAGATATTTTATCAAAAGCTTTGGAATAATCGGTGTACACGGCATCCACCTGTAGCCCTGTATCCATTACTTTGTAAATAATATCAAGATATTCGCATAAATTACTCTCTGTAGATTTCCTAGTCATGAAACCGTGCTGCTGGGTCAACAAGACGGGTCTAATTTTCTCAAAAAGCTTGGGGATAGTATTAAGTTTGGATATCGGGCGATAATTTTCTATATCCTGTTTATTACCGGACATAGGTGTTACAAAGGACTGTTTCCAGGCATATGGCATCACTCTCGTTTTCAATGAAGGATTAAACAATCTAAAAAGCTGCTCGGATAATTGCTTGTAGCAGTGCTTCAATAAAATTGGAGGAAGGCCGTCGGGACCAGCGCCTTTATTAATATTAATATTTTTGAGGTACGATTCAATTTTGGCTTTATCTATAAAAATGTGGTTGAGATTAATCAGGTTATTTCCTTGGTTGACATCTATATGATCATGATCGGATTGACTATGAGATTCAAATACCGAGTTAAAATACTGATTAAACAAATCGCGTATGTCCTCGCAGCTAGATGACCTAACATCTCCAATAAACATTGAGTCAGGCAAATCATTCATATTTTTCATTTTTGATTTAACATATGCCCAAAAGTATTGACTATTGTGAGAGATCTTAGATTCAGCATCAGATATAAAATTATTAAAACACTCCTCCTGCAACACCTTTTGCCTTTCTCTGAGTAGTCTAAATGTGTTATAATTAGTTACACGGCAGTGTATTTTCCACTTCATATATGTAATAACAAATATGATATTTTTTCAATAAATAATACAAAATTTATTTTAAAAATCCTTGAGGAACTACGTTAATTGAAATCCATCTTGCCGCATCCAGTGGCATGCAAGACAGAGAACATCAATGAACGGATGCGTCTAATTTGTGGGAAATACATTTTGCATATTTTTATTGCCTGTTGCTAATATAAATACGAAAATCATACAAATAAAAAAATTTTTTTAATTCAATTCTTTCAATATTATATATTATATATTATATATTGTACACATACATACATGTTGTATATATGTATGTATACATATATTTATTCAATTTTCGAAAATCATACGATAATCGTATATACGTAATCATACATGAGAAATAACAAACTATTTCTATAATATTTATTAATCCCTTCGATCAGAACATCAGTATGTCTAGTAAATTGCAAATGATATTACAATTATTAAATCCTTAATGACATGCTGTATGCTACGCAAATGATATACTTAACAGTAATTGTTATATCATTATATTAAGCACCATGACATTTATTTAAAGTGAACGGTATTCTTCTGAAAATAAGGTCGGCGAAAAAGTTTATTCGTATTTTATATACAAATTCAAGATTTCTTTTTCAAAGTTTAATTAAATTTAATTATAATATACATGTGCCATTTTGTTCCATAACTTGTTGCCCTCTTGTAGCTAGTGACATAATCCCGTTGCTGTAGCAATCTTAGGATTTTTGATCAAAAAATGAGACAATAGTATTGACAGTCCTCTCTTGATGTTAACCTAACACTACCCAAAGAATTCTGAAGAGACCGAAACAGGTGAAAATCTTAGAGTGCAAGGTCAGGACTATATGATGGATGCATTAACACTTCCCAACCAAGCTCTCTCAATTTTTGCTGAGTTGGCAAAGATGTGTGTGGTCTGGCGTTATCATGATGAAAGACCACTCCTTTTCTGTTGATCAATTCGGTCGTTTTTTCTCAATTTCTTGCTGGAGTCTCGATAGTTGTTGGCAGTAGAGATCCGTACCGATGGTTTTGCCCGGCGGTAAAAGCTCATAATAAACGATGCCCTTCCAATCCCACTATACACACAACATCACTTTATTGTGTGTTACTTAATCCGGGTTTCGCTAAAGTATGTGATGTGATGTCATGATCATGTTCAAAGGGTATTTTGACTACCCTTTGACCATGATCATTTTCGCACGTTCTTGTCGTAGGTGATCCACTTTTCATCATCAGTGTTCAATCTTTTCAAATATGGTTCGGTTTCATTACGTTTCAATAGAGAATCGTAAATGAGAGCACGATTCATTAGGTTTCTTTCAGTGAACTCGTGTACCCAAATATCGAGCTTTTTTGTATAGCCAGACTTTTCCAAATGGGTCAAAACTGTCTATGTCGTAACTACTAATATGCCAATCTTGCTCCACTTTTTCAAAAATGGCATCGACTTTAGCCGTATGAGGGCGACCAGAGCGAGCTGCATCTTTGACATCATAATTCCCGGCCTAAAAACGCATGAACCAACTTTGTGCTATTCTTACTGATACTGCAATAGGTCCATAAACGTCACACATTTTTTTGCGGCTTGAGTCGCATTTTTCACTTTTTTGTAATTAAATTTCAGAATGTATTGAATTTCTTCGTTAGATTCACTTATTTTGGTGGACAGAAAAACAATTGAAAAGTGGCGGAAAAGTGTTTTTTTACTTTTTATTTTTCTTTTTCTTAATGTCCTATATGTATTGGTATTAAAACCAGCCGGATACAAACAGTACAACCAAAGACATTTTTCTTCAATTTTATACAAACAAAATACGAAGAAACTTTTTCCCCGACACGTATTATATGTGTTTTGAATTTCGATCAATTTTATATTATACTAGCTTTTACCCGCGCCTTCGCTCGCGTGGTCTTCAATTTAGACACATCATTAAATGTTATTCCGTGCCAAATTTAGGGAAATTTGATCACCTTTAGAGTCACTTCGGTGTCTGTGTCTCTATGTCAGTTGGTCAAAGAATTTTTTGAATTCCCATAGACTATTGGACCTAGATGATTGATATTTGGCATTAATATCGTTAAACGATCTCTATTCATTGATTTGGCTAAGCTATATCGGGACAATGTCAACGAACAGTGATAAATATCATGAAATGACACCATTTCACGAAATAATGATTTAATGAGAATTTTGCAATAATTGCAGGCAGACCAGTTTTAATCAGTTTACATACAGATATGAAAATTGATATGTTTGTAGTTAAAAAAAATATAAATTTTCATACGTTTGATAGATGCCACTATTATCTATTATTTTTTTAATTTTAATATTAAACTTTTAAAATGAAATAACGAAAAAACTAAAAATTGAGCGTTAGGATTTTTAAATAATTTTATTAATCTAATTATTTAAAGATATAAGTGTAAGTTATTTATATTATTTAATTTATTAGTTACTAAAGGCAAAATGTAGGCTTTTTTCACTTGATGATAGATGGCGCAGTTTTGATACTTAAAACGTATATCGTCAGCGGAGTTTCAAATTATTACGCAAAGGTTAAAAATAATTTTAAACTTTATTTACAAATATGATATTTATTTGAAACAACACCCGTCATCCCGCCTATTAACTAACATAATCATATATAGTAGAAAATTAACATCTAAAGGAAGAAAAATACTTAACCTTCTTTTTTAAGTTCCGTAATCGGATAAAAAGTAGCCTCTAAGTTGCCCCGGGTTATTAACTACCTACATATAAAATTTAATGGAAATCGGTCCAGTAGTTTTAATACACAGACAGTAACAGTAGTAGTAATACACAGACATACAGACAGACAAAAATTCTAACAACCACTAATTTGGCTTCAGTGCCCTTTATTTAGTCCCCTGGACTTGTTTTTTCAAGAGTATATTACAATTACAGACTCGACTTTTCTACAGATTTATTATAGGTATTTCTAGATGATTTAGTTTTTATAACAGTATAAAACTATATCAAACGTTAATTACTTTATGTATTACATGTTTTGTAATTCGAACCTATATTATTAACCCGACTTGAATGGTAAGTATATTACTTACGTTTTGCCGATGATATCGTGGTTATACCAGAATCGCCGCAGGAACGCTAAGGATAGGCTTCCCAAACTTAGTTCACAGATTTGCGGGAAAAATTGCAATCACAATGAGGGACGTGACTTAAAAAAGCGGGACCAAGTTGTAAAAGGATCAGCTTTTAAGCAATTTAAAAAAATTCTACACCATAAATCCATTTAAATGATTATGTTTATTAAATAGACCTCAAGGGAGGTCCCATATAAATTTTAAGAAAAAATTCCACCCCTAAGGATAGAAAATAAGGGATGAGGTTTTATTTTAACTATTTAACTGAAATTCTAGTTCTTTCCTTATCTTCGTCTTGTAGTAAATGCTTAGTCCACTCAAAAGAGGAAAAAATTGTCTTTTGATAAAAAATAAAAACAGACTTACTAACTTTAAAAAAAATATTTCCACATCATAGCTTTTAAATCGGTGCCAAGACATAGTGTATAGAAGAAATATAGAAACCGGTGAGCTTGGTTAGAATGTGTGTAAACCTATCGTGTTCACTAAACATGAGCAACAGCTGCAGTGTATGGAACAATTTAAATGAGGTTATTACCGTGGATGGATTATAGCTCGACGGCATTAGTCAAGCGATTCCTAGGCGACTTCTTAAAGTTGTATTGGCTTGTTATCTCATCTTCAAAGAAATTTAATACTTAGTATGTTTATTCATAATAAAAGTTAAGAAAAATTGTTTACGTGGTAGAGCCACGCTGCAGCTATAATATGGTCGGCTCGACCAGTGTAGGACCACGCCCTCACAGAATATCAGTTTTAAATAGCAGCTTAATGCTACTGTGTTTTGTAGGGTGAGTGTAGAGACTTTTTTACCGTTAATAAGGCATTCCATCTTAATCCTCAGGAGTAACAACGCATCTGCATTTTGATTCTCAATCGAGGGTAAATGTAGATATCTATGGGTCACAACATCCACTTACCATTACTCATAGGTGGACTGTGTGGTCGTTTGTTACCCTTATTCTATTTAAATAAAAAAATATTAGTGTCTGTAAAAAAGACAATTATATAGGTACCTACCATGTTCTAACAATGAATAACGTATATCTGCTAGCCGCTTGAGTGGGTACGTACTTAAAAAGGTATTAACAATGCGAAAAGGCAATATATCTTCATGATGGCTCTCACAAAAATTTGTAAAAAAATATTGTAGGACCTTTTCCATAAAATCTAAAGCAAAAATAGCCATATAAAAGGTTGAAAACTGTCTTCCATCATATTGTTAAAATAAGGCTTATTATATCTATACCGAGTACCTACTTTAGATCGTATTTTATGAAATATTCCTTTAAAAAGATAAACAATAATATTCTTATATTAAATTTGTTATAAATATAATACACTGTATTTTTTCGCTTATAATTAATAAAATAGTGTTTATTTTTCGTTAAATAATAATAAACAAATGAATATCATATTCATTATATTGGTCTGGTAAAATATTAATATTATATATTAATAATTGAAATTAAAAAAAATAGGAAATAGGCTAAATAATTTTGGCTGGTGCGTATTTATTTATCTAATTTGTAAAATAAAATGTTGCCAAAAATTTTATGACACTTTTAAATTGTAAACTTAAATTTTAGACTTTCTTTAACACGAAAATAAAATTCTTATAATTTGGACCGTTTCCAAATATGGTCAAATTGCTTCAAGGTTGTTCTCAAAAAATTGTGGAAGTTATATTTTATACATGCTAATAATAATAATATTTTTTACAATAACAATTTTTAAATTGCTTAAAGGCTTTTGATTATATTATGGGGAACGTCCCAAATTCAAGCTTAGCATCTTTCAGGTAGAAATTTTACCATACTTCGTTGTGCGGAATTCAACCTGTAACTTTGATAGTCAAGCAGCATTGCTAGCGCTGAGATCAAATTTAGTGACTTCAAAACTATTTTGAGACTGCGTGAACCGTTTAAACGCCCTGTGCTGTAACAATAGGGTCGTCTTGAGATGGGTTCCAGGTCATGCGGGTATTGTAGGCAATGAACTTGCCAATAAGCTTGCATGGGAGGGTTCAAAGAGTATTCAATTTGGACCCGAGTCTTGTGGAATCTCAAAAAGCCGGGCCCGATTAACCATTGAAACTCTTTATCACAATAAATCACTGAATATCTAGTCTGATACACCAGGCTTAAAACATTCTAAAACCTTAATCCAGGCTTTTAATCGTAAATACGCTTCAGAAGCCCTGAGTTTGAGTAAGAATAAACTGCGTATTCTGGAAAGAGCCCTGACTGGACACTGTTGCCTAAAAGCACATGTCCATTCTGAGACTAACAACTCAAGGATGTGCCGTTTCTGTTTCTAAACGGAAGAAACGCCTCTGCACATCCTGACTGATTGTGGACCTTTAATGCTCAAACGTAACACTCATCTGGAAAACTACGTACTTAGAAGAAGTGAATTTGCTCACAGCTAAGCAACTCCTTCAATTCATTGAAGATATAGTTCTTAGCAGTGAACTGGTGAAACAGTGAAACCGATCTTACAGGTCGCAGTGATACTGGTCTTTCTAGACCTGCATAGCTGCTTGCACAATTAAGAAAAGGGCTTTTGATTTGCTTAAAATATTGGTTATTATTTCCCTCCTCCTAACTTAACTCCTTTTTATGATACATGAGACTTAATGACATTTCATGTGATGCTTCTTTCGCCATTTTAAATTAATTATATCGACTTGTTGAAATTGTACGTAACGCCGTGTGAAATATTATATAAAAAACTTAATGAAGAGTTAACGTGAAGTAAAAGCAACGAGTATATTATGTATTATCTCTTTATATAAAAATCAATTGCTGTCCGTTAGTCTCGCAAAAACTCGAAAATGGCTGGACCGATTTTGATGAATTTTTTGTGTGTATTTGAGTGGGTACCTGGATGGTTTTTATTAACAATTGGACCCGATAGGTGGTGCTGTTGTCGAGGTCCAGAAATCACCCATGCGAAGTCGGGGCGTATCGCTAGTGGTAAATAAAATGACGATTGTTATGGATCTATTTTTTAACCTTTAGTTTAGAGATGAATTTTATTAGTGTGTTAAAAATTGCATGTACTTTAATGAAAAACAGTTTATTTTGAATCTCTCTACACAAAAGATGCTAAAATAAAACATTAAAAACTTTACAGCAATCGTAAGGTTTGCACTACATTTTGTGTATTTGTCAATTAAGGCTGAGTGTTACTGTTTTCGTCCGTTTTAAAATTGGTTTTATAGCCAAATTACTACATTTAGAATCTGAAAAAAAAAATTTTAGATAGTTTCTTTCTCCTTACGATGTAGCTGGTCAATACATGATACAATACAATTTTATCAATATATACGTTCGATTTGCAGTTTTTTTACAAGCCAAATTTCATTTTAAACAAGTACTCCTTTTTTCTATTAAAATATCAATTTATAGGTAATTCATTTTGGAATCAATTCCACCGATCGTTTTTTTCATTGCATTTATTTTAAAAAAATATCGATTATTCAAGTGATTTTCGATCCGCGCTTCACTTGCCAGTGTCCCGCTGGACGTTGCCAAGGTAGACCTGTGCCAAACTTTTGCGCGCGCGCTTCTCTTCTGCTACGTAAATAATATTTAGGAAATAAAATAAATTGTAAATAACTATAGTTTTATGGAACTTATATAGACTATAGTTAAGCTTTTGTTTGTGTGTTTATTTCTTATTGTGTAAATATTTGTTTATAACTTTAAAACTTCTGAAAGCGGGTAGAAAACCGGTAATTAAAGTCCTTCAGAGGCTCTTTAATTCCGACCTCTATGGTGGCACTACACCACAGGCGTGGAGCAGAAGTGCGGTGGTCTTGTTCTTCAAGAAAGGCGACAACGCTCTCTTGAAGAACTACAGACCGATTTCCCTAAACTCTTCACCGCTGCATTGGAAGACGTTTTCAAGCTACTGGACTGGAAAGGATGCAGTATTAACGTCAATGGCCAGTACATCACTTACCTTCGATTTGCCGACGATATAATCCTTATGGCAGAATCGCTAGAGGACCTAAGCACTATGCTCTACCTGGGACAAATAGTCGGACTAGGTAAGTCCAACTTTGACCGAGAGGTCAATCGATGGATTCAACTCGGCTGGGCAGCATTCGGGAAATTACGACACATCTTCTCGTCAGACATACCTCAAAACTAGATTGTACAACCAGTGCGTGTTGCCAGTGATGACCTAAGGATCTGAGACGTGGTCCTTCACTGCTGGCCGTATGGGGAAGATCAAAGTCGCTCAGCGAGCTATGGAGAGGGCTATGCTCGGTGTTTCTCTGCGTGATAGACTTAAAAATGAGGATATCTGCAGTAGAATCAGAGTAACCGACATATCCCAAATAATTAGTATGCTGAAGCGGCAATGGGCCAGCCATATAGCTCGAAGAACCGACAACCGATGGGGAATAGAGGTTCTCGAGTGGCAGCCTCTTACCGGCCGGCGAAGTGTAGGGCGTCCCCCCACTAGATAGAGTGACGACCTGGTAAGACATGCAGGAAGTGAATGGATGCGGGTGGCTCAGGACCGTGCTTTGTGGCATTCCTTGGGGGAGGCCTATGTTCAGCAGTGGACTTGTGAAGGGCTGTAATGATGATAATGATGAACTTTAAAACAATAATTTTGTGATTATTTTGTAAAAATTACGATCATATGCGCGGCCCGACTCGATCTTTGCGACGACCGCCTGTAAATACCTAATGCGCTTGGAACACCCAGCCTTAAGTCTCCGGAATAAAAAAAAAGTGCAAAAGATTATATATAGGTACATACTTTCTATTCCATACTTATCTTATCAATATGACAGGTGAATTATGGAGGATTGAACACAGCTCACGTAGTAATAATGAAGTTATAGTGAAGTTAGTGGAACTTAACTCACCAGATGCTGTGAGTGGAACTTAGCTTACAAAGGCTTAATGTTAAGTTTACAAATGAATACGCTACGATACTTTTCTACTTTCTATAATTCTACTTCGTTTTTATCCAAGTTCGCGGTTTAATTATGACTGTGTGGTTTATTATAGTTTGAAGACAATAGATTTTTTTTAAAAGTGTTATATTTCCCTTTCCATGTTTTTATTGCTATACGTACTCTACAGAAAAAGATCACTACAAGAACAAGCTACAGTATTTTAGTGGTTAAGGGTACGGACCCCGAAGTCATGACTTCGAATCCGATATTCGACTACTAGTATGAACCACTTCAACATAAGCATTTTAAGGTAATTTGGAGTATTTAAAAAATATTTGGTATTGGTCTTTAGGTTGAAACCACTAGTTTTTATTATTAGAATCACAATAAAGGTTTGCAGGTTTAATAACGAGTTCCGTTATATATTTGCCGCCAGTAAAAAGCTAATACGCGAGCCACCTGCATACCTCATTAGATGGAGTTACGAAATGCATCTAGTGAAATCTAGTGTAAAACGACGGACCTATTGACATTTAAGCTCACTGATCCGTCGGTAAGCCAGATAATCTTGTTCTCCTGCAGATATACTTGTTAGGGATTTATGTCAGGCATAGAAACTCCCAACGTAGCCCTCTTCTTGCCTCGCTCGAAGCATAAAATCACACAGTAAGTCATTCCCGACAACACAATTGGTTGTAAACGATCCATTGGCTTGAAATTTTTTTCGGTGAAAAAGTACAGAGAAATAACGTCATCGCTTGTTCTGTACTCTGGTTTCGTAACCTTACTATATATATATATACCACAGAATAAATAATAGTACAAGAACAGAAGGATCACTCTCTGATAGTAAATTTGCGAGTTTAAACTTAGTTACAACGTCGCTAATGTTCATAATACTTTGCACGCCTCGGAAGTGACCTTCGTGAAATTAGCTACCATTTATATAGTCGAAAAAAAATTATGCGGCGGGCGTATTAAATCAAAATGCACCTTACGTCCACGTGCGAGTGTCTGTATCACTTAGACCGTTACGCGCCTTTGTTAAGACCGCTTCTACTGTAGGGTTAGGTGTTGTGAGAAAACAAATTGAATCCTTTGATATTAGTTGGTATATAATAGCAATGCAATGTTTTAGTATTTCTTTTTTTTGTTAAAAAAACGTTACCCCCACACTAGGATTTTCTCTAGAGATGGGCTGAATATGGATTTCACCGAATACGAATATTCGGCCGAAAGTTCGGTAAAACTATTACCGAACCGAATATTCGGCCGAACATTATTCGGCAGGATCACCTCGGTACCTAACCAAATCATGTCGAAACTTGTTTACGTAAAGCGCGCGGGATTAGCACCGGACCCTGCCCCTCGCTCCCCCGCCACACCTGACATGTTATTGCATCATCTAGTACTGAGCTAATTGCCGGTACGTGCATTCGCCATTTGAAAATAATTTAAAATTTAAAAATTTGTACAACCGACTTCAAAATAAATTATTAAGGATTACTCAAAAACTATTGGTCAGACCTTGATCAAATTTATATGGGACCACATGAGAAGCACCAGCTTTCAAATTAAAAAGAATCATCGAAATCGGTTCACCTAGAAAAAAGTTATGAAGTAACACACATAAAAAAAGAACATACAGTCGAATTGAATACCTCCTCCTTTTTGAAGTCGGTAGATAAATTTTTTTTTATAGAAAGTATTTTTTCGCAAATCGTACATTTCACTTTACTTTGGTCGTCAGTTTCATTCCTGCCACTAATTTTTATCATATAATTATCAATTTTCACTAAGAATAACACAACGAAACACTTTTTTTCTCACAAAAACAGTCGTCGCGTTTAAATTATTTCCAAATGGCGAATCGACGACCCCAGATCACTTCCAATTACGAATTCAATTGCTGAAATGATAGCAATAGATAACCAGGCAACTTCTATAGTCGAAGATAAAGGCTTTAATCGGCTTTATATGGCAAAGCCCAAATACCAAATACTGAGTCGAAAATGTATAGGTGAAACTGATTCCACAACTGTATGAAAAATTTAAAAGCACTATTCAAGGTGCGCTATCTAAGGCCAAATGTCTATCGGCTACATCTGACATGTGGACAAACATGTTCGTACATTTTAATACAGTGGACACTTTGAGTACCACTTTAACGAATGTTCGGTGATTTAGCCGAATATTCGGCCGTATACGAATATTCGATAAAGCTGCCGAATATGCCGAATACCGAATATAAAACGAATATTCGGCCCATCTTTAATTTTCTCCTGTATCGTGGAGGCAGTTAACAAACATAAATTGCACAAGGACGAACATCTAGACACGGAACAATTATTTGTAGGCTATACAAATACTTGTTCCGTGCTGGATTCGAACCCGCGGCCCCAGCGTTGCAACTCATTGCTAAGCCACTACGCCACGGAGCCATCAATTTGCTGACAATAAAAACTTTATTTTTCAATGTGAGGAAGTTTAATATGCAACATCGAGGAAAATTAAGATTATAATATCGTGAACGTCTTTGAAACTCAGATAATTTACCTACTTACCATTTTTAACCGACTTCAAAAAAAGGAGGAGGTACTCAATTCGACTGTATTTTTTTAATGTGTGTTACCTCAGAACTTTTTTCTAGGTGAATCGATTTTAATGATTCTATTTTTATTTGAAAGCTGTTGCTTATAATTTATACATCCCATATAAATTTGATCCAGATCTGACCAGTAGTTTTAGAGTTATCCTTAATAATTCGTATTAATATTGAAGTCGGTTGTACAAAATTTGTAATTTCATTAGTTGTCTCTCTTCCTCTCTTTTTAAAAAACGTTACCTCCACAGTAGGATTTTCTCTTGTATCGCAGGGACAGTTTACATACATAGAACAGACCCAGAACAATTATTTGTAGGCCATACAAATACTTGTTCCGTCTGGGATTTGAACCCGCGGCCCTTAGCGCTGCAACTCATTACTAAGCCACTGCGCCACGGAGCCGTCACTTGTCTGTCTCACATTTTTTGCTATTTACAAACATGCAACACGCGACTTCATTATTAATGAAAGAGTGGCAATAAGAAGTGCTGCTACTTTCAATCTCTTTCTTTTATCGACCAAGTGTTAAACTTTAACCAGTATATGCTGATCTTGCATTAGTAGGCAGTCGCTAGTACTGGGAGGTCTACTTACACTGAACTTATTTTTAAGATCATTGGCATTATACCCGAAAAAATCGAAAATTGCGAAGCTGTGGTCGTGTCACTAATCAAATAATAAATCTGTAACTATGGCGTCCGTAACTAAGTACCTAATTATCCAGATCTACCTATAAATAATAATATATTACATTTTGGTATCCTTAGGAACAGTAAGGAATGAAAAGTCGACATTCCTATTGTTATTTAAGCACCCATATGCTATGAAGTACCTTTTGGCTTTTTGAGAAGCCATACTTGAATAAAAACTCAAAAATAAATATCAAAAGTGCCTAAATACTTATTAGAGAAAAATATTTTTTATGCGTAAGGCGCGCGTCAGTTCGAGCACGCGCGTGACAACCTCACGGAATTAGCCCCTCATACGGGGCCGCGCAGCATAGGTATATTTTCATGCCTAAAGCGCGGAGTGAGACAGGCCTGCTAGTACCCCTGAACAGACTGTAATACCTCCCAAATTTCGACTGCATAAAAATGGAGAATCACCATGTGAATAGCTTCTGAAGTATTGGTAGCACACGTTAATTACACTCACTTCATTCTAGTTTTGCCCAGACGATGTCTTGGATAATCTCGGTAATGTCCGATTAGCCTTGTTCTTGGATCGTTACTGACCTTGTGTCTTATTCAAATAACAATATGTTTATGTAATATCCGTAGGATTGGAACGCATCCAATGTTATTTGTTAAATCAAGTTTAATTTTACTAAATCACCGTTTGGTATTATTATTATTATGGGGTATCTATATAGTTTTCTCATCTGGTTGGGCTGTAACATGTATAATTGTAAATGAAAATGATAAATATACATAAATATCAATAAAATAAAATAAATACTTAAAAAAACATAAATAAATCAAAACCCAACCAGATGGAAGCCCTCGGCACGGGAGACCAAACTCCCGCGGGTTAAGGGAAAGGAAAGAAACCGACGGACGATGCGGTCGCTATCGAGGAGCACCGCCTTCTGCATTTGAGCCCGGAGCGGTCCGTCAGGGAGTCCCAGTCGCCTCAGGTGACCTGAGAGGTATATTATTATTATTATAATTTATTTTAAATGTTGATTTATTTGATTTTAAATTTATTAGAGACACCATGAAACATTATTAGTTAACGAGGATCACTACATTTACATATTAAAATTATATGATGGATGGTTGAATGGATACTAAAACTGGGCTGAGATAAAATGGATAAAGTTAATTGCAATTTTCAAATTCAAATTCAAATTCAAATTGTTTATTGCATGTCACATTACAAATTAAAGATGTTACATTTGATAGGTATACATGTCACGCCCTGCAAGGGCATAGCAACACTAGAGGACTAACTATTTTTGTATAACTTTCAAATATAAATTATAAAATATCATATCATTAACATTCAATTTTTTCATACTTAACTAACACAAAATCTGCCGTTTCGAAGACTTAAAATATATGATATATATTAAATATTTATAGATCATAATTAAATTTATTTTACACTTTACAATTCAAAAGATTATGTTTTCTTCCCAAGTGAGATTATAGTACACGATAGTTTAGCTCTGGCTCCTAATTGTGGTAAGGAGACTTAAAGTTAATTGCAATTTTCATACTTAACTAACACAAAATCTGCCGTTTCGAAGACTTAAAATATATGATTATATATTTTAAGTCTTCGAATATAGTATAATGCCAAGTATTAGTGCATTAGGTGTGAATTTTGTTCTCGAATGTGAACTCTATTCCTGATTTTGACTGTTAACTTGCATTCTGATAAAGAGAAACTTAATGTTTAGTGACCATTTTCTATAGACCCTAAAGTTTTGTAATGAGATGTTGTATATTTTATATTATTAATATTCAACATTTTACAAACCTCTTCCATGGTAGAATTAATAAATTAGTACCTCTTTCCGTTACAACTCACGTGGGGTTCCATACCGTAATATACTCGTAAAATTATTTACCAAAGCTGTTGCCTCACTTCGCGCGTCTTTATTTGATATTAAATACGTCGACATGTTAGGTACGGTCGCATTGGAGGGTTAATATAATTATTATCCTCAATCATAGTTCCTACTTAATGTAAATATACTTTATCAAACGCTGATGAGCCAGAATCCGTTATTTTTACCTTAATTTAAGTGACATGTATCGCATTTTTTTACATCATTAGTAATATTACGTTCTATCCTGTACAAAAAGATTTTCTATGAAGGTTATTCTTCAACACGGCGATTGGGTAGTTTTAGAATTGCACGCCTCGAAGACGAATTCGTCAAAACACCACGCTATAATTTCTTCCTCGATTGTGAATAATAACTCGGTATAATCCATCGGTAGCTTAAGCATTTCTACAACTCTTGAGTGATCAGTCCAATCAAGGTTAGAATAGAATAGAATATTTTTATTCAATATAGATTATTACATAATACTTATTGAAAGTCATTTATTTCAATAAGTATCACTACGGGTTAGGAAAATACCTCTGTCCTGAGAAGAACCAGCACGAAACCCAGCGGGACTTTTTGTTAAACCTGTTTCACTTTACAATAATTTTGTTTGTATAATTTTTAAATTAATTTTAATAGAATCACATGGTGGCGATCACCTCATTCCCAGGGGTTATTTTCATTAATGTATTCTTTGATATTATAATAACCCTTTTTGTACAATTTTTCTTTAATAAAACATTTAAACTTGTTTATTGACAAATTTTGTACATTTTCTGGGATTTCGTTGTAAAAGCGTAGCGTATACATTGCCCCATAAATGAATTACTAATTTTGTGGAGTCTAGTAACTCTTATTACAAGCTTATGTTTGTTCCTAGTGTTTAAAGTATGAACATCTTTATTCTTATCAAAGCTATTTATGTTTTTATGTACATACATTACATTTTCATAAATATATTGCGATGCCAAAGTTAATGTTTATTTCTTTAAATTTTTTTCTAAGGGACTCATTACAATTTAAGTTATAAATCGCCCGTACGGCTCTCTTTTGCACGCTAACCGCCGGAGAATAATATATGATTTCTCATGTAGCTTTTTCCTTTGTGTTCTACTATGCACTGACTATATTTTTAATCATCGCCTTCAATTCATCGCTTTTCATTTGCATTCGATAAAATGCACCTGCAGAGCTACATTATCACAGCCTGTCATACATAATCATCATTATCATTACAGCCTATCAATGTAAACCACTACTGAACATAGGCCTCCCCCATTGATTGCCTCATACGGGGGATTAGATAGACGATATGGAGTAGAGACGTGACGCGACGCGATGCGGCGCGATAAGATAGTGATCCAAAATGAAACTTTATTTACTACATAAAAAGATAAACATTTTATTGAGATAATTTGCTTCGTTGGTTGGCGCAGCGTGCAAAAGCGGTGCGCTACCATCGACTCCACGATGCGCCTCGCGACGTCGTGATGCGCGGTGCGAAACCGCTGGCCTCTTCAAGCATCGTCGCGTCGCGTCGCGGCTCTGTGTGAACTGACCCTAAGCGGCCGTTATCACCAATCATTACTTTATTTATTCCGAAACGATTATAAATGAAGACCACGTTACAGTATTAGATATATTAATGACTAGCTTTTGCCCGCGACTTCGTCAGCGTGGAGTTCGGTTATATCGCGCCCATGTGTGAAAAAGAGTCTGCTGGTACAAGCCACAATTATAATTGGATGTCGCGGGCAAAAGCTAGTAAACTACAAAACTTCTTTATACACCACATTTTTTGCTAATCTATTACAGTGTGCCAAAATTATGAGAGTACTGGGCGAGCTTACGCGTGAGCAAGCCACATAGAATTGCCCGTGTGAAAAACAATTTTCTCTCAAGTCTATACCCGCAAATTTTAATGTCTGCCCTTGTGATTTGTTTATGGTCATTACAAAGCAGACTTTGAGGGGAAACTGTATTCGTTTCAATTCAAAGGGAAGATCATTCGGGATCAAGGGAATTCTTCCAATACATTGCGATGTAATGCTTTTACTTTTAGTCTGGTTCCGTTGCACAGTTTAAGAGGTTTTAAATTTCGCAACGACATTACAGGAGTGCCCACGCGCAGAATAAGCTTATGATGTGGAAGACCCGATGGTTTCAGTGAATTAAGAAATTCAACAGGGTAGTTAATTGTGTCATCTGTGTTGACCACAGAGTCTATTGACGTGTACACTATTTCTTCCCCCTCAAAATACATTAACAGTATATCGTTAATTGCCGCTGCTTGGTCGTTTTTCGGGGTAAGTATGGCACGTTCACACAACCATTCCATTGGCTTATCGTGGATATGAGCAATATCTGGGTAAATTTTTGATATTAACTCCTGTAACGTAAACACTACTGTGCACAAATTATCAGGGATGGTTATCATTTCGTCATTTATCGGGTAATCACCGTTGCCGATTTCAAGTAGGAGATTCGCAAATCCACCAGCGGACTCTTTTTCACCTAAGTGTACCGCATATTTTTCGAGAGCTTGAGGATTTTAATTAGAGGCCATAAAGTGGATCTCTTAAGACACGTCTTAACTTCATCTGTTCTAGTTCCTTTTGGCACTACTGGTAGAGTCTGTCTAAAATCTCCAGCCAGCAAAACCGTTACACCACCCATTAACTTCTTATTTCCTCTTATATCTTGAAGAGTTATGTTTAAAGCCTCTACGCCACCCTTATGAGCCATTGTTATTTCATCCCACACTATCATTTTCGTATGTTTTAATACTTCAGCAAAATTACTTTGTTTCGATATATTAAAAATGGGAGTATCAGCTGTTGTTAAATTGAGTGGTAACTTGAAGGTAGCATGAGCAGTTCGTCCACTCTCAAGCAGTGTAGCTGCGATCCCAGAAGAAGCCACAGCCAAAGCAATTCCGCGAGTATTTCTAACTTTTGCTAATAGCAAATTTATGAGGAATGTTTTGCCTGTTCCATCGGGAGCATCTAAAAAGAATATTCCACCCTCATTTGATTAAATTTTTGTGTTAATTTGATTGTAAACTGCTTTTTGTTTGTCATTGAGTGATCATTCATTATTTTTATATGTTTTCTAATGATGCTAAGTCGTAACTTGTCTCTTTAAGAAACTCTCTATTTTCAAATTGTTGTTCTTTGCTTGGCTGAGGTAACCCATACTCTTTTAGTAGCCGACCACCCAACGCTAATACGGCATCTTCTATTACCGAAAGGCATTTGTTAAATACCACATCTGTTATGTGCTCTACATCCACATCTCCCTGTCTTTCTAATTGCCTTTTAAAATCTTCAGATAGGTATTCTTTGAATTTCTCCCAAATGATTAAAGGGTCTGATACTTGACAGAACACTAAAATAATCGTAAAAAGATCCCGAATCATTTGCGGTGATTGGCAAAGTGCTGCCTCTTCCATTGCTGCGAACAAATGCTGATCATCTTCAAGCAAGCCGAGAGCTTTTCACGCTGATTGGAACGTGGAATTTACATGACCATCTACAGTTTTTAACGCTTCAAACGAAATTGGGCCCCGGATCTCATGAAGAAGCATGCGAAAGTGATAGCATTCTGTATTGTTCGGATGCATTGTATAAACCCTGCCCAGAACGTGCTCTTTTTTGACCCCTGGCCAGCCTTCACGTTTGCTCCTCTCTTTCTCCTTTGGAACTTTCTTTTATCCCAAACGTAGTATACAGGTACTTCTAGGTAGAGTAATGTTTTTGCAAAGTTATCCACTTTACACAAATCGAAAAAGGATAGGAGTGTGGTTGTTGGAGGACTATTCACTCTTTCACTCAGATTTTGCTCATTAAAATAAACCCTTTGCCCATTTTCCAAATGAACAGCGAGGTGGACTTCGGGAGGGAAACGCTCATGAATGGGAATTTCAAGGATTCGCCATACTGCTTCTGATGAACTTATATATCTTCCACTTGTGTAGGTTTTAACTTCATCCTTCTCATTAAAAGTAAAAGATGATGGAAGGACAACCATTTGTCCTAGTTGGTTGGCTTCTGCATCTTGTCGTCCAATAGCATCTTTTAAATGGATGTATCTATCAGCACGTAATTTGGCTTGATTATTTTTGATATAATTTAATCTCTGTTTCTATTTTGGCGTATTCATCCACCAAATATTGACTAAAAAGGGCACGATAGTTGACTAAATAGTTATCTTCTCCTTCTTTAATCATTATTCTATACGAATAGAAACTTGCAGAAGAGACAGTTTTATTAAGAGGCAACTTAGTTGTGGGATCGCGGTATGTTGATTGAAAACCTATCAACCCCCAGCAAAACATTAATGGATACTGTAGCGCATCATATGCTCGATGTATCTCACTAATACGCTGAAGTGAATTACTTCGGCTCTCGAGGATGATGTCCCTTCGATCAAATTGTTGATCCACTAACACTAAAGCCACTTTATTTGTAGTTGGTGCATTGTATCTACCTCTATGTTCTTCTGGTGGTTTTTTATCAGCATGTATGATAACTTTGTATGACTCTAAAGGAGGGGCTTTATCAATGGCACTTTTCAGATCTTTTATATACGGGTTCACTTGATGCAGCATATTCTGCAATTGTTTGATTAAATTTGGCTTTAAGTTAGGAAATTTAGAACATTGAATCTTTGCTTCTCGATCATCTTCACCTACAAAATATATTTGAAGGTACTGAGCGTCATGTTCGGCTTCTGGCAATATACTTCCAATTAAATGGTAGACCTGGCTTTGTACTTTAAAAGTCGGTGAAAAACCATCTGGTGTTTACCACCAAAGGAAGTCATCTGGAAACAGGCATTATATTTACGAATATTACCCATAAAATGGTCATGATCTGGGTGTAGATAATTTATCAAACTAAAGAGTGGTCGATCAAATTGCAAGAAATACTTAGGTACCTAAGTATTTATTCTGGTTTTGCCATTTTTAATTTGTAAGAAAATATATTTGGTTTGGTTGTTTATTTTCATTGTTTTTTTAATTTTTAAATTAGTATTTTTTTGTTCAGGTGTAATTTTTTGCAAATTTTTTGTACAAATCTTCTTGTCTGTTTTGTTTTATGTTTTTGTGCAATAAAAGTATATTCTATTCTATTCTAATAAATTAAGTTTAAAATATGTATCAATATCATTTACGTTATTTACGACCCAAAAATCTTAAAAGTGACACCCAACTCACCCAATCCATGATGATTTTTACATACAAACATACATTCATCCATCCTTTCATCCATGTTGGTTTCAAACCATAATCGATGCCAATTTCGTACATAACGTCCCAAAAAACCATAAAGCGACACCCATATTGACATTTCAACCACATCGCACCCCCACAGGGGATGATGGTAGGTATTTCCCGTCTGCTATGTTGGATTTTGAAATAGTTGTTTTCGTAATCAGCGACCCGATAAACCATAAAAACGATACCCATGTTGATTTTCAGAATTTGTCACCCCTTTTCCACCTTTTAGGGGTTGAATTCTGAAAGAGCCTGAAACACTTGTTTACTCATTTATTGATAGGAGTACTCCTGTGAAGTTTCGAATAAAATAGTTTAACTAATCTTGTTTCCCCATACAAACTTTCAACCTCTTTTTCACTCTCTTAGGGGTTGTATTTTCAAAAACCCTTGAACACATAATTGTTTATTTCTAATTGTTAACCTAAAAGCGAAGTTAAAGGCTTCTAGCTCAAAAAATGACGGACTTCCATACAAACTTTTAACCCCTTTTTCACCCCTTTAGGGGGCGAATTTTCAAAAATACTTCCTTAGCGGATGCCTTCGTCATTACAACTGTCTGTATGCCAAATTTCAGCGAAATACGTTCAGTAATTTCGGCTGTGCGTTGATAGATGAGTCAGTCAGGTTTGCCTTTTATATAAAGTGTGAGTCTTTATAATGTGCACATATCGAAATGAGGGAATCTATGCTTAATTTTATCGACGGAAAAAATATTTAAAAAATCTAAATAATTTTTTTTATATTTTTTTAATAGAATTTTTTAAAATTTTGTTCGCCACTGTAACCCCAGTGTAAACAAAACGGTGTAACTCTTAAACTAAATGATCTATCGCGATGAAACAAACTCCATAATAATTGGAAGTAATTAGGCGTCCTCATTAAATAAAAATTATGGAAAAAAACTACCCTCAATTGAAAAAAAAACACGTTTTTTTAGCAAAAACTGCGTTTCCTTACAGGCACCCAGTGCCATCTGCCCGCAATATCCAGGAAGTTCACAGAAGGTTGTCGATCACTGGACTTGGATCAAGTAGAGATCATCGCGAGCCGCCTCAAATAATTATTGATCTGGCTACTGAACGAGCAGTACTGAGTAATTTGTTTGCTGATCCATCCATAAGTACTAGACGATTGGCTCTTCGTCACGGAATATCGCAAAAATCAGTGTGGCGCATTTTAAGGAAAGAAGGATTGCATCCTTATTACTACAAAAGGGTGCAACATCTACATGAAGACGTAGACTGGCATCCAAGGTGCGTGATGTCTACGTGGATTCAAAGGAAAACCAGAGCAAATCCAAATTCTCTGAAAACCATACTATGGAAGGACGAAGCAACATTCACTAGAGACGGTATTACTAACTGTCGAAATTTACACAAATGGTGCCGTGCAGGTGAAAACCCGAAATTGAAACGTTCATCGACTTTTCAAGTAAGATTTTCAGTAAATGTTTGGGCTGATCTTATCGATGACAAGTTGATTGGACCAGTCATATTGCCGAGAACGTTGACTGCTGAAAGATTTTTAAGTCTATTGACTAATGAACTGCCTGAATTATTGGAGGATGTACCACTGGCTTTGCGTCAAAGGATGTTTCTGCAGATGGACGGATGCCCTGCCCATTATGTTACAAATGTTAGATCATTTTTAAAAGATAATTATCGAGATAAGTGGATTGGCCGGCAAGGACCTATAGGGTGGCCCGCGCGTTCCACCGATTTGACGCCCCTTGATTACTTCCTATGGGGGACCATGAAACAACGCGTCTACAGTACCCCCATCAACAGTGAGGCTGATTTGCGTGACCGCATAACTTTCACAATTTTACCATCAAACAAAGTAACTGCATTTTTAGAACATCTTAATTCCATAAACTCTAAAATTCAATTTACTATGGAGTTAGAGGGAAATAATTCTTTAGCTTTATTGTGTTAGTCATTCGAAATCCTAACAACATCATAGGTCACACTGTGTATAGAAAAAAGATCCATACAAACAGATATTTAAATGGTGAAACCCACCATCATCCTTCACAGTTAGCTACTGTTGGCAAATCTTTGTTAAAGAGTGCACGAGGGATCTGTGACAGCAAACACCTGGCCGCCGAGCTTCAGCACGTCAAGCAGGTTCTGCACGACAACAAGCTTCGGGTCCCGCGCCTACGTCACAGTGACCGAGTGAAGCCGGCCACAGTCGAGCGTGTGCCTGCTGTACTACCATATGTCAGATGTGTCACAGACAAGATTGGCTACATCTTGAAGCGAGCTTCTATTAGAACATTCTTCAAGCCGCCGAAGAAGATTAGTCAGTTCTTACCATCCGTCAAGTGCAATATTCCTCTACAAGATGCAGGAGTGTACAAGCTTGATTGTGAATGTGGTCTCTCATATATAGGGCAAACAAAACGATCTATCAAAACCCGCGTAAAAGAACACACAGCTGACGTGAAGCACCAACGTTCCGGGAAGTCTGCAGTTTGTGATCATATCCTAGACGGCCCCCGCCATTACATCAGATTTGATAAACCACAGATTCTCGCGAAATAACATCGATTCCTGCCAAGGATGATACGTGAGGCTTTTGAAATTAAAAAAACATCCTAATTTCAATAGAGAGGGAGGCTGGGTACTACCACCTGCTTGGGATCCTGTAATTAATAAAATTAAAACTAAACCCAAGCATACCACTGCAAGACTTCAAGACACAGTTAGTTCATTCTGCGTAGACCGGACCAAAATTAATAATTAAAAAAAGCTGAAGGTACTCCGGATTAACTCTGACATCGGGACGTCAATCATCTCAGTCCCCCGTGACCATGGGTGCTGTAAAGAACCCGAAACGTCGGGAATTAATAAAAATAAGTTAATTAAATGCAGCCGTAAAAGTAGTTTTATTCAATGTGGAGTGTTCGCGTAAATATAAGAAATCATTATGTGCGAATGATATTCGCAATGATCCCGAAATGATAAGGAGAGATTTTAATTCGCGCGGCTTTGTGCCTACAACAACGAGGTTGACATTTTGAACACCTGATGCATTAAATATTGTGTAAAATAATAAATGGTTAATTGAACTCTTGTATTAATTATTATCCCAAATAAACCATCCTTAAGAACAATAAATGGCGTGTTCGGAGTGCCATCTTTTAACACTTGATAGAAAATGTTATTATTGAGTTATAAACATGCAATTTTTACTATTAGGTAGCTAATGCGATGAAAAATAACTTAAAGTAATAAAAAAAGTACGTAATAGGGGCGTCTTATTGAGAAATTTTACTAAAAATAAAAAAATATTAATGTCTAAGGAATAAACATATTTGACAGACATGTGAATTCTATCAAAACGTAAAGGGCGCTGCGCGGCGGTTTAATTGTTCAATAACCCTCAAAGAAATGAGAGTGGTGGTGGTGGTGGCCTGTGCGCTGTGCAGTTGGACATAATGTTGTTGCGCGCCACAATTAATGTCTTGTACATAGCAACACTAGCCACTAGCGCCCTGGTATCGTATCTGTAAATGGTATCGAGTAGCAGAACTAGGAGAGTCAAGATCCTTCTAGAAATTTCGGGACCAATATGTACTCGAACATTCTAGATGTTTCTACAGTAGAAGGTTCTGGAAACTATCTGAGGCCCTATATAAGGCCGGTATAGACCGCGACCGAGTCAGTATTGAATTGGCGATACAAGCGAATACTTCGAAGCGATACAACTGCGAACTAAAGGTACAATTGTGTTTTGTTATTAGTGTGGTTTTAAGTTGTAATTAGTGTTGTGTAATTAAAGTGTCAATTTTGGTAATTCACTCGGCAGTTTTTAATTGTCTCGAACCCCAAGCTCGTAACAATATGTTAGCTGTAACTTTCCTTACCTTTATGTTTTTAATGTTAGGGGGGGTATCTAAAATACTTGCCACGCTTGGCAAGTGGGTTAGCAACTGCAGTTATTTTTTATTATTTTGAGTTGTTATCAGCATTATGTTGCTGCCTTTTCCTGTATAAAATAGGCTAACTAATAAACATCTAAATTGTTCATAACAATTATTTTAAATAATAGGGTACAATTTTGTTATACATTTTTATCCTGTTAGTTAGTTAGTGTTAGTGTTAGTCATGATTTGAAGAACTTTTATTCAGTTACGCGGCAAAGGTAATTGAATTCGAGCAATGGGGAACTAGTTTAAATTCTGGATATTCGTACTATATAAGAAAACCAACCATTGAGAGTAAATTTAAGAGACTCTCAAATAAGGGCTATACGGAAAAGCTTACGTGCTGTTGACTGTTCGTCTGCAAATCTTGAAAAAATTAATTCAATTTTATGAAATCACGTGTTTGTATGATTTGAATTATGGTTAATTCGTTTCTCATATATCAAAAAATTGACAAACGTCAGGATTAAAGAAAAAAATATTATAATCATATTAAATAAGCATGCAACAACTTTTTAGAATAAAGTAAAAAATATTGCAGTTGAAATTAAAAGAACTATGTAATATTGATCGTAAGCTGTGATAATCATAGTAATAATACTGTCATGGTTATGAAATTATTGTATTGTCATCGGTCATCATACGTTTACAAAATTTCAGATTCTTCAGACTTAGGAAGTGGATGAAAATAAAAATAAAATAATTACATTCATACATACATACATCACGTCAAGCTACTAATAAAACATCAAGTAAACCTAATAATAATAACCGGCCAAGTGCGAGTCGGACTCGTGCATGAAGGGTTCCGTACCATCGTAAAACACGTTTCTAGTAGGGGAGCCCCCTTTTATTTTTAATTTATATTTATTTTTATTATTTGTTGTTGTAGCGAAAAATTCAACTCTCTACCTATTACGGATCATGAGATACAGCCCGCTGGCAGACAGACGGACGGACGGACGGATGGACGGACGGACGGACGGACGGACGGACGGACGGAGCGGAGCGGAGGCTTAGTAATAGGGTCCCGTTGATTATCCTTTGGGTACGGAACCTAAAAACTAGTTAAAAGTGATATTTAACACACTTTTATTAGCTACGCGTGTATCTATCTATCTATGTAACGCATAAAGCAACACGCATCGCCGACGTACTGTGTTGCTCTATGATGTAACGGAATCTTTTAATGTAATTTTCACCAACTTGTAGGAGGCCGATTGACTTGGACATTTTTTTTTTATTTCTTTCCCACACTGTTCTTTCCCAAACAAAAAAAGAAGATTTATTCCCGTTTCATCCGTATACTTAAAATCCATTTAAATTTACATTTAGTTATTTGTATGTCACATAATTTTCATTTATTGTAATACAACTGCTTTGTGCCGCTTGTTTAAGTTTACTGCAACTTGTAAGCCCTCGAGTCAACTTCAAACGACTTTCCAAGCTTATTACTATTTGTCTTTCTAAATTTCCAAGCGAAATTCAAAACGCTCTTCCCTAAGTTAAAGCAAGTCTTAGAACTGCGATATTATAACTGTTAAACAGAATTACTTTATTTAATTTTCTTAAATAATTTGTGGGACGGATGGCTCGCGTCCGTAGGATTTGACTACTAACGAGGAATAAAGCCGAATATACAGATTAGCTCGTAGCCGCGTGGAAGCGGCGTAAAACTCTTTTTTCTCAGTATGATTTGGAGACAAAATGATATGGTCCCGAGCTCCCGGCGCCACTTTAATGGGGAAGGGGTTACACGGGAAAGAGGAAAACATATAAGCTTAATAAATTTTATAATTGTGGATGGAAGAATGAGGAGTGTAGTGGTAAATATGTTATTGACCAAGTGATTAATAGGGCATTATTCATAATGTCCAAACAGTTTGAAAAATGACCAATATGAGTAGGCAATATGATAAAAATTATTGAAGTAATTAAATAGACCAGGCTTTTAAAGTCCGTTACTTATTGGGTAGAGTAATAAAAAGATAGGTTAGATTAGGTTGGGTTAGGTTTTTTTTTGATGTCACATACCACCAGTCAAGAAAAAAATAAAAATTTCTTGCGCATGGGATTTTCTCTATTTATTCTGATTGTATAAGCAAAAATATATAAAAAGTGCGATTGTAAATCGAAAATATTTGCTTTTAAAAAAGTTATAGCGATTTGACCACTTTTGATTTTCGCGCCCAATTAATGTCGGTCATTGCGCGCGGTCGCTATCGCAAGCAATCGAAAGAGAAGTAAGAGGGCGGGGGGCAGTGTTTCTTGCTTTCAATAAACCGTATGTGTTTGCGTATTACAGAGGCATAACGTGTTTTACATATTTGTAATAAAATGGCTTCGAGAGGTTGTGAACGAGACGCTGACTCCTTTTGCTATATTTCCTATATTTGCGGCGAATTTATTAAAGTAACACAAAAAAAGTATGAATTAAGTACAAATTTAAAGATTTGCGAAGCCTATCAAGCTTACTTCAATCTACCTGTTAAATATCAATACAAAAAATGGGCCCCACATGTGTCATGTAACTCTTGCAGATATATTCTGGAGGGTGAGTTTATTTTCTTTTGTTTTTTCAATTTTATGGAACCATTCATTAGGTTTACGTTATATTGGTTACGTTATACCGAGTGACGATGAAGTTATCACATTAAATGAAAAGACGTATCCTACATAAAGTTCTTTAAACATACACAACTAAAAAAAAATATAACAATTAACATTCTAGTCACGGTAGCATTTTTTTCGTTTTAATATTAAACAACATCATGTACATGCATACAGATATCACCTGATGAATAGTAGAAGGTCAAAGACCCATGGCCTTTGAAGGCGAAGATACCTAGTTTAAACGTTGCCAATCCGAAATAATGAAATAAAGTAAAAAATCAAGCAAAAAATATACTTACGGCTAACAATTTAAATCATAATTTTATGCGCGAAATTAAAAACAAAGGGACCGCGCGCTGCGGGTGTGTGAAAACAAGTTCAAGCGAATAATTTACTTAAAGTAAAGGATTTAAGGCATAATTCTCTATGCGCGAAGTGACAAGAAAAGGGACGGGGTGTCGAAATTCATATTTCTCTGGCGCGTGCGACGATTAGTAAGAAAGTAAGTCACTTAATCCGACGCCGGCGTCCTTGGGGATGGTTCATAAGTCGCTTGACCTAATTTTCGTTTTTGAATTTTCGAATTTGAGGGAACTAAGTGACTATCACACAGATTGTTATTTTTGCATTGTAAATCCGCTTAAAGGTAAAAATTCAAAGAAAACATCTTATCCTGATATACCATCGACATCCGCTCTAATACCCCATACAGAAAAATTACCTGTACCTGCTCCTCCTGTGTTGGAAAATCAACTACTCTCTCAAGGTAGTCATCCATCACGGAGTTCATCTGCATCCATACATTCCGAATTCGGTATTGAATCTGAACTAAAAATACCACACCTCATCAACTCTGAAGATCTCAATGACTTAATAAGAGGCTTAAATCTACCAAAAAGCAAAGTTATTGGCATCGCGGTTAAAATCATGGAATTCACTTGATTCTGATGGAATATCCCATCAAAGGAAACGACATAAAGAATTTTCTTGTTTTTTCACTAAGGATGATGGACTCTGTTTTTGTCATGATGTGAAAGGTTTATTTAAAGAAATTTCATTTTATTCCTTGTCATACAACTGAATGGCGCTTTTTTATTGACATCTCAACAAAAAGTCTAAAAGCTGTTCTACTACACAATGGGAACAAATTTCCATCTATTCCATTGGCACATTCCGTACACCTCAAAGAAAATTATGACAGTATTAAAAAGTTATTAACTGCAATTAAATATATGGAATACAAATAGGAAGTTAATGGAGACTTCAAGATGGTGTGTTTTTTTATTAGAATGCAAGGTGGATATACTAAATACTCCTGCTATCTTTGACTGTGGGATAGTATGAATGATGCAGCTCACTACCACCAATACTATTGGCCTGAACGTACTAAGTACGAAGTAGGAAAATGCAATATTAAATGGGAAGCAATTGTTGATCCTAAAAATATATTAATGCCGCCATTGCATATTAAATTGGATCTTATTAAACAATTTGTAATCATAAGTCCGAAGCTTTCAAATATTTGAAGAGTTTTTTTTCCAAAGCTTTCAGAGGCGAAAATTAAAGCTGGAATCTTTGTAGGCCCTCAAATAAAAAAAAAATGGATTGTAATATTTTCCCGCTGTTACTTAGCAATGAGGAGAAAAAAGACTGGAACAGTTTTAAGGCAGTAGTTCATGGTTTCCTTGGAAACCATAGAGCTTAAAATTATGAAGAGATGATTACTGACATGATTTCGAATTTTTGTATCATCGGATGTAGAATGTCTCTAAAGATGCACATGTTACATTCTCATTTGGATAAATTTAAGGATAATATGGAAGCTTATTCGAAAGAAAAAGGGGAACGCTTCCATCAAGACATAATGGAATTTGAGAGACGTTACCAAGGCCAGTACACCGAAAGCATGATGGGGGATTATATTTGGGGTTTAATAAGAGGAACTTGTGCTGAATTTAACAGGAAAAGCAAAATAGTTCATTTTTAAACATTTGGACTCTATTTTAAGACAAATAAATCATAAATGGACGTTCGTTATCTTTTAATAAATCATTTCTATGTACAGATTTTATGTATTTTTATTTATTTGTTTTTTTTTTTGCAGTTTTTCACACAAAATCAAAAACAGAACTATTTTGTGTCCATATTCTTATTTCTAGCTATAAAGCAATAAAAATAAGGTATATATGTCCCATGCGCAAAAATGCTGTAGACCGGTGTAATATTTAACAATTAAACACAATGGGAATTAAGTTTTTCATCATACGATTTTTTTTGTAACGCAAAGGAAGGTTTTCCTTTCCTTCACATTTTTATATTTGTTAATTTCAGATTTGGTACTTTATTAACTTATTGTCTTAAAAGTGATTAACATGGCTAGATTAAACTATATCCCCCCCTCCTCCCGAACGCGTTCCTGGCTTGTCGTGGCTTAGTGGCTGTGGCTTGGTCCCCCATGGTAAACTAAGAGGAACCGACACGGCTGGCCCGAGGTGTCCTCCCCTTCCATACCGCTGCAGCGAGGTGCAGTAGCGATGATAGATGAGTATTGGTATGGCGATGCGCCATTCGCCCTATCCTCCGCGACTCTGGCGGGACCGCACCGCTAAAGCGATGGTGGTCGGGCCGCGGGGGGAGTGGAGTGTCGGTATTGTGAGGCGCCCTCTCCGAGGGTTCACTGGAAATACTACGTGGGGACGGATCACTACTTGGTCATATTATGCCGGTGAAATGATTCAGGGTGGGTGCATCGGACAGGTTTGGTTGATGTAGCAACCGATGTAAGTGGTATAGACAAGAGATAGAATGACATGTTTAAATATGTTATGGTGGGATAGTTAGCAAAAAAAGCATAGCTAGACTGATTAAAGGTTGAAAGGAAAAAGGCAGTTTTTAGATGTCTAAATAAGAGAGTTAGAGAAGTAGTAGAAAGGAAAAAGCAAGAAAGAAATGAAAAACACGATAGAAGACTATCTGATAATTTCTAGGTAAATATCAAAATGTTCTGGAAACTTGTCAGAACTGCCAGAGGAAAGTCTGAAGAAACACATGCTGTATGAAACAAAAATGGATTTTAATTTCAAAATATCAAGTTTAAAGATTTGGAAGCCATACTTTGATAGATTGTTTAAGTGTGAGGAGGCATCTGTAGAAAATTAATCAAAAACTCCTAAAAAACAAGGAAGGAGGTAGCGAGATGAGTATAGATAAAATAATGAAAGCAATGAAAAGCATGAAAGCAGGTAAGGCAGCTGAGTGCGATAAAGTATCACTAGAAATGCTGAGAGCTGGAGAGGAAGTGGTGGCAAACCTGCTGTACACTTTCTTTAATTTATGTTGGGAACTAAAGTGAGTGCCGCGAGACTGGGGCAATTCGGTTATAGTTCCACTGTTGTGCAAGTTGTCACAGCAGGACTGAAAATACTAGAGTGGAATCAGCCTGCTTAGAAATGTCGGAAAACTGTATGTTAAGTTGTTGTTTGAAAGAGTTATGAAAGAAACTGAGACTATTCAATCTGTTCACGGACAGTTTTTTGGAAACTCTGAAAGTTGAAGAATGTGGGTAAAAAATGCTCCACTTAGCCATCAAGTGCCTCTTGTACGCCGACGATCAATTAATTTTATGCGTCCTCTGTGAGCGTACTACAAATTATTATTTTTTCTGTCTGAAATCTTTGCCTATTACACTGGATGGCAGGCGAGCATGAATTCTTATTTATTATTATAAATTTTATACGTTCTATCAATTTTATTCATATTTTATTATAAGCTCCGTACGGACAAGATTTTCTCAAATAATGACGAAACAACCTAGTCAATGCATATGTATTATAACTGTTAATATTAATTGTTACTGTTTATAAAACATTAAAAACTTAATAATCAAGTAGGAGACTCGTCGAAACAAAAATAAATTTAGACCGAAAAATATTAAAAGTCAAATAAAACAAACTTCATACATTTAGGTTAACGTATCGCAAAGTTTTGAAGATTTTCCAAACTCAATACTTCCCTAAGTAGTCGTGTATAAAATGCTTATAAGCTAGCAATTTAGATAACGGGACACATCTGTTATCCAAAATTGAAGAAAACAAATGTAAGCTATTCCAACTTTTTGGAAAAGTTTGTAAACAATCATTTATTTTCTTCTAAAAGATTATTGTCTTTAGAAGAAAATCGTTTACTTATTAACAACCTTTTTTGATAAAATAACGTACTCCAAAGGGATATAGATTTTTAACTTCTCAGTTATTAGTAATTTTTTTAGCCATGTAGTGGCGGTATTAGAGAATCTAGTAGCCGTGGGTGTCGTAAGAGACGACAAAGAGAAATGAAACTGCAGTTCAAAATAATAAAAAATTGTCTCACCAAGTTGCCAAGCATGGAATATATGGCAAATATTTTTTATCTATTCTAAGTCAGGGGTTGTCTACTGTCCCAACCGACGGTAAATGGTGATGCAGTCAAAGATGGTAAAGCGCACTGACTTAGTTTAACATACGTCTATTAAATCCTGCCTTAAAGACACGCACATTATAATCGCAGATTACATACAAACATGATTACAGTAAAGGCAATTTATAACTTATTTATAAATTAATGTGTATGTTTTTACTTAAATCGATTATACCCATTTGTGAAAACCTTTAATAGGCTTACTTTGTGACATACATCGCAAGCAGCATTCAAGCTGTATACGAGCTGTATTGAAGTTCGTTTTATACTAGGGCCTGTATTTCCTGGCTGTATTGAGGCTTTATACGCGCTTATAAAGTTCTTGTAAGTTAAAAAGTGGCACAAATTATACAGCTTTATGTGTTAGTAAGGCTGTACAGTAGCTTTACAAGTACAAAAGAGGCTGTATAACAGCTGCAATTTGTGTGCAAGGAAACTATTACACTACATAAATTGTCTTATAAGTAACTTTTAAAGATAAGCGTTCTAAATTGCGTTTTGAACGGGATTACAAATGAATATAAAACAAAAAGAACTTTATTTTCGATTACTAGATTATATTTGTATACTTTATTGAATGATGGTGACATTTAATGTCAGAGTAAAAAATATATTTAACATATTAATATTATACTCGAGTTGTAATTGAGTTTAGACGGTGATAATAAGTGAATTGAAAGTGCAAAATTAGATTTACGGTAAACTTATATTATATTAGGTAACGTTTTCTATCAAAAAATTGCCGCGCCAGCAAAATATTCAAATAATATTAGGACAAAATACTGAATACGATAACTAAATATCGGTTGTATAGGTTAGAATAAAAAAAATAATGGGTATGAAGGCACAGTCAGGCACAGTGATCATTAGCCATACTGAAAATAATGGTATAGGCTAAAAATAATGTCTCATATTCCTGAAATTGTATTTTAAATTTTGTTTTTATGGGTCCTAAAATGGCGACAGTTTGCTAAAAAGCCTAAACGGTATTTCGAGGGTCTTATAGTCTTAATAGCTGTACTATGTATGTTATGGATTCTATCATGCAGACATTCGTTTTTAATCAGTTGTATGATAGAATATTTTTACTACTAACGCTGTATAACAGTTTTTTCAACATAACGTATAATTCTCTTTACAGATACTTATAAAAGATGAAAAACCATGTCTTGGGAACAGTGTTGAATCACTTTTATTTAGATTTAACGTGATATTCTAATTGATAACAAATTAATTTTGTACTAATGTTCATCAATTATACAGATTTAAATTATTATATGGTTGTTATTTTTTTTAGTTTTATATCACCCTAATAGACAGAAGCCATAAAACGACTGTATTTACAAGAGTGTACAATTACGCCATAAAAATAAGTTTTAGAAGGGAGTTTGCATACACCATTGTTCAGAAATAAGATTTGAGTGATACTATAATAACACTTAGAGCTGTACTGTGTAGAGCTGAACAGCTTCTATACAGCTTTAAGGATAAAGTCAGATTGAAGTGTTACAAAATACTTAAAGTTGTATACTAGAATTTTCATATTCTGATTTAGAACCCTAAGTTTACTTAGACCCTATAATACATACTTTATACAGCTTGAGCTGTATAATAACCCACAAACCACACTTATAAGGATACAACCTCTTTTCGACACTCTTATACCGTTCTAAAAGAACTCTAAGTTCTATTTGGGCTCGTATATTGATGTTCATAATGCTTGTGTGCTGCTTGGGATATGTACCACATATAGTTAATTAACGGCTGTGACTTTTCCAGTTATAAATATATAAATAAAAATCCTTCTTATAAGGGAAGGTCTATGGGGAAGCCTATTTTCTTTCTTTTGGACTTTTGTTAGGCTGTAATAAATAAATTAATTTATGAATGCTAAGCTATTGAGCAGTAACAAGTAGGAAATTAGATTCTGTAGATAATCCTCGACTAAGAATAAAATTGCAGACCCGTGAGGACTAAGATAAAGCCTCGTCTCCAGTAAAAAGTGTCTCCAGTTCTCTACATTCACATACGAAACACAACAGCGTTAAGCTGCTATTTTATTCTGGTATTCTGTGAGAGCGTGGTCTTTCTCTGGTCGAGCCAACCTATTCGTGCCACAACTTATATAGCTGTGGCAGGGCTCTACCATGTATAAATTTAGAATTAGATTAATATTAAAGTCTCAGTACGCACTGTAACATTTCATTAATTTTTCTTTTAAAAAACTCCTTGTATTACGTTATTAAGCTCAAGGCGTCATATTCAAGTACCTATGTTTATTACCTTTACAGCCTATGAACATAGGTCTCCCCCATAGATAACCTATTACATAAAAATAAATTAACATTTTATATTAGTTCACGTGGTAGAGCTGCAGATATTATGGTAGTAGCACGAATGGGTCGCCTCGACCGGAATAGGACTAATCTCTCTCAGAATAGCAGCGCTCACGGTAAATTTGTGTGCCAGTGTTTGATTACTATACCATCAGATTGTAAGTGGTGATGTAGTCGATGGTAAACTCAGACCAATAAAAAAGTTATTGGTCTGAGATGATAAAGCACACTGGCTTAGCTTGACAATAACTTATTTACTCTTGCTTGGATGACATTGTAATAACGTTGGCTGTAGACCCGTTTTTATATACTTAGGTCGCTATACGATTAACTAATAACAATTGTAACAACAACGGTAGTACTAGAAATCATTTCTTCGGTAAAATAATCGCTTCAGATATTTTTTAAAGTTAGCGTTATGGTATCATTATTTTTTATTGGGAGATCAAATTTTTACTTAATGACTTTCCTAAAGATTTAATATTATAGCGGTTCGGTTTCCTGAATGCTCCCTTGTGCGTTGTAGTCAAAAAAGGGACATCATTCGTTCAAATAAAATGGTAAATATTGTACGAGTACAAAGTTTTTTTGCCATTGGAAAATCAAATAGACAGGTAGATTATAGCAAAAATTATAAAAAAATATTTAGAAGAAAGCAGAAACTTCTTTAAACGCGAGTAAAATATTCATATAAGTATTCAAGGGCGGATTCGACCAAGCTTGTATAAGTCTTATCCTGCGAATAAAATCACTAATTACTCTAGATTTAAGAGAAGTAAGACCAAAGAGTAAAATTATTCGAGGGTAAGTTACTCTGGTATAACATGGTATTTGGTCGAATCCACTCTTAAAAAGAGAACTAAAAGTTGTTACGAATAATATAATAATATAAATTACGAATAATATATAAATACTCTTATGAAAATGTTGTTGCATTAACTGCCTACTGGTATCACTTAGAATGATAATATTTAGTATGTTTTAATTTGTTCATTTTATTTATTAACATATACACAATATGATCTTCACATATACACAATATGGACTTCTTTAACAGCCCGTCATCACTGCTGGATATAGCCTCTCTCGGTAGGCAAGATTTGCATTTATCGTTAAGATATTTAGTAGTGTTTAGTGTTTAGTGGCGATATTTAGATTTAGGATAACAAATACCATTTATTTCATCACTTTTTCGCTTTTTTCCTTCAAGAAAAAATTCTTCATGTTTTCGTATAAAATTTAGCCCAAGTATAAAATGTAGATTATTTTATTTTATGTGTAGATTAGTTTACTGGAGTATTTTTTACCACTCCATTATGCACGCAATCCTCACGACTGTAAAAGTCTTTTAACTTTGCGAACGTGTTTGAGGATATGTGACAATGTCACTGATTTACTGTAGCCATTTATCTTCAACTTAATGAAATGTAAACATGCGAGTTTTTTATCTCCACATCTTGCACACACTTCTTAACTTTTTTATAATTATCTGTGTAACGTCTTTTATACGTGGTAGAGCCATGCTGCAGCTATATTAGTAGTATAGTTGTAGCACGAATGGGTCGGCTCGACCGGGGAAGGACCACGTTCTCACAGAATACCAGCGTAAAATAGCAGCTTAACACTGCTGTGTTTCGTATGGTGAGTGTATAACCGGAGACCCTTTTTACTGGAAAAGAGGCATTCCATCTTAGTCTTCACGGGTGACAACGCATCTGCATTTTGATACTTTATTGAGGATAGATGTAGATATCTATGGGTCACAGCAACCACTTGCCATCAGGTGGACTGTGTGCTCGTTTGTCACACTATCCTATAAAAAAATACCCGGATTTTTTAAAAGCACGCAATGTATTAAGCATTTTGTTGTAGTCATAGTCTTTCAAGTTAAGATATACAAAAGGCTCGATTTTAAATGTTATTATAATATAAGCGAAATAAGCGCTAACCAACAGCCTGTAAATAGTCTGTTGCTAGATCTGCCCTTCCAGCCGCGCTAAAGTGCGAAGTAGAGTAAGAGTTAGAGCACGAATGTGACGGCTCGACCGTGGAATGAATACACTCGCACAGAATTCATTTTTTATTTTTCATTCATTATAGTCTAGTTCATCGCTGAACATAGGCCTCCCCATAGATTGAATCATAAGGGGGATTTTTGCCATAGTTGCTATGCTCGACAGGCGTATTGGCAACCGCATTTTTTTCATTTTGTTATTAGGAAGATGCTGAGCGCTAACCATCTGAGAGCCGTGGTAGCTCAGATGGTTAGCGCTCGCTGTAAGTTTCACAGTACGCGAGCAACCCGGGTTCGATCCCCGCCGGCACCAATGAAATTGTTAATTGCAATTTTAAGTGCTGATTTACCACGTGCTCGGCGGTGAAGGAAAACATCGTGAGGAAACCTGCATGTCTGAGAAATCAAAAAAAATATTTCGTAGACATGTGAAGTTCGCGAACACGCATTGGAGCAGCGCGGCGGACATTTCCTTGCCCTAAAACCCTCTTAGAAATGAGAGGAGGCCTGTGCCCAGCAGTGGGACGTATATATGCTGTAACTTTACTTCACTTTTTTTTACTTTGTCCAGCTCCTGATTTGTTTTCCTCACACAGAATACTACTGTGAAATAGCAGCATGATGCTGCTGTGTTTCGTATGGTGAGTGACGACAATACAATAATTTCGTGACTGTGACCTAGTATTCTCACTAGGATCATCACAGTACATGATTAATACGTGTTGTTTTAGTTTTTTTCAAGCTAATTTTATTTATAAATGTACTCGTAAAGTATTATGTATCATGTTTGAAAACGTTTTGTTTAACAGTGATGACGTAAAAGCTATGACGATAACGTAACGTTTTAGAAAAATCCTTTAAGGACAGCCAATGATCGAATTGGGATTAAACATTTCGCGATTGTTCCCATTTTACAACCGCCATTCGATTTCGATTACAGTCGGCAAATGTTGACTTAGCCCCCACAAACAATTTGCTGTCAAGTTTGTCACTTTAAGACGTGTGTGATGATTATTTCAGTCAATGTTAAAATGTAGTTTGTTTTTAATAATACAAGTAAAACGTATGTTATCAGAGTTAATATTATATCGAAAAATTCTTTGTGAAATATTTTGTATCATAAGACACTATTTCACATTTAGAACTAATGTGGAATATATTTTACGCAATTCGGTTAATAGTTTTCATTAACAAAGTTAATACATCAAATACGATGAACTTATAGACGGATGGTAGACGCTGCAACTGTATTATGGATGTGGCATGAATTTCGGCACAACTGGGGAAAGACTACACTTGCATAGAATACTAGCGAGAATTGACAGCGTAATGCTGTTGTTTCGTATGGTGGGTGACATGAACCGAAGACTATTTACCGGTGACGAGGCATTACATCGTTAGATGGTACTACTACTAATAATTTTTTTTCAGCAAATGCTTACCAGTTTTGTAAACTAGAGTAAAAGTAACAGTCTATACAGGGTTATTTTTCAAAGCGTAGCCAAATTTTATATTTAAGTTCAAATAAATAAATTAATATACCGATATTACATTCTTTGAAAATACAAGTAAATAAGGTTTCTACTTTTATTTGAAATTATCCCAATTTTAATGCAGTTTATGGGCAACAACTACGCCTACGCGCACCCTGTGTGTGTGATTCAATACACGTTTTCGTTTCTCAAGTCCCTTTGGCCTAGTACAGATGTGAGGTCAAGGAAACAGTTTTTACACGGGACGAACTATTGTTATTGAACTTTTCTTCCTTTTTCCTTCTTCTTCTTCTCTTTCTCCCGCTGTTAATTAGTTTAGTTTATATAACAATTTTGGACGTGGTAGAGCCATGCTGCAGCTATATTATGGTTGTAATACGCTTGGTTTGGCTCGACTGGGGAAGGACAACGCTCTCACAGAATACCAGCGTGAAATAGCATCTAAACGCTGCTGTGTTTCGTGTTGTGAGTGTAGAGAACCGGAAACCCTCTTTACTGGATACAGGGTAATCCATCTTAGTTCTCAGGGGTGACAACGCATCTGCATTTTGAATTTTAATCGAGGGTAAATGTAGATGTCTATGAGCCACACGACCCACTTACCATCAGGTGGAATGTTGGTTCGTTTGTCTCCCTTAGTCTATAAATACACGAAAGTGAGTCTTTACCGCGGCAAGAAATTAACGTACGTTTACCTACCAATTGAAGAACAATTGACAGCTAATAAAAGCAGCTTATACAGGGTATTTTTGAAACGCTCCCGAAAACGAAGACAGATGATAGTACTAAGGATACCTATGATGATGGGTCACAAAGAAATTCGATCCCGAGGAAAAAAAAAAAAATCATCTTTTCACAACGTTTTATTAACTTTATTCACGCTCCATCATGTAAGTACAGTTAATTGAAACGATATTTCACTAAAAATATTATGAAAATACTGAAACATAAAACCAGCAGTGGAATTACTGAATTACAATCAGCTGACTAGGGGTCAATGTACGCGCGAACGCTGAATTCGCGCGGCCCGCAACTAGCAATGGTACCACAATACCTAATAATTTACAACTCTTGTCTAAATACCTAACTTATCTACTTAACCTGCTATTTTGCCACTGTGCTTGTCTCCACGTAGCCACTTTAATTCGAATTCACAGGTTAAATAAACCAAATAACTGGTTCGATTCCCCGCTCATGAAAAAAATACTTAAATAAAATGTTAAAAAGGTTAGAGTCATGCTTTTTTATCCCGCCAAAACAAATGCGCACGATGTAACGTCTTTGAAGCATGTGTAAATTCCACAGCGCGAGGCGACACGTGGCAGCGTGTGTGTGAAAGGGAAGGATAGAGTGAGTAGTATACCTAATGCATTGTTTCGTACCGATTTAGATAAGAGTTCGGCGCCCGCGAGGATATTGACCCTATTGTCAGCTGATATTCTTTTTTAAGTTTCACTGCTGGTTTTATGTTTCAGTATTTTCATGATATTTTTAGTGAAATATCGTTTCAATTAACTGTACTAACATGATGGAGCGTGAATAAAGCTAATAAAACGTTGTGAAAAGATGATTTTTTTCCTCGGGTTCGAATTTTTGTGACCCATCATCATAGGTATCCTTAGTACTATCATCTGTCTTCGTTTTCAGGAGCGTTTCACAAACACCCGGTATAGTGAATACGAAGATATTATGAAGAATTGCGCACGGAGGCCCTATACTATAGTCTTTAAACTCGCCGGAACTTTCACCTTTAGACTTTTATCTGTGGGGTGAAATAAAGAGTCGTGTTTACGTCAAAGAGGCTCAGAGTTAACAAGACTGCCACAGTAAAATTATTACTGCGTTCACGGAAGTCAAACGTGCTCAAGCACAGGTAATAAGTGTAAAAAATTTTTTTAATAAAACGTGCTCGTCTATGCATTGAGAGAAACGGATTCCATTTTGAGGTACTAATATTAGTTATTGGGACTACTTTCGTAATTTAGCTGTAAATAACATAGTTTATTAATTTTTTTAAATACACCACAATAATGATACTCGTCGGTCACGTCGTTTATAAGCAAAAACATTTTATTTTTATTTTATTTATTATGACGATACTAAGCTCGGTAAAAGAGTGAAGGGAAAATTGGAATCATAATTCGCGTCGTGTAGTTATCAACTTAAGCATTAGTAAGCGTGTCACTAAGAAAGTAAACAGTAGGCTAAAACTTGAGAAATGAAAATTTGAATTGAATCGCACACTCAGGAGCGCGAATTAAGTTAACAACAACGACTTTACTAAAAAATAATGTATTTATACAAAGTAGCAGCGTTACAACTTATAATTACTTCCAAAACCAATATCAATCTAACAATTAACTAGTCTAGGTCAAAAACTTTGGTCGACAATGACGAATTAAAGGCGATTGTGGAAGCTGATGAAAAAACTCAATCTACGGCTGAATTAACAGCAGCTTTCGACGTTAGCATCAAAACAATATTGGTCCATTTGCATCAAATTGGCAAGGTAAAAAAGCTTGACGAATGGGTGCCCCACGAACTCAATAATCGTCAGCACAAAGTGCGCGTCGAGACGTGTCTTGTATTGATTAACAGGTACACAAACGAAGGAATTTTGAACCGCATTATTAACTGCGATGAAAAATGGATTCTGTTTGACAATCGCAAGCGCTCAGCAAGTTGGCTGGATTCTAGTTCAGCACCTAAACAATGCCCTAAACGAAAACTTACCCTAGAAAAGTGATGGTCACTGTTTAGTGGAAAAGCACAATAATTGATTTAAATGTTTACATATTGTTCATTATTCAAATATCAAAATGTAAAAGCGAATGAACAGTTTTTATTATGCAGATTTAAATAATGCTGTGAAATAAATAATTGCAAATAGTCTCATCTTAACCGACCTCTAGTTGCTGGATGTACAATTATTTGTGAGCAAATAGTTACTAAATGGAAAGACGATAGTGTCGGAAGATTAAGTCACCTCGTTCACACAAATTTTATATTTAAGTAATAGAAAAATCCAACACGTATTCCCCAAAGATAAATGAAAATTCGCGCCCACAGAAATTAAAAACCTTTGTGAAATATCAATGAAAATTTTTAAATCCGCTCAGCCCTACATTTGATACTTCAGAATGATCGACCTGTCAGTTATCATACTGATGAACTATAATTTTCGATAAAACACGTCGGTATTCATACATGCAATTAATAACGAATAATTAAAATTGTTTAATGAATTTTATTACCGCGTGTAATAGCTGTAATAAATAATATATATTCACTACCCGTGAAGAGAAACAAACGCGGATATGACCAGCATTATCTTTTTGATATTAACTAAAAAGGACTGTGGTGGCCAACTTGCCTGCCAAGCGTGGAAACTATGGCAGTAACTAGTAATTTCTCATAAAGAGTGGTACAAAGGAACTGGTTTCAGCTTTTCCTGGCAATGATATAATAATAATAATATTTTATTTGCATAAAACATGGTATATAAAGATTTTACATAACGTTACAGATTAGAATGTTTTGCTACGGTTATAGATAGCATGCAATTTTTTTTATACATGAATACAAAACTCCCTTATGCTATAGGAGTTACTTCCATTCAACCATTGAAACAGTCTTAATTTAAATAATCTGATATTTAATAGTTTTAACTTAAAACATACATAAATAAACTACTTTTGTTATATTTTCTTATTCTGGGATTGTCGTTTAGTACAGCCTATATGCATCCCGGCGACTACGGGGATTTATATCATCTACCGTAGTAAACAATGTTTTGTGCTTCTGTACAAACATGCATATTTCATAGATGCAAAGTAATGGTAGTGGTAACAAGCCAAGTTTTTTAAACATAGGTTTACACGATTCATTCGGTCTTAGGCCACATATTGCTCTAATGCATTTTTTTTGCGCGACGAATGCTTTATTATGTTCAGTGCTGTTGCCCCACATTACGAGACCATAGCGCAGAAATGATTCTACGTATGCATGATAGGACATGAGAGCAGTTTTTATGTTTGTTATGTTTTTGATTTGTTCAAGAGCATACACGAATTTATTTATTTTGGTAGAAACATCTTTTACATGTGGTTTCCAATTTATATCACCATCTATAATTAAACCTACAAATTTCGTATGTCTAGCTGCTTTTATTTTTGGTATGTTAAATTTAAGATTATATTTAAATTTGGTAGCAATCGCCAAATGGTAAAAGGCGTACTGAACCTTAACGTTAAGTTGGAGAGGTCCTATAGAAGTCAATGCTCTGTCTCCATCGTGCTTTAATACGAAGCCCCGAAAACTTTCAGCTTGAATGAACAAAATCGTTTTCAGTGCATAGAAGATTGCAATACAGTGGACGATGTGAATGACAAGCTCGTGGAAACTATACATGCAAACGAAGCTAAGTTTCCCAAGACCCGTCGCAGAAGAATTCAGAAATTTTTTGATCACACTTTGTAATCTCACGGTTGTTAGACGGGAATTGAAGCTGCAGTCTTCAGCAGATATGACAGCCAACAGGCCACTGAACAGACAGATCTCTTATTTTTTTGCGGCGTGACTTAAATAAATTTAATACAGCTCGTACTGAAGAGGCGATTGAGCGGAATCAAAGCTCAAAGTCTTTACCAGGGATCTGTCTGCCAGAAAGAGCCATCTGTCGAAGTAGGAGACCGACTGTGTTAGCGTAATTTCCAGGACACCTGAGATTCTGACTGAGGTTGAGTGGTTCTACACACATAATCGCTGTGTCTAAAAATTGTATATCCTTTCTTCTTTCATTGTGTGTCTCCTTTTACCTTCAACTTTCATGGCGTGCGCTGCGAAATCGAAAAAGTTATTTGAAAATATTGTATGGTGGAATTAATCTTTTTAAATAGTTTAAAAAAATCTGCTTCACTATAATATTATGTCTTCCTATTACGATTACCTCGCAACAACAAAAAAGAAAGCTTTAAAACATGAACAACAATTTAGCACTTATCTGACTTCTATTGTAAGTTCATAATGGAGATTTCTGGACAACATCACCATCTACTGGGTCCAACTGTGAGCTTAAACTATTCAGGGACCCACTTAAATGCACACAAAAAATTTCATCAAAATCGTCCGAGCCGTTTTCGAGTTTTAACAAGACTAACGGAGAGCAATTGAATTTTATATATAGATATTTGGTGCTTATTTCATTCTAGTAGATGGTGAACAAGTTTAATTTAAATTTATGCATGATAATGCCCGTCCATATATACGTCTCAAGTGGTAACTCAATGGCTGCAGCAACATAATATGTCGACTCTGGACTGGCCCCCCAGTCCCCGAAATTAAATCTGTTTGAGCACACAAGGTATGAATGAAAAATGTGATATGTTTAAACGATTTTTTTTAAATTAATTTTCGCAAAAATCCGATGACAGGAAGTATTAGAAATGAAATTAGTTTTTACGGACTTTATCGCGTTTATTAACTTATTTTATATTCCTGACGTTTCGAGTATTTTACAGCACCTACCACCTACATCAGTCACGGGAGGGCTGAGGTGTACGACGTTCCAATGTTATAGGCTATCTTCAGTTTAAAATTATTAATTTAATACAGTTTATAATTATTAACATTCTGCGTGGATCGGACAAAAATTTATTAATTTTAAACTGAGAATATATATTTATTATATTATATTATATATTGTCTGTATGTAGTATATACAGATAATTCAAGTGCTACCAGCAGATTTTTCCTTTATATAAGTATTCAAAATGCCAACGATAACCAAATTACACAATGGCAAGAAAATTTAACTTCGTTCGTTTGTTCGTTAGAAGGTTCTTTTAATGTTACTTAACCTTGCTTATCTCTTAAGATAATTTACTTTATTGTCAACTAATTGTTCTTTCTTAACGTTTCACGTGGAGGATGGAATTCTTAAACATAAATGAGCCTAAATTTACGTAATAATGACCTAAAATGTTATACCTTCCTTAATTTAATTTATTTATTCCATTATTATTGTAAATTAATATAGGTAAATTAAAACTATTTTTTTTCTTTTACTTGTTATAAACCCACTGGTTTATCTATTAGATCATCATCACCGCTGTAACAAAAGCCTATACACTCTCCTCTTGCAGTGAAGACACATTTTGATTAGACGGAAAGACGGACGCTGGCAAATTATTCCACTCCTTTGCGGTTCGCATTACAAAAGACGAAGCGAACCATTTAGTTCGAATGCTTGGAATGTCAAGAATGAAGGGGTTGGAGATCTACTGAACGACTTGTTTGTAGAAAGGGGAAGGAGGAATAAATTTATGTATTATTTCTGTGCACGCTCTTCGGATACTAACTGCGCCTGTGCTCGAACTGACAAGTTTGGTCCATTTTTTCCATTGACCAAATCCAACCAATAAGCCTCTTAACACGCATCTTCTCTGAGTCAGATGCTGCTTAGTGGCATTTTGCAGTACCGGCCTGTATTTGATAGCAGCACTCCACGCACACCTGAACTCGCTTTTCAGGTAATATTTTTTTAAAAGGCTGACTGGGTTTCTTGCCAGTTCATAGATTTTTACCAAACTTGGGTTAAAGGCATAAATGGTGCAAAATTTTTATTTTCCACTCCAATCCACTATTCTATTCTATTCTATTCCTTCTATTCTATTCGCGGTAAGTGTACGCGAGCAACCCGGGTTTAATCCCCGACAGGACCAATAAAATTGTTAATTGCAATTTTAAGTGCTGATTTACCACGTGCTCGGCGGTAAAGGAAAATCTCGTGAGGAAACATGCATGTCTGAGAAATAAAAAAATGATAAAAAAAAGTGATAACGTATCTGCATTTTGATTCTTAATCGAGGATATATGTAGATGTCTATGGGCCACAGCATCCACTTACCAGGTGGACTGTGTGCTCGCTTGTCATCCTTATTCTATAAAAAAATATCTTATCGATGCTTATGAAAGCTACAATCGTGTAAAAGGCTGATATAAATCATTTTCAAATTCAAATAAGTTCAATTTAATAGGTCGCTTCTAAAATTTATCGCGATAAAGTTCTTAGGAACTTCTCTGAAACAGTTTCTGAAGTCAAACGTTTGAAAAGTTTAAAAAGTTATTTGTTATTATTACATACCTATTTAAAAAACATTACGTAAATGTTTTATATATTTATTAAATAGCTACTTACCTACCATTAAAAATTGTTATTGTGTAGATCTACACCTCATTTGATAACAAGTTACCAAAAAATAGAACTTTTAAAAAATACGTTATCTCTATACTTGTATTTTCTCCTGTATCGTTGAGGAATTTTACATAATAAACTTCACTAAGGCACTTGTTCCGTGCGGGATTCGAATCCGCGCTCGATGCTAGCTCAACGCCGGAACTCAATGCTAAGCAACTGCGTCACGGAGCTGTCACGATTGCTTTTTCTCGCTGAATTTCTTTCTACAAAAAACTGTGTTTTGTGGAAGAGTTTGGAAATAGCGCTAGCTCGGCTGTGGACTTGTAATGCATTGCAATAACGATGATAGTGAGGAAGCGGTTTAAGGATGAAGATACATCAGATACTGCCCACACCGGTTCTGAAAATACTTATAACTGTAAATTGTAAAAAAAAAATAGATCGAATTCCAGTATTATCAGATTTGATTGAAATATATGTAGAACCATTGTGAAAACTTATTTCGGTAGAATACACTAGTAGAGATCATCTAATTTAAAACTACATGTATCTCCCTTGTATGTTTGTTAAATATTATCGCTTTAGTTAAGGCAAATATATAAAAAATGCTGAATTCTACTAAAACACAATAAAATGGCGTGCAGATTTAGATCTTATGATATTTAATGGGGTGTATGTGGCAAAGCGATACTGTTACATTCTATCAAAAATTTCTCTGCTAAACATAGGACTCCCCCATAGATTGCGCCATAGGTGGGATTTTGCCATAGTTGCCACACTTTGTAGTCTTTTATCTTTTGTTGTTATTAGGAAGACGCTGCTGCCCATCTTCTTGTTTATTTCCCTCTGTCGCTTCTTACGACATATGGGGCAATAGATATCCTTACACCGCCACTACGGTTTACGGTTTAAGACATTTATTCCTCAAAAACTACACAGTCTATATGTGATAAAAAGTTAAAAAGAAATACAAGAAAGGAGTGTGCAGTTTTTAATTAGATCTCTATTAGGTAGAGTATATCTATTTAGGTAGAGTATATCTCTATCAGTAAATTTATAAATTTATTTAATTTCTATGTTCATAAGAGGGACAAACGAGCTAACAGTTGCACTTAAAATAATATATTTCTCGTGTGAAAAGTATAATTTCACACGTAAAATATATTACATCTGAAGATAATATATTATGTGGAAAATAGCCATTACGTGAAACTATATAAAAATATAGAACATTATTTTATTACTTGCAACAAAACACTCTAACTATTCTTCCGTGTAATAGTGCTTCCGAACAAATGATGCGAGAATTTATGTTCTTGCAGCCGATTTAGTGCGGCACACCATGAAACTTCCAAAGATAGCATTGATTTACATGCTACGTGTTTCAATTTCGCGCATTTTAAAACGACATTTAGATGGATTAGAATTTTGAACCTTATGCATATATAACGTTGTTTTATTGATCAAACATAATCGTGTTGTGGCGGTGTTAGTATATCCACCACGTCATATCGTCTCGTAGGTGTTGTAAGAAGCTACAGAGGGAAACAAACCAGGAGATGGGAAGCAGCATCTTCCTACTATCAACGAGAAATAAGAACTGCGGTTGCTAACCCGCCTACCAAGCATAGCAACGATGCCAAATATCCCTCTTATAGGGCAATCTAGGGGGAGATCTATGTTCAGTTGAGGAGTTTAATGGGCTATAATGAATGAATGAGTGGATTGATCAATATATCTAACTCGCAGACTTAACAATATGTGCCTTTAAGAGTGTGGACAGTCGTTAAGGAAGAACGTTAAATACTTTTATTTTAAATATGGGTTTTAACTTATTAAATATTTACCTGGTAGAGACACGCTGTGGTGTATTTTGGCGCGGTACAAATAGGTTTACCTGATCGGGGACAGACCACACTCGCACAGAATATCAGCTTGAGATAACAACACCTTTGTTTTTATCATACGGTGAGTGACGAGAACCGGAGACCCCTTTTTACTGGTAACGTGGTGTTCTATCTTAACGAGTGCGCATTTTGAATCTTAATGGAAAATAGATGAAGGTGTCGATGGCCCACAGCATTAAGTCACCATCAGGTGACCTGTATACTCGGTCACCCTTGCTTCTCTTAAAAAAAGAAAAAAGAAATTGCCGTGTTAAAATACTGGCTAGTTTGAAGTTCGATATCTTGCACTCGTCTTCTACAAAATTGTTAAAACAGACAATGCTTGAAAAAAAAGAATATTATTCAGTTGATTTCTCGCTGTTAGTTTTTCTTTGAAATTGCATTTCTGTGGTGCGGTCAAAGGTAGTACGAGACCTTAGGTACTGCGATCTTAAACCAAGCGTGATGACTATAAATATATACAGGGTTATTTTGCAATAACCGGCCAAATTTGCAGAGAAGGTTCAAAATAAGTAATATGGGCAAATAGTGAAAAATATTAATTAAAAAAATCTCAATAATTCTGTCCTTTTTATCTTTTAAATTCAAAATGCGTGGTAATGCGCAGTAAAACTGCGCACGCACACATTCGTAAGGGTCGATCGGTAGGTAAAAAAGTTGTTGCCCATAAATCCCATTCAATTTGTGATAATTTCAAATAAAAGTAGAAGCCTTATTTACTCGTATTTTCAAAAACTGCAATAACTGTATATCATTACTTATATATTTGAACTTGAGTTTAAAATTTGGCTACTCTTTGAAAAATAACCATGTATAATCTTACGTTCACCAGACTTCGCTAGTTGGGAATATGTTGAAATCTGTCAAATATTTCACATTATTCCTAAGTAGAGCAGACCTGGTGGCAGAAGAAATACCGTGGATACCCACACTACAGGTGAATTGACGGCCTTTTAAAAAGGTGTAGGCTTTTTCCTTGAAGATCCCTAAGTCGTATCGGTCTATAATTTTAGAGAAGAGGAACAATAATCTAATATTTTACTTGTCCTTAGGGATGACATGCATGCACATTTTTGATACTAAATCGAAGATATTGATGTCTGTGGGCCACAGTACCTTGTTACTGTGTTTTGTCATTAGTTGTCGCCCTTATTTGCATAATACGTGAGTATCAAACTACATACAAAATGCAGAAATATAAAATCAATAAAAACGAAAAGAACTTTAAATAAAAATCGTCGATGTAATTAAAATTCATTACCAGAAGTTACGTGCTAAAGACATTTTGCAATCTTACAATTTTTTGATGCTTACAATTTTTTGAACATCTGCATGTATTCTTTTTGGGAAAACACAAAGTATAAAGGCTCAAATGAACTTTTGAAACCTTTGACCTTGTGAAGTTTTATATCTGACTAGCCGTGCTTCGCGGATTCACCCGCGTATATCACGCGTCTGAGCCGCGCGACATGACACCTCGCTTAAAGTTAAAGTTACAGCCTATAAATAGGTCCAAAATTTTCTGGCCGGAACTATAAAATGAAGGATAAATCTCAAACCACTATAATAATTTTTTGCTATAATCTCCTCTTTATTTCAATATACTTTTCACAGCGTTTTACTAACTTTTCTATACCCTTAAAAATTAGTCTGAACTTTTGCCCTCAAAATGTGACAAAACTGTTGACTTCATCTCACAACAGTGTTAATTTTTTTTTTCGTAAGTAGGATTTTAATTTTCAGAATGAATAATATAATTGGGGCCAAGTCGGGGCTATATGGTGGATGGTTGAGCTCTGTGAAACCGCATTCCTTAACGGCAGCCTTGGAAACACTCGATGTGTGGATCGGAGCATTGTCATGAAGCAACAACTCTCCTCGTGTCAATTTCTCTCGATGTTTTTTTTTAATAGCATCTCGCAATTGATGTAGCAAAGTTGCATAGTAATCGCCTGTTACTGTTGACTGACCAGCACATGACCACAATCCCATCTGGTGGTAAGTGGTTATGTCTCGCACTGTCTTGGCGTAACAAAATAACGGCACTTTTTATTCCTTATAATTACGCGAATACTACACATTCAATAAATTTAATTCTATTTATTTGATTTACACCACTCACAGAGGCGTAAGATGTTCTGAAATGTTAATCTAAGGAGTTGAACATCGTAACTGAGAAGATAGATTAAAACTTACTTTTAAATGTAAGTTAATTACATTTTAATTAATTATGAAACTTTCATTTCATGTTTATATCAAATGTCATTTTCATTTGTTATTATTATCTTGAATTTACGTGGCTGAATTTACTAATAGAATAACAGCGTAAAACAGCAGATTAATGCTGCTGTGTTTTGAATGGTTAGTGTATAGTCCTCCTCAGTAGTCCACCTCATGATAAGTGGGTGCCCATAGACATTTATCATCGATTAAGAATCAAAATATAGCTCGAAGAACCGACAACCGATGGGGAAGAAAGGTTCTCGAGTGGCAGGCTCGTACCGGTAAGCGAAGTGTAGGGCGTCCCTCCACTAGATGGAGTGACGACCTGGTAACACATGCAGGAAGTCGATGGATGTAGGTGGGTCAGGACTGTGCTTTGTGGCATTCCATGGGGTAGGCCTATGTTCAGCAGTAGACTAGTGAATGGTTGTAATGATGATGATGACACAATATCTTCTGAATTCGGGGCCTTAATACTTTAGAATAGAATAGAAATACTCGTAAAAGAGAATATTGTTAATTCAAAGATTACAAAATACTTCATTTACAGCTTTTATATGTCTACTGCTGAACGTAGGCCTCTCCCACAGATTGCTTCTTATGGCTTAACAAATTTTGCCATAGTTGCCACGCTTGGCAACAGCAGATGGTGGGGTTTGCAACAGCAGTTTTTCTTAATAATTTTGAGTTTTTACCAGGAAGATGCTGCTGCCCATCTCCTGTTTCAGCTTCCCTCTGTCGCCTCTTACGACACCCACGAGACCATATTGGGTGATGGATATTCTTACACCGCCAGTTCACGATTCAGGAGGGTACAAGAACAATTGTTGAAATAATTAATGCATTTACCACTGATTCGGAAAAAAACGTCTTTGCTGGAAAGAACCAGCAAAAACTCAACGTGACTCTTTTTTAAGTCTCTTTTATGAACTACTTATGTCAACACTTACTTTTTTATTAAAAGTTTATGTTTTTGATCGTTTTGAGTAGACTAAGGAATATATTGAGCTTTTTAATAATTACATTAAAAACTTCATTCCCTATTTTTCCTCCATTAGCGGCGGGAATTTTTCTCCAATCCTATAGTATATAATATTTCTACCCTATTCAATAAAAATAATAATAAGATCGGCACACATAAAAAACACAATTATCGAAGATATCGCGTAACATACAAAAAACATACAACGAAATTGCTAACCACTTCCTTTTTTGAAGTCGGCTAAAAATACACTCAAATTATTTGATAAGTATAGTACTTGTATTTTATATTTAAAGTATCGCAACAATATGTAGAAAAATTGCATGAAAAAAGCGTTATTTGGATCGAATGAGCTTTTTTTAATACGAATTTATTAGTAAAGATAACATCGTTTTAACAAACTTGAAATTGGAAAATGAAAAATTAATACAAACTTTTTATAACTTACTGTAAGGAAAATTAACGCTTATTCTATCATAGTGTCAATGTAGTAGTATTAAAATGGATAAAATTTTCCTTCTACACTTTTTCTTCATCAGCCCGTAAAAGTCTACAGCTGGAGATGGGCCTTCTCGTTATGGGGAAGATTTTCCACAATCGCCACTCTTCGTGAAATGGATAGTGGGGAAGAGAGGAGTCCTTTGATTCTGTTTCTCGTTTCCAATATTATTAGAATGTATATTTTACTTTTGGCGTAAACGAAATTGTTATGTTTCTATTCGAAACAAAGACTTTTTTGACATTTTCTATGGTCACCTCATACGATACCTACAGGACGAAATGATACAATAGCCTTTCTTACGGCGCTACCATACTACAAAATATTCTCTCCTATCTGTGTCAAAACAGCCTGCATATTTCTCGCTGGGCGTACTTTTTGTGTATTTTATAATAAACTTGCAAAAAGCCTAGATTCACTCTTGGTTTGCAACTTAGTTAAAATGCAGGTGTCTATGGGCCACTGTATCTACTTACCATCAGGTGGACTGAGTGCTCGTTTGTCATCCTTTATCTGTTATATATAATTTGTGAATAACAGCAAACGCCATTAAAGCTTCTTACTTAAATAAAGACAGCCGAAAATAAACAAACGAAATCCTAAAAAGAACGAAGACGACTAGTATCGTTCTCTTTTAAATTACATAATTACAGTTGATTAATATACCGACGTCTGTCTTTCCGTCTGATTACAATCTGGATGTCTTCAAGCCAAAAGCGAATAGGCTGCTTGCTTTCTTTGTATATCTTTATGGTTTAATCAAGTTTTAAAGAGTTCTGAATTCCGATTGGTTTAAAATTTAGCATACTTATGTAACGTCGTAACGATGCCCTAGCAAACGCCTATAAAAGCTTTCTTTTCAAACAGATTTTATATTATTTAATCGTGTGTTACGTTAAGACAGTGTTTCCATTTCGGGCTTGACCACTACTTATCACCAGGTGGGATCGAAGACATGCTATTGAGTAAATATTATGTAAGTAAGCGTAATAGTAGCCAGTGAATACTGATAACCTATAACGTATTTAACATAACATTTAAAATAACCTATAACGTATTTAACATAAAATACGTTTATTATGATCCAATACATCTACGCAGTAGAGGCAGTTGAATTCAAAAAAATAGGAAACTGGTTTAAATTATGGATGCTCACTCTGTGTAAAGAAACCATTTTAAAAGAGTAAATTTAAGAGACTCTCAAAATCGAGCTTTGAAAGAATCTTACGTGCTGTTGACTGTTCGTTTGCAAATCCTAAAAATGTAAAATGCATTTTGTGAACAATCAACGAGTACTTTTTGTGTTATTTATGAATGGATTGTCGATCATCGAGCACTTTTTATATCCTATATATTTTCAAAAGTTAATTGCTTATAGAGTCACGTCAACATCATCATATAAACACATGTACGTTGCTGAACACAGGCCTTCCGCAAGGAATACCACAAACCACGATCCGGAGACACCTGTACCTATCCACTTCCTGCATTTCTTACCAGGTCGTCACTTCATCTAGGGGTCGCCTTACATTTCGCTACCGGAACGAGGCTGCTGCTCTAGAAACTTTCTGTCTCGTCGGTTTTCAGTTGTTATATGGTCGGCTTCACTCTAGCTTATTGATCCGTTCGGCTATGTATTTATATATATTCGGCTGTTTATAGCTCTCCGTATGACATTAAGCTTTCTCCTGCGACCAGTAGTGAAGGATCGCATTTTTAACCCCTGACGAACAGAGGGGTGTTATAAGTTTGTAGTGTGTGTGTATCCGTGAATCTGTGTGTCTGTCTGTGGTATCATAGCTCCTGAATGGGTGAACCGATTTTGATTAAGTTTTTTTCTTTCGATTTAAAGGTGTCTTAATCGAGAGTGTTCTTAGCTATGTGTCAAGAAAATCTGTTCAGCCGTTAGAAGATCTACAGCTTTTTTTGTTTCGGAGGTTTTTAAATTTTTTAATTTAAGTCATAGATCCATATGTCACCACAGGCAACACGCCCCGGTTGTATACTCTTGGTTTTTGGGTTTTGAGGTAAGCGTGACGAGTATATAGATATAATAATACTGAAGCCAACTTCAAATTAAGAAGGCTGCACATGATTTGTCGTCATGCACGTCTTTATTCCCTTCAGACCGGAACACAGCAGTGCAAGCACTGTTATTAGACGACAGAAATAGGAAAAAGTGTAGTTTTTCAGACGGATCCCTAGACGAAAATGGAGTCCTACTACCTAGTATTGTCGTCCGTCCTCATGGCAATGACTTATGAGAACATTTGGTTATCGAAGATGAATACCACTCTTTACGAGAGTAACACGCGCCACATATTCTGCATACGATTTGGAGATGATCCTACAGTTTATACTAAGCCGGACTACTGTTAAATCTACACTCAAAATTTTCTATTACTCTCAACCCCCACAGCTTTCGTCCGATGGCTTCCAATTATGCTGTCAAGGCTATTTATATACGTGTTTCAAGTTCTTGATACAAAATAAATTAAAATTTATTATCTAAAATTCCAAATAACTACAAAGTATTCTTCCGGTGGGCATTATTTTTTTTTTAATTCAACGTTTCAATTCTAGCTCTACGTGTTGTTCACACTGGCACGATTTTAATTACGTCGCTAACGCCCAGCTGTTGTTAGTGTACACACCCGAAGGCGATACTTTGTGTCGCTGTTTTCAATGTTTCCGCCTCCCCGAACCAAACAATATCGTTTTTGACGATCATTCACGCATGATAATTTTAGTGATGCGTAATTTTTTTAATAAGTACACAATGTTTCAGTTCTATGAGCGTATACTGCATGCAGATTAGTTAACAATTTATAGACTTCTTAGAGGCAAAGAAGAATACTCGTAAACATCCTAAAAAAACGTTTATGAAAATAGCATGTTATATTGAATTTTATGCTTCTCTTTTTTTTCACCTCCTTAATAATCAAATCAAAACACGCTAGAAATAATGGCATGTAAACTTGAATGTGCTGGAAACTTGAAATTTTGAATATAGCTCAAATTCGGATGATAATTCAAGAATAAAATAAAAAAAGGGTATATATTTTTTTATTAAACAATATTAAAAAAAAAACACTTTTTTATGTATTTAGATGAACACATATTAGACGAATATAATACCAGTTGATCGACTTCACAGTCCAAATGGTCAAAAATGATACAAGGGAAAGCAGAAAATATACTTGGTTTGTCTAACAAAAACTTGAAATTTTCATCAAAATTTTCTACAGTCACGAAAACAGACTCCGCTCTACAAGATGTCTTGTTAACCGCAGAAAATGGGTTAAGTAATTTTATCGGAAAGAAATACTATCAGAAATAGTATAAGAAATGCTTTTTCCAATATTTCTTAAAAGCAGAGACTATTACGGAAATAAATATAAGTCAACAAGCAGCAAGCTACGTCTCGACGTGAATTCCTGTTATTCATTTAGAGTGTTGCTGTATCAGTTTTTTTAAATATTATTAATTACTTCTTTAATTTAGTTGACCAGTTAAAGATTTTTTGACCTAGTTGCATCATACTAAATAATTACTAGGAGTTGAAATTGCCATTGCAATACCATTTAGTGATGGTGTAAGAATATCCACTACCCCATGTCCTCCCGTGGGTGTCGTGATAGGTGACAGAGGGAAATAAAACAGGTGACAAATAACAACTAAAAAACAAAAAACCGCCAAACTTGGCACCTATGGCGAATATCCACCCTAGGAGGTAATTTGTGGGGGAGGCCTAGTGAACTTTAATTTTTAGCATTATGTATTAATATGACCAATTTAAATAATCTGAATGATAAATTAGATTAAGTTTTATTAAATCATTGCATTCAGTGATACTAAAAATATTGGATATTTAAGTGCGTGATAAAACCCTGGCTTAACTTTGATGAAATTTTTAATTTCTACATTCAATCAGTTGCGTTGAAGTTTCTGCTGTAAGCTTGTTTTTTGACTTTATTCAATATCACGTTGTAATAAAATTGCTTAATGTAATTGATTCTTAGGTAATGGAAGCCAAAATTTGTGTTTGGGACAGAGCTGAATCTGCATGTTTATCTTCCAAAACTATTTACTGAAAATGACAAATGCGCTAAAAACTTACTTTGTAATCCAAAATGCAAAAAGATAAAATGTCAAGGCATTAAGCCTTGAATTTCAACACTTTTGTAACTCATCATGGCCCATGACATATTCGTTTTTGGATGACTTGCAAATAATTTCACGCGTTACTGTGCTTTCTCTAAGGTCCAATGTAATCGTCCATATACAAAAGTAAACCAGGGAATATTATAAATATTGTCCCAATTTAAGTAAATTTTTATACTTTACATTTTGTTGCTGTATCACTAGATGGCGCGACGACCTAGTTATAGATACAAGTCGATGGATGCAGGTGGCTCAGGATCAGATGCTTTGTGGCATTCCTTGGGATACGTGAATGTTCAGCAGTGGACTTGTGATGGATGGGCTATAATATTGACGTTGATGGTGATGATGATGATTACTTTTAATATAAAATAGCCAAAACAATGCCTCCATTAACTGTCGGTATATTTCAGGCTAAGTACTTCCGTATGTAAGTGAGTAAAACTTTTCCTTAATGAGGTCGTTAAAAGTCATAGTTTGAACGCTTGAACATTCTTAGCGTTTTACTTTTTAAAAGTATTTTTTGTTTTAAGTTATTTAACGAAAATGAATTTAAAAACTTTTGACTAACATTTGATTTACTTAAATTTCTTTTTTTTAATTTACGGTGCTGTTGGTCACAAAATAGTTATTGTATGTTTAAAATTGGCTTTAGGTTATATTTTTTGAATTAGATGCATTTTGTAAGTATGATTTAAAGCTACTAGATTAAATTTGATTTTTATAATAAAAAACTTACTATTTTTAATTCAAATATTCGTTTAATTAAAAGCATCTTTAATTACATTTAAATTGCTGAACATCTTGAAAATTTTCCTGTTTTCAATTTTTTATATTCAAAACGATTGCGACTAAAGCAACTTCAAATGGTAAGAAAGTATTCAAGAAGACGTGACGATGTCACTGATTTATTGAAACCATTTATCTTGCCTAATGAATTGTAAACATGCGACTTACTCAACAGATACTTTAAGATACTCTCAAAAGGATTCGCATTCCCTTTTCCTTGGAAGACTACATATGTTTATTAATACGTAAACGTTTAAATTGTCGTACGTTTTTTAGTATTAATTATAAAAGGAGAAGAATGAATTAAATATTTTTCGAAAGGTTTTGTACCATATCTGTGCAAAAAAAATGTGTATTGCAATTGATGGCATATGAGGCATTTTGATCGTGCTCAATGACTGTACGAGATGTTTCTGGTTGAATTTCCACCTGAAGTTGACCACCTACGATACTAGTGTATCGTTATATAATTGTGCGATTTAAATGTTCTATAAACGTCTGCAAATAAGCAATTATTGTTACATGAATAGAATAGAATCATTTTTATTCAATATATATTATTAAGAATAGTTATTGAAAGTCATATAAGCTTTGCCACTGGTTCGGAAAAAACCTCTGTCCTGGGAAGAATATACGTGGCAGAGCCATGCTGCAGCTATATCAGTAGTATAGTTGTAGCATAAATGGGTCGGCTCGACCGGGGAAGGACCACGCTCTCACAGAATACACCTTAAAGAAATAGCACCTTAACGCTGCTGTGTTTCGTATGGTGAGTGTAGAGAACCGGAGACCCCTTTTACTGGAAACGAGGCATTCTATCTTAGTCCTCACGGGTGTCAAAGGCATCTGCATTTTGATTCGTAGTTGAGGATGGATGTAGATGTTTATGGGCCACAGCAACTACTTATCATCAGGTGGACTGTGTGCTCGTTTGTCACCTTTATTCTATATAAAAAAAGAACCAGCAAGAAATCGACTCATATGTATTTCATTCGATATTTATAATTTTATACTCATTATACTGTAGTGTTTTATATTAAAGTGACGTGCTTATCTATTATCTAACGGTGACTACTACAACCTATAGACGCCTACTATTAGTAATGCTACAGATGCTTAGTTACTCCGAGGACTAAGATGAAATGTCAAAAACATGCCAATGAGTGTATTTTGCTTCTTGGTTTCGAAAATACGAAAGAAGCTGCTTAGGCAGAAAAGGACATCAACCACTTACAAAATTGAATTTAAAAAAAACATAACAGTTAACAGTTCGGTGACGCAGTAGGTAAGCATTTGCCAGCGGCGTTGCGTCTGGGAAGAAAGTCGTAGTCGTAGTGTAGGTAACGTTTAAAAAAACCTTCAGAATCAGTTCATCAATACGTTTAAAATTATTCTTGAAATTATATATTTAATTTTATTATTTTATAAATGCCAAGGCGCCGTGTGAGAATGGAATTACAGTGGAGCTCCTGAAAGTGGGCAGAGAACCGGTTCTTATAGTCCTTCACAAGCTGTCCCATTCCTTCCGTTTTTTGCGGCCCCATGAAGGTGGCACAAAAACACGGCACTAAGCCACTTGCATCCATTGACTTTCTGTATGTTTTACCAGATCTTCACTCTTTCAGGGCAATTTACCACCCAGGGCTTCATTACCAATACTAATAGGTGAATTGTAGTCAAGCGCTAGCTTGTAATAAATAAATAAAACATCATAAACATTTTTACGTGGTAAAGCCATGCTGCAGCTATATTGCGATTGCAATAGTCCTCAGGGGATTACAACGCATCTGCATTTTGATTCTTAATTGAGGATAAATGTAGATGTCTATGGGCCACAGCATCCACTTACCATCAGGTGGACTGTGTGCTCGTTATTCACCCTTATTCAATAAAAAAATATGCCAAAGACAGATTTTCTACCATTTTGTTAATATTATCGATCATTTTCATTTTACTACAATCCTCTTGTTCACATGAAAGACCTAGGTCACGCCATAAGTGTATACATAATGGTTGACTATTGTAGGACTTAGCCTTTGGTATGAAATTTTACATTCGGTATAACAATAAAGATTAAAACATCTGTTGCTGACAAAAGATCATCATTTATTTAAGTGGTAGAGCCATGCTGCAGCTATATTATGGATGTAGCAATGGTTGGGCTCGACCGGAGAAGGTTCTCACGGAATATCACCGTAAAATAGCAGCTCAATGCTGCTGTGTTCGTATGGTGAGTGTAGAGAACCGGAGACCCTTTTTACTGGAAACGAGGCATTCCATCTTAGTCCTCAGGAGTGACAACGACATTTTCATTCTTAATCGAGGATTGATGTAGATGTCTATGGGCCACATCATCTACTTAACATCATGTGGACTGTGTGCTCGTTTGACACCCTTATTCTATAAAAAAACGTATTTTGATAGCAACGAGAACAAATTTACACATGTATGCGGGGATGTTTCTTGATGAAACAGTACAACTTGCATTTGTACGCGAAATTTCTTAGTAATCAGAGTTTAGAGTAGTAAGTGTTAGTAATCTAAAAAATCAATGAAAATAACTCCTTCCAAATAACGATATTATGTTCTCCAGACCGAATTGTGGTTACGGCGGCTAGTCTCAGCGGAGGCCAGCCATTTGTGCAGGATAGGATTAATGTACGAGTGTGTGTGTAAGTACAAGTGCACTCTCTATCTATTCCCTTGCTCTCATAGGCCGATGGAACGACAATCCGGCACGACCGGAAAGAAATCAGGCCCGGGACCTTTCATGCTTTATGACGCACGAGGTAAACACCGCCAACTTCGTGACTCCGGCCTGCTACTGCGAATTTTCCGACCCAGCATTCGAACGCGAGACCATATGATCTGCCGTCGCGATTACTATCACTAGAACAAAAGGCAGTCAACTTCTTACATATACTAGACCAACGAAATGAAATGGAACAAAAATGTAAAAGATAGAAAGATCTCATGACCATGTTGCAGGGCGATATAACTATCTCATATAATATGTTAGATGTAAAATAGTTTGACCAATTTGACAGCAAAAAGTATCATAAAGGAGATGTATGAAATTGGGTGCTTGACATAGTTCGTAACAGTTATAAAAAAATATGAAGGTAATAAAACGATAAATTATAAGCATAATTAAAAGGTTTTTAATTCTGTAATCCATGGGACATGCATAAAAGCATTTTTTTTGACTGAAAACGAAAACTAACGCTTTTACCATAGCAAAAACAAAACGTCTTTAAATATTTTTCTGTATTTAATGTCTATGGTATTCGATAATGAAGGCTATGTTTTGTAAAAAATAAGCCTTCATTATCAAAGAAATCATAATATTAAAATATTGATGCGAATCTGTAGAGATTAATACTGAATTAAGGAAATCAGTTTAGAAAATCAATTGAATAGACCATTTTATTTAACTAAAAAAACATTTGAATAATATCTGATACGATTGAATAGGCGTATGGTCGTTGATCATTGCCTGTTCTGAAGGAGACTTAACTTTATAACTTCGAGTTTCAACTTTTCATGCGCATTTGATATTGTGGTTGTATTTGTGAATATATTTCGTGTTTTTACTTTCGTGGATTAATTTAACTTGACCCTTGGCGTTTCTCTCGCATTACGGGACAGTAGATTGTTGCGCCCACATAATGACAATAATATGGTACTTCGGTTTTGGGAAGAATAGAACAGACAATTTACAGCCTCCGGCTGCTTTAGTAGATGATTTTATTAATAATTGCAGAAAATAATTAAAAAATTATAAAGGTTAAGATTTATAATACATTATTTTCATAATAACTACAAAACTGCATTATTTTGTATCCTTTTCAATTTATATAAACAACTTATTACAGCAACGAGTGATTTTATTACATAACCTACAAATAATAAAACATAAAATAAAAACAAAACCCCAGGTCCTACAAATATATGATTTTTTGACATAAATAGCAAATATTTAAATCTTCAAATTAAGATTTATTTGAACTTTGTTTACGCTGGGCCCAAGCTTGTATGGAACCAAGTTCATCTCCTTTCTAATCATCTAGTATTCCAATCAACAATCTGCATCCGAAATGTGGCAATAAAGGCGAAACTTACCTTTGAAGGCCGACACTTGACTCTTAAAAGCTATATTTAAAAAAATCTGATGACCAATAATATATAATACTTTTTTCTTTGCTTATTTTAAGTTTTGTTACTATATTAATATGTTATGAAATTGTCGTACGGCGTGAGTATAATTTTATGGCTGGGGCAACAATGCAATCACTGGGTTGTTATTTAAACTTTACTACAAAATTGACCATAAAGAAATAAACTGCGCTGAATATACTTTTCGTTCAAAAGCCTCTAGGTACAGACATGTATACGAATATACAGACCTAAAATATCAAAATCTTATGTTGTTTTAATTTAATATTATTATAATACTTATAATGTAACAATGTCCTCCAGACCGAATTTCGGTCACGGCGACCAGCCTCAACGGCAGCCATCGGCGCAGGACAGGAGTACTTGCGCATACACTTGGGCACTATAAAGTGCCCAAGTGTAGCATCTATAGGTGCACTCTATTCCCTCACTGTCATAGTCCGATGAGACGGTAAACCGACGACGGAGAGAGATCAGGCGCAGGACCAACGGCTTTACGCTGAGGCACGGGTGTGAACACCGCCATCTTCCTGACTCCGGCAGCTACTGAGAATTTCTTTAAGGAAAAACTCAATAACTGATTTTTTCGACCTGATTCGGATTTGAACCGGGACCTCATGATCAGCAGTCGCACTTACAACCACTAGACCAACGAGGCGAGTCCAACGAACAGTATTATAATTTAACAGTACCATGTGGTGGCGGTGTAAGAATATCTGATACCCCATATCGTAAATTAGGTATGGTAAAGCGACAGACAGAAACAAAACAAGCGATGATCAACAGCATCTTCCTAATAACAACTAGAAAATAAATAAAAACTGCAGTTGCTAACCCTTATGGCAAATATTTTCTCCTTTATAAGGCAATATTTGAGGGAAAAAGGTTCAGCATTAGACTTAAAAATAACTTAGAAAATAATTTTAATAAGTTTAAAATAAGGAAATAGTGATTAACATAAAAATCAATTTATTGTAAAAATCATGGGGTGCTTTTTCAGATATTTTTACGATGACGCTAATTTTACAAATATTCACAAAAATATTTACAACAAATGACATCAAGCACCCCACGCTTTGAACAATAAAATGATTGGTTTATGTTAATCACTATTTTCTTATTTTAAACTTATTGAAAAAAAAATCTACTTTTTATTTCGGTTATCTACAAAAGCCTGTTTTTTTTTTTAACTATTATTTATTTTTTATTTTTTAGTGCGGCTAACTACAAAAGCGTGTTATTTTTGGAACGAAGTTCTTTTATACGGCTTACAGTAGATTGAACTGGCAGAAATCGTGGTTGTTTTATATATATATATATATATATATATATATATATATATATATATATATATATATATATATATATATATATATATATATATATACAAGGATAAACTATTTAAATTCTTGCATTATCATCGGTCCTTGATAAGTGTGCGAGATACATACATAATAAGTCAATAAAAGCGTGTTAAAACAGATTTAATTCAGTCAGCAGTTGAATCGATAACCTCCTCCTAACAATGCAAATCAATTAAATATATCATATGCATAAATTCTTATTGTATTTTATAAAGTTATGGCCAAGAAATAACAATGGCCGTCTCGTAATACGAACTTCGTGATAGCCACTTGCGATTCAAGAGCTTTCTCCGAGATAATTAGATAAGTCTTCGGTTGTTCAGCTGCTCTGCCGTACTCTCATGTAACAAGAAGTTTGCAGGTACTTTGGTTGTTATAGGTAAATTGTGTACAATATAGTTTGCAACAATTTCACTATAATAAGCGGGTTTTAGCTACATGTTTAAGATTGAAAGTTAAACTTACCGCATAAAACTTTGCATTATAAAAATTTTCATCTTCCCATTTTAGCCTGCAGCTGTTCACTACTAGACTTTAAAATTTGCCAATGCCCGCTTTTAGCTTTCCTTTAGCTTACTTAGCCCGATCATTATTATCGTTTGTCTAGGGCTCTGATTACCGGAAATTACAAAACACGGTTCCACTGAGGTTGGAGTAATACCAGTATTACCAGTGCCACTTGTACTTAACAGGTACCGACGATAACTTAGTGACATGGATGCGAACAGATGGCGTAAGGATGCATCGTTTTGGGACTAATGCAAATTATTCAGATATTCTTAATGACAGGATTGCAATTTTCACTTCTGGAATTATAGCGCGTCACTACAACTAACATAATCTTTATTTTGTCTATTATTAAGCAGCAGTAGCAAAGCCAAAGTAGAAACAATGTCAAAACATTGTAATGAAAAATTTACTTTTACTTTATACCAAAAAAAAATAGACAAAACACCACATGCATTTCAAGTGACGCCGAAACGATGCTCAATTTCTTGATACGCACTCACGCATACATCTTTCTTCTTTTTACAGCCCGTGAAAGACCACTGGACGCAAACATAAGTACCTAAAATCATGTTGTTGGGTGCAAAATATATTAGATGCATATGAGTGCGTGTTTTAACAATATGAAAAGAATGTTGACATTAGCGATCTCTGCTATGAGTAGGGGTACGTTTCAAAAGCTCGTTTATAAATTTGTAGGAAAAGGTGATACTGCAAACCGAAGATTTCATCAATAATTATAGATTGGGAAGTTTAGGATTGCTCCTCATATGTCAAACGACTATCGGCCTTACTCATAATCGTTAATTCCCGTTTACTTAAATTGAGTATTAATTATCTCTATACTTGTCTCTTTTTATCAACATTTAGTAAAAAGAGAAAGAGCGAGTTAAGCATTTCTTAAATTGACGTCGATTTTTATGAGTTAGGTATCTTAAATCAACATTTGTTTTTAAAACTACTGTTCCTTGTTTTGTGGCGGCGCTGTCATCAAGCTAGAACGCTTACGGATCGAAAATAAACGAAGCCTAAACGACGCTATCGAGGTTTTAAACAACTCTGCAAAATTATAGAAGCTTCGGTGCTACCACATGGAAAATCTGGCGCTACTTGTGCTGAACCTTGTCTGGATGCGTCTTACCTTATTTTACGACGAACTATTAATTTGTAATAATTCTCTGCTTGTGACGTTGAGAAGATCGTTTTATTTATATCCGATGCAGTGGCAAGAATGTGTCAGCCGTAACATAAATCTTCTAATTTGACTGCCTCGTAGGTCAAGTGGTCGTAAACGCGACTGATCACGTGATCCTGGGTTCGAATCCCGTGTTAGATCATATATCAGTTATTAGGTTTTTCTGTCGAGAAAAGTTAAGCGGTGTTTCATCTTTCACAGTCGTTTAGGTTTCTTTTCTTTGATATAACCATTATTATAATTGTCATATTCTTCTCTATTGCTACTCACAATTTTCCATCATCTTGGATAAATGCTTAATTTATCACTATTCAGTACAAAGAAACCCTTCACTTTTTTCTGTAAATCAATCGCATCTCTACACTACCTCTCGTGTTCAAATTATTTTAATATCTTATCAACACCTGATTCAGCAGTTTTATTTATAAAAATCTTGCCATTGGACACAACTTTTCACATCATTGCACGTGTCTTTTGGCATCTAAATAAAAATTTTTAAATTTAAATTTTTTTTTTTTTTTTATAGGAGGGCAAACGAGCATGCGGTTCACCTGATGTTAGTGACTACCGCCGCCATGAACAACTGCAACACCAGGGAATTGCAGATGCGTTGCCGGCCTTTTAAAAGGAGTAGGCTCTTTTCTTGAAGGTCCCTAAGTCGTATCGGTCCGGAAAAATCGCTGGTAATCGGTTCCACAAGGAAGTTGTGCGAGGAAGAAAACAAAACAAGTTGTAAAACTGAATGACAAGTGTTAAGCGGAGCAGATTGTTGGATTTTTTTTATAGAATAAGAGTGACAAATGAGCATACAGTCCACCTGATGGTACGTGGATGCTGTTGTCCATAGAACACCTTCATCTATCCTCGAAGAAGAATCAAAATGCAGATGCTTTTTCATCTAAGAGGACTTAGATAGATTACCTCATTACCAGTAAAAGGGTTTTCGATTAGAACACTCACCAGACGAAACATTAAGTTGCTATTTTAGGCTCTTATTATGAGAGAGTCCAGTCATTATTTATGTGTGTACCTATTAAATACTGCATCTATGCAAGTAGGAAGCTAGAAAATAACGACATGCCGGCATAATATGCACTTTTGATTAGACATTGTCCAACATTTGACTATTTCTTAAGGAAAAAAGATTTCTACAAGCAAATAGATGGTGGGACGGTGCGCTCGCCTGCATCTCCCATATATCATCGTTGCCGATAAACTCATGGAGGACTTTGAAGTAAAAGCCTTCTTAGTGCTGCTGTATATCCAAAATTCTACAACGATACGTAGACAATTCTTTCACAATTTTACTATCAGACAAAGTTGCATTCTTAGACCAACTTAACTCCATAAATTACAAAACTCAATTCATAAATTCACAACTTTTTTAACTTTCCGTGATATTTTTTTTTATTTAGTTTTTCCAAATTCTGATAACACTTTACTTATTGATGTTTAAATGGTGAATTTCACCACCATCCATCACAGTCAGCTACCATGCGAAAATCGGCTCTCTAATAATAATAACTCTCTTAAATAATTCAGAGAGCACAAGGTATCTGTGACATTATACACCTAGCCGACTCCACCTAGCTCAAACATGTCAAGCAAGTATTGCAACACAGCAAGTTTTGGGTCCCGACCCTACATCACAATGACCAAGTCAAGTGTGCGCCTGCTTTTTTTTTTTTTTCGTGGGAAATCCTCATGGATACCTTCCGCTGCGGGGCAACGAAAGGTTATGCCGGACTCCTACCGGCTAAAACCCCACGGTGGTCACCATCAGCGTATACGAGGTCCCGGATCTCCGTTCGGAACGCCACCGGGGCCCCTCCATCGCTTTGCTACACTAATAGCACGTCCCGGGGCAGTACATGCTACCCCAGCACCCTCGCAGTGCTACCACGATGTCTCGAGACCACTTCCGAGTCATCGTCCTCCTCGAGGTTACATAACTAGGCGTTCGAGGCCCCGCCCCGAGCGTCTGCAACCCCGAAGGCCACACCACAGTGGAAGCAGTTCGCCGTCGCCTCGCGTCGATCTTACACAGATAATCACCGAAGCACCCATGCCCGGTAATTATCTGTGTAAGTCTGTAGGTGAGTCTTCCTGCTCGTCGCTGCATCCAGGCTTCGAAGACCGGCAGGATTGCTCAATGACGCGCTTGCGTTCATAGCGCACCTCAAGTCGAGCGCCATGACGCCAGAGCGTTTTGTCGTTCCTGCCGTTTAATTGATTCGAGCGCCTCTTCTGGCTCACTACCACCGCTCTGGCGGAGGGCACGGATTCAGTACACTCGCGTCCATTTCCGCCAGTATATCTAGTGGTGGAAAGCGAGCCAGGATTGTCGCCGCCTCAAAGGATATAGTGCGGTATCCTCGTACGATCCGTATGGCCATCCTCCGCTGAACACTATAGATTTTAGTTCTACAGCGTCGGATGGCCAGCCTTTTTGCCCATACAGGCGCTCCATACAGAGCTACGGATCGTATAACTCCCGCATAGAGGCGACGTACTTCCTCCGTTGGTCCCCCTAGATTGGGCAGCAGTCTATGCATAGCACCCGCTACCCTATCGATCCGGGGGACTAGGCGCTCGAAATGTTCTTCGAAGCCCCAGCGACTGTCCAGGTGGAGGCCTAGGTATTTCATGTACCTCCCCACTCTGACATCAGACCCACCCACGCGGACACACGAGTCGGGTGGTTCCCTGCCCCTTGGTAATTTATGGAACCATAGGGCCTCGGTCTTGTGAGGCGCTATTTCTAATCCCAACTCGTGGATTTTGGCGACGACGACTTCCGCCCCGAGTTCAGCGAGCCCTTGGCCCCTGAAAGTGATCCCGCTGGCGATCACCAATGTCGTCAGCATAACAGACAATATCTACGCCAGCGGGAGATCGATTCGCAGAACCGCATCATAGGCGAGGTTCCACAGTAGCGGCCCCAGCACCGAGCCCTGTGGAACCCGTTTAATCTCCTCGGATCTTCCTGCCATCTTGCCCCATGTACAGGATGTACCTGTCGCGCAAGTAGTCCCCGATAATACCTTGCATGTAAGGCACCTGATGATGTGCCAGTGCCCTCCTGATTGCATCCCAGGGGGAGTTAAAGGCGTTGACGATATCAAGACTTATCGCCAACGCCACGCCACCCTGGGATACTGCTTGTTCCGACAGGAGCGGACGCGCATAATCGCATCTAAAGTGGAACGCTCCGTCGGAACCCAAACTGGCTATCGGCCAAATCGGGACCGACGCGCGACAGATGCCTATTGAGCCGATTGGCAACTATCCTCTCGAATAATTTGCCAATCTCGTCCAACAGGCATATGGGGCGGTACGCAGAGGGAGAATCAGCGGCCCTGCCCTCCTTCTTCAAGAGGACCAGCCTTGCTTCTTTCCAGGCTGTGGGGAACGTGGCACAGTGCAGACAGCTGGTAAACAGCTGCCTGAGCCTGTCCCCCAGGGCAGCCAGACTCAGCACTAGGGCCCGGCCCGGTATTCCATCGGGCCCCGGTGCTGTGTTCCGGGCTTTTAAGCGGCTAACGGCTCGGTCCAGCTCTTCGACGGTCACCCCCATCTCATCCTGCCACTCCCATGACGATGGTAGGTGACCTGAGGGACTTGACCGGTCCTCTGGGAAGAGCGTGCTGATCACCCTTCCGAAGATCCGGATCGAGTCTCCGTCAAGGGGCGACCAAGGCCGGAGCTACCCAGTACCATCCTGTATGGACGCCCCAGGGATCTTCGTTGAGTCCTCCAGAAGCTCTTTCCAGGACCGAGACCTGGCGTTGGCTATAGCAATTTGTAGCGCCTTTGTAGCCGCTCGGTATGCCCGTAGAGTCTGGCTACCTCCTCAGGCGGAGCTCGCTTCTTCTTCTTCGAGATCTGGTGTACTGGCGCCGACTTCGCAAGCAGAGCGCACGGAGCCGTGCGATTTCTGCCGACCACCAGTACTGCTCTGCGCTTGGGGCAACTGGTTCTGGGCATTGACAGGTCGCAAATTTGCGCCATCGTACCCCGAAACCAGTTCGCTTCCACTTCAGGATCGGACTGAACCTCTTCGACGTTATCTGGCCAGGACGCGACGATGGCGGCGGCTTCGAGCTTATCTCGGTCGAGCCGCTTGAGACACCAACGCCGCGGTGGGCTGCTCCCTCGGCGACTGGGGTTACTGTCGGGCTGGCGAAGTGCGACATCGAACACGATGTGACGGTGGTCGGACAGTGTGACCGCCTCCTCCGCCACTCGCCAGCCCGACAGCATTTGCACTGCAGGAGGGGTTGCCCACGTAAGATCTACGATGGACTCCCCCTGCCACCGCACGCATGTGCTTACGGACCCCTGATTCATTAATCGGAGGTCCAGCCCAGCCGCCCATTCCATCACTGTCTCTCTTCGGATCGTCTCTGGAGTTGCCCCAAGCCCTGGTGTGGGCGTTAAAATCTCTAGGACGATCAACGGACGAGGTTGACATTCGCGAACACAGTTCGCCACCTCGTCTAGGTACGCCTCGTAGTCGGCAAGGGACCTGTTGGGAGACATAGCAGCCCACTATGGCCAGGGGCCCCATTGCACTGCAACGAAGCCCTGCCCCTTCTCAATAGGGCGCAGGGTGGGGCCTCCTCTGCACTTCCCAGTAGATGGCTGGGCCCAATTCATCACCGAACCAGCGAGGATGGTCAGGGACGGAATAGGGCTCCGCTACTACGGCAAGGGCAGCAAGGGACGCACTTTTACCCAGTCTGTGGCTGGCAGGTCGCCCGAGATCTGAGCACAGAGGACACTTGGGTTCCAACGGTGCATTGTTTGGCTCCGTGCCCAGGCTCACCACAAGCGTAACAGCGTGCACTCTATTTACTTCATTGGGGCACCTGCTAGCAACGTGCCCTCTTTCAAGGCATCTAAAACAATGCATGGGCCTGGGCTCTAGTACTCCACTCAGGCTGACCCCAACCTACCGTACTCTCCCAACGGCTGCAATCTTGCGGATCGCCACGACAGGACATCGTACCCAGCACGTCCCCATGCTATTGGGTGTTCGTCGGACTTCCGACTTTTATGTTCTCTACTGAACAACCCCCTGCTTCAGCCATCGCCACTGCAATCTCTTCAGCGCTGACGGCATCGTCGAGGTCCCTCAGCCGAACGTCGCTTGTTTTGATTGGGCGACTAATTCGCACGTTCAGGTCCGAGAGAACCTCTCGCATCTTTGCCGCCAGCTTGTCCGCCTTCTCTCCACAGTCCGGACCCGTTATCTCCAGCAAGAGTCCTCCGGTTACTGCGCGCTTAAGGCGAACAGTTTCTATGCCAAAGTCTGCCAAATGGATTTTGGCTTTGGCTTCCTCCATTACTTTAGCATAAGTAACGGAGGAGCTTTCCAACACCGTGACTGTTACTGCCGCAGAAGTCGGGGCACGCAAAGTTCTTTTCTTGTTGCTCCTCTCTTTTATTGTACTCAAAGTCGACGCCGTCGCGTTGGACCGCTTTTGGGTGGCTTTTGCTTTTTTCGGCTTTTTAGTTACTTCCACCCACGAGCTGACATTCGGTGTCGAATTATTCAACACCGGTGCAGCTACTGGGGGGAGAGCGGCCAGCGGTGGAGAGGCGGGCTTCTTTTTTTTCCTCTTCACCCTTTGTCTCTTAGCCTTCTGCGGCTGCAGTGGTGCCTGTGCTTGCAACGGTTGGGGTGGCGGTGCTGACAATTGCGGCGACGGTGTCTGCGGCTTATTCGCCCCTGCCAGTGGAGGCCGAATAACCCTATCTGGAAATATCTTGGCCTCAAAGATTGCCAGCTTTCTCTCAATTAGGGATCCGATGCGCTCCATGAGGTCCTCCTCTCCATGCCAGGTTTTTTGTTGCACTCGCACCGGGCGATTAGACATACTTGCTGTTTGGGGTGGATCAGCCTTTTGCGTCGCTTGCTTACGGAGGAGATTAATCTCTTTCGTTAAGTTTTCGGTTCTTTTGGCAAGGTTGGCGAGCTGTGATCGCAGTTCCGTATTTTCCCTCTCTAGTCTTTTGATATTCTCGCTGGTAGCGGTCCTTCGCGCAAGTACTTCAGTTGCCGCCTTTATATTAAGTACGGCTAACCTTATACCCCTCACAAAATTGCCCTTAAGGTTGCGGGAGCGATCCGCTACCTTTTCAACGGCCTGAAGGTTGAGGTCGATTTGTTGACCGAGCTCCCCGTCACTATGAGTCGCCATTTCGCGGGCCAACTCCTCTAGGTTGGGCAGATTTTTTTTAGCCCTGGTGTTTGTGGGCGCTACGGAGGGGTCGAAAAGGTCTTCCTCCGTTTCTATCCCTGTAGCGGCCTCTTCTTCAGAGGCTGTGGCCGACACTGCCGCAAATTTGGCGGCCACAACCGCAGCGCTTGGGGGCTTGGCCCTTCTCTTTCTTCCCCCTTCCGGTGGGGCCGATGTAAGTGAAGCGAGCGAGCCATCGGACCCACCTCCATCGCTTTCAATAGCCTGATTTACTGGCATATTAGGGCGTTTAGAACGCCCACGTTTGTCTTGTGTCGTCCTCCCCGACACGGCTCCAGTCTTCTTACTTTGCCCCGTGGATGTTGTGGGGCCCGCGGTTGATACTTGTGCATCCCCGCGATGCAGTGGATTGCCCCCCCCAGATACGATGGGGCTGCCACAGCGCCTATGAAGGCTGCTGGGGGTGGACTCCCCGCTTACCAATGGATCGGCGGGACCACCCTGGGGAATCGATTTTTTGTCGCACTGCATATTTTGGTTCCTTTTTTTACAGGGTGTGGTCCCTGAACTCCTTCCCCCCAAGGCTTGGGACTGGGCTCCCCCCCAGCCATTCATCCCCTCGGCACCTTAGACCTTAGGATTGGGGTTATTTTTGAAGAGGTTTTCTTCCTCGCGGCCCTGCGGGGGCCCCCGTGCCCGGGTTACGGGCTTACGGGTTGTCCGGCATTGGTGCGCTTGGCACATCGCCGCACAGAGATCGCCCGGTATCGGTGCGCTTGGCACATCACCGCGCGGGGTCACCCAGCATTGGTGCGCTTGGCACATCGCCGCGTGTGTTGCATCCTGTCCGCTCTAATCAAGAGCGATACCGGGAGCAACGACAAGCCTGTGAAGGCCCATCTCTTGGGCATTAAGCCCCGGGCGTTTCTAGTCCTAATGGAACCTCGGTACGCCAAACCCCGGCCAGTTTTGGTCCGCGGCGGTTTCCGCTACCACCCATATCTGGGTGGCGTTCCCCTATCCGCCACCTGGGGACGCGCCCGATGGGAGGACTGGCAACTCCACACGGGAAGTGTGCGCTGCTGTACTAACCTATGTCAGAGGATTCATAGACTCTTGATAATGAATGTAGTCTCTCTTATATAGGATAAATAAAATGATAAAAAAAACCCGCGTAAAAGAACATGTAGCTGATATGAGGCACCGACGCTCCGGGAAGTCTGCGGTCTCTGAATATGTATGTTAAGGATCGTCACCGCTGTTCCATCAGATTTGACAAACCCCAAATCCTCGTACTCGCGAAAGAAGGCCGCTTCCTCCTACCAAGGACGAATCGCGAAAAATCCGAACTTCAGTAGCGAATAATAATAAAATTAAACGCAAAGCTGCAGCAATTTTATGTATGCAGTACGAATGGGTCGGCTTGACTGGGGTAGGACTACGCTCTAACAAAACACCAGTGTTACACAGGAGTGAACGTAGACAATCCGGGACCCTTTTTATTGGTAAGGAGAGGAAGAAAGAAGGTCCTCAGGGGTGACAACTGACAACTCATCTGCATTTTTATTTTTACTCGAGGGTAGATCTAGATGTCTGTGGGCCACACAAATAAAATATATATTTCAATTAAGGACCTCTCTTTGGGTAAAGGCCTCCTTCATCTTATTCCACTGTTTCCTGTTTTATGCTATTGCTAACCAATTTTTGCCTTTCAATACTTCTTTGCGTTTCGAAAACTTATTTCAAGTTATAACAATACTTTTATCGATTTCGTCTTGATTTCTTGACATTTTAAAATAAGTTTGCTTACCTAAATAGTTGTAGTAGTTTACATGTTCAAGAACTACTTCATTAAAATAGTATGATATGATACATAATATGATACCCGGCGAGGTTTTTGCCTTATAGTTCTGGCATCACCAGTATTTATTTTATGCTTTATGGACTTTACTAGACTGAATGTCCAGTTCTAAATAGTTCTTAACATAAAAATAACATTTACATCAATTCCTCGCAGCTTGCTGTTTCTCGGGTGTTAAATGTATTTAGTTTTAAACACTTAATTACAAAGTTCGTTATCTTTTCAGATTTATGGTTGCGAAACTGTTAATTGCAGCGTGATATGTGGCGTAAACTTGTACTTCGTGCTACGCCGGTACAGACCAACCGAACGAAAGCGAGCTAAGGCAAGAGGATGGGATTCGCCGATAATCACCGCACACTGCCTTTGCATCGTACAGTGAACAACAGCGAAGGGTTATAACACTCGGCAAATACGGAGCTGTAGTTAGCAAGGGGAAATTGGTATTGGTGTGGCCAACAAATAATTGATCCGGGTTTGGGTATTCGTTGATGTGCAATTTACAATTAACGTAAAACTCGTTAATTATTTTTTTAAGGAAAAATACAGCTGTACAGTAAATATTTTCCTAAATATTATTATTAAATATTATTTCCTTTACCTGACCCATTGACGAAGATTTAGAAGCAAATGCTGCATTCATTGGTGGTGGATGACATCATTATATCTAAGGAGGCAGACTTAGATATTATTTAGTGGAACTAAAATAAAGATGATTAAGATAAAAGGATGTCTTCTCGTAACTTTTGTTATTCAAAAATGAATTTGATCCATTCATTGCGAGACACGAGAGAAATTAGCAATTACTCCTGACTTTCTCTGTCCTATAATATTTGGCGTATTGTATTGTAAATGGATTCCTTTTTTTTTCTTCAAAACTTTTACTCCCATCACATTTCGCCTGTAGTGGAGATGTTTTATATACATACATACATGTACTACTAGGTCATACATATAGTTCTATGTGCGAAATTCGAACCCACGCACCGATCGCTTTCTCACTGCGACCGAGCCGTCTGTTGTTTTAGGTCACACAAACTTCGTTTATTTTTAGACGTGGTAGAGGCACGCTGCAGCTATATTAGTTGTAATACGAATGGGTCGTCTCGACTGGGGTAGGCCCACCCTCTCTCACAGAATACCAGCGTAAAATAGCAGCTTAAGGCTGCTGTGTTTCGTATGGTGAGTGTAGAGAACCGGAGACCCTGTTTACTGGAAACGAGGCATTCCATCTAAGTCTTCAGGGGTGACAACTTATCTGCATTTCGATTTTTAATCGAGGATAAATGTAGATGACAGTTCTAGTACGTTAAAAGTCTGATACCAATATATTTTGTATGTAAATGTTTTATATCAACATGATAATATACTGCTATCTTTATCTTAATATATCTTTTTGTAAATAGTACATTGATTTAAACGTTCAAACAATAGCCGTTAAAGTGTAAAGTTCTCACAAAATACCTAAAAAACTTTTATAATGTTCCATACTTCACGACGATCGACCGATCTACGATATTAGTATGATGGTCAAACTTTTTCAATTTTGTATGAAAGATTTCGGCAAATAATTTCTTGATCTTAGTATGAAAGTCTTAGATGAGTGGTATATTTATGAATTCCGGGCACGTGATGTGTTCAGGATTGTTGAGATTTTTTTTGAAACGAAGCTCCTTATCGTACGGTACGAATTTGGCGGATGGGGGCTAGGCGAGAAAAAGTGTAAGATTTTTACGTCACGACCCCTTCTGACGTAGTGTAGACGGCCTTGGCGGCTATAAATATTAATTTATTTTAAATGACGCTTCATTTTAATAGACGCTATTAATTAATTTATTTGTATTTGTTAATCAATAATATAATACGTTTATCAATAATAATATACTACGAAAGGAACTTCGTTCCAACCGAGTGTTCCACGAAACTCACGTATGTATTTTTCATAAATTCTGAGTAAAACTACCATAAAACATATTTATTTATTTTCTGTCAATATGTACACGATTAAGTAAACATCCTGTTAGTTCAAAGACTTAGCAAGACATCAAAGCATACACATAAAACTGTTTCACATCACTGCACGGTATAGTCACATGAGTAATGAAACCGACACATAGTCAGATATTGCGGCAATAACAGCTTTATACACCACTTTCCAACTGTACGTTTATTCAGGCGTGAAACAGCTAAATTGGGATAGTTTTGTCCGATAGTTAATGGAATTAGACGTTACTTTGCGGAAACCCGTTATATTAAAGAAGTAAAAATTAATCCAAACATCTTTAATATTTTTGTCCATCAACTAAACCAGGTTTTTATTTTGTCTCGCTTTAACATACATTTTAGTGCATGCATCAAGTCAAGCTAAGTACCAAGCGTGGCAACTATGGCAAAAGTCCCCCATATGAGGTATTGTATGGGGAGGCCTATGTTCAGTAGTAAACTTTTATAGGCTATAATAGATAATGGATGGATTTTAGTGCATTTTGAAATAAATAAGGCAATGTATGTTCTATGCCAAGAGTAATTTTTAATATATGAATGTTACTCGTAAGTGTATTGCATTTGATTCTACTAAACTTGCATGATTTATTTAAATTATTGTTTAGTGTGAGTGAGTCATTATGGTGTGTCTAGTGCAGCTGAAGTGAAACTGGTTTACCTACCTATATGGCGTAGCTGACGGTTGCCCGTCGGTAGAATGTTACTGTAGTTATTATACACAAAGTGTCAGATTAAAGTTACAAAACCAAGGAAGGTTTCTTAAGAAAACCTGCTGAGATTGCAATGGATACTTTTCATGTGGTTTTAACAGGAAAATTCTTACGCGGTAGAGCAATGTTGCAGCTATATTACTGGTATAGTTGTAGCACGAATGGGTCGGCTTGACCGGGGAAGGACCACGCTCTCACAAAATACCAGCGTACTCGTAAAATAGCAGCTTAACGCTACTGTGTTTCGTATGTTGAGTGTAGAGAACCAGAGACCCATTTTACTGGAAACGAGGCATTCCATCTTAGTCCTCACGGCTGACAACGCATCTGCATTTTGGTTCGTCAGCGACAATAGATGTAGATGTCTAAGGGCTACAGCAACCACTTGTGCTCCTCTGTCACCATTATCCTATAAAAAAAATGAGTGATTTTTTAGCGAAACAAGCTGTAACAAGGGGCGTTGAATATAATATTATTTCAGATTTTTTTTAAACTGAAGAAACAAAAGAACTTAAAGTTGTTGGTTACAGCTACTGCAGTCCATGGACACCTGCAGCCGACTAAAACAAAGAATGCTACAGATGGGTTGTCACTTATTAAGATGGAATGCCTTAAAACCTGTATACTGGCTCTCTTCAGACCTTAACCAGCAGTGCAAGGATTGGCAGAAATAGGTATGAGGGTCGTACCTATCCAGACGGACTCCTAGGCAGTAACGGCGTCCTTCCACCTAGTAAACTTGGAATGATTAATAAAATATAAAAGTAAAATATATATCAATTGGAAAGAATATTTTGACGAAAGAAGTAAGGAAAAGAGTATTTGGTATAAAACTACGCAATCAAAACGTCCTCGAATACCTTATTTAGACGTTGACAGGTGTAGTCTTTTCGCGTTGAGACCGCAGGGAGTTGTCAGTGCAACTACATGGTAAAGTTTTACTCACAGTGAAGTAAAATTCAAACAATTTATATTTAAAAAGATCGAGTTGCACCAAAATCCATCCAGTAGTTATAGAGCACAGAGACAGAGAGACAGAATGACAGACGGACAGACTTATGTACAAAAAAATGTTTTGACTACTAATTTCGATAAAGAAATATGATGAAATCAAAATTAAAAAAAAAATTATGTACAGAATCGGCATGGGAGTTTTAATATAGTTTTAGTATATTTCTATCTATATAGAATAGGTTAGGTTATTATGAGACTGACATAATGTAAATCTTTTAAGAATGAGTTCCCTTATAAGAATAGATATTAAATGTTTAATATATGGGCTGCGGGCTTTAAACCCGCACGGAACAAGTGTTTGTATAGCTTTGCGTGTTTATCTGTGCACTTTTTGTATTTAAAACTACTACGCAAATACGCAATAGAAGATAAATTCTGTGGGTCAACGGGACATTTTAGTGTGGGGTATTGTTCATTGTCATTGGTAAGCAAATACTCATCAGCACTTGGTTTAGTTTAAACTGAAACTGGCAGTTATTTGCCGTGTGGTTGCGGTATAAGAGAATCCATTGCCCCATTCCGTCTCATGGGTGTCGTAAAAGGCAACTCTAGGAAATGCCATAAGAATTATGGCTTCCGATGGATGGCTTCTTAACAGACATAAAATATCCAGACCGACGACGGGCACAGTTTTCAAGATGCGAGGTGTCTAGCATTGGGATTTCATTCTACAAGTGGGGCATGGCAATTATGGCAAATCTTTTTTATGGGAGGGCCCTGTCCCTGAGCCAGATTCTGCAGTGGATTTTTTACGGGCTGTTAAGTAAAATTTAATTATTAAAAATATTGGTTATTTATGGAATAAAACGTTATTTTACCAGCATCATAGCCAATGGCAATCTCCGCTCCTACCACGTTCTTTTAAGAAGCAATTAATTTGAATACTATTGTGATTTTTTATTAAAATAAACAAATTTTATTACCAATAGTGTAATATCTGTCACTATTCACTGGTAATAGAATATGAAAAATCACTGTAAATGTAATACTAAACCTACAGCTATAACATAGCTCAATATCTTAATGTAAACATAGCGATAGTTAATCGATTACTGTCTGAAATTTTTAAATTAACAATTTTAAGAAATATGGTTTGTCTACTAATAAATTCTTTAGCAAATAATTTTATATCATTATTAAAAAACATCATTGTAGAATTTTCCTATAAATAAGTTATGTTCGTAAAGTATAAAAGAAAAACTTTTCATTTAAAAAAATTTGAAAATTTCAAAGTATTTTACAAAGTAATGCGTATAAAAACATCATTCAAATAAGTAGAAAGAAAGAAAGAAAGAAAGAAACATTTATTTGCATAGAATACAGGTGGTACCATATTTAACAGTGGTGCATAGTTCAAGCTATATTCTGCCTTTAATAGGCATGCAAATCTTTATAATTATATAAAGCAATTAAAATACAATTATATTACATACAAAAATGTCAAGTTATGTTATTATTTAGCATATTTATTATTATTATTATTATATTACATATTATTTAATTTTACAAATAATCATGTACATTAGTTTTATGTTGCATAAATTCTTGTATCGTATAAAAACACTTATCCATTAGCCATTTTCTTTACTTAATTTTAAAATATTTAAATGGAAGTTCCCGTAGACTCTTAGGCAGTTTATTAAAAACTGATATGCACATATGATATACATTCCGTTTATTTAAAGTTGTTCTACAAGATGGAATCATTATTTTAGTAGGATCTCTTGGTCTGTATTTAGTAACATGATCCCCTTTAAATTTAAAAAAATCGTTATACTTCCTTACAAAGACTGATACCTCAAGAACATACATGCAGGTCAATGTCAGTAAATTAAGTTTTTTAAATAGAGGTTTACAGGAGTCAAGTGGACTTGCTCCACAAATAGCTCTTAAACATTTCTTTTGTGCAATGAATGCTTGACCAACATCAGTCGAATTCCCCCATATTATTAACCCATATCTCAGGATTGATTCTACATAGCCTTTATATGCTATACCTGCAGTCTTTTCATCTGATACGGTCTGAAGCTTTCTAAAGGCATAGGCAAATCTGTAGTTTGAGACAAGCATCATTTACATGTTGTTTCCAATTACAAAATCTATCCAAAGTTATACCCAAGAATTTTATGCTGTCAGCTTCTTCTATAATGTCATTTTCTATTTTTATGTTAATGTTATTATCAGGGCGTTTACTTTTATTCGTACCAAATTTTATGAATTTTGTTTTGACAGATTTACATTTAATTTGTTTGCTTTTAGCCATCTTAATACAGATTGTACCTCTTTACTTATTTTTATTTCGTGAGATGTTTCTTGATCCTTATATGGCACTATTATAGATATGTCGTCTGCGAATAGAACACTTTGACAATTTATTGAATCTGGTAAGTCATTAATGTACAATAAGAATAATAAGGGGCCTAATACGCTCCCTTGTGGAACTCCATGTTTATTGACCCTGGATGGAGATCTGTGTACACTGCATTCATGATTGTCATTTAAAGTAGTGATTTCAACACATTGCTTACGATTGATTAAAAAACTTTTTATCCAGTCTAAAGCTACACCTCTAATTCCATATTTTTCGCATTTGGTGAGCAAAATCCCATGATCTACAAAATCAAATGCCTTACTCATATCAAAGAATATGGCTACCACCGGAATTTTCTCATCAATGTATCTAGTTATATTTTTATAAGAGAATGTTGCTATAGAAGTTGATTTATTGTGTTGAAAACCATTCTGTTCTTTTAAATAATATTATGTTTATTAAGAATTCAATTAACCTGTTGTAAAAACCCTTTCATTTTTTTTTTTGATAATATAGGTACAAGTGTAATAGGACGATAATTATTAGGTTTTTTCTATCACCTTTCTTGTACAATGGTTTAATAATAGAGTGCTTTAATTTATCTGGAAATATTTCTTGAATCAAGGAATTTGTAATTATATGGTTAAGAATTGGGGCAATGACACGAGCACTTGCTTTAATTATTTCTGTAGATATAGAGTCATACCCCACAGCTTTGGTGTTATTTAATGATTTAATTATATATATCATTTCAAGCTCTGAAGTAGGTACCAAGAATATTGATTTGTCATTAACATCTATTGATATTTTTTGATATTGTTCGTTTGGCGCATGTAAATTATTTCCATTACTAATATTAATAAAAAAGTAATTAAAAAAAGTTGCTATTTGGGTAGGATTGTGAATAATATTTCCGTCGTTTTGTATTGATTTCACGCTGTTGTTCGAGTTGATACTATTATTTTTATCTTTTATTATATTCCAAGTGGCTTTTCCCTTATTTTTTGCTCGCTTAAGATGTTTTCTATTATTATTATTTTTTTACCATATTACAGTACGTAGTACAGTTTAGTCAGTTTTTGACTTTTAAATAATCAAATTCATATTCGAGAAGAGAACGATTCATAATAATAATTTCAACCATAATTTAAAAAGTAATAAATTGATTAGTAATTATTAAACAAAAAAAATATTATAATTTTGTATTTACAGAGAAATTGATTTTTATTGTTTTATTTTGTGTTTATTTTTGTGTACTAGTCTTATAAAGTCTCTTTAGTGTCGCGACAGCTAGATTAATTTATTTCAGTTAGTTTCATAGCATAATGTCTTATGGGATATTGCTATGGAGAAATGCGACTGAATTAGAAACTATTTTTGTTTTGCAAATGAGCTATTTACAACCTTAAACCAAAAGGGTCCTCAGAGAAAAATTTAAAGAAATAAATATATTAAGTTTGACCTGTAATATAATACTGAGAGTATATTTACGAAAATTTGATGTATGTTCACAAAAATAAAAGTAATTTTAGTAAAAAAAAGTGATATACACTCTGTAAACACTAGGAACAGACACAAGCAAACAGTTTTTCGACTCCACAGAGACTCTAAAGAGTAATTCATTCATGGGGCAATATATACGCTATTGCAACAAAGTGCCAGAAAATATACAAGTTATATTACCAAGTTTAAATATTTTATAAAACAGAAATGTATAAAAAGGGTTATTATAATATAAACGAATACATGGTTGATACTAACCCCTGGTAATCTAGTGGTTGCTTCCAAGCTGTTTCTTAAATACATTTTGTAAATAGTTTGTACAGCCTCTCTTATTGTATATTTTACTTTGAAAAAACGTCCCGCTGGGTTTCTTGCTGGTTTTCCCAGGACAAAAGTTTTTTTCCGAACCAGTTGTAAGAGTAAAAAATTACTTTCTTCTTTGAATAAAAATATTCTATTCTATTCTATAGTGAAATTCCTATCTAAATCCGTCCACTGATCTTTGTGTGATGCGCTTTCAGATAAACAGACAGACCACGTTTTTTTTTGTCATGGAATCTATTTTGATAGTATTTACCAAATTAAATTTAAAAAAAATCCAATGAGTAGAAATATATATCGTAGATTATCGAGTTTTATTAAATGTTATTTAAGTATATATAGATAAAATAAAGATAGATTAAGTATAAATGTACGCACTAAATTTGACTTTTTTCAATCTATTTTCCTGTATGGGTAGGCTGGAAGATATTTAAATATATTACGGAATAAGGAGTGCCTTTGTACAAATCCACTGTACCAATAGTTCTGTATGTTTTGTATGTAAATGAATAAATAAAAAAGCGATTTAAAGTTGCATGCGCGCTTTCAATTTTATAGTAAAATGCAGATCATAATTGTTTGGAATGAACGGCACTGACGTCGGCTCATTAATCGGCAATTCGTGTCGGACAGTTTCGTCAGTATAATTGGTACATTCAGAAACCTACATTACCGCCATTAATGCAAAATGCGTATATGCGACAATATATAATGCGACAAAGAGTAATATAACTTAATATTGTGACATACTTCAAATTTAAGGCTGAATGACCTTGACGTAACGGCGATCATAGAGATTTTAGCCGACGTCAACTCCATTTTTTTGCGCCCAAAACAAGGGGCTACCCTCCGGGAAGCGGGGGAGGGAGGTGGTGAATGCTCGTAGCATACCACGCAGCCGGCTGCGTGGTTATGTGGGACTCACTATGAAGTACCCACTAAACACCACCTGTGGGACTGGATTTGGCCTGTATGCCCTTTCTGCCGAATCGGAAGCGACCCTCCTTAGGGAAAGGGGGCGCAGTGGCAACTCCATTTAGCCGGTACGCTCTGTATTATAGTCCGCGCGCTAGTAACTAGTTGGCCGCGCCTTAGGTGGTGACAGGGGTGAGGCGGGGGTTGCTTAATGAACAGGACGCACATGAGATTGATTATTCAACATCCAGATTTATTTATCTCAAGATATCGCACTTCGACTAAAATAGATACGTATCAGACTTACTTAGTGAATGAGTAAAGTGAATAATGAAAGAACAATTAATACTCTTGTTCAAATTTTTTGGACATGGTCATCAAAATTCTGCCATTTTGCGGCAGAGAATTTAGAAAATAACCTTGTGAGTATTGTAATTTTTTCGACGAATGGTGCATTAATGTGATTTCTAGCCAGGTTATTTTAATATCTGCCCACACGAGTTCGATCGGGTTTAGATCTGGATGGTACGGAGGTAGCCTTAGAAAAGTATGACCTGCAGCTTTCAGAAGCTCATCGATAGTGTATTTTTTTCTGTTTGCGTCATATTAATCAATCTCAAAAGTTCGGCTTTAACCATGGTGGGAGAATATGGCACGTCGTAATTCTGCAACCAGTTTTGCATATGGAGTTTCAAACTTGATATAGTTGGTTTCCTTTCTACTTGCACACAATGATAGGCTACATTATCCATAATGACGACTGACTTTGGTGGGAGTTTAGGAATCAATTTTTGATACCAATTATAAAAAATTGTAGAGTTCATATCTCCGTGATTATCCCCCGTTTTCGAATCCGATTTAAAAATCAGCGACGCGTCGTCGACCATTCCATTTCGACTATTAGCGTGCACTATTATTAAGCGCCTTCCTTTACCTATGTCAGTATAAATTCCAGACTCCAATTCAGATTGCCAATATTTTCCAACATTGTGACATTGGTTGACGTAGGGTTCGTCTAAAATATAAATATTTCGGTTATCTGATCTGTACTTTCTTATAGCCCTCAAGTATTTCACTCGCCATTCAACAGTATTTGCTCTCTCTATTAAAATTGATCGCTTAAATTTACATTTTCTGAATGAATATCCCATTTTGTGCAAAAGTCCTCTCTAATAAATTAAGCCGCAATGTAAAAATTATCTTCTTTTAGTTCAGCATTGACTTTTCTTGTCAATAGTATAAAAATGTTTTATTTTTCGCCTTATCATTCCTAATTCAAAATCATCAACTTATATTTACTTTTTTATTTATTTTGGTCTGCGTGGCGATGCAATTTTGATATCTCCCGTATAGTGTAATTAATTTTATTTTTTTCCTTACACTACGTTCTTTTTCCTTACACTACGTTCTTTTTCCTTACACTACGTTCTGATATCCCTGTAGCTTCGGCTACTAATTTATTCATATTTGCATCAATTTTATATTCATAACAGTCAGTATCTGCTTTACAGTATCTACTTTACTTTTAAAATCACTGCTTTAACTTGTATCAACATAAGGACCCTTTCCGAGGCTGAAACTAACCGATACCTGGGTATGTCACAGAACATAGGTATGAAACCATCAGTTTGCGATCTGTTTTATGCACGCTTGACCAAAGTGCTTAACAGCCTTTTGTCGGGCGTGAATAAGACACAGGCATATAATGGTTGGGTCATGCCTGTACTCATGTATACATTTGGCATACTCAGGTAGACTCGGACCGAACTGAACGCTTTGGATAGAAAAGTCCGCACTGTTTGACGTCCCATAGGATTCACCATCAGAGATCGTCGGTGATGAGGCTGTACTTGCCGCGGAAGCATGGCAGGCGTGGCTTTTTAAGCGCGCTCACCATGCATAATCGCGAAGTGTGCAGCCTCAGTAATTAGTTCCTGGCGAGATCGGATGATTCATTCTATAAGGACATCATTTCTTGTGATAAAGGGCTTACCCCTCTATCCTTAGCCAACGAACAATGGCAAGATCCGGCAGTGCAGAGCATTTCCGACCGTGAGACCGTATGGAAAGAGAAGGAGCTCCATGGGAGGTTCTACAAGGCTCTACATGAGCCTTTCGTAGACACAGTCGCCTCCCTCCACTGGCCACGTTTCGGTGACCTCTTTGGGGAAACCGAGGGTTTTGTCTGTGCGATACAGGATCACGTTATTAAGACCAACAACTATCGGAGATACATCCTAAAGGATGGCGCTGTCGATATCTGTCGAGCTTGTCGCCATCCCGGTGAGTCACTTGGCATGTCATCTCCGGTTGTTCAGCGCTTTCTAACTCTGAGTATTTGCACAGACACAATCTAGTAGCCAGGATTCTACACCAGGAGCTCGCTCTGAAATACGGTATCGTGGATCGGAAACTGCCTTATTATAAGTACTTTCCGGATGCCGTGCTCGAAAATGACCGCGCAAGGCCTTACTGGGACCGGACCATCATCATAGACAGGACTATTCTTGCGAATAAGCCTGATATTGTGCTGATGGACCGGGCACAGTCAAGGATATTTTTGGTCGACATTACCATTCCGTATGACGAGAACCTCGTGAAAGCCGAAACAGATAAGAAAACAAAATATCTGGACCTGGCTCACGAGGTGACCGACATGTGGGGTGGTCTGCCGACCGAAATTATTCCTGTAGTCGTCTCTGCGAACGGGCTAATCCCGGTCAGCCATCTGAGGCGACTGGGGCTCCGTGACGGACCGCTCCAGACTCAAATGCAAAAGGCGGTGCTCCTCGATACCGCCCGCATCGTCCGCCGGTTTCTTTCCCTTTCCCCCTAACCCTCGGCCGTTTGGTCTCCCCTGCCGAGGGCTTCCATCTGGTTGGGCTTTTATCTATTTATGTATTATTTATTTATGTTAGTATATTTAATATATATTTATGTATATTTATCATTTCCTTTTATATATTTATTCAGCCCAACCAGATGAGAATACTTTATAAATACCCCAATAATAAGTTGATGACATAGATAGAATAAGAGCAATAGAGCCAACCAATTTATACAAATGTGTATATATGTGTATATATATATGTGTATATAATGTAAAATCCAGCTCTCAGGAAAACATTTAATAAAAGCTCTTAACACTTATGCGATCCCTATCCTAACATATTCATTTGGAATCATAAAATGGAGCCAAACGGATATAGAACAAATAGAACGAATGACACGTACCACACTGACAAAACACAACAACCTGCACCCAAAGTCTGCAATAGAATGGCTCATAATCAAGAGACAAGATGGAGGTACAGGTTTAATAGATATCCATCACCTATGGCAGAAGCAGATCTACAACTTAAAAACATTATTTCATACGAAATCGAAAACGAGTGAAATACACAAAGCATAACAATAGTATAACTCACAACGACAAAAACTACACACTGCTAAACCTTGAAGAAAAGACAGGCCTAGAAAACCCAAACAATAGAGATCCACAGAAAAAGAAAATAGAAAACTGGAAGAAAAAAGTACTACACGGGCGACACCCACGCGACATAAGCCAAACCCACATAGACACAAAAGCGTCAAACATGTGGCTTAAAAAAGATAGCTTGTTCCCAGAAACAGAAGGATTTTTAATAGCAATACAGGACCAGGTAATTAACACAAAAATCTATAGAAAACACATTATCAATGATCCCGGAGTTACAAACGATAAATGCCGCAAGTGCAACAGCCAACCAGAAACAATACAATACATAACCGGAGCATGTACAAGCCTCACACAGACAGATTACACTTACAGACATAATCAGCTCACAAACATCATACACATCAAAAATTGGCACTCAAACATAAACTTATTCAAAACACAAACACCCCGTACTGCAAATACACACCACAAACAGTTCTAGAAAATGCCTCACACAAACTTTACTACGACCGTGCTATACTTAACCATTCATTACAATAGACCAGACATTACTCTACAAGATAAAAATAACAAAACCACGTACTTAATAGATATTGCAGTACCCAATACACATAACATTCAAAAAACAATAGCTGAAAAAATTTGTAAATACGCTGAGTTAAAGGAAGAAATTGGAAGAATATGGAAACAAGAAAAAGTATATATAGTCCCCATAGTCATCTCAACCACTGGAGTTGTCCCAAATAATATTTTCAATAACCTAAAACTTATAGACTTAACAGAAAACACATACATAACCCTACAAAAAGCCGCGATTTTAAATACTTGCAGGATAGTGAGAAAGTTCCTGCAGTTGGAGGAAAATGAAATAGTTCAAAGTCCTACAATCCGTAAATCTACAACAAACACACAACACACACTGTAATTTACTTGGCTAAAAGCCGGTAGTTACAGTTATTACCAACTTTTGCAAAAAGGTTGAGCAAATTTAAACTTTTCCCATAATAATAATAATATTTATTCCTCCTTTTAAGTATTTAAAATACTTGTGCCAGAAGGCCACACGCTACCATAATCTTATATTATAAACTTATTACCAATAATTTACTTCTTCTTAAATAATGAAAAAAAAAGAAATACATGGAAGTAATCCTTTGAGGATATATTATTAAAGTGACCAAAGAACACAAAATTGTTTTTCGGAGTAAATAAAATGCTGTGTGTACATCTATTTGGGCCGTGGTTGCTCAGGGGCTAAGCGCTCGTTCGATCGCCGGCGGCGCCAATGAAATTGTTAGTTGACAGCTGATTTATCACGTGGTTGTCGCTGAAGGAAAACATCGCGAGGAAACCAGTTGCTCTAAAACCCTCTCAGAATTGAGGAGGCCTGTATAGTCTGCAACTTTACTTTACTTTATATCTATTTGGGCACAGGCCCCGATTATTTTCTGAAAGGGTTTTCAAGAGAGGAAAGATTTAGCCGCGCTGTCTCAATGCGTGTTGATGAACTTCTGATGTCCTCAAAGTATCTAATGCTTCAGACAAGCAAGTTTCCTTACGATTTTTTTCTTCATCGCCGAGCAATTTAAATTTGATGCTGTACTGCACGTGGTGCACCCAGCTATTCTAATTTCAACACGCATCACCCAAAAACCTGTGAACCGATTTGGATGGGACTTTCACTGGCAGATAGCTGATGTTATGAGGTACTCCTTAATTTACTTAGGCTACTTTTATTTTAGGAAAAGAATAAGGGTTCCGCGTAAAAAAATTAAAACCCATTCCACGCGGGCGAAGTCGCGGGGAACAGTTGGTATATATGTGGCGGTGACAACCACATGTGACAACCGGATGACATTAACTAATGCTTTTAATATACTTAACTTTCTTTATTCACGTGACCTAACAACGTTTTAATTTTAATCACTATGTTTCACAAACCATGTTGTCATCATACACACATAACAGTATTGATGGAATTGTGTGCTCATTGGGCAAACGCCAAAATGCTGTAGTGCAATAATCCTTCCTTGGCAAATGCTAATGGATCGATTGTTTGGGGGTGAGTTAATTCAACGTTATATTCTAGGTATAACTAACTACAATTAACATAATATCTTAATTCTGCGAATTAGGTAATATTTTATACAGTGTAGCTTTAAGCAAAAAAATTTTTTTTTATTATGTATTTTTAATACACCACGTTTTTCATATTCTTACATTGTTATCCGATTCTGAGCTATGTTCAAAATTTCAAGTCTCTAGCTCATCGGTGAGTTAGTTTAAAATTAATTATTAATTTCGATCCGAACAGATATAAGTACATGAAAGCGAGTTTATCTAAACGTGCTAAAATGTAAAACTTCAATATACGAGAAGAAACAAATTTTGTAAGTTTTATGCACCGTGTCGTGGTGTGGAGGCATAAGAAGTGCATCACCCAATATCATCCCGTGGTGAGAAATCTCGTACTGCAATCGCTGATCCACTTGCCAATTGTGGCGATGAATGCAAGCCTTTCCTACAATGGTAGAATCCCACGTCCAGCAGTGGACTGTTTCGGTATATGTATATTCCCGTTACCGTTTTGAGTGCTTTGCGATACCCATGTTCACAGTGAGACTGAGATATTCAATTTCCTGATATATATAGTAGTTAACCCCGGCTACCTCCGGCTTTTAATCACGTCCTGATGCCAACGCCAGCATGAAAATTAATCAGCAGGGAAGTGTTCGCGACGCCACACTCAGTGCGTGTTTTTTGTTGTTCCTCACGATGTTTTCCTTCGCCGTACGCGTGGCAGAGTCACGTTGCAACTGTACTATAACTTCAGCGCGAATGGATCGGCTAGATCGAGAAAGGACCACGCTTTTGCAGAATAGCATTAATGTGGTAGAGCCACGCTTCAGCTACTTGTATATATGGCTGCAGCACGAATAGGTCGACTCTACCGAGTTGGGACCGCGCTCTCACAGAACACTAACTTAATGCAACTGTGTTTCGTATGGTGAGTGTAAAGAACCAGAGACCACTTTTACTGATAACGAGGCATTTTATCTTAGTCCACAGGAATAATAATGCATCTGCACTTACTTAACTTAATAGTATCCACTTACCATCACGTGGACTGAATGCTCGTTTGTCACTTCACTTCTGTATATATATATATATATATATATATATATATATATATATATATATATATATATATAGATAAATAATAATAATAATAAACACAAGAAAATGGGGAAAATATAAAAATCAGAAATCGGAGTATCACTCAAAAATGTGATTAACAATTTTATAGTTACTGGTGGGGATCGATCTAGAGTTGCCTATGAAATTTAAGGAAAACGCCCAGTTTCTGAGCTACTGTAGCTGTAACGATGATAATATGAAATTAATACATATACAACAGTATTCGAAGTAAACTTAAAGTTTGATGTGTATTCAATATCGAATCTGATGGAAAATGTATTAATTTATATTTTATTCTGCTGAGCGTATTGCGCTGGAATTCAATCTGCAATAGCATCGGGCAAAAATAGATTTTACGAGTGTTATTTGCGAATGCAACGAGCTTACAAACCAAAGGTAGGGGTATTAAATATGCTCGTAGACATTAGATTAGACATTACTAAGATGTCTAATCTAATGTCTAAGAATGTTATCAATCATTGTTGCGTAGTGTCTACTTACGAATGTAATCTTTCTACTTAAGTAATAATTAAGCTTTTAATAAAAAGTACAAACCGACTTTAAAAGGTAACAACTAGAATGTCTTCTAAATAGTTACATTTAAAATCATAATCTCCTATTTTACAAACCTTAATATAATGGTGTGGCCGTAGAAGGAAAAGGGGAGATCTCCCGCCGGGCAAGGTGTTCTGCCCGGGGAGCGGCCAACGCTTCAAGTGGTAGTTCGGAGCTATTCTATATATACTGTTTTTGCTTCGGAACTTTGATAGCGCGATTTAGGCTTCGATGTATTTTCGCTTGTGGTGCGACGACAGCGCCGCCACAATGGTAATTTTAAATTTATAAGGGACCACCGCTAAAGTAACCTGTACAAAATATTAAAATCGGTTCAGCCGTTTCCGAGAAATCGGTGAACGTATATAAAAAACATACGCTACGAATAGAAGAAATAGAACCTTCTCGTTATTTTTGATCTCGGTTAGTAATTTTATATTTAACTTATTGATATTTCAACATTTTTAACTAGTAAATGTAAAGATAATTAGACATTATATTATCATAGTGATTTATCTTTTAGTTTTATTTTTTATTTAGAACTTTTACAAGGAATATTTAAGTAATATTAAACTAATTGACATATTTTATAACAATGTTTTGCTTATTTTTAATTTTAAAAGTATTTGGATTGTATAATTCTTCAACATTCAACTATTGCTAGATTCAGTTTTGATAAGTAGTAGGCAAGGGATTCCTCTAGGGAAGAGACCACTAGGGGGATCCTATGTGGCAATCTATGGGGAAGGCGTATTTCAGCAGTGGACTTCTGAAATGTTGTTAATGATGATGATGATAATAAGATTTACAAAGGTTCAAAAAAGTTAAAAAGTACTGCAACGTCGCCTCAAGGGGGCGTCCATTAATTACGTGAGGCGATTTGAGATGTCGTGAGATATGCTCGACCCCTTCAAATCTCCCGTGAGATTTTTCAAAATGCGTATTTTTAGTGTAAATACGTTAATCTGTGCTTGATTGCGTTGGGTTTATATAATAGTAAATAATTTCCTTAGTTATTTTTATATAATTTGTGTAGTTCGCACAACCGCGATAAACATTATTGTGTAGGATTTAGCCATATTTTTTTAAATTTAACCCGATTTTCTCGAAATTTCCCCCCGGCAAAAATATTACAAAAAAAAGGACTTCTACCTTTAAGGCAACGAACTACCTCAGTCATCTAAAAATAGTTAAATAATATACCTACGAGTAAATAGATAATATGTTTATGTATCGCCACGTTTGTGTATGCGTTCATAAAATTTATAGATATTACATTTTTTCCCTCGGTTTTATGTTTGGGTTGGATTAGGGTATAAGTCGTTTACTGAAGTGCCGATGTTTATAACCGTCCCAGAATCCCTAAGAGAATTGCAAAATTAAACTCTTTCTTTGCTGAATGTAACAATGATTTTTATAAAAAAAAGTCTTATTAGTATATTAAATATTTTTTGGGTGTCGTAAGAGGCGACAGAGGGAAACAAACATGAGCTGTGCATTAGCATCTTCCTGATAACCCATAACGTTACAGCCTATTAAAGTCCACTGGGCAACAACATAGCCCCCATGGATTGATAACAACTCAAAATAATAAATGATGGGAATCTATAGTCCGCCTGCCAAGCGAGGTCAGTATAGGTAAATTGTCCAAGAAATACTTGCCTTGAATAAGGCTACGCAGACTTTTAATAGACTGTAGCGATAACGGTAAAAAAATTAAATTTTAAATGTGTTCTTAAAGTAGATAGAAATCCCCGCCCGCCCTGGAATAGAGGCGTTTTCCTAATCTATTTTGACTGGCTCATTGGTCTAGTGATCCTAAGCTCGACTGCTGATCAAGTAGTTCCGGGTTTGAATCTCGGGTCGGTTATTAGGTTTTCTGAGTAAAAACTCTCGAAGTGACCTGTAAAGCGCATAGTCCTTCACCTAATCTCTCTCAGAGAGAGAGAGAGAGAGAGTTGGATCGTGTCGGATTTCCGTACCATCGGACTTCGAGAGTGAGGTTATAGAGAGTATGAACCTGTGCAATATAATCTAGTCTTGCAGATGGCTAGTCTTCGTTGAGACTGGCTGCGATCGAAATTTTAGATTTGGAGTGAAAAATGTAAAAATTTTGATACAGTCGGTTTTTGTTCGTAAATTAGCGCGGCATGTTACATTATTATTAATTTAGTTTCTTAGATGTTTTTTTAACAAGTACCCGGTTCAATAGAGATACTGTGCCTAAATAACCTTGCAAACTTGGAAATAAACACTTCGAGCAATGGACGTGTAAGAACAGCCAATGATTGGATCGCGTTTAAACATTTGCTTTGCAATTGTTCCCATTTTACAATCCGCACTCGATTTCGATTACGGCGGGCAAATGTTGATCGCTTTACAATTTGCAACAATGTTGTTTGCAACAACCTATAATGTTGCTACATTATAGGTTTGTTTGAATAAACTTTTGATACACTTTTAATTCAAAACTTTTTTTAGCTACAATTTATTGATACTTTGTGTAATTGGATTACATCTTAGATCATATCTTTCTATGTGGTACGACTCCTTTTCTTTATTTCTATCGCCAAATAGCAATGTTTGCACTGCTGCGTTTCAGATTGAAGGATCTCTTATAGCACCACCAAAAAGCACCCAGCACCAGCACCACGCAAAACACAAATTTAAATCCCAATTTCGTCCCGCGAGGGTCAAGAGGCACCTAACTTAAATGAATAAACTCGTCATTTATATATTTTGAGCTTGGTTGACGCCTCATTTTATAAATCATAAATCATCAATAAATACAAAAAAACAAGTCCCGATTCACTCACTGACTCATCTACGCCCAGCCCAAACCCTTGAACCTAGAAAACTGATATTATCCTCAGAGGTTCCATTACTCCCGACCTGAATCGTCAACGCCCAGCCCAAACTTTTGGACCCAGAAAGCTGAAATTATTCACAGAGGTTCCCTTTATAACGTAGACTAGAAATAAGGAAGCATTTTACGAAATTCCCACGGGAGCGGGAAAAAAAGTAGTTTTATCTCTTTGCCTTAAACTTACAATGTAAGCAATAGATTACAATAGTGTTATTTTAATAAAGTACCCTTTAAACAGAGTTTACAAAGCAGACCTTTAGTCAACACGACATTTAATAATATCTTCCTTTTTCTTCATCATCATCGGCAACTTAAGACATAAAGGAAATAAACCACCGTGCTACTAGTTAGCTACGATAAATAAAAATAGAAAATGAGTCATAAATTAAGTCGTAATATTTTTAACCTTTATATTTAACGTAAAACATTTTGTTTTGAGAAAAGAATTCATAATAGTTTCGTGCAACATTCTTATAAAGGACTTACTTATTTATTCCAACATAAAATATAACACACGGATGTAATATCAAACTTTATAGCCCGGTAACAATCCAATCTCAGAGTAATTGTCCAAACTTTACCACGTAATTGGGCGTAAAATAACCACATATGCGTGCGTTCTAAAATTTAATATACAATAACGTATCCTGCTTCCATAATACTAATATCTATATGATGAAATATACAATGATGCTTTTGAATAAATGTTTTCCTTAAAGCACACTTACCTAAAGCTTTATATTCTAAGGTATTTTGGTACTTAGAAAATCTAGAAAACCTTTTATAGTCATTTTTTAAAGGAGAGGGGCAAACGAGAATGCGGTTCACCTGATGTTAAGTGACTACCACCGCCCATGAACAACTGCAACACCAAATTGCAGATGCGTTGCCGGCCTTTTAAAAGGAGTAGGCTCTTTTCTTGAAATTTTAAATTTATAGAAAAGATTTTATAATTTATAAAATTAAATTTTGACGTGTACTTCATTTTAATAGAAAAGGGTGACAATTGAGCACAAAGTCCACGTTATGGTAACTGGATATACTGTGTATTTGTCACTAAATGAAAATATTTTATTGACACCTAAATACTTGTACAAAAGACACCTAACTAAAGAAATCGCATGCATGCGATTCCATCGAGGTCTGGACTGTGTGTGATGGATCACGAGCTCCACCTTTTCGAAGACAACGACTTTGTCTTGTTCGCGGTTTGCGCCGAAGCTTTGTCATGGTCTAACCTTTTCAAAGTCACTGGGCAAACAAATAGTAGCATACCACTTTGCATAAAATGTGTTTTGTTCATCTAGTGGGATCGTGCAGACAGCATCCGTCTGGGAGGAAAACACGCAATAATTTTTTTGCCCACGCTTTCTAAAATCACCATACTTTAATAACATTTTTTACACCAATCAACTCTAGCCCGTTTTTGTTGTGGGGTGAGTTCATGAGGAATCCAGCGGTAACAAAGTTTTCAAACATTTAAATGTTGATGTAATTTTTTTTTATTTGGTTCATCCCGATACCACAGAATAAATAATATGCCGATACCTAAATATCCTCGAATCTCCTCATAGGTGATGTTCTGGTTTTCTTCAATTAGTCTCCTGGCAGTAGCTACATTTTCCTCAGTGATCGCAGTTGAGGGACGACCTTCACGAATTTCATCATGTAGAGAAACACGGCTACGATCAAATTCTGCGTACCAACGCCTTTTAGTGCCCAAATGAGGTGCTTCCCTCCCAATAGCGTTTTGAAGACGAGCAGTACAATCTTGCGGAGAGAGTAAACTTTTAAAGTCATCAAAAAACCATCGCTCTAAAATATGTTCGCGTTATATAAATTTTTGATACGGAAACAATCTTCAACTTGAAAAACAATTGATACGCGACTTTCCGCCAAAAATTGTTTTTATCATTATATGACTTTTTATGTTTTGAAAAATAAAATATTTGAAATTCAAATATTGAGAAGAGGCCAGGAGCGGAATACTTCAGTGTGCCCAATGTATAGCGGTTAAGACTGCGTAACTAACTACTATGCTGGATTTGGCAATTACAGTTTGCAATACTAGGAATAATAAACTGCTCGGTTTTACTTTATTTCCTTTCGCAGAAAATTTCGATGTGCGAAATGAGCCACAAGGAAGACTAGTCAGTGATCAGATGCGATGTACGTTATAGGTGAAACAGATTCGGCTCAAATTATGGATTTAACAACATGGTTTGACAATTAGCACACCTCAAATTCATAAATAATTCATAAGTAAATTACTAATTTATGTCTGTGTTTTTGCGCGATGCGAACTATTAAAATTTGTAATTTGCTTTTTTCTCATGTTATTGAATTTGTCTTTAATGACATGTAAAGTTATCTTTAAACGTAACCCATTTACGCCAAAATTAGTACTCGCCAAATAACTAGAAATTCTGCCAAAATAAGCTCAGGTTGAGGCTTGATTTACGTTTATGACCCAAAGACTATGAAATTTTGAAACGGATTATCAAGTGAAAAAAAAATATTTTTTATACGATAATAAACTAACAACGAGGAACAACGCACCGAAAGAATATGTCGAAATGTAAAAAGTTGACATAGATAACTTTTAAAGTCAATCCTTCACTGAGAGCGGAGGTCTTAGAATATATATATATATATATATATAAGCAAGCTATACTTATGTATACTCTAAGAGGGAGGTGTATATCGACGTAAATTAAAACGATATTTCCTACATGTTTTATTATTTAGCAATCGATAAATTGGCAGTTACAGCTTTCGGTACAACTTTTCGACTTCCCATTACTTCAAGAGAATAACTAACTGCTTTGTCCTTCATAGACAATTTTCTATTTCAAAGTTTGTACAAAAGCTAATTATTAGTTTTGTACATGGTCGTTATCTTTAAGATCACAGTATCTAATATCGTTGTAAAATATTAAAAAATAATGCATAGAAAATATCTGAAATTACTTGGTAAGAGTAATCAAAATTAATTTCTTATTCATTTTACTCTTACACAAAACTGGGAAACTAATTTAAAACTCGACAAACTAAAAGTTCGAGTGTTCGAATTGTAAACTTCTTTAAAATGCATTTAGTATTTTTTGCTAAATGACTTAAGCCGCAAAGAGTTTTGCCAAGCAGAAGTACATCCATACTATGTGTTTGTGTTCCGTTTTAAAGTGTAAATGTCAGTATGATTACAATCTGTGCCTTCCATCTCAGTCTAACCTTTTGGGTAACAACGTATCTGTGGATAAAAATCGTCACAGTAGCAGGTGGTCTATTGCTTTTTTGCGTCTCTAATATTATAGAAACTATTGAATAGAGAGCACTCGTTTAAATAGCATAGCATGCAATCAAGTAATCTGCATGTCTGAGAAAAAAATATTCTTAACTCATGTGAAATCCGCTAACACGCACTAGAGCAGCACGGCGGATTTCTACTAGTAGCAAAGGCGACAGAGGGATTACAAACCGGAAAATGGTCAGCAGCGTCTTCCTAATTAGCACCCGCCAAGCTTGGCAACTCTGGCAGATATATACCCAGTTAGGCAATACATGGAGGTGGTCTATGTTTGGGGTTACAGTACTCGAGGGTATGCGCAAACACAGGTGCACTCTCTATTCCTCACTGTCATAGATCGATGGAACGGCATTTCCACAATACCTGAGACAGATCAGACGCAGGACCAACGGGTTCACGTGCTTCTTGAGGCACGAGAGTGAAACACCGCCAACTTCGCACAGCCCAGAGCTGCTACTGTAAATTTTCTGACAGAAAACAACAATAACTGATTTTAAGCATAACTCGGGATTCGAATCCGGGACCACAACATGATGTGCAGCCGCGTTTACGACCACTAGACCAACGAGGCAGTTTAACATTATTATGGTATAAATAAATATTAAGTTAATATAATCGGTATATGTAGTGAAAGACCACAAAATAAATTCAACTTTGTTCAAAAAAGGACAGCATTAAGCCCCTTTTCCTCATCTTTTCTCTTTAAACATATCTCCAAGTGTACTCAGTCTAAATTACTTGCATAAAAATGCATATTTACATTTTCTTTAACTGACAGATTTTGTACCACGTATTACGCTCAAATTAACGTAGTTTCTGCATGCATAAATCTTAAAGTTTTGTAATTAAATGTTTGCAGTAAATAAAATTTATGCGCTGAAGCAAGAAGCTATAAAACATGTCTGTAAATATTCTTATCATTTAAGAGTATTTATAAATGCTCTAATACTTTAAGAACAACTTAAAAACAGAATTAAATAATCATTAAAAATAAATTGTGAATATCACTATTTATTTGCAAAAATCATCGGCATTGTGCACGTGATTGTTTTTAGATTCTCATTTGTTATTTTTAAAGTATATATTTTAAGGGCTGATTATTTATCAATCATCAGATAAAAATTATTTACAGAATAAAATAAAAGATAATTAAATTAAAAATTATAGTTGAGGGAATAAAGAGTTCAATTGTTTCACTTTTATATTCAGTGAGGTTATAATTTATTTGATGAATAACTTTTAACTGTTTTATTTTTAAAAAAAATAGTCAGATAAAACATTTCCATAGAATAAAATACAACATGAACGGATTAAAACTTACAGATGTATAAATAAAATACTTCAATATGTTGACATTAATATTCAGTCACGTTATAATTTATTTGATGGGATAACTTTAATCTGACAACTGAAAAACTTAGTTTTTCGACAAAGTTAATCACTTTGTCGAAACCAAATATAGATAATTTGCAGTTTTCAAATTTTGTCCTTTGTATACATAATACGGATAATGATCTACCTAGATCGCTTAGTCAAAGCCGCGTGCCTCCAGATATATATATATATATATTCTAAGACCTCCGCTCTCAATGAAGGATTGACTTTAAAAGTTATCTATGTCAACTTTTTACATTTCGACATATTCTTTCGGTGCGTTGTTCCTCGTTGTTAGTATATTATCGTATAAAAAATATTTTTGTTTCACTTGATAATCCGTTTCAAAATTTCATAGTTTTTGGGTCATAGACGTAAATCAAGCCTCAACCTGAGCTTATTTTGGCAGAATTTCTAGTTATTTGGCGAGTGCTAATTTTGGCGTAAATGGGTTATGTTTAAAGATAACTTTACATGTCATTAAAGACAAAGTCAATAACATGAGAAAAAGCAAATTACAAATTTTAATAGTTCGCATCGCGCAAAACACAGACATAAATTAGTAATTTACTTATGGATGATTTATGAATTTGAGATGTGCTAATGTAAAATCATGTTGTTAATTATATAATTTGAGCCGAATCCGTTTCACCTGTAACGTACATCGCATCTGATCACTGACTAGTCTTCCTTGTGGCTCATTTCGCACATCGAAATTTTCTGCAACAGTGAATAAAGTTAAACCGAACAGTTTATTATTCCTAGTATTGCAAACTGTAATTGCCAAATCCAGCATAGTAGTTAGTTACGCAGTCGTAACTGCTATACATAGGGCACACTGAAGTATTCCGCTCCTGGCCGCTTCTCAATATTTGAATTTCAAATACTTTATTTTTCAAAACATAAAAACTCATATAATGATTAAAACAATTTTTGGCGGAAAGTCGCGTATCAATTGTTTTTCAAGTTGAAGTTCGTTTCCGTATCACAAATTTATATAACGCGAACAGGTTTTAGAGCGATGGTTTTTTGATGACTTTAAAAGTTTACTCTCTCCGCAAGATTGTACTGCTCGTCTTCAAAACGCTATTGGGAGGGAAGCACCTCATTTGGGCACTAAAAGGCGTTGGTACGCAGAATTTGATCGTAGCCGTGTTTCTCTACATGATGAAATTCGTGAAGGTCGTCCCTCAACTGCGATCACTGAGGAAAATGTAGCTACTGCCAGGCGACTAATTGAAGAAAACCAGAACATCACCTATGAGAAGATTCGAGGATATTTAGGTATCAGCATATTATTTATTATGTGGTATCGGTATGAGCCAAATTGAAAAAAAATTACATCAACATTTAAAAGTTTGAAAACTTTGTTACCGCTGGATTCCTCATGAACTCACCCCACAACAAGAACGGGCTAGAGTTGATTGGTGTAAAAAAATGTTGTTAAAGTGTGGTGATTTTAAATGCTGTGTATGACATTGTGACAGGAGATGAAACATGGATATATTGTTACATTCCAGCAATAAAGTAATAGTCTTCTGTATGGATGTTCGAAGATGACATCAAATCAACAAAATTGAGGCAGGCAAGAAGCGTGGGCAAAAAAAATATTGCGTGTTTTCCTCCCAGACGGATGCTGTCTGCACGATCCCACTAGATGAACAAAACACATTTTATGCAAAGTGGTATGCTACTATTTGTTTGCCCAGTGACTTTGAAAAGGTTAGAAAAGAAGTCAAATCCTATTGGACCATGACAAAGCTTCGGCGCAAACCGCGAACAAGACAAAGTCGTTTTGTCTTCTGAAAAGGTGGAGCTCGTGATCCATCCCACACACAGTCCAGACCTCGATGGAATCGCATGGTGCATGCGATTTCTTTATTTTAGGTGTCTTTTGTACAAGTATTTAGGTGTCAATAAAATATTTTCATTTAGTGACAAATACACAGTATATCCAGTTACCATGACGTGGACTTTGTGCTCAATTGTCACCCTTGTCAAAATAAATGACTATAAAAAGGTTTTCTAGATTTTCTAAGTACCAAAATACCTTAGAATATAAAGCTTTAGGTAAATGTGCTTTAAGGAAAACATTTATTCAAAAGCGTCATCATATAGATATTAGTATTACGGATGCAGGATATGTTATTATATATGAGATTTTAGAACGCACGCATATGTGGTTATTTTACGGCCAATTACGTGGTAAAGTTTGGACAATTACTCTGAGATTGGATTGTTACCCGGGCTATAAAGTTTGATATTACATCCGTGTGCTAAATTTTTATGTTGGAATACATAAGTAAATCCTTTATAAGAATGTTGCACGTGAAACTATTATGAATTATTTTCTCAAAACAACATGTTTTTACGCTAAATATAAAGGTTAAAAATATTACGACGACTTAATTTATGACTCATTTTCTATTTTTATTTATCATAGCTAACTAGTAGCACGGTGGTTTATTTCCTTTATGTCTTAGGTTGCCGATGATGATGAAGAAAAAGGAAGATATTATTAAATGTCGTGTTGACTAAAGGTCTGCTTTGTAAACGCTATTTAAAGGGTACTTTATTAAAATAACACTATTGTAATCTATTGCTTACATTGTAACTTTAAGGCAAAAAGATAAATCCACTTTTTTTCCCGCTCCCATAGGAATTTCGTAAAATCCTTCCTTATTTCTAGTCTACGTTATAAAGGGAACCTCTGTGAATAATTTCAGCTTTCTGGGTCCAAAAGTTTGGGCTGGGTGTTGACGATTCAGTGCGTGAGTAATGGAACCTCTGAGGATAATATCAGTTTTCTAGGTTCAAGAGTTTGGGCTGGGCGTAGATGAGTCAGTGAGTGAATCGGGACTTGTTTTTTTGTATTTATTGATGATTTATGATTTATAAAATGAGGCGTCAACCAAGCTCAAAATATATAAATGACGAGTTTATTCATTTAAGTTAGGTGCCTCTTGAACCTCGCGGGACGAAATTGGAATTTAAATTTGTGTTTTGCGTGGTGCTGGTGCTGGTGCTTTTTGGTGGTGCTATAAGAGATCCTTCAATCTGAAACGCAGCAGTGCAAACATCGCTATTTGGCGATAGAAATAAAGAAAAGGAGTCGTACCACTTAGAAAGATATGATCTAAGATGTAATCCAATTACACAAAGTATCAATAAATTGTAGCTAAAAAAAGTTTTGAATTAAAAGTGTATCAAAAGTTTATTCAAACAAACCTATAATGTAGCAAACATTGTTGCAAATTGTAAGGCGATCAACATTGGCCGGCCGTAATCGAAATCGAGTGTGGATTGTAAAATGGGAACAATTGCAAAGCAAATATTTAAACGCGATCCAATCATTGGCTGTTCTTACACGTCCATTGCTCGAAGTGTTTATTTCCAAGTTTGCAAGGTTATTTAGGCACAGTATCTCTATTGAACCGGGTACTTGTTAAAAAAACATCTAAGAAACTAAATTAATAATAATGTAACATGCCGCGCTAATTTACGAACAAAAACCGATTGTATCAAATTTTTTACATTTTTCACTCCAAATCTAAAATTTTGATCGCAACCAGTCTCAACGATGACTAGCCATCTGCAAGACTAGATTATAGTGCACAGGTACATACTCTCATAGTCCGATGGTACGGAAATCCGACACGATCCAACTCTCTCTCTCTCTCTCTCTCTGAGAGAGAGATTAGGTGAAGAACTATGCGCTTTACAAGGCACTTCGAGAGTTTTTACTCAGAAAACCTAATAACCGACCCGAGATTCAAACCCGGAACTACTTAATCAGCAGTCGCTTACGATCACTAGACCAATGAGCTAGTCATAATAGATTAGGAAGACGCCTAAATTCTAGGGCGGGCGGGGATTTCTGTCTACTTTAAGAACACATTTAAAATTTAATTTTTTTACCGTTATCGCTACAGTCTATTAAAAGTCTACGTAGCCTTATTCAAGGCAAGTATTTCTTGGACAATTTACCTATACTGACCTCGCTTGGCAGGCGGACTATAGATTCCCATCATTTATTATTTTGAGTTGTTATCAATCCATGGGGGCTATGTTGTTGCCCAGTGGACTTTAATAGACGGTAACGGTAACGGTTATCAGGAAGATACTAATGCCCAGCTCATGTTTGTTTCCCTCTGTCGCATCTTACGACACCCAAAAAAAATTTTATATAATAAGACTTTTTTTATAAAAATCCTTGTTACATTCAGCAAAGAAAGAATTTAATTTTGTAATTCTCTTAGGGATTCTGGGACGGTTATAAACATCGGCACTTCAGTAAACGACTTATACCCTAATCCAACCCAAACATAAAACCGAGGGAAAAAATGTAATATCTATAAATTTTATGAACGCATACACAAACGTGGCGATACATAAACATATTATCTATTTACTCGTAGGTATATTCTTTAACTATTTTTTTGAGATGACTGAGGTAGTTCGTTGCCTTAAAGATTGAAGTCCTTTTTTTTGTAATATTTTTGCCGGGGGGAAATTTTGAGAAAATTGGGTTAAATTAATTAAAATATGGCTAAATCCTACACAATAATATTTATGGCGGTTGTGCGAACTACACAAATTATATAAAAATAATTAAGCAAATTATTTATTTTCATATAAACCCAACGCAATCAAGCACACATTAAACGTATTTACACTAAAAATATGCATTTTGAAAAAACTCACGTGAGATTTGAAGGGGGGTCGAGCCATATCTCACAACCTCTCACCAGGGGGAGGGGGAGCGTAGAAAAATCGCCAAAATCGCCTCACGTAATTGCAGTACTTTTTAACTTTTTTGAACTTTTGTAAATCTTATTATCATCATCATCATTAACAACATTTCAGAAGTCCACTGCTGAAATACGCCTTCCCCATAGATTCCCACATAGGATCCCCCTAGTGGTCTCTTCCCTAGAGGAATCCCTAGCCTACTACTTATCTAGCAATAGTTGAATGTTGAAGAATTATACAATCCAAATACTTTTAAAATTAAAAATAAGCAAAACATTGTTTTAAAATACGTCAATTAGTTACAAATTTATAGAAAATAAAAGTATGACTGTTACTTGAATATTCCTTGTAAAAGTTCTAAATAAAAAATAAAACTTAAAGATAAATCACTATGATAATATAATGTCTAATTATCTTTACATTTAATAGTTGAATCTTGAAATATCATAAAGTTAAATGTACAATTACTAACCGAGATCAAAAATAACGAGAAGGTTCTATTTCTTCTATTCGTAGCGTATGTTTTTTATGTACGTTCACCGATTTCTCGGAAACGGCTGAACCGATTTTAATATTTTGTACAGGTTACTTTAGCGGTGGTCCCTTATAAATTTAAAATTACCATTATTAAGGTTTGTAAAATAGGAGATGATGATTTTAAATGTAACTATTTAGAAGACATTCTAGTTGTTACCTTTTAAAGTCGGTTTGTACTTTTTATTAAAAGCTTAATTATTACTTAAGTAGAAAGATCAGATTCGTAAGTAGAAACTACGCAACAATGATTGATAACATTCTTAGACATTAGATTAGACATTACTAAGAGTACGAGCATATTTACCTTTGGTTTGTAAACTCGTTGCATTCGCAAATAACACTCGTAAAATCTATTTTTGCCCGATGCTATTGCAGATTGAATTCCAGCGCAATACGCTCAGCAGAATAAAATATAAATTAATACATTTTCCATCAGACTCGATATTGAATACACATCAAACTTTAAGTTTACTTCGAATACTGTCGTATATGTATTAATTTCATATTATTTTGCAGAATAGCACATTAATGCTATTCTGCAAAAGCGTGGTCCTTTCTCGATCTAGCCGATTTATTCGCGCTGAAGTTATAGTACAGTTGTAACGTGACTCTGCCACGCGTACGGTGAAGGGAAACATCGTGAGGAACAACAAAAAACACGCACTGAGTGTAGCGTCGCGAACACTTCTCTGATGATTAATATTCATGCTGGCGTTGGCATCAGGACGTGATTAAAAGCCGAAGGTAGCCGGGGTCAACTACTATATCAGGAAATTGAATATCTCAGTACCAGTGTGAACATGGGTATCGCAAAGCACTCAAAACGGTAACGGGAATATACATATACTGAAACAGTCCACTGCTGGACGTGGGATTCTACCATTGTAGGAAAGGCTTGCATTCATCGCCACAATTTGCAAGTGGATCAGCGGTTGCAGTACGAGATTTCTCACCACGGGATGATATTGGGTGATGGACTTCTTATGCCTCCACAACACCACACGGTGCATAAGACTTAGAAAATTTGTTCCCTCTCGTATATTGAAGTTTTACATTTTAGCACGTTTAGATAAACTCGCTTTCATGTACTTATGTCTGTTCGGATCGAAATTAGTAATTAATTTTAAACTAACTCACCGATGAGCTAGAGACTTGAAATTTTGCGCAATAGCGCAGAATCGGATAACAATGTAAGAATATGAAAAAACGTGGTGTATTAAAAATACATAATTTAAAAAAAAAAATTTTTGCTTAAAGCTACACTGTTTAAAATATTACCTAATTCGCAGAATTAAGATATTATGTTAATTATAGCTAGTTATACCTAGAATACAACGTTGAATTAACTCACCCCCAAACAATCGATCCATTAGCATTTGCCAAGGAAGGATTATTGCACTACAGCATTTTGGCGTTTGCCCAATGAGCACACAATTCCATCAATACTGTTATGTGTATGATGACAACATGGTTTGTGAAACATAGTGATTAAAATTAAAACGTTGTTAGGTCACGTGAGTAAAGAAAGTTAAGTATATTAAAAGCATTAGTTAATGTCATCCAGTTGTCACATGTGGTTGTCACCGCCACATATATTATATACCATCTGTTCCCCGCGACTTCCCGCGTGGAATGGGTTTTAATTTTTTTACGCGGAACCCTTATTCTTTTCCTAAAATAAAAGTAGCCTAAGTAAATTAAGGAGTACCTCATAACATCAGCTATCTGCCAGTGAAAGTCCCATCCAAATCGGTTCACAGGTTTTTGGGTGATGCGTGTTCAGACAGACGTCGTATTAGAGTTTTTATTATAGTATAGAAGATTTATATATACACACTTTTCCTCCACGTCCCTTTCGTTTTTTCCAACCTATATTACAATGCAGTTTATCTCTTGCGAAATATTTGTTTCCATTTGAGTAATCGTAATCTCGACGGTTCAACGTAATCCCTTTTGTGATATGCTAGTTACGACAATTTACCGATGATCATTCTGCTTTAATCTGTCTTCATAAACTTTGTAATTGCGTAATACTTTTCGACGTTTGATCTAAGCGCATTAATTGACAATCATTTTCAGATTATCCTTGATAGTACTGTAAAGCTGTTTGCTAATATTATAGAGAATCATTGTCATAACATAACATAAATTAAAACTTCTGATGTCGAAAATACATTAAAAATAACAATATTGTGAGAGCGGGTGTCCATTGCTTGCGCAATTAATCCTTATCGTTAACATGATGAAATAAAAAAATATTCACTGAAAGTACTTATTTGTAAAAAAGATTCAAAATCACGGAATCTTTCAATTAACACAACCTTAAATAAAGAAAGAACATTAAGCAAAAAAAGAGAAGATCGCTTCTTACTCTTTAATTTTTTGCTTTCACAAATAAATATTTCTAAGTTCTCGTAACGGAGGCTATATTAAATTTATTGAAAAAATATTAATATTTTAGAGGTAGACCCTAAACACTATCATTATTAATTACTAAATCGTATAAATTGAATTTGTTACTTTCATAATATATTCTCAAAATTTGGTCGTTTGCACATTTTAAGTTAAATTATATTTTTATTATTTCCATCCAACTATTAAAGCCTACAAAAGTCCACTACTGAATAAAGGCCTCGCCCATATATTTCCTCACATAAATGGATTTTGTTGCACGCTTGGCAGGCGGGTTGGCATCCGTAGTTTTTATAATTTCGAATTATTATCAGGAAAATCCTGCTGCATATTTTCGGTTTCAGTTTTCCTCTGTCGCCTCTACGATATCCAAATAGTGGATATTCTTACACCGCCACTACATTACACTACACTACACTGGTTTATTATTTAAATATATGTAAATAAGATGTTAATTTGATCATAAGTTACAGTGAAATTCTGTACTGCTTTCTCACACAATTTCTATTGAAAAATCATTAGCACTGGTCACAATGACCATTTCAAGTGTCTGCTATTATCTGCATAAACATATGGACTACAGGTACGTAAATATCACGTTAGTCTTTGAATACTTCAGGTTAAGACGACGATCGAGGCGTTGAGGAATGTAAGGTTTTCTTTGAAACCAGCGCGTAAACTGAGCGATCGAATCCATAGTGCCGCAACAGCAGCCGGCTAGGCTCAAAATCATCGTCATCATCTTATTATCATTACAGCCCATCACAAGTCCACATCTGAACATAGGTATCCTCCATAAATTGTCACAAATTAAGGTCCTGAGCCAACAGCGTCCATCGACTCCCATATTCAAAATCTTAGTAACTTTTGATAATGTACAGTAATCAACAAATAAATTGTACATAATGTATGATGATAGATATGATAAATTTTATCACAGTATCTGTTAAATCAAAATACCAAATTTATTCAGTGAATAAATATATATTATTCATCCGGCTACCAGGGTAATAGATTCAGCCTAAAATATTTTATTATGCTCTTGAACAACTATAGGCTATTATGTAAACGCAGGTCACGTAGTAAACTTCTGTTGTTAAGCCTAGAATTGCCAGGAATATTTAAGTAAAGTTTGTTATATTCGATAACTTTAGACATCGTACCGCTGAACGTAATATTATGATGTATACTTTGAAACTGTAATAATAAAATAATCATAAATTAAAGTTTTTAATTAGATTATTTAATATTTCTTACTTACTTACCATTTTCCCTTCTCTACTTACAAATATTAATTGGCAAAATGAATTTCTTCTTTCGTCATAATCAGCATAAGCTAAGCAGTCTAAAGATCTCTGTTAGCCCTTGTGGCAGGAGTTTACTCTCCATCAAATCTGGAGCATCCTGTTACAACTTCAGCCGTTTGACTTACGCTCAGTTACGATTTTTATTTGGTTGTTGTTTGATTTGTTTTTATTGATATTTTCGTGATAATTTTGTAACTATTAAGTACAAGAGTTTTGTTTTGGGGGGATGAAGCTGTTCGCGTCTGTAGGAATTAATTGAATCTTGACTCCCTACACGTATCCCCTGGCTAGTGCTAAACGAGCAGCCCTACACACTGGTTGTAGGTTGGTCCCCTACTAGTCAGAAACCCGGCCGAGGGATAGTTACCACCCACCTGGAAAAAACGTACTGCTAAATTACGCAAGTCGTGTTCCAGTATGATGTTAGGTGAAACTCTTTTTTATGGGAGAATGGGTGTGGACAGTTGCGTTGCGTATAAGAACTGGTTGCGACGCGTTTCTTAGTGTTAGGTGCCTGGTTATAGAGCTTGGCGAGATCCGAAGTACAGTTGTACCGATTGCCGAATAATTGGGCACCCAACTATTTAGTTGGGTGTCCAACTGACAAGCCGCACTTACCCTTCTTAACTGAGACGCAGATCAGATGTCCTCTAGATGCGGCGTACCTTGGCTACCCTGGGTTCACATTGGAGCATAATTACCACCAGTGTCGGAGTCTGTGTTTACGCCCTCAACGACATCTGCTGTAAGCGTCTCCGTCACTTTCTCCACGTATTGATAGACACAGGAATAGATAAAATTATTTATTCTTGTGGCTACCGATCGCACAGCGGTGACCAGGAGACAACTAGGCTATTTGAACAACTCAGTGAAGCCTCTGATGTAGCTCTAAATCGGTACCCTACTGCACAGTTGGTTTTTCAGCGGGACTTTAATGCCTGTCATCACGACTTGCTGTTCCCATACCAGAAGACCGACCAAGCTGGGAGAGAGGCTTGGAATTTTGCATTGTCGCTGGGGCTCTCCCAGCTGGTACAACAAGCGACTAGGGTACCTGCTGACAATCGATCTAGACAGGTACGATATCCAGGTTACCTTACCCTTGGGAACTTCTGACCACTGTTTGGTGAAATCTGTGTCGTTATATTCCCCACCTAACTACGATTTCCAAGGTGTGCGGCGAATGTGGCGATACAAGTCAGCAGATTGGGATGAGATGCGGCATTTCTTTGCATCTTATCCTTGGCGGCAGGTCTGCTTCTCGTCTGAAGATCCGTCGAGCTGCGCGGATGACATAACTGATGTGATACGTCAAGCGATGGAGTATTTCATCCCCTTTTCTGAGGGTCCATTGGCGGTAAAGATCGCCCATGGTTCAACGCCGAGTGCGCTCGTGCTGAAAAGCACAAACATCATCATCATTACAGCCCTTCACAAGTCCACTGCTGAACATAGGCCTCCCCCACGGAATGCCACAAAGCACAGTCCCGAGCCACCTGCATCCATTGATTTCTTGCATGTCTTACCAGGTCGTCACTCCAACTAGTGGGGGGACGCCCTACACTTCGCCTGCCGGTACGAGGCTGCCACTCGAGAACCTTTCTTCCCCAACGGTTGTCGGTTCTTCGAGCTACATGGCCGGCCGCAGAGAAACCCCGAGCATAGCCCTCTCCATAACTCGCTGAGCGACCTTGAGCTTCCTCATACGGCCAGTAGTGAAGGACCACGTCTCAGTTCCATATGTCATCACTGGCAACACGCACTGGTTGTTCAATTTAGTTTTGAGGTTTTGAGGTATGCCTCACGAGAAGATGGGTCGTAATCTCCCGAACGCTGCCCAGCCGAGTTGAATCCGTCGATTGACCTCTCGGTCGAAGTTGGACTTACCTAGTCGGACTATTTGTCCCAGGTAAACATATTCGTCAACAACTTCGAGCTTAGTGCTCCCAACAACTACCGGCATAGCCACTTGCGTGTGGCTCCAACGACGATGTGTACATCTGCCCATAGAACCTCTCAATCTCACTCAAAATCTCAGATGTCCCGGAAATGACGCTGCCATACTCGGTCTTCAGCTTCGACAGTTGGCTCTTTCTGGCAGACAGATCTCTAGCAAAGACTCTGGAGCCCTGGTTCCGCTCAATCGCTTCTTCAATACGAGCAGTATTAAAGTTGCGTAAGTCCCGCCGCATGCATTTGGAGATCTGTCTGTTCAGTTGCATGTATGCTATCAAATCTACTGAAGATTGCAACTTCATTTCCCGTCTAACAGCCATGAGATTAAGAGTGTGATCAGAGAGTTTTTGTGTTCTTCTGCGGCGGGTCTTACAAAACTTAGCTCCGACCGCATGGACAGTTTCCACGAGATTTTCATTCATATCGTCCACTGCATTGCAATCTTCTAGGCACTGAAAACGGTTTTGTAACTCGAGCTGAAAGGTTTCGGGACGTTGGATTAGAGCACGAGGGGGACGGAGCGTTGACTTCATTAGACGACACCTCTCCAACTTAACGTTTAGGTTCAGTGTGCCTCTAACCATTCGGTGATCGCTACCAGTTTTCACCCTCGCGATCACTGAGACATCACTGAACAGTTAGCGTCTAGTCGTCATAATGAAGTCAATCCGAATTTTCCTACTTTCAGCTCACCGTTCTTTATTGTGCCTAGCTTTGCGTTGAAGTCTCCTATTAACACCGTATAGTGGATTTTGGAGGAATGCATGGCTCTAGAGATATCCTCATACATTTCCTCCACCTCCTCATTGGGATGTGCCGAGGTTGGTGCGTAAACCTGTATGACCTTCAGCAAATACCGTTTGGTGATTCTGAGTATAAGGTGCGCAACCCTCGTCGATACACTCCCAATCTTTACAACGTTGTTAACGAGAGACTTGTGGACGATAAATCCGACACCTCCTTGGAACAGATGGTCGCCCTCCCGGTGATAGAATAAGTTGCCGGATTCGAGGATTACCGTGTCCTCCCCCTCTCTTCGGACCTCGGATAATCCTATAATATTCCAGCGCAACTTTTCTATCTCTTCTTCCAGCTCCAGGATCTTCTCGTCAGTCCTCAGAGTGCGTGCGTTATAAGTTGCCAGGTCGAGTCGTCGTAGGTGGCAACCGAACCTCCACCGGAGATGCTTAGCACCCCCTGCTCCGCTGTTACCATGTTCGCCACCGTAGCCAGGAATAGCCGGGCCGCCGGGGACTTGGGGCCGTCTCTTCGTAACTTTCTTCATTGGGGGGTATATTGCCGTAGTTGCCACGCTTGGTGAGCGGGTTGGCAACCGCAGTTTTTATTGTTATTTGCTGTTATCAGAAAGATTCTGCTGCCCATCTTCTGCCTTAGTTTCCCTCTGTCGCCTCTTACGATACCCACGGGAAGATATGGGGTAGTGGGTATTCTAACCCGCCACTACACGGGACTTATAATAAACACATAAAAACAGTATCTCAAAACGCTGTACTTAGGAATACTGTACTGTGACTTGCACTCAAGTATACACACTTGAGAGTCGAGTTTCGTTTATTAATCAGTGTGGCACTCAGCTGATATCGTAAAACTAAACCGCATCTTGAGATATGTTTATTAATAAGATCATAACCTCAAGATTGTACTCAAGTGCGTGTACTTGAGCTGAGTAACGTTTATTAATACGGGCCTAAGTGTCCTTGCAAGGGTCCGGCGGTACTTCACGCCGGGGCAGCTTCTTACCTTATATAAAGCGTAAGTCAGGTCGTGCATGAAGTACCGTTGTCACATGTGGGCTGGTGCTGCAAAATACCACCTGGCAGCGTTGGACTCAGTGGAAAAACGTGCTAAGAGGCTCATTGGTAACCTTGATTTGGTTGAAACCAATCTTGTCAGCCGCAAGCACAGGCGCAGAGTAGCCAGCCTCACAGTATTCTATAGGATGCATTTCGGCGAGTGTGCGTAAGAATTACACGCTTTAATTCCTCCCTCTCCTTTAAACCATCGGACAACCAGGTGGTCAGCGGGTCACCCCTTTATTGTCGATATTCCTCGCGTTAAAACCAAAGTTTGCTTCGTCTTTTGTAAGGCGTACAGCAAAGGAGTGGAATAATTTGCCGGCTTTTATCTTTCCGTCCGAATACAATCTGGGCGTCTTCAAGGCAAGAGTGAATAGACATATGATACACAAAAACAATGCAATTTACCATCTAAAGCTACATCACCACTTACCACCACATGGGATTGTAGTCAAGCACTGGCTTATAACAACTAAAAAAAACAGTGACTGATCATAAATTACAGCATAGACAAAAATGCCGCCTTAACCCACCCAAGTTTTGCAAGTATTTTAAAAAACTTAAAATCTGTAAACTCTATAGACAAGGATGCCTATTATGCAAAATGTATTAAAATAATGTATTTTTACTTAAACTGAAAGTTTTGAAATTAACCCCATTTTCAAAATTTTCAGTTTTCTTTAATAGGTATTTTTCTCGAAAGTATTCTTCACAGGCATCATTTAAAAGTTAAGTTGACTTTCTTTCCCAAAATGCCCCCTTCATAGTCATAAGACATGATTTTGCTGATTCATAGAATTGTTTTCTATTACTTTCTGGACAATCATTGTTGATCTAGATATTAAAGACCTGCCAAATTATGTTTTTTTTTTTATAGAAAAGGGTGACAACCGAGCACAGTCTACCTGATCGTAAGTGAATGCTGTGGACTATCCCCGTTGAATTAAAATGCAGATGTGTTGTCACCCCTGCGGAATAAGATGGAATGCCTCGCTTTCAGTAAAAAGGGCCTAAAATTTACTGAAAACCAGACTTTAACGATTAATTATCAAGATGTGATATTTTTCTTATGATTTCTATTAATAATAAATTTTATAATTTGATATTATAATGCTGAGCTTACATAATGTTAAAATATTACATTTATACTTTTCTTCATAACTAGAAAAGATAAGTTGGAAAGCGAATCTTCTGATCTTAAACTTTGTAATAAGATAAAACTTACTAGGAAAATTAAGCTTTAAGTCTGTTATTTTCTACTTAATACTATTAAGTTAAAATGATGTACGTTGTTTGGTAGCGTTTAGACAGTCTGTCTGCAGACACTAGTGTGACATGACTATTTACTGCAGTATCAGTGCATTTAGTTTCTATTTTGAGTAATATAAAAATGTACTATATTTAAAGAATATCGTATAATAAAAGACTAAATCGTTGGAAAACGCTGCACTCAAATTGTTGATTTTCAATTGCAACTTGAAATTGAAATTGTCAAGAAGTATTATTAGTCAGAGGTAATGCTGTTAAGTCGTAAAGACAAGCAATCCGCTTGCCCCGCGTTGTGAGTGGGTACAAATTTTGTAAGACAATCCAGTAATGGACTTTAAATGGCTGTTGATTTGATGTGATATGCCAGACGAAAAATACTCAAACCGAGCACGGGAAGTAGAAGAAAAGGTGCGAAACATCTGATACTGCGGTCTCATGGTAATATCAATCTTCCTGCCAAGCGTGATAATTACGGCAATCCATCTCTTCAAAAAAAAATTTGCAAACTATTCGACTAAAAATCGACTAAAACTATACTTTCAAACTACCATCACTCAATATCTGTGAGTTTAAAGTTTTATTTCAAAATGTATATATCATAAAATAGCTACTAAACGATTTCTAAGCGTTTTCTATTACACATCAGGAATACGTTCCAAATTCTTGGTAAAAAGTAATATTAGAAAAGATAGTCCTTCTCTCTTTTTGCAATTGCAATTTCTTTTTTTATTTGACGTAATAAGGTACAATGAATTAAACATAAAAACAAATTATATCGATCCTCATGTCCTTTAAAACTCAGCCAGGATCAGTATTTGAAAAGACGAAATGTTACATTTTGGATGTGAATGTGCTGTGATTGTACCTGCTTCTCTGGTAACGGCCACTTTCGATTTTATCGCGTAAGCATTTCATCGCATTCGGGTGAATTGAAAGACTGATTGCGCTAGCAATGATGATGCTATTATGCTTTCGATTTAAAAAGTTATCGTCATTCATGAAGTCGGCGAGAATGTGATTATACAATGACTTACATAACTTAGATCTATGTGATAATAAAAACGGTTAAGGAATGGTATGCACAAAAACAGTGTTCCGTGCTCTCCTTCTTCGATTCATTCAAATTTTTTATAGCAATCCAAATAATCCCGTGGATGTCGTTAGAGGCGACAGAGGGAAATGAAAGAGGAGATAGGCAGCAGCATCTTTCTGATAACATGCGAATTACTTATTCAACAATTATAAATTTTATCAAAGTTATGGGCAAGAGCTTTTTACGCGCCTGAGTTACGTACATACTAAATAGGATACAATTATTATTGTGAGCAATTAACCCATACGTTTATTCACGCTACTTAAATAGTAATTAACACATTTCTACCTCTACTTTGAAGAACCACTTTATATTGCTATTATTTTATAAATGTTCTTAAATTTACAAAATAGGTTTCCTACTTAACATTATTTTTAAAACATTATTTTTATTAAGTAATAAACAAAAGTTACACAGTCATTATTAATAATAAAGAAATATTTTCAAACGAACCATACTTCACAATATATTTAAAAGCAGGAACAGCGAGATACAAAATGAATAACAAGAAGTCATTCACGTGGAGACGTAGCTTGCGGCTGTACTTTATCATCAAAATAGTTAACCGCAGTGGCCAATGCGGCTATTGTCTATTACTATAGTAGTCTCTGCTTTTAAGAAATATGAAAAAAAAATGGTGGATTCATATTTTAAGCTTTTATTAATTATTTTGAATCAGAGATACTTCAAAATCTTACCGAACTTATTTTTGTCATCATATTATCTTTTATGGTGTTTTAAGAGACAGATATTGGAACTTAATTCGGCGATAATTGAATTTGAAACACTGTGATTATGTTATTGTAAAAAGGTTGTGTATGGAACACATCAGCATTACTTCAAGTAGCGATGAATGTAAGGAAGGAGGTTTTTAAGTAGGAAATACAACACATCGCCTTCATACATTTAAATATGAATAGCTGCGAAATTGCTATCGGTATTGCTTAGGGCTTTTTGTTAATACACTTACTGACAAATTTTGATGATTTGATGCTGCTGGAAAATTTTACATTTATATTTTAGGTTCTCCGCAGACCGTGTAGTGGCGGTGTAAGAATATGCACTACCCCATATCAACCCGTAAGTGCCGTAAGAGGCAACAGAGGGAAACTAATTAGGAGATGGACAGCAGCGTCTTCTTAATAACGACTAAAAATAAAAAATGCGATTGACAAATATCCCCCTTATGAGGCAAGTTATAGGGTAGGCCTTTGTTCAGCAGTGGACTTTAATAGGCTTAACGGTAACGGTATCGGTAATGGTATTTTAGGTTCTTATAATCTCAACAAAATGAATTACTTCAATTTTTAACTTCACTTACGCAATATGTTCCACCACTACCTCACTTTACTCAATGGCCTTTTAATGGACTGTAAATGAAATGAAATGAAAATGAATTTAGCTAACAACCGACCTGTCTGATAATAAGATGCTCTTGTAGCCCATGGACAACAGCAAGTATCTTCAAAAGAAGAAAGCCCCAAGAAGTGACTTATATCATAAAAAAGGAAGACTAAGACAAAATTCCTCACAGCCTCTAATTATACTGGCTCTATCTCTTCGAACTGGAACACCAGTGTAGGAGCAGTAGAAGTAGTAGGAGTGGTACCAGCCCAGACAGACTCCTACCATCTATTAATTTAAGTGTTTTATAGATGTTTTTGAATCTTCAATATACTACTTGATTATCATATCAAAGATCATTCTTTAAATTATGCAAGAACCTAGTTAAGCCCTTTAAAATAAAGAATATTTAAATAACGTTTATTATACCACTAAAATTTTTCTTCAACTTTTAGGAACGATCCAAGGAAACGGAAGTCGTCTGTAAAAGTTGAAAAGTGTCATCTACTAACATAAAATGTAATACTCGTAGAACTTTGTTCTCCATCAGTTACTTCTTCAATATCAAGATTCATAGTTTTCGAACAATTTTATTGTTGGTGTATTTTAATTATTACGGTGATTGTTTGTACTCCTTAGTCTCTATCTATCTGCCTTTATTAGCCCGGACAGACAGACAGGCAGACAGACAGACAGACAGACAGACAGGCAGACAGACAGACAGACAGACAGACAGGCATACAGACAGACAGACAGACAGACAGACAGACAGGCAGACAGGCAGACAGACAGACAGGCAGACAGGCAGACAGACAGACAAAATTTTGGAAATGGTTAATGATGTCTTAATTGCATGCAAATAACCCCCTAAGCTCAATAAGGGCAGTTATTTCGATATTAGAGAAAGACACGTCAATTTTATTTACAGGTATAGATTATTATTTTGAAAAATAGCCTTAATAGGAATAAATTATCAAATACGAAATTTGCAGGAGTTGCAAGTTAGATATCTAATTATTAATATACAATCGTGGTCGCAGATTATTGTGACCCAGCATTTTAAAATTACTTCATTGGTATAAAACACCTTTATTGGAATTTGTTGAACAAGGTTACATTTGTGTACCTATTTGTGTATGTATGTGACATAAGTATGTATGTATGTGTATGTGTTTATGAATATATATAACGTATATTTTTTTAATTATTTATTTGCGGTACCTGCCATTTCGAATAATAATTAAGTATTGACGATATAATAAAAGTAATGAACGAATGAGCACTGCCAAAAGTAGTTTTACAAAAATAAGTGATATTCATTCTGTAAATACATCATACATCCACCGAGTCAGTAATTCATTCTTGGAGCGATGTATACGCTTTTACAACTAAATACCAGAAAATATACAAAATTTGACCTGCTCAAAGTTCAAAAACTTCATTAAACTTAGTTTGTATAAAAGGGGTTATTATAATATTAAGGAATTTATGGATGATAATAACCCCAGGGAATGAGGTGATTACAACGAAGCTATTTGTAATTTGTTTTGTGTTGTTAATTGTGTAACATAATATACGATTGTAAGCTGTTGTTTTAAAAAAAGTCCCGCTGGGTTTCTTGCTGGTTCTTCCCAAGACAGAGGTATTTTTCCGAACCAGTGGTAAATTAAGGTAAATTAAAGAAAAAAGTGACTTTCAATAAGTATTATTTATAATCTATATTGAATAAAAAAGTTTCTGTTTCTGTTTCTGTCATGCATGAGAGTTGCGTGCTATCTTCTGTCTTACGGAACAAATAATTTATCCTTATTCTATGTTGTGTAATGATTTCATGAATGACACTTTTTATTCTCAAAATGACTTATTTTTATGTACGTATGTAAATAATGTAATAATCTATATTCAATACGCTGTTTTCTATAAATTGTTCTCCCAGTGACTCCCGTGATTTTATTCGAAATGCCTCTTTTTTGAGGGAGTTCTTGCATAGTACTCTTGGTTTTTATCCCGCAGCTAACAGGTTTTCTTGGACATTTTAGCTGCTGTGCATCATTCATTTTTCTGGCTACACTAGACAAGTATTAGTTTTAAACGTTAAAGAAGAAACTGGGTCTTTGTCTATGGTTGACTAGTTGACTCACTATAAAAGGAAATTAATTTATCCAATACAGTTTAAAGAATATAGTTATAAAATTCAAGCATTGGCAAACAAACATTCGATAGCACGTAACGTAAGTTGCTCAAAAGTTACTTTGGTCGGTTTTCTTAGAATACGAAGGAGCTTCCGGAATTTAAATCAGTTTCCCATTGCTCTAATTCAATTACCTTTGCAACTGGGTTGGAATATTCTAAATTACGAATTATAGTTTTGGAACTTTTAACGCATTTAATGTCTATCTTATTTTTGTATAAATTACTAGTTCCATTTCTTTTCTAATTCTCTGGGTTTAAACCCCACCAGCATCAATAAAATCGTAAATTGCAATTTTAATTGAAGATTTACTACGGTTTAGTTATATTTATCTCTTTTTATTTTCTACTTACTATCTCTGATACGGCAATCCTTCAAACCCGTAAGCATCTTGGTCTAATGAAGAAGCTAGAACAATTTGAAAAAAATACGTTTAATAAGTTTTTATTTTTATTCACTTATATTTATCTCTTTTTATTTTCTACTTACTATCTCTGATACGGCAATCTTTCAAACCCGTAAGCATCTTGGTCTAATGAAGAAGCTAGAACAATTTGAAAAAAATACGTTTAATAAGTTTTTATCAAATAGTGTGTAAATTCAACCTGCTTCAACCACGGACTATTGAGTGCTCGAATATCTTGTAAGAACTTTTAAACCAGTGGACAACCAACATGCTCATTGTGTATGTGGTAAAAAATATATGATGTTCAGGATCAAACTAGTCGTGAATTCCACTCTAACAGCGTTCACCTTGGATGCCTGTAGCTTTGATGAATTCCTCACCACCCTATAAACATCCAAAATGTTCGAAGTGAATGTATTAGATCGATTAAACAATATCATCCATTATTTTATAAAAAAAAAATATTTATAAAACTATATTAGCAATACTATTAAAATCAATAATATTCAGGTAAGCTTAAAATGCTTGTGTTAATAGTGTTTCACGACAGTTGAATAACGGATTCGAACCTAAGACCTTTTGAGTTTGCACGCACCCTGTCATTAGACTACTGTCGCTGTTATATTAGGTTATACGAATCAATAATCTTAGAACATAATCACTTGTTCATTTGTTATTTCATAAATAATTTCAAATATCGTTTAATATAGTAGCAGTGGCAACTCAATTGTTTACGGAAGTTAACGATTTCACCATTTGAAAGTATGAGCACCGGACGACCACATTCCCAGCTAAAGCCTCGGCATCGGCCTCGCATTTTATCGGCTACATAATATTCGGAGTAACCTCGGCTGTAGGATCTATAGGTGGTTGGACTCCTCTTCTGCTTACCCAGACGGCGTGTTTGGGCAGATACCACCCATTTACCTATTTTTGCCGTCTAAAATCATTGTTTGCACTGCTGTGTTCCGATCTGAAGGGTACGTAGATCTAGTATAATACAGACTGGGAGGCATTTCATCTTAGTCCTCGGAAGCAGCAATTCACCAACAGTCTTATTTGTTTGAAGTTGGTTGCAGGTGTACATAAACAGTAGTGGCCATTTACCATCAGGTGGTCTGTAAGTTGGTTACTTCAGTTTTATAAAAAACTTAATAACTTACATAGGAGGCCAACATATTATCATTATTTCGTAGCACGTCAATAATAAATAATATTTTTTCGACCTATCGTTTATTTTTTTAAACTTTAAAATGCCACATTAATCTTACAATAAAAGGCTGAAATTAAGTTTCAGTTACATCATTATTTTGAAGTAAGTTGTGTCAAAATCGTCAATATCATCAAAATTAAGACGCCATGTACTCGTCAATCATGTTTCGCATGAACTATCAAATTTAACTTTACCCAAGCAGTTCAAAATTCTACTGATTAAATTAACTGCTCTCATATTATGCCTTTCAATTGTTTTACAATCATACTGATAAGTGGTAAAAAGTCTAGAGAAATTATCAAATCAATAACGCAATCATAAATCATAAATCTTTATTTGCAAGACTCACGGTATAAGATGTTACAATTTATCCAATGCATTCGTGTTTCGCTAACAATACATAACATGCAAATTATAATTTGAAACTGTTTATTAGACAACATTAATTAATTACTCCCAAAAAAAATTTTTAAGTTGTAAAAGCTTTTAGTTTTTAACCAATTTCCGCTTAATAATTTAAATTGTTTAGGTATTTTATTATAGTGAAAATATCACACACACATTTAGACAATTTTGAAGTCGATGATATACAGCATCTGTTTTTAGGAATATTACAAAATATTTTTGCATTTAATTAATTACTTTTAAAAAGAGTAGAGTAGAGTACAGTAGAGTAGAGTACAGTAGAGTACAGTAGAGTAGCGTAACGTTACTTTTTTAATCTTATACTCTAAACTTCAATTGCTTATTACTTGAAAGATTTGCCCATGCTTACCACGCACGGCATAAGGCTGTTATAATAATTTCTATGAAATTTGAATCGAGTTCAACGATTTGGACTGTTCCTGTCGTCTAATCATCGTTGCACCGCCTGCAGGCAAGCTTAAAATTTGCGAAAAATATCTTACACACATATTATTGGAAGGCAGCGATCTTAAAAAGGCTGCTGATTAGTTAATGTTTACTGTTCAAGATTATTTAAGTGTAAACTGTCTATAATTACGAATTTTAACTCAAAACATCCTTACGTAAGTACATTTCTCTCGTCTTTTCTGTATATGGGCATAGGCGTTACCGCATTTCGGAGAGGGTTATGAAGGTATGTACACCGCACTGTTGCAATGTGTCTTGGCGGACTTAACATGTCCTCGAAATATTTTACTTCTAAGACATGCATGTCTGGTCCTTAAGATGAATTCTTTACCGCCGAGCACGTGGTAAATTAGTACTTAAAATTGTATAAAAAAAAGTAATTGGTGACGGCGGGCATAAAACGGTCGGTTGTCTATAGTCTCAGCTACCACGGTTCTCCAGCTACCATGGTTATAATATCTATCAAAATCATATTATTTTTATTATTATAATTTAAAACCTTTAATGGCGTCCGTACGCATCGGATCGGATTACGACCACTGATCGTTAAACTTTGATTCAGCTAACTCAAACATTGTTCAGTAACGAAACTTAAAATAGTTTCAATAATCGGTGTTGCTAAATAGCATGGTATGTATATATACATAATATAAAAATTATAATAGTATAGAAGTTACCTAGCAAAATAAACCTAAAACATTCTCGATTCTCGGGATTCCCGGGACCGATATATTGCCATTATCTATAATTTTGAAATCAGGCAAAAATCGTCGAGACTTTCGATTCCCGGGATGGATGAACTATTAACATAAATAATTAAATACATGCGAACCCCTTAGGGCGCGAGTATACTATTCTCTCTTGTCCGATCTTCATTTATAACTAGACCGGTTTCGCTTTTTTTAGGGCATTTTTCAACCATAACGCTCATGTTATAGGGAAATGTTTTAAAATAATCCATAGTGGTTATATAATGGTAAGAAATTATATATTAGTGATAGAATGTAGTAAATTTTGAAAGTTATCATGAAACTGCTTCATAATCAGGAATTAGGTAACTTTTGTTAGCAAAGTTTCGATTAAGCTGGAACTTGTCAAACCCATTATAGTTTATTACTTATACGTATCATATCTTATACATCTTAGTACTACTAAAGTTAGGAGCTCTATATGACATGTATTAAATATATGTATTATAATATTATAATCATATGTGACTAAAATGACAATTTATTGAAATTAAATTTAAATATTATATAATTTTGCAAAAATAAAACCATTTCTAGACTTAGAAACAACATATTGTATTGTAGTTTTATATGTAATGAAACTTCTAACGTTTGGTCGAAAATGATTGTTTGCTTTCTTTAAACGCTTAAATGAACTAAGAGAAAGAAAATCCACTAACCTGAATCATCCAGTGGGTGTAGTATAATGCGTAATGAAGGAGGGAAATGAAAAAGGAGATGGATTTCTTCCTGTTTACAACTCAAAATTTTAAGAAACTGCGGTTGCCAATCCGCCTGCCAAACGGGGCAACTATAACAAATATATAATCATATGAGGCAATCTATGGGGAAGGAAATAAATACCATTACTTTAAGCATATTTTACCTGAAAAACCATTGACTGTGAAGTGTTATTTTGTGCTAGCAATTTATTTTGAAAATATGATTTATTACAAGTAAAAATACGAATATTCCAATTTCAAACCCTCCGATTTTGGGGTTCAAAATAATTTGATAATAATAAAACGTTTTTTTTAATGGAGAGGGGGGGCAAACGAGCATACGGCTCTCCTGATGGTAAGTGACTACCGCCGCCCAAGAACAACTGTAACACCAGAGGAATTTCAGGTGCGTTGCCGACCTTTTAGAAAGGAGTAAGCTCTTATCTTGAAGGTCCCTAAGTCGTTTGATAGAATTAAGACGGCATATGTGGATAAAGGGCAAATAAATTTACGTGCTAGCTGTGAAAATTTTAAATTAAGGGAATAGGCGAATTACGTAAAAAGAGTTTTAGCACACGTTGCAGACTGGATCGGGAAGTATTTACCAGATGTTATATGAACACCAAAGCGTGAGGAACATATTTTATCAAATCAAGCTCACAGACAGAAGACACCAGAGTCAGCTCGCGTGAGGTAGTGCCGTGGTGGTGCCGTAACGTAAAGTGAGCTGGGCAACCATCATTTATTTAATTTATTTATTTGTTTATTCTTTATTGCATTCCTTAATCTAAAAGAATACAAAGGGCGGGCTTAATGCCTTGAGGCATTCTCTACCAGTCAACCCATGGAGTGGTGAGAATTTGACGTACATGTAGCAATATAGAATAAATATAAAATAATAATGATAATTAACTAAGTTATATATACATTTTACTAATAAATACAATAAATAAACTGTAGATATATCTCCTATTTATCCATATATACAAATATATATACATACATACATACATAAACATACATATTTACGTATCAACATACATATATAAATAGTACATATAAATAACTATGAATATATACGTCTAACAATATAAATGACATGGATGATTCATGTAAGAAGCGTTGTCTTTAATAGATTGATAGATAATAGATGATTACGCACCAACTTTTAAAAGCAAACTTATAGGGAGCTTTTCTGATGTCATCGGGCAAGGACTTTCAAAGGCGTGTAGCCTGAACTGTAAAGGAGTTACCATAGAACTCGGTGAAGTGAACTGGAATACATATTTTGTTGTTAGAAGAAGAACGTAGAACCCTATCATGAGATGAGGAGAGATAGCGAAATTTACTCTCAAGATAAGAAGGCGAAAATGGGTCACTTAATATGGAAATACGCCTCTGCCGGATTGTAAGCCAATTAAGCGTAGATCTATATTGCGAAATATGGTCATATTACGAAGCCCGAAAATAAATCTTATACAGTTATTGCGAAGGCGTTCCAGCTTGTTCAGAAGATCCTGGGACAGATCCGTGTAACACACATCTGCATAATGAATTATGGGTAATATGATCTTAGACTTTGTGGGGAGAAAATGTTTTAAACGATACAGAGAACGTAACGTGGCAATGACTTTACGACTCAATTCAGAAACCTGAGTTTTCCAATTAAGCGTGCTATCAATGTGTAGGCTACGATTTTTTACAGACTTAATGAACGGTATTGTAATCCCATTGTAATAAATAGCAGGTAAGTCTGCAATATTAATCTTGTCTAGCATCCTTGAGCTAACCACCAGTATAGCTTGGCATTTCAAAGGATTGAACAACTCCATAACGAGTAGATCAATCTTTGATAGCTGATAAGTTGTCATTTAATTTTTTAATCCCATTATGGATATCCCAATTTCATCTTGCACGTATAGCTTAAAGTCATCGGCATACAAATGGTACGAGTAATCGAAGATGGAGGTAATAAAGTTTATAAAAATTGAAAAATTATAGGAGAAGAATACCGCCTTGCGGCACACCAGCTTCCACATCAGCCCAAGCTGAGGTCATTTGCCCCACACAGTATGACTGCTGTCGACCGGGAAGATAAGATGCAAACCATTCCAATGCTGTAGGGCCAAAATTTAGATGAGGCAGTATGGAAAGAAGGAAGGTGTATGATCTACTGTGTTGAAAGCATTTGAGAAATCAACTAGTACCAGTACTGTTACTTTTATACCTTATCTAATATCGTCTGTGACGTTAATTAAAGCAGTACTGGTACTATGACCAGGGCGAAACCTAGACTGATATATACTCAGTAGGTTATATTTCGAAATAAATGTAGAAATTTGCTTGTAAACACAGGATTCTAAAATTTTGGAAAGAAAGGGTAGAATGGATATAGGGTGCAAATGATTGGGAAGAATCCTAATCTTTGGAAAAGGGCTTTATACATAAAAGCACTTTTCCAAAGCTTAGGATACTGACCTGAATCAAGGGAAAAATGTATAATATAGGAAATTGCCGGAAGAAAGTGCTCTAGTTTAAATACAACCATGTGTCTACTAATCTCATCATAACCCACCGCCTTGGACTAAATTGCTAAAATAGATTTTTTGACATCATCCTGAAAAACAGGAGAGAAATTAAAGGTAGGTATGTTAAAAAATTGCACAGAAGCAATGGAAGCCACAGTTTGAAAGCGAATTGTAGGGTCCATTGCTGTTACAGAAGCGAAATGTTGGTTGATTTGATCAAGTGATAGAGAAGGACCACAATCCAATATAGCTGGCCTGCAAAGACCAAAAGATCTAAGAAATTTCCACACTTGGGCGGGAGAAGAGTTACTAATACAATTATGGAAATATCGGCGTTCACCGATACAGCTTTACACCTATTCCTAGCTGCTTTAAAAGACAACTAATTTTCTTCAGTACATTCTCTCTTAAAACGAAGAAAACTCGATTTCGTCTAGATATTGCCAACCTTACGCCCTTTGTCATCCATGGGGCTGGGGGACGCTTCAATCTAACCTTTTGAACTGGAAAATGAGCATCATAAAGGTTGAGAATATTTTGGTTAAGAATAGAGACTTTATCGTCAACACTAGGTGCTGCAATGAATGAGGCTAGATCGAGATTAAGAGCGTCATCTCTTAGCTTATCAAAGTCTATTTTAGAAAAACTGCGCAGATGCAGTACAGAAGAGAAATATTTGGGAGGTTTAAGCTTATACGAAGCATAAATCAAGTCATGACGTGAGATGCCCAAAGCAGGTAACTGTCCGTGCATCATCACACGATCAGGAGAAGCAGCAAAGATAAGATCAATCAATGAGTCATCGGTCCCAATATTGTGATGAGTAAGCCTTTAAAGGGAGAATAGAAAGATTAACCGACTCAACAATTGAAAGAAGCTTTTTGGAACGAGGAGAGTTTTTCAACAAATTTGTATTGAAGTCACCCATGATTATACAGTGTGCGTACTCAGAACAAACATCAACAAGTGCCATATCTAAATTGGCGAAGTAGTTTGTCGAAGGGGGCAATACACTAACCCTAGAAGCATCCTTATACCTTTGACATCAAGTTCCAAAAATAAAAACTCTACGATGATAAGGAAGTTGTGCGAGGAAGAAAACTTGTGTGGACCGCCAATCATCCAGATGGTACGGATGGTATTTCGAGTTCTGTCGCGATGTGCGATGGTGAAATTGAGCCCCCATGGGAAGGATGCAAAGAAAGACCGCATTTCGTCCCAATCCGCCGACCTGTAATGCCAAACACGGCGGCAGCCTGATATCCGTCCGGATGAGAGGTTAGCAGAAGGTCCAACGGGGAAGGTGTATGATCCTCCACACCTGGAATCCGCGTAGGTAAAGTAACCAGTTGTGACAGACAGTATCCCAATCCAAAGTCATAAACGTGAAAACGTGAACCGAGCCATTCGGCGTGGCGGGCGTTAAAATCGCCAAGTATCACGATCACGGATGGGATCTGTTATAGCAAGCAATCTGTAGCCATTTGGACGTGGTCGATGAGTCAGTCTGCGTCGGCATTACCGCTATGGGACCTATAGAGGCACCCGTAGACGCGGGGATGGTCGTCGCCGTCTACGCGCACCCAAAGGATGAACAGGTCCGTACCTTCAAGACTACCGAGGCGTCGAGAATAGATATCCTTTCTGACGTATACGCAAACTCCAGCCCGGGGCAAAAAGTAGTGTTCTAATTTGTACCCCGGGTAGGATAGGTACGAAGTATCAGCCGGAGAGGGTACCTACGTCTCGGTCAAAAAGAGCAAGACCGGCTGCGCCGTCTCCAGATGGTAGTGGACGGTGTTAAGGTTCGTATGAAGTCCCCTGATGTTGCAGAAGTCCACAGATAGCGTGACAGGAGTTGCCATCATTTTATCGCTCTGTTTGCCCTGTGCAGGGTTCATAGTGGTGGATTCCCCGAATAGCACAGCCTGAGCACCCACGCTCAGAAAGAAGAGGGTAGCTTGACCGTGAATGCTCATTGATGGGATTCTCCATTACCAGGGCTGCTGGTACCCTCCTGGGGTAGTCTTTTCTTTTTGAATTCCGCTACCATATTATGGGGGGAGGGGTTGGGCCTCCATCCACCTGCACTTACCAAGCGAAACGCAAAAGCAAAGCTTCTACTTTACGCTGGTATTCTGTGAGGTCATGGTACTTCCCTGGTTCGAGCCGGCCCATGCATACTACAGCAGAAGCTGCAGAGTGGCTCTACCACTGTTAAAATGAATTAATTAAAAAATCTCAAATATTCTGTCCTTTTTATCTTTTAAATTTAAAATGCGTGGTAACGCATTATTTTAACTGATTCTACTGCGCACGCACGCGCATTCGCTAGGGTCAATCGGTAGGCAAAAATACCGAATATTGAATGTGATTTATGGGCGGTTGTTGTCCATAAATCACATTCAATTTGGAATAATTTCAAATAAAAGTAGATGACTTATTTACTCGTATTTTCAAAAATTGCAATAACGGTATATCATTATTTATATATTTCAACTTAAGTTTAAAATTTGGCTACTCTTTGAAAAATAACCCTGTATAGATTTTATCTTTAAAATATTCTTTAGATTAGACATATTTTCGGTTCTAAGTTTTCTAACATTTATCGTTGTATATCGATAAAAAGAATAAAGATTTTCCTTATTAATTATTAAATTATTAATGACAATAGTTTGTTTGTTAACAAATAAACAATGTCTTTACTAACTAATTATGTTTCGCTCCGGTCCTGGGTTTGAGTAAAAATTCGTGCAAAAACACAAATTATTGGTTTTCGGTCTGGATGTAATGTAATTGTTCCTTGTATATCTTAAAACCAATTCTTACTCCACATGATGCATTTAAATTGCATAAGCGTTACACTTGCAATACTATAATCCATACGCAGATAATAGGTTCCAATAATTTCAAAGTTTTTTTCCATATTCGAAATCGGTCTGAAGTAGATACGCCCTTTATATTTAGATACGCATTTGCTGGGTTTTATTGAGAGATCCCGTTAACACGCTAAGTAGTCAATCATATAACGTTTCGCATTGCTGGATCATTACCCAGAAGTGATTTGGCGGCTATCCAAATAACCAATGCGATATACGTTATAAAGCAGATGCCACGTCAACTTTAAGATACCAGTAACTTAAATGGATTGTAGATTAATTCAACGATTATCAGGCTTCACAATTTCTATGGAGATATTTTACAGTAGCATTTACACTAATATTGCCTTCGGCTCTTTCGTTTACAACATATTAAACCAATGAATAGAAAGCGGCCGCCTTGTACCTTGTAGTACAGTGTGTAAGTATGAAAACGTTACCTTACTCCCTCAAATGTACAGCAAAAGTACTGAACAGGGAGAACTTTACAACAAATAACGTATGTACATCCATCCTCGAAGATGTCTCGTAGTGGACACTGGGCAGTGGGCAGCTGCAGCTGGTCTGCCACAGACTGCGGATTGTGGGCACAGGGCGCCAGGTGGGATTTTATTAAATGTATTTTCAACAAGGCCTAAAATAACAATTTCATAAACTTTCTATTGCTTTTTCATTTGATATAAATTTTACACGGTTTCTTCATAGAATTTCTGCAAGGTACACGTTTGAATAGCGATTTAATAGCGAATAGCGTTTTGGCTCGATAAATATGTTTCACGTTTCTCTTTACACTTCTGCACCAATTTTATAAAATGATTTTAGTTTTCCTAAAATTACATTTTAGTAGATTTACAGAGGTTCAAAAAATTACAAAGTACTGCAACGTCGCTTATGGGGCAGAACTCTAAGCAAGGATGTATCCTCAATTGGCTATAAAGACTGGATTGCTGTCATGTTATAAAAGCCCTTTTCAGAATAAGCTCACAGCAAAAGAGCGTTTCCAAAAATAAACAAAGTTACGAGCGCAGCATACATATTGTACTCATTTACATAACAGTGGGAGCACTGTCAATATCTCGTGAACCTATTTCTTAAGATATCTTTATCGTCTCACAGCAAATGAAATGTTAGGCTCTATCTTTCTAGATAAAAGTAGAAAAGAGGTTTTACACTTTATTACTTGTTTTGCAACATACACGTTTATATTATACTAACTGAGCTCGCGACTTCGTTCGCATAGAATAATATTTAATAATTTATTATTATACTTCCCTATTTGGATCGGATTTTGTTCACAATTTTATGGGTTTTAATTTTTGCAGAATCCTAATTATTTTATTAAATTTAAAGTAGTCTAAGTTCATCATTTTTTAGTCATCATTTCCATCATCATCATTACAACCCTTTACAAGTTCACTGTTGAACATAGGCTCCCAAGGAATGCCACAAAGCACGGTCCTGAGCCACCTGCATCCATCGACTTCCTGCATGTCTTACCAGGTCGTCACTCCATCTAGTGGGGACGCCCTACACTTCACCTACCGATACGAGGCTGCCACCGAGAACCTTTTCTCCCATCGGTTGTCGGTTCTTCGAGCTATGTGATCGGCCCATTGCCACTTCAGCTTACTAATCTGTTGAGCTATGTCGGTCACTCTGGTTCTACTGCGGATATCCTCATTTCTAAGTTTATCACGCAAAGAAACCCCGAGCATAGCCCTTGCTCGGGGTTCAGAAGCAAACACGCACGGCGGTTCAGAAGGAAATCATCATCTTTGTGGGTGTTAGTACTGAGTGTTTAGGATTTATTTTCGGAATTGATTGACAAATATTGTTATTTCAGATTAAAAATATTATTAACCATTTCACTGCCCATGAGTCATATATGAACACTTCAATTGTTTAACTATTGTGTCAATTTCTTGGACAGGGAAGTTGTTAATCATAATCAAATATAGCCTATGTCACTCAGGAATAATGCAGTTTTCTACTTGTGAAAGAATTTTAAAATCGGTTCAGTAGTTGTAGAAATTACTTCCTACAAACAAACTCACAAACTTACAAACTTTACCTCTTTATAATATTAATATATATATACTATATGTATACTTAAATAGAAAATTAATAATTCATTACAGCTTATCAAAGTTAACTGTTGAACGTAGATCCTCCTCCATAGATTATTCATAGAGCACTAACCTCTATATATACATGTATATATAGAGGTCAGTGCATAGCAGGGATATTTATTGCACTGACATTAGCATGCATTTTAATAACTTTCCTCAGTCGCCTCTTACGACACTCCACGGGACGACTTACGCCGCCACTAAACAGAAATAAAGGTATAATATAATATAATTAATTCAAAATATTATATATAACAATAATAAAGCTATAATATTACATTCGAGACAAATCTATGTAGGTATTGGAAAACTGTTGAAACTTTTTGAATTCATGAATGTGGCTTTACCTCATGAATTTTAATGCAATTGTAAGGAGGTTCCGCCATTAGTAGCGTAGGTACGACTAAAAGCGTTGTTCTCATAACAATCAGTTATATAATATTTATTTACACAATAATGTGCGATATTGGAAAATAATTTATAGAAACAGGCGTTACTTTACGGAATTTCCTTAAATTAAAGATGTTAACATTTAATTAGCTAAGATCCGCGTGAAAAAATAAAATAATATTTATTTGTCTTACCTAGTTTGAAGAGCACCTCCAACCCTCCTTCAATTATTGCGTGCACTATCCCTGTCACCACTAATCCTAACCATGACCTCAACACTTATTCACTTAGCGTGAGCCATCGCAGATTCTATTTCACCTGATGATGCCTCGTTAGGGGCGAAACACGTGTCTTAATATCGACGGTGGTGTAGTGGTAGGAAAGGCCCTTGTGGGGTTCGTATTTCAAACATTTATGAAATCAAATAAAATTCTCAATTCATAATTTCTCAATTCTAACAGGTTATTGAAACAGTTCTAAAGGATTTTGGACAACTTTTATTACGAAGAGTTTTTATAAAACTACTTAAACTGAACTAATGGACTTATCATCAGAAAGTGTCGGTCTTTAAAGCAAAATGTTCATTTACAGTCGTCTGGCTCATAGACACCAACACCTATCCTTTTTATAAAATGAGGACGAACGAACACGAAACGAAACGAGCATTCTACTGATGGTAAGTGGATGCTGTGGCCTATAGATATCTACATCTACCCTCGTCTGAAAATCAAAATGCAGATGCGTTTTCCTATGGGACTAAGATGGAATAACTCATTTCCGTTAAAAGGTCTCCGGTTCTCTACACTCACCATATGAAACACAGCAGCATTAAATTGCTATTTCACGCTGGTATTCTGTGCGAGCAGTGATTCTTCCTGGTCAAGCCGATCTATTTGTGTTACAACCATAATATAACTGCATCATTATATATACCACACAGTAGAGTCTCGTTTAACAATGCAGATGATGTCACCCTGAAGGACTGCCTTGACTGAATGTCAAATTCCTAGCAAAAGGCTCTTCTCTCTCTAACTTTGACTGCTGGGTAGCGTAGTGACTGAGCACTTTATAAGGCCTACAAATAATTGTTTCGGGTCATGTAACATTAAACTTCTCCACGATACCGAAGATAATTCTAGTTCAATCTTTATCAATATTGAAGGCTTTTAAACAAAATAAAACTTTTATTAAGTAATACCTTTTTATTACAATCTTCATTAAAAAAGTAATTTGTAAGATACTTGTATAAGAGCGCCTGAGCATACTACTCGCAGATGTTACGAACGCTTTGACTTTATTTTTTAAATTTAATAAAGGAACCAGAAACAGTTACATAAATAACAAATTAAAACATGTGAATGGATGCACAATAAATAAAGTGTTAAGTTTAATATAATTTTAACCAATCGCAAAAATTAATATATTTTAATTATTATTTCGAACCAGTATTAAACTTGGAACATACTCTTACAATTAACATTGAGAATATAAACATTTATCCTTTTTAAATTAACCTTTAATTATTTGTCATAAGTCCTTAATATTTATAATATCAAATTAAGTTTTGGATTTTTAAGACTTATAAAATACCAATTAATTACCGCTGTTGATTATTATTTGACATCGGGGACCCTAGTATATAGGAAGTTAATGAAAAACTAAGTTCATATTTATTCCTTAACTATGAATATTACTAAGTTAAATATTTTTACCAAAACGTTCGTGGCCTCCGTACGAAATGCTTAGATTTGTATAGTAATATTTTATCGTGTGATTATAATTTAATATTTTGTCTGAAACTTGGCTGCAGAGTGATATTTTGATAGCGAAGTTTGTGATGATAGGTTCGATATTTTTCACTGTGACCGTGACTTAGCAACAACGGAAAAAGGACGAGTGGCGGGGTAATGATCTGTACTGGAGAGAACTATGCGCCACACGTCGTAATGATTGGGATTGTAAAGGATTTGAATCGTTATGTGTGAGTCTATCGGCACGTTTTCTCAATTCGAATTGTAACTTGAATATTATTTTAGTTTATATACCACCAAATGATGACATATTACCTGATTGTATTTATGAATTCCGAAACAACTTTGAAAGTTTTACCTGCTAGCACCTTCTGACCATTATCTTATAGTTGGCGATTTTAACCTACCTTGTTTAAAATGGAGCTCTCAGGATGGTCGACAATACAGAATACTGAAGGTAAAATAGCAGCTTAATGCTGCTGTGTTTCGATTGGACTGTGTGCTAGTTTGTCACCCTTATTCTATAAAAAATATGTTTCTCATACTTACACTTGGAAATCAACCATTCTGACCCTTTGTCTAAAGTCGACACCTTACACCCACCTTTTACCATTGATATACAAGACATTTTGTAAAACCGTTTAAAGAATATTTTCACTCAAAATACAATTTCCGAAAATGTAATTATGTTAACATAAATACCTTTTAAAAAGAGTAGACTGGGATCAATTATTATTAAACACAGATACAGTCGACCAAGCCGTTGAGATTTTTATGAAAAACTCACGAATGTTTTGCTTTATTTGTACCACTATCTTCCCAAATTAGTAATCGTTACCCACGTTGGTACAGCCGCACTTATTAAAATAATTCGTGAAAATTTAAGGCACACAAAATGGAAAAATTTAACAACCTCGTGATTATGATAAGTTGCTTCTCAGGGTAGACTACATAGAACACAAAAATGTTTTGATGATTTTATTCGTAATACTGAGAAAAATTTAAAGAATTCGCCAAAGTATTTCTGGAAATTTGTTAAGTCCAAAAGGGAAGATCTAATTATCCCTGTAATTTTACCCTAAACGGAGGGACAGGATATTTGCTCTGCCTTTAATGCCTTTTTCAAAGTGTACTTAATGTTTCTACTTTGACTGATTCTAGTTCACACTGTTGTAATACTGTCTTTTCGTCATGGAGTGATGATGTATCTTGAATTGACGTTTCTCAAGAATTTATACTTATAAGTCGGAGAAGCTTGGACACCTATAAGGGAGCGGGTTACGATAGAGTACCTCCAGTTATTCTGTCACCCTGTGCCGAGAGCCTCAGTTACCCAATTACGTTGCTCTTAAGCTTTCCTCATAGAATGTGTGTTTCCCACACTTGGGAAAAGGCATATATAATACCGGTTCATAAAAGGTTCTGAAACAAAATTGATAATTATAGTCCATTTCTATTCTCAGTGCAATTGCTAAAATATTTGAGAGACTTATTTTAATAAAATTTATGCTACAATTATTAGACGCATTCAGAGTACGCAACATGGTTTTCTGAAAAGCGTTCTACTATTTCCTATCTTGCAAATTTCACTAATCGTCTTAATGAAATGTAAGGAGGAGGTCAAGTTGACGTGATCTACACTGACTTTGAAAAAGCCTTCGACCGTGTGGATCACGTCATACTTCTTCAGAAGCTGCAGTCTCGGCATTCATGGGGACTTACTGAGATGGATTAGATCTTATTTGACTAACTGCTCTCAGGCTGTGGTTCTAGGCGGTTATAGGTCAGATTTCGTAACGGTTCCTCTCCTCGTTCTCTCCATGTTCCTCAAGGCTCCCACCTTGGTCCTCTCTTTACAACGCCTATATTTACGATATTAGTCAATATATAAAAAAATCTCAACATTTACTTTATGCTGATGATAAAAAATTTCTGCGTGTACGCACTATCAAGGACTGTGAACTAATTCAAAATGACTTAAATATTTAATATTACACCATTACTATGCCGCTAATAAAATCACGGTAAATGTTGGTAAGTGTCAGAGTATTTCATTTACGCGAAAACTAATCCCATAGTTTTTCCATACAATTTCAATGGTGTTGTAATCAAGAGGACTACGGTGGTGCGCGATCTATGCGTATATTTTGACTCCGTATGTCAATGAATGAGCATATTGATGCTATTTGCAGTAAAGCTTTTCGTAATTTGGGATTTGTAGCTAGAACTTGTCTTCCTTTCTCTAATTTGCAGAGCCTAAAAGTAGTATATTTCGCATATGTAAAGTCTATATTAGAGTATGCCTCTCAGATATGGTCTCTATTTTATGCTGAACATGTTCATAATATCGAAAGAATTCGAAATAAGTTCGTTTCCATTTAAATTTTAAATTTAGACGTTCTGGCTCCTAATATCGAAACAATTGCAGATTTTACGGTCTGTTAATGCTTGAAGAAAGACGTATTCTGCTGGATATGGGACTTTTATTCGATATATTATACGGAGGAATTGACTGCCCTGACTTATTGGCTTACATTAAATTTATTTTATTTATTTCCCAATGAAACGTACCAGACATACCAGAAACTCTTGTTTTACATCCCTTTTACCCGACCAATTATGGAAAAACAGTGTTCTAACGCGTTTGGTAGCAACTTACGACAAAAAATTTCGCTCAAGTGATCCTTTTAATAGTACTAAAAGTGGATTCAAAAATAAAATTAACAAGTTTTTATTCACTCCAGCTGAAAGTAATCAGTAAATTGTAATTAAAATAGTACCCAAATTATTATTTGTGCTCTTGATTAATACTGTATTTATATATATATATATATATATATATATATATATATTATATATAATATATATATATATATTATATATAATATATATATATATTATATATAATTTATATATAATATATATATATATATTATATATTATATATAATTTATATATAATATATATAATTTATATATATATATATATATAAATTATATATATATATTTAATAATTATATATATTATAATTATATATATATTATATATTATATATAATTTATATATAATATATATATATATATTAGTGTCTCTTATTAATTTTTATCTATTTATATAATAACAATATCACCAAAATATATTTGCATTTATATATTCATATTTGTGTGTTTGTAAGTGTAATTATGTTTGTCTATTGTACGTATATATGTGTATGTATATATATGTACGTCATGAAGGTAATATTAATATTTCAATTAATTTGTTAATGCTTAGTATTAGTTCTACCGATTTTATTTTGTATTTTATTAGATTTACAGTGTTATGTTTGGTTATTTACTTTGTGGATAACTATTATTGGCTTTTTCGTGTTTAATAATTTAAGTAAAATTGTTTAAGTATTAATAAGCTGTTGTTATCCTGAATAAATAATAATAATAAATATAATTTACTAAAATACAAGTATAACAGTTTATTTTAGAAATTGGCAAAAGCTGGCCGCGGTAGCTAAGCGCTCGATGAAAATTACTTACTTAGTACGAGAGCAACCAGAGTTAGATCCCCGCAGGTAATTAGTGATTGTATAATATTAAGTGCTCATAAACTACGTGCTCGGCAATAAAGAAAATATCCTCACAAAATGAAGTCTGCCAATACGCACTGGAGCAGCACAGAGGACAAGTCCTTTAAAACTTTAAATATCGCAGTTTTCTTTTAATATAATCGAAACTATGATGCAGGTAAAATTACTCTTAAATTTAATATATCATATTGAAGTAGTTCTAAGAAAGAACTCGAACTCGAGAAGAAAAGTTTTCATTAATACTAAGAGTTCTTCCAGGTCGGTAGTATCAATGGTGTTCTCGATGAATTATTAGCGCATTCTCGTTTTTCTATATTACCACGATATGCTGATAATACTTCATTAATTTTTAACTAAAACGATATTTAAAAGAATATGCGAAGTAAATTATGCTATACTAATTAGATAGTGATTTACGGTTAGAATTTGCTGTCAAATAGCACTAAAACGAAATATATAATATGTACAACACCGACTGTTAAACATTTAATTATTAATAAATAGAATAGAATAGAATCATTTTATTCAATATTAAGAATACTTATTAAAAGTAATTTTTACGCTAAAAGAATACAAAGGGCGGGCTAAATGCCTTGAGGCATTCTCTACCAGTCAATCCATGGAGTGGTGAGAATTTGACGTACATGTAGCAATGCAGAATTAATACAAAATAAAAATGATAATTAACTACGTTATATATACATTTTACTAATATATACAATAAATAAACTATAGAAATATCTCCTATTTATCCATATATATAAATAACTATGAATATATACTTCTAACAATATAAATGACATGGATGATTCATGTAAGAAGCGTTGTCTTTAATAGATGATTACGCACCAACTTTTTAAAAGCAAACTTATAGGAGCTTTTCTGATGTCATCGGGCAAGTAGTTTCAAAGGCGTGTAGCCTGAACTGTAAAGGAGTTACCATAGAACTCGGCGAAGTAAACTGGAATACATATTTTGTTGTTAGAAGAAGAACGCCCTATCATAAGATGAGGATAGATAGCGAAATTTACTCTCAAGATAAGAAGGCAAAATGGGTCACTCCAATCCAGCGTGTTGTCAATGTGTAGGCCAAGATTTTTACAGACTTACTGAACGGTATTGTAATCCCATTGTAATAAATAGGAGGTAAGTCTGCAAGATTAATCTTGGCTAGCATCCTTGAGCTACCCACCAGTATAGTTTGGCATTTCAAAGGATTGACTCCATAACGAGTAGACCAATCTTTGATAGCTGATAAGTTGTCATTTATTTTTTAATCCCACTATGGATATCCCCAATTTCAGCTTGCACGTATAGTTGAAGGTCATCGGCATACAGATGGTACGAGCAATCGAAGATGGAGGTAATACAGCTTATAATAATTGAAAAATTATAGAAGAAAGAATACCGCCTTGTGGCACACCAGCTTCCACATCAGCCCAAGCTGAGGCCATTTGCCCACACAGACTGACTACTGTCAACCGCGAAGATAAGATGCGAACCATTCCAATGCTGTAGGCCAAAATTTAGATGAGGCAGTATGGAAAGACGGATTTCATTATCAACTTTGTTCAACAAAATCAACTAGTATCAGTACTGTTACTTTTATACCTTGTCTAATATCGTCTGTGACGTTAATTAAAGCAGTACTGGTACTATGACTAGGGCGAAACCCTGACTGATATATACTCAGTAGGTTATATTTCGAAATAAAAGTAGAAATTTGCTTGTATACACAGGATTCTAAAATTTTAGAAAGAAAGGGTAGAATGGATATAGGCGCAAATGATTGAAGAATCTAATCTTTGGAAAGGGCTTTTACATAAAAGCCCTTTTCAAAAGATTAGAATACTGACCTGAATCAAAGGAAAATTTATAATATGGGAAATTGCCGGAAGAAAGTGCTCTAGTATAAATACAACCATGTGTCTACCAATCTCATCATAACCCACCGCCTTGCACTAAATTGCTAAAATAGACTTTTGACATCATCCTGAGAAATAAGAGAGAAATTAAAGGTAGGTATGTTAAAAATTTGCACAGAAGCAATGGAAGCCACAGTTTGAAAGCGAATTGTAGGGTCCATTGCTGTTACAGAAGGAAATGTTGGTTGATTTCATCAAGTGATAGAGAAGGACCACAATGCAATGTAATAGCCTCCAAAGACCAAAAGATCTAAGAAATTTCCACACTTCAGCGGGAGAAGAGTTATTAATACAATTATGGAAATATCGGCGTTTACCTATACGGCTTTACACCTATTCCTGGCTGCTTTAAAAGACAACCAATTTTCTTCACTACATTCTCTCTTAAAACGAAGAAAACTCGATTTCGTCTTGACATTGCCAACCTTACGCCCTTAGTCATCCATGGGGCTGGGGACGCTTCAATCTAACCTTGTGAACTTGGGCATGAGCATCATAAAGGCTGAGAATATTTTGGTTAAGAATAGAGACTTTATCGTCAACAGTAAGTGCTGCAATGAATGAGGCTAGATCGAGATTAAGAGCGTCATCCCTTAGCTTGTCAAAGTCTATTTTAGAAAAACTGCAGATGCAGACGGGGAATTTTACAGAAGGAAATATTTGGGAGGTTTAAGCTTATACGAAGCATAAAGCAAGTCATGCCGTGAGATGCTCAAAGCAGGTAACTGTCCGTGCATCATCACACGATCAGAGAAGCAGCAAAGATAAAATCAATCAATGAAACATCGGTTCCAATATTGTGATGAGCAAGCCTTTAAAGGAGAATAGAAAGATTAACCGACTCAACAATTGAAATAAGCTTTTGGAACGAGGAGAGTTTTCAACAAATCTGTATTGAAGTCACCCATGATTATACAGTGTGCGTACTCAGAACAAACATCAACAAGAGCCATATCTAAAGTGGCGAAGTAGTCTGTCGAAGGCAATACACTACCCCTAGAAGCATCCTTATACCCTTGTCATCAAGTTCCAAAAATAAAAACTCAGAAGAGGCAGAATACCAGAAAGGAGATGCTAAGGAAGTTGTGCGAGGAAGAAAACTTGTGTGGACCGCCAATCATCCAGAGGGTACGGATGGTATTTCGAGTTCTGTCGCGATGTGCGATGGTGAAATTGAGCCCCCATGAGAAGGATGCAAAGAAAGACCGCATTCCGTCCCAATCCGCCGACCTGTAATGCCAAACACGGCGGCAGCCTGATATCCGTCCGGTGTAGTAACCAGTTGTGTCAGACCATATACCAAGCCAAAGTCATAAACAGATCTCCCCGCATGATTGGTTAAACGTGAACCGAGCCATTCGGCGTGGCGGGCATTAAAATCGCCAAGTATTACGATCACGGATGGGATCTGTTGTAGCAAGCAATCTGTATCCATTTGGACGTGGTCGATGAGTCAGTCTGCTTCGGCATTACCGCTATGGGACCTATAGAGGCACCCGTAGACGCGGGGATGGTCGTCGCTGTCTACGCGCACCCAAAGGATGGACAGGTGCCCTGTCCTGTTCAGGGTTCATAGTGGATGGCCCTGCCCCCAATGCGGGCAGCCTGATCACCCACGCTCAGAAAGAAGAGGGTAGCTTGACCGTGAATGCTCATTGATGGGATTCTCCATTACTAGGGCTGCTGGTACCCTCCTGGGGTAGTCTTTTCTTTTTGAATTCCGCTACCATATTATGGGGGGAGGGGGTTGGGCCTCCGGCCACCTGCACTAACCAAGCGAAATGCAAAAGCAAAGCTTCTACTTTACGCTGGTATTCTGTGAGGTCATGGTACTTCCCCGGTTCGAGCCGGCCATGTGTGCTACAGCAGAAGCTGCGGAGTGGCTCTACCACTGTTAAAATGAATTAATTAAAAAATCTCAAATATTCTGTCCTTTTTATCTTTTAAATTTAAAATGCGTGGTAACGCATTATTTTAACTGATTCTACTGAGCACGCACGCGCATTCGCTAGGTCGATCGGTAGGCAAAACGTTTTGCCCATAAATCACATTCAATTTGGGATAATTTCAAATAAAAGTAGATGACTTATTTACTCGTTTTTTCAAAACTGCAATAACGGTATATCATTATTTATATATTTGAACTTAAGTTTAAAATTTGGCTACTCTTTGAAAAATAACCCTGTATAGATTTTATTTTTAAAATATTCTTTAGATTAGACATATTTTCGGTTCTAAGTTTTCTAACATTTATCGTTGTATATCGATAAAAGAATAAATATTTTCCTTGTTAATGATTAAATTATTAATGACAATAGTTTGTTTGTTAACAAATAAACAATGTCTTTACTAACTAATTATGTTTCGCCCGGTCCTGGGTTTGAGTAAAATTCGTGCAAAACACAAATTATTGGTTTTCGGTCTGATGTAATGTAATTGTTCTTGTATATCTTAAAACCAATTTTACTCCACATGATGCATTTAAATTGCATAAGCGTTACACTTGCAATACTATAATCCCTGCGCAGATAATAGGTTCCAATGACTTCAAAGTTTTTTCCATATTCGAAATCGGTCTGAAGTAGATACGCCCTTTATATTTAGATACGCATTTGTTGGGTTTTATTGAGAGATCCCGTTAACACGCTAAGTAGTCAATCATATAACGTTTCGCATTGCTGGATGATTACCCAGAAGTGATTTGGCGGCTATCCAAATAACCAATGCGATATACGTTATAAAGCAGATGCCACGTCAACTTTAAGATACCAGTAACTTAAATGGATTGTAGATTAATTCAACGATTATCAGGCTTCGCCAATTTCTATGGAGATATTTTACAGTAGCATTTACACTAATATTGTCTTCGGGCTCTTTCGTTTACAACATATTAAATCATTGAATAGAAAGCGGCCGCCTTGTACCTTTTAGTACGGTGTGTAAGTATGAAAACGTTACCTTACTCCCCTCAAATGTCCAGCGAAAAGTACTGAACAGGGGAGAATTTTACAACAAATAACGTATGTACATCCATCCTCGAAGATGTCTCGTAGTGGACACTGGGCAGTGGGCAGCTGCAGCTGGTCTGCCACAGACCGCGGATTGTGGGCACAGGGCGCCAGGTGGGATTTTATTAAATGTATTTTCAACAAGGCCTAAAATAACAATTTCATAAACATTCTATTGCTTTTTTCATTTGATATAACTTTTACACGGCTTCTTCATAGAATTTCTGCAAGGTACACGTTTGAATAGCGATTTAATAGCGAATAGCGTTTTTGGCTCGATAAATATGTTTCACGTTTCTCTCTTTACACTTCGCACCAATTTTATAAAATGATTTTAGTTTTCCCTAAAAATTACATTTTAGTAGATTTACAGAGGTTCAAAAAATTACAAAGTACTGCAACGTCGCTTATGGGGCAGAACTCTAAGCAAGGATGTATCCTCAATTGGCTATAAAGACTGGATTGCTGTCATGTTATAAAAGCCCTTTTCAGAATAAGCTCACAGCAAAAGAGCGTTTCCAAAAATAAACAAAGTTACGAGCGCAGCATACATATTGTACTCATTTACATAACAGTGGGAGCACTGTCAATATCTCATGAACCTATTTCTTAAGATATCTTTATCGTCTCACAGCAAATCGAATGTTAGGCTCTATCTCTTTCTAGATAAAAGTAGAAAATAGGTTTTTACCCTTTATTACTTGCTTTGCAACATACACGTTTATATTATACTAACTGAGCCCGCGACTTCGTTCACATAGAATAATATTTAATAATTTATTATTATACTTCCCTATTTGGATCGGATTTTGTTCACAATTGTATGGGTTTTAATTTTTATGCAGAATCCTAATTATTTTATTAAATTTAAAGTAGTCTAAGTTCATCATCATTTTTTAGTCATGATTTTCATCATCATCATTACAACCCTTCACAAGTCCACTGCTGAACATAGGCCTGCCCCAAGGAAAAAAGCACGGTCCTGAGCCACCTGCATCCATCGGCTTCCTGCATGTCTTACCAGGTCGTCACTCCATCTAGTGGGGGACGCCCTACACTTTGCCTACCGATACGAGGCTGCCTTTGCCTCGAGAACCTTTTTCTCCCCATCGGTTGTCGGTTCTTCGAGCTATGTGATCGGCCCATTGCCACTTCAGCTTACTAATCTGTTAGGCTATGTCGGTCACTCTGGTTCTACTGCGGATATCCTCATTTCTAAGTTTATCACGCAAAGAAACCCCGAGCGTAGCCCTTTGCTCGGGGTTCAGAAGCAAACACGCACCGCGGCTCAGAAGGGAAATTGGTCTGTAGTTCTTCAAGAGAGCGTTGTCGTCTTTCTTGAAGAACAAGACCACCGCACTTCTGCTCTACGCCTCCGGAGTAGTGCCACCATGAAAGACGGAATTAGCGGACGGAGTTTCGGAAGGACTTCAAGTACCGGTTTTCCACCCGCTTTCAGAACCTCTGCTGTAATTCCATCCTCACCCGGGGACTTGCCGTTTTTAAGGTGCTAGAGAGCCATTCTAATCTCGCTCAGACTGACGTCCGGAATATCATCGCAATAGTGTCGGATAAGACTTGCTCTTGGATCGTTACTCACACTTGCGTTTGGATCCAACGATGATGTGTACAGCTGCCCATAGAACCTCTCAATCTCGCTCAAAATCTCAGGTGTCTCGGCAACAATGCTGCCACACTCGGTCTTCAGCTTCAACAGTTGGTTCTTTCTGGCAAACAGATCTCTGGCAAAGACTTTGGAGCCCTGGTTCCGCTCAATTGCTTCTTCAATACGAGCTGTATAAAGTTGCGTAAACCCCGCAGCGCCACATGCATTTGGAGATCTGTCTGTTCAGTTTCCCGTATGCTGTCAAATCTGTTGAAGACTGCAGATTCATCTCCCGTCTACAAGCCATGAGATTAAGAGTGTGATCAGAGAGTTTTTGTGTTCTTCTGCAGCGGGTCTTGCAGAACTTAGCTCCGACCGCATGGACAGTTTCCACGAGCTTGTGATTCATATCATCCATTTCATTGCAATCTTCTAGGCACCGAAAACGGTTTTTGTAACTCGAGCTGTAAGTTTTCGGGACTTTGAATAAGAGCGCGAGGGGGACGGAGCGTTGACTTCATTAGAGGTGACCTCTCCAACTTAACGTTTAGGTTCAGTGTGCCTCTTGCCCTTCGGTGATCACTGCCAGTTTTTACCCTCGCGATCACTGAGACATCACTGAACAGTTGTCGTCATAACGAAGTCAATCTCAAGTCTTTCTGTCGAACCGTCGGGGCTCGACCAGGTCCACTTCCTGTGGGACCGCTTCTGGAAGAAAAAGTTCATCGTAAAGAGCCTCGTTTTCTCCATGAATTCGGCCAGCTGCTGGCCTCTAGGGTTCCGATGCCCTATTCCAAATTTCCCTACCTTCAGCTCACCGTTCTCTCTTGTGCCTAGTTTTGTTTTGAAGTCTCCCATTAACACCGTATCTATAGATATAGGCTCTAGACATATCCTCATACATTTCCTCCACCTCCTCATCGAGATGTGCCGAGGTTGGTGCGTAAACCTGTATGACCCTCAGCGAATACCGTTTGGTGATTCTGAGTATAAGGTACGCAACCCTCGTCGACACACTCCCAATCTTTACAACGTTGTTAACGAGACTTGTGGACGATAAATCCGACACCTACTCCTTGGAACAGATGGTCGCCCTCCCGGTGATAGAACAACTTGCCCGATTCGAGGATTGCCGTGTCCTCTTCCTCTCTTCGGACCTCGGATAATCCTATAATATTCCAGCGCAACTTGTCTATCTCTTCTTCCAGCTCCAGGATCTTCTCGTCAGTGCTCAGGGTACGTGCGTTATATATTGCCAGGTCGAGTCGTCGTAGATGGCAACCGAACCTCCACCGGAGATTCTTAGCACCCCCTTCCCCGCCGTTACCATAGTCGCCACCGTAGCCAGGAATAGCGGGGGCCGCCGGGGACTGGGGGCCGTCTTTTTGTAACTCTAGTCTTGGGGGTATATTGCCTTAGTTGCCACGCTTGGCGAGCGGGTTGGCAAACGCAGTTTTTTATTGTAATTTGCTGTTATCAGAAAGATGCTGCTGCCTATCTTCTGTCTCAGTTTCCCTCTGTCACCTCTTACAACACTCACGGTAAGATATGGGGCAGTGGGTATTCTTACCCGTCACTACACGGATAGCCTAAGTTACTTCTTATAATATCAGCTATGTAACAGTGAAAGTCCCGTCAAAATCGATTCAGCCGTTTCGGAGTTTAGACGGAACAAACATACAGGAAAATTTTAAAAATTAGTTTTTTTTTTGTACCTTATAAATATACTTTCAGATGCATTTAGTAAAAAGAAACTGTTATTTTGACATTGCAAGCAGACACTTCAATTTTATATATATCGTGGATTGATGGCGCCATAGTGCAACAAGCAGCGCCATCTAACAATTAGCTTTTCGCATCAATAATATAGTTACCGGAAACCACAATCTGTGCCGGAAACGCAAGCGCGCCCTACCGCTTGGACACGATCGTCGGTAGAGGGGATGCAGCGAGAGCTGGAGAAGGGACCGAGTGTTGTGACAGTCGAGTTCGGACAGCCTGAGCGGACGATCGCTTCCAACGCACGTGTTTATTTCTCGTGTACAAACACTAGTCTGAATAAAGTTATTTTGATTTAAATCATCTTTCGTTTGAGTGCATACATTTACGTAAAACCATGTCGGAGCGTGAAGAAAACCCGATGCTTCGTATCTCGGCCACCTATGATCCGACATATATATATATATATATATATATATATATATGTATATACATATATATATATATAGTTTTTTACGTGGTAGAGCCATGCTGAAGCTATATTAGTAGTATAGTTGTAGCACGAATGGGTCGGCTCGACCGGGGAAGGACCACGCTCTCACTGAATACCAACGTAAAATAGTAGCTTAACGCTGCTGTTTTTCGTATGGTGAGTGCAGAGAATCGGAGACCCTTTTTACTGGAAACGAGGCATTCCATCTTAGTCCTCACGGGTGACAACGCATCTGTATTTTGATTCGTAATCGAGGATAGATGTAGACGTCTATGGGCCACAGCAACCACTTACCATCAGGTGGACTGTGTGCTCCTCTGTCACCATTAGGGTCTTAGTACTGAGTGTTTAGGATTTATTTTCGGAATTGATTGACAAATATTGTTATTTCACATTAAAAAATATTATTAATCATAATAAAATATAGCCTATGTCACTCAGGAATAATGTAGTTTTATATTGGTGAAAGAATTTTTAAAATCGGTTCTGTAGTTGTAGAGATGACTTACTACAAACAAACTCACACATATATATATATATATATATATATATATATATATATATATATATATATATATATATATATATATATATATATATATATATATATATATATATATATAGATCCTCCTCCATAGATTATCTCATAGAAGAACTGACCTCTATATATACATGTATATATAGAGGTCAGTGCATAGAAGGGATATTTATTGCACTGACATTAGCATGCATTTTAATAACTTTCCCTCAGTCGCCTCTGACGACACCCACGGGACGACTTAGCCGCCACTACACAGAAATAAGGGTATAATATAATATAATTATTTAAAAATATTATGTATTACAATAATAAAGCTATAATATTACATTCGAGACAAATCTATGAAGGCATTGGAAAAATGTTGGAAACTTTTTTGAATTCATGAATGTGGCTTTACCTCATGAATTTTAATGCAAGTGTAAGGGAGGTTCCGCCATTAGTAGCGTAGGTACGACTAAAAGCGTTGTTCTCATAACAATCAGTTATATAATATTTATTTACACAATAATGAGCGATACAAACTACAAAAAAATTGCAAACTTTGCAAACTTTGAAAGTTGAAGAATGTGGGTTGAGAATGGGTGAGTTAACCGTCAAATGCCTTTTGTACGCCGATGATCAAGTCATATTTGCATCGTCGGCGGCCGAGTTGCAAATTATGGTTAGTTTAATGAACTGGTCATGAAAAGAAAGGGGTATGAAAGTGAACGCAAGTAAGACGCAAGTGATGGTTTTTGAAAGAGAAGTAAGTAAAACGTTATGTGAAATTAGAATAGAAGGGGAGATGATTGAGCAAGTGGATGAGTTTGTATATTTGGGATGTTTATTTAGCATGGATGGTAGATATGATAAGGATATAGAACGACGATTGAACGCAGGAAATAGAGTGAATGGGGCTCTACACGCTATTATGAAGAGTCAGAATGTGTCAAAAAAGGCACGTTTGGCATTTCATAATGCTGTGTTAGTCCCTACTTTAATGTATGGTAGTGAAAGTTGGGTCTGGCAGAAGAAGCATGAGAGTAGAATAAATGCTGTAGAAATACGGTCATTAAGGAGTATGCTAGGGCTGAATCTGAATGACAGGGTGAGAAATAGTGTGATAAGAGAAAAGTGTGGTTTTCAAGATGACGTTTTGACCAGGATTAAAAAGGAATGCTTCGGTGGTTTGGTCATGTAGAGAGAATGAACGAGGAAAGAGTGACAAAGCAAATTTACGTTGCAAAAGTGAACGGAAGAGTCGGGAAGGGACGCCCTAGACGAAGGTTTATCGACCAAATTGGCGATATATTAAAAATGGACCAGATTAGGAGTACCCTTAACCGACGAGCGTGTATGCGTAGATATATGGATGTAAAGGAGGCGAGAGAAGTGTGTCAGGATCGTGCCAAATGGAAGTCCGTAGTATCTGCCTACCCCTCTGGGTGACAGGCGTGAGTGTTTATGTATGTATGAAATGTGCGATATTGGAAAATAATTTATAGAAACAGGCGTTACTTTACGGAATTTCCTTAAATTAAAGATGTTAACATTTAATTAGCTAAGATCCGCGTGAAAAAATAAAATAATATTTATTTGTCTTACCTAGTTTGAAGAGCACCTCCAACCCTCCTTCAATTATTGCGTGCACTATCCCCGTCACCACTAATCCCAACCATGACCCTAACACTTATTCACTTAGCGTGTCAGCCATCTCAGATTGTATTTCACCTGATAATGCCTCGTTAGGGGCGAAACATGTGTCTTATTATCGACGGTGGTGTAGGTGGTAGGAAAGGCCCTTGAGGGGTTCGTATTTCAAACATTTATGTTAAAATTAAATAAAATTCTCAATTCATAATTTCTCAATTCTAACAGGTTATTGAGAACAGTTCTAAAGGATTTTGGACAACTTTTATTACGAAGAGTTTTTGATAAAACTACTTAAACTGAACTAATGGACTTATCATCAGAAAGTGTCGGTCTTTAAAGCAAAATGTTCATTTACAGTCGTGTGGCTCATAGACACCAACACCTATCCTTTTTTTATAAAATGAGGACGAATGAACACGAAACGAAACGAGCACTCTACTGATGATAAGTGGATGCTGTGGCCCATAGATATCTACATCTATCCTCGTCTAAAAATCAAAATGCAGATGCGTTTTCCCCTATGGGACTAAGATGGAATGCCTCATTTCCGTTAAAAAGGTCTCTGGTTCTCTACACTCACCATACGAAACACAGCAGCATTAAATTGCTATTTAACGCTGGTATTCTGTGCGAGCAGTGGTTCTTCCCCGGTCGAGCCGATCTATTTGTGTTACAACCATAATATAACTGCATCATTATATATACCACACAATAGAGTCTCGTTTAACAATGCACATAATGTCACCCCGAAGGACTGCCTTGACTGAATGTCAAGTTGCTAGTAAAAGGCTCTTCTCTCTCTAACTTTGACTGCTCGGTAGCGTAGTGACTGTGTGTCGTCGTGTCGTGTGTCCTTGTAAGGACTACAAATAATTGTTTCGGGTCATGTAACATAAAACTTCTCCACGATACGGAAGAAAATCCTAGTTCAATCTTTATCAATATTGAAACGCTTTTTAAACAAAATAAAACTTTTATTAAGTAATACCTTTTTATTACAATCTTCATTAAAAAAGTAATTTGTAAGATACTTCTGTACAAGAGCGCTCCGAGCATACTACTCGCAGATGTTACGAACGCTTTGACTTTATTTTTTAAATTTAATAAAGGAACCAGAAACAGTTACATAAATAACAAATTAAAACATGTGAATGGATGCACAATAAATAAAGTGTTAAGTTTAATATAATTTTAACCAATCGCAAAAATTAATATATTTTAATTATTATTTCGAACCAGTATTAAACTTGGAACATACTCTTACAATTAACATTGAGAATATAAACATTTCTACTTTTTTTTACTTAACCTTTAATTATTTATCATACGTCCTTAATATTTATAATATCAAATTAAGTTTTGGATTTTTAAGACATAAAATACCAATATGAAGGCACAGCACAGGGATCTGTGCTTGGCCCCCTCCATTTTCTGTCATATGTAAACGACATGCGCTTTTACAGAATTCACTGTTCATGCTACCAGTTTGCAGATGACACATGTTTGCTAGTCGCCGATAAAGACCCTGATATAGCATGTGACCTGTTACAGTCTGACTTTAATATGCTTGCAAAATGGTGTCATGATGCCGGATTGGTTCTGAACTCCACTAAAACCAAGCTGTTACACATAAAGTCTCCTTATATCAAGTGTACTTTATCCAAGCACATTGTTGCTCACAATCATAGTTGCCTTCACTCGTCTTGCTAAAACACTTGTAGTTGCCCCTCTATAGATCTCGTCAATACCCAGACATATCTCGGAATGCAGATCGATAGTAAGTTTACTTGGCATAACCACATTGAGTATGTTTGTAATAAGTTAAGACAATTCTTAGCTAATATTATAATACTGAAGAACAGAATTCCGTTCCCAGTTAAGATGATATTATAACTCTCTGGCAGAATCTTATATACAGTATGGTTTAGCTAGCTATGGTCGTATATTTAATACATATTTAAACAAAATATATAACCTCCAGATAAGAATCCTTAAAAACATTGTAACAGACAAAATTTGACGTCAATTTCATGATGACGATAGTATGCTCTTTAAGCACTGCAATATAGTACCAGTTCATACGCAAGTCAAATATTTACTTTTAAAAAAACACTTTTTTAATGAAGACTTAAAATTAGAAATCAAGCACCCCGTGTGTACGCGCGCCGTAAGCAGCCGCAAGCTGCAGACGAGCCGTGCAAACAATATGTACGGGGAACGAACGGCAAGTTACATTGTTCCACGACTTATAAACAACCTACCCCCAGAATTCCGCGATAACTTAAATATAAAAAACATTTTAAAAAACTTAAAATGTACTTTTTGGGTAATTCATAAAAAAAATGTTACTACTTAAAACAGCGTATATGCGTTTGCTCAGGACCTAATTAGGCTGTAATGTTTTCTTTTTACAAACTAAATTAATTATACTTTAATACAACGTCGACTCAGGTCGCGTCATCACAAACCTTAGTGGTTTTCTGTATGCGACTTTTTAGGATAGCTTTTTTGTAATGCTTTGTAATATGGTAAATAAATTTAAAAAAAAAATTGACATTGAGGGCCCGAGTGTATGGGAAGTTAATGAAAAAACTTTATAAGTTCATATTTATACCTTAACTATGAATATTACTAAGTTAAATATTTTTTACCAAAACGTTCGTGGCCTCCGTACGAAATGCTTAGATTTGTATATTAGTAATATTTTATCGTGTGATTATAATTTAGTATTGTTGTCTGAAACTTGGCTGCAAAGTGATATTTTTGATAGCGAAGTTTGTGATGGTAGGTTCGATATTTTTCGCTGTGACCGTGACTTAGCAACAACGGAAAAAAGGACGAGTGGCGGGGTAATGATCTGTACTCGGAGAGAACTATGCGCTACGCGTCGTAATGATTGGGATTGTAAAGGATTTGAATCATTGTGTGAGTCTATCGGCACGTTTTCTCAATTCGAATTATAACTTGAATATTATTTTAGTTTATATACCACCAAATGATAACATATTACCTGATTGTATTTATGAATTCCGAAACAACTTTGAACGCTTTTTATACGTGGTAGAGCCATGCTGCAGCTATATTAGTAGTATAGTTATAGCACGAATGGGTCGGCTCGACCGGGTAAGGACCACGCTCTCACAGAATACCAGCGTAAAATAGCAGCTTAAAGCTGCTGTGTTTCGTATGGTGAGTGTAGAGAACCGGAGACCCTTTTTACTGGAAAAGAGGCATTCCATCTTAGTCCTCACGGGTGATAACGCATCTGCATTTTGATTCTTTATTGAGGATAGATGTAGATGTCTATGGGTCACAGCAACCACTTACCATCAGGTGGACTGTGTGCTCGTTTGTCATCCTATCCTATAAAAAAAAAACCTACTGGCACCCTCTGACCATTATCTTATAGTTGGCGATTTTAACCTACCTTGTTTAAAATGGAGCTCCTCAGGATGGTCGACAATACAGAATACCAGCGTAAAATAGCAGCTTAATGCTGCTGTGTTTCGATTGGTGAGTGTAGAGAACCGGAGACCTTTTTTACTGGAAAAGAGGCATTCCAACTTAGTCCACACGGCTGACAACACATCTGCATTTTATTCGCAAAGGAATATAGATGTAGATGTCTATGGTTCACAGCAACCACTTACCATCAGGTGGACTGTGTGCTCGCTTATCGCCCTTATCCTATTAAAAAAAAACATTCTGGCCGAGCTGATATTCAAAAAGCTGCTAGTGTTTTGGCCGAGGATTTATGTTTTGTTGCCATGAATCAATATAATTTGCTTCCCAACCGTTGTAACAATATACTGGATCTATGTTTCTCAAACTGCCAGCTCATGAGGTACCTTGAGGATCACCAGCTGATTAGTGACCGCCAATACGGTTTTCGTCGTGGTCGATCAGCTGGTGATCTTCTGGTCTATCTGACTAGATGGGCGGAGGCAGTAGAGTCCAAGGGGGAGGCATTGGTCGTTAGTTTGGACATAGCGAAGGCCTTCGATCGGGTCTGGCACAAAGCGCTTCTTTCGAAGCTCCCTTCCTATGGGCTTCCCGAGAAATTGTGCTATTGGATCACCAGTTTCCTTGCTGATCGGAGCATCAAGGTCGTAGTAGACAAGGTGTTCCACAAGGCTGCGTGCATCACCAACGCTGTTTCTCCTGCATATCAATGATATGTTGCAAACTGGTAACATTCATTGCTATGCAGACGACAGAACTGGTGATGCCTTATATACCGGCCGTGCAAATATTTCTCGGGAAAACGTCGCCGAGTACCAGGACAAACTTGTGTCTGAAGTCGAGTCTTTGCTGAACAAAGTCTCGGATTGGGGGCGACTAAATCTAGTCCAGTTCAATCCCCAGAAGACACAAGTTTGCGCGTTTACCGCTAATTGACCAAATAATTCTGTTAATTATACTTCTAATAATAAATTATGAACGCTACGAATTTATATACGTACCTATATTATCTCCTCAGTTTCAAGGCACTCGCCTTGTTGCCTCAGCCAGTATCGGAATCCTCGGTGTCGACATATCGAGTGATGTGCAGTTTCTTGGTCATTTGGAAGAGAAGGTCAAATTGGCCTCTAAGAAGCTTGGCGTGCTCAGCAGAGCGGGACAGTATTTCATGCCAGTACACCGCTTGCAACTTTAAAAGGCGCAGGTTCGGCCGCACATGGAATACTGTTCCCATCTCTGGGCAGGGGCTCCCCAGTGCCAGCTCTTTCCACTTGACCGTATCCAGCGCAGAGCGGTTCGAATCGTCGACGACCGAGTTCTTTCCGATCGGCTTGACTCACTGCCACTGCGTAGAGATGTTGCATCTCTTTGCGTATTTTATCGCATCTACTACGGGGAGTGCTCTGAGGAATTGTTCGGACTAATTCCAGTCACTCAATTTCACCATCGCACATTGCGACAAAACTCACGATACCATCCATACCACCTGGATGATTGGCGGTCCACCACCGTGCGATTTAGAAAAAGTTTTCTTCCTCGCACAACTTCCTTGTGGAATCGATTACCACCAGCGATTTTTCCGGACCGATACGACTTAGGGACCTTCAAGAAAAGAGCCTACTCCTTTCTAAAAGGCCAGCAACGCATCTGCAATTCCCCTGGTGTTGCGGTTGTTCATGGGCGGCGGTAGTCACTTACCATCAGGTGAGCCGCATGCTCGTTTGCCCCCTCTCCTATAAAAAAAAACTTACACTTGGAAATCAACCATTCTGACCCTTTGTCTAAAGTCGACACCTTACACCCACCTTTTACCATTGATATACAAGACATTTTTGTAAAACCATTTAAAGAATATTTTCACTCAAAATACAATTTCCGAAAATGTAATTATGTTAACATAAATACCTTTTTAAAAAGAGTAGACTGGGATCAATTATTATTAAACACAGATACAGTCGACCAAGCCGTCGAGATTTTTTATGAAAAACTCCACGAATGTTTTGCTTTATTTGTACCACTATCTTCCCAAATTAGTAATCGTTACCCATGTTGGTACAGCCGCGCACTTATTAAAATATCCCATGTTGGTACAGCCGCGCACTTATTAAAATAACTCGTGAAAAATTTAAGGCACACAAAAAATGGAAAAAATTTAACAACCCTCGTGATTATGATGAGTTTAAGCTTCTTAGGGATAAACTACATAGAACACAAAAAAAATGTTTTGATGATTTTATTCGTAATACTGAGAAAAATTTAAAGAATTCGCCAAAGATCTAATTATCCCCGTAATTTTAACCTAAACGGAGGGACAGGATATTTGCTCTGCCTTTAATGCCTTTTTTCAAAGTGTTTATACTGTTTCTCCTTTGACTGATTCTAGTTCACACTGTTGTAATACTGTCTTTTCGTCATGGAGTGATGATATCTCTCGAATTGACGTTTCTCAGGATTTTATACTTACATGTCTGAAAAGCTTGGACACCTATAAGGGAGCGGGTTACGATGGAGTACCTCCAGTTTTTCTGTCATCCTGCGCCGAGAGCCTTAGTTACCCAATTACGTTGCTCTTTAAGCTTTCCCTCAGAGAATGTGTGTTTCCCACACTTTGGAAAAAGGCATATATAACACCGGTTCATAAAAAAGGTTCTAAAACAAAAATTGATAATTACCGTCCAATTTCTATTCTCAGTACAATTGCTAAAATATTTGAGAGAATTATTTTTAATAAAATTTATGCTACAATAATTAGACGCATTCCAAGTACGCAACATGGTTTTCTGAAAAAGCGTTCTACTATTTCCAATCTCGAAAATTTCACTAATTACGTTCTTAATGAAATGGAAGGTGGAGGTCAAGTTGACGTGAGTTACACCGACTTAGAAAAAGCCTTCGACCGTGTGGATCACGTCTAGTTCTTCTGAAGCTGCAGTCTCTCGGCATTCATGGGGACTTACTGAGATGGATTAGATCTTATTTGACTAACTGCTCTCAGGCTGTAGTTCTAGGCGGTTATAGGTCAGATTTCGTAACGGTTCCCTCTGGCGTTCCTCAAGGCTCCCACCTTGGTCCTCTCTTTTACAACGCCTATATTTACGATATTAGTCAATATATAAAAAATTCTCAACATTAACTTTATGCTGATGATAAAAAATATATCTGCGTGTACGCAGTATCAAGGACTGTGAACTAATTTAAAATGACTTAAATATATAATATTATACCATTACTATGCCGCTAATAAAATCACGGTAAATGTTGGTAAGTGTCAGAGTATTTCATTTACGCGGAAAACTAATCCCATAGTTTTTCCATACAATTTCAATGGTGTTGTAATCGAGAGGACTACGGTGGTGCGCGATCTAGGCGTATATTTTGACTCCTGTGTGTCAATGAATGAGCATATTGATGCTATTTGCAGTAAAGCTTTTCGTAATTTGGGATTTGTAGCTAGAACTTGTTTTCCTTTCTCTAATTTGCAGAGCCTAAAAGTAGTATATTTCGCATATGTAAGGTCTATATTAAAGTATGCCTCTCAGATATGGTATCCATTTTATGCTGAACATGTTCATAATATCGAAAGAATACAAAATAAGTTCGTTTCCCATTTAAATTTTAAATTTAGACGTTCTGGCTCCTCATATCGAGACGATTGCAGATTTTACGGTCTGTTAATGCTTGAAGAAAGACGTATTCTGCTGGATATAGGACTTTTATTCGATATATTACACGGAGGAATTGACTGCCCTGACTTATTGGCTTACATTAAATTTAACGTCCAAATGAAACGTACCAGACATACCAGAAACTCTTTGTTTTACATCCCCCTTTCACCCGACCAATTATGGGAAAAACAGTGTTCTAACGCGTTTGGTAGCAAACTTAAGACAAAAAATGTGGATTCAAAAATAAAATTAACAAGTTTTTATTCACTCCAGCTGAAAGTAATCAGTAAATTGTAATTAAAATAGTACCCAAATTATTATTTGTATTTATATATATATATTAGTGTCTCTTATTAATTTTTATCTATTTTCTATAGTAACAATATCACCAAAATATATTTGCATTTATGTATTCATATTTGTGTGTTTGTAAGTGTAATTATGTATGTCTTTTGTACGTGTATATACGTGTGTATATATGTGTATGTGTATATGTATGTGCGTCATGAAAGTAATATTAATATTTCAATTAATTTGTTAATGCTTAGTATTAGTTCTTACCGATTTTATTTTGTATTGTATTAGATTTACAGTGTTATGTTTGGTTATTTACTTTGTGGATAACTATTATTGGCTTTTTCGTGTTTAATAATTTAAGTAATTTTTTTTAAGTATTAATAACCTGTTGTTATCCTAAATAAATAATAATAATAATAATAATTTACTAAAATACAAGTATAACAGTTTATTTTAGAAATTGGCAAAAGCTGGCCGGGGTAGCTAAGCTCTCGATGAAAATTACTTACTTAGTACGAGAGCAACTAGAAATAAAAATAAAAATTTCGAAAACGTGAAGTTCGCCAACACGCATTGGGGCAGCGCGGCGGACATTTCCTTTCCCTAAAACCCCCTCAGAAATGGGGGGAGGCCTGTGCCTATCACTGGAACGCATATAGGCTGTAACTTTAACTTTTTTAACTTTAAGCTCGTAAATACTGGATATGATATTTTTTTAGGAAATTAATAACTAATAATTTAGACTAAATATCGCACTAACCAGAAAAGGCTCGTAAACGGGCTATAAATATTGCATCTTGCTGGAAATCTTGCTGAAAACTATAAGGTCAGCAATATTGCCAATGATAGTTTTACTGCAATATTATTGTGCAACACCTCGTAGAGTATTTTCCCGTAATGTTTATTCAACTGTGAATTTAACAATTGAGTTTATAAACGTGAAGCGACATTGAGGATGTAGGTTGCTTAACATTGCACTGTGTAGCGCGATACAAAAGACTATATAATTGCAGGTAAAAATTACCATAAAATTTAATAGCGCAAGAGTGAATAGATGCGTTATCGCGGGTCTATTCTATGTATCACAATTGCAGCAAAACGAGTGATTTAGCAGTAACATCTGATAATACAATAATTTTATTTTTTTATACAGCATAAACAACTTTTTTTCAATTTACAAGTGTAATTTTTAGTTGTTACACATAGAATCAATGATATTAAAATAAAAAAGAGCCGTCCTATGTAATTAATTTATGACTTCGTTTATTACACATAAAATAAAACTAAAGTAAACAACTACTTAAATTCTAGTGAATTTAATAAGGAATAATAAAATAAATTAATAATTTACTGAGGAATCTAGTCACTGGTTACACGCCTTACCATCAAGTAATCTCAGCAAACTACTTGATGGGGAAAGCTTGCGCATCGCCGTAGGAATCCGACTAGGAGCGGCGATTTGTCAACCCCATCAGTGCCTCTGTGTTAGCAGCATCGACAATTTTCGGCTCCACGGACTATCATGTAAGAAAAATGCTGGTAGGTTTTCATCCGAAGGGCTGTTGTCTCTATAAATGTTCCCTCGGTTTTAGAGCCTTGTAGAATATTTAGAGACGATGGCAAGAGAGCCGACGGTATGATATTGATCCCGTCAGCGGATTGGCGGCCTCTAATCTCAGGGATACCTCGTTTAGAGCCGGGGCGGCACCAGAGGCAGCTGAACTGAGTAAGTGGCGCAAATATGAGTCTTGAGAGATGATTACATATTTGTGCCATTTGCTGTAGAGACTATCGGTCCGTGGGGTCCACGTGCGGTTAAGTTCCTAAAAGAACTCTATCCGCGACTGGTCGTTGCTGCTGGTGATAAGAGGGCTGGTTCTTTTCTCGCTCAAAGGCTAAGTAAAGCCATTCAGCGGGGAAATGCAGCCAGCGTTCTTGGCACGACCCCGCGGGGAGTAGGACTGTATGATAATTAAGTTACTAGATTTAGTTTTTTTTTTATTATAGTTTTAATATTGTAATTTAATTTGTGTAAATTATACAATTTCTTAAATATTTCAATTATTTAAATATTTCAATTATACAAACCCATTTACATATATTTATCAAATTCAGCCGTGTTAGCGCTCACCATAAATTTCGAAGTACCTACGATGCAACCATGATGCGACCCCCGCCGGCATCATTTAAATTGTCAATTGCAATTTTAATGCTAATTTACGTGGCAAGGAAAATCTCAACGATAAAGAAAAACATTCAACACTTCTGGGAACTAAAGTATTTCCAGGACATGATGTAAAATTTGCGAACTGGGTTGGCCCAGTTCGCAAATTTTACATCATGTCCATGGTGGGCAAATTGCTCACTGAAAGTAGGCATGTACCCAGCAGTGAGAAGCTATTCTTTGTACTTTAAGGCCATAACTTTACTTATATAGTATTTATATATAACTATTATAATAAAAATATTCTTGACTGGAATGTAAGAGCTATTTAAGAATATTTACTCAGGGCGTGGTGTGTGCTGTGTGCTGCACACTGTCTAGAAGTGATGGCAATCATTGCAATATGGTTTTGTTTTTCAAGAATATTGTACTTATTGTTGGTAAACAAAAAGAAACAATAAAAACATGTGTGAGTGTCGTGAAACACTCGGTTGGAACGAAGTTCTTGAGGCATAATATTATGTCCGGAACTAGTTTAGGTTAAGAATCTACGGGCAAACATAGTATTTAATACGTCCCAAAAATATTATCCTACCTTTTGGCTCCCCGCTGTCAGACAAAAAGTAAGGAACAAAGAGAATATAATCACTACGTTTAGTAAGGAAATATTGATATGACAACAAACTAGAAATAAACATAACGTAACCAATGAATAATGTTTCGACGTCGGATATTTTAAAGGATGTCTATTAATTTTTTTTTCACTCCGCTAGTTGCAGAAATTGCTACAACAAATATGGTAGATACAACAATGTTCGGTATCAATTATAATTTTTTAGAAAATAACCATTTTGATTTATATTATTTAATGCGAATCATTTACAATCCGATTATTTTGTCACTTATGATTTATGATTGACAGGTAGTTCGCATTCGTGAAACTATTTGCACTTTACATTGCACAGTCGGATGCAGACATCAATTTATGAAAGGGTAAGGCATTTCTTCTTACTCGTATATCCCATAAATTATAGAATTCGATTCCTTTTTCTTTGTATGTTATTAAATTCTAACATTTAGACCATAAAAGATAACGATAATATTTTTCTTGGAATCAGCTTATTTCCCCGAGTTTCAATCTGCAATAACTTCCCATCGTAACAGATTTCACGGAATAACTACATACATTATTGAAAAAGCTGATAATGCTCACTGCTAGCTCGTACATTTGAATATCTTTAAAGACGCTTGCAAAGCGGCTCTCAGTTTTTTTGATATTATTGTGGGAGAGTGTTAAACAACTTTGTATGTGTTATTTTTATTATTTTTATAATATTTTTTATTTGGTTTCTTCAACCTTTTATTGAAAGTCCATTGCTACTTATAAACCTCTTCCATAAATTACCAAAGAAACGCGGTCATGAGAACCTGCACCAAACCAATCCCTGCTTGATTCATCAGGTCGTCACTTCATCTCGTAGAGGTTCGTCACTGCGTTGCCACTCGAAAACCTTTCTTCCCCATCAACTGTATCTTTCTTTCTGAGCTATATGGCTGCCACATTGTCACTCAAGGCTACAGATTTGCTGGGTTTTGTAAATTGCCCTTGTCCTTCTGTCAATATCCTCACTTCAGATATTATAACACAGGAAACTCCGAGCATAGCTCTCTCCATAACTCACTAAGTTACTTTTAGCTTCCTGATACGGCCAGTGAATAACCACGTTTCGGTTCCGTAAGTCATCACTGGCAACACCCACCGGTTGTACACTTTCATTTTAAGGTTTTGTTGTTTTAAGTACATCGTACAAAAATATTTTACGCAATTTCTCGAACGCGGCTCTTTTCTTTTCGTTACTTCCGTCAGTTGACCTCTTGGTCGAAGTTGGAAACTCATCGGACATTTACAGATACCGGTATAGGTGTAAAATGGACGTTAGTCATCACAATTCCTGTCTTGTCCTTATTCATCTTAAGACTCGTTGGGAAACACTTTTGAGGATAACATTCTTATTAATGGTTGGTATTTAAAATGTGTTAATTTATATTTGTAACTATTTCTCATATTTTACAATTAACGATAGCTTGGCCTTTCTTCTAGATGCCTCGTAACACTGACACTGACCTTGCTATTTAAGTTTTGGCTATTGTGTATACATAATGTATCTACTCCATATATAAAAGACAAAAACACAAAAAGTTTTTTTAATCTTTTTCGTCTTTTGATATTTGAGTCCATTTTCTAGTAACATATTTGTAATCCATTAGGAAATAGAGATTACAAGCTTTCGCCTTTGTGCTGATACCACATAGCAGATATCATATTCAACCCAATAAAGCGAAGTTTATGAAAAACGTTATTACAATCATACGAAAAACGTTCGAATATCTTTACAATTGCTTCAGTGTTTGGTGTTTGCACTATATAAATAAATCATCCATCCATTGCAGCCTCTGAAATTATGAATATAGGTCTCCCCCATAGATTGCTTCATAGGGAGAATATTTGCCATAGTAGCCACGCTAGGCAGGTGGGTTGGCACCCGCAGTTTTTGTTATTTTTTGTTATTATCAAAAAGATACCGCTGCTCATCTCCTGTTTCATTTTTCCGTTGCTGCCCATGCCCTGGTTTGTTTTACTCTGTCGCCTCTTACGACACCCGCGGGATGACAAGCGTAATGAGTTCTCTTACGCTGCCGCTACACGCTGATTCAAAATGAATATACAAACATAAAATTATAGATAAATTATTTTTAATATTGGTTAAATAAAACTATTGTCATAACTAAATTAATGTGCTACCGAAGATATATTATATAGGTGCGCGGTGACTGCCACACAACAGGATAATTCCTGCTTTCTCTTCTCTGATTCTTGCTTTTAAAGTGTATGTGTGTATGTATGAATGATGTATGTATGTAAATATGTTTGAATGTCTGTATGAATTTATTATGTATGTTTGTACATTTGTCGGTTCTTTTAAGAGCTCATGTAGGTTATACGGCTTGATGTAGTCGAACCTCCGACATAGAGGTCTCGCAGTGAGGTAATTTAGGTGGAACCTTGTTGTATTGTAGGCAAAGAGAGACGCGAACAGGTCCGCTTTCAAAACAACGGAACCAAACGTCAAATGTCAAAACGAAGGCTAAGACGATTCTCACCAGAGTTACACAATCGTACTGCAGCAGTGTTTCCATAGTCGGATATTCAGTTGTGTTAATTAAGTCAATAATTATGACAACACTTTGTACTCACTACCATTTGTTCACACAGTCGCAGAGTAAATTTTTTTCCGTGTACGTATTGATATCTGAAACAGTAACTCAGCGGTCGAGCTCAGATGCGCGTCTCGACTTGTGCGGGTCACACGACAAAGAGTGTTTTGGCGCCAACTGTAGCCTACCTTAATCACCCAGAAATCGTGTTTGGCAAACAAAAATCTCCTTAACATTCGAGTTTTCCGTGGTAAGTCTATTATTCTTATTTATCACTTTTATGCACTGTAATAGTTGCCATAGGATACTCTTTGCTTTGATTTAGTTCACGAGTTATTAAGTTCTATAAAGAACGTATAATGTGAGAAAGTGTACAAATACCTAATTTCCGTTTGTATGATTACCATTTTTCCCGTTCGTATTTTGGCGAACGGTAATGAGAAATTGAAAATGGTATATAGTACCAGTATAATCTGGCCTCTTATTATATTGAAACTCCTTACTCCGCTAGGCCAGCCCAAGATCGAAGTGTTACAACCAACGCGTGATCAATTGTTGCTCGTTCGGTGTAATTTGACACTTCCGCAACAAAATAAACATACATACTGACTACCCACCTATTACTAACTTTTTTTTTCAGAGTACACATGCCTCCAAAAAAACAGCAATCGAAGGAGGATTTTGGACGGAATCGATATTCGATACGCTAAAATCAATTTTTTTCTAATCATTTTGACTATATTTTATACGCCCTTGAAAAAGAAAAAGAACGGCAACGATACAAAAAACGAAGAGAACAGAAAAAACTTTTGTCAGTTGAAGAAATGACGCAGATGGAGTAGGAGCAGTTCTTGAACGCACTGCTGACGCCGCTGTAGCCTAAAGTAGAGATGTTGTAACATTAGATGGATTTTTGAACATTGTAAGACAAAACACACAAAAACTTAACCTGGCAACTGTTGAAGAATACCAAATAATAGAAAAAGATATATTGATACCTTCAGAACAGCTGAAACCATTAAAAGGTACAATGAAAGTACATGAAATACTGTGGCAGAAAGAAAAGGACCACCTGATATTCAGAGACACTAGTTGCTTTGTATGCTTGGACATGGACTGTAAACATACAAAATTTGTCGGAAAATGATGCTATGAAGACAAAAATGAATCCACATATATCACAAATAAAGAGAATGAAAATAATAATATGATTGATACGACCACAAACATAAAACCTAAAACTACACCGAATAAGGGACTAACCACACTTATTCAGCTTTTGTCCATGGAAAATACCAGTTTTGTATAGAGATGCGTATGCATCCGTTCAGCTTTCCGCGTCTATTCAGCTTTTGAGGCAAACAGGCATAAAATGACACAGGACAAAAATCGGACAAGTTTGTTTCATTTATACGTACGCTAACGCTAGATTTCAACGCTGTTCCACCGCATTCAGCGCTATTCCGCCGCGTTCATCGCTGTACGCAGGCTATCCTCGATGATAAGTTGCGACTTCCATTGGTTGATACATTTGATTCGCAATAATTTCGCATACAATCACTGAAAGAATGTGTAAACAGAAATTATTTTGTATTTTGCTTTGTAGCCCTGATCGCCATAGCTCTGTAATTTCGTAAAATTTTTGAATATTCATCCGAAAATGCTCTTTAAATTTAATATAGTTTTCCTTTTGTTCGGTTATCAATCTCTAATCGAATTTTTGTTTCTCCAAAGAGGGTCGGTCGACCCACTGTCCTTTGCGTATGCGTTTATTACGTTCTAGTTTTTCTATTTCTTCTGAAAGAAGCGTAACGATAATAATATCGCACATGGATCTGTCCATGTTGAGTGCAAAATATTAAATTAAAGTAGTTTACCGTGAGCATGTAATCGCTTCTCAGTCATCGAGCGCTGTACGCGGCAGATAGAAGCGTTTCAGCGGAGAAAAGGCCGTCATAGCGTGTGTGGCGGCCTTTTAAAATCTTACAATACCCTCCCTACGCGGCTGATAGAAGCGGAACTGTATAAGTATAACCGAAATCATCCAGCGAAACGCGAATGGAGTTGAATAAATGTACTATTAAAACAACCCAAAAAGTACTATTAAATCTTAAGTAATGTTTTACTAAAGCCAAAACGCAAAACAGACGAAACCACCGTTAAAATGCTGTCTGATTTAAAACCTGATGAAAACTTGGACCCTAATAAACAAATTGAGAATATGGTAAATCAGTATAATATTTCTGGCAGTGGCAGTGGCAATTAATTAATTATCCAATATATACAGGGTTATTTTCAAAGAGTAGCCAAATGAAATTATTTTATACCTATATTACATTTTTTGAAAATGAGAGTTAATAAAGCTTCTACTTTTATTTGAAATTATCCCAAATTGAATGTGATTTATGGGCAACAACTACGCTTATGCGTGCTCCTGTGTGCGTAATTCAATTCACGTTTATATTTCTCAAGTTTTTGCCTACTGTTTACTTTCTTAGTAACACGTTTACTACTAATGCTTAAGTTGATAATTCATGATCATCATCATTACAGCCCTTCACAAGTCCACTGCTGAACATAGGCCTCCCCCAAGGAATGCCACAAAGCACGGTCCTGAGCCACCTGCATCCATCGACTTCCTGCATGTCTTACCAGGTCGTCACTCCATCTAGTAGGGGGACGCCCTACACTTCGTCCGCCGGTGCGAGGCCGCCACTCGAGAACCTTTTTTCCCCATCGGTTGTCGGTTCCTCAAGCTATATGGCCGGCCCATTGCCACTTCAGCTTACTAATCCGTTGGGCTATGTCGATCACCTGGTTCTACTGCGGATATCCTAATTTATAAGTTTATCACGCAGAGAAACCCGAGCATAGCTCTCCATAGCTCGCTGAGCGACCTTGAGCTTCCTCATCCGGCCAGCAGTGAAGGACCACGTCTCAGTTCCATAGGCCATCACTGGCAACACGCACTGATTGTGCAGTCTCGTTTTCAAGTTTTGAGGTATACCTGACGAGAAGATGTGCCGTAATTTCCCGTACGCTGCCCAGCCGAGTTGAATCCGTCGATTGACCTCTCGGTCGAAGTTGGACTTACCTAGTTGGACTATTTGTCCCAGGTAAACATACTCGTCAACAACTTCGAGCTTAGTTTGAATTTTTTTAGTTTTAGTGCAAAAGTTGATAATTACGAGTACATGACGCAAATTATGATTCCAATTTTCCCTTCACACTTTTAACGGGCTTAGGATCATCATAATAAATAAAATTAAAAAAATATATTTTTGCTTATCAACGACGTAACCGTCGACTTTCATTATTATGGTGTATTAAAAAAATTGGACTAAACTATTTTCAACTAAATTAGGCAAGTGGTCCTAATATAGGGATGTGAATAACGAACACACCACATATTAAATAACCGTTTATTAACGACGTAAATTCAAAATAGCGGATTGGAGCACGAACGAGCGGCCTCACGGCGTCGGACGGTCGGATCGACTGGCGAGGCGAGGAAAGCCGAGCCGGTCGCTCCCGCGCAGCCGAAGGCTTTCAAATATTTCCGAACGGTCAAACAGCTAGGGCCTCTGTATGCATAGACGAGCACGTTTTCTCAAATTATTTTTACACTTATTACATGTGCTTAAGCACTTTTAACTTCTGTGAACGCAGCAATAATTTTACTGTGGTGGCTTTTATAATTTTGAGTCTCTTTGACGTAAATGACTATTTATTTTACCCCACAGATAAAAGACGTTAAAAGGCAAGTTTGTAGATCATAGTATAAGGCCTCCGTGCGCAATCCACCTATCTTTATTTTCATTATTTAAGTTATCGCTCACTGCACTTGAATAGTTTGATTAACTGTCAATTGCTCGATTGGTAGGTTACACGTACGTTAATTTCTCGCCGCGGTGAAGACTCACTTTCGCATAATCTTTGCGCACCACGTAAACTTTAATTGATTGAAATATAATATTGCACCATTGCATAGTTTCATTGTATCCGCCGTTCGAATATTTTCCTTCCGTCATTGTAAACCAATCGTACGTAATGAGGTCATGGCCAACACTGTCAGTCAGCTGTCGGCCGAGCGAGCGGACGTAGGTACTTAGCGGTATAACGGTAAACGGAAGGAAAGGGCGCGGGAAGACGCGCGACAAGGTACCTTACCAAGCGACCCTTACAAATGTGTGCGTGCCTAAAATATAGTAGGCGTTAGATATTTATGAATGACAATCAGTTAAAATAATGCATTACCACGCATTCTGAATTTAAAAGACAAAAAGGACAGAATGTTTGAGATTTTTATTAATTAATTTTTCTTCACCATTCGCTATTACTCATTCTGAACCTTCTCTGCAAATTTGACCTTATAATGCAAAATAACCCTGTATGTATAATATATCTTGGGAGAGTAAACAGGATGCTATAGGTGTTTTTATAACCTGTCCAAATCGTTCAATTGATCATAATATGTTAAGTTAACGGTTTAAAAACATTTTAATAATTAAAAGTGGTTTTATGTATGAAATGTCTGCGAATTTAAGCAAATGCTTGTCTATTGTAAATTATTTATAGAAATGATGTGTGCTCCAATGGTGCAATACATCAAAATATTTGTCCGTTTTAGTACCTTAGAAAACTATCGTCATTGACTCCGACATAAAAATGTCCGAGACACTATGTAATATACCGCATTAAAATTGTATTAATAATTTTGAGAACATAATAATTTACTCTTATATAACGGATAATCGTTCGAAATTATCTTTTTGACTAAAATTACATATTGACATAATTACAGCCAAACCCTTTAAAATGTTAGGTTTCTGGTTTCGACAAACAGTTGACTTTGAAAAAAATCTACTTTTGTAACTTTATATAATTCTCTGGTCAGGTCGATCTTGAGTACGCTTTTACCGCGTGGCATCCACATTATTCGATTTACAAGGACGCCCTGCAACGTATCCAAAATAAGTTCCTTAAACGCTTAAAATATAATTTCAAAACAATTCCATCAAATTTCGAAGCCGCAGATTCGACAGACCTCTGTTTGTAAGAGTAACTATGCAAGAAATCGATTTATTGTTAGAGCCTGTAATTTCTATAACCAACGTTATAACATTTGAGATATATTTAATTTAAATATTTTTAAATTTATATCTGCCATCAAGCATAGTCCCAGTCACTTAGTCCCTAGGTTTAACATTTTCTTTCTTTATCAGACTTTTCAGTATTTCTGCCCAATGATCAAGTATGTTTTTGTTAGTTAGTGAAAACTTAACTGGCTTTTGTAAGAACTCAATTTAAACATTAATTATGTATTATTATAGCTGTATATTTTCCTTAAATAAAGAAAAAAAAAGTCTTGTAGTCAATGTCACTGTAAATTAATAAAGCCCGTCGCCAATATTTGGTTTCTATAAGAAAACGTTTCATTATTCCTTTATACAGTACACGAAGTGCATTGAAAAATTATTTATAAGACTATTTTGTTTCAAATTACGCTTTTTGGATATAAAAACGACACCTTTTCAATTATTGCTAATAGTTTTCTGTGACTTCTGTGCTTACTTAATTTTAAAACTAACTTGTTTCGCAACTTAACGTACTAGGGAAACAGAAATGAGTAAAGAATTTGTTGTTGGCTTTCACATGTAAAACTAATCTCGCATGTAATAAAAAAAAGTTATAGTTTTTGTATAGGAGCAGCATTATCTAGCGTATAAGACCCATTTTAAAAAAATCTTGCCAGCTGTTTTATCTTCCCCATGCCTAAAAACAGGGCTTAAAAAGGTTGTTAATGTTGAAATATTATATGATGAAAAAATTTGAAGTGAAAATACATGAAATAATTAAAATGGAAGTTAACATAGTCAGTAATCAAATTGACCTTTTCATAGATAAGCGTCCAATATCTAGCACGTCAGTGCAGTGTAAGGGCAAATGTAATTTTCAAAGACAGTAATGTCGATTTTCATCTTGAGAATTGGATAGTAAATGACGAAAGGGCGTCACATGATACAACCCTCACTTGCCGATAACCGAATTAAGACGAGGCCTTCATCTATCACTGTCTATAACTTTAAGATAAAAGCGCTTATTACCACGCGTATAACGTAACACTTCAAGTTCATAATAACTTAATAAACTACGGACGCTTTAACTTAACTGCAGACGTTAGGTAAGTAGTTAAGACAACACACACCCCAAGTTCAAAATAAATTAACACTACCTAGATAAGTAAAGTTTAAGAGTATAGTTCATCACTTTTGTTAAACCCAAACTAAGCGGTAAAAGTAGATATAAAAACTTTTTACCTTTTTTGCCTTGGTAGCCAACTATTACGAGGGTGATCCAAAAGTAATCATAATCGGTTACTTCAGGTCCGCATAAAATCCAAAAAATATTTTTGCTTGCTTATATACTCACTACGTCAGCCTAAAAATCATATAAATAGATCACGATTTCCGGAGATACATTCATTTGAATACGAACTGTCAAAGAGATAACATCAACATGGAGAAAAACGAAATTAGAGCTGTCATCAAGTACCTCTGTTTGAAAAAAATTTCTTCAAAAGACATACACAGTGACTTAGTGGAAACATTGGGGGACTCTGCTCCTCCATATTCTACAGTTGCACGCTGGGCCAAGGAGTTTAAACTGGGCAGAACATCCACTGAAGATGAACATCGCGAAGGACGCCCATCCACGTCCCTCACTGAAGACAACGTGAAAAAAGTCGAAGATGTTGTATTGGCAGATCGAAGAGTGACCATCAGGCATGTAGCTGAGGTCACAGGGATCTCATATGGCAGCGTTTAAAGAATCCTTGCGAACGAGTTGCATATGAAAAAGGTCTCTGCGCGTTGGGTACCCAGAATGTTAACCGACGAGCAAAGAAAAATCGAGTTGACATTTCGAGGGTCTCGAAAGTTCCAAGCAGATCAAGAAAATTTTTGTTCCGTTTTGTAACTATGGACGAGACCTGGATCCACCATTTTGATCCTGAAACGAAACAACAATCGATGACTTGGAAGCGAGCCTCCTCACCGACGCCAAAAATTCAAAGTTTCAAGTTCGGCGGGAAAGTTATGGCATCTGTTTTTGGGACGCTCAAGGCATAATTATGGTGGAATATTTGGAAAGGGCCACTATTACGGGCTCTTACTAAGCAGACCAAATAAGAAGATTACGGGAGGCCATTAAGGAAAAAGACGCGGCAAACTGCGAGCTGGAGTGCTGTTTCACCAAGACAACGCACCGGCTCACAAAGCCGCAGTTGCGATGGCTGCCATTCAAGAAACGGATTCGAACTCACAACCCTCCTATTCGCCAGATCTAGCTCTAGTGATTTCTACCTCTTTCCTCGGCTCAAGGAACGCCTCCGAGGCAATAAATTCGAAGACGGTAGCGAAGTAATGGCCGCTGTTGAAGCGTTTGGGAGGTTAAGACAAAAATTTTTTCAAAGGAATCCTGGGTTTAGAAAAAGATGGACTAAATGTATTGATTTGTTAGGAGACTATGTAGAAAAATAAATTATTATTTTAACTTTAATTACCGTGTTTTATTTTCATTATCATTACTTTTGGATCACCCTCGTATTATGATTTTGTATCCCCACTTTTTGATCTCGGGTCCATTGGGGCCTGGTTATTGACCTGAGTCCAACACGTCCAGTGGGTCAAATTTCGGGACGGAAGGTAAAAATAATCGGGAATTAGGTTTTCGTTGTAGTTATTTTGGCCGCCATGAGTTATATTAAAGTATTTTTGACATAATGCGCAATGTGCTTTATAATGATTATTTGGGAATGATGTATTGAACGAATAACTTTTCGTCCAAACATCGGAAAACCTTTTTTTTAAAGAATAAGTGTGACAAACGAGCACACAGTCCACCACCGGTAAGTGGATGCTGTGGCCCATAGACATTTACATCCTCGATTAAGAATAAAAATGCAGATGCGTTGTCACCCCTGAGGACTAAGAGGGGATGCCTCGTTTCCAGTAAAATGGGTCTCCGATTCTCTACACTCACCACACGAAACACAGCAGCATAGAGCTGCTATTTTACGCTGGTATTCTGTCAGAGCGTGGTCCTTCCCCGGTCGAGCCGACCCTAATTGTTGTGCTATAACCATAATAAAGCGGCATCGTGGCTCTACCACGTCTAAAAACTGCACATGCGTCTGTGTTTTTTCTTTTTCGGCAAATCGGAACTTGTTGAACGATTTGATTTCGTTGCAGACTCTGAATTTTCTAAATCAATCATTTTAATCTATATATTTATATATAGTAAAAATTCTTATGAACTCACAACGCATGTACTTAAAAAAAAAACAAATAATACAGCAAAATATACTAAAAAACACACATTAATTCATAATCAAATTATAACCTCAAATGCCTAGTAAAATCCTTACATCGCACGCATAATGTCACTTTATTTATTCAAAATTGTACTGTTGAAGAAATTGACTAGTGGTAGAACTTACCCACATGACTTTTGTATTTTACTAAATGTACTTATCTAAACTGCGGCATGTAAGTTGGGTACTGTACTCATATACTGAACATATACTATAATCGGAATTGGGTCGGGATACAATGCTATTAATGAGTGATTCTGGACACCTGCCGTTATTGTGTTTCAATGTATATAAGGTAGCAAGTTATCTACTAAATGGGCACCTCACACTGCAATCTGCGAGTCGCAGATTGGTGTAAATAGTTAAGGGTGTAGAGAGGTGAATCTGCGGGCTGAAGATCCTTATAAAGTGATCATCCTCCCGGCGTTATGACATTTTATCTTTCACCCTTCAAGCTTAAAGATCAGCTCAGCACTCCTCTCTGGCTGGTTCAACAATGCAAGCTAAATGTGGGTAAATTCTCCGGTAAAACTAGGTTATGGCCCGTGGTGTCGCCACTTATTATTATTGTTAGGGATCACGCCTAATTTTCAATAAATACCTATATAGCCGTATATTGTGTTGTACTGCTTCGTAGTTGAGTAGGTACAAACTCGTAACTATAATTATTGATCTTATTTGGTACTACTTACTCCTATAATAAAGAAATGTATTATAATTGTAGTCCCAGCCCCCATACTTTTTAATAAAACATGTAAATCATAAAGTTAGTTTGTACTATATAAGAGAGACCACATTCACAATCCAGCTTGTACATTAGATTCGATAGACCACAAATCCTCGCTAAAGGACACCGATTCCTTCCAAGGATGATTCGCGAAGCTATTGAAATCAAAAAACATCCTAATTTCAATAGAGAAGATGGCTGGGGCTACCATCTGCTTGGGATTCCATAATTCATAAAATTAAATCCCAACCCAAGCATACAACTGCAAGAATTCAAGATACTGTAAGTTCATACTACAAAAATTAATAATTTTAATCTAGAGGTAGCCGTGGTTAACTATGACATTGGGACGTCATACACCTCAGTCGCCCCCATGACCATGGGTGCTGTAAAGTACTCGAAACGTCGGGAATATAAAATAAGTTAATATACGCGATAAAATCCGTAAAACTAGTTCTATTTAAATATAATATACCCATTTCATTGTAAAACTGTCATGATTACGGGGATAATTGGTATGGAGTTTTCGAACACGTCATAGATATTTCCACGTATTATGTTCGACGTTTAAATTGTTATTAAAATACTTTGTAATTTATTAAATAGAATAGAATAGATCCATTTTCATTCAATATAGATTACAGTAATACTTATTGAAAGTCATTTTTTACTTTTACCACTGGTTCGCAAAAAAACCTCTGTCCTGGAAAGAACCAGCAAGAAACCCAGCGGAACATTTTTTTAAAAGCACAATTTACAATATAATATTATATACAATTGTTTTGAAAACATTTAGAAACAGCATGGTAGCGATCACCTCATTCCCAGGGTTTATTATCAGTCATGTACTCTTTAATAGTATAATAACCCTTACTGGACAATTTTTGCTTAGTCAACATTTTAAACCTTTTGATAGATAAGGTCAGCATATTTAACTTAAATATTTTTTATTATTATTGTGAATACGAGAAATAGATAAATAGATACGAGTACTAACAAAACGCCCTCTTCTTCATTAATCGATAAGACGATAAAAGTTTAAAAGCACAGTACCTTTTAGCACGGTAAATATATTTACAGTGCTAAAAGGTTGTCTGGAAGAAATCGCTTTCAAAAGCGATAAGACCACCGTATTAATTCTTGTACTATTATTTATTCTGTGGTATTACCAACTTTATGTCTACCTACTTCATCTTCTTTATCCATTGCAAGATAACAGCGCGAAAGTGAAATATGAAAAATTAATATTACTGAAATTGACCAATTGTTAAAATTAAAAAATTTGTACAACCGACTTCAATATAACAACTTTGACAGAATTAGGGTGTACCGTGGTATACTAAACACATAATTGCGTAGCCGTTTAGAGGGTACAGGCGTGATGTTATGTTATGTGATTGCGTAAACAATGCATAGATATGCGATAGCAGCAATCTCGGTTGATTTGTTGGCATTTATTGAAGAGTCCCGTTGTCTGTCTCTGAAGCTCCTTATCAAATCTTTACAAAATTTAAATGGGACCATTTCGAAACAAATATCTTTCGAGCAAAAAAGAATTTTGCAAATTCGTCTATTTAAGACGCCGTTATGCCCGAACATATATAAAAAATATATATAAACATCCGAATTGAGAACCTCCTACTTTTTTAAAGATGGTTAAAAATGTAAATAGTCGAAAGAATTAATCACGTTCATCACGCAGGGCAGTTAGATCGAGTAGAAAATATACATTCGAAAGTAAACAATATTCTATTCTGTTGTTTGTGATGATGTTTTTTTTTATAGAATAAAGGTGACAAACGAGCACACAGTCAACCTGATGGTAAGTGGATGCTGTGGCCCATAGACAACTACATCTATCCTCGATTAAGAATCAAAATGTTAATGCGTTGCCACCCCTGAGTACTAAGATGGAATGCCTCGTTTCCAGTAAAAAGGGTCTTTGTTTCTCTACACTCACCATACGAAACACAGCAGCATCAAGCTGCTATTTTACGCTGGTATTCTGTGAGAGAGTGGTCCTACTCCGGACGAGTCGACCCATTCGTGCTGTAACCATAACATAGCTACAGCATGGCTCTACCACGTAAATAGATGATTAATAAATGATCTATTTACAATTGAGAGTGCTTGAGAAACCGGACACCATTCGACTCGTCTCAAAACGATTTATGGCGTTTCCCAGCTACGTGAAACATGAGACAGGTTTGTATTAATTTAATAAAAATAATTGTAATTTAGTAGAAAAAAATTTGTTTATTTATAAGGGACTAGCGATCCACCCCGACTTCGCACCGGTGGTTTCTGGATCTTGACAACAGCGCCAACTACCGGTCCAATTGTAAATCTAAGCCATCCAGGGATCTACTCAAACAAACAAATTTTTTTTAATAAAAATCGGTCCAGCCATTTTCGAGTTTTTGCGAGACTAACGGACAGCAATTGATTTTTATATACACATATCAACAGAATCTAGGGATGCCTTAATCCTAAATTATTTACGACTTTATAGTTTAAAAGCTTTTTAGTTTCCATAAAAATCCATTTATATACAGATTGAAACCTCTTTTATTCTATTTTCAAATTTTAAAAATGTGAATAAAAAAAATACGTCGGCATAATTGTTAGTAATTCGTTACGTCAAGGAAAATTAAAATTGTTCTACTGATATTAATTAATAAAAAGGGATTATATTGTTTTTCTTTTTTAATTTAACGTGCCGTGTGAGCTTTAAGAGTCAAGTCACGTCGTCATTTGAGTCGAGATGAAATGTTACGAGTCGTGGGCATGTTAGAAAATGGTACTATTCAACGCGTCGTTGCTGAGGCCCTACACACCAGCCAAAACGTGATATCAAGGTTGTGGTCACGTTATCGCAGTACTGAACGGCACACGGGTAGATATCGTGTTACGAGGCAGAGACAGGATCGATTTCTCCTAATGAGCGCCACAAGACAACCCAATATCACAGCGATGTAACTACTACAAAGGCTCCAGGAGGACCACTAGCTGCTGGTAAGCGACCAAACCGTGCGAAGGAAGTTGGTCTTCATGCTCGAAGACCACTACGTGTTCCAGCATTGCGACGTGGCAATCGCGGTCAGCGGCTTTCGTGGGCTCTGAAGCATTTACTATGGAGTGACGAACAATGGTCTTTGGTGCTGTTCACCGATGAGTCCCGGTTTGGGTTTCATCCGGATTCACGAAGAACACGCGTTTGAAGATCTCCAGGAGAGTTAGCCGTCTACGGCAACCTCAAGAGGTCCACTCATACCAAGGCGGGACAATCATCGTGTGGACAGGAATTCGTCTTGACGGACAAACCCAGCTCGTTTGGATCCAAGTCAGCATGACTGCACAAAAATATTACGAGGAGGTAGTAGAGCCTGTTATTGTCCCACAGAATCCAAATGGGCCAGGAATTTACTCATGCACGATAATGCTCCTTCAGATACGGCGCGGCTGGTGCCGGCCGCTCTCGAGACCACCATATTCAAGTTTTGGATTGGCCTGCACAGTCGCCCGACTTAAATCCTAACGAGCATGCTTGGGACATGTTACAAGGAAAAGCTCGCCAAATTTGACGACGGAACAGCAACTTTACGAACACTTACAAAGAACATGGGACCTCATACCGCAGCAATTAATTTTAAGTAATTTAATTTTTTAAGTAATTTAAGTAATTTAATTTAATTTTAAAGCAATTTAATTTTAAGTATGAACAATCGATGTCGATGTGTAATTAATGTAAGAGGTGACTACACTGATTATTAATAATTAGATTTTGTAACCCCGTGTAGTGGCGGGTAAGGATACCCACTACCCCATATCTTCCCGTGGGTGTCGTGAGAGGCGACAGAGGGAAACTGAGGCAGAAGATGGGCAGCATCTTTCTGATAAAAGCAAAACCAATAAAAAACTGCAGTTGCCAACCCGCTCGCCAAGCGTGGTAACTATGGCAATATACCCCATTAACAACGACACTAATAAACGGCCCCAGTCCCCGGCGGCCCCGCTATTCCTGGCTACGGTGGCGACCATGGTAACGGCGGGAAGGGGTGCTAAAATCTCCGGTGGAGGTTCGGTTGCCACCTACGACGACTCGACCTGGCAACTTATTACGCACGCACCCTGAGGACTGACGAGAAGATTCTGGAGCTGGAAGAAGAGATAGACTAATTGCGCTGGCATATTATAGGATTATCCGAGGTTCGAAGAGGGGAGGACACGGTAATCCTCGAATCCGGCAACTTGTGCTATCACCGGGAGGGCGACCATCTGTCCCAAGGAGGTGTCGGATTTATCGTCCACAAGTCTCTCGTTAACAACGTTGTAAAGATTGGGAGTGTGTCGACGAAGGTTGCGAACCTTATACTCAGAATCACCAAACGGTATTCGCTGAAGGTCGAGAGTCATTACGAATCGTCTCGTCAAAACGACTTCCAGCCTCCCGAACAAGCCGGTTTCGAAAGGACTTTATCACCATAGACCACATACATACCCTTCGGTAAATTGTACAGAAGACCGAAGAGTACAATCTGCCACTTTGTCTTGCTGTCTTGCGTATGTGGACTATGAGAAAGCCTTTGATTCCGTCGAAATTTGGGCGGTGCTGCAGTCCTTCAGCGGTGCCAAGTGGATTTTCGGTATATCGAAGTGCTGAAGTGTTTGTACAGTAGGGCTACGATGGCTATCCGAGTACAGAACCAGAGTACGAAACCTATCCAACTGCAGAGAGTGAAGACAGGATGACGTTATATCCCGAAAATCTTCACCGCTGCGTTGGAAGACCTTTTCAAGCTACTGAACTGGAAAGGATACGGTATTATCGTCAGTCCTTATGGCAGAATCGCTGGAGGACCTAAGCACTATGCTCATGACCTCAATAGTGTCTCCCAACGGATAGGTCTTAAGATGAACATGGACAAAACAAAATCATGTTTAACGTCCATGTCACACCTATACCGGTATTTGTTGGGAGCACTAAGCTCGAAGTTGTTGACGAATATGTTTACCTGGGACAACTAGTCCGACTAGGTAAGTCCAACTTCGACCGAGAGGTCAATCGATGGATTCAACTCGGCTTGGCTTCGTTCGGGAGATTACGACACATCTTCTCGTCAGACATACCTCAAAACCTTAAAACTAGATTATACAACCAGTGCGTGTTGCCAGTGATGACCTATGGATATGGAGACGTGGTCCTTCACTGCTGGCCGTATGAGGAAGCTCAAAGTCGCTCAGCGAGCTATGGAGAGGGCTATGCTCGGCGTCTCTGCGTGATAGACTTAAAACGAGGATATCCGCAGTAGAACCAGAGTGACTGACATAGCCCAAAGAATTAGTATGCTGAAGTGGCAATGGGTCGGCCATATAGCTCGAAGAACCGACAACCGATGGGAAGAAATGTTTTCGAGTGGCAGCCTCGTACCGGCAAGCGAAGTTCCCCACTAGATGGAGTGACGACCTGGTAAGACATGCAGGAAGTCAATGGATGCAGGTGACTCGGTACCGTGCTTTATGGCATTCCTTGGTGAGGCCTATCTTCAGCAGTGGACTTGTGAAGGGCTGTAATGATGATGAAGATGAGATTTTATAAGATTTTTTCAATTTTAATTAAAACTAGCTGTACCCCGCGACTTCGCCCGCGTGTAATTTGGTTTTAATTTTTTTGCGCGGAATAAAATAAAAGTAGCCTAAGTTACTCCTCATAATATTAGCTATCTGCCAAATCAGTCCAGCCGTTTCGGAGATTAGCCGGAACAAACAGACAGACAGACAGACAAAAATTTTAAAAATTGTGTTTTTGTTATAAGTACCGTTTATACTTTCATATGCATTTAGTAAAAAGCTGTTATTTTTACATTACAAACAGACACTTCAATTTTATTTATTTGTATAGATTAATAGTTTTATAAGAAGAAATGAAGTTTTTTTATCATACTAATTTTCTACGGCGAAATTAACATTTTTATTTAAAGCAAAAAAATTACGTAATATTTTTTATTTTTTATTAAAGACCTTAAAATAACCTATCATTCTTCCATTTACTATATCAGAAAATTCTTCATAGATTTTTAGATATTTGAAGAAATATAAAATATCCCTAGATTCTGTTGATGTGTTTATAAAGATTATAATATAATACTTAAGGATAATCTACCAAATTCTGTCAAAAGCCGTGTCATTCGTGTATTGAATATTACTACGTCATTATTCTCTTACCAGTACGTACGACTAGTAAGTCGTCTTAGTTCAGTCACTCTCAAATATACTAAGCGACGCGATTAATAAAAACTGGATTCAATGTTTCTATTTCAATTCATCCGTTATTTTTTTAGCTCGGTAATACGAAGGAACATTAGCTTGTATAATTTGGTGAAAAACTATAACATAAATCGTCAGATCTCACTATCCAAGAGCAATGTGTCTCAAGTACAATCGCCAAACTGTCTACAAAACGAATTTGATGGGGAGGTATTATGAGCTGTGAATTCTTGCGTGCTATTTATTTATGATTTCTTTTAGAAGATAATTAAAGATAATCCAAGTTAAAAGAAACGTGCATGTCATAGAGTAATGCTCAGTAATAGCAACAGCGTAAAGCATAAAAAACATTGGACACCTTCACTTACTTCCGTTCCTTACTTTCCGAAATAATATTATATCTATAAAGATGTTCAAAGTTATGAATAAAAGAACAAAATAGTTATAATATGTATATGAAAGTCATATAAAAATAAGTGGAGCACTGGACAAAACATAACTACAGCGTGAATTTAATAAAGTTATCTACAGTGTGTATAACTGTATAACACATTTAGGTAAAATTAAAAAAGGAATACTGAAACAGAAAAGTTAATATTTGACAAAATCTCTACCATTACGTTCTGTGTCGCAATAAAGGTTATGCTGATTATATAAATGGAGAGCGGAGTTCATTTTTGTGGCTTCATTTTCACTGTCTTGTCTGGATTATTAAAACTATAAAATACTTCAACTAAAAGAGAAGATTGAAAAATAACTGATATAATGATTTCTTATATTTACGCGAACACTACACATTGAATAAAACTACTTTTACGGATTATATGGCGATTAATTAACTTATTTTATTAATTCCCGACGTTTCGGGTGCTTTACAGCACCCATGGTCACGGGGAACTGAGGTGATTGACGTCCCGATGTCAGAGTTAATCCGAAGTACCTTCAGCTTTTAATTATTAATTTTGGTCCGATCTACGCAGAATGAACTAACTGTGTCTTGAAGTCTTGCAGTGGTCTTGCAGTGTCTTGAAGTCTTGCATACCACTGCAAGAGGAAATTAATTAAAATAAGTTAATTAAACGCGATATAATCCGTAAAAGTAGTTTTATTCAATAACTGATATAAGTTTATTAACTGTTATACTCACTATGATGTCTACCATTGTTCCTTGGTAATTAAGATTCACGTCTTCGTACATACATAATATTTATATATTTTTACCGGCAAATGAAAGTTAAAATATTGATTTTATTAATTCTTTTATTTCTAATTTTCTTTAATTCCTTCAACAAAGTTTATTAACTTATAGATAACAGTTATTTGCTGCTATTACATTACAGACAAAATAACCGAAAGGTAACATTGATATGTTACACCTGCTCAATATGACAATAACATTTTGGTGTTAACAATCTAGCATTTAAAGTAAATTTTAGCAGGGAATCTCTTCATTTTGATCGTTTAAATACTATGGACTTCCTAAGAGACGACGACTATAGGAAGTGGCAGAAAGATTTTATAGCTTCCTATTGATAGCGTTATAACCATCTCGTCCTCACCAGACTCATCTTCGTCCCCATCAATCCGTCTTGCGGTGGACTTTTACGGCCTGATGGAGAAAAAGAAGAGCTAAGTGTATTAAAATCAAAAATTTTAAAACCTATTTGCAGTCTTATTTAATAAATACTTGTATATAAAAATATTTGCTCCGTCCATTTATTTCAGTCTACAAAATTTCACTGTTATACCCTCCCGCATACATTTCTCCATAGAGAGGCCTCCCCCATAGATTCTTTCACATTTTGCCATAGTTGCCACGCTTGGCAGGCGGGTTGGCAACCGTAGCTTTTTTATTACTTTCAGTTGTTATCAGAAAGATGTTGCTACCCATCTCCTGTTCCAGTTTCTCTTTGTCGTCACTCTTTGTCGCCACTCACGGGATGATATGGGGTTGTGGATATTCTTACGCCGCCACGGCAAAGAAACATTATTGATTTATTATAAATATGGGTTGATAATTTTTTTCTGCACTGACATAAGATTCGTTAAATCATAAAATATATAAATTGTTAGATAAATTGATGAAACGGCGCTGCGTCAGACAGCTCTCACGTGGATAACTGAATTACTAGGGCGAGGTGCTTTCATCCATCACTGTAGATAATTTGAAGATAAAAGCCTTTATGAACGCTCATTAAACGCTACGTCGCAGATTTTAACATAGAGATATCTTTATCGTTCAGACCGTGGTACATTGAATTTTCAATGTAATGGCATATCTGACTAAGCCCCTCCACTAACGTATAAATAATTGATGTATGATAATAAATTAATATCTATTAAATTCAGTGAATTCCGTTAGATAAACATGTTATTAGTGATAAATAAGTCAATTTGCTGAATAAAACTTTTTGGAGCTTTAGTATCGGTCTTGTAAAGAAAGGAAAAGGAACGATTAACCTTTTATTCTGTTTCGTGTACATTTGTGAAAAAAAGAGCAATCAAAGGGATTTCTCAAGTTACATAGATCATTTCACATTGGCTGTTAAGAAGGCTTTTCACATGTTCACAAAACTCCATTTTTCTCTAATAACGCCTTAGTTTATAACATAACTGCGTCGATGTAATTGTGATTTTAAGGTAGAGAATGTCACCTTTCTTTTTAATATGAAAACACACGGAACAACACCATACCATAATAAAGCTTAATATAAAATTATAAAAATATTATTCAAATAAAATATTATTGTCTTATTTCAGAGATTTACGATTTTACGTGTTGGTTTACCAAATCCTAAATTAAAATGGTGCTTGGCGATGAAGGAAAACATTGTGCGGAAACCAGAATGACTGAAATTATACAAACATACTAAAATATTTAAACCTACTCTTCACTGCTAGAAGCCACATCAAGTCGAGTCTTTGAAAAGGTTTAATCTATATTAACCTCTTCACTTTTACTTTAACAGTCTTTATTATTTCTCTAACAAGAACTGTAAGTGCAGTTTGCAAAACATGAAATACTTGACCAGTACTCATCACGCAAGGCGCAGAGCAAGCGGGTTGGTGAGTGCAGTGCGGACTCCATACTGATAACTACGCAATAGTAATGCTGCTACCGGGCCGCCGATACATCGCTTTTACTTCATTGAAGAAGTCTTGTCTCTCAACAAGGAGAGTACACCGCGTGCGTGCACGTAACGTGGACATCTGAAGAAAAGATATATATGAAATTATTCCTTCTTAACAACCCGTAAACAGTCTATTGATAGGTATGGACCTTTTCCCTTTATGCATACATTACAGCCTGTGGGAAGTCCACTGCTGAACTTATTTGACAAAGTTGTCAGGCTTGGAGGTCATTTTGGCAACAGCAGCTTTTTTATTATTTTTGATCCTTTAATTACATTAAGCCGTTTGACGGGCGGCGTAAGAAAATCCATCCAGTTGTTGTTATCATGCTGTTACCCATCCGTTTCATTTTACACTGTCGTCTTCAACGGATAAAAACGAATCCTACTGAAATAGTTCTGTTAAATCTCTACAATCAATATTGAGTAAGAATTAAAAGTTAAAAATAATGGAAAGACGATAATTATAAATAAAGCTGATATGTTCCGTACATGTTACAGTTGAAATAAGAAGGCAATTATTTTTTTAAGGTATTAATGTTGTTAATATGGCTTTTGTAAGTAATTGTAGCACAAATAATGTTAATGCGCTTTCTTTCTTTTCATGTCTCTTCTTGAGATGCTTTTTGTGAGTTCTATTCAGTTCAGGAAAATAAGTGTGGTGAATACAAATGAGTTTCAGTCTAGCTCGTTATAAGATCATCAACCCTCAATTCCCAAACACATTTAAGGCAATGGGCGCTTCTCTAAATATTATTATCTAAACAAAACTATAATTTTAACAATAACATAAAACAAACTTAACTGTAAAATTTACAAAATACAAAACATTAGATTAATAATCTACTGGTCACTTTGTTATGACAATTTAATGATTTATAATTTATTTCAGATATTCTATAAAGGTGGTCTATATCTAATAATATTTTCATAAGCTTCAACGCGCTACATTATTTTTTTAATAAAATATGAAACATTTTACCATTAAATAAACGAGCCCAAGTCGTCTTACAACGTTTATTAATTCTCCTACAAAATATATAACGTTATGACTGGTCTTTATATTCATATACTTAAATAAAATAAGCTTCTTAGTACCAAAGTTATTTAACGAATTCGATTTCAGCAAATGCAAAATAGTAATTTTATACAGCAGTTGTTATGAAGCAGCTCTATTTGTATTAAACGATTATTTTAATAATATTATAGTGACATCCGTGTATCCGATGACCGTGTAGTGGCGGTGTAAGAATATCCACTATCCCATATCATCCCGTGGGTGTCGTAAAAGCGACAGAGGAAAACAAATCAGGAGATGGGCAGCAGCGTCTTTCGACTAAAATAAAAACTTCTGTTGACAACCCGCTTGCCAAGCGTGGCAACTATATGGGGACATGAAACAGAAAATAAATTATGGAATGACAGAATTTTTATTTAATAACACATTTTATACCCATATTATCATCCCATGTATATTGTAAGAGGCTACAGGGAAAAAACCAAGAGATGGACAACAGCGCCTTCGTGTTCCAAGCGTCGCAACTATGGCAAATATCTCCTCCCCTCCCTAGCAGCTCCTAGCCTCTTCAGCAGTGGACTTTGATATATATATATATATATATATATAATAAAGTATATTATATGGAATTTTGTAAACTTTCTACGTTTGCAAAATTCAATTCTAATGGAACGATTTTATTACTCTTACCCATTGAGTTATATGTACTACGTACTAGAAAGCTATCCCAAACAAAAATGTGCACTACTCTGTGTCTTCGCGCATGCGCGGTAGATAGTAAAATATTACGATATTATTACCTATTTATTCACTTCAACAACAAAAATTTTACTTACTTAACTACTGAATTGTTATTTACGTAAGGTTTAAACTTTAATTTTAAATCTCGTATTATAATCGCCGCTCACATTGCGTGAATATTGAAGCCACAGTAAATGACACTAAAGTAAGGTGTACGGATTGCAGTACAGTTCATTTGAACATAGTGAATGTTCGGAATGCCAAATCTAGTACGTAGTACATATATATCGATGCTCTTACCATATTTTTACTATCACGAATCGTTCGATGATCTTCAGTTCTTGCTCCCAGTTTCTTTGCGCTCGTCTTCTTATTCGATTCAGTTTAGTACTCAATGGCTTAAGCTTTTTTTTTTCGGATTTCGGCTTTGGCTTAGAAGGAATTTTCTAAGTATAACTTTTATCTTTTCCATTTTATGTAATTAAAACTTTTGGATGTTTGGCGACTTAGTCTGAGTTAAGTTTCTTCAAGCGTCAGGGCAGCAAAAGCACACAACTGAAAAATTATAGATCCTGCAGTTTATTTGTGATGTTGTCGCTATGTTCGAATGTTACACAACGGATCATTCTTTAGCATCGTTAAGTAATATTTCGGAATAACGCAAAACAAATATACTTATACAGGGTTATTTTTCAGAGTAGCGAAATTTTAAACTTAAGTTCAAATATATAAATAATGGTATACCGCTATTACAGTTTTTGAAAATACGGGTAAATAATTTTTATTTGAAATGATACCAAATATCAGTTAAAATAATGCATTACCACGCATTATGACTTTAAAAGATAAAAAGGACAGAAATTAATTTTTCTTCTCCACTTGCCTATATTACTTATTCTGAACCTTCTCTGCAAATTTGGCCGGTTATTGCAAAATAACCCTGTATAATGTTACTCTTACTCAATATCATCGTCATAAACAGGGCACTAGAGTTGCTACGATCCCTTTGATGAATGAGACTCGAGTAATTGAACCTTCGATGCCCGACAGTGTTACCGGATGGATGGAAGATTTAATTTAGCTCACTATTGAAATCATACAATCTCGTATAATAAATTCCTCGAATACGCGCAATTTATGCAAGACATACTGTACTCGTAAAACGTAGTAATTTATATACTCTTTGGTTTCGTTATAATGGCATATGTGTAATAAATCCTACCTGTGAGTCAACTTGGCAACTAGACGGAGCAACGATGGGGCGCGGTATGAAGGAGAGTGGAGTCGACCCCTGCCGCGACGTCTGCGGTAGTACCGGTCGGCTTCGCTTGCGTACCGGTACGCCTGTTTAGGAGTGTCACGTACACGGAATCAGTTGCACGCGTTTAATGTTCACCCAGTAACATGTTATTACTGGGTATTATTTTGAAATATTGGGAAAGATTGTATGACTCCTTAAGTAAAATTGAATTCTAATAAGCATACCTAACCATGTGATTGCTTTCCATAACGATTTTAATTGAATTATATGTAAGGATGAGAATTCCTTATATTATCATTAAATTCTACAAAAGACAATGAAAAAAACCCAATAATAAATGTCGTAAATATTTGTCGATTGCACATCTGTAACGAGGCGGTGGAATAAACAGAACCAACAAATGATTTTAACCTGTTTTATTTATTGTGCTTAAAATATTGGATAGGGGTTGTGAAAAACGGTCAAAATAGAAAATGCGCGGATTGAGCTCCAGTTTTGTAGTAATCGCGACACTTCTACTTGAAATAAAAACAATTAGAATCTTATTTAGAATTGCTACTTAATTCACCTACAGTGAGAGAAAATTAGTCTGGCCCACCAGGACGGGTAAATGAAGTAGGTAAACTTACGGTTAGCGGCAGCGGCGGTCAGCTTCAAGTTGGCTTTAACAATATCTTCGGATGTGGAAGGCTTCGGTCTTCCTTGACCACACTCCTACGTAATTATATTGTCTATACACACAGCTGGGTCGACCCGGCACACACACTAACGCTTAATTACATTGATTTTATTTTGGGAGGTTTAGAAAAGAACAGCCATTACCGATGTAGTTCGTCTTAAGTCTTGATTAGATGTGGGTATCGATCGCGTCGACTTCTTTTTGCAGACGCTTTTGTCGTAGGCCAACAGATGGCGCCATAAGTTTTGTTTTGCATATAATTGGAAGGAAGGATGCGATGGAAAAGTAAGGAAGGCAAGCCAGTACACGTTGCTATCCAATAATATAAGCGGAATACCTGAGATACTACTATATAGGTAAAATATAGTAAAATTAGCACAAGTCTTTGTTTCCACCACGAGGAATCAGGTGAAGCTGTGGAACGCAACTAGTTTTGTAAAGTAGTAATTAGTTTATATCTTTGTATAGAAAAATAAATTATTACGAGGAATACTGATAAAATATAATACTATGTAATTATTATCTAAGGAAATATTTTTGTGACAACCCTTGCATATTTTTAGCGACTTGAAGTCGAGACAGCCTTGTAAGTATTTTACGGTATAACAAAGGAGTTAACCCACTATTAATATTTATTACACATAATAATTATGATAATGGGTAATATTACATGACGCGGCATCACTACAAATTTACTTATTACTATGCTTATAAGCAATAATATTATTTACTAGCGACCCGACTCGGCTTCGCCTGGATAGGATCTATTAACGTTGCGTTATTAAGGTTTAAGATAATCAGAGACCATATTTTATCAATTTTGCTTTTTTTTTTTTTAAAGAAATTCAAGTTTCTAGAATCAATATACCTATATCCATCCTGGCATTGTTCTCTATCTGTTCGTAAACTTCCATCACAATCGGTTCAGCCATTCCGAACATTAGCCCGGACATGTAACTAACCCCAATAATAATTTATAGAAGCCAGTATAGAATAGAATAGAATAGAATAATTTTATTCAATATTAATGACAAGTAATTATTATTGAAAGCCAATTTTTTTACTTAACCACTGGTTCGGAAAAAAACCTCTGTCCTGGGAAGAACCAGAAAGAAACCCAGCGGGACTTTTTTTTAAATAAATTTTACAATATAAATGGTTACAAATTATTTACAAAATTTATTTTAGAAACAGTTTGGAAGCGACCACCTCATTCCTAGGAGTTATTTTTTTTCATTCATTACAGCCCTTCACAAGTCCACTGCTGAACATAGGCCTCCCCCACGGAACGCCACAAAGCACGGTCCCGAGCCACCTGCATCCATTGACTTCCTGCATGTCTTACCAGGTCGTCACTCCATCTAGTGGGGACGTCCTACACTTCGCCTGCCGGTATGAGGCTGCCACCGAGAACCTTTCTTCCCCATCGGTTGTCGGTTCTTCGAGCTATATGGCCGGCCCATTGCCACTTCAGCTTACTAATCCTTTGGGCTATGTCGGTTACTCTGGTTCTACTGCGGATATCCTCATTTCTAAGTTTATCACGCAGAGAAACTCCGAGCATAGCCCTCTCCATAGCTCGCTGAGCGACCTTGAGCTTCCTCATACGGCCAGCAGTGAAGGACCACGTCTCAGTTCCGTATGTCATCACTGGCAACACGCACTGGTTGTACAATTTAGTTTTGAGGTTTTGAGGTATGCCTGACGAGAAGATGGGTCGTAATCTCCCGAACGCTGCCCAGCCGAGTTGAATCCGTCGATTGACCTCTCGGTCGAAGTTGGACTTACCTAGTCGGACTATTTGTCCCAGGTAAACATATTCGTCAACAACTTCGAGCTTAGTGCTCCCAACAACTACCGGCATAGGTGTGACATGGACATTAAACATGATTTTTGTTTTGTCCATGTTCATCTTGAGACCTATCCGTTGGGAGACACTATTGAGGTCATTGAGCATAGCAAAGGTGCTGGAGAGCCATTCTAATCTCGCTCAGACTGACGTCCGGGATATCATCGGAATAGTGTCGCATAAGACTTGCTCTTGGATCATTACTCACACTTGCGCGTGGCTCCGACGATGACGTGTACAGCTGCCCATAGAACCTCTCAATCTCACTCAAAATCTCAGGTGTCCCGGAAACGATGCTGCTACAATCGGTCTTCAGCTTCGACAGTTGGCTCTTTCTGGCAGACAGATCTCTGGCAAAGACTTTGGAGCCCTGGTTCCGCTCGATCGCTTCTTCAATACGAGCTGTATTGAAGTTGCGCAAGTCCCGCCGCATGCATTTGGAGATCTGTCTGTTCAGTTGCCTGTATGCGGTCAAATCTGCTGAAGACTGCAGCTTCATCTCCGTCTAACAACCATGAGATTAAGAGTGATCGGAGAGTTTTGTGTTCTTCTGCGACGGGTCTTACAGAACTTAACTGAGACCGCATGGACAGTTTCCACAAGCTTGTCATTCATATCGTCCACTTCATTGCAAAATTCTAGGCACTGAAAACGATTTTGTAACTCGAGCTGAAAGTTTTCGGGACTTTGGATTAGAGCACGAGGGGATGGAGCGTTGACTTCATTAGACGTGACCTCTCCAACTTAACGTTTAGGTTCAGTGTGCTCACCATTCGGTGATCGCTGCCAGTTTTCACCGCGATCACTGAGACATCACTGAACAGTTGTCGCCTGGTCGTCATAATGAAGTCAATCTCATTTTTGTCGAACCGTCGGGGCTCGACCAGGTCCACTTTCTGTGGGGCCGCTTTTGGAAGAAAGAGTTCATCATAAAGAGTCCTCTTTCTCCATAAGGTCGGCTAGCTGCTGGCCCTTTGAGTTCCGTTGACCTATTCCGAATTTCCCTACTTTCAGCTCACCGCCTCTCTTGTGCCTAGTTTGCGTTGAAGTCTCCCATTAACACCGTATAGTGGGTTTTGGAGGAATGCATGGCTCTAGAGATATCCTCATACATTTCCTCCACCTCCTCATCGGGGTGTGCCGAGGTTGGTGCGTAAACCTGTATGACCTTCAGCGAATACCGTTTGGTGATTCTGAGTATAAGGTACGCAACCCTCGTCGACACACTCCCGATCTTTACAACGTTGTTAACGAGAGACTTGTGGACGATAAATCCGACACCTCCTTGGGACAGATGGTCACCCTCCCGGTGATAGAATAAGTTGCCGGATTCGAGGATTACCGTGTCCTCCCCCTCTCTTCGGACCTCGGATAGTCCTATTATATTCCAGCGTAACTTATCTATCTCTTCTTCCAGCTCCAGGATCTTCTCGTCAGTCCTCAGAGTGCGTGCGTTATATGTTGCCAGGTCGAGTCGTCGTAGGTGGCAACCGAACCTCCACCGGAGATTCTTAGCACCCCGCCCGCCGTTACCATGGTCGCCACCGTAGCCAGGAATAGCGGGGCCGCCGGGGACTGGGGCCGTTTCTTTGTGTCGTCGCTCATGGGGGTATATTGCCATAGTTGCCACGCTTGGCGAGCGGGTTGGCAACCGCAGTTTTTATTGTTTTGGCTTTTATCAGAAAGATGCTGCTGCCCATCTTCTGTATCAGTTTCCTTTGTCGCCTCTTACGACACCCACGGGAAGATATGGGGTAGTGGGTATTCTTACCCGCCACTACACGGGATTATTATCAACAGGAGGGTTATTATCAACAGTTATTTAAATATTACAGACAGACACTTCAATTTTATTTATACATATGTATAAAGGCTCCGATCAACAAAGGAAGAAAGATTGATCGCATATTACTTTTTATATGATGCAAAAACCTAGCCAAAACCATACCTAACTTATTGTAAGAACACGCACACATACACATTTGGATCTAAAATTATTTTCAACCAACAACATAGTTTTACGTGCATAAGTATGATTCCAGTAGTGCACTAGTACGGGCTGCTAAAGAAAGAAGAGTGCGTGAGTGGGTGTCACCACGCTGATCATGGTTTCGGCATGATTGAAATGTACCTACGCAGCACTTCTTTGTTGGTCTGAGATTAAAGTAAAGTAAAGTAAGAGACTATATACGTCCCACAGCTGGGCACAGGCCTCCTCTCATTTCTGAGAGGGTTTTAGGGCAAGGAAATGTCCGCCGCGCTGCCTCAAAGCGTGTTGTCGGAATTCACATGCCTTCGAAAAAATTTTCTTCTTTCTCAGACATTTATTTATTTATTTATTTATTTATTTAGATAGATACACCATTGACAATATCAATATGCATTGTTACGAACGAAATACAATTTTTTAGACGAAGGATATGTCTTTACAGGTGTATACATCATTATATGAAAAAAAAAACTGAACAACATACATATAAACTCTAAACAAACACAAATCAAACTAATTGAGCAAAAGCACCACATCCAGTTAAAAAAAAATTGCAATAAATAATAGTTTAGAATAATTAATCGGGCAAGGTAGGTAATAGTAAGTCTTTACATTTTCTTTTGAATACACGTTCGGGGTCACTAAAGATGTCGATGTCATGATTGTTTAAGCTGTTATAAGTTCGCATACATCTGTTTAACGGTGAAAACTTACCAAGATTTGTTCTACTGAAGGGAATATTTAATAAATTAGTAATTGGGTGTCTAGGAATATGATAGGGGATTTTAAGGCACACTTGCTGCAATAAACTGGGTGAAATTAACTTACCATGTAGAAGTTTATGTAGCGTCATTAGGTCTAAAAGTTTTCGTCGGTCTGCCAGTGAACTCATTCCGAGATGAGAAAGCCTAGATCTATAGTCAGTATAGTATGGACAGTTTTGAAATTTATAAGCGATGAATCGAGTGAAGTTTTTTTGAATACGCTTGATTCTGTCAACGTGTATTTTATAAGAAGGATTCCATATCACTGTGGCATATTCTAAACTGCTACGAATTAATGCATTGTAGATAGTTATCAGAGTCTGAGTATTTTTGAAGTCATTACATGCACGTTTAATAAAACCTAACATTTTCCATGAACGCGTTACCACGTTATCTATATGTTCTATAAAGCTAAGTTTGTTATCAAGAACTAGCCCAAGATCACGGGTGGATGAAGATTCACTCAATATGTCTTTATTAATGGAGTAACAAGAAGCAATAGTAGATTTATTCCTTGTGAATTTAATGTAGGTACACTTACGAGGATTAAGTTTCATTTTGTTACCTATGCACCATTCATAGATGGAATCAAGGTCATTTTGCAAAGATAAAACATCATCCTGATTTTTAATAGCCTTGAACAATTTTAAATCGTCGGCGAAAATGGAACATTGGCTGTACTTAATGTTATTTGTTATGTCATTAATAAACACTAAAAAAAGAATAGGACCAATATGTGAACCTTGGGGTACGCCTGAGAGAGCCACATAATCGTTGGACCTATATCCATGCAATACAACACTTTGTAATCTATTTTTAAGATAAGATCTTAGCCAACGAAGTAAATTCCCATGTACACCGTATGAATTTAATTTAGATATTAGTAGTTGATGGTCCACGATATCAAATGCACTAGAAAAATCTGTGTATATGGAATCCACCTGCATTTGACCATCCATTGCACTTGCAACTTTTGTGACGTAATCCATCAAATTGCTAACAGTAGATTTATCTTTGCAAAACCCGTGCTGTGCGTCCACAATAATATTTTTTAAATGATTTGTTAAAATTGGATAAACTAAGCGTTCAAATATCTTTGGAAATAAACTTATAATCGATACCGGTCTATAATTTTTAACATTATCTTTATCTCCTTTCTTGTAAATGGGTATAACATTGGAACGTTTCCAATTAGTGGGAAAAGAACCAGTTAATAAAGATTTACTGAAAATTAGTTTAAGAGGAAGAGTTAGATATTTTGATGTCATTTTTATAAAAAAAGGAGGAATGCCGTCAGGGCCCGCTCCTTTGTAAATATCTAGTGACTTGAGTATACTTAGGATTTGACGTTCTGTTATTTCTATATCATGTAGAGAGCTTTGTGGATATACATCGGACAATATGGGAGCTGAAGTACACTGGGGTTGAGAGAACACAGATGAAAAATGTTGAGCAAAAGATTACATATCCCTCGCCACTATTAGCGGATAAATCTTCTAGGTACATTTCTTTTGGAAAACTAGAATCGCAGGATTTACGATGACGGACGAACGACCAAAACTTTTAGGATTTGACTAAATGGATTTTTCGGTATCACGTATATAGTCTAAATAGCTCTTAGAAGCCAACGACTTAACCCGGTAGTTTAAGAGCTTAAGTTCTAGTGTGTCTCTTGGATTTTTATAAATTTTGTGCCTTAATCGGATCTTTTCTTTTTCTTTTATCAGTTTAATTAAGTTTGGCGTGAACCAAAGAGGGAACTTTAAATTACGTGGCTTCGTTTTGGGTACAGTTTCATCAATAATGGAATAAAGTATTTTGTAGAACCTAGATACCATGACATCGACCTCCTTACAATCATTAAATTCGAAACCCCAATCAACTTTACTTAACCTAGAATTTACTTTTGTATAATCCGCCTTTTTAAAGTTGTGAGTAGCAAAAGATTTACTATTCAACAAATGCGGTACTGACATATTCACATTTACCTCTAAAGCAGGATGATGACGATCAATTTTACTTATTGGACATGGACATTCGGCAACATTTATATCCTTAAGATTACTTAAAACAAGGTCAAGGGTTCTGTTATTACTGTTTTTTACAGCATTAAATTGTGATAAATTATTTAAAGACAAAAAATCAATGAACTAATAACCCACATTACAGTAATAATTGCTAGGTTAACTTGCTTACAGAATTGGTAACATCGGTAATCCAGTCTATAAAATTTAAATTAAAATCGCCCAATATTATTATGTCGTTACTACATGATTGCATTACAATATTGCAGTTGTCAAGAAAACCTTCCAATGAACTATTAGTTACCGGAGGTGGTAAGTATACTACACAAAACAAGCAGTCCACGAGTTTACTGTTAATATTCACTCTCACCGAAACCCACAAGTCTTCATAACAGCTCTCAAAGTGGTTAACTCTTTTAGAGCACAGTTTCTTCGATACTGCTGCCAGGACACCTCCGCCTCGCTTGCCAGCGAGATGGGTAGATTTACGATCGCGTCTATAAACATTGAAGTTTGCGCCGAATAGTTCACCGTCCAATATTGTGTCGTCAAGCCATGTTTCAGTTCCCACTATTATATCATAATTGGCAACCAGTGAAGACAGCTTAATGATGTCTGTTCTAGTTTTGAGACCTCTGAAATTTTGATAGTATATATTGAATTTTAATTAGATAGTTACGGTCTTAGTAATATGGCATATCAAATTTTGTAGTTACAAGTTTTTCAGAGAGTCATAACATTTTATTTGTTTCGCAGGGTATGATCCTCTTTTCGCACAAAATACGACCATTACGGATCCAAACATATTTATAACCCTTTTCACGTGCAATGTTTCTGGTACCCTTTTCACATGCAGGTTTCTCACGATGTTTTCCTTCACCGCGGAGCACGTGGTAAATCAGCACTAAAATTGCAATTAACAATTTCATTGGTGCCGGCGGGGTCTATGGTTTTCCTAAAAAATACACTTGTGTCTTCTGGTTCTTTATTATCCTTGTTTTGGCCTGTACCCAAAACATATTTGTATTGTAATCTGTTAAATTCATTTTATAAATTTGGTTTTTATTACTATACCACGATAGTCCACAGTTTGTTTGACTGCTATGTAGCAAGTATCTAATGTCTATCAGCTGCCACATACCATCAGGCTAGGTTATGGAAGTAATATTAAAAACAAGTAAGTACATGAACTACAATCGAATCCAAAAATTATATTTTGTAGAACCAAACAAGAAATATGTTTTGGAAGCCTCGATTCTTATTAGCTTTCAGTTAAAGAAATAAAACAGTTTTATTTTTTGCAAAATGACTATACTTCCTAGTTACTGCTCCATATTACTGGCATGACCTCTCGTATAGTTTGAAAGATATGCTGTAATCGCCACTCTTAACGATTTAGTGATCGCAGTACCAGATGACTCCCACCTACTTTTCAATAATATATATTAATATATGCCTTTGACTCTGCTGGCCGAGGGCCACCGAACTGTACATCACCTAACAGTTAAATATACGACACACCTGACAGTTAAATATACGATATAATTATTTCGCCATCTATCGGAACCTAGAGGTATTTCTGCTTTTTCAAGTCTCCTCTTACAACACCTACGATATAAAATAGGATGAAAATCCACTTAAGCCGTTACTACTTAGCATTACATACATTTGAATTATTAAAGTAAAGGTATGATTCCGAACTCCGCGGCACGCAGCGTGCTGCCGCAACAGTGTTGCCGCAGCACTACTGGTCCCCATATATTCTCTATAGGTTTATATGAGATTACATTCCGAGGTCCGTAGCAATGCCACGGCAGCAATGCAGCGGCAGCACTGCAGCGCGGCAGTGTCGCCCCGCCGCCATAACAGACCAGTAGTGAGTAGTGACGCGTCCGCCGCAGCGATAGTACCTACCTACGTGAATGTTGACAAGTAAAGCAACAAAAATGTGAATTTCTCTGATTCAGAAGAGGAACAATTAGTCAACTTTATATCCAGTCCTTTACGATAGCAGTCATACTAATTATCGTAATAATTTAATTAAAGACAATATATGGAAAGATATTATATCGAAGGAGATCAATAAAACAAGTTATTTCTCTTCCAACAATATAAATAAAAGTTGGTGATCAATCGACATCTTGTCAACTCAAAGCAACTGAATGAATACACAACAGCGCAACACCACGAACAGGGCAACACTGCCGCCTTGCTCGGAATCAGCGCGGTAGGCAGCACTGCTGCGCAGCACCACAGTGGCAGTACTGCTGCGTGCTGTCGAGATCGGAATCATACCTTAAGGTGACACTATAAGAAATTTCGGGGGGGTATTACTCCGCTGTTTGACATTGTACATCCAAAGTTAAACATGATATCGTTTTGTCTCATTGTTAATTTTGTCAGAATAGTAAAATAAAAAGCGATTAAAAAGTTACGAACTACCAAATATTCGTTTTTATTGCCAATTTTAACAAACTTTGGGCGTAAATTAGTAATAAAAGAAATGTAAAATTTCCAAAACAAAATCGGTACCGACAAAGCTCAATTATCGAAGAATTCAATAAATTTTATTTGTAATAGATATATGCAGTGGTTTTTTAATTAAACTCGATTTTCCAAAGGCCTTTTCGTATTTTTTACGCGCATGTTTTAGTATGAATTATAGTGCATCTCATTGAATAATATTTCCTCCGGTGCGGTGCGGGAGGACGACGCTTACGCACACATGCACGCGCGGTGATGCGCGCTTATTCGAGTTTTATTCGACTCAGTCTTCTGCGGCCTATGTCGTTTGTTCAAGGCTCAAGGCCAACTAATGATAACAAAACGAAAGTTTTGCTATTTTGTTATTTGGACGCCAAATGGCATAGAAATTGATATAATTGAAAGAGATGATGCGTTTTGAACGACAAACAAAATTTTTAAATTAGATAACTTATCAGAAATGTGTTTTACCGGAGCTGATAGATCCCCGTTACCCTCGCAAACTACAATTTAGAGATCGAATGTAAATCAAATTGACATAAGCATAGATAAAATTAGCGGAATATAAATAAAATTTAGAAAAAAAAAACCATTTCTAAATTTTATTAATGTTCCGCTAATTTTATCTGTACTTACATATGTCAATTTGATTTATATTCGATTATAATTATATTATATTACAAACGAAAATTTTAAATAAAAAATAAGCAGCCGACAACCTCCTAGGTAGGCCCAGAAAAACAGACTTTCCAACTGATATCTAAAAACAAAAAGTTTGTTTCATTATACCTATAGCACATGAGTAAAGAAACCGTATCTTTACTCATGTGGCTATAGTAGGTACCTACTGTTTTCTCGCAAATGTGTTGAAAAACGTTGTATGACACACGTACGTAAATTGGCTTCGTCTACTCGTTTGTAAGACCAACTTTTTACATAGTATCATAAACACCTGAATATTTTTCTGTGTATTAGGAATAATTTATTTTGAGCTATAGTGGACCGCAGACGTAAAAAGAAACAATGTATGTAATTGTGTTATTAATTCAATAATAATAATTTAATCACAAAAAATATATTTTAAAATCTTTTTTTAACGTTTTTATACAAATACCTCATTAAAAATGTGATAAATATGTATGAAAATATTATTAAAGTTAAAGTTACAGCCTATATACGTCCCACTGCTGGGCACAGGCCTCCTCTCATTTCTGAAAGGGTTCTAGGTAGGGTTACCAACCCTCCCGGATTGCCCGGGAGACTCCGGTAATAATGGTTAATCTCCCGATCTCTCGGGTTGCAATAATTTCTCCGGTTTTTCCAAAAATTATACGCATCCGTCGCTCGCACGTGTCGCTACTCACTCCTGTACATACAACTTGATAATTTGTGCTACTCACTCGTTTTGCGTTCAAATTCAAACACAACACCGCGTTTAGCTGCCGGTGTAAATACGAGGTGGATTGAAAAGTACTGGCCTAACACAGATCCATTCAATTTAAAAATCAAATCTACCCACATTATTTAGTTCAGTTCAGACTAGTTCATTGTGTGAAGTTCGAAACGTGCGATAATTAGTTGTGATTTTATAAATTTATTAACAAAGTAATCGGACATAATTTCCGCGAATGGAGCAAATCGAGCAGCGTGCCGTCATTACAATCCACAAGAAGGACTATCATCAAAAGCCATCCATGATAACATGGTCAGTACATTAGGCGATTGTGCCTGTCATATTCATCCGTCAAAAATGGATAGCAGAATTTAAGCGTGGTAGAGAGTGTGAAAGATGAACCCCGCTCTGGAAGGCCTTCGACGTCAACTACTGACGAAAATATTAAAAAGTACTTGATTTAATAATGGGAGACCGCAGATTAAAAATTAGAGAGATAGCTGAGATTATAGGCATCTCTTATGAACGAACTCAAACATCATTGTCAACGAGTTGGGTTTCCACAAGTGTCTGCGAGGTGGGTTCCGCGACTGCTTTCAGTTGAACAAAAAAGGACGCGATTGACTATTTCACGCGACTGTTTGGAGTTATTTGAAGCCGATGCAGATGATTTTTTGAATCGTTTTGTTACTATGGACGAAACATGGGTTCATTACTGTACACCGAAACAAAACAACAATCAAAACAGTGGAGAAGACCTGGTTCACCACCCCTAAAAGGCTAAGTCGATTTTGTCGGCAAATAAGGTGATGGCTTCAGTATTCTGGGACTCGAAAGGTGTGATTATGATTGATTATCTTGAAAGGGGTCAGACTATAAACTCTGATTACTACTGCACCTTACTACGTCGTTTACGAGAGGAAATAAAAGAAAAACGTCGAGGAATGCTCAGAAGAAAAGTCCTGTTTCATCAAGATAACGCCCGTGTTCACACGTCAGTACAGTCAATGGCTGAAATTACAACTGTGGCTTTGAACTGTTACCGCATCCGCCGTATTCACCTGATCTGGCACCATCAGACTTCTTTCTGTTCCCTAACCTAAAAAAGCACTTGGGAGGTCAAAGATTTTCGACAAACGACGAGGTCAAAGCAGCTGTAGACGCATATTTGACTCTAAGGAAGAATCATTTTTTTCAACGGTCTAAATGCTTGGAAGGAGGTGGCAAAGTGTATTGAACTTGATGGTGATTATGTAGAAAATAAAAATATTACTGATTTAGTATGTGTTTATTTTCTTGGTTAGAATCGAGCTTTTCAATCCACCCTCGTATATTCGTCCGCCGTCGACGTTGTCGATTCGGCGGTGTTTATGTCTGTCACGCACGAGGTGCACGTGGCGTGACAGACACGGCTGAATATGGTACTTCCCCGAGTTCACAAATATTAGATGTTGCTCGAAAGCAAAGTAAATATAGATTTAAAAATTAATAAATGATTGAGATTTTCTTTCTCCCCTCGATGTCATAAAATTCTCCCGGACTCGTCCTTTCGAGAGTTGGTAACCCTATATAGGCAAGGAAATGTCCGCCGCGGTGCCCCAATGCCTGTTGGCGAACTTGACGTCTTCGAAATATTTTTTTCTTATTTCTCAGACATGCAGGTTTACTCACGATGTTTTCCTTCACCGCCGAGCACGTGGTACATCAAAATTGCAATTAACAATTTCATTGATGCCGGCGGGGATCGAACCCGGGTTGCTCGCGTACTGTGTTGTAATACTTACAACGAGCGGTAACCATCTGAGCTACCACGGCTCACAATGAAAATGTTATAAAGGAAATAAGTACCTATTCAATAAAGATTTACAAAAATTTTATTTTAATTTATTTCTTTTGTGGCGGACAAAGTAAGTATATGTGAGATTATCATAGGTACCTACTGTTATAATTATCTAGGTACTTTAATTATCTAGGTACCTACAATACAACAAAAATATCACAAACCGTTGCCGTGTCGTGGACACTAAAGTGTAAACTTTAGGTAGCTAAAGTTTACATTGCTAATACGTCGTCAATAAAACAGTCTTCATGGGTCACTTGTCTTGATAAAAACATGTGTTTACATTTAGTGATATTGAGCATATTATATAAAAAAAGTAAGAAGACAGGTAAGTAATTTTAAAAACAATTTATAGGTAGGCAGAACTAATTACAATTATTATCTAAATATTATAAATGCGAAAGTTTGGATGTTTGGATGGATGTACGTTACTCAATCACGCCAGAACGGCTGAAGGGATCTTGATACCTATTTAGCTCAGAGATAGGTTATAGTCTGGAATAACACATATGATACCGTTTATCCAGGTATTACGTTCCTGTGGGATAATTTTCGAGTTACACGCGGGCGAAGCCGCTGGCAACAGCTAGTACGGACATAAACTGCGATGACTGTTCAAGTAAGCATGCGTCGGCGTCGTTAAATCTTGAGCGATCGCTGCATGACCACCGGGGGAAAACTAAACATAATAAATTGGTAGCATGTTTTCAGTTTGCAACAAATTGGTTTGTAATGGACCAAAATGCATTTAACAATACCAAATGGCAACTAAACACTTCGCTCTAGATATATCTTTATATCTATAAAAAGGAGGATTATAAAATGATATTTTGACAATCTTATAGACATAGAATTATTACGTATAGAACACTAGTACGCGCACCGAAAGTGAAGCAAGTGAAACTAACGCGAAACCGCGTAAGTTCACTCAGCGACGCGTCAGTGCGCAACGTCACGTCTTACGGAGAAGAGCTCGCGAAAAATTGTAAAAATGACCATTTGTGTTGTAAAATATTGACACAACAGTGATGATAAACATAAAAAAAGTGATGGTATTACATTTCACAGGTAAGTTCATATATTTAATTCATTATTAGTACGTAAAACTAAAAAAATACTTACCTAAGCTATCATAATACAAATGTTGCTAGTTGTGGGGAAAAAAATCACAATTTTCTTTTAAAAATATTTATTTTCTATTTGTGTTTAAAACGTTTAATTGCAACGATCTGTGTAAAACTCAAATGTTTATATGTAGATACCTACTTCTCTAAGTATTAACATAATATTAACAATGGGTGCCTATTTAAAACTAATACGGAATGATCAGCTGATCGCGATCCGTCGATGCCATTTTAACTCAACTATTATAGCAACTAAATTTATTTTTATTGCTTTGTTCATTGACCAAGTCGACGTTTTAGAGTATAGAATAAAAATTTTTTTATTTACTACATCAAGAGATTGTTAATAAGAACGCCTTTAGTAAGCAGATGTCACTTTACACCCAAACACAGTCTATTTTTAACCGACTCCCAAAAAGGAGAGGTTATCAATAATGTATGTACGCTGATTTCTAAGACGATTCTAGATCAATTAGTATATACATGCTGTAATTTTAGTGTTTGTTTTCCCGCATTCCTGACTCAATGCAAATTATAATTTTAAAATGTTTAGGTATATAATGACAATATTGATAATTATATAAAATTAAAAATAATCTTAATAATTATTAAAAAATCTTTTAAATCATAAAAGCATTCAATTTTAACCAATTATACAAATATTTGTTATATAATCTTTCGCTTAATAATTTAAATTCTTTAGGTATTTTATTAAATATTTTACACACATACTCGTATTAAGACGATTTTGATATATTTAACGAGCCTAAGAATGACATCTAGGACAAGTTGGTCAGGGTCATGTCGATTTCGAGGATGTATATCACTTGCTTTAACAAATAATGACTTATTTTAATAAATATTCAGGGCTAAATAAATTCTTACGCATAGTAATACGGCATAAGCTAGCCTGCACGTCCAACCTACTCGCGAGATATTGCTATTGGTTTGAGGTCGCATTCAAGTTTTGTTTTCTGTATTGTAAATCTGCCATTTTTGCATCCTAATAATTTTATATTAATAAATATATTGTACTACCAAGACAAAATCATTTGACTTCGGAAAACAACCATTAAAATTTCAGCGTGTATATGGATCAATCTGTGTGTATATCCTTTCAAATAAAAAAATCTAAATCGGTTTAGAAATAACAGAATTCTGAGGTAAAACATTAAAAAATACACCGAATTGAGAACCTTCTCCTTTTTGAAGTCGGTTAAAATTAAACATTACACGATGTGCTTATTGTATTCGAGCAAATTAATTGTGTTTAATAATATTCTTAAATTTTATTACGTCTTCATTTTTGTACCATTAAAATATGTATAATAAAGTTATATTAGTACCATCATTATCGTGTTTATTTTATTCCATTTATTATTCTCATAAAATACGTCTTCGTACGCAATACGTAATAAAATACCTTATTATATTGATTATTTAAAATTAATCAATAAAATAGTGATTTGCACAATTTGATTGCAAACGCCAGAAACTGGTATCACTGAATGGCGTGTATGTGTGTGTGTGATGAGCGTAGGCACATTCGACTCGCGCCCACTAACATAATGACCTTGCTTCACTTTAACGCTCGTGTTTTGTACTAGACTGCGCTTCTATACGTAATAATTCTATGCTTATAGACTTTTCCGTGGCCGCAATCTATATTAGGTATCTATAGAGCCATAGAGGTATAATATAAAGGTATAAAGCGATAACGCGGCGCCTAATAATTTAGCACGAGTTTGTACATAGGTACCTTGCTGATTTTTCGGCAAGCGACGAGTGGCACACACAGCGTAGCGGTATGTATGTGTGCATCGTGTAACTTCGTTTTTGATTCGAAACGCCGTACGAACAAGACGTGCGTGAAGACTAGCGTCTAACTGCTCATCACTGATACTATCTCTGTCGGGCACGACGCCAGGTGAAACAGCGTGCTTTTTGGCCACGCCCACCAGTGAGTTCGAGTCCGCGACTAGTGCCACCTTAAGGGTGACAAACGAGCACGCAGTACACCTCTGTATAACCACAATTTGTTCGTTTATTTGTAAATCTAATAACGCTAAATTAAACCAAAACAATACTATAATCAAGAATGAAAGGGTACCAAACAATATTCAGGAATATTATTTTGTACTTTTCGATCTCATTGCAGACGAAAATGTTTAAATTCTAACACATTTAGCGTCCTGTGAGTTGTTGACAAGTATTCAAATAATCACAAGTTTGATTATTCGAGATATTGCAAATATTCACTATTAAGATGAAAACAGACTTTGCAAACATGCGGCAAGAAAACAGCATTTGTGTAAATCATGCCATGATAATCGCAAGGTGTGATTCCAGTTTTACATGAACTTGAGCTGCGCTCTTTAATTCTTACGTCTATTGTTGTAAATTTGCTAATAAAACAAAGATAATATTGTCACAGCGTGTATTTGTTTGCAAGGACATAAACCAGTTATTTGAGATATAGAAAATATGAAATAGCTTACAATAAGGACTAGCGTGTTGTACACAATATACAGACATGTTTTAGTGCCGTTCGTATAACAGGTTCATATGGCACTGTGACGTTTGAAAACCAACTATGCACTTTAGATGTCCCTCGAGCAAATTAAATAAATTAACTACGAATGTACAAATGTGTCAGGTACGAACGTATTCAAAACGAACACTTAGAAAACGGGCACGTATAAAACCGTCGCGTGGATTGAGAAATATATCCTGCTTAATTATTTCTTATAGAAGACCTTATTTCTTGAGAATGTATCTCACATGTATGAACAATAAAAGCTCGATTATTTGCTTCATCGTAAGAAAGTAACAATAATTCACTAAATAACTTAGATATTCGGGCAGCTGCTTTAAAGCGTTAACTTTCGCGATTGGCGCTAACAGATAAATATTTCTAACATATTTATAAATAGCTGCCTGTTTTTGTTCCTCGTTTGGCTAAGAGCGAAAGTACATAGGCAAGCAATCAAGTTGTAAATACATTACATGCTCAATTCCGGGAATCAACACATATGTTAAAAAAGCTACTAAAACAAATTACACCTACATTAATAAAATAATCATTTCTAAAACTATTCGATCCAGACCATTTAAACATCACTTATTAAAATGTATATTACAAGATTCGATAGACAAAGGTAATCTTCAACAATTATACTCTCACATCGAAACACTCGAAAAACAACATATTGGTTGAGCCAAGCTCATTGTTCGTATTAGTATTGGACTGTCGGCCACTTTCACCGGATAGCAGTTAGGGGATGGCCACAACGCAGACCTTATGAGTCTGTGCTCGAAATTCTGCCGTTTCAACCTTTGAGGTTGAGAGTTGTGCTATCCGTTGGACAGTTCGTCTTTGAGCCACTGAGGTACGGGCCGGCCTAATCTCACTAGAAGTTTCGAAAGCGCCGTGTTGTGCGGCGTATGGTAGCGCTTTGGAACTTCGCCGAGCGCTCTTCCATCGGCGGGTAGATACGGCCCTTCGATTTGCCCAAGCACTTCGTCTTCTCGCCGCTCGTTACTTGACAGAAGAAGCCTTTTTTGGGATCGTATCTGAAACATACGACATTATGTAAATCATAAAGTACAGTAAAGTAACGTAATAATATAATCTTGCGTCGACTTAAAATCAATAATCAGGGTATAAGGACCTATTAAGGTGATATCCGGGCTGCAAGAAAATTAAAGAATAGTTTTGAAAATCCGAAATGTGTCCAAACCGTGGCTAGACAACCGAGAAACAATTGCAGCTCGGACTATACAATTGTATGTAAATTTGACTACATCATCATACCGTATTCCCTGTTTCGTTCGTTAATGTTTTTGCTGGATGTCTAATAACTGGGCTGTTTCATTAATTTTAGAAAGTATCCAGTTTTAAAATTATTAATTTATGAAAAAAACTGATAACTCAATGATATATACATGTACACAGGCCGTATACTAAGCGCTCGCTAGTCTGACTTGAGCCAGACTAGCGACGCGTAGTAGATGCTTGTGACTTCTTTTGCTTGTGCCTTCTTAATATTTAATAGGTATTGTTTATTAAATATTCACAGAAAACTTGAAACTGTTTTTGGGGTTATTACTGATTAGTAATAATCTTTGACCTACAAATTGTCTTTGATCTAGGCCAATTTTATTGCAATTGCTTTAAGCTAAATAAGTTTTTAAGTGAATCCAGTCAATAAAATCATCGAAATTGAGGAAAAGTTACTAAGAAAAGTTATGGTACTAAAGAGAAGGTATTTTTTTTTATATCGAATTAGGATGACAAGCGAGCACACAGCCCACCTGATGGTAAGTGGATGCTGTGGCAAATAGACAATTCCAGTAAAAAGGGTCTCCGGTTCTCTACACTCACCATACGAAACACAGCAGTATTAAGCTGCTATTTAACGCTGGTATTCTGTGAGAGCGTGGTCCTTCCCCGGTCGATCCGACCCATTCGTGCTGCCACCGTATTATAGCTGCAGCATGGCTCTATTTCGTTAGAATACAGTCAAGTTATTGGATATTTGACACTAGTCAATTGAAATGGATTGTAAAGTGTAGCGACGTAATAGTTTTTGTTGTTAAATGTTTTTATTTCTTTTGTCGACAAATTACTCTTCTATATTATTCTTTATAGAAAAAGGGTGACAAGCGTGCAGACAGTTCACCTGATGGTAAGTGGAAACTGTGGATTAGGAATCAAAATAGATACGTTGTCGCCCCTGAGGACCAAGACAGAATGCCTCGCTATTTCACGCTGGTATACAGTGAGAGCGTGGTCTCATTCGGTCGCCGACATGGCGTAAGGGAATCTACTACTCCATATCGTCCTGTGGGTGTCGTCAGAGGCGACAGAGGGAAATAAAACAAGAAAAGCAGCAGCATTTACCTAATAACAACTTAAAATAATAAAAAAACTGCGTTTTCCCACCTGCCACAATTAAAATACTTATTTGAGGTTAGGTGTAGAGAACAGCATTAGCATACCTTAACGTGGATAGTGTACTAGTTTTTCATCCTTACAAGTATTTTATTTAACAAATTTCAAAGCGATATCGCCTTAATCTCAATGACTCTAAAGAGATTTCTGATAGCTCGGTGATGATGGAATGCAAAATACAAGAAATGATATTTTTAATATGCCAAACCTATACATGAACCAGATATTTGACAGCGCATTTTATGCAGTCACCAAATTATTTAAAGACATCTACATCTATCCTAGATGTAGATGTCTTTAAATAGGGTAAATAATAAGAAGTCAAAACTCAATATTTACATTATATATATATATATATATATATATATATATATATATATATATATATATATATATATATATATATATATATGTGTGTGTGTGTGTGTGTTATATATATATATATATATAAATTACATAAATTACAATATTACGAAAGAAAGAGCATCTTCCATTGTCTATCGGATTTGCCGCGATCATATTCTACTCGTTTTGCTCATGAATAAACTACATAGGTAGGTGTTAGACCAAAGTCATTAAAAACATATACATATATGTTTATATCCCTTTTCGATACAACAATAAAAATACATAAAGGAGCAAGGCCTTTAGGTTCCTGGATAAATGTCACAGAGAGTATACCAAATTGGTCATTTGGAGGACCAGGACCAACAACCGTGACAAATATCGTTTAAGCGTAACCATTTAAATTTCACGCAACAACGAGCATTAATGAAAACGAAATCAATTAAAACAATATATATTAAATCAATCCATCTAATACACATGTAATAATTAACAAAAAAGAAATGCCTAATGTACCTAATTTCAATTGAAATATTCTAGAAAATAAAAATGAAGTTTTAAATAGATTTTTAAACTTGTTACTAATTTCATATGTAATAACCTAATAATAATAAGTAATAAATAGAGTCTTTATAGGTCAGGGGCTAAAGTTCCGTTGAGTTACTCATACACTCATACACGCGAGCAACTCGTATTCGATACCTATCGGTGCTATTCATTGGCAATATTAATTGCAATTACATATCTTTTTTTTTTCGTTTGCTTTTCTACAGATTATTGTGGCGTCAAATGATGAAACTGTTTATAATTAATGGTATAAAATGGGTTTACATCTGCATACCCGACATATAAACATTAATCACGCTTTATTTACACTGTCGAGTCGATCCAAATGAAAGATAATACCTACATAAACTCTAAATTAATGTATTTCACATAATATACAAAAATAAAAATTCTTTATAGTAATATCCATCAACCTCGTTACAGCCTATCAAAAGTCCACTGCTGAACGACTCCCTCATAGATTCCCTCATATGTCAGATATTTGCCATGGTTGCCCACGCTCGGCAGGTGCGTTAGCAACCGCTTTTTTAGTTTTTATTAGGGAAACGCTCCCGCCAATCTTCTGCTTTCTTTCCCTCTGTCGCTTCTTACGACACCCAGGGGACGATATGGGGTAGTGGATATTCTTACACCGCCACTACAAAGTTATAAAGACAGACATTAATAACACAAAACCATAAGACGTCTTTTAATATAGTATTCACTAACTATAAAGTGATATGATTGCCTGGTGATGTATTTCGTTGTAAGCCTCATGTCCAGCAGTAGACTTAAACATAAAATGATATGAGAGTTGCATAAAGATCCCTAATTTTGGCTGGTGACTGGCACTGCACAGCTTCCTCCATGGTTTCATCCCAGTGATTATCGTTTTCTAAAAGATGCAGAGCTTCACATGCTTCTCTATAAGTTGCGCATTCCTGACCGTTGACAGTTTTAAGGTCTTTATATCCTGTAGGACCCCGAACATGGTGCAGCAGCAATCGTAAACAGAAACATTCAAAATTAGTTACATGGACTATATACACATGACCAAGGGCATCTGATGACTTTACACTGGCCAATTTGCAACAGGCGCCTTGAATACGGCGTTTCCACTCCTTCCTAGATGTGTTCCAAGTATAATAGCGGGGGACTTCAGAATATAACAACGTTTTTGCAAAGGGGTCGGTTTGACAAAGTTGAAAGAAGGCTGTTAGTGTAGTTTTTGGCGGTGATGCAATTTTTCTTGGAAATTTCTTTCGGTGAAATATACACGCTCCATTTTCTAAGTACAGCAAGGTGAGTAACTGTTGGGTGCCTTTCGTGTAAAGGGAAGCCAAGGAGACGCCACGCTGCCTCGTTACTGCTGACATAACGCCCTGCTTGAAAGGTCTGTACTTCATTAACGGGATTTGCCTCACCTTCACTCCTGAGATTAAATATTGCTTGGTCGCTTCCTTTATTTATGTACTTACAGATATACTTGATTGCGCGGACATAGCTACATGCTTCTACATTAATGTGGGCATTAAACATTTTACATAGAATGGGCGAATACGGGACAATCCAGCTGTTATCTAAGGTTTCGAACGCTCCAGAGCGAGATTTGATTGTAACTTTCCTGCCACCATCTTCGGGAGCTCTGCGTCTGTATAAAGGGTAGCCATTGTCATTGTGCACTGTTTCTTTTAATAGCTGTTTAGGAATTTCTTTGTACATTTTCCTTCTTTCATACATGGTGATATTGAATTTCGTGCTCCACATGGACCGTGAATCATATTTCGGACGATGGTATCATACAATTCTTTATCTTGCTCAGGATCGGAATCTCGGCGCTTATTATGTCGTCTATTTGGCTGGGTCGCAACTTCTTTAAGCCATATTAGAATGTGGGCATGCGGTAATCCTCTTTTGCCATTCAATTGAATACATGAAGCACTGCACCTCTCCGAAAATTTTCCTTTGTTAATTACATACATTAATTTTGTACTTTTAATCTAAATACTCTAGCAACTAAATCGTGTCTGTCAGTACTTTTTGGCCCGGCATTAGCTCCTCGGTTATTTCTTTCCATGTGGGATTGCAAGTAAAAGTAACAAAAAGATCAGGTCTTCCGTAAGTTCGTACATAGGCGAATGCGTCTTGTGTGTACTCATGTAGGTAGCGGGGACTGTTAACGAATGATGAGGGCAGAATTACCATTTTACCTAAATCTCTGGGGTTTACATTGGCGTCGCTAGAAACTGCATCTTGTAAATGTATATAATTCTCAACGCGCAGCTTTTTTGATTTAAAGATATATAACGGAGACGTTCACTTTCTACCTTCACATACATGTCTACCAAAAATTGATGAAATAATTGTATATGATATGCATATGATACGCATAAAAATCCATACATGATATTTTTTGTTCGGAGTAGGCTCCTTTGTGACCGGGTTAATGAGTGGAATTTGAAAATGATAACCCTCTTGTCCTTTGCAATAAATCAATGGGTATTGCAGAGCGTCATAAAACTTGTGTGTATCGGCTACCCGTTGCAACGTATCATCACGTGCTCGCAAGACAATGTCTCGTGAAGAAAATTGATCACCACTAATTACGGCTGCTATTTCGTTTATCAAAGGTGCATTGTAGCGCCTTTCATGCTCTCCTCGAGGGGTCCGATCTGCGTGAATGACGACTTTATAATCTTCTTCAGGTAGGTTCATGCAAGAATCTTTGAATTTTGAACACTGTGTCTCTCTCAACTCCCTGGATAAATTGGCAGCGACGGTCTACCTCAATTTCTTCGTCACCCATAAAATATACTTGAAAAATTTATGCTGTTCGTTTTCAGCTGGAAAAAGTGAACCTATTCTATGATAAATTTGCCCTTGCACCGTAAATGTACGCGAAAATCCCGGCATTATTATTTCCCGGTCAACCTGAAGGTCAACGTCATTTGAAAGCATTCCGGATCCTGTTTAAAAACGCCGTGACTCATTAGCATCCTATACAAAGAGAGTTTTCAAAGGTTCTTCTGGTTCCTAAGTAACGGAAGAGACACTTTGTCATTGGAACAGCACATGCCTGCGGTCTCATCTTTCCATTTTAAAGCGCTGCAAAATCGACACGCCTTGTCCATCAGTCCGATAACAACTAACCTGTGATTTTTATAATCAATCAACGGATCATAATTGAATGCTGCGTCATTAAAACCGACCAATTGTTTCTTTGAAAATTTTGTCGACGTTCAGCTTGAGCTGTGCATTTGCATCTCTTCGCGCCTGTGTCTGTTCTGGTGTTTCAGATGCCCTTATAGTAGATTGACGTTCAGCTTGCTCAATGAGTCTGTGTTGAGTTTCATCAGGTGTTTCGCGGCTCTTAAGGCGGCCTGACGTTCCGCTTGTTCGAATAGCCTTTGCTGACTTTGAGCGGTGTTTCAGTAGCTCTTAAAGTAGATTGACGCTCTGCCTGTTCAAGACGCCTTTGCTGACTTTGATCAGGTGTTTCAGTAGCTCTTAAAGTAGCTTGACGCCTGCCTGTTCAAGACGCTTTCGCTGACTTTGAGAAGGTGTTTCGAAGCTCTTAAAGCAGCCTGACGCTCTGTCTGTTCAAGACGCCTTTCCTGACTTTGAGAAGGTGTTTCGGAAGCTCTTAAAGCAGCCTGACGCTCTGTCTGTTCAAGACGCCTTTGCTGACGTTGAGAAGGTGTCTCAGATGCTCTAAAAGCAGCCTGACGCTCTGCTTGTTCTTGCCTTCTCAGTTCAGCATCTTCTAAAGATTCTAGCGATCAAGCTAATCTTTTCGCTTGTCTTTGAGAAGATACTTTGAAAGGCTGAACTTACGTTTGCGAGGCATTATGAAGTAAGAAAAAACCTATTTATAAAAAAACGTTAAAATACTAAAAGGAATTAAATTTCCTTTTAAATATTTTTTAAAGCAAATCCAAAATATCTAAAAGGAATAAATATTACTTTTAAATATTTTTAAAACCAAAACAACAAAACCAATTCAAGACACAACACGAATCCGTAAACGACAGCCAAAAAAATCGAATCAACTTAAACCAAATCACAAAACAAATCGCAGAAAACCGAAATCGAAAGCAGTAGTTAATATAAATATAACCAACGAAAAAAGAAGTAAGTGTATAGGTACCGTATACACTATCTATACTATTAATATTCCTTTGAAATATTGTTAAACAACCTAAAACAACGAAAACCAATTCACGATTCTAAATAAACAAAATCCAAAATCAAAGCCAGAGTCTAAATATGTATAAAGGAATACCAACCAAATCAACAAAACCGATCCAAGAAAATAAACAAATCCGAAAATGAAAGCCAATATAAATCCATTCAACCTTAACCAAATCACAGCAAATAACAAACAACCGAAATCGAAAGCAGGTAGTCGAATAAGCTACGAAATAGAAACAATTTAGCGTATAGGTACTGTATGCACTATAAGTTGACGCGCGGCTCAACGGCGGGAGTTAAGTACATGTCAGGAAACATTTGAAGGGCACAGGGAAAAAAGGAGCTCATTGACAATTTTACGTTTTTTGAATGAACTATACCATTTTACTTAGTTTTCTATGGCCAATCAGAGCACGTTATTTTTAACACGATAAAAGGCGCTGATTTTGCATAAAGTTAATTGAAAAAAAATCTACTTTAGGATAAAACGCGCTCATTGCATTCCATACCGAGTAAAAAGGTGCCCATTGTCTATAAAACCAAGCTAGAACGGGCTGATCGCAGCTATTGTAACAGAAAACGCGCTCATAGTCGGCCATCTTTATTATTTTGTCATACAAGTGGCAGCTGTCCGATAAGCTTCCTTGCATAAACTTTACGACTCCTTTAGTGTACGTTAAGTTTTTAAAAGTTTTTGCTTATTTATCTCAAAATGGACAATAATAGTAGTGATTGTGAAGAAAATTATGTTTATAAGACTACAAAAAAGAGGAAGTCACACGATCGGATGTCTGAAGTGTTGAAAAAGTTAAAATTATCGAGTAATGAACCCGGTCTAGCCTATGGTTGCAGATTCCTATGGAAGCAAGAACTCAAATTCTCCAGAATTCTAATTTACTTCACATGATGCCCAAAATAGCTATTTTAGTTGATTGATCTCTGTTCTCCCAGTTAATAGATATTCCAAGAAAGAAGGAATATCACATTACGATGCTGTATACAAGTACAGGGTACTTGCTATGATTGATTCGGAAATAAAAGAAATAATTATATGCAAGATGGTTTTATGTCAATACATGGAATATCGAGAAAAAAAAATGAATATTTAGTAGCAAGTTTAAAGAAAACTGGATGTGCTCCGTTTGATAAGAGAGGAAAACATAATGGTCATGTAAAACTTAACGATGATGTCAAAAGTTTAATTAAAAAATATAGTGACCTTCAGGACTTAAAAAAGTTTTGTTCCCCTGAAAGTATTATATATTACTCGAATTTAACCCCACAAATAAATTTCATGCTAATTAACATGTTTTTTATTTCATTAGTGTGTTTATGTAATTAGACATTGTTTATGATCACCATTTAAGTTGTAAATTGTAAAAGTTGATCATTGTGACAATGAACACCTTCTTGCAATTACATTTGGGAGTTAGGTAATTAAATTTCAAACTATTATTTTTTAACCAACCCAGTCTTTTAAAATAACAATCTATTATGTTAAATATACACTGTTCCTTTTTATATGGGTACAAATCATATTCTAGTAGAGTTGTAAGTGTAGAAAATGAAATTTTAGGTTTAATTCTTTAATTACTCGAAACAATGAGAATGTTAATGAGCTCCTTCTTTTCTGTGCCTTCATTTCATTACCGCGTTTTAAAAACCTAGTAACGACATCTAGCGGAATCAATTTAAACTATGTATACGTTAGTTAATAAGAACTCTCAAAAATATTTTTCTTATAATTTTGCACAATTTTTCTTATTGTAATACTGATTCATTCATAACCACATATAAGAACTGTATTCATTTCCGTTCAATAAATATGTATTACTAAGGCTTATTAATAAGGCTTACTAAGAACTGTTTCTACCATTGTTAAGTAATAGTTAAGGGTGAAAGCGTGACAGGTGGTGATAGTATTTCTGATCCGTACTTATAATCACGCCTGTAACCCTTGCGGGGTAGGCAGAGCATCAACGGATTACTTAATATCGTCTGCAAAATTCATAATCAAAATCATGCCATGCCGACGCTCTGTTGCGACGTGAAAGAAGAACAAACAAACAAACACACTTTCGCATTTATAATATTAGTATGGAAATCAACAGAATCTAGGGATACCTTAATCCTAAATTATTTACGACTTTATAGTTTAAAGCTTTTTAGTTTCCATAAAAAGTTTATATACAGATTGAAACCTCTTTTATTCTATTTTAAAATTTTTAAAATGTAAATTAAAAAAAAAAAAAAACAAAATTAAAAAAAATACGTCGGCAAAATTGTTAGTAATTCGTTACGTCAAGGAAAATTAAAATTGTTCTGATATTAATTAATGAAAAGGGATTATATTGTTTTTCTTTTTTAATTTAACGTGCCGTGTGAGCTTTAAGAGTCAAGTCACGTCGTCATTTGAGTCGAGATGAAATGTTACGAGTCGTGGGCATGTTAGAAAATGGTACTATTCAACGCGTCGTTGCTGAGGCCCTACACACCAGCCAAAACGTGATATCAAGGTTGTGGTCACGTTATCGCAGTACTGAACGGCACACGGGTAGATATCGTGTTACGAGGCAGAGACAGGATCGATTTCTCCAAATGAGCGCCAGAAGACAACCCAATATCACAGCGATGTAACTATTACAAAGGCTCCAGGAGCACCACCAGCTGCTGGTAAGCGACCAAACCGTGTGAAGGAGGTTGCATGAAGTTGGTCTTCATTCTCGAAGACCACTACGTGTTCCAGCATTGCGACGTGGCAATCGCGGTCAGCGGCTGTCGTGGGCTCGGGAGCATTTACTATGGAGTGACGAACAATGGTCTTTGGTGCTGTTCACCGATGAGTCCCGGTTTGGGTTTCATCCGGATTCACGAAGAACACGCGTTTGGAGAACTCCAGGGAGAGTTAGCCGTCTACGGCACCCTCAAGAGGTCCACTCATACCAAGGCGGGACAATCATGTTGTGGGCAGGAATTCGTCTTGACGGACGAACCCAGCTCGTTCGGATCCTAGGCAGCATGACTGCACAAAAATATCACGAGGAGGTAGTGGAATTTCTACTCATGCACGATAATGCTCCTTCAGATACGGCGCGGCTGGTGTCGGCCGCTCTCCGAGACCATGATATTCAAGTTTTGGATTGGCCTGCACAGTCGCCCGACTTAAATTCTAACGAGCATGCCTGGGACATGTTACAACGAAAAGCTTTGAGAGATTTCCCGCTAAATTTGACGACGGAACAACAACTTTACGAACACTTACAAAGAACATGGGACCTCATACCGCAGCAAGACATTGATAATTTAATTTTAAGTATGAACAATCGATGTCGATGTGTAATTAATGTAAGAGGTGACTACACTGATTATTAATAATTAGATTTTATAAGATTTTTTCAATTTTAATTAAAACTAGCTGTACCCCGCGACTTCGCCCGCGTGTAATTTGGTTTTAATTTTTTTGCGCGGAATAAAATAAAAGTAGCCTAAGTTACTCCTCATAATATTAGCTATCTGCCAAATCAGTCCAGCCGTTTCGGAGATTAGCCGGAACAAACAGACAGACAGACAGACAAAAATTTTAAAAATTGTGTTTTTGTTATAAGTACCGTTTATACTTTCATATGCATTTAGTAAAAAGCTGTTATTTTTATATTACAAACAGACACTTCAATTTTATTTATTTGTAGAGATTAATAGTTTTATAAGGAGAAATGAAGTTTTTTTATCATACTAATTTTCTACGGCGACATTAACATTTTTATTAAAGCAAAAAAATTACGAAATGTTTTTTATTTTTTATTAAAGACCTTAAAATAACCTATCATTCTTCCATTTACTATATCAGAAAATTCTTCATAGATTTTTAGATATTTGAAGAAATATAAAATATCCCTAGATTCTGTTGATGTGTTTATAAAGATTATAATATAATACTTAAGGATAATCTACCAAATTTTGTCAAAAGCCGTGTCATTCGTGTATTGAATATTTAGTCGTCTTAGTTCAGTCACTCTCAAATATACTAAGCGACGCGATTAATAAAAAACTGGATACAATATTTCTATTTCAATTCATCCGTTATTTTTTTAGCTCAGTAATACGAAGGAACATTAGCTTGTATAATTTGGTGAAAAAACTATATCATAAATCGTCAGATCTCACTATCCAAGAGCAATGTGTCTCGAAGTACAATCGCCAAACTGTCTACAAAACGAATTTGATGGGGAGGTATTATGAGCTGTGAATTCTTGCGTGCTATTTATTTATGATTTCTTTTAGAAGATAATAAAAAGATAATCCACGTTAAAAGGAAACGTGCATGACATAGAGTAATGCTCAGTAATAGCAACGGCGTAAAGCATAAAAAACATTGGACACCTTCACTTATTTCCGTTCCTTACTTTCCGAAATAATATTATATCTATAAAGATGTTCAAAGTTATGAATAAAAGAACAAAATAGTTATAATATGTATATGAAAGTCATATAAAAATAAGTGGAGCACTGGACAAAACATAACTACAGCGTGAATTTAATAAAGTTATCTACAGTGTGTATAACTGTATAACACATTTAGGTAAAATTAAAAAAGGAATACTGAAACAGAAAAGTTAATATTTGACAAAATCTCTACCATTACGTTCTGTGTCGCAATAAAGGTTATGCTGATTATATAAATGGAGAGCGGAGTTCATTTTTGTGGCTTCATTTTCACTGTCTTGTCTGGATTATTAAAACTATAAAATACTTCAACTAAAAGAGAAGATTGAAAAATAACTGATATAAGTTTATTAATTTTTATACTCACTATGATATCTACCATTGTTCCTTGGTAATTAAGATTCACGTCTTCGTACATACATAATATTTATATATTTTTACCGGCAAATGAAAGTTAAAATATTAATTTCATTAATTCTTTTATTTCTAATTTTCTTTAATTCCTTCAATAAAGTTTATTAACTTATAGATAACAGTTATTTGCTGCTATTACATTACAGACAAAATAACCGAAAGGTAACATTGATAAGTTACACCTGCTCAATATGACAACAACATTTTGGTGTTAACAATCTAGCATTTAACGTAAATTTTAGCAGGGAATCTCTTCATTTTGATCGTTTAAATACTATGGACTTCCTAAGAGACGACGACTATAGGAAGTGGCAGAAAGATTTTATAGCTTCCTATTGATAGCGTTATAACCATCTCGTCCTCACCAGACTCATCTTCGTCCCCATCAATCCGTCTTGCGGTGGACTTTTACGGCCTGATGGAGAAAAAGAAGAGCTAAGTGTATTAAAATCAAAAATTTTAAAACCTATTTGCAGTCTTATTTAATAAATACTTGTATATAAAAATATTTGCTCAAATCCGTCCATTTATTTCAGTCTACAAAATTCCACTGTTATACATAGGCCTACCCGCATACATTTCTCCATAGAGAGGCCTCCCCCATAGATTCTTTCACATTTTGCCATAGTTGCCATGCTTGGCAGGCGGGTTGGCAACCGCAGCTTTTTTATTACTTTCAGTTGTTATCAGAAAGATGTTGCTACCCATCTCCTGTTCCAGTTTCTCTTTGTCGTCACTCTTTGTCGCCACTCACGGGATGATATGGGGTTGTGGATATTCTTACGCCGCCACGGCAAAGAAACATTATTGATTTATTATAAATATGGGTTGATAATTTTTTTCTGCACTGACTTAAGATTCGTTAAATCATAAAATATATAAATTATTAGATAAATTGATGAAACGGCGCTGCGTCAGACAGCTCTCACGTGGATAACTGAATTACTAGGGCGAGGTGCTTTCATCCATCACTGTAGATAATTTGAAGATAAAAGCCTTTATGAACGCTCATTAAACGCTACGTGGCAGATTTTAACATAGAGATATCTTTATCGTTCAGACCGTTGTACATTGAATTTTCAATGTAATGGCATATCTGACTAAGCCCTCCACTAACGTATAAATAATTGATGTATGATAATAAATTAATATCTATTAAATTCAGTGAATTTCGTTAGATAAACATGTTATTAGTGATAAATAAGTCAATTTGCTGAATAAAACTTTTTGGAGCTTTAGGATCGGTCTTGTAAAGAAAGGAAAAGGAACGATTAACCTTTTATTCTGTTTCGTGTACATTTGTAAAAAAAAGAGCAATCAAAGGGATTTCTCAAGTTACATAGATCATTTCACATTGGCTGTTAAGAAGGCTTTTCACATGTTCACAAAACTCCATTTTTCTCTAATAACGCCTTAGTTTATAACATAACTGCGTCGATGTAATTGTGATTTTAAGCCAGAAAATGTAACCTTTCTTTTTAATATGAAAATACACGGAACAACACCATACCATAATAAAGCTTAATATAAAATTATAAAAATATTATTCAAATAAAATATTATTGTCTTATTTCAGAGATTTACGATTTTACGTGTTGGTTTACTAAATCCTAAATTAAAATGGTGCTTGGCGATGAAGGAAAACATTGTGCGGAAACCAGAATGACTGAAATTAAACAAACATACTAAAATATTCAAACCTACTCTTCACTGCTAGAAGCCACATCAAGTCGAGTCTTTGAAAAGGTTTAATCTATATTAACCTTTTCAAAGACTTTTACTTTAACAGTCTTTATTATTTCTCTAACAAGAACTGTAAGTGCAGTTTGCAAAACATGAAATACTTGACCAGTACTCATCACGCAAGGCGCAGAGCAAGCGGGTTGGTGACTGCAGAGCGGATCCCATACTGATAACTACGCAATAGTAATGCTGCTACCGGGCCGCCGATACATCGCTTTTACTTCATTGAAGAAGCCTTGTCTCTCAACAAGGAGAGTGCACCGCGTGCGTGCACGTAACGTGGACATCCGAAGAAAAGATATATATGAAATTATTCCTTCTTAACAACCCGTAAACAGTCTATTGATAGGTATGGACCTTTTCCCTTTATGCATACATTACAGCCTATGGGAAGTCCACTGCTGAACTTATTTGACAAAGTTGTCAGGCTTGGAGGTCATTTTGGCAACATCAGCTTTTTTATTATTTTTGATCCTTTAATTACATTAAGCCGTTTGACGGGCGGCGTAAGAAAATCCATCCAGTTGTTGTTATCATGCTGTTACCCATCCGTTTCATTTTACACTGTCGCCTTCTACGGATAAAAACGAATCCTACTGATATATTTCTGTTAAATCTCTACAATCAATATTGAGTAAGAATTAAAAGTTAAAAATAATGGAAAGACGATAATTATAAATAAAGCTGATATGTTCCTACAAGTTGAAATAAGAAGGCAATTATTTTTTAGGTATTAATGTTGTTAATATGGCTTTTGTAATTGTAGCACAAATAATGTTAATGCGCTTTCTTTCTTTTTCATGTCTCTTCTTGAGATGCTCTTTTGTGATATGTCGAGCTGTGATTACCGGTATTTTCCCTTAGTTGATTTTTGTGATATTCTTTCTGAGATAAGACAAGGTAATGGATCCTCTCACGCAGCCACCGCATGGCAATACCTAAATTGTTAGCCCAATTTCCTCCCTTAAGTGTCGCAATGAAGACTTACTAAAATTAATTAACTCGCCTTTGAGCTTCACTAACGCCTAATTTTAGACATAAGTAGGTAATATGCATCTTTCATTTTCGGAGTAGATGTGTTGTTCCATTCTTTTGTTATATTTAAATTCCTTTTTCTCATTTAAAGCGTTTAACGATTATTTTTATCTTGACAATATTTTTCTCTGAGTTCTATTCAGTTCAGGAAAATAAGTGTGGTGAATACAAATGAGTTTCAGTCTAGCTCGTTATAAGATCATCAACCCTCAATTCCCAAACACATTTAAGGCAATGGGCGCTTCTCTAAATATTATTATCTAAACAAAACTATAATTTTAACAATAACATAACTTAACAAACAAACTTAACTGTAAAATTTACAAAATACAAAACATTAGATTAATAATCTACTGGTCACTTTGTTATGACAATTTAATGATTTATAATTTATTTCAGATATTCTATAAAGGTGGTCTATATCTAATAATATTTTCATAAGCTTCAACGCGCTACATTATTTTTTTAATAAAATATGAAACATTTTACCATTAAATAAACGAGCCCAGTCGTCTTACAACGTTTATTAATTCTCCTACAAAATATATAACGTTATGACTGGTCTTTATATTTATATACTTAAATAAAATAAGCTTCTTAGTACCAAAGTTATTTAACGAATTCGATTTCAGCCAATGCAAAATAGTAATTTTATACAGCAGTTGTTATGTAGCAGCTCTATTTATATTAAACGATTATTTTAATAATATTATAGTGACATCCGTGTATCCGATGACCGTGTAGTGGCGGTGTAAGAATATCCACTATCCCATATCATCCCGTGGGTGTCGTAAAAAGCGACAGAGGAAAACAAATCAGGAGATGGGAGGCAGCGTCTTTCGACTAAAAATAAAAAACTTCTGTTGGAAACCCGCTCGCCAAGCGTGGCAACTATATGGGGACAGGAAACACAGAAAATAACAAACAGGATTATGGAATGACAGATTTTTTATTTAATAACACATTTTATACCCATATTATCGTCCCATGTATATTGTAAGAGGCTAAGGGAAAAAAAACCCAGGAGATGGACAACAGCGCCTTCGTGTTCCAAGCGTCGCAACTATGGCAAATATCTCCCTCCCCCTCCCTATGGTCCACCTAAGAGGGAGGTCTATGTTCAGCAGTGGACTTTTGATAGGCTATAACGGTAATATATATATAATAAAGTATATTATATTGAATTTTGTAAACTTTCTACGTTTGCAAAATTCAATTCAAATGGAACGATTTTTTATTACTCTTACCATGTTTTTACTATCACGAATCGTTCGATGATCTTCAGTTCTTGCTCCCAGTTTCTTTGCACGCTCGTCTTCTTATTCGATTCAGTTTAGTACTCAATGGATTAAGCTTTACTTTTCTTCGGATTTCGGCTTTGGCTTAGAAGGAATTTTCTAAGTATAACTTTTATCTTTTCCATTTTATGTAATTAAAACTTTTGGATGTTTGGCGACTTAGTCTGAGTTAAGTTTCTTCAAGCGTCAGGGCAGCAAAAGCACACAACTGAAAAATTATAGATCCTGCAGTTTATTTGTGATGTTGTCGCTATGTTCGAATGTTACACAAGGGATTATTCTTTAGCATCGTTAAGTAATATTTCGGAATAACGCAAAACAAATATACTTATACAATATACAGGGTTATTTTTCAGAGTAGGAAATTTTAAACTTAACTTCAAATGTATAAATAATGGTATACCGCTATTACAGTTTTTGAAAATACGGGTAAATAATTTTTATTTGAAATTATCCCAAATATCAGATAAAATAATGCATTACCACGCATTATGACTTTAAAAGATAAAAGGACAGATTGTTTGAGATTTTTTAATTAATTTTCTCCACTTGCCTATATTACTTATTCTGAACCTTCTCTGCAAATTTGGCCGGTTATTGCAAAATAACCCTGTATAATATTACTCTTACTCAATATCATCGTCATAAACAGGGCACTAGAGTTGCTGATCCCTTTGATGGATGAGACTCGGTAATCGAACCTTCGATGCCCGGCACTGTTACCTGAATTTGAAGGTCGACAAAACTCGATACGAATGTTCTAAGGTCGATAGACTAAAACTCTATTGGTTATATATTAAACACGGTTGATTTCACTGAAGCAAAAATAAAACAACAAAACTGGAAGCCAGAAACGCTCAAAGCCACCATCCATTAATCATCCTATGTTTTCTTACATAATTTTTAGAGCTTTTACCAAATTGTTATTGAAGCCCTTATATAATGAAATATAATCAAATCGTCCGCAGGTAATGATTTTCTGTCTGTCCATATTTAATATAGCCAACAATATTTAATTTACTTGGCTAAACTAAATATGGACAGACAACTATAACCGCCAATATTTAATTTAGCTCCAACCGTATAGTGGTGGTGTAAGAATATCAATACCTCGTCCAGGATGTCGTAAGAGCAACAGAGGTAAAATGAAACAGGATGGGCAACAGCATCTTCCTGATAACAACTCAAAATAATAAAAACTGCGGTTGCCAACCCGCTTGCCAAGCGTGGCAACTATGGCAAAATCTCCGCATGAGGCAAATCTATGCGACAGGTCTATGTTTAGCAGTGGACTTTTATAGGCTGTAATGGATGGATGGAAGATGGAGGGTTGCTATCCAATATTGTAAGCGGAATACCTGAGATACTACTATATAGGTAAAATATAATAAAATTAGCACAAGTCTTTGTTTCCATCACGACAAATCAGGTGAAGCTGTGGAACGCAACTAGTTTTGTAAAGTAGTAATTAGTTTATATCTTTGTATAGAAAAATAAATTATTACGAGGAATACTGATAAAATATAATACTATGTAATATTATCTAAGGAAATATTTTTGTGACAACCCTTGCATATTTTAGCGACTTGAAGTCGAGACAAAGTAAAGTAAAGTTACAGCCTATATACGTCCACTGCTGGGCACAGGCCTCCTCTCATTTCTGGGAGGGTTTTAGAGCAAGAAATGTCGCCGCGCTGCCCCAATGCATGTTGGCGAACTTCACATGTCTTTGAAATATTTTTTTTGTTTCTCAGACATGCAGGTTTCCTCACGATGTTTTCCTTCACCGCCGAGCACGTGGTAAATCAGCACTTAAAATTGCACATTAACAATTTCATTGGTGCCGGCGGGGATCGAACCCGGTTGCTCGCGTACTGTGAAACAGCGAGCGCTAACCATCTGAGCTACCGTCTCGACGGAAGTCGAGACAGCCTTGAGTATTTTACGGTATGACAAAGGAGTTAACCCACCATTTATTACACATAATATGATAATGGGTAATATTACATGACGCAGCATCACAACAAAATTACTTATTACTATGCATAAGCAATAATATTATTACTAGCGATCCGACTCGGCTTCGCCTGGATAGGATCTATTAACGTTGCGTTATTAAGGTTTAAGATAATCAGAGACCATATTTTATCAATTTTGCTTTTATTTTTTAAAGAAATTCAAGTTTCTAGGATCAATATACTATATCCCTCCTGGCATTGCTCTCTCTATCTGTTCGTAAACTTCCATCACAATCGGTTCAGCCATTCCGACATTAGCGGACATGTAACTAACCCCAATAATAATTATAGAAGCCAGTATAGAATAGAATAGAATAGAATAATTTTTATTCAATATTGATTACAAATAATTATTATTGAAAGCCATTTTGTAACCACTGGTTCAGAAAAAACCTCTGTCCTGGGAAGAACCAGAAAGAAACCAGCAGGACTTTTTAAATAAATTCTACAATATAAATGGTTACAAATTATTTACAAAATTTATTTTAGAAACAGTTTGGAAGCGACCACCTCATTCCTAGGAGTTATTATCAACAGTTATTTAAATATTACAGACAGACACTTCAATTTTATTTATACATAATTTGTATAAAGGCTCCGATCAACAAAGGAAGAAAGATTGATCGCATATTACTTTTTATATGATGCAAAAACCTAGCCAAAACCATACCTAACTTATTGTAAGAACACGCACACATACACATTTGGATCTAAAATTATTTTCAACCAACAACATAGTTTTACGTGCATAAGTATGATTCCAGTAGTGCACTAGTACGGGCTGCTAAAGAAAGAAGAGTGCGTGAGTGGGTGTCACCACGCTGATCATGGTTTCGGCATGATTGAAATGTACCTACGCAGCACTTCTTTGTTGGTCTGAGATTAAAGTAAAGTAAAGTAACAGCCTATATATACGTCCCACAGCTGGGCACAGGCCTCCTCTCATTTCTGAGAGGGTTTTAGGGCAAGGAAATGTCCGCCGCGCTGCCTCAAAGCGTGTTGTCGGAATTCACATGTCTTCGAAATTTTTTTCTTATTTCTCAGACATGCAGGTTTCCTCACGATATTTACCTTCACCGCGGAGCACGTGGTAAATCAGCAATAAAAATTGCAATTAACAATTTCATTGGAGCCGGCGGGGGTTTAAGATTACAAATACATAATTGTAATTGTGTGTGATTCAAGTGGTTTTCCCTAAAAAAAAAACACTTGTCTTCTGGTTCTTTATTATCCTTATTTTGGCCTGTACCCAAAACATATTTGTATTGTAATATAATATCTGTTAAATTCATTTTATAAATTTGGTTTTTATTACTATACCACGATAGTCCACAGTTTGTTTGACTGCTATGTAGCAAGTATCTAATGTCTATCAGCTGCCACATACCATCAGGCTAGGTTATGGAAGTAATATTAAAAACAAGTAAGTATATGAACTACAATCGAATCCAAAAATTATGTAAAATTATATTTTATTGAACCAAACAAGAAATATGTTTTGGAAGCCTCGATTCTTATTAGCTTTCAGTTAAAGAAATCATGACATCGCTCCGTCGCCATGACAGACCAGTAGTGAGTAGTGACGCGTCCGCCGCAGCGATAGTATCTGCGTGAATGTTGACAAGTAAAGCAACAAAAATGTGAATTTCTCTGATTCAGAAGAGGAACAATTAGTCAACTTTATATCCAGCCCTTTACGATAGCAGTCATACTAATTATCGTAATAATTTAATTAAAGAAAATATATGCAAAGATATTATATCGAAGGAGATCAATAAAACAAGTTATTTCTCTTCCAACAATATAAATAAAAGTTGGTGATCAATCGACATCTTGTCAACTCAAAGCAACTGAATGAATACACAACAGCGCAACACCACGAACAGGGCAAGACTGCCGCCTTGCTCGGAATCAGTGCGGCAGGCAGCACTGCTGCGCAGCACCACAGTGGCAGTACTGCTGCGTGCTGTCGAGATCGGAATCATACCTTAAGGGTGACAAACGAGCACGCAGTACACCTGATGGTAAATGGATACTGTCCATAGACACCTATATCTTAAAAAGGGTCTACATACATATAATTAATCATATTCATCTCTACACTGACGCCGGTGTTGAGCTGATTTTTTTGTGACGTTTCAGACATTTGAGTGTTTTCACCATGATACATTAATCAGCAAACTGCAACGCAATTTGCAGTTTCTGGTGTTAAAACATTGTGCCTAGACTTATTTTGATCATACATACCTTTGTTACAAAACGCATAGTCATTATCAATGGTATAAGTTCGTCCGGATCCTCATTTTTTAATTTACGTTCAAACGGTTTTAAAATCAAGAATCTAGCAAGCAGACTAAGCTCTAGAGCAGTGTCACTAGTTTTGAGAGAGTGAGATTATTTTATTTCAGTTAATTCCATAGCATAATGTTTTATGGCGTTTTGCTGTGGGTAAAAGCATCTGATTTAAACACTATGTTTGCAGAAGAGAGCCAAAACAATCATTGATAACCAAAAATCTAAAGATGTAGTTTTATTAACAAAAGTGATATACTGAAATTGTTGTTATGTTGAACTGGCCATTCTTAACTGTACAAGATATGGTTTTACATTCTAATTACAAATCAATTTCATATATAAGGCAGGTTATTCCTTTTTCAAAATCAGTTATTCGTTTCTTTGGGCTTTGTTAAATAAAACTGCATGATTTCAATAAAATCAAATGAGTAGATGAGCTGGCTTCCGGTGTCATCATGCACGGTATATTGCTATTTTCTAGAACATAGTGTGCCTTAAAAAATTTATTTGGGTTTAGGTAAATAGGAAAAGTAAATAAATGCATTGTTTTAAATCATTTAATAAAATAAGTAATGTATTTTTTATGAAGGACACGTGTTAAGACCATTCATATTTTTATCGTTATATAAAATTATATATTCCGATGTTTGTTAACAAAATTTCGTTGAGGGCCAAATAATTTCAAGATATTTAGAAAATAAAGATAAAACTTTGATAATCAAAAAATGGCTATTCATTTAAGTAATATAAACATGTACGAATCCATGTACTTTTATTTTTATGTAGTTCTTAATTTGATAAATTTTTAATGTAAAAAAAAACTTAAATATAATATTTAAGTATTAAAATCTTGATAGTATTTGGTGCCTCAGTTCGTAAGAACAGTGATCGCAGTAAAGCATAATATTAATTGATATTTATATAAACTTAAATAACAATTTCAACTAATTCGTAATAGTCCAAAATAATTACATTATAAACAAATCGACCACTGTTTAATGAGGGCTAATAATCTTCCACTCACCAGATGTCGCTAGTTGTGACTGAGGTAAAGTTTTTTGTTACACAATGTCTGTTAATTGATAAATTAGTTTTAAATAATATTTTATCATTATTTAGAGTATTAAATTAATACAGAACACAATGCGTCAGTGGTTTGATTATAATTTTTTGTACTTTATAACTCTTTTTTTTAATTTTTCTACTTTTAGTTATATTTATAGTTTAGTTTGTTCATTTCTAGTCTAATTAATATAAAATATAACTAAGAAATTATCGCCCCGCTATGAAATCTGTCAAATATTTTACCTCATAGTAAAGTGGCGCCGCCCTGGTGGCAGAAAAAGTCGTGGGTGCCCTCATTATATGAACTTTGTATTAAAATGTTGCCATTCACATGATTCACATAGAGTTGCCACAATATGACAAGAAAAATTATCTATATAAAAAGAAAATTATTTTAAGGTTTTTCATGATAAATAAATAATATTACAGTTTCTTTTTCTAGAAACAAAATATAGTATTTTAACTATTTCTTTAGTGTTTAGTACAATAACTAATTGTTTTTAAATCAATTAACTTTATTGCAGTTGTTATATAAATAAAATCAGGGTAGGTATTCATATAATACTTAGACAATTTGTTCGTTTATTTGTAAATCTAATAACGCTAAATTAAACCAAAACAATACTATAATCAAGAAATTAAAGGGTACCAAACAATATTCAGGAATATTATTTTGTACTTTTCGATCTCATTGCAGACGAAAATGTTTGAATTCTAACACATTTAGCGTCCTGTGAATTGTTGACAAGTATTCAAATAATCACAAGTTTGACTATTCAAGATATTGCAAATATTCACTATTAAGATGAAAACAGACTTTGCAAACATGCGGCAAGAAAACAGCATATGTGTAAAATCATGCCATGTTAATCGCAAGGTGTGATTCCAGTTTTACATGAATCCTTGAGCTGCGCTCTTTAATTCTTACGTCTATTGTTGTAAATTTGCTAATAAAACAAAGATAATATAGTCACTGCGTGTATTTGTTTGCAAGGACATAAACCAGTTATTTAAGATATAGAAAAATATGAAATAGCTTACAATAAGGACTAGCGTGTTGTACACAATATACATACATGTTTTAGTGCCGTTCGCATAACAGGTTCATATGGCACTGTGACGTTTGAAAACCAACTATGCACTTTAGATGTCCCTCGAGCAAATTAAATAAATTAACTACGAATGTACAAATGTGTCAGGTACGAACGTATTCAAAATGAACACTTAGAAAACGGGCACGTATAAAACCGTCGCGTGGATTGAGAAATATATCCTGCTTAATTATTTCTTATAGAAGACCTTATTTCTTGAGAATGTATCTCACATGTATGAACAATAAAAGCTCGATTATTTGCTTCATCGTAAGAAAGTAACAATAATTCACTAAATAACTTAGATATTCGGGCAGCTGCTTTAAAGCGTTAACTTTCGCGATTGGCGCTAACAGATAAATATTTCTAACATATTTATAAATAGCTGCCTGTTTTTGTTCCTCGTTTGGCTAAGAGCGAAAGTACATAGGCAAGCAATCAAGTTGTAAATACATTACATGCTCAATTCCGGGAATCAACACATATGTTAAAAAAGCTACTAAAACAAATTACACCTACATTAATAAAAATAATCATTTCTAAAACTATTCGATCCAGACCATTTAAACATCACTTATTAAAAATGTATATTACAAGATTCGATAGACAAAGGTAATCTTCAACAATTATACTCTCACATCGAAACACTCGAAAAACAACATATTGGTTGAGCCAAGCTCATTGTTCGTATTAGTATTGGACTGTCGGCCACTTTCACCGGATAGCAGTTAGGGGATGGCCACAACGCAGACCTTTATGAGTCTGTGCTCGAAATTCTGCCGTTTCAACCTTTGAGGTTGAGAGTTGTGCTATCCGTTGGACAGTTCGTCCTTGAGCCACTGAGGCACGGGCCGGCCTAATCTCACTAGAAGTTTCGATAGCGCCGTGTTGTGCGGCGTATAGTAGCGCTTCAGGAACTTCGCCGAGCGCTCTTCCATCGGCGGGTAGATACGGCCCTTTGATTTGCCCAAGCACTTCGTCTTCTCGCCGCTCGTTACTTGACAGAAGAAGCCTTTTTTGGGATCGTATCTGAAACATACGACATTATGTAAATCATAAAGTACAGTAAAGTAACGTAATAATATAATCTTGCGTCGACTTAAAATCAATAATCAGGGTATAAGGACCTATTAAGGTGATATCCGGGCTGCAAGAAAATTAAAGAATAGTTTTGAAAATCCGAAATGTGTTCAAACCGTGGCTAGACAACAGAGAAACAATTGCAGCTCGGACTATACAATAATATGTGTAAATTTGACAACATCATCATACCGTATTCCCCTGTTACGTTCGTTAATGTTTTTGCTGGATGTCTATTACCTGGGCGGTTTCATTAATTTTAGAACGTATCCAGTTTTTAAAATTATTAATTTATGAAAAAAAAAACGGAGGCAGTCCATAAGCACTGCCGACAGAAGTGATAACTCAATGATATATGCGTATACATGTACACAGGGCGCTATGCTACGCGTCGCTAGTCTGGCTCAAGCCAGACTATAAGACGCGTAGTAGACATGCTCGTGACGCACTGCCTTCTTAATATTTAATAGGTGTTGTTTATTAAATATTCACAGAAAACTTGAAACTGTTTTTGGGGTGATTACTGATTAGTAATAATCTTTGACCTATAAATTATCTTTGATCTAGGCCAATTTTATTGCAATTGCTTTAAGCTAAATAAGTTTTTAAGTGAATCCAGTCAATAAAATCATTGAAATTGAGGAAAAGTTGCTAAGAAAAGTTATGGTACTAAAGAGAAGGTATTTTTTTTATATCGAATTAGGGTGACAAGCGAGCACACAGCCCACCTGATGGTAAGTGGATGCTGTGGCAAATAGACAATTCCAGTAAAAAGGGTCTCCGGTTCTCTACACTCACCATACGAAACACAGCAGTATTAAGCTGCTATTTAACGCTGGTATTCTGAAAGCGTGGTCCTTCCCAGTCGATCCGACCCATTCGTGCTGCAACCGTATTATAGCTGCAGCATGGCTCTATTTCGTTAGAATACAGTCAAGTTATTGGATATTTGACACTAGTCAATTGAAATGGGTTGTAAAGTGTAGTTAAATGTTTTTATTTCTTTTGTCGGCAAATAACTCTTCTATATTATTCCCAGCAATGACTTTTCTTTATAGAAAAAGGGTGACAAGCGAGCAGACAGTTCACCTGATGGTAAGTGGAAACTGTGGATTAGGAATCAAAATGTAGATACGTTGTCGCCCCTGGGGACCAAGACAGAATGCCTCGCTATTTCACGCTGGTATTCTGTGAGAGCGTGGTTCTACCCGGTCGTGCCGACATGGCGTAAGGGAATCTACTACTCCATATCGTCCTGTGGGTGTCGTCAGAGGCGACAGAGGGAAATAAAACAAGAAAAGCAGCAGCATTTACCTAATAATAACTTAAAATAATAAAAAAACTGCGTTTTCCTAGCGTGGCAACTATGGCAAAAAATACAAGATAACTCACCTGCCACAATTAAAATACTTATTTGAGGTTAGGTGTAGAGAACAGCATTCGCATACCTTAACGTGGATAGTGTACTAGTTTTTTATCCTTACAAGTATTTTATTTAACATTTTTCAAATTTCATTTATCAAACATTTAACAAATTTCAAAGCGATATTTTAATCTCAATGACTCTAAAGAGATTTCTGATAGCTCGGTGATGAAGGAATGCAAAATACAAGAAATATTTTAATATGCCAAACCTATACATGAACCAGATATTTGACAGCGCATTTTATGCAGTCACCAAATTATTTAAAGACATCTACATCTATCCTAGATTAAGAATCAAAATGCAGATGCGTTATCACCCCTGAGGACTAAGATGGAATGCCTCGTATCCAGTAAAAAGGGTAAATTATAAGAAGTCAAAACTCAATATTTACATCATATATATATATATATATATATAATATAAATTACAATATTACGAAAGAAAGAGCATCTTCCGTTGTCTATCGGATTTGCCGCGATCATATTCTAGTCGTTTCGTCTGCTCATGAATAAACTACATAGGTAGGTGTTAGACCAAAGTCATTAAAAACATATACATATACATATATGTTTATATCCCTTTTCGATACAACAATAAAAATAAATAAAGGAGCAAGGCCTTTAGGTTCCTGGATAAATGTCACAGAGAGTATACCAAATTGGTCATTTGGAGGACCAGGACCAACAACCGTGACAAATATCGTTTAAGCGTAACCATTTAAATTTCACGCAACAACGAGCATTAATGAAAACGAAATCAATTAAAACAATATATATTAAATCAATCCATCTAATACACATGTAATAATAAAGAAAAAATAAATGCCTAATTTACCTAATTTCAATTGAAATATTCTAGAAAATAAAAATGAAGTTTTAAATAGATTTTTAAACTGTTGCACTTAATAATAATAAGTAATAAATAGAGTCTTTATAGGTCAGGGGCTAAAGTTCCGTTTAGTTACTCATACACTCATACACGCGAGCAACTCGTATTCGATACCTATCGGGTGCCATTCATTGGCAATATTAATTGCAATTGTCTTTTTTTTCGTTTGCTTTTCTACAGATTATTGTGGCGTCAAATGATGAAACTGTTTATAATTAATGGTATAAAATGGGTTTACATCTGCATACCCGACATATAAATATTAATCACGCTTTATTTACACTGTCGAGTCGATCCAAATGAAAGATAATACCTACATAAACTCTAAATTAATGTATTTCACATAATATACAAAAATAAAAATTCGTTATAGTAATATCCATCAACCTCGTTACAGCCTATCAAAAGTCCACTGTTGAACGACTCCCCCCATAGATTCCCTCATATTATTATAAGCAACCGCTTTTTTACTTTTTATTAGGGAAACGCTCCCGCCAATCTTCTGCTTTCTTTCCCTCTGTCGATTCTTACGACACCCAGGGGACGATATGGGGTAGTGGATATTCTTACACCGCCACTACAAAGTTATAAAGACAGACATTAATAACACAAAACCATAAGACGTCTTTTAATATAGTATTCACTAACTATAAAGTGATATGATTGCCTGGTGATGTATTTCGTTGTAAGCCTCATGTCCAGCAGTAGACTTAAACATAAAAAAAAATGTAAATAAAACAAATTTTTACGGATTTTATCGTGTAGGTATATTAAATTATTTTATATTCCCGACGTTTCGAGCACTAGGTGTTCGATGTCCCGATGTCGTAGTTTTATGGTCCGATCTACGCCTTCGCATAAACATAAGAAATCAAAAATTTAAGTCTATCGAAATAAATATTAAAACGAAAATGTAGAGTGAATGCAGCACAAATACCCTTTTACGTTGAAAGTTTTGCTCAAGTAAAAGCCCGGCTGTGGTGTTAATGAATACGTTTGCTTGGAGTGGTTCTGTGAGGAGATGACGCATTTCACCGCACAGCCAAATGATCGTTTTAATGTATTTCATTCGGTGACTTAAAATTTTGTAAAACATTAGTCAAAAAACGTTTTTAATGGTCTTCGTAAGGTTTGATAGTAATCGTCATTATAATGAATAAAAATATGAACAAGTGGTAAAATTAAAATTTTGTACAACTGACTTCAATATAAATTATTAAGGATAACTCAAAAACTACTGGTCAAACCTTGATCAAATTTATATGGGACCACATGAGAAGCGCCAACTTTCAAATTAAAAAAGAATCATCAAAATCGGTTCACGTAGAAAAAAGTTGTGAGGAGTAACACATAAAAAAAACATATAGTGGAGTTGAGTACCTCCTCCTTTTTGAAGTCGGTTAAAAAATAATGAATGTTGGGGGTTTTTATCAATAAATATTAATAAAATAATTAAGGATGACAAACGAGCATACAGTCCAGCAGATGCTACGTGGATGCTGCCTATATATACTTACATCTACCATCGATTCAAAATGAAAGTGCATCCCTTGTCCTTTAGGACTGAGATGAAATTATCATCATTATCAGTAAAAAGTATCTCCAGTGCTCGAGAAACTCAGCACTCACCATACGACGCACAGCAGCATTACGCTGCAACTTCACGCTGGAATTCTGTGAGAGCATGTTTCTTCCGCGGTCGAGCAGACCCCTTATTAATGACCATTGATTGATGATCATTTATCATCCGGCTTGTATTTCAGCACTAAAGTAAAGAAGGTCATCACAACTCATATTTTTATTTAATTTTAAGTTTTGAAGATTCGGTGTTATAAGTAGTAAAATTATTTAAGATGTTAAAATTTATAAGCTAAGGATCTGCGTGAAAAATAAAAATGATGTCCCTCCCTCAATTGCGAGCACTATCACCGCAACCACTAATACTCTGTTGGAAGTAATGGTATAGCCATTACTCCCAACACCACAGGAAAGCCAGCGCCGTCGACAATGCGACAAGTGTTTCGCATCCAGACAAGGCAATATCAAGAAAAATAGACTCTGCAATGACTAACCCCGCTAGTCACTCTCTACTACTCCACTCTCGCAGAGTCTATTTGCTGTTCAAACTAAGTAAGACACATCACTTTTATTTATCAAACGCCACTTAACTAATTAGGTAATTTTAACTCTAACATAATGGATTTCCGCAAAGTAACGCCTGATTCTCTTAATTGGTATAAAATCAGTGAAGACAAGCTTAAAACAGTAATAAAAAAACCGACTGCGACTTATACCTAGTACTATTGAAAATTTCCACACTTCCATAACTAACACTAATCTAACGACACCCACCCCGTATGTTAAAATCCATCAAGCCGTTTAGGATACAGAGCGTGCTAAACAAATAGACATACATACTAGTACACTCGAACAACATTACCCTTTTTCTAGGGCAGTCGGGTAAAAATAAAAACATGCTGTACAGTTCACACGCGGTAAAACTGAAATCTTCAGAAACTGTGAGAGAATGAGACGAATGCAGAGTATCAGAAGTAGGATATTAGTAGGGTTTATTTATTTTAATATTGTTACCAAGTTAAAAATTATTTACATTAATATTAATTAATACGAGGAGGCTACAAAGTACCGCACAAAGAGGAAACCGAGATAATAGGAAACACGGTATATTGTAATTCTCTCGCATACTAAATCTCTAGTATGCGAGAGAAAGTTCTAAAGTTTTCAGTTCAATAAGCAAAAGTTGCGACTCACTTGAGCAGCTTGTTGTAGTCAATGTGCGGCGTGAGCTTGAGAAACTTCTGCAGCGTGTTCATGACGGCGGCGGGCTCGGCGCGCAGCTGCGAGCCGTCCAGCACGTGCAGCTGGTGCGCGCTGTACTCCGCCAGCCACCGCTCCAGGTGGTGGCTGTACTTGCCCGGGTTCAAGCAACGGTTCCTGCGCGAAACGTTCAAATTGTAAAGCTAAGCCTTTTACACACGGTCCCGCCAAGGTTTATGCATGATGCAGGATGAAAAACTATTATGAGTACGCTTGACCTACGTCAACTTCAAACAAAAATAATAATTTGTGACGTACGTGAATCGTACCCATTGTCGTTTTCATCGTGCATCGTGCATGACCTTGGCGGGACGTAAAGCAAGATGGACTGTGTTTAAAGCAAATGGCAAGTGACCAATCGAGCCATTGGCATCCAGATTTCCAGTCATACCAGGTCGTTACTGAATCCATTGGTTGTCGGCCTAGTAACTAAAGTTACTTAAAGTTACATATCCCCTTGGGCACAGGGCTCTCATTACTGAGTGGGTTTTAATAGAATCAGGCGTTACTTTGCGAAATCCATTATATTAAAGTTGTAATATTTACTTTGCAAACATCCGCTTAATAAATAAAATAATGTGTCTTACCTAGTTTGAAGAGCACCTCCCGCCCTCCCTCAATTGCGTTCGCCTGAGGATGCCTCGTGTAGAGGCGAAACACGTCGTATTGTCATCGGTGGTGTGTCTTTCCTAGTGTAGTGGTGTTGGGAGTAGTGGTGCTGGGATTAGTGGTGACGGGGATAGTGCACGCAATTGAGGGAGGCGGGAGGTGCTCTTCAAACTAGGTAAGACACATTATTTTATTTTATTAAGCGGATGTTTGCAAAAGTAAATATTTACAACTTTAATGAGTGGGTTTTATTTTTTAACTATAACTGTATTTTTTTTAAATACAGGGCTATTTTGCAATAACCGGTCAAATTAGCAGAAGGTTCAGAATAAGTATTAAAGGCAAATGGTGAAGAAAAATTAATTAAAAAATATCTCAAACATTCTGTCTTTTTTATCTATTAAATTTAAAATGCGTGGCAATGGATTATTTTAACTAATTTTACTGCGCACGCACACATTCGTAAGGGTCCATCGGTAGGCAAAAACGTTGTTGCCCATTAATCACATTCAATTTGGGATAATTTCAAAAAAGTAGAAGCCTTATTTATTCGTATTTTCAAACTCTGCAATAACGGTATATTATTATTTATATATTTTAAATTATGTTTAAAATTTGGCTACTCTTTGAAAAATAACCCTGTATAAGTAAAACAAACGAGCACAGTCCCGATGCTATGACCTCTAGACATCTAAATGTATCTTCGATTAACAATCAACCTTCCAGTATAAAGTATCTTATAAAAAACAATCATATACTTGGCATGCAATGTGATGTTACGATAGAAAGGACAATTTTTTATTTCATTTTTATAAAATAATATATGTATTTGTTTACGATACTACCACACATCATCACTTTCTTAATTTGTACGTGCAGCTATATTATGGTCGTAGCACGAATGGGTCGGCTCGACGACCGGGGAAGGGCAACGCTCTCACAGAATATCAAAGTAAAATAGTAGCTTAATACTGCTGTGTATGGTGAGTGTAGAGAACCGGAGACCCCTTTTACTGGAAACGAGGCATTCCATCTTAATTTTCAGGGGTGACAACGAATCTACATTTCGATTCTTAATCGAGAATAGAATTAGGTGTCTATGGGCCTCAGATTCCACTTACCATTAGGTGGACTGTGAGCTCGTTTGTCATCCACATTGTATTAAAAACATATTTTAATCTTGAACTTGTATATTAAATTAAATGTATATTTAACTTAAGTATTTTTTAAATAAAAGCACCTTACATTATCATCGACCCGTGCCAGTGTTGAGGCGGCGTAAGACAACCACCTCATTTCGCGCCGTGGGTGTCGTTAAAGGCAGACGACTATAGAAAATACTAAAAAATCTTATGGCTTCTCTAAACAGAAAAGCCAATTTCTAGTAGTAGACTTTTACAACTGATGAATTAATAACAAATTAATTTACTCGTCTTCATTAAGTCGCTTTGTCTGTATCTGTGTCTTTCTCTTTAAATACCCTTCTGTGTCTTTAAATACCCTTAAGACCCTTTTAATAAAATAAAAAAACATCAATGTTTACGAAAACAAAAAATTTACGTTTACCGATTTGTTAACTTTTGAATATTATCATTATTATTATTGCTTCTGCTTTTTTAGTATAAGAATCTAACCGTGAATTTATGCTGAAGATTTACATACACTAATTGAGTACTTTCATACATACCAGCACCTATTAAATATAAATTCAAGTAACAAGACCCTTAACAAAGTAAGTAAATCATAGAACTTAAATGTTGTAGTTCGTGTCGTGAGTTCATATGCTAACTTAGATAAGGCGTAACTTTGATGTAACAAACGAAGTTTATATCTGCTATTCGGAAATCCAAAATCCACGGAGAAATAGATTTGAATTTATACTCAACCTGCTTCATATTCAATTCATACTTAGATATAACATTACTCACCAGGAATTAAAAAAAAAACAACACGAAAGTTTCACACTATTGTTTGGTTTACATTAAAAGTTTGTAAGAAATATAGTAAAGTTATATACGTGGTAGAGCCACACTGCAGCTATATTATGGTTATATCACGAATGGGTCGGCTCGTCCAGAGTAGGAACACGCTCCCACAGAATACCAGCGTAAAATAGCAGCTTAATGCTGCTGTGTTTCGTATGGTGAGTGTAGAGAACCGGAGACCCTTTTTACTGGAAACGTGGCATTCCAACTTAATCCTCAAGGGTGACAACGCATCTTCATTTTGATTCTTAATTGAATATAAATGTAGATGTCTATGGGCCACAGCATCAACTTACCATCAGGTGGACTGTGTGCTCGTTTGTCACCCTATTCTATATAAAAAAAACAATATTACTATGTGGTATGGTTCCATTTCTGTCTAAGAGCGCAACTGGGATGGTTGCGGGTAAATTGGTAATTACCGCCCTGCCCCTGTCCCCTGCCGCTAAGTAGAGCATTCACTACTGTGTTCCGGCTTAAGGGTTTAGAGAGCCAGTATGATTATAGGCTGTGCATTCCATTCTCAGGTCTTGAAGACGTCGTAAATACTTCATTATGATTTTCCCACTTGTTTCCTTCAATCACGCAAACTAATTAAGTACAAAGCACGATGCTTCCGAGAATGAACGCAATAATCATCATATTATAGCAGTAAGAGGAAGCAAAGATTAAGGTAATATATTCAGTGCAAGATGTATGGAATTGTTTTACTATTAATTCGTGTTCTAGCGTACACTACAATATAGAAGTAATTTGTTTAAATAGTAGATAAGCCTGTAGAATACGGAATACCGCAATTAACCTTTATTCATTGACATTAAATTATGTATTATAGAAATAAAAATGTAAAAAAATTATAGGTCACGTGACGGAGAACACCAAACAGAGGTAGTGATTTAAAATGATTTTTTATTTGATAATTTTAACTTTTTAGGTTTTTATAATGATTTTTTATATTTACACTGTTATTTTTGGGTTACTATTCTCCTCTACGTATACCTTCCAGACTACACTTCTTTGGGATCGAATTTTTTTCCAAAAAACATTAAAAATAGTTGGGTAAACCGAGCCTGTTATTGACTTTTTTGGTATGTACGCATGTTTTGGAAGAGATTGAAAACTATTTATGAATTTCGTTACGGTTAACTCTTAATTTAGGCTCTTTTCTGTACAGTGCCGGTTCTGGTTCTGATCAATGGATCGATTTTAAGATACCAGCTACCCAAATACAAACATTTTCAGGTTTCCTGTCGAGGTTAACAAACCAGGTTTCAAGATATCAAGTTCCCAATCGAAAAGGAAGTTTAGTTTTTTTTTTATATTAACTTCGATTGTAATGTAAGGAAAAAAAGTTAATGTGATGTCTCTTTACCAAAAATATTTAAATCAAACAAGTAAATTTTGTTTTATGGTTGAAATCACAGAAATCTAATTAGATTTCTGTGGTTGAAATATGTAGATGTTTGGTACATTATAAATTTGTTATCAAACTTTGTCAAGTAAGTACCCTATTACGCAAAAACGTCCCGACCTGGAGTAGGTCTTTCTCCAGATGAGGAAACAAAATTATTTATTCTAGTCCGTCAATAATCTTATATTGTCTGCTTATAGCATCAAATGTAAAGTGGAATTGACATTTCAAACAAAAAAATATAAACAGAGAAAAACGATAAAATGTTTGTTAAGAGGACAAAAATAAAACGTATTCATGTGAAATGGAAAATAGGAGAATTGTCAAACGGATCACAACGAACATTTTTCGATGTTACATTTTATTTGTTTTCTAAACCGTTTTTCGTTGTTTTACAATTGTAACAAGGGAATTGGGATTTTAAATTCGTTTTAAATTTTATCTAGTAGATACGTACTATATGATATTATAAGTATGTATATGTAACGATGGAACGAACAGAACGAAATTTTTTATTCGCCCGGGACAAAAGCGAGCATATTCCGCAATCTGCGCCTTACTTCAAAACATCTGAAAAGTGAACGGAGGATAGTCTCTACGCTACAAATCCCAGCAGATGAGTACAGTTTCAATTCAGAGAGTATTCAATAGGAAACAGAGTTTACGGTTGAATATCTTGAGAACTTAGCGCTCGTTTCGCTCCATTTTTCCGTATTATTATTGTTGGCATATCCAAAGAGAACTCACCTTAAATCCTTAAGCGGCTTGGGGCGGAATCGTTCGCCGTAATGATGGTGTGGAAAGTGTAATTTTTAGCGACGGGGTCACCGTGCGATCGTATGTGTTGATACCACGAATACGCCCTAAGAGAAAAAAACATTTATGGCGTCAATTAAAACAGAACTGTATAAATGTAAATATAAGCAATTTTGCTAATTTTATACAACATATTAATATGACATAAGAGCGTATACTTTTGTTTTTGGATCAAGATTAAGTGAGAGTCGAAAATACTATGCCATCAAAAACATAACTTGTAAAAAAAACCAAGTCTCGCAACTCAGTTCCTCTACCGTAAAAAGTTGTGAGATCCATGTAATAACAAGTCGGTTAATTTATTCAGTCCCTACTTAAGGGTCCTTCTGTCTAAGTTATTACGTAATTAGCTAACCTAACAAAATCTTATAGTGACCACATCAATACTAAAAATCTTTTATATTTTAAATAAATAGATTGACTTGGCCATCGCGTGAAAACACAATGTATCTCTCAAGTAACACATATTATTTTAAATTAGATTGTTTAGTGCGATTTTATACAATGCCTGCTTGTTTACTACTCATATTATGTATCATTTTTTATTTTTATGCCACATTAGACGCAGCTCAGGGGTCGGTCGTTCAGACGTCAATAACTTGTGCGGGTGTCAATAAAATCAAAACCTGTAATTGGACGTAGTGTCGCAACAATATGTCACAGGATTATATTAATAATAATATAATCCTGTGACATATTGTTTTTTAATATATTTTATTATAGTATATTTATAATAAAATATAACGAAATCTGTTTGAAGTCATATTAGAAAAAATAAAAATACAACTCCATGTTCGCCAAGCTGCATGGACCACCGTGTGGTCACGAAGTGAGAAGTCCATTACCACGTCTTGCTCCATTGGTGACGTAAGAGGCAAGTAAGGAAAATACCGGGAGAATCTTGTGGCCTCTAATAAGTCACACCTTGTCATATTGCATGCATATTAAATGAGCCCAAAACTAACCCAGACCAGCGATGGCAAGCAGCGTCAAAGGCGCGAAACACTTCAGACTAGAATATCTAACACTTTACAAGCAACTTGGCAAGCAATTATAGTAAAATATTTCAATAATTATGGTAAGGGGCAAGACAGCCAGATGACTGATTGCGGGCGGATGAAGAGGAAGAGACCCTTATTTCACGTACTTACCAAGAAAAAGTACGTAAAGTCTGGACTATTATTATACAGAGATATTTCTTCTTAAAGAAAAAGAAGTAGGCTATTTTATATAGCAATGAAAATAATGATATAAGGGACATATATTCTTAATAGAAAGCGATTATATTTTTATTTTTATAGTATTGTAGAAAAGATGATGAAAAAGGTTTAGTAATTTAGGTTTTCACAGTTTCGTAGGTCAGTTGCGGGCTTTTGGCTGGGACTCTGCGGGTCGCTGGTTTGATTCCCGATTTGTATAACCTGCAGATAAATGTTCTGGGAGTGTGCAAATACAAGAGGAAACAAAAAAAAAGTAAAAATCGTATTTATAATAATACACGTACCTTTTAGAGGGAGAAATAAGAATAATGATGATTTTTGCAGTAGGAAGAAGTGCGTGGGCACGTCTTGGCACCAGCTCGCCGTCGAAGTACGTCGCTGATTTCTCGAAGGAAATCTTACTCGAGTTGCTCAGGCTCGCCGGGAAAAAGTTTAAGTACCTGAACAATGAAAGTGTTTGAAAGTACGCAAGTCTAAAGTAAAAAATAAATCAGTTTAAGGGAATTCCGTACCTTCATTTAAAAATCTATTTTTTAATCTTAAATATATATGTATGTTATATACTTTAAAGTTACATATTATATAATGGACTTTTAAATACATTTATTTATTACTAAAAACCAAGGCAATGTTCAAAATTGATGTTACTACTGCATTCTATAAACTGTGCCAATTTCATAGAAAAATTTACGTTTATGGTGTGATTAATATATTATCATCGGTGCTGGACGAAACCTGAATGTTTACAAAAAAAAAACTTATTTCAAGGATATCTGAAGTTCATTAATCCAGATGGGCGGAGCGGTATTTTATCATTTGCTTTTCTACCATATTACCTGAACTGTAAAGCCTGCTCTTTAGTTCATACGAATGCGATCAAGATAAGAATAGGAACGTAAATGACCTCAACCTGTCTACTAACACTTGAAAAGTACGGCTTGCAGCGAAAATAATTTGCATACATAATTGTTTTCTAAATTAATAACTAAATCTTAATATTACAAAATCAATTGAAGTTGTCTTTTTATTCTCAGTTTTGGCTGTAAATCAAAACAATACGAAGGATCTTAGTGGAGGAAACGTTAGCCAATCAGTTATGGATAAATCACTGCTTGTGCAAGGTGCGTCGGACATAAAATATAGAAATAAATACAAAATATATACATTTTCACAAATAATTATTAATAATAGAAAAAAAACAGAGGCAGCCTTATGGACTGCCGACAGAAGTGATAACTCAATGATATAAGAAGACATGCTCGTGGCGCATTGCGCGCAAGCGCGTCAGGAGCATGTCGCGGTCATCGGTGACGCGAACCCATAAATTTTTCCCCTACCAAAAATCGCTCAACGCGTCTAAAGAAATTTTCACTTCAAAAATAATTATCAAAGTGAGTTCCTTAGTATAAACGTCGGCTTTTGGTATAGACGTATAAAGATTATGTAAAAACTGCCATTTTTATTAAATAATTAATTAATCAAGTAATCTATTCATAATTAATTAATCAATTAATTCATTAATTCATTCATTACAGCCTATCGTAAGTCCACTGCTGAACATAGGCCTCCCCCATATATTGACTCATGGGGAGGATACTAGCCATAGTTGCCACGCTTGGTAGGATTGACAATCATAGTTTCTTTTAAATTATAATTGAGTTATTTTTAGAAAGATTTTGCTGCCCTTCTACTTTTTTTCAGTTTTCCTCTGTCACCTCTTACGACACTTACGGGTGATATATCATCCCATGTAATGAATACTCTTACACCGCCACTACAATACTGTTTTAAGCAAACGTAATGCGAGACTTCTTCTGGCTGATAGAGCGACGAACTATCCAAGGTTGCTGGCATTAACTGTAGCCATAGACCGTATTAAGTTTAAATGAAAAAACAAGTTTTCGAACTTATTTATGAACACAACTTTTAACACTTACTATACTGCACCAAATCTAAGAAATATTTTTTGATTTGCTGTGATCACTTGACACTTGTTGATCACTTAACTTTTGACAGATATGGACTAGGCATTGGAACTAAAAAATCGGTACCTATAATATTCGATTCCTAAGAGAAATCGATATCGATTCTTTAGAGTTAGGTAATCATTTACAGTTTTATCTAGATTAATAGCAGAATACATTAGAAACATGTAACTCAAAACACAACATTTATCAGTTTTCGTCGTCGTCATCGTTGTTTACATTGATTATTACTTGATTTTCTATAATGCATTCAAAATTAATGTCGCTTTCATAGACGTCCACAACATTTTTCTTTGTTTTCTGCATCACTTTGGCCCAGTCATCTCTTGTGTAGTAGTTGTATTTTCTATAAATCCTCCTCCGGCGGATCCCACATGGCAAATTATGAGGCGCCCACCTTTTCTCACGGGCACGTGTCATCCGTCGTGTGTTTGGCGTTTAGCCACGTTTCATCAATGAATATAACGCTGTCCCAATTGGTTATATTTTTAATTTCTTGTAACAATGTTATTCTTTGCATTCATGTCTTTAAATAATTATTTTGCGTTTGTCAATTTTGCATTTTTGTCAATTCCTTTTCAAATGGTTCTCAATGATTCTATACTACCATTGTACAAGTTGGCATTTTCTAAACTTGCCCCCAACCTTGTTGCAGTAGGATTCACAGAAATTATTTAAAAAAAATAGACTGATTTTATTCATAATTTATGCAACTCTAAAAATAAAAATCTATATAAACAAATAATAAATTAAAAATTGTAAAGGTTCGATTATTTGAATATTTTTACCGATTATTCGTATTAACAACATGAATGTGAATAATCTGAACACTAAGGTAAGGTACATAACGACATATCATTGAAACAACGTCAAACAAAAAAGTTAATTCTGGTTATTTATTTTTTGATATTTTGCTTTGTTTGAAAGATTCCAACTTAAATTAGTGATAAAGAACTATACATGTTGTAATGAAATATAGATAACTTCATAATTCTTTGGATTTGCGTAAAAGGTTATTTTAAATCGTGTGAGTATGCTAGTATAATGTTACTGCGGAATTATTAATGTGAAACGTCAAAAGGTATCTTAGATTTGGTGGAGTATAGGTTAATACGTACCAGTCCAATCCCTTCAAGTAGTTGTTGTTGTTGAAGAACTGGAGCTCCTCGTAGGTGGTGGGGCTGGGCAGGTTGGGCGCGAGCGCGGGGTGCAGCGTCAGGAAGGTATGCAGCGCCGTGCTGCCCGTCTTCTGCGGCCCCACCACTAGCACGCGCGGCAGCGACCCGCACCACTTGCTCTTCGACCAGATGCGACGATGCCGGATGTCGTCGCACGGGTTCTGCGTCGTTTGTTTTGATATTTAGAAACATTTAAACGTCGCCGGCTTAGGAGAATCCATCAGGCAAAAATTATTCGAAGATCTTGTAATAATCTCCTCCAACCCGAATTTCGATTACGGCGGCCAGTCCCAACGGAAACCAGTCATCTGCACAGAACAGAATTATAGTGGGCACTACTACTGTATGCGCAAGCACAAGTGCACTCTCATAGTACGACGTGATAGTTATCCGATACGACCGTAGAGAGATCAGGTGCAGGATCAACAACGGCTTTACGTGATTACCGAGGCACGGGGGTGAAACACCGCTAACTTCCTGACTTCGGGCTATTAGAATTTCTTGACAGAAAAACCCAATAACTGATTTTGGCCCGACCCGACATTCGAGCACGAGCACTAGACCAACGGGGTAGTCAAATGTAACCTCATTTAGGGCGGTATAACCATCTCTTATTAATAACAGCACTGCCATTGTGTAACACAGGTGGGAATCGTGGTTGGCTTCGTAGGAGCATTTGACGTTTGATTTCGTTTCGTTATTTTGTGTAAATATATCAGTATCAATTATAAGCCGATTTTTTTTACATTAATGTTTTCTTTCATTCCTTCATTCATTACAGCCCGGGTTGGCAAATGCAGTCTTTTACATAATTATAATGATGATTATGTACTGATTATGAATGTATCAGTTTCCTTCTGTCGCCTCTTACGACATCCACATGATGATATGGCGTAGTAAAGTATATGGCGTAGTGGCTAATAAGAGGTAATTGTCTGTTGCCAGTGATGATATATGGATCTAAAACGTGGTCCTTCGCTGCTGGCCGAACCAGGTAGCTCAAATCACTCGCCAAGCTATGCAAAGGGCTATGCTCGGAGTTTCTTTACGTGATAGACTGCGTAATGAGGATATCCGCAGAAGAAACAGAGTTACCGACATAGCCCAACTAATCTTTAACTTGAATTAGCAATGGCCCGGACATATAGCTTGAAGAATCGACAGTCTATGAAGAAGAAAGGTTCTCGAGTGGCAGCCTTGTACCGGTGAGTGTAGTGTAGGTTGGCCCTCTATTATATCGAGTGCCAATCTGGTAAAAGATGCAGCGAGTTGATGGATGCAGGTGACACAGGACCGTGCATTGAGGCATTCTTTGAGGGAGGCCTATGCTCAGCAGTGGACTTGTGATGGGATGTGATGATGATGATGATAATGATTTCACAATCGCATTGCTGATGTAAAAAGCTCAGATTGGCTAAAGAAAGAACCGTCAAAAGTGCGTTAAGATTACGAGCTGGTGACGTGGATACATAATTTGAATAACAGGCCAGGATGTTAATGTTAATATGCGTTTTTATTCTCCAAAAATAACCTCGTCCGTATGCGATGCCCTGTACTGAATGATAAAAAATGAACTAATGGTGGAAATATTGTACAAGAAATTCAATCGCGGAATCCAAATCCTGCTGATTTTGCATTAACATTGTGAGAGTATCTGCTCCGCGTTTAGCAATCTTAGTAATAAAAGTGAGTGACTCATAAATGCACGTAAAATAGTAACGCTATATCATGTGTGCAGTTGATAGCTTCCGGTGATATTCTGCAGTTGTCGAAGTAGCCGTAATCAATCAAGATGATATCACCAACACTTATATTAATGGATTTTATCAAAAATAAAAAAATGTTTTTCAAGTTTTATTTCACAACTTTATAGGCGTGATTAATATCTATAACTATGCCAAATTACAGCTTTATAGCACCTAGGATCTCTAAGTAAACCGCGGACGGACGGACGAACGGACATGGCGAAACTATAAGGCTTCCTTGTTGTTTAACTACGGAACCCTTAAAAGCATTGTAATTTGTTTCTGCAGCCTATAATTACATTAATTAATTATATTACCCGCAATTAACTTCAAACAAAATAGACTATAGATGCGTTGCAACGCCTGAGTTCTATGAAATGACTCTTAGACTGTAATCATACTATTATACGCTCCAAAACGGAACGTAACAGTAGATGCACAGCTGCTAAGTAACAAAAACAGGTAAAAAGGCAGTACCTACCCAAACGGATTCTGAGGCAGACAAGGAGTCGTACCGTCTAGTCAAACTGGTTATCTGCAAAGAGCATTAGAGAAACGTAAATCAAGAACTTACCCCCCAAAGCGGATTGAGTTCGTCGGGTCGAAGTTGGAAATACTTGTCGGCAAGTGCGAGAGGCGGCGCTGAAGCTAGCCGTACGTTCGTCCAGCAACGTAGGAATTTCACAACCGACTCAAACGTGTAAAGTGCGAGCCGGTCGTTGCCGTAGTTCGACATGTGTGTCATGAAGATGTTGATCTGCGGATTATTGGTTGGTTAGTAACTGTATTTTAAGATTATTTTTATTCATTCATTACCGTCCATTACAAGACAACTACTGAACATAGGTCTCTCCCATTGGTTAGGGGTGATATTTGCTTAAGTTGCCACTCTTGGCAAACGGCTTGAAAATTGATTTTCTTATATTTATTATTGAGTTATTTATTATATCAGGGAGACAATCTCCTGTTTCAGTTTCCCTTAGTCGCCTCTTACGACTCCCAGCGGAATTTTATGAAGTAGTTGAATTTCGCGCAAACCAACAGTACAAAGCAATATTCAAAAGATTCTTTAACTTCCCCTTTGATAATTAGTAATTTTCAAAAGAAGGAAGCTATAGATTTCGGTCCGATTTTAGAATGCGAGTTTTCATCAGATCTCCACGTTTTGAGATCCTAGGAAGTCGTTCCAACTATTCCCGGCCGTGTGTGTGTATGTGTGCGCGCGCGTGCGTGCGTGTGTGCGCGCGTGCGTGCGTGCGTGCGTGCGTGCGTGCGTGCGTGCGTGTGTGTGTGTGTGAATCAAATTTTGTCGTACGATATCTTTAGAACGAATCAACCAATCGAGACGGGTGACACGGCTTTCGAATTTGTTTATTGAGACTTCGAGCTGATTAGATTTTCAAGTCAATCCGTCGAGCCGTTTCAAAGATTTTCAAAAAAAAAACAAAAAAAAATTGCGTTGCGCTTGAAAAAAAGCGAAAGCGGGAAGTTTCAGATGGCCTGCAGGGTCAACCGTTTTCCAGATTTATTTTAAATAACATTGATTTTTGTTATATGCAAACATTTCATTACAAAAGAGTCGCAGAACAATTAATAGCAAAGAAAAGTAAGTGCCTACATATATCCCACAGCTGGGTAAAAGTATCCTCTCATTTCAGAGATGATGAGATTAATGATGTATGTATTTCTTAAAATAACTGTAAAAACATTGCAATGCAGAGCTAGGTAGCGCACCGAAGATATAAGTTGTACTTACGTTTTTTTTAAATAGTGCCTGCCTGTGCAAAGTGAGACGATGTTCTCATTCAATTAAAAAGGTAAAGTAACAGTATATACATTCCACCGGTGGGCACCGTCATCTTGATATTTCAGGAAAGGTTTTTTGGAGCGGGGAAGAGTTTATCGCACTGCCCTAATGCGTGTTGGTGGACTTCACATGTTTAAGAAAAATATTTTTTGTTTATACTTTTTTACATTAGCTTCGTATCAAACGTTTTTCATATTCACATATAATTATATAGTATACAGACAGATGTAGTTCATTGGTCTGTTCCTTTGTGACCTTTTAATTTGACTTTTATTCTAAACGTTTTGAATATTTTGAAGTGCTAGGGATCTTTAGGTTTTTTTATCAACGGACTATCATAGACTGCATTTTATTATAAGAGTAACATTACGACGTTCGCAAAAACAATATGGAGCTTGCTTGAAGCGGATGCTTACCAATATAATATTTTATTAGTATTTAATATATATGGCAGTATATATTAAATACTAATAAATGCAGTAAGGTTTTTTGTTTTTGATAATACTTTGCTTGTTGCCGATAGTGAAATAAGGTTCATCTGTTCGGTTGCAAGGCGAAACGCTTATTCATGAACTCGAAAGAGCCGGGTTAAGCCAATAGAGCAAGAAAATGGCAAATATTGAGGTAGGTAGGTTATTACTTCAGCCGTGCGAGTTACCTTACGCTTAAAGAGTTTACCTCACTGCCTTAGAAATAGAGTTATGTTTCTTGGACGCATGTAACTTTATATAATATTCCTTACTGAATACCTGGAGCATTATCTCCGAAGGCTAGATTTTATGATACGATACTACGTGGTAGAGCCATGCTGTAGCTACATATATAGTTGTAGCATGAATGGGGGAGGGACCACGTTCTCACAGAATACCAACGTGAAATAGCAGCTTGATGCTGTTGTGTTTCGTACGGTGGGCGTAAAGAACCTGAGACCGTGGTGTATGAATATTCACTACTATTGTATGCTTTAAGCGCAAAGCGCGCAGGTATGTTCTGCTAAGGCCTAAAAATTAAGATTTCAACGTTTTGTCGCATGAAATCGTATCTAGCAATCATATTATACATATAAATGATATAAAAAGCACATTGTCAGAAAGATAAATGATTGTTGAACTTATTAATATTTTTTTTTAATCGATCAACTGCTATTTTTACATAAAAAGAGGGGTTTTAGTGGCCTATGGTGTGGATTTGTCAAGTCCACATGATGTCGTAAACACGATAACTTTTGAAAATATCAATTGTTCAACTCAATCTATTTTTAAAACTCTTCATCTATCATGTGGGAAGCCATGGAGTGTAAATGGCAGTTAAATTTTGTTTTGTTTAGTTATAATTAATTATTTTCGGCTAAGAAATGGCGAAATTTTCGGTGTTTTAAGCAGCCTGGTACTAATATATTTTACTAAATAGACAGTGAAAAACCAAAAACCAAATTTGATACATACTTGACGAAGGTAAGATATTATTATTATTTTTATAATCACAGATTTTATTACAATATTTTGTTTCGCTAAAAGCACGCAGGATTTATATATAAATATATGTACTTATACGTCTGCTAATGGAAGGGCGGGAGGTGCTCTTCAAACTAGGTAAGACACATCATTTTATTTTATTGAGCGGATATTGGCAAAGTAAATTTTTTCTAACTTTAAATATAAATCCCATTACACAAGTGCAGTTTCAATATTACATTACGGACAAACATTTAAATCAGTTTTAAGGTATGAACAATAATGGTCAACTAATTAGAAACAACAAGAAAAAGTATGAAAAACAATATTTTTTAAGTATTAGTAATTAGTAGCCTACCAATAGTTATAATTAATATTAGGTCCTTAAATATGAAATTGGCGTTTTGTACGGGAGGAATATAAAGTCAATTTTTTATTGTAAAATATATTTAATTAATCAAAGTATGCACCGTTGTTATCTATGCACTTTTGCCATCTCATTTGTTTCATTGATCCCTTTACTAAAAAAATTATGGGGGCGAGAATCAATAAACTCTTTGAAGGCAGTTTGGACTGCCGCATCGGAGTTGAATTTTTTTCCTTGTAAGAAGTTGTCCAAATTCCGGAAAAAATGGTAATCTGTTGGAACAAGGTCCGGGTAGTACGGTGGATGTCGCAGACATTCCAATTGTAGCTCATCTAACTTAGTGGTTGTTTGTTGTGCAGTGTGTGGTCTTGCGTTGTCGTGAAGCAGCAGTGGCCTATAGCGATTGACCAATCTCGGTTGTTTAGCAGCTAGTTCTTCATTCATGGTTTGCAGTACAGTTACTGACAATAGATATCTGCCGTAATCGTTTGGCCAGATTTTAGAAAGTTGTAGTGAACGACACCGACGCTATTCCACCAAACACACACAAGTAACTTTTTCTGAGTCAATTTTCGTTTAGGGCAGGATTTGGCTGGGTCTCCAGGGTTCAGCCATTGCGAAGAGCGCTTCCGATTATCGTACAGTATGCACTTTTCATCACAAGTAATGATTCGATTTAAAATCCCTTCATTATTGTGTCGGTTGAGCAAAGTAACACAGCAGTCGACGCGTGTTTATAAGTTCGATTCACTCAATTCATGAGGTACCCATCGTTCAAGTTTTTTTACTTTCCCGATTTGCTTCAAGTGGAATAATACAGTTTTAACACTTACCCCGAAGCCTGCAGCTATCTCTGAAGTGCTTTGTGATGGATCCGCTTCCACAGTAGCCTTTAATTCTTCATTTTCCACTTTGGTCTCCGGCCGTCCACGGGGTTGGTTCTGAAGGTCGAAATTTCCAGAACGAAAACGTTGAAACCAAAACCGTACCGTGCTTTCTTTTGCGACACCAGCGCCGTACACATCATTAAGCGGTAATAAGCGACGCCAAAGAATAAAATAATGAGGAAAAAATAATGAATGACTGTTTTCAAAACTCAAATGTACCAGCTAAATGAATTTATTAATTTGAATTTGGAATTCTTAACCAAAGAGGAGATATTTTAGATCAAAGTGGTCAGTACGACAAAACGCTAATTTCATATGTACGGACCTAATATTTATTGGCGTATCCCTTATTTTCAATAACGGCACTGCAACGACGTGGCATTGATTCAATCAATTTCATACATTTTTCTAGGGGGATTGAATTCCATGCTTCTACAAATGCTTCATATAGTTCGTTTTGACTGGTGTTACGTTTGTTTGAGACTTTCTTTTTAACAATATACCAGAGATTTTCTATCGGGTTTAAATCCGGACTATTTGCTGGCCAGTCTAAAACGGATATACGCCGTTCGCTAAGGAAACATTTGACGCTATTGGCCGTGTGTTTAGGGTCATTGTCATGCTGAAGGATCCAGGTTATAGGCAAATGATCGTCCGAGTAGGGAATCATTGTGTGCTCTAAGATATTTTTGTATTGCCATTGATCCATTGTATCTTCAATCTTCTGAACGGGTCCAACTCCACATCCGGAAAAACACCCCCAAACTTTAATGTTACCAGCACCGTGCTTGACTATACTCCTTGTGTATTTATAATTAAAAGCATTGTTTACAGGACGTCTAACATAGAGCTTTCCATCGAAATTTACCATATTTATTTTTGTTTCATCTGAAAATAACACTTTTTTCCATTCTCGTACCGTCCAATTAACATATTTTTAGCGAATAATAATCGCTTCTCTCGGTGTTGCTTGGTAAGAAGCGGTACCTTTCGAGAGATTCTTCCAAACAATTTAGCTTCCACTAATCGTCGGCTTATCAGTCTTGACGAGATGTTTCTCGGGTCATCAGGCTAAAAAACTTCATTTTTAATTTGGTTGGAGCCTTTACTTGGGTCTTTTTTTGCAACACCAACGATTAGCGTATCCTCTGGGATAGGTTTTTCTTGGCCAAGCCTTTCTAAGAACATTTTCAACAGTGTTTTATGTGTGTGTTTTATAATGATCAAGTGCATTAAAAACTTTCTTAACAGAACAATTTAAATGCTCAGCTGTTCTTCTGTACACCCACTTATGATCTATATGTAAATTAACAATTATTTGCCTAGTTGACGCGACACAACTTTTATTTTTGCCCATTTTGAACAAAATAAAATTCAGATTAAATTTTGAATTGCCGCCAAAATAATAGAAAAAGCCAAGAAAGAAATGTCATTAACCAATTTCAAAAAAAGAACGAGCTATGGGTGCTTTTTTAAAATGTTTCTAATTAGGCGTCCAAGCGGCCAGTAACAGAAAATAAACTCCTACATGTGTAAAACTCATTTTGTAATTAAAAGTAAGATATGTTTTATATTTTATGCATTTAATGAGTTTTTTTATTTGAGTGGCTATATTATTGCATGATTATTAATTACTGAATATGTATATTTTTTACGAACATTTGTACGTTGAAGTTATACTTTCTTTATTCATAAGAAGTGTTTCTAATTATATGACCACCACTATATATATATATATATATATATATATATATATATATATATATATATATATATATATATATATATATATATATATATATATATATATATATATATATTTTATTGAGATTGTACAACCAGTGCGTGTTGCCAGTGATAACTTATGGATCTGAGACGTGGTCCTTCACTGCTGGCCGTATGAGGACGTTCAAGGTCGCGCACCGAGCATGGAGAGGGCTATGCTCGGGGTTTCTCTGCGTAATAAACTTATAAATGAGGATATCCGCAGTAGAACTAGAGTGGCCGACATAGCTCAACGGATTGGTAAGCAATATAGAGAGACAAATATATATAATACAATATAAAAATAACATTAAGATGTAATTTCACATCAAATACAAAATTTAAAATATATTATTCCATCATAAATTAATATTTTCTTTTATTCACGATATCATTGCCAAGTTGTCACAAACTTTTTGTATACAATTAACCTAACAGGAAAGCGCGGGCAAAGGGTAACTGAAGCTTTTGATTTCGTGTTTTCTAAACGAAACGATAAAACTCAACTTTGAATTCTTTTATAAAAATTTTCCTCGTGCAACAGGTTTTATATAGCCTTTTAACAGTTAACTGATTCAACAGTTTTGCTTTCTTTCAAAGAGCTATTTGTTACAAAATTCATGTTTCTATTGTTCACCAACCAAGTGGCGGAGTGATCGATTATTTGGCTACTACGCCGGTTTGTATCACAGTCATAAACATAGTTGCAATATTTATAATTCAAAATTGCACCCATTTTTTTTTTGCCTAGAAGATTTCAATACGGTGGACGATATTAATGACAAGATCGTGGAAACAGTGCATGTAGTCGGAGCTAACTTCTACGAGAACCGTCGCAGAAGATCCCGAAACTCCGACCATACTCTTAATCTCATGTCTGTTAGACAGGAAATTAGACTGCGGTCTTCAACAGATATGACATCATACAAGCAACTGAACTGATAGATCTTGAAATGCATGCGGCGAGACTTACGCAACTTAAGTACAACTCGTATTAAAGAAGCGGTGGGTAGAACCACAGAATAAATAAAAGTAGTAGAACCAAGGCTCTAAGTTTTTGCCAGAGAACCTGTCTGCCGAAAAGAATCAATCGTCGAAGTTAAAGACTCCGTAATCCCCGAACCCTAGAGATTTTAAGTGAGATTGAGAGGTTCTGCATACAGATGTACACATCATCGTTGGAGCGACACGCAATTGGATCCAATACCACGTCTCATTCAACAATATTCCGATAATATCTCGGCCGTCTATCTACACGAGAATAAAATGGCCCTTTAGTACCTTTCTAAACGTGGTAATAGTTTTTATAAGTTTTATATTTTTATGCAAAAAAATAAACGACGCATTTTCTATTTAATTAAATTAAACGTCTCATGTATTTATTTGAACTCAAGGACCAATTCATCTGAAAGCATTTTGATTAAAATCTAAATTTAATAGTATATGAAATGCTAGATATAAATAAACAAGTATTTACTTGAATTTCGTAAATCACAAAATAAATAACGTAAATAGACTACGATATTCTTCAAATTATTGAGACCGTAGTTTTCTTGTAAGTATTATTAATTTCCTACGATCTTTTAACTTCATTATAAACTAGTGAATTTTTGCATCAAAAATATTTTAATACTATGACACGTTGACAAACTGAATATATAATGGTTTAATGATGAATAAATTATACGTAATTTATTTTTAATATCTCATGGAGATTTCTTTTATTGCTAAATATAAGGAGTAAAACTAATAATAACTGTTTATGAAATAACATTTAAAAAAGTTATAAATAGGTAAAAAGTAAAGAAAAGATACAGCCTATATATGTCCCACTGTTGGTCACAGGCCTCCCCTTATTTCTGAGAGAATTATAGAGCAATTAGCCCGCTGCGCTGCTCCAATACGTATTGTCGGACTTCATATGTCTTCAAAATATTTTATTCCTGAGACATGCAGGGTTTCTTCACTATGTTTTCCCTCACCGTCGAGCACGTAGTAAATCAGCACTTAAAATTACAATTAACAATTTTATTGGTGCCGGTGCTGATCGAACTTGGTTTGCCCGCATACTGTGAAATTTACAGCAAGCACCCTAACCCCTGAGGAGCCTCACGGCTCTATAAAACGGTATAAATGTTTTGTTAATTCATGACAGCATACATTTTTATTTTAAAATAAGCTACATACGTCACATTACAGGGCATAAGTCCTCGCTGGAATTCGATGTGTATTTTCAGTAATGGATGGTGTACGAATGACTACGCGTCGCCATACTTTGACATTTTTGTAGAGAAGGGACACCATTCGTCGTGTACAAAAACGGATTAATGTTGTTGCAGGATAACATTAGTTTGATTTGGGTTCGTCTAATATATCACGTTGACATGGATATGGGTGGACCAATGTGTCATGGATATCGGTAAAAAAACTTTTATATTGAGTCAAAGGTGTAGATGTTAAACCCTTTTGTAATATACATATTACATACGTGAAAAGTTTTTAAATTAAAATACGTAATAGGTCGGGGAAAAATTTCTTCGTATTTTATATACAAATTCAAGACATTTTTTTTAAAAGTTTAATTACATTTAATTATAATATATATGTGCAATTTTGTTCGATAACCTGTGCCATCTTGTAGGTAGTGACATAATCTCGTTGCTGTAGAAATCTTGGGATTTTTGATAAAAAATAATGCGACAAGTAGTTTTGACAGTCCTCTCTTGATGTTAACCTAACACTACACAAAGAATTCTGAAGATACCGAAACAGGTGAAAATCTGAGGGTGCAAGGTTAGGACTATATGGTGGATGCATTAACACTTCCCAACCAAGCTCTCAATTTTTGCTGAGTGGCCAAAGATGTGTGGTCTCGCGTTATCATGATGAAAGACCACTCATTTTCTGTTTATCGATTCCGGCCGTTTTTTCTCAATTTCTTCCTTGAGTCTCATTAGTAGTTGGCAGTGGAGATCTGAATCGATGGTTTTGCCCGGCGGTAAAAGCTCATAATAAAAACGATGCCCTTCCAATCCCACCATACATACAGCATCAATTTATTTCGTGTTAATCCAGGTTTCGCTACAGTCTGTGGAGCTTGACTACCCTTTAACCATGATCTTTTGCACACGTTCTTGTCGTAGGTGATCCACTTTTCATCACCAGTGATCAATCTTTTCAAAAATGGTTCGGTTTCATTACGTTTCAATAGAGAATCGTAAAAGAGTACACGATTCATTAGGTTTCTTTCAGTGAGCTCGTGGTAGGCAAATATAGAACTTTTGGTATAGCCAGACTTTTCAAATGGGTCAAAACTGTTTTGTAGTCAATCTCAATTCCTCGGCTATGTCATAACTACTAATATGCCGATTGGTAATGCGTGTTTTAAAATTGGTATAAAGTGGACCGTAATAGGTAGTTGGAATTGGATTTCGTTGAAATTTGCAACCAACACACAAAACTGAAGGTACGCACCTGGAGAACGCCAGCAGCTTCTCTTCGTACTTGAAGGTTGACACCGCGTGGTACACTCCTAGTTTTCTTGCGCGATTTACACTTAATTGACACAATTCACGGCCGTGATTTTAAGTGTATAATAATTAAATAGATATAGCGAGCGTGACACAATATGCATCCGCGTGCGGGCGTGTTTTATTTAGACTCCTTCTTCTACCCGGTAGTCGGTCGCAAGAAGGAACGAATGGAATGAATGAAAGGTATTATAGAGGAAATCTCATTCGTCGATAAGATTGACCAAAAACGCGGAATATTTCAATTAGAGAAGTGGCGGTAACATTTCGGCCTTAAAGGGTCGCCTTTAAAAGGATAATAATAATGTGATGCGATAAATATAATTAATACCAACTAAAGCTAAGCGAAGCCGTGGTAGCTCATGGGCTAAGCGCTTGTTGTAAATTCACAGTACGCGAACAACCGGGTTTGATTCCGCCGGCATCAATGAAATTGTTAATTACAATTTTAAGTGCTGATTTACCACGTGCTCGGCAGTGAAGGAAAACAGCGTGAGGAAACCTGCATGTCTGAGAAATAGATGACATGTGAAGTTCGCCAACACGCATTGGTGCAGCGGGGCGGACGTTTCTTGCCTAAAACCCTCTCAGAAATGAGAGGAGGCCTGTGCTCAGCAGTGGGACGTATATAGGCTGTAACTTTAACTTTTAACTTTAAAGCTAAGCGAATATAAATATATATTATAATACATAGATGTAAAGAAGATGTAAGCGATGTAGAATTTATTATTGCGTAGGCAACGGACACAAGCGCACCACCGGTCGCACGAATGTACACCTTGCTGTTTTACTGTAGCGACACGAACTATACCGTCCTTAGACGGGTGAACCTTTACGATCACTTCCAAAGGCCAGGAGAGGGTCGGTGAGTTATCATTTATAATTATGACAACTGTGCCCACCCATACGGGGACCGAGGATTGAGTCCATTTCGCCGCGCCTGCAGTTGATGCAGATATTCAGTTCTCCAACGACGCCAAAAGGATTGGACTAATTTATCTAAGTTGTTATCGTTGAAGCAAATTAATTGGCGAAAATTTCATATCAGGTGCAGGTAGAGAGTGTAATGGTAACGTATTCAAAAATGTGCGGGTGTTAAAGCCGTCGGTTCATCTGGATCGGAGCTAAGCACAGTGAGAGGACGAGTTTAGTAAACATTCTATTTGAGCAAGGACTGTGATTAACTCCTCATACGCAAAGATCTGCTGTCCAATAACCTTAAAAGATATATATGATGATAATAATATGGGCGTATACCACTGCTCCATAAGCACGCTCACTAGCATCGGAAAAGCCGACCAGTCGTACAACGCAATGTTCGAAGACACCCAAATGTCACGGTATTTTGACGCCATTGAGTAGCGGTAACTCCATACAAAAACTTTTCCAGGTTTCAACTATATGGACAATCATTCCAATCAAGTTTCAACTGCCACAAATCTTTTATGAGAAGTTTAGCGAAGAGAACAACAGGCTCTACGAAGCCCATTATATCCCAAGTTCTAGCTACAGTGGCTAAAATGATTCGATTTGAACACTTTTCGTCAGGCGTCGTTACTTTAAATTCAAAACAATCGCGAGATTTATCCCAACTCAAGCTCAAAATTTTTAACTGAGCTGTTATATCAAATTCAAGAGGCTCAGACATCTTATATGACAAAGGCAGAGCTTAAGACCGAGTCGGAATTACATGTTCATTTTACTAAATGCAACGAACTGCGCACGTTTAAATAACTCAATCAGCTCATTAGCAGCTGATGTAGCTTCTTTCTCTGACATAACGCTAAAATACGATATTGTCTATATAGATATAGAGAGAAGCAATTATCTTGCTAGCCGAAATGAATCTCCATCATCCGCAATGAGTTGCTGAATGACGCGTGGTACGGGCTGGACCTTAGTCCAAAACAAACCCTATTAAATTCATATGCGGTAAGTTCTTCTTGCGGGTAAAACGATATAACATACGTTGAAAGCGACGATCGCGCCTATTCATTATAATTTGAAGGAACATCTAGCGAAAAGACGAAAATTTAAAATAATTGCAAACATATCACCTTGTAAATTAGGACCACTATGGAGAATATCGTTCAGTGAGCGGCCTGAACTCGATTTATGACTCGCGTCGAGTACCATGCGAAGTTTAGTAGTTGCTTTCTGTAGGCAAAACACCGTGGTGTGGTATGACGTACACGGGATAGCAATTATCACTGTCAACAAGCGGCGCGGGTGACAGATAGCCTTTCTCTAAATATTAGTGGATAACTGAGTCATACGCGGCCTTAAACTCAGGAGCGGCTTCAAACTTCCTCTCCAACACCAGAAAACGTTTCCGAGTGGTTTCATAAGTATCACCAAGCGAAAATATATCATCCCGAAAAGGCAACGAGACTATGTATCTGCCTGTTTCTTTGTCACGTTCAGTGGTTTCGCGAAAGAAATGCTCACACTCTATCTCAGCCGGGGACTGAGTGGGAGGAGTTCTCAAAGGAGATTCATCTATTTGACAAAACCTTTTTACTAGCGTATCTAGCGGGTCTTCATCTGCGTGTGCGGGTAATGTACTACATGTCAAGGTGACGTTTTCGCAAGCGGGAAAAGCGGACACGGTGCCCATAATGACGTAACCGAGTGTTCCAACGAAACGCTCTTGCTACTCGCATAGGGCGACGACGGGAGCAGCTGCTGTCGGTACGGTCGCGCGCGTTATTCCGATGGCTCGCCGTCGGTGGTCAGGACGCGAGCGTTAGCAGGTTTGAAAGCGTCAAAGAAGTAAACTATGATGTTTACCTTTGCAAATTTTACATTTAGAATTAGATTTGCAAGTCCCTGCCTTATGTATAACACTCAAACAATTTACACGAGCGTGTCGTTCTTTAACATATTTATAACGGTCGTTTGCTGTCATCTTACAAAATGCCGGACACTTGTATCATGCACAATATCCTTGCACAAACATTTGTATGTATCGGCCATAGCGACAAAAGATTGCGGTTGTGGAGCTTTTGGTCGGTCGGCAGTGGGTCGGTGACTCGGGTTCGAATTGAAGTTCTTTTACGTAGTCGGTAAAACTTTTAAATTTAGGAATTTTATCCTTTCGAGAATGCATTTCGAAAGAACGAACTGTTTCGGGATCTAACTCTTTTAAAGCGGTATGTTAACCGCGCTAACCGCGGTTACGAATGTATGTAAAAATAATTCTAAGTTGCGAGCAGAAGAGTTAGAAATTGGTTTAAAGTCGAAAATTTGATTGATATAGGTCGATGCTAGCATGGAATAGAATAGAATAGAATAGAATAATTTTTATTTAATATAGATTACATGTAATTCTTATTGAAAGTCATTTTTACTTTAGCACTGGTTCGAAAAAACCTCTGTCCTGGGAAGAACCAGCAAGAAACCCAGCGGGACTTTTTAAAAGTAAATTTTACATTAATGGTTGTACAAACTATTTAAGTACAAAATTTATTTTAGAAACTGCTTGGTAGCGACCACCTCATTCCCAGGGTTATTATCAATCATATATTCATTTATACTATAATAACCCTTTTATACAGTTTCAGCTTAACAAAATATTTAAACTTGGTAATAGAGAGAGCCTGTACACTTTCCGGGACCTTGTTGTAATAGCGTATACATTGCCCCAAGAATGAATTACTTGTGAAAAGCTTGTGTTTGTTCTAGTGTTTACAGAATGTATATCACTTTTTTACTAACTTACTTTGTTTTTGTGAACATACATTAAATTTTCAAATATACTGAGAGGCCAAAGTTAATATTCAAAGTTATATTAATTATTTATTTCTTTAAATTTATCTCTAAGAGACTCTCTCGGTTTTAGGTTGTAAATAGCTCTAATGGCCCTCTTCTGTAAAACAAAAATAGTTTCTGAATCAGTTGCATTTCATAGCCAAATCCCATAAGACATTATGCTATGGAAATAACTAAAATAAAACTAAACTGTCTCGACACTAGTGAGACCTCTAATCTTTTTACAGCATAGGCTGCAGAACTTAGTCTGCTTGCTAGTTTGATATATGGGGCCCCACCGAAGCTTTGCGTCGAGAGTGATGCCAAGAAAACAGTGGATTCAACAGGGCTCAATTCTTCCCATTTAAAACACATCGGTACCCAGATTTTTAACATTCGTTGTTGTAAATTTAATACATTTAGTTTTATTTCCGTTTAAATGTAGATTATTAACGTTAAACCAATGCACTAATTTTGATATAGCATTATTCACTTCGTCACATTTAAATGATTGATGTTTAAGTTTAAAAATCAAGGAAGTATCATCAGCAAATAATACTATATCATGATTATCCCCTACAAGGGAAGGTAAGTCATTAATATATACCAGAAATAGGAACGGCCCTGAGGGACACCCATTAGTACAGGTGACCCGGAAGAACTTTTACCATTGATAATAACTTTCTGCATTCTATTACTTAAATATGAAATAATAAGTTTAAGCGCTGTGTTCTTGACACCATAGTACTGTAGCTTCCTGATTAATGTCTCATGGTGAACACAGTCGAAGGCCTTGGAAAGGTCACAAAATATACCAAAGCATCCTCCGAATTCTCCCATGCACAAAAATATGTTTAATAAGCTCAACTCCAGCGTTAGTTGTCGAGCGACCCTTGTAAAACCGAATTGATTTTTATGTAGCAATTTATTATATTAAAGAAACTTAAGATCTGATCTAAAATTATTTTTCAAAAATTTTACTAAATGTTGGTAGTACAGAAATTGGTCTAAAATTGGCGGGGTCTAATGTACTACCAGATTTAAATAAAGGTATGACTTTACTATGTTTCATTAAATCAGGAAACACCAGATTCGACGCTTGTATTAAATATAGTGGCTAGATAAGGTGCTATTATATCTATTATAGATAAAATAACTTTAACGGAAATCCCCCATAAGTCTGCCGTTTTCTTAACATCAATAGTTTTAAAATATTTAACGATATCTTTTGGCAATACTCTATGGAATTTAAAAGTATTTGAACAAGCCTTTACATTTTGTTTAAGGAATGATTCGGCGACAGTAGGAGAAGAATTTAATGATTTTGTTGTCAAAAAAGGAACATCAGTAAAATGTTTCTCAAAAGCCATAGCAACTTCTTGATCAGATCGAGTTAAACTGTTGTTAATATTCAATTGAAAATCCGAGTTGCGCGGTTTGACCTTGCCCGTTTCACTATTTATTATTCTCCATGTCATTTTAATTTTGTTGGATGCAGTTTTAATTTTGTTATTTAAATGTAAAGCCTTAGCTGTGGAGCATACTTTTTAAATATTTTAGAATATGTTTTACATAATCTCTAAATATAACACTAGTATTATATGATCATTCATTATAAAGTTCATATAACTTTCGCCTACTTTTATAAATTCCTACTGTCGCCCATTCATTAAATGATTTGCAACTGTTAAAAGAGAATGTTTTAGAAGTAAATATTCTACTAAATTCACAAGTTATAATTTTAAATAACATACCATACAAATAATTAGAACTATTTTTAAATGAAAGTGATGGAAGTCTTTTATTATATTACTTCTAAACCTCTCCAAGCGATGGTCATTTATTGGAACAAACACAACTTTCTTTTTTTTTTTTTTTTTTTTGCGTGCATGCATTTATCATCGTATTTCTATAAGCGTTCAAAATAAGTTCATAATTTCAGCACAAGGAGTAATACCGGCGAACACCGAATGCAGGTAATACAATTTATCGGCGTCTGATAGGGACGGATTATCATGCACAGTGGATTTGAAACTTGCATAAAATAATGACCATGAGCGGATATCACCATCAAACGACGCTAGACGGTTCTATAGGCGGTAAAGACGGTCGCGATATTATGGCCGATTTCGGACATTCATCTGTTATTAGACTTGTAAGACGAGACATTATACGTTTTATATGACAGTATAATTCCTCGAACGCGACCCATGACTGATATTCCACCTTGCTCCTGGGTAGACTTGCATATTATATAAATTGTACTCGGTTAATACTTTTCGAAATACTCGTAATGCATCAATCGAAATCGCGCCAGAAAGGAACTCTTCCTGTCCACCTCACTATCTACTTGTGGAGAGCGATCATAATTTTTGTAAGCGGTTAAATAGGAATCGCGCCTAGCTATAGCTATATTCAATAACATCATTAATTTGGAGTCTGGCGTTTCAGCCCTAGGTTCATTCGTTTTTGACGTGCTAGTTTTCGACATTTTAATATTAAATATATATACGAAATATTAAGGTTATAAGTAAAGTTTTAAATTAACACTAATCTATCGCGGAAATATCAGGTAGATTTATTAAACTGATCTAAATTTGCTTGTGAGCGAGCGGGTATGTAGACATTGTATTATGTATTGCGGTAAATTATATAATAGCGATGAATATACGGTTTTAAATTAATGTAATAAATACATAATGTGTGTATATATGCGAAAATTAAGTAAAATATTATATTTAAATCTTTCTAAGTGTATATATATATGGCTTTAATTAATATACTCGCGTGGAAAAAATATAACGAGTTTATGAGAAAATCACGTCGTGAAATGTGTGTGACCTTAATGGTATATAAATATGTGGGTCACATATGGCTATATATCATGCCTATTGTGCATGGAAATATTCCAACGAAGTGGCAAAAAAAATAGTTATCGAATTGAAATATTTTAATACGGTCTAATGGACTGGAGAATATGGTTCTGATCCGGGCGAAGTGACTAAAATGGTAATGCGTGTTTTAAAATTGGTATAAAGTGGACTGTAATAGGTAGTTGGAATTGGATTTCGTTGAAATTTGTAACCGACATAAACCTGAAGGTACGCACCTGGAGAACGCCAGCAGCTTCTCTTCGTACTTGAGGTTGACACTGCGTGGTACACTCCTAGTTTTCTTGCGCGATTTACACTTAATTGACACACTTACGCATTTACACTTAATTTTAAGTGTATAATAATTAAATAGATATAGCGAGCGTGACACAATATGCTTCCGCGTGCGGGCATGTTTTACTTAGACTCCTTCTTCTACCCGATAGTCGGTCGCAAGAAGGAACGAATGGAATAAATGAAAGGTATTATAGAGGAAATCTGATTCGTCAGTAAGATTGACCAAAACCGCGGAATATTTCAATTTGAGAAGTGGCGGTAACACCGATCATGCTCCATTTTTAAAATGGCATCGACTTTATCCCTATGAGGGCGACCAGAGCGAGCTGCATCTTTGACATCTAAATACCGGACTGAAAACGCTTGAACCAACTTTGTGCTACCCTTACTGACATTGCATTTGGTCCATAAACGTCACAAATTTTTTTCCTCGCTTTTTGAGTGAGACGCATTTTCTTTTTTTTTGTATTAAAACTTCAGAATGTATCGAATTTCTTCGTTAGATTACCTCATTTTGGCGGACAGAAAAGCAATTGAAAAATGGCGGTAAATTGTTTTTTATTTTTATTTTTATTTTTCTTAATTTCCTATTTGTAATGATATTAAAACCAGCCAGATACAAACAGTACAATCAAAGATTTTTCTTCAATTTTGTACAAACAAAATACAAAGAAACTTTTTCCCGACCTATTATAATAATTATTATTAATACTTATTTAGGAGTTACATAAGAATCTAAAAAAGCACGTTAGTCCCAAACAAAGGACAGTTATAAAAAGCCTTGATTTTTTGTAATATTATTTTTATTACTTACCTTTCAAACGTCTACTGCTGAACATAGGCCTCCCCAGACCGACTCATAGGATGGATATATGCCATAGTTGACATGCTTAGCAAGCGGGTAGGCAAGCGCAGTTCTTTATAATTTTATGTTGTTATTCGGAAGATGCTGCTGCCTGTTTCCTTTTCATTCCCCTTTGTCGCCTCTTACAAAATTAACGGAATTATATAGGGAAGTGGACTCTCTTATATCATACTACACGGCGAAATTCATAAGTCAAATTAATGTTTTATTTTTAAAAATAGGTAAAATAAAGCTAATAGTGTATTTAAATAATTATTTAACATAATTATTTAAATACACTATTAACCAATACTACTATACACATTGATATTGAAAACACTTTTTAACACACGATTTTTATGATTTAAGGGATGATACAAACTGAGCCGTGGCAGCTCAGGGGCTTAGCGCTCGCTTTAAATTTCACAGTACGCGAGCGATCCCCGCCGGCACCAATGAAATTGTTAATTGCAATTTTAAGTGTTGATTTACCACGTACGGCGGTCAAGGAAAACATTGTGAGAAAACCTGCATGTCTGAGAAATAAGAAAAAAAATATTTCGAAGACATGTGAAGTTCGCCAACACGCATTGGGGCAGCGCGGCGATCATTTGCTTGCCCTAAAACCCTCTCAGAAATGAGAGGAGGCCTGTGCCCAGCAGTGGGACGTATATGGGCTGTAACTTTAACCGACTATACGGAGCACTACGAGGCTACGTTATTATCTATTATTTGTTCCGAAACGAGGCACTCAATTAAATCAACTGAGTCTGTGTCGAATAATTTATACAATATTATTGTACAATAGCTTTTGCTCGGTATATATTATAAATATTATAAACAATTCTCATTGGAAATTTTGTTTCGAAGCCAAAGCCGACTTTCTAAGTCGGCTTTGTGAAGTGCGAAGTTTGAAAAATGTGCGGAGGCCTATGCCCATCGTTAGGACGTATATAGGCTGCTATTTATCGTAACGTTTTACTTACAGGGTTATTAATGACAGTCTGAAACAATTCCCCTCCTTGTATGGAACGGTCTAGCCGCTGCCTGCCACCGGGGTACCGTTCTAAAAGCAGCGTGTGCGTGAACAGACCGCACGTCTGGCGAGGTAAAACCATGACTCCTCGATGTCGGAATCCCGTCGTAACCTGCACAAAAACATATGTTAAGAGACAATTTGCTGCTTTCACGCATATACAAAAAAAATCTGTAAGTTCTTTTCCGAATATCTATTTTGGAATACCTATACTTAAAACATAACCTTGTTAATTATAATCATGATGATGTTGACAATCCTAATTCAAAAGCACTATACTACTATTCAACAAAGTTAATTATAATTATCATTTAAACTGAAAGCAATTGGAGATCCGAATCACTTCTGCGCAATCAATTGAGACATTAACTTAGGTCATAGCAGCGGTTATAACATAAAACAAACTGATAAAAGTAATGTGTGGCAGTTTAATTATCTTGCGATTTTAATAACAAATCTAATTATGTCAATTGACAGAAATTATTGTAAAGCAGTTTGAACAGATCAGCGAAGATTAAAGTATATACAAATATATACAAATACTAAGAAGTACTAACGTAGCTATGCTTCTAGTACTGATGGCATCGCTCAACCGGCAAGTACTTTATTATTGACTAGCTGTCCCCGGCGACTTCGCCCGCGTGGAATTTACTATGATTTCATAGGTTTTAATTTTTTGCGCGGAACCCTAATTATTTTTCTAACATAAAAGTATCTTAAGTTACTCCTTATAACATCAGCTATCTGCCAGTGAGTCCCGTCAAAATCGGTTCAGCTGTTTCGGAGATTAGCCGGAACAAACAGACAGACAGACAAAATTTTTAAAAATGAATTTTTTTTGTTATTAGTACCGTATATACTTTCATGTGCATTTAGTAAAAAGCTGTTATTTTAACATTACAAACAGACACTTCAATTTTATAGGTATAGATTGGCTTAATATTTTAATGTACGTTACGTTAAAAGATTTAGGGACACCGGGATTGAAAAATTCGCTGACTACTAACCTACTTCAGCATAAATTAAATATTCTATTTAATAATTCTATGGATATGACTGAAATTAATAAGTTTATAAAAAACCAAGCTCATAATATGAAACAACTAGATCTATTATGGAAATTACTGTCACAAATTAGAGGTATGTACAACACTTACTGTTTTTTTGTCGCGGATTTTTTGGGCGGATCGGCGAATCGGCGAGATTTATTTTGAATTATTATTACCTACTAGCGATCCGCCCCGGCTTCACACGAGTGATATCTGGATCTCGACGACCTACCGGGTCCAATTGCGAATTTAAACCATCCAGGGACCCACTCAAACGCACACAAAAAATTTAATCAAAATCGTTCGAGCCTTTTTCGAGTTTTAGAGAGACTAACGGACAGGAATTAGATTAGAATTATTCTAAGTATTATATTAACCAAATTATACAAAACATAGATTAAAAGTACAATAAATTTACCAGCCTCCTTTCATTAAACATTTAGAGAAGAAAAACCCATTTCTGCGTAATGATTTATTCGCTAAATATAGCCCATTTTATGGCTGCCATAATTTTAAATAAATGTAACATAGCCGCGTGTCCTTCTTTCACACGTTTTGTTATTTTAGCATAATTTGAATATTCATAGTATCAATGTTTAACTCAAAAAGTCAACAAAGCAAAATGTTGGTTGAAAATTATGTGCAGTAATCTACCGCAGACATACCTACAGTTTTATATTCTCTACGTAATAACTACTAACGTTATTTCTCGTACATTTCCCATTATTATAAGAAGCGTATATATTATATCGCCTTACTATAAAAAATAGTTTATAGTCTAAGCTATAGAGTCCGTTTCTATTATAAAGAATTGTCATGGAAAATATGCAAACTGAAATGTAAGGCACGGAATTTGACAACAAATACTATGCTAAAGCTAAAGGACTTCTTTCGTGACAAAGATCTTCTTTAAGCCTTATTTAATTGTTGTGTCATCAATAAAACAAGTTTTAAATAATGATCATCTTGCAATAACAAGTAGTATAAAATTAATCTCAGGCTTATACACACACACTATTTCTCCACTAGAAGGGTAGTCGAAACCACCAGTTTTAAGCCGCGTATCAATTATGCGCTCCAAGAAGTCGAACATTGGCGCGCGTTCCAGCCGCGCGCAAATGGATACCGCCTTGTAACGCGCGCCAAATAGTTCGTTGGAAAGCTCAAACGTGGAGCGGTCCGTTCCATCTGGTGTCGGTTTTTTACCGCGTATCAAAGTAGTTAAGTTTTGCGCGCCAGTTGGGACGGTTGTTTTCATCATTCGTGTGTTCGTTGCGTTCCGAGCTATGGATAACCAAAGTTGTCGTAAATTGATAAAATTATATGGTTCAAAAGAACTGCTATGGAATAGCAAAAGTCGTTTTTATCATAATAAAGCGCTCAGAGAATATGCATGGAATTATGAAAGCTGCAGCTGTTTGTACACGACCGACATCCATGTTGAACGGTCAAACACTGGAACGGCTGCCGGGCGCGCCAGACGCGCTTAGTTGATACACTTCTAACATTTGGAACGCGTACCGCGGAACACACTGGTCGGCGCGGTCATTCAAAGCGCGCGCGCCAGAAGCGCGTAATCGATACACGGCTTTAGTGGAATATCAGCACGCGTCGAACGCGCCGCATTATATAGCATGCCTCCTTCAATATTCGTATACCTATCGCATTTCATAAAATACGACGCGTACGTGGAGCAGCATTTGAGAGATGTTTATTTAGCACTACTATCGCCAAACTGTCTGCAAAATGTGGCGTTTACGAAAACCGCAAATTAGAAGAGTCCAATGTCCAGCTAAACCTTTATATTTATTTTACACATAAAAATGCAAAACGTAAGTACGCTTTTGTTTATTGTAAAATCAAAATTCCAACAGGTTGCAGTGACTTCTAGCCCGTTTATTAATTTTTCTTTTATTCAAGAGGCAGACAAGTACCCGTGGGTTCGCTTCAGTTTTACGAGCGCCATTTTATGTCAGTCCACAAAAGCATTCATCATTGTACTTCCGCGTTCCGCAAGAACTACTGTCAGTGCCTCGGAACCGTAACTTCCTTTATGGTTTCTTGTATTAATTGATTCTATTATAGAGAAATTCAAAAATATATTTTTAAAGTTAGTAGATTTTTTGTAGTTAGTAAAAATGAAATAGACAATAACTTTTACTTCGATTTTCATGAGTCAATGCATGATTGCTTTTCTCAATATTTGTACTGCAATACTTTTGTTTAATTAATTGGTAAAACAGACATTTTATTGATATAACTGTGAAACGGGGTCAAATGTGGGAGACGTTTGGTCCGCTGGCAGTCAAGCTTAGCGATTACGGCAAATCGTCTCTACTACGCTGCCGTGCATATCAAGAGTGACGTGAGTAAGCTCGATTTCATTTCGAGGCAATTAACGTATTAAATTTTAAATGAACTGCATTTTCAATCGACTTCAAAAAGGAGGAGGTTCTCAATTCGTCGGAATCTTTAATATATATATATATATATATATATATATATATATATATATATATAAGACTATGGTATATGGTATAGAACTCCACGTTCTGATTATACTGATTAGGACCACAGTATGGGAAAGGCTCATATTCAGCAGTGGATTGTTCAAGTTTTTATTAAGAAAAAAGTTATTACCTGGCCGGCCTCAAATGGGGTACTCCTCTGTGCTCGTTACTTTAACATCCCACACTTTCCGCCAGGCCTCGTAAAGCGGCTCGTGCACCGGATACACGCCGGAGTGGTGCGGCGACACCGAGTAACACGAATTGGTCGGAATGCCGTGCTCTATTGCGAACTGTTTGTTCAGCATCATCTCGGTCTCAAGTTGGGTAACGTTGTTGTATAGATGCGGCTGTTGGTGGTTCCACATGTGACAAAACCTGAAAACAAAAAGTAATGTTAGCATACTATTATACGTAGGGCCCGGATATGTATTATGTAAATACATATTAATTTAATCGGATAAATATTATGTCATACATATTTAAATTTAATTTAACCGCTTTTTGATATGGATAAAAGCGGTGAGTTTTTTATATACAAATTGAATGTGCGCGCACTACATCTGAATGCGCAGGCGAGACATTTCCGACGCGTGCTCATGACTCTACCATAGTCCTACTTAGCATTGAAACTACTCAGCACTACCGGTCAAAGTTACATTACTACTGTATATTCATAGATGTTTAATATCATATAATATGTAAACCTAGGTATCCTAGGTATATTGTACAAGACCATCAAGTCGCATAGGGCTTTGAGTTCGTGGCTACGACGTGGTTCTAATCTAGCCGGAGCCAAAATTTTATTGATATTCGTGTCTAGTTGTGTTGCGCACCAAAAACGTTATATCATTTGGGACCTATACGACTTTATTAAGCTAAACGCTAAAAGCATTTATCTAGAACTGAAAAATTAATTTATTCAGTTCATTTAGAGCTCTACAAACATCTACACTCAGCATAAGAAACTTAATGCTGCTGTATTAAACTGATATTTTACGCTGGTATTCTGTGAGGGTGTGTTTATTACCCGGTCGAGTCGACGTATTTACCTATGTTGGAATTATAATTTATTTCAGAAAGAATTTCACTTCGTAATTTGTATCATGGTAATTATACTCAAAGTAGTTAACGTTTAAGATTTTTTAATTTCTCTACTGGCAGTTTAAAAATATCATTTGTTATTTTTGGCTAAGCTGGCTTAGGAATAGCAAGTTTACTGTTGCGGGTAGTGACGCATGACTATGTTACATGTTTTTCAAAGTTATTCATTTTTTACGAACGTGCATAATGATCTCATAAATATACAGAGACGGAATAAATGATGCGATGTTATTTATGGTTGTAGTCATGACGTTTATTCTATATCGCTTATAGTATAAACGGTTCAGCCAGATAAGACGCTTTGGAAAGTAATATCACCGTTTAAAAAACGTTTAGGTGTTTAAATAATTAAATATCACTTTAAATTTCATATATATATAGATTGTAATATTAACCAATAATAGCTGTTTTAGTTAAAACACTTAAACAACATTGTGGCTGTAATATAACGAAAATATGTTTGTACTTCATTTTGTATTGTAATTGCAAAAGTCAAAAATGTCGCATCTCATTCTCACGTTCTTATATGTAGGAAACGTTCTTATGACACTAGCTAGCCCGTCAGACGTTGTTATGCCCTTTCAAGTAGGTTGCACGATGAGTTTCACTCTGAGTTTACTCCAAATGTCAAAATAAAACTTACTAAAAGCTCAACACAAAAAAAAAAAAAAGTTCAAGGTCGCTCAGGGAGCTATGGAGAGGGCTATGCTCGAGGTTTCTCTGCGTGATAAACTTAGAAATGAGGATATCCGCAGTGGAACTAGAGTAGTAACCGACATAGCCCAACGTATTAGTAAGCTGAAGAGGCAATGGGCCGGCCATATAGCTCGAAGAACCGACAACCGATGGGGAAAAAAAGGTTACCGATACGAGACTGCCACTCGGCAGTCTCGTATCGGTAGGCGAAGTGTAGGGCGACCCCCCACTAGATGGAGTGACAACCTGGTAAGACATGCAGGAAGTCGATGGATGCAGGTGGCTCAGGACCGTGATTTGTGGCATTCCTTGGGGGAGGCCTATGTTCAGCAGTGGACCTGTGGAGGGCTGTAATGATGATTATGACGAATAGCTCAACAGCAATCAATCAGCTCGGGTCTAGATTATGTGATTTTATTTTTTGACACTAAACCAATACGTTATGTTGTGAATATGAGCATTTGGGTCGAAAAATATAGAATTTGTTAATAGTGACTACAGCGCCACCTATCGGATTCTAGCATCATCATCTCGAAATAATAAAAACGTGACGTCACTGTCCTAGAATTTTGTCTATTTTGCAAAGGAATAAGATACTTTTGGATGTTTAATAATGAGTTATCATCTATATCATTGTTGTGGTGTGCCTGAATGCAAAAATACGAGCATATGAACGCGGGGGGGGGGGGTTATGGATTTAAGTGCCAACTGATTTAAATATGAGAAATACATGGTTAAAACTGGCAAAAAGAGACCCGAAGGCATTGTCTACAAAATGTAAACTATACTTCTGTGAAGATCACTTTGATGTAAGTGTGACTTATATTTAACTATCGTTTATACAAAACAAAACTAATATGGCGGAGAGCGTTTTGCAGATTTGAGGCACATATAAAAAAAAAATATTCTTAAAATTGAAATATAAAATTTATAACGCATTTTTATAAATAGAAATCAATATTTCTCGTTTACTTTTTACAAAATCTATCATAAATATACATATTTAGATTTTTTTTTACATGGTGTAAAATACCCTATTGTACTACTGATCACTTTAATTGGCAGTTGTATCGCTTCGAAGTATTCGCTTGTATCGCCAATTCAACACTGCTCCGGGTCGCGGTCTATACCGGCCTCAGATAGTTCCAGAACCTTCTACTGTAGAAACATCTAGAATGTTCGAGTACCTACATACCGGTCCCGATTGACTAGGTGTCGATAGTTCTAGAAAGTTCTTCCATGGAAATTTCTAGAAGGATCTTGACTCTCCTAGTTCTGCTACTCGATACTAGAAGGCGCTAGTGTCGCCATGTACCAGGCATTAATTGTGGCGCGCAACAATATTGAAATATTATGTTCGAAAACGGTCCAATGATAACTAAACGGGGTAACTGGAAATGGTCCTCTGCCATTATAGAGTAGTTTTTCCATAATCGACGCGCTTACCAAGCGAAATGTCGATCGCAGTAAAAGATTTCTCGCAACTTTGACGCTGATTTCTCCGATTCTCTGTATTAATACTAACGATTTTTTACGCACTGAATAAACAAGTGCTATACAGCGTAAAAGAAAAATTCGTGTGGAAATATATCTGAAAATTAAAATATATACCTACGTATTTTAAAGACATGTGAATTCCATTGGCATGTTAAAAGCGGTTTTATTATTTTACGTAATAGTTATACAGTGAATCGATATAGAACGCACGATATAATAATGTTCTCCAGTACCGAATTTCGGTCTTAGCGGCGATTCTCAACGGAGACTAGGAGACTAGGATAGAGTGCAGTGTCAGAGTGTATGCGCAAGCACAAGTGCATTCTCTATTCTTTCACTCTCCTTGTCCAGTGGGACGTCAAAACTACCGAGCGACGGCTTTACGAGCTTTTCGAGGCAATGTGGTGAAAGACCACATACTTCCTGATTCCGGGCTGCTACTGAGGATTTCTTGATAGAAAAACTCCATAAACGGACTTTTTTTCAGATTAGTGTGAAAAACGAGCACAGTCAACCTGATAGTAAGTGGATGCTGTGGCCTATAGAGATCTACATTTATTCTCAATTAAGAATCAAAATGCGGATGCGTTGTCAGCCCTGAGGACTAAAATGGAATGCCTCGATTCCAGTAAATCTCCGGTTCTCTTCACTCACCTTACGAAACACAGCAGCATTAAGCTGCTATTTTAAGCTGGTATTCTGTGAGAGCGTGGTCCTACCCCGGTCGAGCCGACCCATTCATGGTACAACCATAATATAGCTGCAGCGTGGCTTTACTACGTATATATGATTTTGGCCCGACTTGGAAAATTGGAATTGGAATTCGAACCCGGAACCCCATCATCATGATCAGCAGTCTCGCTGAAGACCATTAATCCGACGAGGCAGTTAACGCACGATACATGAACAAGCAAAAAATATCCTTTTCGTTTTAATTTTAAGTGCTCAGATACCGAGGACTAATAATCATACGCTTGCCAGATTTCGCTAGTTGAGACTGAGGTGAAGTTTTTTGTTACACAATGTTATTTAATTGAAAAGTTAGTTTTAAATAAATTTTTACCAGTTTTTAGAGTATTATATTAATACACAAAACAAAGCCTCAGTGGTTTGCTCTTAAAATTTTTCCACAATTTTGTCTCTATTTTAATTTTTCTACTTTTAAGAATATCTTTAGCTTGGTTTACTCATTTCTAATTTTATTAATATAAAATATAGCTAATAGTACAGAAACACACATTAACCTTTACATTTACCTAACATATTAACTTCCATATCGTCCCGTGGGTGTCGTAAGAGGCGACAGAGGGAAACTGTAACAGGAGATGGGCAGCAGCATCTTCCTGATAACAACTCAAAATACTAAAAAATTGTGGTTGCCAACCCGCATGCCAAGTGTGGCAACTATGGCAAAATCACCTCTATGAGGCAATCTATGGGGAGGCTTATGTACAGCAGTGGACTTTCATAGGCTGTAATGGATAATACAATTAACTTCCCCGCTATGGAATCTGTCAAATAATTTACCTCGCTCCAAAGAGGCGCCACTCTGGTAACAGAAAAAGTCATGGATCGTTAACTCGTACGTGTGTCAAGTATAAATATATAGTTTGATTATCATCAGAAAAATATACTTACCAAGTAAAATGTTCCCTGTTCTTTAATAAAGCGTCATCGCCACGATTCTCGAGCGGTGTTCCATGGTGATAATATTTCGCACTGAAGCCAAGATTGAACCGAAAACCAGAGACCAGTCGCTGCAAAGCGGCTTGAGAAGCCAATAACGCCGATACATCTTCTTCGTGGAGACGAGTACCTGAACGGAAATAAAATATCTTTATACTTCCGAATATTTCTGTAAATCGTCAACACCACATAATTTAAGGTCTACTAGTTACTTTTATAAAATGAGGGTGACAAACCAGCACACAGTCTATGCTATGGCCCATAGACATCTATTACTATCCTCAGTTAAAAATCAAAATACGGATGCGTTGACACCCCTGAGGACTAAGATGGAATGACTCGTTTCTAGTAAAAAGGGTTTCTCCAAAATTAATTTCAAAAGAGAAAGAAAATGAGAACTACATAATATGCATATTGATATTGTCGATGATGTATCTATCTAAATAAATAAATCGGTCGGTGCCTGATATTTATACCACTATCCGTTTTAGGCTCTAATATATAAGTAGCGATTCCCTCAGTTGTCCCTCAGGCAAAATTGATTTTGCAACATTTGCCAAGCACCATGTTGTTCAATATGTTGAGCGATAACTCGGAGCTGTTGTTTAGAAAATTATAGTATATCAATAATAAACTATAAAAAATATACGAAAAATTGACATAGAACATAGAAAAATAGACTTACCTCTTTCGCCGACGAAGATATCATCGATATCGACAAGGATCCACCTCTCCAGGCTGAGGCTCAGTTGTCCGTGGCTCAAATAGCTCAAAGCGTCGAGAAAGAGAAGCCGATGCAACCAAAACTGGAGTCCGGAACCAAACAATACTCGCTGAACACCGTCGAGCCTGCCGTGATCTTGTATCACCGTCGCCAGTGGTGACCGGTTTTCTGTGCAAAATACTATTTTATACTTTCTTTATCACGCAAGTGATGCTAGTCAAACGATTAGTCTACTGCTGCATACCACCGCTATCACCAATACTCTACCTAACGCCTAACACCTTCGATGCTATTGACCTGCATATGTACATTTTCTTCATAATTTTTGTTATCAAGCGGTGATAAAACACGACTGTTTTGGTGGCATTAAATCGCACCAATCTGAAATCAGCATCACCGCAATCTGAGATCGTCTTAAATTATGAAATTCATACGCTTCTATCAAGGACTTCCTTTCAGACACACCGTGCTGTCAAATGCATACCCAAAAATACCAAGAATAGAATATCCCGAAGAATCCCCGGCATTAGGGTCTTAGGTTCAGAAAATCAGCCATCAATAATACCGACCCTCGACCCGATCAAACCCTATTTAATGCCTTAAAGATATCCAGTGAGACGACAAGTGATCACTGAAATTCTTGAACCTCTCACCGCATAGATGAGTGGCGTGACCTTGAAGATCCTCTATAGACCGGTTTAACAAAAACCGTACTATAGGTCACTGAGAATGTCATTATGTTCATTAAACGCGACAAGCTAAGTACGTCTCATAATTTATTGAGCACATTATGGAGGTTACTGAAATTGGCCTCTAATTTGACTACCCTTTTTGGGTACAGGTTGCACATTAGCAAGCTTCCATGAATTAAGAACAATCCTTGTTTTTAAGGCCATATAATCGTACGAACATAAAATACAATACAATAGAATACTCTTTATGGTACACTAAGGAAAGATTAACATAACCAAAATATACAAATATTAGAATAAAAAAATACAATAGTAGGCTTAACCTAAGATGGTATGATTACAACTAGTCATCTAGATTTCCGATTCTAATCACTCATATACGAATGTACAACAGCGTCCATGTGCTGCTTTACTCTGGGATTCTGTGAGAGTATTACTACTGCTACTCGTAGATTATACTGCTTGTGAGACCAGTATTTTGTTGCAGCCAAATAAAGCTAAAATGAATTTAGCGCAGTTAACGTCTGGAACATTCTGATCGTCATAATTGGCCCGGACCGGACGATATCATCATTACTACTTCGCTTTGACGTTAATTAATTAAATACCATCACGCAAATTGTGTTTACACAAAGTACCATTGTCATTGAAACAAAAAAATATGATAAAATCGTTTAAAAAGTTTGAAACGCAATTATCAAATCGGAAATCTATCTCACGATGTACTTGTTGTAAAAATCACATAATTCATATTATTGTCATATTTACAGCAAGCAAGCAAATTTTTATAATCAATATTTCATATTTTAACATCATAATCAGACAAATAGTACCTATAATAGGTAAGAATATACTATATATATGTAATGTGTGTATATGTACTATATATATGCAGTTTTTACTTTTCTACCTATATATAGGAATTAAAAATTAGTATAGCTGAGAAATTAGTATGTAAAGTGAACTCTGAATCTATAGGGACCAATTATTTCTAGTTATAGACAATGTAAATACAATAAACACTCGCCTAATAAATGAAAATTTAAATGGAAAACCTAGGATCCAGCAAAGGAAAAGTTACGATGTTACTCAGAGAGGAAATCTCTGGTGTGTGGAAAATGTTACACCTACTTTGTTTGAAAAACGAGGGCGAAAAAACTTCCGGACTGGATGTTACTACAAAGCTAGCTCTTCCGACTTTTCTGACTTTGGGGAATAACGTTAAAACAACACACGAATAAAAAATCATCGACGTTGTACTCTACAAAGAGAAAAGTAGTCGATATACTGTATATGAGATGTAGAGAGGCGGTGCAAGAAGTAATTTATCTCCCCTTATGTTGCGTTGGTATTATAATACTTAGTCAACATTGTTAGCATTAAACTTGCTATCTACTCGTAATAGTTAATGCATTACGTCACCACGTGATGATGTCGTAAAGGAGTTCTCGTGGGTGACGTACATGGCAATAAAAGGAAATATCCGAAAAATCTTGTCGCCGATAGGTTGGCTTTATGTTCATCTTCCCGTATCATGTCAAATTTAATCAGACTCAGGTAATGGAAAGCAGTAACAAAGGTGAAGGAACTTTGCTAACAATCACATAAATTTTTTCACAGCGTATCTTTCTTTCTTTATTATTATTATTATAAACGAAATGTATTCTTTGTGAGAGACCTATATATTTTATAGGTGGTATTCCTTGGGACAGATCTATGTTCATCAGTGGACTTGTGATGGGCTGCAATGAATGAATGAATGAAATGTATTGACTGTTATAATATTAGCGAACTTCCGAAGAGAATGCCATATACAAGCAATGATTTAAATTCTTTTTTTTTGTATCTAAATACACAAAACATGCGTTATACAAATAAGATACATAACATCACCATGATAAAGGTATCCCTCGTAAAGCGTACCTACATCAATTGTCATATTATTAAACCGCATAACAGATTCGGCATAACAATTAGTATATGATTGATGAATCTGCATGTAAATGAATTTAAATTCACTTAAAGTTATCAAGCATAAATTTAATATTAACTTTTACGTAATTATAACAAGCATAACAAGTTAGTTCCATAGTAAGATAATAAAACGAAATTTAGAGCGATATCAAACCAAAAACAAATTGGCCTGGTTATGTTAGGTTAGAATATGAACCACCACAGAAACTAATTGGATTAACAGTAGTAATAAAATACGCATTACCAAAATAGTCAACATTTATTTGCAAATAAAAATATAAGAGAGCTATATAAATACTAAATTAGCAACAAGAAATACGAATTGTGATTGCCAGTAGGTTGATGTGCGGCTGAATTACATTTAGATAGTTAAAAATAATTTTTTTTCATATAAATGTTTAACAACACATCTCGTATGCGGTGAAAATTGATTATTAGGTCTATTATTTTAAATATCGTAGTTTGATATTTAAATATTTATGAAAAAAATATTTTAGGCTTATCAAATTTATGCTCATTATTATTGTGAGAATTTGCATAAAACATGCACATAAAATATATGCGTATTTATTTATACTTAATAATATTATGCGGATTTTCAACTTACAACATGCAGATAATAGATATGCGACAATAAAATAGGAGTATTTAATTCATCCTTTTAGACCGCCATAACACAATCTATATTCAATTATACGATTTAGTAGCCCTGAATCAAAAATTTTCTTGAATTGCAGACGATAGATGTTTATGGGCCTGCTACTACTCTTTATTCATTTAATTTATGGAAGTCATTTTTATAACTGTCTGAAAACATTAATAGATTTTTTTTTGGCAACAAATCGAAGGTTTTTTCTTATAGATGTTGTGGCTGTACAAAAATGACATTACATTACCCACGTTTAAAATATAAAATACAAAAAACAAAGTTCGAGTTAATGTAAACAAGTTGAAATAGCCACTTATCATCAGGACTGGTTCTCACTTTAATATTATAAATATATAAAAATAAAACTATACGATAAACTAACGGCTATAATTTTTAATACGATGATAGGCTCATAGACGTCAGACAGTAAAAATGATTGTGGAAACAAGAGGTAACGATAACAAAATGCAAAACTGTTGTACTGATTAATTATAACAGAATTCGTTAGTTCGCGTACCGTGTATTAATGGCCGCGTTAAAACATACAAAATGGTATATATTTTACAGTCGTAAAAATGTTCTCGACATAAGCTCTGAATGGCATAGAGACAGTCAAAACTTTTCGTTTACGTCCAAAATATAAGGAAAGGGAAAAGGTTTTTTTCCAATAGAACAAATGAACACAAAACATTGTCGACCATGTACGAATACGTTTTACGTACAGTTCCACGTACAGGCCACTGAAACGAAAAGTTAGAAAAGTTTCGGATCTCATTCCGTCAGGATGTTTTATTTCATCCAATATTACACGTCTCTTTTTATGTTCGTGGATGTACAGATTTTGTAAAAATATTTCTCCCTGCGACGGAACTGCGGTAATAAAGTCATAACAATGTAATTTTTTTACTAGGGCGGGTAGGGTCAAATATTGGATATATCTATATTATTTTATGAAATATTGTAGCTTATTAGAATAGAATAGAATAGAATAGAATAATTTTTATTCATAGATTACATGTGTAATTCTTATTGAAAGTCATTTTTACTTTACCACTGGTTCGAAAAACCTCTGTCCTGGGAAGAACCAGCAAGAAACCCAGCGGGACTTTTTTAAAAAGTAAATTTTACATTAATGGTTGTACAAACTATTTAAGTACAAAATTTATTTTAGAAACTGCTTGGTAGCGATCACCTCATTCCCAGGGTTATTATCAATCATATATTCATTTGTACTATAATAACCCTTTTATACAGTTTCAGCTTAACAAAACATTTAAACTTGGTAATAGAGAGAGCCTGTACACTTTCCAGGACCTTGTTGTAATAGCGTATACATTGCCCCAAGAATGAATTACTGACTCTGTGGAGTCGAGAAACTGGTATCACTAGCTTGTGTTTGTTCCTAGTGTTTACAGAATGTATATCACTTTTTTTACTAAAACTACCTTTGTTTTGTGAACATACATTAAATTTTCGTAAATATACTGAGAGGCCAAAGTTAATATATTTATTTCTTTAAATTTATCTCTAAGAGACTCTCTCGGTTTTAGGTTGTAAATAGCTCTAATGGCCCTCTTCTGTAAAACAAAAATAGTTTCTGAATCAGCCGCATTTCCCCATAGCAAAATCCCATAAGACATTATGCTATGGAAATAACTGAAATAAACTAGTCTATATAAATCTATATAAATTTAATTTAGTTTATTAAAAATTACGAAAACAGTGCAGTGAATTTGATAATGAGGTACGTTCATTAGGATCGTGGAACCTTAGGAAATAAGCTCGTGAAATTTAATAGTACGCGAGCCAAACGAGTCCGATTCGCAATGAAACTAATGAAAAAGTTAATTTCAGTTTTAAGGGCTTTATCGTGTGCTCAGCGGTGAAGAAAATTTAAGAAAATGGCATGTGAAAATAAATTTGAGGACATGTGAGGTCCGTATGGTGGAGTCCTTCCTGCCACAAAACCTTTAGAAAAATGCAGTAGTTCAGCTTTTTTCATTTTATACACTTTAGGCTCATTAGGTTATATGTATATAGGTGTTAGGTACTTTATATTACGATAGTAAAACAAATTGCGTTGGAAATAGTATTACAGGTGGTCATTAATCTCTGAATACTCATTGATAGTGGAGATAACTTGATTTTTTAAACATATTAGTTACAAAAGAACTAACAGTCCACCTGATAAAGACAATATCTATTGAGCTTGCAACCAACTTCCAACAAAGAAGGCTACGGTTGCGTTGTCACCTCCGAGGACTAAAGATGGAACGTAAATATATAGACGGTCGGTAATTATACTGGCTCTTCATAATCTTCAAGCCGAAACGGTCATGGATACGTTGCTGTTTGTATTAAAAAAAAGAGTTAAAAAGGTTGTATCCATCGCAATGGACTCCCATGTAGAATAAGAGTCCATCTTGGTTAATGCACTTAAAATGTTCTTGCAAATCCGTATTAAATAAGAATGTTTATTAGATATACAAGGCTACAAGTAAAGATGAGTAACAACATCTATACTTATGCAAATGAACGAGAAAAATAAATTGGCAAAAGTTGTGTTAAATTGAAAACGGCAAAATTAATGTAAGTGAATGAATTTATTTTAAGAAATGGAAGGTAATACTCACCACCGGAACCGTATTCGTTTTGTCTCACAGCCCATGCGACGGGTTCGTACGTGGAACTGTTTGCTCGGAACACCGTCCAATGATCTCCCGGTAAATCGCCCCAAGCCGTCTCACCGGCGCGGGAGAGACGCAGTACTGGTGACGCGGGGTTTAAAGTTGCGTCCTAGTTAAATAAATCAAAATTAAAAATATATTTCTATATTGTACGATATTTTAAGAAAATTATAATATTTTAAGAAAAACAAGAGAAGAGTTTTATTCCTTTCTTTATCCTTTAGCAAAATAATTCTTTATCAGATAAGCAAATATTTTTATTTCTTTCTTCTATATTGGCCCGTCTAAGTCAACTGCTGGATTGTGAAGTGATTGCAGGACAAGACGCGTCACGCACCTTGGCTGCTGTTGCCTTGCCATTTTAGGTCTGAATACAATGGTTATACCACAATATATCGGAAGTCATAAGGTTTTTCTTGCATATCCCATAGTCGTCTCTTACGACACTCACTGGACATAATGAGCCGATGGATTTCTGTATCACCGCCATTACACGACAAAAACAATTAGACATTTATAAAAGTTCTTATCATCATCATCGTTACAGCGCTTCACAAGTCCACTGCTGAACAAAGGTCTCCCCCAAGGAATGCCACAAAGCACGGTCCTGAGCCACCTGCATCCATCGACTCCCTTAATGTCTTACCAGGTCGTCATTTCATCTAGTGGGGGGCCGCCCTACACTTCGCCTACCGGTACGAGGCTGACACTCGAGAACTTTTCTTCCCCGTCCGTTCTTCGAGCTATATGGCCGGTCCATTGCCACTTCAAATTACTAATCCGTTGGATTATGTCGGTTACTCTGGTTCTACTGCGGATATCCTCATTTCTAAGTTTATTACGCAGAGAAACCCCGAACATAGCCTCTCCATAGCTCGCTGAGCTACCTTGAGTTTCCTCATACGGCCAGCAGGCTACAATTGAACTTTAATATAGCTATTTGTTATGATAGCATCTTGTCACCCATAAAAAAATGTAATGTAAAATACCTGTTAAATGAAAACAACATAAATGGTAATCATTGTACTTGCGCGTCTAAAATTAAATTTTATTGAAATTGTCGGCGACCTAACCTATATTCTGTGTGGATTTTAATATATTCTTTTATATTAATAATATATAGACAACATCGATTCTTAATTCAGCTCAACACTCTCAATTACATTACAGCCTGCATGCAGTTGATAGCACCAACAGTGTAAAAAAAATATTTTCACTGCGTCTGTCACTGTCACAGGTCAGCTGACCTGCATGAAAGTTTGCCAATATGCCAGCATTCGAAAAACAGAAAAGCTTACCGCAACCTTATTTTTTTTATAGGATAAGGGTGACAAACGAGCACACAGTCCACCTGCTGGTAAGTAGTTGCTGTGGCCCATAGACATCTACATACATCCTCAACTACGAATCAAAATGCAGATCCGTTGTCACCCGTGAAGACTAAGATGGAATGCCTCATTTCCAGTAAAAAGGGTCTTCGGTTCTCTACACTCACTATACAAAACATAGTAGGGTTAAGCTGCTATTTTACGCTGGTAATCTGTGAGAGCGTGGTCCTTCCCCGGTCGAGCCGACCCATTCGTGCTACAACTATACTACTGATATAGCTGCAGCATGGCTCTATCACGTATATTACTACTATTACTACACTGACAAGAGCTAAAATTATCTTGTCCTTATGCCAAAGCACGGCAACGGGTAGAAGTATATCCCCGTTTGACATAACGAGTAGACAAATATTCCCCGTTTGTAGCATGGAGCCAAATTAAAGATAAAAAATTATACTTTTTTGACATTTGAAAGGGACAATTTTACCTTAGTTCATTGGACGTGGGTTTAAGTTTATATTCATACAAAAAATCTATCTAAGTCTAAGTCTGTCTTCCATTTTATCTACTGTGGATATTATATCCACCGGTGTGCCCATGCTCGAAGGGTGGATAAAACTAAGCGAGGGGATAAACATTTTATCCTTTCCCCGGGAATAACATTGTCTCCTGCCCATGCTAGCCCTGCAGGAAGATTATTTTGTAGGCTATACAAATATTTGTTCGTGCGGGAATCGAACTTGCGGCGCACACCACCGCAGTCAAAGTCAACCTTACCACAACATGAGCTTACGACGACGCGACGTTGCAGTACTTTGTAACTATTTTTAACGTCTGTAAACGTACTAAAATTTAATTAGTACAGAAGTAAAATCACAAAAAGACAAGTAATGTGTGAAACCAGAAACGTGAAACGCGGATGGTGCTAAATAGCTATTTCAAACCTTGCAGAGATTCCATACTGAACTCGTGTTAAAATTATATGAAATAAAAAGGCTTATTATTTTTTAAGTCATGATATGTATTATATGTATTCGACATTTATAAATACGTTTTTATTTTTATCTTACATAAAAAAATAAACAAAATCGAATAGTTTAAGCAGTGCCTGCCGAGACAAATTAAAGGTTGGACATGGTACGTTGTTTGTTCTAAAATTCTCTGCGCTTTAGTACTTTTCGCTC